>JAJMSQ010000003.1:0-1268117 GCA_030578595.1 Saccharomycopsis guyanensis
CACCGTTCCACCCCGACGGGGGCGGTGGTTCGTGCTCAAAATGCTCGATCTCCATCCCTTCGCCCCCTGCGTTACGCAGATGGGACGAGTGAAGCGCGTTGGACGTATTTTCGTTGTCCCGAAAATTCATCCAAGAAGAGTTTTTACATCTTGTATTAAACGTATATACTCTGCCAACCAGAGAGTATACCCTGGGGATAATATTATAGGCTATCTTTATAACCGTTGTTGGTGAACTAATTTTTTAAGTACTGGCCCCCGAAAATGAGGAGCCGGTCGAGATGGGAAAAATCATTTGTATTAAAATTCTGATCCATAGTCAAAGCTGGCGAGGTCCTGGATGGCTCCTTTGGCACACGTTTGGAAAGCTCCGAGTTAGAGACTTCTCCGCCGGAGCTTTGCATAAAAATCGGCTGAGTATATCATGAACAAGATTAGGGAACTCGGCGAGCCTTGAGGGACTCCAAATCCCATGGATCTCCGGCGCCTTCAACATCGACGAGAATTGCCCCTGTGTACCCTTTTTTGCGACCGGTTCTTGTGGCAAAGTCGTTTTGGCTAGGTCTCGACCCCCCAATATTTTTCTACTCAGTAAGTACCGTTTCAATGTTTATTGGCTTCTCCACCGCCGGATTGTACATCCTTACAAGTTTGGTAGCCTGATTGACTGCCGAGTAACATAGAAAAAAAAAAGAAAAAAAAGATTGAAATGAGTACGAGAAAATGCTGTATCTACGGCTTGTTCGTGGCTGAAAATCATAAAAGGGACCATTGCCTTGCCATCACAAAGGAGCAGAGATTTCATAGTTATGTTGTGGCTTGAATTGCTTGTGGCTGTGCTGCATGAATGATCACGTGACAATTCATAGAGGAACGTCGGTCTATCTGTAAAAGCAGCGCTTCCGCAATGAAACTCATGCCGAAAATAATAGCATTTCTCTCCTCCCGTAACGTGATGCTTGACAACGGGTAATTATCGCTCACGGATAAAGATTGCGCATGCGCAATCCCGAATTCTCACCGCCACTAGTGGCGCTGCTTATTTGGGCCCACTATCATAGTACCTTCCCCGACACTAGGAAGAAAACTAACAAGGAAGTACGGCTTACAGTGGTAAATATATTGAATAGGTTCATTTCGACAAGCCGACGCACCGACTTGGAAACACATTGGATGTGGCTGATGTCGACATGCACACCCACCTGCAAATCTCGATGGATCACCAGCTTCTAGACTTAGGATTGGACCACTACGGCCTCATAGTGAGAATTGACAACTCGAAACACAAGGGAAAGACCGCACAGACGCTTATCGACAAGAGCCTGACTAAGTGGCACAAAGTCGCAAGGAAACTCAACAGGAGTAAGGTGGAGGAAACCTTCAATTCCCCGGCAGCAATGGACCATACAGTCCGCCGTTTCACCAAACGAATCGGCAGACTTATCAAGAAATACTCTAAGGCAAAGATCATTACTCAGCACCCCAAACGATGGTACAACTCGACGATCAGGAGGTTGTATAGCCACTACCGGAGAACGGACCGTTCAGACCAACGCTCTAGGGCCGAGAGGCGTGAAGCCCACTTGAAGGGCGTCAAAGAGGCCAAACAAAGATGTTGGAACAGCTTCTTGAGTGAGGCCAACCCGACCACAATTTGGACACGGTACAACTATACGCAGCATAGCCCAACCTATTCAATGGCCCGCCCAGCCAAAGTACAGGAGAAGCTTTTCGCCGCTCACTTCTATCCTGAGACTCCCAGAACCCGCCACCCACTTCACCACGAGCAGGTGCCACATGAACATCCGATCCCAGAAATCACAGAGGCTGAAGTATACGAAGTCATCCGGTACTTGCGAGTCAAAAAGGCCCCGGGACCCGATCACATCTCAGTAGGGGATGTGAAGAAACTATGGTACAGCAAGGGCTTCCGACGCCAGATACTAGCGTTATATAACGCGTGCATCCGGCTCGGGACCCATCCAAGTCAATGGAAACGCAGTATCACAGTGGTAATCCCCAAGCCCAACAAGCCAGCCTACTCGACCCCCAAGTCGTTCCGGCCAGTAGGTCTCCTCAACGTGTTAAGAAAAACACTTCAGAAAACTTGACTACCTGATGTTAGTCATATATTACATAATCAATCAAGATATTTCGGCCGAGATCTGAAATGTCGCCAACAACTGGGATGGATTGAAAACATACTACAGGGCGATTTTCCCTAGAACACGGGAGACTTCGCCCTTAAATCTAAATATGATAGAAGCTATACATATATTAGCGTATCTAGTGACTCGTTTCAATTCAGGGGACTAACGCATAAGTAGCCGCTGTTGCCGTTGCTTTAACGATGAATACGAAGGTTAGGTTCCATCTGAAGAAGTTTTGATTTGATTTCTGAAAGACGACTGCGGCATTGGCCGCTAAGACGTCTGGAAGCGAAGAAAAGCTTAAAGGAACCGGAGGTCTATGTTTTGTCTGTGAGTGGCAGTCGAAAAAGAGACTTAAAGGCAGGTTAAGTTTTATACTTCCCTTTTCTGCGGTGGCAATCTCGTAGAAATCGAACGATAACGAACTGAGTCGGTAAAGTCGTTCTTGTAGCCCCCCCAACGTTAATCCCGTTCCTTGCGGTCGCCCCGTGTACCGTAATCCTTGGTTCAGCCAGCAGCCATCAAGGATATATCTCAGCGTTAACTAAGGGCTTTACTTTCTCATGGATGAAATAGGCAGAATGGAACTTGTTTACCAAAGTGTACCGAATCCAATCCTTTACCTGAAATGAACTCAGTAGTCCATACCAGAACAGATAAAGCCGACCTAAAGGTAAAAGTGTTGCATATTTAGTTTTTGACTTTCTCTTTTCGATAAGAAAAATCCGATATAGTGTAATGGCTAGCACGGTGCCCTCTCACGGCGCAAATCGGGGTTCAATTCCCCGTATCGGAGTTATTTTTTACATTTTTTTTTTCTTCTGTTTGGTGTGCATCCGTTCCAACTTCTATTGAGGAACTTTTTCGTGTGTGAGCGGTTCTAATCATCGGTTCCATTTCTCTAGTACCGCTCTGTACCTCAATGGGATTAAGAGTTTACAAAATAGCGAGCCATTTGCTTGATGGAAAAGATGAAATTTCTAGAAAGAACCAATTACTTTGTGCAAAACTATTAAACAGAGGATACGATAAACCGAAAGACAAGTACAAAATCGTTACCTCATCGAGAATCAAAGACCCAGATCAGATACTAGAAGATTTGAACTTCACTGATCGACGGTGCTACTTATACTTTGCTGCATTGGATTCCGAAAGTCAGCGAAAGATCCTCAGTAGTGGAAATTTAAAACGGTGGTGGGATCAATATGAATTAGAAGAGGTTATATGCGATGAGTCATTTGAGCTTGATGAGACATTGGTAGCCAGTATTATTGGAACGATCGGGATCAAGCCAACGCTTCCTGATTATTCTGAACTGGAAATCACTGCATTCACTTCATTTTTTCCTCGAACAGGTGAGTTGATGATGGATGTGTTAACAAATGACTTGGCAAACTTGCAGAAAGAATTCGAGGTCCAAGTTTGCCTGTTTCTTGCAGTGGTAATTCTCGAGCACGAATTGGTTGGATACTATGTTGAAAAGTTTGGTTTCGTTGAAACAGGAACTGTCAAAGTCACCGTTGATGATTTGGCTAAAAGTAAAGGAATCCGAGCTAATACGGATTTCCATCTCGTTACGCTAGTTAAAGAAATTCATTGAAACGACCAACTACTGCCTTCGTAAGTTGCGTAGCATCGGAACTCGTTACTGAGTCCTCGCTGGTGTTTTGGATAAAAGTCTGTGATTTTGGTGTCAGGGTACACTTTGGCGATCAATGAGCTCATTCTTTCACCAGTACAGCTGATCAAACGATACTGTAACGCCCCGCTCTTTGAGCGTTGTTGTTTGTCTTTGACAAGAAGCCCGCGTGCGGTGAGTGCAGATTTCGTTTGGCATTCGTCATTTAAGAACGGTGGGTCGATTAGAACACGGTGCACTCCGTTAACTAAGTGACTAGGGAACTTGAGTGGACTATTGAAATCATAGAACACGAAATGGTCTTCGCCAGCCATCACCAGGAACCGCTTGTCAAACTCAAACAAATAGATATGTTCAGTAGGCACATTCTCGAGTCTTTTAATTGCTGCGTAAACCGAGGGAGCACTCACCACCGCAATCACTGTGTGTTCGTCGGCTCCTTCCACAAGCTCTTTGGCTAGCACGTCAGCAGTATTCGTGTCGTACCAGAATTGAGACAACTGCCAGTCCTCCTTAAACAATTCTATGTCTTTTGCTGCCTCAAACCGGGCCTGAGCATCAGAGTTCAAACTGGCAAACTTTTGCTTGTGGTCTTCTTCTTCACGGCGAAACTCCGCAAGAGCAGCCAAAGTATCCGCAGAGAGCGTTCTATTGAGTCAGTCACGTTCAAGAAATGATAAAAAATGTGCTTGTACAGCAATTCGTCTGTGAAATGCAACACTCTAGAATATAGAAGGAATCCTGATCTCTCGAGCGATGGCCTTCAATGAAGAAAGATGTGCAGGATTCTCCACACACAGAGTCAAAAAATCAAAGGCTTAGGTCAAACAAGCCATTAAGAAGCACTTTCAAGTCATCTGCAGCCAATAAAAGTCACAAGAAGGTATGAAAACTTACAATTCGTCGTCAGACATCGTAGGAACAGATAAATTTGTATAGAGAATATGCTCGACATCGAGAAAATATTTGGAGACGTCTAGTTACCCGCTCGTGAACGATGAAAAGTTGAGATGTGGTATCGTGCGTGGTATTTGAAAGAGAAGCCAAACAGCACTATTGACTGTATATATCGAGAAATGGCGAAGAATAAGCAGAACAAAAGCCATACGAAGGAGAGTAATGAGACTGCCGAGGTAAATCATGAAGGGCAGACGTCGGCCGAGGACGCAGGCGAGAAATTAGCTGAAGTAGCCGAACAATTGAAGATAGGACAAGAGAATGTCGAGAATGGAGTGGTCGCTGACACTACCAGCAATCAAGGAGTCGCTGGTGAACAGGCTGAGGACAAAGAAGCGAAGATAAAAGAAATGGAACAGAAAGACGCTAAGATTAAGGAGTTGGAGGAGAAACTTTCCCAGAGTCAGAAAGAAGTGGTGAAACAGCAGAATAATTACAATAATTTAGTGAGCAAAGTATCGTCTATGAAGACTATATTTACGAAAATGAAAGAGGCTCAAGAACAATTAAAATTGACCGAGCAGAAGCTCAACGAGACTGTGGCCGAGAAAGACGTGGTGCATAAGAAGTATCAGGAGTTGTTAAAGAAAGACTTAGCCTTAGGTGAGGAGTTGGAGCAGTTGACGGTATCCAACACCCACTTAAATGAGCAGGTCTACCACTTGGAAGGATTGGTAGATACCAAAGAAGATCAGAAAAGACAGATTCAAAAAGAGTACGAGGCAAAACTTAATGAGGAGCGAGTGTACATTGAAGCACTCAAGGAGAAGAACGAGGAGTATTTGATAGTGATCAATGAAGAGAAGTCGAACCGCACGATGGCGCAAAACAACAACAGCAGTTTGCAGAGCATGGTAGATGAGAAGAATTTGGCATTGAAAGGTTTGTCAGACAAATTTGAGCAAACGGTTGCAGCTCATTCCAGTCAACGAAGCAAGTTAGAATCGGAAGTTCGTTCGTTGAAGAAGAAGATTGATACTTTGGAGAGCCAAGTTGAAAGCAAGGAGCTTGAGATCAATACTTCTACTAAGAATGCCTCTGAATTGAAGGCTGAAGTTGAGAAGCTTAGGCAACTGCAGGCGCTGATGAAAAAGTTCGAACAAGAAATAAAGGAGAAGCAATTGATAATAGGAAAGCTCCGTCACGAGGCGATAATACTCAATGAGCATCTCACAAAAGCCTTAGGGATTATCAAGCAGAATAGCGAGAGTAATACTGTGGACAAGGAGTTGATTAGCAATTTAATGCTCAAGTTTGTGCAGTTACCTTTTGCTGACACCAAGAAGTTTGAGGTGTTGAACTTGATAGCTTCTTACTTGAACTGGAATCAAGAGGAAAGAGTTCTGGCTGGATTGGCCCATGAGGGAAAGTAGAGGCTGTTTCCATGCGCCTCGAATAGTGGGCCAACGAACGAGATTCGGTTGAGAGGGAACTATTATTGGATCCTGAGGCATGCAAATGCGTTGTCACAGATTTTATATGGAGTGGTTCCTATTATGTGATGGTTTTGATTAAGAGGGCAAGTGTTCGGTATGTGTGATGTATATGTTGCATACCAGCCACTTGCCAACAGAACGGTCCATAGATTGCATTTAATAGACAAGTAGCATGAGCAGCGGTAGTATTAATGTAGGAGATCTGTGGGGAACGAATGGGGTAGAATTGAACCATTTTGCAATTACTTGACTGCTGGGAATGTAGTGCATTCTGTGGCTCTGCTGGCTATATGTTCGTATTCGAACAATGGGTTTATTAAACTGATAATTTTAATATCTACGGTGACCCTCTTTAATTGATACTCACAAATCGGATTATTTGTCGTGAGAACTAGTTACCAGTGCAAGCCCTTGAATGTTAGCAGACACACAGCAGTGTAATCAAACAGAATATGCAGTGTACATTCTTGACAGCAGACGGAATGGGAGGACGTCAGATGGAGGGGATTGCACTGGAAACTCATTTCTTTGCTAATTCTGTAATTTGCTGGGTTCAAATCAGCCATTACCGTTTCCAGATACGTATTTATAGATTAGTGAGACACTTTGACTTAAGCGGTGTTGGCCCTGGCTGGCAGTTGTTGGATCCAGGACTGAACCCACGTCGAAACACCCGAATTCCTTACAGGGTATCACTTCAAATTCCGACCGGATTTACATGGTAATATATTTTCAGAGCCCCTAAAGACATTCCTATTGCCCCTAAGTACCCAGCACCAATCGGAATATTCTCTGACCGTCGACGTCAACCCGTCCAGTCCTCAAATGTCACCTCCAGTTTTTGCAACTGGTGCCAACCTTCGGCACTATACGTCGG
Source organism: Saccharomycopsis guyanensis (assembly GCA_030578595.1). Lineage (NCBI taxonomy): Eukaryota > Fungi > Ascomycota > Saccharomycetes > Ascoideales > Saccharomycopsidaceae > Saccharomycopsis > Saccharomycopsis guyanensis. The sequence goes on from JAJMSQ010000003.1 coordinate 7,060, forward strand.
CTTGCTTGTGCATGAGCCCACAATAGCATGTTTAAAGTTTGTCGCCAACGCATCTGACCAAACTCCGTCTTTGCTAGTGCTTAATATAGTTCTCAGATACGATTGCAACAACTGCCGGACCAAGCCAGGCTGAAACCTTGGGAAGCTTGGCCCCGGTGTCTGCAGCGAGCCCCGACTGATTCCTGGCTGGTACCCAGCAGCAAATCATGCCAAGCGGCCCTGGTGTGGTTTTGTCGTGGACGTGCATACTTGGAGCCTGTGTCTGCTGCGCCATACCGATCATCCAACTTTTGACCATCCCAGTTTCAGATCAACTTGTCCCCGATTGTTTCTCGATTCTCAGTTACTTAAACCCCTTGCCAGTCCAGGCCCCGCCACCACCTCAGTATTGCCCTTGCCCTTCCGAGCTTAGCCCTCCTGACTAAGCAAGCGTGCCGCAAACTCGTCTTTGTCTTTTGACGTCCCTGTCCGGCTCGGATACCCGCTCCGATTGTTCCTTCACCTCCGTGACTCCAGCTCGGCTTCCTGGTTTTGTCACCGAGCCTGGACTACTGCCACGGTTGTTAATTTCCGGCTGCCAATTGTCTGCCCTCCTTTTCTTCCGCACGCCTCCGACTTGTGCTCAATTGACTTGCCCCGTTATTTCCATTCCACCTCCACAACCTGCACTTCGGAACTGACGGACACCGCAGGCCCTGGCTTTTACCGTGCACTCGACCCTACTCCTTTCCTCCTGAGCTTTGCCGAGTTTTGTCCACGGACTGTTTCCAACTGTTTCCTGCCCCATTGACCTCTACGCCTCCCCCCTCTGCTTGCTACTTGGACTCGACTTCGCTCCTCCAGATGGCTGCTGCCCACGACTCATTCCACTTGGACTCCGCCTCACCCGAACCTGGTTCCGCAGTGCTCAAGCTCGAGTATAAACCCTCATCCGACACCACCAGCGCCGAACTCCTCGACAACAAGATCCACTCCCTCGTGGAAAAGTACAGCTCGGCCCTGCTTGTTCCCGGAAGCGCAGCAAGTGTGGCCAGCGACCAGGACGTCACCGTGGTCCAGATCAGGTTCGAGACTCAGGATGACGCAGAATTAGCCGAACAGGAATTGCAACACTTTGTAAAGGAACACCTCCCTCACACCAATGGCGATCTCCAAAACACGTCTCCGGTGGAACATTCCGATGAAAAGCTGAACGAACAATATATTGAAAACCCAATCCACAAATCCAATGGCCCATCCGCTCAACTGACCGAGCCACAGGAAACTGCACCTCCTACTGCTGAGCCGACTCAGCACCCTTCATCTGTCACAGCAAGCTCCACAGCAAGCCCGACAGCAAGTCCCACCTCCCCAATCATTAATGACCACTCGGCTTCCTCCAGCCAACATCCACCCCATGTCAAGATCACTCTCGACTACCATTCGATTTCTCACCCGGGCAATGTGTACATTGGAGGCATAGATGCCGACGTCGACTCCCAGCAGATATACGATCTTCTCCAGCCGTTTGGCGAGATCTTGTCGTTCAAAATCATTAAAGACAGCTACGGCCACAGCAAAGGATACGGGTTTATTAACTTTGCCAATGGGCTCTCAGCTAAGAACGCAGTCAAGGAGATCAATGGCAAGAGCCTAGAAAGCGGCTCCAAGCTCTACTTGAACCACCATATCTCCAAGAAAGAACGGTTGAAAAGACTCAAGTTGGAGCAGATCAACTTCAAAAACCTCTACATTAAAAACTTGCCTCCTCTTAAACAGGAGTCCCGGATCCTTGAATTGTTCCAGAAATACGGCGAGATCGACTCGTATTTCTTGCCCAAGAATCAGGGCGTACTTAAAGGCTACGGGTTCATCAAGTACACCAACCACGAGGACGCCTTGAAGGCCAAAGAAGAGTTGCAGGACTATTTCATCGAGGGCCACTACATTTCTGTGTCCCGAGCTCAAAGAAAACAGGAACGCGACCACCCAGAGTTCCAGGACGTCGACCAAGCGTACCAGCCAATGTACTCTTATGGCAGTGGAGCGATCCACCCTAGCATGATGATGCGTCGCCTGTCGTCGCCTCGGTACCAGGACACAAACTTGTATGTCAACAATTTGGATCCTTCTGTCACTGACGAAGTGTTGCAGGAGTCATTCCAAGAGTACGGCACTATTATTTCTGCTAAAGTCATTACCGAAGACAGTGGTGCGTCCCGAGGGTTCGGGTTTGTATGTTTCTCTACAGTTGACGAGGCCAATGCTGCAGTAGTTGAAATGAACGACCAGATCATCAACGGACTGCCTATCCAAGTGTCTTTTGCTCAAAGAAAAAAACGGACCCGGTCCAAGAACATGGACCATCTCAATTTAATGACACCGCCAACGTCTGCGTTTGGCAACCCGATGCTTGTTCTGATGCCTCCTGCAATGCCCCCAGGAATGGTGCCACCTTATGCGTATCCTATGGCGTTCTACGACAAGCAGACTGGGTATCCGTACTTCCAGCCAGGGTACATGCCAATGGCCAACAGTGCTTACTATTACGGCTACTCCAAGCCTGCTGAGATCCTCAATGCAATGTATGCTGGTACGTCTCCGGAGCCTCTCATGGAAGAGTATTTGGAAGACAAAGTCACAGAAGTGCTGGAAGGATCGCCCCCTGTAGATATCGAGACTGCTGCCAGACAGGTGCTTACAAAAGAAAGAACGCTTTCACACAATGACGATGCCTTGATGGTTAATAGATGGAGAGAAAACGAGGAGGAGTTGAAAGCTCGGATCCACGAGTGTTTGGCAGAGTAACTGCCGAAGACTCTGGTTTCTGGAGATAGATTAGTTACTGGATTCATGATTGAAGAATGTGGTGGTGCTAGCAGTGAAGTGGTATGCTGCGAATGAATCGGGAGTATCTAGAAGAAAATGCGCCAATTAATACGATGGTTGGTTAATGTTCTAGGTTTTGTAGTAGGCGAGGAGGGTTAGACTTGTTGTTAAGCTTCTGGATCTTCCCGTATATTCAGCCTTCATGTTGACAAAGAAGACGTTGCTCTTGCTCTACCGAAGTCTACAATTGGGGTGTACTGATCTTTGCTTCTCGTATCTTCCATTGATGTTTAGAAATTTCTGTGAATGTCTAAAGGTATTTAGTACCGGTAATAACTATCAGTCTCATCAATTGGTGTCTACTCTACTCTACTAGTGTCTCTCACTGCCCTCTACCATTTACTACCAAAGTCTAGCACTCACTACCAATCTCCACTACTCACTACACCAATATCTTCTATCGCCTCTCTGCCTCCCTGCCTCCTCAGACACAGACTATAAAAGCCACATGTAAATAATATGTTTCAACCAAACAAAATAAAACCTCCAATGAAACCTCCACGTAGTCAACCACTGTAAAGCCAACCCCACAATTGGCAGCTGCCCACCAAATACTCTCCCCCGGTCCGCAATTCAAACCACCACGTGACCCCTGGTATGGAACATAATCGAAAAATTTTCAGAATTGAAAGTGGAGCTAGACACTCAAGAACCATAACAAAGATGCAAAGATCGCTTTTGAGACCTTTATTTGCTGTCAGACCAGCAGTGACGAGGGTCATGACCCCTCGGACCTCGGCCTACTATGGCATGAGATTGAATTCGGGTCGCATGTACCTGACTGCTGAAGCAAAGCAGCCAGAGGCAACTGAGACCCAGCCAGACGACTTGGCAGAAGAAATCAAGTTGGATGCCGATGCATTGAGCAAGAAACTTGCCGAGGTTGAGGAGAAGTACAGTAAGAAGGACAAGGAGTTTGCCGAGTTGAAAGACGGGTACCTTCGGTCTGTTGCTGATTTCCGTAACTTGCAAGAGACTACCAAGAGAGAGATCCAGAAGTCCAGGGACTTTGCTCTCCAGAGATTTGCTAAGGACTTGCTTGAGTCCTTGGACAACTTTGGACACGCTTTGAGAGCTGTTTCTCCAGAAATTCTTGAGAAGAACGCCGAAGTGAAAGATTTGTACGAGGGGTTTGAGATGACCTCCAACATCTTTGAGAAGACTTTGATGAAGCACGGAATTGAGAAGATCGACCCGGTTGGCGAGAAGTTCGACCCTAACAAGCACGAGGCCACTTTTGAGATCCCACAGCCAGACTCCGAGGCTGGTACCGTGTTCCATGTGCAGCAGCCTGGGTACTCCTTGAACGGTAGAGTCTTGAGAGCTGCCAAGGTCGGTGTTGTCAAAGGAGAGGACTAAATTATTGCAGGGGATCAGCTAGTGGGGACGAGGTGTTAAAGTGACACTGCAACGAATCATTGACGGTGATATGTCGAGACGACCCATAGTAATGAGAAATGAATAGTCTTGTAAATACGTTATAGGAGAAAGGCACTTACAATACATGTTGCCTAGACAAGGGTTGTAGGGTTGCTATTGGTTGTCATAGTATGGGTTTTGGTAGGAGCAGTGGATTGGAACTTGTAAATGATGAATGTAATTCCATGGTGTTTGGAGGATCCCACTTTACAGCACACTCTCTTGTCCAGCCAGACCCACAAAATCAATATCCTACAATAAGACAATACTTGCTCCGTTGGACAATATTCACTGACTCCTTCGATGCTCATAATCCAAACAACCTTCTAATGCCAACAATACACAGGTCTCTACGCTCCATAGTAACACATACTTCACATTATACCTATAAAGTGATCCACTTGATTGCAATCTGACAAATCGTCCGACTGCCTCAAGTCTCCCGATACACACACAAGCACCAGATCAGCGCTTATCCTAATTCTTCTTCTTCTTCAAGTGTTCTTTTGGCAACCAGCTCTCGTCGTAACCTTTCTTTCCAACCTCTGGCTTGGCAGACTTCTTGACAGCAGCAACCTTAACTGGAGCGTTTTTCTTCAAGTAGTTCTTGGTGACGTAAGGAATGATCACTTGCTTAGCAGTGAAGTATCCAATACCTCCGATCAACCCGATCACCATAACCAAAGCAAGCAACAATTGTGGGTCGAAGATCGAGATTGGGATGTCAGAAACAGTGACAAGAGTAGGTTTTGGAGTGATCACGTACAACACGTTGTTGTAGGAAATGTACACCAATGGGGCCAAGAAGTATGGGTTTGGGGTGATGCTGACTCCGACTTTCTGAGTGAATTGCACAGTCTCTCCAGTTGGCACCTCGATAGGACCAATTGCTGCGTCAGTCAAGTTGGCAGCAGACTTGGTGGTGTCTGCGTCCTTGAAAGCACCTCCACAACCGACGATCTTGATGGTCTCCTTCTGGTTGTTGGTGAAAGTGTACTTAAGAGCAGACTCTTGCTCGTTGAAAAGTGGGTAGAACGCAGCCTCTGGCTCGAGATCGTCAATGGTGTAGGTGATGTCGAAGTTGAGGTTTGGCTTGTCTGGAGCGTCGGCAGCAATCTCAGGGTCATTCTTAAGAATCTCCTGCTCAGCTGCAAACGCAACAGTGGCAAAGACGGACAAAACGCTGGCAAGTGTGAATCTCATGGTGTGTCGATATACTTGGTCGGGCACCTGAAAATTCATGGTTGGTGATATCTGGCCCGATTTGGTTACCCGGAGAAGCAGGGAAAGCGTTGGTCCACAGTGGTGGGTGCATCCCTGCTCCACATTTTGAAGTCGATCGAACTGAGGAAGATATTGGATTTGGTTATTGATTAGTTTATTTGTTAGTGGAATATTTGATAAGCTTTAATATAGCCAACCATAATTATTATAATTACAGAGTCCTTTACCAGTGACTTTTATTACTGTTGAATTATTCTTCGTCTTCTTTTCCAAGTCGAATACTTTCCAATGACTCGCCACCAAACAGAGCTGATCCATCCAGATATTAGTCAAGGCAGTTTGCTTCCTCAAGACTATTCTGTTGAGAATGTCCACAATTTAACGTTTCAAGAATTGTCAACGCTCAAGCAACAAGTGGAGAGTGAGTTGGAGAGACTTAGTGATCAATTGAAGAGCCATGGTGTAGATATGTCTACAGATCTTCTCACTCCTGACAAGTTTCCTAGATCCGATATCGATGTGGTGGCAATCAGACTTATAAGAAGCCGCATAGTGATACTATCTAATGATTTCAAGTCGATCATGGCACATCTTGAGAAGGCATTGTACAAACAGTTTGAGTCAGGCCGTACCACAGACACCACGACACAGCCAGTGCTGGATCTCAGTCAGCTTAGTATTCAGGAACCGTTTGCAAAAGTGCTTGATGTCATGCCTCGGTCACCAGCCATGGAAGCAAAGTTACAATACAATGACAAGATTATCCAGTTTGGCACCTTGAACTATGAGAACACAAAGCATTTCACCAAGAAAAATGCTAAGATAATGGAGATTGCCAACCTTTTGAAGCAACAGGAGAACAAAAAAGTCAGTGTGAAAGTGTTGCGGGGGCAGCAAGTGTTGGATTTGACAGTGATTCCACATACCAATTGGGACGGACTTGGAGTGTTGGGATGTAAGTTGGCTGAGATTTAGATATTTCTGTTGATAGGAAAGAGGATGCTCAGGTCACAGACAAATTTACTACATAGTTGGACCTTTGAAAGGCAGACAAATAATAAAATAGTTAAGTTGGACAATTATTGAGAGCGTAAGCATTAAACGTAAGACAGTCCGTAAGAGCAGTTAGCAATATATGGAAATATAATACACAACGTAAAATGATCTTCATTGTTGGAAAAAAAGGTTACTCATGAACGTAGAGATCAATCGAGACTTGCTTGTCCTATAACTATTAATTACTCGGAGTCAACACAAATGCTACTCAGTTGTATAAGAATAGCAGATGTAATGAAGAATTCATATTTCATGAGCCGACGTTAATATAGAAGAACAACCAATGGGTCTGTTCCATCATAAGTCTTTCAAGATCGGCGCAGGTCACTCACTAATCAATCCTAATTCATCTATTACCATGCCTATTTCCATACCGCAAACTTCAATATTTCCAATGTTTTAAGAGAAGCCCAGACCCGCTCCTCTCATATTAATTATACCTCCCTCATCTGTATTATACACCACCCTCTTAATTATACATTGCACCCTCATTCATCCCCCATGCAAGGTCGAGGTAAACGTCACACAATCACCATCTTGCAACACATACTCCAACTCATCCTCCAACTCCCAATCAACATCATTAATCAAAACTAAGATCCCAGCACGAACTGACACTTTGTCATCATCCAAGAACATACAGATATTCTTTGGATTCTCAAGATGCTTCTCAACTATAGCAGGCAACAACTGTTCAACAGTACTGTCATCTTCTAATTCAATTGTAGATTTCTTGACCCCTTTGAAAATCTGATCCAACCCTCCCAAAAATTCAGCAGTCACCTTCACCATGGTTTCTCCTATCAACAAAATAAATCAACCAAGATGATCTGAACCAAAAATCTCTGCGGTCTGGCACTGCAATGTTCAGTGGATCCATACTAAATCCGCGCTTACCCGGCCCACGACTTCCAAAAATTCACTCGTCAAAGTATCCCTAACACAAGGATCTACTTCTACAACAACATAATTGATTTACAACTCGTTAAACGCAACCAAAAAACCAAACCTTGACCAATAATGGTGAAAAAAGTGGTGTATCCTGCCAAGCGGAATACCAAGAAGGCTCCTTATGATCGCGATTCTGCGTTGGGATCTTTCTTTGGAAAGGTTCGTAAATATTTCAATTGGGGAGAATCCGATTCCAGCAACCAACCCAGCAGCCAATCCTCGGTGAATTTAGAGCCGTTCAAGTACCCTGCCCCAGACCCTACGTTTATCAGCAGTCTTACCTCTAGAAGAATCAACTTGGTACCAGAAACACCAGACAATACCATGCAGCTGCAAGACTACAGCAGACTCGACACTCCAAAAGCAAAGTTGATCAGCTATTTGAACAAGAAAGGGATCACAGAGCTAGAGGCAGAAGGAATCTTGTCGATGGCAAAGCATATAGATGATGAGGAGAGCAATAATACCACCGAGTTTGTGTCGTTCAATAAACAATACCAGCCATTCCTCAAGGTTCCATCTGAAGATCTTGACTCTACTCCTGAGCCTGAACCGTTGCCACAAACATTGGCAGTGACGTCGCCGAGCCGTATTGAACGTGAAGTCGATTATACCCAGCAGAATAATAGTATATACTCGCGGCCTCACAAACGAGTGTATAGTCATTCTGCAGTTCCTTCACCTTTCCGGATAAATTTCAAGAGACAAAAACAAAGTCAGCTAGCTGATACTTCAAGTTCGATTCTTGCCGACACAAGCAAATGGGTGACTGCCACCGAAGATTTAGCTGCCAACAAGACAGATGCCAATATCAGTTCCACTGCAGCTGCGTTCTTGAGTGTGCTAGAAAAGAACAGTGTACCTGTTGCCAAGGAACCAGAACCAGAAAAGAAAAAGGTCGATGAAAAGTACGAGATCTTCATTAACCCTTACAATCGTCTGTCATTGTCCAAGTTTTCACTGAGAGATCCTGTGAAACCAAGTTTTTTCGGACAACCTAAGACAGAAGCAACAACACCAGATACCACAACACAACAACCAGAGACGTCCCAGAAAATCGACCAATCGGCTGTCGATAAGTCCATGGAGAATTCTGTTATTGGAGCTCCTAGCTCTACTCCTGTAAGCACCCCTTTCAAAACCGCATTGTCTACTCCTATTGCAGACCTTAAACCTAATGGATTCTCCAAGTATAAGCCTTCCAAGTCGTCGTCTCTTAGAACAGAGTACAGGCAAGAAGAGGAGCAGTCGACTTTGAAAGATATCACTATCAGTGAGTCTCAGCCTCCAGCACCGACTAAGGACACTGCTTTAGAAGTTGCTAGTGTCAGCGAAGAAGAAGAGGAAGAAGCCGTCACTGATCATGGAGACCTGCCTTTGGTGAAAAGCTCGTTCAGCAGATTGTTTGAGTTCCCTAGCCTGTTGAAACAGCAGTACAGTTTAAGTGACATTGATGAACAGGAGGTGGCCGAGTTCAAGCGGATGTTTTTGTTCGAGTAAGCAGCAGTGTAATTAGGGTCTAAATAGATGGAAGATCGAAATAAACTTTGCATAGATGAGCGTTGGTAGTATTAGAAGTAAAGGAAGAGATGGAGAAGGAAGAACGTTTCAATATGTGACTTTGAGAGCTTTGTGGACAGGACCCCACTGTTTTGTGTTAAGAAAGTCCGTTTCTTCTATTGTGTCTTGTAGCTTAGTTTGTGTCTTTACGATAATTTGTGTCACCGGTCTCAGCTCTGCTCTTTTGTAGTTACTTATCTGTGTTACTAACCTTGAGACCACTTACAGGTGATTGTTTTGTGGAAGTCACAAAGAAATGCAGCTGTCCAGGAGCAGGCAGTGAAACTGAATACTGCCCCTTAGAATCAAGCCCCTTTGAATAGACACCTTACCCCAATAATATGCGTTTTCCTACTATTTATTTGGTATCCTACTTTGTCTTTGTTGGGGCACTTGCCAACAACCTTTATGCACATCAGCAGAATCATGTTGTGGAATTCGGATCTTACATGAACCCGAATCCAAGAACTCCCTGTGAAGGTGACGAGCTAAGAAGACTTAATGATTGTGCTAACGACGTTCTTGCCAAATTGGACGACTGCAGAGCTGACGATTTGGCCTGTGAATGCTGTGCTCTGCAATCACTTAGCAGAGACTGTTATGGGTTATGTCCTGGGAGTCCCTCAGGTAACTTCCTTACAGTTCTATACAGTGACTGTGAAACCCTCAACGATGTTAATGCTTGTGGATTGCCTTTCAAGAAAAATGACGGTATAAAACCAGCCAAGTCAACAAAACAACCTGCCAGCCCAGGATCAGTTAAGGGTCCAGATGTGATTGTTAGATCAAGATTGCGTAACGGAACCAACGCAGAACCAGCAGCCAACACCACAAACAACACAGTTATAACAGAACCAGAGACAGCAGTTAATACTACCCAAAATGTCACAGAACTTATCAATCAAAGCAATAATACCGAAGTAAGGGATCATCGGAAAGTCCTTGAGGGTGCTGCCAGTAGTTTCACTGTGCCTTTGGCGTTGGCATTTGGTGCAGCACTTCTGTTGATTTAATGACAAGCTATCAATTGAAAATAAATAATTTAAGAGAATTCTAATTTAATAAAATTTAACCATTTTAAAGGATTTTAGCAGAGAAGAATTAGAGATGGTGGCAAAGTCGTAAGTTGTAGTATTCCTACTGTCAATGCTGAATATCAGTTTTTGCATTTCATTAATGAGATGATAAGTTTTCACCCCAAAGATGATCCTTAATTGTTTCAAAAAATCAGTTGTGTATAAACCATAAAATTTTACAAATATATTTATTTCCTTTTCATTCGTATATTAATTCTGTGGGGATCTACATACTCATCGGTGGAGGACTCATGTAGCGCATCTGCAGTTGTTTACCAGAAAAGGAGATTCACAAACATCTACATCAATTATGTTCAGGTCCACTGACACCAACTTTTATTGTCATTGTTGAATTATTACTAAGAAAGTATTGTAAGTAGGGGTGATTCCAATGGAGGAGTCAAGTGTGCAGAAGCGTTCCTAGAGCTGATGTCCATTTATTGCTTGGTCTCTTTCATCCAGTCAAGAGTATATTGAATTCCCTTCTCCAAATCCACCAATGGTTTGTAACCAAGATACTGTTTAGCCTTCGCAATGTTATGGTAACGATAAGCACAGACGATTTTCACTCTGAAAGGAGTAAGTCCCGGCTCTTTACCTACCAAGCTAGAGAAAAATTCAGACAAGTATCCAATACCGATGGCCACAGGTCTTGGCAACACGATATTGTAGCTGTCAATATGACCATCGGCTTTCCAAACAGTACGAGCCAAGGTCCAGAAATAACTTGGAGAATCGTTGGTCACAAAGAATTTCTCACCAGCGACATGTGGAGCTCCAGACACCAACTTCTGTGCAGCCAACACATGGGCATACGCAACATTACCAGCATAAGTCCAATCGAACAAGTTATTGTTGTCTCCGATCTGGAACTTCGATTGACCCAAACGGGAAACGTTAAGAAGTCCAGGAACAAGCTGTCTGTCTCCAGGACCAAAGATTCCTGCCGGTCTCAATGCAACAGTAAGTAACTGTTTACTGTTAGCCTTAAGCACCGCTTCCTCAGCAATAGCTTTAGTTTCGTTGTATCCATCCATAGGAACCTCAGGAATAGGCCACGACTCGTCTGCATTATAGATATCTTGACCATTGAAGATCACACCAGCAGAAGAAGTGTACACTAATGCCTTGACAATAGCAGACTCAGTGCAGCACTTGATGAGATTACGAGTACCTTCGACATTGACTTTCTCATAAATTGCTTGTGCCTGTCCATGCACAGGAGAAGCAGAATGGACGACAACAGTCGACTTGGACTTATTTATGGCGTCAGTGACATCGGCACTTGAAGTGATATCTCCTTTGATGAAATCGATCTCACTGGCATTGAAAGTAAAATACGAGGCCAATGGAGTAGGCAATGGACGAACGTCAAACACCGTGATCTTAGGTCGAGGCTCGACATTGTAAAACTCTTGGACTAAATGAAGTCCCAAAAAACCCGATCCTCCAATAAGAAGTATAGAATCAAGAGACATTGTGATCTGACTATGGAGAGAGTGCTTGATGGAAATCTGTCTCGTGGATATATTTCTGTACGAGGACGGTATAGATCACGTGAGATATGGAGACTCGCTAAGAGGGTTTGGAAAGATTATCGGTGGATGCTACAGAATTATTGGGTTAGGCTTTTATTGTATTTATGAAATAGTTTGTGTGATTAAGCTTTTGTTTATTTATTAATAGTTTTTATTTGTACACTAGTGTAGCGTGGAGTTAAATGCAAGTCTCTTAGTGTATGCTAGATCAAGACTCCAACTTAGACTTGAAGTTACATCTCAAATCATACCTCAGTACCCAGGTCACACCCCCTCAATCAACATACTTATAGTTCCCAAACAAAACAATCTTACTTGGAACACCTCCCTGCACTGGCAACAACACCTTCAATTTCTTCTTTGCGTCATTGGCATCGCTCACGTAACCAAATCCCATGACTCCGGCAGACACCGCACGAGTCTTGGAATCTTCCTTAGTGTACAAAAATGCAATTATTGCATTTTGGAGATACGAAGAAGCCGGATCAATTTTATCACAGATCTCTTCAACGTCAGCAACTTCAACTTGCACATCAGGTTTCACTTCAACGTCATCGTCTTCTCCAATAGGTAACACCGACGACACTCCAGAATCCCCACCGCCAGTTCTTCCCTCGTTCAAACGGTAGTAACTGAGTCTATCATAATCTACCGAGGTACTGTATGGAGACAATACCACTTTGCGTTCACCATAGAAATACTGTCGTATCTGTTCCTGCTGCAAAGCTCTGAGGAACGCCTCGTCCTTCTCAACACAACCACCCGATTTCGAGAACTTCAACATCGTCACCGATTCGTACTGTTTTTTCAAGTCAATGAAAAGTCGCTCGTTGCCTATCACTATTGCCACATTGATCTTGTACCCTTTCATTATTTCGTCTATCTGAGCCATGTTCTTACTGGAAACAGCAGGAGTGTCGACAAACAACCCAGACTGTGCAGCCACTGGGTCCTGGGCCATTCTCTCGTTGGCAATTCCTGCCAAGCGGCGAACACAATGACTATAATATTTAGGGTTGTTGGTAGTCAGATCAAACCCATAGTATGCCACTGCAGGTTGGCCTGGATGCAACACCGAAGCTCCACTGACAATACTGTGACCCCAACCGGTCTCGACATCTAAAAGATCATTCACCACTACCGTGCTCAAACCTCCAGGAACTGTGTACACTCCCTCGGCGGGGTTCAAGTTTACTACCATCGGCATCCGTCCAAGCTTCAACGCATACAGCACAAGCGTCTTTGCCAACGTCGTCTTGCCACAATCCTTTCCTCCAAATATTGCCACCCTTGGTCCTGACCCGCTGGTCTTGCGCAAATTCTCCAAAGCAAAACTAAGTGCTAAATATTGATCCATCATACTGTCTTCCGATACATACTCCAGAGCCAATGCTCCAGCATACTGCACAGTAGCATCCGCCACACAGAACAACGACCCTTTGTACCCTTTGAATTTAAACTCAACATTATTAGGTACTTCAGTTCCGTTGATCTCTGCTATGCCTGATACAACTTTGACGACAAGCTCTTGTGACCAATCGACTTCGAATCTCCATTCAGATCCTTTCACTAAATTGACACTCACTGGATCCATTTAGATATTTGTTGATGATTAGATTGTTGATCAGTTAAACAACTTTTTCACAATTGTGTTTGCTAATATATAAATAACACCTGAATTGAAAATTCCTTATGGCAAGAAAAAAAAGAACTTTCTAGAGCCACTTCACACAATCACTAATCTGTAATCAATACTCTTTTAGAAACTACTGCACTGAAAGTTTCACTCCAGTTTCTTGGTGCACGTGATATATCCAACATTGCATCTCAGATTTGAAAATTAGGCATCGACGAATTACCAATAGTCATCTCTCAGATTATGTCTTTCCCAATTGTTCTATTGAAAAATCTTCCTTTTGATATTACGCCCACAGAATTGTATACTATCACTTCTAAGTTTGGTGATGTTGTTCAGATCAGACGTGGAACTGAAGCTCATCTTAAAGGCAACTGTTTTGTGGTGTATTCGACTCTTGCAAGTTCCAAAGCAGCTATTGAAAGTTTGAATGGATTCAATATCAAAGGACGGTACCTAGTGGCTTTGAATTATAATGTGGATCCGCGTCTGTTAGAGTCGGCAAGAGAAGTTGCACAAGGGTTACAGGGGAAGTGAACGAGAGCCGAGTTGTGATTTGGAGAATCACATATTATTTCACAATAGGGATTGTCCTAAGGAATCATGCAATCATTGACATTACTACTAAGTGACGATAATTTATCTAAAGAGTATTACCGGGGTATTCAAAGGGACGGTTACGGATTATTCACCACAAATGACCAACTACAAGTTACTTGGTCACTATCTTTAGCGTTTTTAATCAAGGCATGAATTCTACTGGGGCAGCTCTAACTGGTTTACAACCAAGATTCCCGGACTATGTGTTGACGCAAGTATTCGATATGTCATTCAGTTCTCTTCGTTTGCAGTTGGCTTTGACATTAGCATTAAGTTATAAAGTATTCTAACCAGGCAAAGTGCTTGTCATACTGCAGGTGAAGTATACAGTCCATTGGTACATTCAAATACTAGTCCTTTGGTATATTCAAACACCAGCCGCAATTCTGAAGATCTCCATCAAACTGGAGCCCTACTACAAGACATCTACACCGCCCCAGCTACAATTCAAATTATTAAGCAGTTCATTCGAAGGCCATGCCTCTGCAGCCTATGCTAATTTCATAAATAAACTAATAAAACAAAACAGTCGTAACAAATCTATTGCCCACTTCGTACTGTTTTTTTGGGCCAGGTTTTAGTGCCGGTTCTGGCTTTTGTGCGCTTTGGTTCGCTTGAGTATCTATTCAAAGCCAGCTTTTACTCAAGGCGGCAGACACCGGGAAGGTTCGGAGAAGACGGCGGCTTCTCACGTGGTGATGTCTAACACCAACCCCACGTCGTCGACCTCAGCCCCTGCCAAATCCTCCAAGAACGGAAGCAAGTCTAGCAATTCGTTGTCATGGGCGTCGGAAAACCAACTGGAGATCGGCACCGCATGCAGCGGATGGAAAATGTATGAGGCTGGCGAGTTGTCGATGATGATCAATTTCTCCAACGGTCTTCCGATCTGCGACAAGTTCTTGATGTAGTTGCCCTGGTAGTTGTAGCACGAGTCGCGGAACAACCGGTGGTGGATGCTTGCGTGGATGTCCAACTCGTCCAACAACGGGTCGCCGTAGCGTGACACCGACGCCGTGAACACCACCACCTCAAACAACTCCCCCACCCGCTTCATAAACTCGTCGACGCCAGGCCGTTTTATCACGTACACGTTATGCAGCTGGCCCTCGATCTCCACGGGGATGACAAAGTCCGCAGAACGAAGGTACTTGAACGACGAGTGCACCAAGGTCTCGTCCAAGTCAAGCACAAGACACTTCCGCTGCTTCAAGCTCGGCGTCACTTTCTCCAACAACCACCCGGTGCTGGCCACCACTTGGTCCGGCTGCATCGCCGCAAGGTCAAACTCATACTCGTACTCGTCCGACTCCGACTGGGCCTTCAGCTCGGCGTACTCGTTCTCTGGAGTCACTCCCCCACTGTGATGCCCCTGACTAGCAGAGTACTCTGGCGTTCTACGTCCGCTGGTCTGCTGCCCGCCGTTATTGTTATTGTGATCGGTGCCTGCGGCAGCCACCACTCCCGCCTCTGCTGCCTTTGCTGTTGCCTTGTTGGTCCCGGCCCCTGCGTCTCGCTCATCCTTGGTATCTCCACTGCTCGCCACGGGCTGCAATATAATCGTCTGGGCATTCGAATTCTTGTCGATACTCACGTCCAAGTCGGCGCCGTGGCCCTGGTACCGCCCATGGGACTCCTCGATCTTCGTGGCCGCGACCTTCTTGTTGCTTTCCGAGGTAATCCGAGTGGTAGACGACGTCGACAGGGTGGCTGACTTGTGCTCAGGCCCCGACCCAAACGAACAACAGAGGATCGAGCTAAGTATCTTGTCCATTAAATAACGCTTATGTCAATGGAACACTCCGGGTATGCTGTTGAGTCTGGCTCACGATGGCTGTGGGTGAATTTTCGGGTGTCTATGTATTAGTGTTTTATAACTTGTGCGTTGCGGCTGGCTGGCCCTTGCAAATTTTAGGAAAACTGGAACGGTTACCCGGGGGTTACTTGCGGGTAATTGGGAGAACATGGGTGGCACCAACGATGGATTGCTTGACGCACTACGGGGCAGCAAAGCCCGGTGCAAGGATGTAAGAGAGTGTCGGGGTGCACGGATGTACGTTTCTTCCTTATGCGTTATGTGCCCTTGTTCGCTGGTTTCTATCATGTGACTCGCGAACTTCTGCGCCAGACACTGTTTGGGACATAATCGTAAACTGGAGTGGGTTGTCAGAAGCTTGCAATAACCATAAGTTTCACAGGGAGTTTCAACGCATAGCACATTGATTTATTGCGGTTCGCCATGGACGAAGCTACCACGAAACTTCTAGGTGACAGGTTGTATGAGAAACGACGGGCCGGAGCGTTATCGGTGGAGAAGACCGTCAAGCAGTTAATGGCTCAAGGCACTCCTGAAGCTCGTAACCAGATCTCGAAGATTATCGATCAATTGTGTCAGGATTTTGCTTATGCGGTGCATCAGCCAAATGCAAGAAACGGTGGTTCCATCGGACTTGCTGCGTGTGCGATTGCCTTGGGAACTGCCAACATCGCCAAGTATTTGGACCGGATCATTCCTCCAGTGCTAGCATGTTTTTCAGATCAGGCAGCACAAGTGCGATACTACGCCTGCGAGGCACTCTACAACATATCCAAGGTGGCCAAGGGTGAGATCTTGGTGTATTTCAACGATATCTTTGACGTGTTGTGCAGGTTGTATGCAGACAGTGAGAACAGTATCAAGAACGGTGCAGACTTGTTCAACAGACTCACCAAGGATATTGTCAGCGAGAAGGCCGCCGCGTACGTCAGTGTGATTCCTCGTTCTGTTCCTCTGGGCCTGGAAGGTGCTGGAGGTGAAGGATCTGCTTATGAAGACAGAAGTGGTTACTACGTACAGTCCACACCTGCACAAGGAGCCACTGCGTTCCTGCTTCCGAAATTCATTCCTTTGTTGAAAGAGCGACTTTTCACCAATAACCCGTACACCCGGTTGTTTCTTGTGGACTGGATCATCTTGTTGGACAGTGTACCTGATCTTGAGTTGGTGTCGTATCTTCCACAGTTCATGGGTGGTTTGTTGATATTCTTGACCGATGCTCGTAAAGATGTGCGGTTGCAGACCAACAAGTGTCTTGACACGTTCTTGGAAGAGATCGAACGGATTGTCGAGGTCAAGAAAGTGGTGGAACGTGAGAAACAGTTGCGTAAAGAGAAACTGGAATCAGAACAACCGGCCCGGCTGATTGGTGGTTCCTCCAACAGTAAGCAAGAACATTTCGAGTTACTGCCACCAGCAGACGGTGCTAGTGTGCCTGAAATTGAAAGCAGTAAAGCCGTTGCTGACGACGAACTGGCCGATGATCTGGACGACTCAGACCCAGAAAGTATTGCTGATCTGTACTATGACGACACAAACGCAGGACTCTATATCCCGCTTCAAGATATCCACTTGAACTTCCCAGAAATCATCCGGATTCTTGTGGCCAACCTCGACTCCAAGAATGAAGAAGTGCAGTTGGTGGTGCTCAACTGGGTAGAGACTTTGGTCAACTTGACGCCCACCAGTTTCATTGAGATGATCTGCGAGCTTTTGGAGACTCTTGTGGGGATCTTGTCTTCCGACGATACTAAGAAAGTGATTCTTGACCGAGCCACGGTGATCAACCGGAAGTTGATGGAACTTATATATTTGTACTTGGACGTTGACGACAAAGAAGACGGAGACTCAGGTCTGGAAGCATACTCTGCTCTTGTGTCGACAGTCACCGGCAACCTTCTCACCGTGGATGAAACCACTCGTTTGTTGCTTCTTGATTGGCTCATAATGCTTCATAAGAAACTGTCCAAGCTTTTCTTGGCCAACAGTATCAGCAAAACGTTCCAGATCCTCCTCAAAGGTCTTTGTGGAGAATCTTCCAACGCTATAGAAAAAGATCTTATTCTCATTTCGGAGATCTCAGTGAGTGCCAACGACGAACGGTTTGGTAATCTCATGCTTGACCTCATCACGTTATTCAAAAACGACAAGAAAGTCTTGGAGACAAAGGGAAACTTTATCATCAGAAAGTTGTGTATCAATTTAAATGCAGAACGGATTTACAAGTCGCTTGCTCGTGCACTTTATGAGATGGATCTTGACAGCAAGAACTCGCTTGGGTTTGTCAATATCATGATCCAGATGCTCAACAGTAATCTTATCACTGCGCCAGAGCTTGCTCCGTTGAGAAACAAGCTTCGCAACATCAACAACAAAGAAGACTGGCAGTTGTTTGCCAACTTGTTTAAGTCTTGGTCTTACAACGCACCAGCATGTCTTTCCTTATGTCTTCTCTCGATGAACTATGAATTGGCTTACGATCTTCTCAAGATATTTGTGGAGTTTGAGATCACCATCAATCTTCTCATCCAGCTCGATATCTTGGTGCAGCTTCTTGAGTCTCCAGTGTTTGTCAAGCTCCGACTTCAACTCCTTGAGCCAGACAAGTATCCGTTCCTCTTGAAATGCTTGTACGGAATTCTCATGCTTCTTCCCCAATCGAATGCGTTCAATGTTTTGCAGAACAGATTGAACTCGATCCACGGGTTCACTGACAATGCAGGCTCGCTTTCGAACTTGAAACCAGTGGCAGGAAAGAAAAAGAAGTTCACTGACCTCACTACGATCTTCAGAGAAGTACAGCAGAAACATCAAAACATACGACTTGCACCACAGACAGCAAACAATGTCAAGAAGGACCCGCCAAAGTCGACGTCGTTGCCTCAGAATGTCAGCAAGAACTTTGCTTCTGTAGGAGTTGACAAGTACGATATCCAGGCTACTCATAGCCGGTCTGCTTCAGCAAAGGGTGATGATTTTTACAAGACGTTTTCGAATTTGAAACTAGACAAGGGACAAGAGAAACAGGAAAAGCCAGAGAAGAAGGAGAAGTATGATGGAGTAGACATTGTTCATTCTACACCAAAGAGACGGGAACATTGAGCGTTGAGGTTCACAAAGGACGTGTATCGAATGGTTCCAAACAAAGACCAGTAAGATACATTGTTGAAATAGTGGGAAACAAGATAAGTAGACATATTAGAATAGGCAGAAGTAATGGAATTTATAATAGTAAAGTAGGTGGTTTGCTTTTGGCTGTATACTTATGTGTGCTCTTCTGTTGAGATCGGATCTACATATTTAGATGGTGTAAAAAGAGGGTGCGACACCCCTCATTCTGAATGACCCGGGTAACAGAACACCAGGCATTTTTCAAGTTTCAAACAAGCTGTCGAGATCAGAGGTTTCATCATAATATATTAATCAAAGATGGCTAACGACGGGTTCGAAAAGTTTGTTGAGGTTCCAGTTGACTTTGTGAAAGACGGATCGGCTTTTGTGCGGAAATGTACTAAGCCAACCCAAAAAGGTGAGTTTGAGTGAGTGGGGATTGGAGAACACTAAAGTGGAGTAATGACGACCACACTCAGTGGACATCTAGTGGACACCCAGTGGACACCCAGTGGTCTACCACATGTGATAATCAATATTTTTGCAGAGATTCCCGATGAGTTCAATGACACTTAAATACTAACCGACAGAGTACTTGCAAATAGTGAAGGCAGTTGGAGCAGGGTTTATTGCTATGGGAGTGATTGGATATGTTATAAAATTGGTAAGTAGACGTGAGGTGAGATTGAAGCAGCGAGGAGTTACTAACATGCAGATCCATATTCCAATCCGTTACTTGATTGTTTAAGTAGGATTAGAATAAAGTACTTGAGATTTTAAGTGTAGCCGAGGGAGGTTGGTAGTATGGAGAGTGGAGTTGTGTGAGAATTAGTGTTAGTGTTAGGAAGAATGTTTGAAGAACCAGAGGATGTTTTAGAGTGACTGGAGAAAGATAGTGGAAGAAAACTGGAAACGGTGGAGTATGTGTTTGGGACTTGGTGGATGACGAGTAGTGGATGATGAGTGGTGGGATGTATGGAATAGTATTGAGAGAGGCACTGAAAAACACTTAATGATGCACTGGGACAGCAGAGAGAGGCCCGAATGTAGTAGGGCCAATTGAGTAAAGTGAAATTCAGAATAAGTGAGTGTTGTGCCGCAGAGGCATGGTGGTTGAGTGTGATGGTACGCTGGAGAGAAGAAGTAGGGAGAGACGAGTGAGGGAACGGGGGGTGGAGAAATGAAGAGGATCGGAGAAATACATACGTTACGCAAAGAAGAATTGATAATCAAAGGGAAGGGTCGTAGTGAAGAAGAGTACATTGAATGGACCGATGGAGTAAAGGAGCAGGATGCCGAGAGGATTAGGGTTTCTCCTTAGAGTATTGTGAATGAGTGGTAGAGAGAAGATGAGGATTAATAGTGTAACGTACAATCGAGAGTATGCAAGAGAGAACTGTAGTAGAAAAATAAAGCGCTAAGTAGAGAAGTGTGCAAGTGAAAGGCAAGCTCAAACAGAAGATGCAGAGTTTATAGTGACCCGTCTATCATGTAGTGAAAAGTCAATGATGTAGAATGCAAGAAAGAAGAGGAGTTCAGAGTTGACCGTCTATGTAGAATGCAAGAAAGAAGAGAAGTTAGAGTTAACCGTCTATCATGTGGAATGCAAGAGAGAAGCAGCTTGTGCCAGACCGAGGATCAGAAAAAAATGGCAATCTAGGAATAGAGAAAGCTAGAAGAGAGAAAGACATGAGAACCAGAGACACAGACAAGACCAAGAACAAAAAGTGGAGAACCAGAAGAGGAGATCACTAGACTAGTAGCTAATACCAACGGACCACTAGACTAACAAACCACCTAAAACAAATAACGTTTGTGCTCAACCACACCAACAGACATGCTTGGCAAAAGCGGAGACAAACAGACCAAGTGGGTAAATAAACACTGGACTAAGTTCGGAGTTGGAGCAATGGAGTTATGTAACGTTCTATGAGACACTAGTCAAGACTTTAACTTTACAACCAAGCTAAGGTTGACAGCAGTTGTCAGCGATTCGGAGTTCAGCCTCAATTTTTGCCGGTGCTGACCAAATGGGTGGTGTGCAGAAGTGAACATGCAGTGGAAATTCTAATTGTCAACATCAAAGTAACCCTTGGACTTGAACATGATGCACAATAATAAAACTGTATCCCAAGGAACCATAAATACGTGGTACATCTGATCAAGTCTCCAAGGAACTGTAGTAGTGTAGCCTCCAACTTTATGCTGGTGCCAGTCAAACCTTATCACTCCAGCAAAACACCTGAACGTAATCCACGACAACAGAAATGTGTTGTAAGTAAGGATCCTACACTGAGCTCTTTGACGACCTTGAACGAGCATAGTTCCATCAGGACTAAACGCCAAGAAAAAATGAATGAATAGACTTATTTGGTCCCAGATACTCAGGTGATCGGAATTCTCTGGTAGTTCACGACTCTCTTCGAAGTTCTGTTGCCTGAGCCTGATGATTTCTCTCACTTTAAGAGAAACCTGTACTAGCCTATTGTTCTTGTATTTTTGTACTGGTCCTGATTCATTCAAAGCTCTGAGTGCCATGATAAACAACACTAATAGTACATTTACCAATAAGTACTGCCAGTGTTGCTTACCAATGTCTGAGATTTTAGTTGAGTCTCCAATATCGTATGGGTTCCAAGTCTTAGTGCCTAGTACCAACACTCCTATCACTTGGCCTGTTCCAAACAAAGTTAGAAATACATAGTGTCTGAGGAATTTGGCTAGCAACCATATCTGAGTGATACGACGGCCCACTACATCTCTTGGACGATGCTCAAGATACTTACGACCTTTGTAGGCGAACTCTATCGGATCATCGATGATTCCTAGATCGTCCAGAATTGGGATCTCGTTCTCTGCAGCAGTAACTAGAAACCCACAGTAACGAATCTGGAAAGAACACAGGTTGACGAGAGTCAAGAAAAACTGCCGCACTGCAAACATCACTTGTGGATTCTCGTCAACAAACTGGGGTCCCAATGCACCAGCAGTGAACGCATCGATATCTTCACCAACAGTAGCATAGAACGTCGAGTGTCGCATCTGGTTAGTACTACGCATTGTCACATACACCGGGAGGAAACCTGCTCTTATGCGGATTTCAAGGCTGTCAAACAATTTCTTGACAATGTCAGTATGGGTTCCTGCTTCCATATCGGTTTGGATATCTTTCAAGATTTCTTCAGACACTGCAGCGGGACATTCGATAGACGACTTACCATTAGAAGATTGAGAGATCTTGATTTCTCCACTGTCAAACCCTTTAGAGTATCTGGAGACCACAGTGAGCTCTGCGCACAACTGTGCCTGACAGTAAGTTAAACCGTTCTCCTGCAACTGTGCTCTTGGTTCAAGTAGCAAATGATGGAGCAGCTGTAGCTGAGGTTCAAGGCAGGCTTGCATCTGTGCAAAATCAAGCACGATGTCTTTATGTTTGTGGACAAGAATCTGCTGTAAACAGTAGACCATGGGTCTGGTTTCCACCATGTTGATATGGTCAATGGCATTGCTGGTCTTCATGTCTCGGAAACTGACCCCACAGAGAATCCGGTATGTATTCATGCAACAATAGAGACCGAGCCTGTACAAGTCGGCTGCAAAGGTACATATCACAGTGAAGAACGAGATACTGGAGCAGGGCTCGGCAGTTCGTACGGTGACAAGTGCGACAAGGTTCTTGGAGACATCGACCAAGGTGTACATGAGGAGGAAGTTTAGTAGGTTGACCACTACCGTGGCGTCCATGGTGAAGTTGGGGTGTAGAACTCAGAGACACATTGATGGATATTTCATGCTTCAAAGTGGTGGGATTCACGTGGAAGATTGTCGGGGGGAGCTAGTGTGGAGGAGAGTCAGATGTGTGGCCTAAGATCTGCCGACTGTTTAGGTAGCCTCAAGTGGTGAGCAAGTGATATTTACCAGGGCAATCTGATTGGCAGTGGGAGAGCATTGTGTGGTTTACAAAGTTCCATATGCACCCCACGGAGTAGACAGAGTTGCATCATTGACTGGAGGTAGGAGTGGAAGGCGATCGTAGAAGTAGGATGCCAGTAGTAGATTGGAGGTGGTAGTGGTGAGTATAAAGTAATTACTGCAGTAGGGAGAGGTCGGGAGAAGTGAATCTGTTCCAGTAAAGTGAAGAGCTAGTGAGCCAGTCAGCTAAGTTGACAGTTGATTTTGACAACTAGCCTGTCAGACATAACCTCCATGGCAATTGGTATTCCACAGTAGAAACCAATACTCTCTTTCTCACCGGTCTCACACTCCGAATCATGCATACTTACTCCGGTCTTTAAGTTTACTGCTCTACTTGCACCCCACGATTACATTCTATCATTGAACTTCGATTCGCTAGCATGATCTTGGCACCCCACAACTTCGTTTTAGGACACCCACTCAGTAGTATTCAGCACATTCCTAGCAGAACCTTCTACAGACCCTTCCGCAGCCCAGTTGTTGCACATTAACAAGTGCGACACTCCACACCTGTCTTTATGCACACCTGCCAGCCACTCAATCAGACCGTAGTTCTAGCACCTAGCAATTTGCTAATTCCGGTCCATGCACCTGATAGCTTATACTAACTATTCTTGACTTATACACGATGCACTCCACACTTTACATCCACAACTACACTGTACACTGTACACTCGACGTTCCTGCTACATTTCACATCCACACTCCACATCCAGGCTCCATACTCCATATCCCAATTACATACCTCAATTACATACCCCATCCCAACTACAATACTTGACAAACACCACACCAACAATACACCACTCCCTAACCCACACACCCAAACACATCCCCCCAACTCCGCCAACTTTATTCCAACCTCCCCTCAACTGTCACTCCACTCGCAAAAACTCCGATCGTCTACTCCGAGCTTGCGTTGCTGCAACCCACATCGCACCCGCCTTCCGTGGTCTACTCCGTTGTCCAATCGGTGGTCGAGACTAGCCACATAGTCATTGGCCGCAATTCATAGCAGTGAGAACTGTCACTGTAACACACGCCTTCTTAGTACTGCCAACAATAATTATAAACTGAAATCCATTGAAACCTCCCCAACCTCCACACCTCACCTGCAAACCCTACTTTTTCTCCGACAATCCAATGGCACCATAACTGTAGGAACCCCCGCAAACTTACGGTACGCTTACGCAATCGCTTCCGAGCAATCATCCAGTATAAATACCGCACACGGTCCCCCGACTTTTTCCAGCCCTCCATCTTTCGCCAGTGCTTTGCTCCATCCATCGTACTTACCCCTAACACAACAATGTCTTCTACTGTCACCTTGAACAACGGAACAACCATTCCTCTTGTGGGACTTGGTGTCTGGAAAATCCCTAACGATCTCACTGCCCAGTCTGTCTACGACGCCATCAAGATCGGCTACAGATTGTTTGACGGTGCCGAGGACTACGGTAACGAGAAAGAAGTCGGTGAGGGAATTGCCAGAGCCATCAAGGACGGACTTGTCAAGCGTGAGGAGTTGACTGTGGTGTCCAAGTTGTGGAACAACTTCCACCACCCAGACAACGTGCCAAAAGCTTTGCAACGTACTTTGGACGACTTGCAACTCGAGTACATTGATGTGTTCTACATCCACTTCCCAATTGCGTTCAAGTTTGTTCCTTTTGACGAGAAGTACCCACCGGGATTCTACTGTGGAGACGGTGACAACTTCCACTACGAGAACGTGCCAATTGCTGCCACCTGGAAAGCTTTGGAGTCGCTTGTTGAACAAGGCAAGATCAAGACCCTTGGAATCTCCAACTTCAGAGGTGCTCTCATCGAAGACTTGTTGCGTGTTGCCAAGATCCCACCAGCCATCTTGCAAATCGAACACCATCCATACCTCACCCAGCCAAACTTGATCCAGTACGCCAAGTCCAAGAACATCTTGGTCACTGCCTACTCGTCGTTTGGTCCTCAGTCTTTCGTTGAGTTGAACCACCCTAAGGTCAAGAACGTCGAGTCGTTGTTGTCCAGCGACAAGATTGCTACCATCAGCAAAAAATACAATAAGTCCAATGCTCAGATCTTGTTGAGATGGGCCACCCAAAGAGGAATTGCCGTAATTCCAAAGTCGTCCAAGCCAGACAGATTGTTGGCCAACTTGAAGGTCGAGGACTTTGACTTGGCCCAAGAAGACATCGATGCTATCTCAGGGTTGGACATTGGCTTGAGATTCAACGACCCATGGGACTGGGCCCCTAAGCCAGACCAAAAGATTGCCACTTTTATTTAGATATGGTATATCAATGACTTTTTGTTAGTTGTTAGTAGGTTGTGACGTAGAGAATTGATAGCAAGTGGACAAACATTGGTTGCCTAGGTTTTGGAAGAAGTGCATGCTTCCTGCCATTAAAGAGTTGATTCGATATGATTCCATTAGGACTTACCATGCTACCTATTCTAGAGTCGATTAAATAAATTTTATTAGGATTCATTATTTTAGTCAGTAGTAGTTTGAAAGTGCTAAATTCTAGGTCTCATAGTGTAGTCTCTACTCCGCACAGTGTGAAGTCTAGGCTTCAGATTGTAATGTGGGGTCAGGTCTCAGATCGTAGACTCTACCACAGTGTGGGCTCTACATCACACAGTGTAAACTCTAACCATGCATACTTCAGACATGGACTACCTCCTACAAATACTTAGGCCAAACTCCTTACGCAATACACTTGAATAATTACAACATCCATTAATATAATTCTCCCCTTGAACACACAGACACTCCCTTTCCTAATCAAAAATCCCCCTCGCTTTCGTAACTTGCTGCGTTCTTCCTATAAACTCCTCATCATTGTCAGCATAACCATCATTGTTCAACTCTCCATCATAATCCTGATCATCATTAAACCCCGCGGCCCCACTGGCAGGCTCTCTTCTGCTCCAAGTGATTGTTGCCTGAGGCTCAATCTCAGTGGCAGTGCCTGAGTCTTTGGCTACAGACTCCACAAACTCAGAGACAAACTCCTCCTGGTCAACAAACAATTGACTGCCATGCTCTTGCCTATCTGGTCTTGTTTCTCTATGAAAAGTTTCACCAGTAATACTGATCACACTAGGATCTTGAACTCGAACACTCAGTTTAGCAGTAAGTGGATTATGAGGTGCCGGTACAACATGATTCTTCGATACATGATCACCAGCAACAGTCTCACCTGGCCCACCACCAAGTTTTCGTTTCCGTCTATTTATCACAACCTGTTTTTTCTTACTAGCACCTCCCTCATTCACTAACAATTTCACTTCCCCTCCATCGGTCACCTCAATCAACCGTACAACCACACCTTTCTTGACCTCTCCTTCAAACACAATCGACTCTCCTAACCCGCCGTAATAACATTCTATACAATTGTCGTCGCTCACAAGCCCAACAAACGTCTTGAACGTCTTGATCCGGAACGTCGCCTGCGACTCTCCCTCAGGTTTACTCTCCCAAGTGACAAGGTTGTCTAGTGCCAACGTCATACTTAAAGACATCGGCTGACGAATATAGATCCGGTCTTTTCTGATCGGACGAAGAAACCCAATAAACTGGATCCGTGGAGGTGTCACTGATACTTGGAAATCTTCAACCGCAGGAGGAACAACCTCAAGAAACTTCTTGACAATCAATGTCTCAATAACCATGAAATGACAAGCTGCTTGACTGTCACTGTTAGCATGGTTATTTCTAGCTACGGACCTATTAACCCTTGCGATATCTTCAGAACTACTTCTCTCGCTGCTGTTCAGCTCCTCATTCCTTGACTCTGCTGATCGATTATCTGACCCATCATCATTACTACTACCCTCCATCCGTAGTTTATACTTATTCCTCTGTACAACCCATTGCCCATACTCTTGACCATTATCCATACCAGTTGAATCCAAGTCTTGTTCTTCTGATTCTGCTTGCCCTTCTCCTATCATCATCTCACACCATGGATTGAACTTCTTCACTACCAATTTAGACGTCTTCTCCACCTTCAATTTCCCACTTGCACCACTTCCCATCAGCAAAACAAACTTTTCTTCAGCACCACTCTTAAATATCATTGCTAAGTGTTTCGATTGCATTCTGAACCTTGTCCTCTGCTTCACTTGTAATATTTCAAAAAACTGACTGGCAAACACCATCTCTAGTACTGCAGTACCTGCAGAATTACATCCACTCATCACCATCCGTTCTTCATTGATATCAAAAATAATCATGTCAGAAACAGAAGACAACGCATTGACACCCCTGCACCATCCTAGTCGGTCATCAGACCCATTAATTATCGCCTTGAACATCCATTTACTGTGGTTCTTTGGTGATGCCTGGATGATCAGTACTGTTAGACTTTCAGTTACCCGGCCTCAAGTCTTGATTTTTCAGCTATTCAATTGTCAATCATGAACTGTGTTATTAAACCACTGTATCACAATGAATGCTCCAGAACGGTTTGAACTTTTTCTTTTACCTGATGGAGTGCCTAAGCTTCAGATAGAGCCTGACAGAAAGGCACCTAACGCAGCTATTATTGAGTTTGAGCGTGAGGACCATACTTTAGGTAATCTTCTTCGAGCACAGTTGTTGGCTGACGAGAGAGTGATTTTTGTCGGTTACAAGATCGAGCATCCATTGTTTCCTAAGTTTAAAATGAGAATCCAGACAGAAGAAGGGTACAAGCCAACAGAGGCGTTGAAGAACGCTTGCAATAGTGTGATTAACCAGTTAACGACGTTGAGTGAGAGATTCAGCACTGAGTACGATACCAAGTTGTATGCTCACGAGTTTATCGATGACAATTAGTGTTTGGCGATGGGAAAGTGGTATTATGAAGAGTTAGTGGTAGTATGAGGTGCTATTTGAGAGCTAGCCATAAAGAGGTTGAGGTTTTCTTAATATTGAATTGGTTATGAGATAGTTAACCTATGAGGATTACACTGAACAGATGTTTACAGTTGCCATCCTGAGAATAATATAAGTGGCGATAATCTAGATCACCGATGGCAGTATTGTTTATTGGTCACAACTTTAAAAGCTAGTGGAACATGTTAATAGCGTTCACTAGTAATGTACATTATATGAGATGATATTTGTAGGGAAGGCTTTTTTACTAATGGACATGCCTTCATGTTGATACTGTTCCGGTGATATTCTTTAGAGGACTCAAACCAAGTTGTATTCTCAACAGACATCTCCGTATGTTTGAGTGGTAGACTTTGTACTCTACTTTTCATTCAGTTTTATTGAACTTTCCTGAAGTGAGTCTCAGACATTTCTATGTAGTACACATAGATTGAATCATGTTCAGCCCAGCACGCTCCAAGTATGTTCAGTCAAGTACACCCAACCTACAATCACATAATCCAAACTTCTAATTAACGGGTATAAGCCAAAACAAAAATCATATAACAAATGAATCATGCGAATGAAACAAGTCGGTGACAATCTATCGTCACCACTAAACCACAGCCTTCTCTCTAAGAGCATCTTTCATGAGAGTGAACTTCTCCTCGAACCCAATGTCAAGGTGACCTGGAATTCCCCCGTATTTCAACACGTCTGCAAGTGGGTATGAATGAGCAGAACGCACTGGCGAGATGTAGGTCACCACGGTTCCTCGTTGCGAGAGACAGAGTTTGTGGTGGTCTCTGAAATTGAATTGGAACGAGCCATTGCTGAGCTCAAACATCACGTAGAGATCGCACCGGTTGTATCTTCTAAGCCAGACGTCGTCTTTACGGACCGAGTCTTCGTTCGACACTTTACAGAGATTGGTCTTCATGTACTTAGCAAAGAAGTTAACGATCTCGCCTTCTTTCTTAAGTCCATAAGGAAGCTGATTGGTAGCATAGTTCTCTGCTATCCAACCTTTCTCTTCGTCATTGATGATGTACCACAAGTCTTCACCGTTGGCCAACTTCAACATAGTGTTACCGTCATTGAAAAGCACTCCGATGTCGTTGGTGGAGAGCTGGTACGAGAACCCGTGCTTATTGGAGTAGTCGACCCATTTAGACACAAGCACCGGTTTTTCAGTGACGGTGTAGTTGTCGGTGTTGGCGCGCATTCTGACTTGTCGCTGACAGACATTGATACCGTTCAAGGCATCCAAACATTCTTTGGCAAGGATCTCGTCAGCCTTCAGAAGACTAGGCAGAGTGGTGTTGATCTCACCAGAGAACCGTCTGATGACTTTCGGGTCAGTGATGACCATCTCACGGTATTTCTGTTTGGTGTTGCCAGGAGACAACGAGTGTGGAAGGATCTTCTTTGGTTTCTCACTCTCAAGATCAGATTTGAGAATCTCAATTGGGTTCTTGCTGCTGGAACCATTGATGAGCCCAGAAGCTCTTTGGACGTTGTAGAAGTTCTGCAACGACACCTGAGGCAGAATAAGACCAAACTCTGGCTCGGAGATCAAGATGTCTTCAGGTAAGCTGGCAGGGAATGCACCAGATCTGAACCATGGGTACTGGAGAATCTCATCCATCGAAGGTCTCTTCAATGGGTTGGTGTTCAAGATATCGCCAATCAACTGCTTGGCTTCGTCTGAAACGTCTTTGTCAATTGGGAACGAGTAGTCGTTGACCTTGATTCTGTCGTAGATCTCTTGCACCTCTTTCGATTGGAATGGTGGCTTACCAAACAAAAGAGCATACATCATCACACCAATGGACCAGGTGTCGACCTCGAAACTGTGGCCGGTGACTTTACCGGTGAGCACCTCTGGAGCAATGTAGTTGGGAGTACCGCAGATGGTGTACTTTCTGTTTTTTCCTGGAGGAAGCACGGCAGCAAGTCCAAAGTCACCGATCTTCAAGTTCATCTCTGGGTCAAAGAAAATATTGCCCAATTTCAAGTCACGGTGGATGACTCTTCTGCTGTGCATGTACTTGATGGCCCCGATGATTTGCACCATGAAGAAACGGACCTCTGGCTCAGTAAGCAACTTACGACGTTTCAAGAGATCCATGAGCGACTGGTTCGGACAGATCTCAAGCAAAATGTACACATTGACGTCGTCCTCAAAACAGTCGACAAACTGCACGATGTTCGGGTGGCTCATGGACTTGTGGATCTTGATCTCAGAGAGAAGCTTTGTTTTGGTCTTCTCGTTCTTGATCGAAGCCTTGGCGATGGTTTTCGCAGCAAACACCAGGCCCGAATCATCCTTGATCTGGAAACATCTGGCAAACCCTCCTTCTCCAAGACACGATCCTCTGTTGTATTCCCTGCCTCCTCTGGTACGAATGGTGGAAGGAGGAGTCTTGCAGAGAGAAGAAAGCTTTTCTCTCTTCTTCTTGGTGGCAGGCTTCTCTACTCTGTGTTGGTCATATTGAGCTCTTGCCTGGACATTGGAACGGGAGTTCAACTCCTTGGCTCCAAGAACCTGCAACGGCTGGCCTCTAATATTGGTCATGGTATATAGGTGTCAACGGAAGAAAACGGTGTGGGAGTCCAAACTATCTTTCGGCTTGTGCTTATATTTATAAAATCAACCAAGGCACAAATGTTACCGTTTTGGTCTGGGTATTTGTTTTGAAAATCCCCGATTCGGCAGGTTGTTTGTTGTGTAAACCGTCACGTGCTCGCCGGGATTTGCCAGATCGAGGCTGCCGTCGAGTATTTACCATCACTAGATTTGGTTGGAGGTGATGGTTAGTGAGATAGAGGGTGTGTTTCAAGTGTAGAAGGGGTGGGCAAGTCAACTATCTTGACAGATTCAAGCGAGTCAATCTAGAACACCTTGTGGTGTCACTCAGACTCACTGTAAGTCTACGAAGTACAAATAAATGGAACCTTCTACCAATAAACTTTTCCATTCAATGGCAAACTTAAACTAGCTTGCATCCTCCGTATCCACACATCAACTACTCCAATTACAATACTCTCCTCCATCCATTCCAATTGTCACCACTAACTATTCCAGATCGGTTAACACACTTCTGAAACTATGTGAGACACGTGACTGCAGATCTGAGTCACATGGCAACGGCTTGATCTCATCTCAGGACCCAGCCTTCGAATAACCAGCCAATCGAGTTCCCAGCTGTTGTGTAAAAGAAACAATCCATGACCCTGGGTTGCTTGGTGGTGCCTGTTTGACATATATTTTTGGTTTTGTGTTTTTTTTTCTTAACAAAGATTTTGGTTGTTCTATTGTTCCACCGTTAAAGAGCAAGCTTGTGACTTCTTATTATAGAAGTGTGGAGCTGCCAATACGACAGACAAGGATCTTCTCAGTTTGTTTACAGTTTGTTAGATGTGTAAGAGCACAACTAGGACTTATTAAACGATACAAAGGGTCTATTAAGGTCTACAAAGAGGTTGTTTTGTTAGGTTGCTGTTTAGTACTTGACAAGCTCTCAAAGGGGTCAGAGCTAGGATCCAGATGATTGTCGAGACCTTGTTTATATTCTCTATAGCATACTACTTTGCTAGAGACTATATTTTCAAGGCGAGTCGGCACAAGAATGTTAGTAAATGTAAAGACAACGCTCAGAAAGATAAGACTGTGGAAATGAGTCAGATAGAGAACCAGATAAGCACAGTGGAGTCAGACATTAAGGGGTTGGAAGACAAGGTGGCCCAGCAGAATAGAAAAATTGTACAGTTGTTGACGAACTATAACTCAAAGAAATCAGAGTTGGCATTGGTAGAAGAACAGAAAGTGATAGCTTCAAGAGAACATGCAATGACCACAAGAGAGTGTCAGATGATTCTTCAGGTGCCCAGTACAAAAGAAATGGAAGAGTTTGAGCAGTTAAGAATAAGTACGATTGTGTTGAAGGAGACAGCAGTGAAGTTAGAGCAGAAGTTGGCCAAGTACAGTATAAATAATTCCAAGATTGTGAAATCGGTGAATGAGATAACGATAAAGAATTTCGAGATGAACAAGGAAATCGAAGATACGTTGGTGAAAGCGTTGAAAGAGATCCAGCGAGAGAATACTCGTTTGGTAGGGGTGTCGAGGGATCTCCATGAAAGTCTCCGGCACAGAAAACTAGGGTTGGTGGAAATGTTGAATGGGTTGGCCAATTACAAGGAGTGTAATTTGAAGACGTTTATTAAGTTGAAACTTATTGAGCTTGAGTGTCTAGCTGAGAAAGTGGCTATAACTAAGATGAAGTTGGACAATGACGAGCTGAGTGGAGGGTTGGACCAGAAGTATTTCAGGCTTGAGAGTTTGGAGTATGAGATCAAGCAAGCTAGAAAGAAGTTGGGTGGTGGTCTGTAACTAGGTTTTTAGTGAGCAGTGTTCGGTTTATGAGTAGCTCATTGGAACTAACAGTGTTGATGAATAGCTTATTGAATCCACCAATGTTAATGACCAGCTCGTTCAATCCACCAGTGTTTATGACCAACCACTCACCACCCCTTTACTATGTCTGCCGGATAAACTCCAGCACAGTCGACACAAACTTTTCTGGCTGTTCACTGATCAACCAATGGCCAGTGTCAAACGATTTCAATGACGCATGAGGAAAATGATGATAGATAGAAGGCACGGTCTTCTCCGAGATAAACAGACTGCGGATCGCTTTTAGGAATAATGCAGGTTTGTGGAACTTGGAATGCGAGAGCTCTCCCGGCCAGTCGCCCACCTCGTCCAACACGTTGCTGTGGGCAAACTGGTTCACGGGGATCTTGAAATGGATGTAGTCGTCGGCGTAGTTCACACTGGGGTCGCTGTAGTTGTACTTTGTGACCTTGTGGGTCAAACTCGAGGCCAAGAACATCCTTACCAACCTGTCTTTCTCATACGGTTCCAAGAACGCCATGGCCTTGTCTCGCCACTTCTTGTCGTTCTTACCAATGCTGTGCAGATTCTCCAAAGCACACATTGCAGCTAGGTTACCTGCAAACCCAGCTCCCAACCCTGCAGCCACAGGACTGTTGTCTACAGCAACCACACGGTCAACCATAGCCCCGTACTTGAGTGCTACACACATTGCGACCTTAGCTCCCATCGAATGTCCGATCATCGTAGCAGACTCCATATGCTGCTCCCGCATGAAGTTAGCAACGTCTCCTGCCATAGTACTATAATCATAAGGTCCGAAGTTCGGACTGTCTCCGTGGTTCCGTAGATCCACTGCGTACACTGGCACTTTCAAATTGGATGCCAATCGAGTACCTACCAGGGTATAATTCTGTTTAGATCCAAAGAGTCCATGAAGTAAGATCACAGGCAGTCGAGTTGCTGGTCCTGCTTCTGGTAAATACAAACTGTATTCCAAATGCACTGTTGGTTTTAAAGGAAAAACCCCTTTTAATAATCTGCTGGTTACTCTCATAATAGCAGTATTAAATAAGAGTGAACCAGAGTAAACAGAGTATTGAGTATTATCACACTACCAGACTAATTGATCAAATAAAACTCTCTATAGCTCAGATCTCCGACTCGATCGTGCAGCACTGTGGAGTGGCTTGTGTCACGTGGGATTGGCGTATAATGGATCAGGAGCAGTTGACTGATTGCTCTTAGTAATAGGTTCATATATCCTGCCATTGACACATTTTTATTATAAATTCTTAGATTACGATGTCGCCACTTTCCAGAAAAATCAACGTTGCACTTATCCAACTTTCTGCTGGGTTTGACAAGGCCAAGAATCTTAACCATTTCAAGACCCACATTTTGAAAGCCATCAATGAGTCTAAGCAGAAGCTTGACTTGATTGTTTTGCCAGAATGTTTCAATTCTCCATACTCTGTCAAGGAGTTCCGTAACTACGCAGAGAAGATTCCAGATGGAACCACCACCAAGCTTTTGTCGGAGCTCGCTAAGGAGAACAAGGTGTTCATTGTTGGAGGCTCGATTCCAGAGTTGGGAGAAGACGACAAGATCTTCAACACCTCGGTGACGTTTGATCCTAACGGGTCCATTGTAGGCAAGCACAGAAAAGCTCATTTGTTTGACATCGACATTCCGCAACAGATCACGTTCAAGGAGTCGACCACGTTGTCTGCTGGTGACAAGGCTACATTGTTCAAGCTTGACGGATTAGGAAAGGTTGGGTTGGGAATCTGTTACGATATCCGGTTCCCTGAGCTTGCCGCTATTGCTGCCAGAAACAACTCGTTTGCTCAGATCTACCCTGGAGCTTTCAACACCACCACTGGTCCTTTGCACTGGCACTTGTTGGCCAGAGCTCGTGCTGTCGACAACCAAGTGTATGTGATCTTGTGCTCGCCTGCTCGTGACTTGAACTCCGACTACCATGCGTACGGCCACTCGTTGGTTGTTGATCCGTTTGGAAAGATTGTTGCTGAGGCTGGTGAGTCCGAGGAGATCATATATGCTGAGTTGGACCCAGAGGTCATCAACAAGGCCAGAGCAGGAATCCCAGTGACCACTCAAAGACGGTTTGACATTTACACCGATGTGTCTAAGGGAGTTTCTGTTGAGTAGGTGGGGGGCTAGACTACTGTCTGTGCTGTACTCTGTGCTCTGCTCTGTTTGCTGACTGCATTGTTCCATAGACTGTACCTAATAAAATGATCTGAATAAATCAATTGTCTTGATTGAGGCATGATAGGGTAGGTACGAATTAAAGTAGGCTTGTAAGGTAGAGACAATTACTGGGGTGTGTTGTGGGTGTGATTACTGAATGGTGTGGGCTGTAGTGTGGGGTAGAGTGTTTGAGAGGATTTGGATGCTCTCAGAAATGAGTGTCTGTCACTCTGCAGATAACAGTGCAAACCTGTTTATGAGTCATGCTTAAGCAAGTCCTTCAAGTAGAAAAAGCCAGGTGGTTTCCGGAAGGATACTGTGGCACTACAATTAGTGATTTACGTTAGTCTGAGTTAGATGGGCGACCGAG
Source organism: Saccharomycopsis guyanensis (assembly GCA_030578595.1). NCBI lineage: Eukaryota > Fungi > Ascomycota > Saccharomycetes > Ascoideales > Saccharomycopsidaceae > Saccharomycopsis > Saccharomycopsis guyanensis. The sequence goes on from JAJMSQ010000003.1 coordinate 41,734, forward strand.
TGACCAGTTCCATGGTGTCTTCCACTAAGCATACAGTCCAATGTGATTTGCATGTCACGTGGTAAGAGTCGAATTATCAAAGGAAATAAAGGGCGGGTAACATGATAATACCAACAATGTACACCCGGACACACACCCGGACATATATCCCATGTACATTAGATATGCATGGAAGTGTGCCTGTCGTAAGTATTGCGTTCAATTTTTGCCCCTTGTTCTAAGCGCTCATTAATATAAATATGAGAGAATGTAACTGAAATTCCTCCAAAATTGTAAAAGTTTTCTTTACACGTTTTTATAGTCAATTATACTTGAGAACGTGCGAAGTAACAACCTGTTTTTATTACACAGTACTTAGGCTCTGCTTCATGACCGCTAAGATTTATAAGTTCTATTACCAAGTATAGCTGCTATAAAGATAAAGAATAAAATTGCTTTTCAAGTACGGTATCTTCAATCATGAAATTATCCGAAGGAACTAGCTTTGAACAGTTGGATGAAGGTGGTGAAGTTGCCGCTTTCTCTCCAGATGCAGGTTTCGTCTTGTATAAAGACTACTCCAATCACCAATACAATCTGCGTTCGGTTTTTTCTCTTAATGAGCTTTCACTCTCAGAACTCAAGGAGTATCTTGATTACATTAAGGACTATGAGATTTTTGTTTATAACGAGACAAGCAAGCCGCATTGGTTAGACACAGAGTGCGGTTTTCAGACTGGGGCAAGTATCTCGCTACCCAAATTGACTTCGAAATATACCAAAATTTCTTTGGAAACGAAAAGTGTACCTGGTCGGATTGCGTAGCTCGTTTGCTTGCCGACTACCCCTTTGACACTGTACTTACTGAGAGAATCAACAATGCTATGAAGAGATTCACGGAAAATGTAATATCAGTTTGTGACCTTAGAAGACTCTTTGATACCCTAAGCCTAGTACCAGACCAGTACCGTGCGATCTTTAATCGACAACTCTACGTGGCCATCACTGAGATTTTGAGGAAGCGTGTTCCCTCTGTCCGTCTGTCCGTCTTCCCCCTATTCAGCCTTGATAGACTCGGTCAATTTTCCACATTGTCACTACATGAGCAGAAAGTTATGCTCAAAAACGCAGTTAAACACCTTTCTGGGTGATTGTTACAAAGCCAGTTGGGTCTCACTTGCCGTGACACTAGACACATCTAACGCAGTAGGTTTCAGCCCACTGGCATCTTGAACACCACACTAGCTAAGTAAGTTATTTGAAAAAACATACAAATGAATATAAGAAAAGTATTGGCAAAAAATAAATCGAAACAATTACAACACCGTTAGCGCAATGTTCAGCACTCAAATGATCCCAGACACTCAAACTACACACTCAGCACTGATGCTGGGTAACACAAGTACGATCGCGAACTCAACAGCCGTCTAGTAATTGACATTCTGTCTATGTTCCACGAGGTCATTGGTCCAGCAAAACAACAATTGGCTCAAGTAATACAAAAGTCACTATTAACTGACCATCAACGTTTAGTCACACCAGAATATCTGTGGAGTACTTGTTGTAATCTTCAGTTCCCATTCCTCCTCTATGCATGCCCCGAAAAACTAATGCTGTGCATATAGACAGGGCTGCAAGAGTATGGAACTAAAGATGTGTTGGCTAACTGGCATCACCTGAAGAGTTAGCAGCGGCCTTACGAGACTTAAGAGAAGAGACATAGTGATAGTTGATGATTAATACAAGTTTAAAATAGACTAGATCTGATCTCTATCTTTTGTCTTGGCCGTGAGGCCAGGGCTTACTTTATAGTAACTTGGGGAGGGTCTAGGTCCTTGCCATTGACAATTACTCCTTCCATTCTTTGAGCTTGTCTCATGCATTGGAATTAATTACTTCCATTTTATGAGCTTGTCTTATGCAATGAATCTGATGATATTAGTTATTCCCATCCCTTCAGCCAGCTTGTGTTATGCAAGGCATTTGATGGTACTGTAGTACATATTCCCTTCCATTTAGCTTGTCTTCTGCCATGGAGTTAATTAAATTAATTACTTCCATTTCTTTATTATGTTGAGGTGATGTTGTCCCTGTAGAGGTGAGAATATATAGTGGTTCGAATGAACCTCCCGATCTGTAGGATTCTGGTCTCAGATCCTCGAATTGAGAATAGTGCCTTGGCATGAGATCGTCGTACTACTTAGATATCTTATCGTTACTCAGGATTCGTGCACAGTGTCGTAGTCACTGTCCTAGACACCCTGACAAATATAGTTTTGGAGTTGGTCCAGATTCCCACCGTCATTAAACGTCATGCATGCTGTATTCTTCAGATCGGTGCCTCACTTACATGTTGAGTTACTATGCTGGAAGCACCTTGTCCAAAGTTCAAGGGTTACGACATAGCATAAAGCCTCGAAACTGAACAAGAACAGCAAAAGCTTCGTCCGCTTAAACTAAAAGGAAAGCTACAGTAAATTGCTCAGTGATGCTAATCTAAGACAACCACACGTCAATATATTTACATAACAAGATTCATCAGTAGACTCTAGAATGAGCGAATGAACTAAAGGGTGGAAAATAGAAGGATGGAAAGGAGAAGGGAGGAAGCTGGAAAGGACAGAAAAAGTCCTACTTCATGGCACAAAAAAAGGCTCCCCTCAATAACATTCCAACACGCTAAACACCCCCGCTTTGATTATACTCCGCCAATAATCTCTTGAAAATCTTCTTTGACTTCTTTTCCCTTCCTCTGGTGATTCTCTTATAACCCTCATTCACAACTGGAAACAAGAACTTTGTGCCCACATACAAGGCTGCAAAGTTCAAGCACACCACCAACACCAACAACACCTCGAACTGACCTGAGATATTCGTAAGCTGCATCAAATCTCCCAACCACGAATCGGCATTGACCAACATCAACAACCACGAAAACAACAACGACCCCACGATATCGGCCACAAACGGAACGTTCTGCCACGACAGTTCTCTGTATGGCGGTCCCTGTGTCAATATGATGGCAATAAGAATGTACTGGAAGTTCGAAAAGAAGAACAACACCGTATTGTCTGACGACTGCACGGCATCGTCTCCTCCTGGGATCGGTTTCACGTACCATGGTTGTTTCTTCACCATGTGCCATATAAGCAACTGGAACACAAGCAAGATTCCAATGTTGCCAACCAATGGGAGCAACACTTTGGACGACACAAGGTTAGCACTTGGTTTCTTGACCGCGATCTTGTGGTACGGTTTAGACCATGACATGAAGATCGCAATTGGAAGGATAAGAAACAAGTCGATCCAAAGAAACTGGAAATCTCCAAGATTAGATCCTTTCTTGTAGAGAATGGTCACTGAGATGAACTGGATGGCCGAGTAAAGACTCATGTACTTGAAACAACTGAAACTTGTCACAAGTGAAGCTCTTCCTTCTTTGATAACGTTCAACACACATGAGATCTCAAAATTGGTCGAAGTGAAAGGTGCAGCAACCGACGCCTCAGCCTCTGACAACGAGATTCCAACATCTGCAGCTTTCAACGCACCACAGTCGTTTGCACCATCTCCACAAAACCCGACAGTATAGTCAAGTTTCTGCAACTGTTCGACCAACTCATGCTTCTCATCTGGTGACATCCGCGCGTAAATGTTACAGTACATGAGCAACTTGTCTCTGTAGTCTTGCAGGTATCTTGACTCCTCGTTCTTCAAGATATGTCTGAACACGTCTCCTGACACCGCAAGCTTATAATCAGAGTAATCGTCCTTGGACAAAGGCGTAAGAGTCTGCAAATCTAACACCACTTCGGGGTCATTGACATCCTCCCACATGATTTCCTCATTCTCCTCAAATCGAGGAATAAACACTCGGCAGTTCGAGATAAGTTTACTTTCTCTTGCAACACTGATGGCTGTGAGAATATTGTCACCAGTGCACATGATGGTCCGCACTCCAGTTTCGTTGTTCAAGATTTCCAAAGTAGGTTTGGTTTGTTCTTTCAATCTGTTCTCAAAAACAATAAACCCTAAGAACTCCAATTGCGATTCTATATCGGTTCGGCTCAGTGAAGTCTCTTTCTTAGTTATTGATCTTCCAGCCAAGGCAATCACTCGATACCCATCATGAGTGTAACGATACAACAATTGCTCATAGTTTTCTGGAAGAGACTCCGATGTGCAAAGCTCCAAAATGACCTCCGGTGCTCCCTTGGTGAACACATAGTAGTTGTTGTTGGCAAGTGGTTTGGTGATAACAGACATCCGCCGGAGCTGTGGCACAAATTCAAACACTTTCAAAATCGCAACATAATTGTCTGTAGCCTCTGGGAAATCGGTCTCAGATCCAGGCTTAGCTATCATAGGATATATAGTTTTCTTGTCACCGACCTGGTAAGCATAATCTTCTTCAATAGACCATTTGGTAAACTCAAACATCTTGAGATCAAGAGGGTCACCGACCAATTCGTCCTCAACAACCCTGAGCGAATGACAGCAGCAAAGACAATTGAGAAACTTGTACAACTTCTCGCTGTTGAGCTCTGCTGCCTTCTTCACACGCTTGCTCTGTCCATTACTCAGCTTTGCAATTCCACCTTTCTTGCCGACTTCTGAGCTCTCAAAGTATTCGTTCATGTCTCTGGTCAAGTCAGTGAACTCTATGATGTTTCTTTCATTCGACTGCCGAGCTATATGCACTCCAAGAACGTCCAAACCATCCTCGGTCAAGGTTCCTGTTTTGTCAAAGCAGAACACATCGATCTTACCACCGACATTAACCCTCGAAGGACTGATACAGAAGATCTTGCTGTTCTTCAATCTGTTAATGGCAAAGTTTGTGCCAATAGTAAGAGTGGCAGGTAAAGCTGGTGGCACCACAATCGTGATGATATCAAAGGCACGCAAGACAATCACTTTGGTTTCAAGTCCGAGTTTCAAGAAATTCTGGACCGAGTACACAAACCCAACAGCAGCAATAATAGCCATGAATCCAATATACTTGAACGCATCTCTGTAGAACTTGAACCCTGTAGGTTTTGGAAACAACATCGAGCGAAGAAGTTGACCTTTGGTGGTAGCAAATCCGATTTTAATGACAAGTGCAAGGGCCGGCTCAGAATCACTGCTGTGAATACTCAGATCGTCATCGTTATTTTGAGACCGACGCACTCTAATGATCTTGGTACCACTGAAAAGATACGATTTCAGTAAAGAGCCGTTGACCTGGTTCTTGGTGACAAAGCTGGAGTCCACATTGGTCAAGTTACGTTTCAACCCTTCATCAGTAATAGGTACTTTGGTGACAGGCACAGACTCACCAGTAAGCATCGATTCATTAATGATACAATCACCAGAAACAAGCACCGAGTCACAAGGAATGCAGTTGAGGTTAGGGTCTGAAAGCTCGTACAAATCGCCGGGCACCAATTGCTCAAGCATGATTTCTTTCCAGAACCCGTTCCGTTTAACTCTGACGTATGGGTAGTTGTTAAGTTTGGATATCTCTTTAAGTTTCTGCATGGTTTGCTTGGTCTCCAATAACGACTGGACAATAGATACCAACGAGATGAAAAAAATACAGAACGCATAGTAATAGTAGTCGTCAGCCAACCAAAGAATCACAGAGAAGATCTGGAAGATGTAGAACGGATGAAGCACCTCGTTCACCAAAAGTTCAGGAATCGATTTCTCCTTCAAATCCAACGAGTTGGCCCCAAAGATCAAAGTTCTGTCTTCGGTGTCGTACTCGTCGAGTCCATTACGGATCTTGTTGCTGCTCAGCCATTGAGTTTTGTCCACCCAATTGGTGTTGGTAGTAAAGATATCATCCAAAGGATTGTAGATCAACTTCAAGTATCTGTATTCGAACCAAAGCAAAACAGGCACCTTGTAGCTCTCAAACAGTTGGTCGTCCTCCTCTTCTTCTTTATCTTTAACGTTGAATATCACAGAAACGTCTCTATTGAACCATTGTTTTTTGACATCAATAATATCCATTTCTCCATGCTCATTCTCAACCACGACCCAGTCACAGTTCCCCAACTTGGCTTCTCGGCCATAGAAATTGATTCGGTATCGAGGCAACCATCTCAAAACAAGATAACTCATGCCCAATGTAAGGATGTTTGTAAGGTAGAACAAAGCTAATCTAAATCTCGAGGTAGTATAAGCAGCTATTCCCACCACCAAATCTTCTTCGGCAATGTAGAACCGCTGCTGGTGGAACTGGGCACTGGTGAACCAGTCTTTGTTTTCATAGACGTACTTGGAAGCATCGAATCCTGAGTCTGTGTCCTGCATAAAATAAGGGTTGGAGCTATCGTTGTTGCTTAATAATCGAGTTCTAAAGTCTGGCTCGTCTTCGCTGGCTGTGGAAGTATACTGCTCGTCATGTTCTTCTTGGTCTTCTTCTTCTTCATTGACATATGATGGGCCAAGATTCCAGTCTGTATCATAATCAATCAAAGGATCATCCATAGTAGAAGACACACCTTTGGCATGCTCGATTTCCCCCGAGGTGAAAAACTTGAAGTTGGGCCTGTTGTTAGAATCGATCGAGTTGTTTCTCGAGCGACCAGAAATATTGGAATTGCGTCTGTTCAAGGCAAGACTGTTACGGTGAGTCTTATCTAAACTAGCTGGTAACCCTGACGGTTCAAGAACTTCGACATGATCAGAGTTCTCGTCCCCGGGACTTTCGTCGTTGTTGTCCGGTTCCTCATCGTCAAAGTTGTGGAAATGATGAAATGTGGCTATAGAAGAAGGAATGATTTCAGAACCCACTCCCGAGAAAATCTCAGTATCATTCTCGTCCAAGTATAAAGATCTCAGAGCATTAGAAGACAACGAGTTCCGCCGCGTGAGAGAGTTGGATCTGGTTCTGGTAAGCTTCAAGGAATTGGATCTGTCGAAACTTCCACGAGGCATTTTTGCTTGTGGGTGAAGCTGAACTGTGATTATCGGTGATGAGTTTTCGTAATTGCGAAAATCGGTTGCGGTCAGCGCTTATGTAAGCGGCAGCCATGAGTGAGTTGTGTTTTCGAGGGGTGGACTTGATTGGGGGAGTTGGGCTTTGAGGGGGAGGTTTATGAGCAGTTTTTGATTTGAAGAATTACTAATTTCTTCGACAAAGGAATGGTAGAGCTCTGAAAATTCGGTGGGTCTGCTATTTAATGTGTGAGAGTGTTTGCTTTGACATGCATATGTCTTGCATGTGTCTAAGAAATGAGTGACGGACAAACCGTGCATGAGTCGTAATGGATTGGTCTTAAAGAATTGGACTAGACTTAAACATAGTAGGCAGAGCAGTAACTATGTTTTTGAATTGGGTCATTTGATATTATAAGAAAATGTCAGACCTGTTGATTAGACGAAATAATGGTACATCACATGGTGGAAGATATTGGGAAGAGAGTAGGTACAAACAGGCAAGGTGCAAACTTGACAGAGAGAACTCCAATAGAGAAGACCACCATAATCTACAAGCTATGCTCATCTTTACGAAAACCATTTGGAAAAAATTAACATTTGAATTTAAAATGCTACCAGCGTACTCTTGCTGATTTTATCATAAAGTGCACCTTCCACACTCATCTAAACTACTATAGTACTCGCGATCATTTCTTAGACAATGGTTTGATAATCGCACCACTCTTAGTGACAACGCTAGGCATCGTCATTTTCTGGAACGTCTTTCTAGAAGTCCATTCTTGGCCAATAGGCATTCTCAACGACCGCTCATACTGTTCTTTGTTCTCATAAGGAAATGGAACAGACAGCGACTGATACTTGAGACTCTTCTTGTTGACTTTCTCGTTGATGATCACCTGCTGCAATTTCTTATCCTTTCTATTACTTGCTGCCATCACTCCTTTCACCTTCTTCATTTTCTGGTTCTTCTTCTGTTGTTTCCGCTGCTTGACTCCACCCCCAATCCAACTATTGAATCCTGGCTGACCTGCAGAAACCCACTGGTCGTCTTCCTCTTCGACAGTCCGTTTCTTCTCATTTTTGAACTCCTGGACAACATTGTCACCAGCAAACGCTTCCTTGATCAATCCTTTCTGTTCAAACTCCACATCATCCTCATTGTCTAAAGCCATAGTACTGCTTGTGGAAATAAACTGCTCAACAGCTTCCAAATCCTTTCCCTTGGACTTTGCCTTGGCCAATTTGTGTGCTTGTTTCTCTGATTTCAGACTGGTCTGATCAGTAACCTTGAGTTTCGACGATTTCTTCACACTGGTTCCGAGCCATGGGTTATTCACAGTTTCCTCTTCAGCTGTTTCTTTACTCTCAGTGACAATTTCAGTCTCTGACTCGTCTCCTTTAGTTTCTTCTGTGCCGTTGCTCTTGGCCTTTGCTTTGTTCTTATTCTTCTTCGCAGTCTTTTTATTATTCAGAGTCAGTTCAAACTTACGGGTCAATCCAGCAGCCAACTCTGATTCTTCTTCTTCGGCGATCTCCTCATTGATCTGGTCATTAAGAGCTTCCAATTCTTCACTAACCTTACTAGCCTCAGGAGTATACACTCTTCTACCTTGGTTCAACACAACCTTGGCTTTACTGACGCTCTGGAACTCATCAATGTCTCTGCTTTCTTCCACCTTTCTCAATGCTTCCTTATCCTGCTTGTTTCTCTCTCTTTCCTTTTCTTCAGCTCTTTTCATAAAGCTCATGTTCATAAACCCAGTCTTTCCAACATTGGCTTTAGCTTCTGTGTCGTCTTCTTCAGAATCAGCTTCACTACCACTCAAATCAGACTCCTCGTTGTCTCTGCCCAAGATCTTCTCTCTCAATTTCTGACCCTGTTGCAACATTGCTTCCATCTCAGAACGAGTCTCTTTGTCCTTGGTCATTCCATGCTTCAACATATCTTTGGCCCACTTACTCAGATTGTTCTTGAACTTCAACGTCATTCGTGCCTCTGCACGCGCCAGATCATGCTCTTCTTTGTCTTCTTCATCAGATTCCACCAACCCTTGAGTCCGTAGAAGCTCCTTCTTCTTGATCTTTCTGTAACTCTTCGACTTGATCTTCTTTATCCGTTTAGCCTTACGCTCTTCACGGAACAACAACTCGCGCATCAACCGCAACTCGTTCTGTCTCTTAATCATATCTTCTTTCGACATCTTCGCAGTCTCAATCTGTTCAAACAAGGCCTCGTTCTTTGGATCGTTAAGCATAGACTCATCAAGCACAGAGTTCACTCGGGCTTCTAACTCGTTAAGAGGTTTAATACTAGGAGCAAATGCCGAAACTTTAGTGAAATTCTCGTCAGGTCTAAGATCAAGCACCTCCGCACTATTCACTCTTTCCACTGCGTCTTTCCACGTATCTGCTTCTTTCTTAGACAACTCATAAGCCACACTTCGCTCGTGTCTCTTTTGAATTCGCTTAGGCAATGGGATTGCAAGAGGTGCAGACTCGTTGGTCAACAACGAATCTTTTGCCTTCGTAGGATCCAACATTTCAGAAATACTCAACTTGTTTCCACCAGTCGGTACGGCCAACTCGTTCTCTTTCATGTTAAGATTCACCAACTTCTTACGAGCCTTCTCAGCTTTCTTGGCATTGAGATTATCCAATGTGGCTTTTAATTCGATCTCCTCGTCTTCTTCTTCTCCAAAAATATCTTCGTCACTTTCCTCTTCACTGCTTCCTTCTTCACTTCCACTGCTCTCTTCACTACTTTCCTCACTACTTTCTTCACTCAACTCTTCAGCAGCTTGATCCAATTTAATTCCTCCATCAGCGTCATTCTCATCAGCGTCACCTAAATCCCAAATCTCACTTAATGGTTTGAGCTCAGCTTCATCATAACTGACTTCACCTTCAGACAACGACTCGTACTCTGAATCAAACTCATTACTGTCCAAACTGTCGTCACTGAAAGCTTCAAGAGCAGAATCATTATCTTCATCAGCCAAATCCCCGGTCTTGGGATCCAAGATCACCAAAGAACCGTTCTTAAACGACGATTTAAGTCCCATGGTTTCTATGATTTGTATGCTGCTTACAAGAAAGAGAAAAAAATTTCAGAGATGAGTTGAAGACATGTGCGGATGAATGCATAGATGTGCATAAAAGAGACTATTTATACATACACACGCATAGTTCACTAGCGGATTTCAATGCAGTTCAATATACAGTTCAATTTACAGCACAATAAAATAATCATAGAATAATAGAACCTAGAAGAAAATAGTTGAGTTGGCACCCGTGCTAAATAAAAAAAACTCTCAAAATCCTAACAGTTAATGCTCAGACAAACACACAGCACAGTGAACCTGGGGCCCAGCTCCAGTGCTCTCAAACACGATGGAACTCGATTTCTTCTCTGAGTTCCTTATACTGCTTTTGTCTTGATCTGACACCATACCCAGTGATTGCAATGAAAACAAACAACACAAAAATAATCCAGCCCTTGTGGCTTGCCTCTACAGGTTTGTTCTCCAACCACCATTCCAGCTGTTCATCTTCAGTGACCTTGATATTGATGACCCCACTGCCAGTGATCTTGACCTCTTCAACTGGTTTATCGTTTTTACCAGTCTTGACATTTTCCATCGACATAAGAGTTTCCAACCCGTCGATAATTCTACCAAAAATCACATGCTTGCCGTTCAACCATTCGGTGACGGCAGTAGTGATGAAAAACTGTGACCCGTTGGAATCAGGTCCAGAGTTGGCATAGGCCAAGTATCCTGGCTTGGTGAACTGCACCTGGAAACTCTCGTCTTCAAACTTCTTACCGTAAATAGAATAACCTCCAATTCCACTGGCATACTCAAAGTCGCCTCCTTGAACCATGAACCCTTTAATGATTCTGTGGAATATCGTGCCGTTGTAACTGATACCGTTCCAACCCTTGGTTATCTGGACAAAGTTCTCGACCGATTTAGGAACAATAGTACCAAAGAGTCCCATGGTAATCCGTCCCAAAGCTCTGTCTCCGTGACTGATATCAAAATACACATGATGCGTGAAAGGTGGGTCCTCCATACATGCTGCAAGAGTCGCCAAAAACGTTACAATGAAGGTGTGGAAAAGCATCATTGATGATAACCAGGTAGTAACTGGGATCTGTTGCGAACTTGTGGTGGTGGGCTAGGCCGGGTAAACGGGGAAGTCAACGTGCGCCACAGAAAGCAGCTAGTATGCGCCACATGTGGAGCAGCACATGCAATGCAGGTTTTCAGAACTCAGATTAGTACACTGGCAGTATCAAATTGTTGCGAAAATCCACAAGTTATACAATATGATCACAATTTACAGAGCTGTGTTGCTCGCACTTATTGCTTATAGAGCATATTCAAGAAAATCTCTTACACCGTCAGGAATTGGGTGTGCAATTGTCACTGGGTTGATCCACACGATTCCGGAGTCTCCTCTATATCTCAATTTGATCGTGATGTTCTTTATCATTGGAAACGTTGCCACTAAATATAAGGATTCACAGAAATCCAAGTTTACAAAGACAGTGAGTGACAGTCCTTCAGGAAGTCATAGCCAGAGAACGTATGTGCAAGTGTTGTGCAATTCATTGCCTGCTACTCTATTCATTGTGGGAGCAGCCTTGACATCCGACCAGCAACTCCAGCAGCGACTTCTCAGGGGCGCGTGCGTCAACTACTCGGCCGCAATGTCAGACACATTGTCCAGTGAGATTGGCATCTTGTCGGCAGCCGACCCTGTTCTAGTGACCCGGTTGGAGGTGGTGCCTCGTGGCACCAATGGAGCAGTGTCGATGCTTGGGATTGTCGCTGGGGCCGGTGGATCTGCAGTGATCTCGGCCGCCAGCGCGGTGGTCCTAGGCACCAGCCCCCGGCTCAAACTCTATTACTTTGTGGTGTTCACGGGGCTTGGGTTGCTCGGCAGTGTGATCGACTCAGTGGTGGGTGCGGTGTTCCAGAAGACATACAGCGACCACGGATTAGTGGTGGAGAGTGCCAATGGCGGACGCGTCGCCGCGGCACAGCCAGACAATGGCTTGACACATGTCAGTGGCTGGGACGTGCTAGATAATAACGGAGTTAATTTAGTGTCGATAGGGTTGGCCAGTGTCTTGGGGGTCCTAGTGTGAAGGTGCCTGGGTCTCATAAAACGCCGATCTGCGGTGCCCTGAGATTTCCAGGCGGGCTTACTGGAGTCCGTTCGAGTGTGGAGTCCGTTCGAGTCAAGAGCTTATCGTCTGACTGTTCGGCGACTGCCTCACACTGAATATTCAATCAGGGCAGCTGGAGCAGCCACTGTGAATGTCTTAGAATCCCAGGGCAGCTTCTGGTTCGAGGAAAACAAGGTTGTGCAGTAAAGGGACGCCCAGCGGTGTCTAAGGTTGACATACGGCGATGGCCAGTGGTATGTGCAGTTAACAGCTGATAAACGGTTGAAAAGGAGTTCGTAGTGGGTTGGTGCCGATACGCCGATAAGTGACTGACGGATGGCAGTTTCTTTTTTTGCAGACATTTACGAGTGCCACGGAGCAACCAGGAGCGAGGGCGTGGGCTAGTGTGGATTGTCTGTTAATGACATGTTGGCATTGGGTGCAGATGGTGATAGCTTTTATGCGGGTGAATTTTCGTCTGCCTCGATCGGAATAACGCCAGATTTCCAGATATTATATTATTTGGCCTGGTCTTTGAAAAGCGTTTCAACGACTTGTATGTTTCATAATATTGCATCGTATCTTTGCCAGTTATTTGCTACGATATTATTGATCTGGATTAGTAGATTCTGGGGCACCTCAGTGTCCGTTGTATTCACCGAGAAAGTCATATGGTGACTTGCATACTACTGGTGGGTGGGTGCCGTAATGTAATGATGTAATGATGTGGAATTGTGGTAACTTTTAGACAATACGACGGGGCTACTCTCGTAACATTTAATTGAATATATCCGAAGAAATGCCTAAATTAATCCGAGCGTCCGTGGCAAGAAGCTAGAATACGGCCTGTAACAGTAATGTTCAGAGAGATTGTATTCTGTCCAACACCTCTACCCCAGACCGAATGTAACATCTTAACACCCGTTCATCCATACATCACATCCTTACATCTAATACTCCAAACATCTTAACACCAATTATCTATAAGCTGTAATCTCTAATGTGTAATATTCATTAAACCAAATCTCTTTTACTAATTGTAGTTCCAGTAATCGTAGTTCCCACCCATCGCCTCTGAACCACACTCCTCGTTGTGATACTCGGGTCTGGTTTTTTGAAAGTTTCTCATCCCACTAACGCACAGACTAACGTCCGCCAGACTCCACGGTGTGGGCTGCAGAGTGCTAGGCTGCTTCTGCCCATGCACCGACCGGTCACTCTTTTATCCCGCCCAAACCCGCCCAGCTGCGCGGACGAGTTTTTCATTGATTTTTCACGCGTACTCATCGCAAGGTAAACAGATCCACGATGAGCACCGAGGTCCTCAAACAACTCAACGCGAACCAGCTCGAAGCTGTCACTCATCCAATTGATATACCGCTTCAAATAATTGCAGGTCCAGGTACCGGTGAGTGAAAATCCGAAGTTGCGCTGATTCTTAATGACTTCTCTAGACGTTAAGTCCTCAGAGGATGATGATCCAACAGTCAATTGCTGCAATTGATTCAAAACACATACTAACCCCAGGCAAAACTAAGGTGCTTACATCCAGAGTGGCATATATATTAACTGAGCACAATGTACATGCTCGGCAGATTATTGTGACGACGTTCACTAAGAATGCAGCAACCGAAATGAGTGCTAGACTCCGAACATTAGTGGGTGACACTGTCGATAAATTGAACATTGGGACCTTCCACAGTGTGTGCTACAAGTTGTTGAAACAGCACGGACGGTCAATTGGCTTAGAAAAGTTCAGAGTGGCTTCTTCCAAAGACACTGATTATGTGTTTAAGAGTATTGATGGTAATGACAAGCTCACCAAACTGTTTATTTCCAGACAGAAATCGCTTGGCAAACTTCCCGATGAAGTCCCCAATTCTGCCGCTAGTCGCCCTAGACAGAAATATTTTGAGTATCAACAGAAGTTAAGAGCACTAGAGCTTCTTGACTTTGACGACTTGCTCCTCTACTCAAACGTACTCTTGACCAAACACCCAGAACTCACTGCAGACATTCAACATGTGCTTGTGGATGAATTCCAGGACACCAATGGGGTACAGCTCTCGATTCTTCGTAAGTTGTGTGGATGTGTAACTGTTGTGGGAGACGCTGATCAGAGCATCTATGGATTCAGAAACGCGGTGGCTGACAACTTCTCAAGAATGGAAAAGTTGTTCCCAGGCACTGACACTGTGTGTCTTGATCAGAACTACAGATCCACGCAAGCGATCTTGAAAATAAGTGAATCACTTATGAGTAAAGACGAATCACGGGCTCCAAAGAAGCTTGTATCACAATTAAGCAAGTCGGTCACCCCGGTGTTGACCAACTATTCTAGCACCAACCAGGAATCGTTCCGCATCGCTCAGCTCGTTAGCAACCTTGCAGAGGAGAAAGTCACAGATTACAGTGGTATAGCTATCCTTGTGCGGACGTCGTTCCAATTATTTGGCTTTGAAAGAAGTCTTCTTGAGCTCAATATTCCTTACAAGATTAACAAAGGCAAACTGTTCTGGGAGAAGAAAGACGTGGTGTTAATGGTAGATTTATTGAGAGCTGCGTGTACGGGTGACAGGTTGGCGACGTTGACCAGCTTTAAGGAGGTGTCGAAAGGAGTTGGTCCGAAAACCGTAGCTAAAATTGGGAAGTTGATGGAAGGAGGATTGTCGTTCGAGCAGGTGCTGAAGAGCGGGAAGATCCTGGGTTTGGTAGCCAAGGAAATGGAGAAGTTTCTCAAACGGTTGGTTCCAGATGGTGGGACGCCAGGGAGGGGAGAGACAAATGATGTAGAGGAGGATTCAAAAGAATCTGGATTGAAAGAGCCTGTTCAAACAGAAACTGTTAGAGAAGAATCAGCATTACCTTCTAACAAACCTCCAAAGATTCAGAAACTCACGTCTTCTAGTTCCACAGAAGAACACAACCCTTTAATCGTGTTCGATCATCTTCTAACCACATTCTTTCAGAATGACAAACCTACCAATGACAACCACAACACTCTCGACCACCAACATGGCAGCCCTCAAGAGAATGCCAACCTAGCTATTCTACGTAACG
The DNA here is from genome assembly GCA_030578595.1 of Saccharomycopsis guyanensis. Taxonomy (NCBI): domain Eukaryota; kingdom Fungi; phylum Ascomycota; class Saccharomycetes; order Ascoideales; family Saccharomycopsidaceae; genus Saccharomycopsis; species Saccharomycopsis guyanensis. The sequence continues at coordinate 56,882 of JAJMSQ010000003.1, forward strand.
AAATCTCTGCCTCGCTAGACTTCGCCCAGTTCCTCGAGTCGATCTCGCTCCAGAACTCAGTCACTGTCAACTCTGCAGGGGCCCTGTCAAACCATATCACACTCTCTACAATCCACAGCAGCAAGGGCCTCGAATTCCACACGGTGTTTGTGCCCTGTCTCAACGAATCGGTGCTCCCAGCGCACCAGGCCACCACCGAGGCCGACATAGCCGAGGAACGTCGGCTTCTCTACGTTGCCATCACCCGTGCACAGCAGCTTGTGTTCCTCAGCAGCAGCAGCCGACCGTCGCAGTTCGTTGCCGACATCGAGCGCCACACCACCTCCCAGACGTCGCTCGACACCGAGCTCCTGCACCCGCCGCCGCCCCGCCGCGGTAGCTCAGGCAGCCCACCCGTCAAGATCAAGGTGTCCACAAAAGTGCCGTCTCAGTTCCGGATCATCACAGCACGCCAGATGCTCGGCGGCCCGCCCAGAGGCCCTGCCCGCTCAGGCAGCCGCTAGCGCAGGGCCCCATGCACCGGCGCCGCAGCAGCGCCAGACCCGCGGTCACGTGGCAGCGCCCGAGAGTGCACCGCCAGCAGCCCCAGCTGCGACGCCAGCAGCATGGTGCCTTGTCGCCCAGTTATATTATCTCGACCGTTTCTAGGTTTTGGAAAAATTATTTCTCCCATGTTTTGTTGATGCTGCCTATCCATGCTCCAACACATGTACTCGCCAAACAGCCTCCCTCACTTTGCGCACCAGCTGCTGCGCTCAGACCAACTGGAGCCCAACCCGTTCCACTTCGACCCCATCGACGGCTCCTCCCCCACGCAATTGCACCCCGTGGCCCTCGGTTTTGCCAGCTACCTTCCCCCTGCTAGTGCCCCGGCGTCCACCAACACAAGTCCTCACAGCCTCTCCCACGTCCCCAAGTGCAAAGGTGCCCTGAAGCACTTCTTTAAGCTCGAGAACAAGATTGCCCTTTTGAAAGAAGTGATTGCCCTCAACCCGTTTGAGGACACCCTGCGCTGGAAGCTGGTGTCCGACAACTACAACATATGGACCAGTGCCAACCAACCCGAGCGTTTCTATGCTGCGGTCGACTACCTTCCTCGGAAGGTCCGTGAAATGATTGCCAGTTTCAAGGCGAGTTTGAAGCTTGATCTGGACGATATCCCCGGAAGTTCAGGCTCCGCCGAGGTCGCAAACCCTCCGCTGCTGGCGGCCTCCGAGGGCCATGACGAGGCTGATAACCAGGAACTCAGAGCTCTTTTATTCGAGGCGTACCAGATGATGAACCATGCGGCTAGGCTAGAGAAACAGAAACGTAACTCGATCAAACGGTTGAAGATCGAGACCCCGAAACTCCAGTCGTTGTCGTTGTCCATGAAACTGCCTGACAAAATCGACCCAGACACCACCAGTTCCACCAGTACAAAACGTACCTCTTCACAAATGGGTGGCTACATGCCTGCCGAGCAGTTCAGACCCCAGCCAGAACAACAACGACACCACCACCCGGGTCCTACGGTGCCTGAATCCCAATTCATGGACTTCACCATGGGTCCTCAGATGCAGATGTTCAACAAACTATTGCAACCGCTTGTGTCTCGTCTCAATTTCTTGGAGACCAAGCTTCTCATCATCGAAAACACAAACAGAAACAGTCTCGGGTTGCCTGCCAACGTGGTTCCTTTTAGCGACTCGTTGAAACCCGGGCTAGGTCCGTTCCAGGAACTTTCCTTGATCTACACTGCATTAGACGTGGAAAACTTGACAGCAGACGAGCTAAACACATACTTGAAATACTACCATATCCCCATCGAGCCCAACCTTTCAGTTGCTGGTCAAAAGAAAAAGTTGGCTTGCTATTTGGGGATCCTCAATCCCGACAACTACAGTGACTACTTGAGGTGAGCCTACAGTTTATACGTCTTCATCAAGTTCTGAACCGGCTTCCAATTTCTCACCTCCACTTCACCTCACCTCTACCTCTCCGCCTCCTCACAGTGTTTCCTTATTTCCTCACAGTAATCACAAGAAGAACAGCCTTAGTTACTCATTAATTGCAAGGCTTTGCCTGGTTTACCAAGTTCAAAACATGAATGACTAGCCATCTATGGTTCCCAGTACCCAGTACTGAGGATCCGCAACCCGCATAAAAATGTCTAACAATGTCTTAGTTGATCAGGCATTACTGGAAGCCGTTAGCACTGTTTGGAACGGCTACTCAGGAACCGGTACTCACTTATTTGGACCAAAACCCGTTTGCAAAAATTCAAAATTTTGGTAGGTTCTGTATTACAATGGAGGTTGGGCCTTGCAAAAGCCGAGCCCACAATTCCGTCATGCATCACATGTTTGCTTCTTTCCTATGACGTTGCACTTTTCTACTTTCGTGTCTTTTATTCAATTCTCTCGTATACTATTGACTAGTTATTTTATCTACAATCTAATTACACACCCGAGATTATCAAATGTAGTGGGAGAGGTATTGCTGGAACTGGGTGGACTGCGTGTGACTTGGTGAGACGGATTTTTTGCAACTGCAGACATTCACGCAAGGCTCTAGAAATCTGTCTAGTAGTGCACTACACCACTAAACTCACACTCTGAAATCAACCTCTTCTGAAAACCGAGTCAATCTGTCCACCAACTCAGTATGTTTTTCTTTACTGTCTTCGACCAACCATTCACCTCTTTCAAACCCAGATCTTAACAATTCTGGAACGTTCAACTTGTCAAACCCACCATTCATCTGGACCAATTTAGTGTCCACCAAGATCTCTTCTCTGTATTTTTCCAACCGTCTAATCATTGTAGTGTTGGACAATTTCCCCCAAACTCCCAATTTGAAAACATCATACACCTGAACCAACTCCTGGTCGGTCAATTGGTGCACCTTACCTTGGAAATATCTACGTACTGCAGACCGAAGTTTCTGGTCCTTGCCCAACGTCTCTGCCATTCTCTTGTACTTTTTATCAATCACATTAGGAGTAACGCAAGTCGACGGAATCACCAGCGGAAACAATGCACATACTATAGGCGTCAACTCTTCAAACACAACCAACATCACTCCAAATATCGGTAACTTAGCAAGATCTCTTTCAGTACGCATCACTGTCATATACTCTGCTCGAGAAATATTCACCTTTGTGTCGTGCCCTTTCTTCAACCGAATATCTCTAAGATAGAATTCATTGAACAAGTATTTGGTTAGCAGCTGGCCATTGGTGATGGTCGATGCTCCTTTCACTGTGTCAACAGTGTACCTACTGAGGATCTGGTTCTTGGTTGTTCTGTTCAGCCATATTCCTTTCACTCCGGTCTTGTAGAATCCAAGAATATTGCGTCCGTATTTGAACCATTTCTTTGCCCCAACAACAAACAGAGAACCGTTGGGATTGGCAAGTGCTACTTCTTGGAACACTTGGGCTCTGGGAAGAAGCGGTGCTGGTAAGGTACTAATTGCATTTAGTCTGTCAATCGTCTTGGGCACAGCATTGCGTAATGCTCTGGTGTGTATCATTTGTGTTTTTTTTAATGAGTGTGCTAGTAATTAAGATTTGGTTATGGTGTGTTTATGAAATTTGAACTTGTATGCCGTTAGAACAACGTAAATGATGGTGTAGTCAATACTTGACAACTGCCAATGTGGTTGAAATATTTGGACTGATTTTGTTTTTCTCGGGACCAACATGCAGATTTCTGTGGTGTGTTTCGAGTGAGTGTTAAAGAAAGAAGTACAAATACAACAGTATCTCAATACACTTTGAAAAAGAGCCTTGTATACGTTTTTAATGTAATACGATCATCAGAGCACAGAATTTGTTCTCAGTTCTCTTGATACAGAACATGCACTGGGTTCTGTCATGGAATCTCAAGTGTACTACCGATCAGTGTAGCATCGATCTATTTTAAATCCACAGATATGGTACAGGGACCGTGGAGCGTCAGTCCAAGTGTTCCAACATGAACTGTTTATCGAGAGACACAAACCTGAACACTTTCACTCTTACGTTCGTTTGATAAATTGTTACAAAAGGAAACGCGCAGAAATTTTTTATGACGCACCAAACTCTTACTCTCTTACACACTGTCTATTTCTTTTCTATATTATATACTCCTCGCTTAGTTCACTAACAAACCCAACACGGCTTATCTGTAGGATCTTTACCATACCATACTCCCCAATCGCCATATTTAATATTGGCTTCAGATCCAGACTGTTCTATTTCTTGTTTAGCAAGCACGGCTGATCTTATATCGAAATAATGGATGGCCACGCACAACCGTCTGGACACTGCAGGAGTGATCTCAACGATAGGTCCAAACTGTGAGAAGTCTTTCATGAGCTGTGTGTTAGTAAGTAAATCTAGTAATAAAAGTAATTTGCTTTAAGAGTTCCAAATCCTACTTACTCCGTTAACATCCAAATGACACATTGCTGGTCTACCGTTAGGCAAGTAATGTCTAGTGTCGTAAGTGACAGACAATCGCCTTGAACCTGAACTGTTACGTTTCAAGACCAAACAACGACTTGCTCCTTGCTTGATTTCTTCTTCAATGGCGTCACCTAATGGACTGTGATGATAGTTTAATGTCAACCATTTCACTTGTGGTACAATCCCACAGACTTTAAATTGTCCAGTTTGTGCATATTTGTAGAACTCTTGCGCATCCTCAGATTTAAGAAAACATACACACAATGGCATTGACTCTGAATTGCGCCCACTTAAACTGTAACCCAATCCAATTTTTTGCTTGTTTCTCAATGGCTCTGATCCAGACCATTCATACACCGATTCTAATGGACCGCCTGATACGTATGGAATCACCATATTGAGTCCCACCCCCACAGGAATACCAGTGAGAATCAGGTCTCTGAAGGAAGGTCTAGGAAGTTGCCCGTGAGTGTCAGGAACGACATCTGCACCGTACGTCGTAGTCTCAGTATTAGTGGGCTTTCCGAACAATCCCCCAATGTTTGCGACGCTGTTGTTGACACCAAGTGGTGTTTTCCTGGTGGCAGACTTCTCATATCTCAAAGTGCTGATATCAGGTGGAGCTAGAAATGTACCTTTCGAATCAACTCTAGAGTCTCTGGTTGAACCTTGAAATACATCACCAGTAGATCCTTCGTTGGAGTTCTGGTAATTGCTCAATCCACCGAGTCCACTGCTTTTAACCCAGCCTCCAACAAAACTCTTGGTCCAGTTCTTAGCTGCTTTTCTCAATCCGTACCTTTCATAATTAGGTTCTTCCAATCCAAGCAAATCTGTGGTTGTTGAGAACATAGAGTGTGGTTAGGCAGACTCTGAATACAGTAAATGATTGTGCTTCACTGCTGCCTAGGGGCTTTATTTTATTTTATTTTGTTTTATTATGGTATAGAGAAATTTCTTTGTTGCACCAGTAGCTCTCAGATCTTTATGAACTCTGCTCGTGAAGTGTTGTTTGTGCCATATCCACAGATAGATCAGAATCACAGATATCTCAGAGGAGACCGTTTGAAGCTTCAAGAAGGCCTGGATTGGAGAGCGGCAAACCTGATTAGCTCATGAATAGTTCAGCCTTGAAACAATTCACTATTACTCAGGTCAACCATAGCTTGCATTGTCTTTTGTAGAGAAGTTGCTGATCTCGACGCTGCATGCATTTGTGACCATTGCAATACTGCACTACATTCTCACAGCCTCACACCAAATTGTATGACTAGCTTCCAACTACTACTTCTTTCTAAAGTCTATAATATTATTGAATTGACTTATAATACTAATATACATTGATCTTAATAAGACCATCAGATGATATTTTCTTTGGTAAGATCCAGAACAGACAATCACTCAATCAGCCTCCCCCCAGATCTTAATACTTTTATCTCCCTCCCCAGTGATAAGTCTCATTCCCGTATGATCAAACGTGCTGGTGAAAATTCCCGTCTCTGCAGAATTCGTACCAGGTAAACTAGTGGTCGACATTTCCTGGGTCATCACTCCGCTACTATAATCATAAAATCTCATACTGCCATCGTCTCCGCCACAAAAAGCAACTCCATCCTCATTAACACTAATAGTGTTAATAATGGAATCATGCAGCGGGGCAAAATCTTCAATGTAAACTCCATCTGGAAACCCCCATTTCTTGATCTCTCCAGCACTACCAGTTATGAAACTATTCTCCACAGGACTAAGAGCCAATGCTCGTACCGACTTGCCATGGTTGGTCAACGTTTCCACACATTTCCCTGCTACTATGTCCCATAGCTTAACGGTATGATCTGACGAGGTGCTTATTATCTGAGGATCCACAGGTCGAGTCTTGACATTCAACACATTGGACTGATGTCCAGTCAACACATGAACTGCTACTCTGGTTCTCATATCCCACACTCTGACAGAACTGTCTCTTCCGCCAGAAACCAATACATCAACTGTAGGATGGGTGTCTATACTGTACACAGCAGACAAATGTCCATAGTAGTCTCGGACCACTTTGTTCTTCTCCAAGTCCCAGCATTTGATCGTCTTATCCTCGGAACAGGAAAACATATAAGGGTGCCTGCTGGACACTGCAAGCCCTCTTACTGCCATTATATGTCCAGTCAACGTCAATTTCAACTGACTGCTAGCAAGATCCCATACCTTAATAGTACTGTCAACACTACCAGAAGCAAACCAACTATTCTCCGGTTCCACACACAACAGCCTCACCCAACCAGTATGACTGCCAGCAATGACTCTCAACAACTTCCACTGTCGCGTATTCAGAGGTACTGTTTTAGTGTCTCGATGTTTCAATTTGTATCGTGCTACAATCTTAGAAGTAAGAGCTCTTCCATACCCTGGTCCAAAAGAGGTCCCATTCAAATCTCCATTATTATCATTAAAAGAGTCTGCACCGAGAACTTCACCATTGGACTCTATTCCCGTAATTTCATTTAAATCTCGTTTCACTTTACTGGTTGTTCTGCCTCCTTGTTTGGAAAACTTATACAATTCACTGTACCTGTTCAACTGATGCAAATCATAATCCTCGTCCACTTCGCCATTCTCATTGATATCACCATATATTATCTTCCGTCGCTCAATAAGCTCATTCACTATATCCTGAGACATTAAGCTCTTTAATTATCATTCATGGACAACTTTTAGATAAGTCCTTATGACATGTACTATTCTATATAAACTTCTCTGTATATTTATGCCAGTGATTTTTCACGTGAACATTTCGAGATTTTTCTTGGGTCACGTGCAGGGTGCTGTTATTTGGTAAACACAGACCACTTCAAAACAATAAACTTGCAACTATCAATCTCTTTACACAATTTCCAAATTTCTTGGCCAATTTCAAGTTTTGGGAGTGTCATTCATTAAACCGAATTGTTCTTTGGGAAAATTCATTTGGCAAATCTGATATTCTCATTACAATCAGATAATTACTCGTGTACTTCTACTGGACAGATTGATCTGTTGAATCAAGACATTAAGAGACCAAGCAATAGACAACAATACTAGGTCATACGAAACAACACCGACGTCTATAATAATCCAAGGTTGTTCAATCCGTTCTTTTAATTGAAACTGTGTTTATAAATTAAATTGATTCCAATTTCATTACCAGTCTCAATTCCTAGTTACACCTGTGTCTCTCTTTTTGTTGAGCCGAGTCGATTCCAATCTGCATTATTACTGGAAATTTGGATCACCAGAATTTCTTTTGTTCTGTCATTAAAACCACTTCTTTAACAACATCCAATCACCAATCAAACCATGTCCGCTCCAAGACTCTCACCTAACAAACGACCATTGAATCGTACCACCACGGTGAATCCACCTGGTCCTCCCGGCCTTCGAAGACCTTCTTCCACAATGTCACTTCGATCGTCCTCGTCCTCATTCAAACGGCCTTCTACGCCGAACTTCCTTCGTTCCACATCAGGATCTGTGATGCTGTCTAGAAACTCCTCGCCTTCAAGACCATCATCTTCTCTCAGCAACAACCGTCCAGGCAGTCGTAACATCAGTCGACCAGGCAGTCGACTTGCCAACGGGTCCAGCGAACCAGTCACTTACAATGGCACGATCTCGGTGTCGATCCGGCCTCGTCCTGGTGATTTCTATCATAAATGGGTGATTGAGCCCGAGGAAAACCGGATTTTTCTGAGCGAGCTTGGTGATTTCACATTCGATAACGTGTTTGATGTAGATATCGACAACAGCAACGTCTACTCCAGAGCAGTGGAACAGGTCATAGACAAGACTCTTGAAGGGTTCAACGGTACTGTGTTTGCTTATGGGATGACAGGATCAGGAAAGACGCATTCGATGCAGGGCCATGACTCTGATCCAGGAGTGATTCCCTTGGCTGCACAACGGATCTTTGGTCATATCAATGCCTCCACTGCCGTGAAATATTCGGTGAAAGTATCATATTTAGAGATTTACAACGAGAAAATATTCGATTTGTTGAGTGATCCTATCATGTCACCTCCACTCAGTGGAGCCAACGACTTGAAGATCCGCGACGATCCAGTCACTGGAGTGAAAGTGATTGGACTCACCGAAACCCCAGTGCTGACAGTAGAACAATTGTTGCAAGTCATAGAAACCGGTGACATGCTCCGGAAAACTGGAGCCACCGACTTCAACAGCCGGTCGTCTCGTTCCCACGCAGTGGTTCTTATACGGTTGAACAGTGTTGTTGGTGACTCGGAGACTGTGGCCACGTTAAGTTTGTGTGATTTGGCAGGTAGTGAAAGAGCCACCACTCAAAGTGAACGTCGTAAAGAGGGGTCGTACATCAACAAGTCGTTGCTTGCACTTTCGTCGGTGATTGCAAGACTCAGTGTTCAGGGCAAGAACTTGGGCCATATTCCTTACCGAGACTCGAAGTTGACTCGATTGCTTCAGCCTGCACTTTCAGGGAACGCAGTGATTTCTATCCTTTGCACAATTCATCTCTCAGAACACGGTGAGACTGTCAATACTCTTCGGTTTGCAGCACGGGCTAAGAACATCCAGCTCAATGTCAGCAAGTATGAGGTTGGCAACGACAAGAATATCATTGAGAAGCTTCAACAGCAGCTCCAGAAACAGAAGATGGAGCTTGATCTTTTGAAGGCTTCAGCTGGTATGGGCCGGTTGTCAATTGCAGAGCCTGGAGCTGGAGGAGACGCAATGTCTCAATTGCGTGCTGAAAACAGGTTGTTGACCGAGAGAATCGAGCATTTGACTCGATTGACCGACGAGAGACGTACGGAGCAAGTGATAACCAAGAACGAGGCAGTCAACGAGCTTACGCGAGAATTGAGTGATCCTAGCACAGTGCGGAGTCTCGAAGAGTTGTTCCGCCAGAAGAATATTGAGATCGAGGAGTATGTGAGCTATATCACCCATTTGGAGAACGAGTTGGGCAAGTATGAAATGAAGAAGTATGCTGGAGAACTCTCGGGAGCAGTCACCACTCCAGGGTTAGTGAGTCCTTCAAAGGTGCGCCAGGGCGTGCTAGAGAAAGGCGATGAAATGGAATTGAAGAACTTGATTGAGAGCCAGCAGGAAGAGTTAGAGGAGTTGAGAGAGAGCTTGAAGGATAAAGACCGAATCATCAAGGCATTGAGAACAAGCAACCGGTTCAAGCTGCACTTGGCGGCTGCCAATGGGAGTGTTTAGTGCTGGGGGAGTGTTTAGTGGAAGCCGGGGGAGTATTTGCTAGTAGAAGTGTTCAACAGAACAGTATATAGATTTGCAATTGCTGAAGGAACGGTTCATTAGAATGCTTTGCAATTGCCCAGGGACTGTTTAGTATGTTGATTTGCAATTCCCGAGGGAATTGTTTGGTAGAATGCCTTGCAATTGCCATTGGAGATGCTGAGTAGATAGATGTTGATGCAACTGCCAATGGAACCATTCAGTGGATTACTGGTCTGCAACTCCCAATGGAACTGTTTTGCGGTCCAATTGACTTAGCAACATCGTATCTTGGCCCTCAGCAATGAAATGACCGATTTGCTTGCGATGGTTGCAACTTGGTATTCAGTGGTTGGAAGTTGCTGCCTGGATGAACGTGGCCGACTAGAACCACTACAAAGTGTACGAAATAGGAATTGAAGGTAGTTGGCATTGTTGTTTAGATTCAACAAGGTGCTAGATACCTCAATCGATAATGTATGTTTAGTTACAACGATTGTAGACTATGGTAGCACTGTTTGAGCAGTGTCGTTGAGCAATGTTATAGAGCAATGATTTTGAGAAATGTTATTGAACACTGTTATTGGAAATCGAATAAGCCCACTAAATTTGGTTACTTTCCCGAGCAATGTTCAATTGCAACACGAGAGCCAATTCCTTTGCAACCGACCAGACTTCTATCGGATGATGATCCTAGGTGAGATAATTCAAGAAAACAAACTAGTTGGAAATATAACCTTGCCGGGATGCACAGGAGGGATCAGCACGGGGCGAAGATCAGTGAAGATCAGCAAGGGCACTTTATTTACAAGAATGCATAATAGGGAAACTATGGGAGTATATACAGGGGGTGACATGTTTAAATGCTAAAGCAATATGCAAACCTCACCGTACTTGCATATGGGCTAGTGGGGAGAGCATTGAGTAACCAAGGACAAGACTAAATGTAAGACAACGACAGTGCCACAGGGACCGGAGAGCCAACCAAGACACTTAGCCGCCAACATCTAAACAAGAGTGAAGGCACTTAGACAAGTGTAGTGAAGGGCCCTTAGACACAAACAAGTAGACTGGCGCACTGAACAGGCACCTAGACAAAGACCTAGACAAAGACACTAAAACAAGCCCACAGCAAATGACTTTAGGCACTTAAACTAAGACAGAAAACAGGCATTCAGACCGGCTCGAAAACAGGCACTTAGACACAAGCATGTAGATCCAAGCACTTGACAAACGCACAGATATCAGGCGATTGGACAGGCACTTAGACAAGCCCTCTCAGACAGACACACACAAGCTCCAAGACACACCCTCAGACATAGGCCCTTAGACACACTTAAACGAAGGCACTGAAACTAAGACACCCTCAACCAAAAAGTTTCTTAGCCCCTGCTTTATAACCATAACTTTTTTACTTCGGCTTCTGTAAGGCCCGACACACCCCGACGCTCGATTCTTGGGGCTCTTGCTGGCCCGTGGGATTCTTGCTAGAGCAAAGTTCAATTAGCCCACCACCATCCCGCAGTGTCTTTTGCTTTATAATAGATCAACCCTCCATCGTTTCCTGCACCAATTACCTGTTCATACTTGTCGGTGCCGGTCAACCTCAATCTATTATTAGTGCGTTTCATAAACTTTTCAACGTCCAATTTCCCGTCCTTCAAGTCGGCAGGCTCCACTAGTTTCAACATATGGAGTGGCTGACAACTGTTGGCCACCTTCCCGTTGCCCAATTGTCCATACTTGTTGCTGCCAAAACTAAAAACGTCGCCGTTGTTTAAGGTCGCATAACTGTGGTTCTTGCCCAAAGCCAAACCTTTAATCCCGATTCTTTGCACAGACTCTGACTGCTCGTCATACTCGGTTAGGTCGAGCAGAGTCATTTTCTTTGGAACCACATTGGAATGCAGGTAATATCCAAGCCCCAACTGCCCATATAAACTTTTCCCAAACCCAAAGAACCCTTTCTCGTCGTCGTTGTAGGTATTCTTCGACGCTTTTTCTCCCAAACTTTTCAAGAAAACTTCGTGGGCGTTCTGTGGGTCGATCTCTACAAAAGAACCATTTGGAGCCGCCCAGATCCGACTGGCAACTGCAAAACTTCCTAACTTGGCGTAATAGTTCTGGAAGAACCCGATCTTCTTAGGCACCAGCACATTCTCTGTAGAATAGTTCACCTTGAATCCACACTGACCAAACGTGTTGCGTCCAAAACTATACACAAACCCAACAGAGTCCCGTGCCAACAGATGGTAGTTCCCACAAGCTATCTGGCTGATGGATCGAGGCACCACTCGTTTGCCAATTTCGTTGTTCAAAAGGTACATATCAAGCAATTTGTTAGGAACAGGAGTCTCTTCAACGTACTCTAGCATTCCAAATTGACCAAAGTTCTGAGGGTTCAGTTCGGTTGACGCAATGTAACATTTTCCAGAACTCGAAAGTGCAAGCAAATGCAGAACTCCAGTCTGGAAATCTACAATCGATTCACCTCTCAGAAGACTGGACTCCATTTTCACTGGTTTCTGTTTACTTTTGCCATTGGTTTGCGTTTCCATATGGAACAATCTGCCCTTGTTGTCCAAGAAATACACAGACTTACCAGAGAACTCAGCCCGGATGAAATTCTTACCTTTGACAGTGTATCTTGGAGACGGATCCTTGGAATCAAGCCCTTTACCCCATTGGATGACATCACCTTTCTTGTCAATTGCGACTCCCGACGATGGGATCACTGCTGCTTTTGCTTCTGGGGAAATGTATATATTGAGTCCATCCTTTGCGTCTGGAAGTTTATTGTTGAGTTTGACGTCTCTTAATGTCATGCCATCAAAGAAACTCAACCGTTGAGGTAATCGGAACGTTTTACAATTATCTTGCGGAGCAACAACCCCGTCGGTGTTCAGTCCCCAAATATAAAGTCCTGGAGTTCGGGAGGATTGTGGAGCATAGAAAGTCACAGGTAATACTGGTTGCTTAACTGCTGGCTGGTTCTCATCTTCTTTCTTAGTGTCAATCAGTTGTCCATTAATTAATGCCATAATTTTACCTCGATACGCTCCGTAATCAGTGTATATACCAAACCCTGCAATCAACACTACCAAGAATGACACTCCGGAGATCACACCTTTCATGACCTCAGTCTTCTGAAGAGTCTTTAATACCTCTGGATCACCATCTTCAAAATGAGACTGGAACCTGCGAGAAGTAACTTGGAACAGTTTTCCTCGGGTTCTAGTAATCGGTCGTAACCGAAACACAAACCGACCTTGACGGAACATGAAGGTTGGACTTTCTTGTGGAAATTTAGTGTTTTGTGGAGAGTATGAATAAAAATTATTGTGGGCCGATGAGAAAAGTGTAAGCAGGGGGCACGACGATATTGCTAGGGGAACGGCAGAGTTATTGCTATACAGATTGCTAAGCGCACAAAAACAGAATACACTGCGCACACCCCAGGGAATCTGCTACACGCACTCCCCCTTTGATGTTCCACGTGACCGCAGGATCCTCAAGTTGACAAGTTTTTGATCTCAACTTGTTTTTCCAGGCATTTATTACGAGCAAGGCACGCGAGATTATTGCGGCTTAGCATACACCACACCGAAAAAATGAGCGAGAAGGATATCCAAATAATATCGCCGTACACGTCGCTTCAACCCAAGCGCAAGTCGGTGAACTACTCGCCACGGATCAAGAAGATTCTTGTGGTGGTGACCTCGTTATTGGCATTGTTTGCCGTGTCGCGGTTCTCAGTGATAAGCAAGTTCAAGCGCCAGCTACTAAGAAAAGACCCTGAAATTGTGATCATATTGGCGGCGAACGAGGGCGGAGGGGTGTTGAAATGGAAGGGCGCACAGGAGTGGTCGGTGGAACGTAGTAGTATCAATAACAAGAAGTACTTTGCAAACAAGCATGGGTACGGGTTGACGATCAAGGACATGTCGATCAAGAGACGGTACTCGCATGAGTGGAGAGAGTCGTGGGAGAAGGTCGATATTTTGAAACAGACCATGAGACAGTTCCCAGATACCCAGTGGTTCTGGTGGCTTGACTTGCACACATATATCATTGAGCCACAGTGGTCGTTGAAGTACCATATTTTTGACCAGCTCAACAACTTGACGTACCGGATCTCCAACGACGAGGACTTCAACCCGTTGCACTTGAGCACCTCCTTGCCGTATGTAGACTTGAAGAACTCTCCGGTCGAGATGTTGATCACCCAGGACTGTGGAGGGTTCAACTTGGGGTCGTTCCTTATTAAGAAATCGGAGTGGAGTGAGTTGTTGTTGGATATCTGGTGGGACCCTGCGTTCTACGAGCAGATGCATATGGTTTGGGAACATAAAGAACAAGATGCTCTTGAGACTTTGTACCAGACTCAAGCTTGGATTAGAGAACGGGTTGGGTTCTTGCCTCTTAAAGCTATGAATGCGTTCCCTCCAGGAGCATGTTCTGATAAAGCTGACGACTCACAGTTCTTCTACGATGAGAATGACCGTGACTTTGTGGTGAATATGGCCGGTTGTGAATGGGGACGTGACTGTTGGGCCGAGATGGAATATTATAAAAGTGTCGATCGTCGTCTTCATAAGAAACCATGGTACCGGTTCTGGTGATCGGGATGTTTCTAGTTCTTGTAACCTTCTTGAAGTTGTAACTCTATAATATTTTCTGCCAATAAAATTGGAGCATTTTTTGTGGTACGTAGTACTGGGAGGTATAGTTTTCTGTGTGATGCGTACTGTGTGGTGCTTTCTATTTTCTGGATGCTACACTTTTTCTGTCTCCTGCGTTACTGCATTCGTTGTCTGCTACGTCTAGAGATACGTATTCTACTCTCTGCTACAAGATGTCTACTCTACTGTTTGCTAAAAAACTTACGTCTAACTTTGTGTTAAATATTTCCATTTTGCTGTATGCTCGAATATCTGTGTGCTACTGTGTATGCTGAAGTACTTCCATACTGTTGTATGCTATGATTTTTCTTCTCTGCTGTATGCTGCGTTCCTACTGTAAGATCTCTAATACTGTATGCCATAATTTCTATCCTTATTCAAATTTCTATAACCCTAAATTCTCCAATATCCTATCCCACTATACACACCAACCCCCTCCCTCACAGAGTAAACCACTCGTACAACTCCTCAAGCGACACTCTGGTAATTTCCGGGGGTCCACTCACCCCATGCAACCCACCCACCACCAGATAAAACACTTCCTGGTTATACATCGCCGTGAATATCTTCAATGGTTGTTGCTGGCCCTTAATATAAAGCTGGACATTCGTACTCACTTGCAGCGGATCTGTAATTGCCTCGATGTTTCTAAACTCCAAATCAGTCAACTCCACCGCTGCAATACCTACTCCAAGATACTTGACATAACTCTCTTTCAAGCTCCATATCTGAGCAAAGAGTCTGGCCCTGTCTATCCCAGGAGTTTCTAGTAACTGCAACTCACTAGAATGTAACACTCTCGAACCCATTCTTTCAACCATATCGTCTCTAACTAAATGATAATTAATTAAATCTATGCCGACTGCTGAATCTTGTATGCCTCCAACCACTGAATCACCTAGCCAATCATCAATAACCATCGAATTAATCATCAGCTCTTTGTCATTGGACATATTAAACTCGATCCCCTCAAACCCCGGTTTACCACGTTCACCATACTTCATCTGGTCATAAACCTCATTACTCTTAAGTCCTGTCCGTACCAGTATGCCATACAATTGCAACAACTGATTGCCCAAACTCAAGCATCGATCAGGGTAATACTTTTTGTTTTTAATAGGCAATTGGTGTTTCAACGGCAAGATCTGAAGCAGCGACTCGAAATTAAACTCATTTTCTAACCAGTATTCGTTGATACTCAAGAAATACACTTGCATTGACTGCCAGTCATAATGATTCAGAGTCACGATCACGCCCAGAAACTGCTCTGATTGCCCGGCCTGTCGCACCACCGTGTACAGCCGCACCCTCTCGGTTGTTCTCGCCGGCGCATGATTTTTCTCTAGCATCACGTGACGTGCAGCCGGCAAGCCCAGAACCACCACCGGCATAGGATTGCAACAGGATGAGTGAGTACTCTGGCGAGATATATCTTGTTTTTTTGGCATTGTGAATTTTTCTTTTCTGGAGACAGTGACACGGTCTATCAATTGCTGAACGCTGGCTTGTCGGTTGAAACTTCTTAATTAGGAGCCCTCCGACTTGTGCGTTTTTATCTGGCTCGGACTTAATTCGAAAAGGGGACAAGTTTAGTAGACCCAACACCATGGCTGCCAGTGGCGGACGCGATGGAAAAGAGCAGATGGCTCGCAAACGGAACCGGGTGATCATCTCGTGCACCAGCTGCCGGCGCAAGAAGATCAAGTGCAACCGGGTGAAACCTATCTGTTCGTCGTGCAAGGCTCGCAACTACACTCCCGAGCAGTGTGTGTATAACGACAAGGTCAAGAAAGAGAACGGGTCTGAGAAGAGCTCGGGGGTCACGAAAGGGGCCCGCCGCAAGCCCAACGGCAACAGTTTGTTGTTGGCGGACGAGTTGGCCAAGATCCAACAGCGTAAGGTGTTGCTTGAGGACTACTGTGCTACCCACTCACAGAGTGAGCCAGGATTCCTACAGAAGAAAGTAGAGTTGTTGGACCAGGAGAACGAGGTGTTACGACAGATGGTGTTGCGTAGAGCCGAGGCCGACGGCGACAAACAAGAGTACGAGCTGTTGGTCGAAGGTGCTATCCTGCACGATGATTTTGCAGAGATGGTTCCAACAGAAACCCTGGAACTCTTGCTCCGCCGGTTGAATCTCCGCGACATCCACCTGATCACTTTCAAGCCCAACAGAGAAATCTATTTCGGGCCGACGTGTTTCCGGTCGGCAATTGCTTCCAACGAGAACTTTGCCAAGATATACAGACATATCAGTCGACTCACCATCAAAGACCGCCGCCGGTTCAAGAACCTGCGCAAGTACTTGAAACTCCCGGCATACTTCTCGTTTGATTTCGACAAGTATTTCGACACGAAGCTGGACCAGACGTTGGAGTTGCTTGGGTTTGGCTCTGAGCTGCTTTCGGAACAGGACATCGTTGACCGGTTGACAGAGTACCTTCCCAGCTACAACAACATCTTGTACCGGATCAATGTTTTCTTCGACATCATGCTCGACGACTTGTTTCCTTTCACCAACAAAGAATTCTTGCTCCGAGCTTTCTACGAGACGTTTGTGCCTGCGTCCAACAAACGCAACGATTTCACGGTGGTGATCGGTGAGCTGAAATACAGAGCGTTCTCGAGAGTGGCACTTATCTTGTCGATTCTCAACATGACCAACTTGTTCACTGATCTTCCGTTCAATTCGGTGCATCCTAGTCTTCCTAACGAGTTCCAAGAGAAGATCGACTGTTTTCTCGTGTACTCTATCAAACAGTTTCTCGGGATGCTGTGTTTCTTGAAACGACCATTGACCCTGACCCTCCAGACTATCTTGTTCTTGAAAGTCTACATGATATATCACATGAACGAAGGAGAAGGAGGTGACAGTTCCGATGGCCACCAGGTCAACTATGTGGCGTTCCACATGGCAATCATGATGGGGCTCCACAGAGACATCGACTCGTTGTATCTGGAATTTTCCGAGGCTCATCGTAAAATGCTCAAGAACGCATGGAAATACGTGCTTTATCTAGACTGGAAACAGTCGTTTGATCTCGGCTATCCTATGAGTATCGACGAGTATCGGTTCTCAGACTGCCTTCCTAAACATATCTACAAAGAACAGCGGGCAGTCGCTGATGTGTTTGAGATCAACAGGATGTTCCAGGTGCTAGGTGGTCATATCAACGAAGACATCAATGTGTTGTTCCATGAATATTTCATTCCGATAGTTCGACGCATGACGTACCAATTGAACACCTTGGACGTGGAGAACATCTCGCTCTTTCTTCTCGAGACGTATCTCCAGAACTTTATCCGGTTCTATTCTGACCGACGGTTGTTCCAGCCATTATCTGAGCTGTTGACAAACCCAATTGTCCAAGCCACCCAGATCCCAAAGAACCAGGTCAACTTCTTCCGGTTCATCAAACGGATCAAGCTCCAGTGTTTTCTCATAGATATCATCTTCACCCTCTACAATATCATTCTTATGGTGATAGGGAAGACCGAGTGCGACCCGAAACTCGTCAACTTCTACCGCAACCAGGTGTCTAATCTTGTGATCTACATCATTAAAAGCGCCCGCAAGTTCTTGGGAATCAGGGCTAAAGAACGAGTGTTTGAAATCTATCTCTACCCAAACTTCAAAAGAATCATCCACAGAGGCTCCTCGTTTCTTTACGCTCATCTTCTCTTCCAATACGACAGAAGAATCGACCACTACAGTAACGATCTCAGTGGGTACTACCACTCCAAAGACCGTTCCTACAATATCACCGAGGACCAGACCTTGACCAACTCTCTTTCTATTTCAAAATTCTCAGAGATGGATTTCGAGCGGATCTGTTTCACCAACAATATCTATGACAGAGTCGACACCTCTGCGCTGCATCAAATGGAAATGTACCAAGACTTTGTCGCCAACAAGTTTGTCTACTACAATTTCTACAACCAGAAAGCGGAGCTCACCAATCTTATATTTGAATTCTTCTTCAAGAACTTTTCCAAGAAGCTCCAGAACTTCTATGGGTTCTATGTCATCTTCAAGATCTCGATGCATTTCTACACCTACTTGAAGGAACGGAACTTGGTGAAACAAGAAATTCCTGTGGAGGACCACACGGCAGGTATGGAACCAAACCCTCTAACGAACCAGATATTCAATGGCGGAGGTTATGCTCCATCGCCGGTGCCTCTTAGTAGATTGAGTTCTGACGACGAGAAGTACAATCCTTTGAATTTGTTATCGGACGATTTCTATATTGACATGGAAGACTTGCTTAGTCAAATCACGTCGCAGTATTAGTGTTGTTTTGCCTTGGTGAAGATTCATACTTGTCATGGTTTTTCTGGTTCAGGTTCACTCTGCTACCCAAATTTCTATGGGTACTTTCTTCTTGCTTCTTTTGTCGGTTTGAGTTTTTGAGACGTGCGTTTCAAATATTGTTGCCACACCAATTGAAACTATCAATTATTGTTGATTTAAAAATCTAATGTGTCAATATCGCTGTTGTTGGTACGTTGTGGCTTTCTTTAAGCTGATGCCAACACCTCAGCAATCTGTATACTAAATTAAATATGGTATGAAGGGTAGAAAAACTACCCCAGTGTATTATTATTAAGTTGTTGTAGTCGTCAGCGTGTTGGTGTTGAGTAAGTCTAGACTTGGTTGTATGACTAGTTCCACGAGATTCAGTCTCGTTGAGGTACATTACAGTGCTCATGACACTGCTCCTACAAAGCTGCTCACTGCAACGCTCGCGCTACAACTCAAAATGCATAAACTCTTTATTTTGTTACCATTGCTAGCTGTCTACTAATTAGCAACTCAATTTTCTGTTCCAGCCTTGTATCAACAAACACCTATTTCTTACCAACATCACTTTCCTTCTCTGTCTTCTCCTCTCCTCTACCTACAGCAACAACTTCTCCTCTGTCAGTCACCTTGCTCTCTCTGGCAGCCTTTTGTCTCTCAAACTTCTCATCCAACTGCTTCAAGTACTTGTTATCTCTCTGCTGCACGCCTTTGGTTCCTGGTTTGTAGTCACCCAAAAGTGGAAGCTCTTTACTCATCTTGCCCAATTCTTCTTGGACTTTCTGTTCTCTAATAAACTTCAACTTCTCTTCTTCTGACATGGTTGGCTTAGGAGTCTGTTTTTTAGCATTGCCCTTCTTTCCTTTCTTTTCTCTCTTGTTTCTCTCTTTGGCACTTCTCTTCTCGATCTCATTGATCAACTTCTCCGTCTTATCAAAGATCTTCTTCTGCAACTCCTCGTCCGCCAACTCTTTTCTACTGTTGCTCTTGATCACACTGCACTCCTTCAAGGACTGTCCTCCAGGCAAAAGTTCCAACTCAGGGTTCATGATCAGGTAGAAGAACGACTGTGCTCCTTGATGGGTACTCTTGAAGAACACCCAAAGCAATGGATAGAATACAATATATAACAACAACCCAAAGAGCGAGCCAAACGACAAAAAACGTTTGGTGGAAGGAGATCGCATCATTCCAGGGTTGACTGTGAAACACCGCACCGACATTTCTGTCTTGTCACTTCGTTTGTAACTGTCCAACCGACGTTGGTACTCTCTTATAAAGCACGACTGCAACAACTTGGCAGTGCCAAAGATCTTCCATGGTGAATTCACTGGGTACTTTTTGTTTTCCCAAAGAAGATCATCAACATCAACAGAGCCAAACACCTGTGACAAGCACGAAGTGACTACAATCTTCACACGACGTTCTGAAGGTTGCGATCGGATAGAAGGTGCCAAAAGGTTCAAAAGATGGAAATTGGCCAAGTAGTTGATCGCCAAATGTTTCTCGACTCCGTCGGCACTGATCTGCCGAGGTTTACCCATAGGCAACGACTCGCCTGCAGCAAGAATCACTCCGTCCAATCGCCGAGGAGTCTGGTTGTCCAACCACAGAGTGGCAAACTTTCTAATAGAATGCAATGAGTTGAGATCGCATTCCTCGGCGTAGATCAACTGGTTACCTGTTTCTTCACGGACTCTTTCAATATGTTCTACTAACCATCCGTCACTCAAGTTCCGTACAAGCATCACCACTTGAGCACCTCTGTTAGCAAGCTCTTCTACAATGGAAGCCCCCAATCCTGAAGTACCTCCAGTGACAATGAACACTTTCCCATGGAGTTTCATGTCCCATGTGTTGCGAGCACCTGCAAAGTAGAACTTCAACGATGCAATCGACCCAGCAATAGGTGCAGCGACCTTGATGTAGTCCCAATAAGGAATGACACCAGGTCCCTCAACGAACGCCGAAGCTAAAATATGAATAGGCATTTCTATGTGGGTGTGTGGGTAACTAGAATCTTGTTGTTCTTTTCAATGTGTAAAGATCGTTGTAGACTTGTAATGATTGATTGTGCCTGTCACGACACTCTCACTGAATAATATGGCAAACACTAGAATTGTGTTGATCAATGAACGCAAACAAATCGGAATGAAATAAAATGTTTAGTGTAATGATTCCGCGACACTCGCTAGTTCAAACCAACTCCGATCTAAGTTTGTAATTTTTCAAAACTTGTCAAAAAAAGAAAGTTCCTCAATCTAAGCCTACAAATATACATATGTTCCGCTCGGATCCTCACTGAATCTGTAAAAAATCCACGTGACCCTGAAAATTCATTATGTATGGAAAAAATTTCCAAGGCATCTCATCACCGTTACAACGAGATGGATGAAAATATAATATATATAGGTTCAGGATTACCTGACGACAAGCACGGCGACAATTCGATTGGCCACTGTGTGTCTTTGCATACAGGGTCTGTTTCATATGCCTACAAAAATGCCAATTGTCATAGCCATGGAGCTACAGTAGTAGACGGTACTAAAGTGTTTGTGGCAGCAAAGAACAAGGCAGCTATACATGTGTATGTCAACGGAAGAGAAGCTCCTATCCAAAAATTACCTGTTTCTGAACAGTTGACGGCATTAGCAACGTACGGAGACAATTGGTTGCTTGTGGGAGGAACTATTAGTGGTAGAGTGATGGTCTGGGATATAAGCAGTGGAGATCTTTTGTTCAGTAAACCTGTGCATTATCAACGAGTAACAAAAGCTGAGTTTTCTAATAATGGATCGTTTCTTGTGACCAGTTCACAGGAATCCAGAGTTTGTGTTTTCAGTGTTCTTGATATTGCTTCTGGCAGAAACGATACTAAACCATTGCATACTATTACAGATCATGCACTTGCAGTGACAGACTTCAAGATCACCCAAGGTATAAGTGACGACCTCAAACTTGTGACAGTGTCGTTGGACAGTACTTGTCGGATCTACGACTTGAGTCTGTTCAAACTTATGTGGAACTTGGTTCTTGGTAGTCCTGCTCACTGTGTGGCATGTGATCCTGCGTTCCGTTCTTTATATATAGGTTTGGAGAACGGACTGGTTGCTGAAGTGAAACTATACAAGGTTGAAGCCAACAAACTTGTACATATTTCAGAGACTTATGGTACAGCAGGTACACGTATATTGACGATTCCTGAAACTGTACCTTGCTTCACTACCCATGAACATCCAGTCACCACTGCAGAAGTGTCGTTCGATGGAACCAGGGTGATAACTGGAGACTCTAACGGAGTGGTGCTTGTGTCGGACGTGGTGACTAAACAAACATTGAAGACTTGTAAACCTGTCAATGGCTCTGTTTCTTACTTGAAAGTTATTCCTTCAGTCGGTGAGAAGTCTGAAGACAAGCACCAAGCTATGCCTCAATTGAAACGGATAGTGAGTGATGCCAAGGGAAGAGAAATCAAAGTGCAATTGAAAGACTCTTTGTCTCAAGACGATAATCATCGTTTGGATTACAATACTGAAACTTACTTGAATGAAATAAGTCAACAGGAAACATTGTTCCGTCGGCTTGCCTCAGAAAGTTCACTGGAAAACACAGATCTACAAACCAAGTTGGACAAATTGACACAGGAACATTCGAAATTGAAATCGAGGTACGATGAATTATATGAAGAGCATGTTAGTGTTACGGGTGGATAAGATAGGGGTAGTAACATTGGATAAGGTTGTGCATTAATCTGTTAATCGGTTCTCTCACATCTACACTACTCTAATCCTCAGGCTTACTTTAGTCTAACTTTGACACCTCCACTGCTCCAATTCTCATACCTCAACTACTCCAATTTCATATCTAAACCACTCCCATTATCGCCTTTTCCATTCACCAACACCCAATCTAATAGATACTCAGTGACACTGGTTCACTTTCTGCATGATAGAAACCTCTAGAAAATCTGTAGCTTCCTCACAGTTCACTACTGTGCTTCTCCCCCGGGTAACTACCCATCTGCAAATTTTCAATTTTTTTTCTTAGGTCTTCGCTGATTTGTAATATAGGAAGAATATATAATCTAATACTTCGTTCCAAATAGATTAGTTTTGTACATTAAACTAATTCAAGTTTGCTAATTGGATCTAATTAGCAGCATATTTGACTTTGAACTTTTCTTTCCCCGGATTATTGAACCCCAGCAAAGTTATAACCATGGCCACCAGAACTCAATTTGAGAACTCCAACGATGTGGGAGTGTTCTCCAAGCTTACCAACTCTTATTGTTTGATTGCAGTTGGAGGAAGTGAGAACTTCTATTCTGCGTTTGAGGCAGAGCTTGGAGACGTGATTCCAATGGCACACACTACCATTGCTGGTAGCAGAATCATTGGTCGTATGACCGCAGGTAACAGAAGAGGATTGCTCGTCCCTACTCAGACAACTGACCAGGAATTGATGCACCTCAGAAACTCGTTGCCTGACAGTGTCAAGATCCAAAGAGTCGAAGAGCGTCTTAGTGCTTTGGGTAACGTTATCTGTTGTAATGATTACGTTGCTCTTGTGCACCCAGATATCGAAAGAGAGACTGAGGAGATTATTGCTGACACCTTGGGAGTGGAAGTGTTCCGTCAAACCATTGCTTCCAATGTGTTGGTGGGTTCTTACTGTGCTCTTTCTAACCAGGGAGGTTTGGTGCATCCACAAACATCTGTGCAAGATCAGGAAGAGTTGTCGTCGTTGTTGCAAGTGCCTATTGTTGCAGGTACTGTGAACAGAGGAAGCTCGGTGGTGGGTGCCGGTATTGTGGTCAACGATTGGTTGGCAGTTGCTGGATTGGACACCACTGCTCCAGAACTCAGTGTCATTGAGAGTATTTTCAAATTGCAAGACAATAACCCTGATGCTATTAGTGGTAACTTGAGAGACACTTTGATTGAGACTTACAGTTAGTGGGTTGGCTCTGTATAGACGAGTTTGCCAGATTGGATGAAGAAACTAGAATTGAGTTGTTAATTGGGTGGGTGGCTTGGATCGGTGATCTAGAAGTGGATGGTTAATGGTGAGAATGGCTGGTAGAGATGCATTGGAGTATTTGTTACAAGGTTCATGGTGAAAAAACTCACTGGATTCCTGGATAAATTACCAGCTTCTTGGTTGAATTTTATTTGCCCAGGATTCTTCTTGTTCACTCTATACCAGCGTTTTAATAATTGACTGGCTCTGAGTGGCAAGTCTTTGGAACCAGGTATTCATGGATTAATGCGATGATCTACTAGCTGGTTATTACCAGTACAACTACATGGTTCATGTTACTTCACACTTTTACTACCACTTATCAATCAAGATCCACTGCTTTGATTTCCATCTGAACAATTTTCTTTTTCCATTCTCATTTGATTTCTTTATCACTTCTGTTCAATCTGTCCAATCTGTCATTCTCATCATTTCACACTTCGTTAAGCTGACTTCCTACAATATGTCATCTTGACACCCTCAAAATCTGCACCCCCTTTCACAATAGCGATGACTTTTTTATTTTGAGAGCTGGAATAACACTGCCCAGATTGCATGAAATTATTCTGTAGATCACTACAATCAACTTGCTTGCTCGTAAATCACTAACAGGTCTGGGGTCAATGTAATTAGACGAGCAGCAGATCAGGTCCCGTGTGCACGTGACCCGCCAATTGGGCAGTTCGCTTTATAACAGATGCAGTTACGAGCCTGACAAACAAACAAATTTTATTCTGTTCCCTGCGCGATTGATCATCAGCAATTCTAAAACTATATTGCGTTGCGATGACATCCTGGACTCGTAAATCACAACCTCGTCTACCGGTTGTGTCACGTGTCTATTGCCTGATGCGGCAAAACCATAACATTCGCTTGCCCTATTCGGGCAATGAATAAACACCGCATTGCAGATGCCTGAACATCGCATGTTCCTCAGAATATTAAAATAATGATAGACTGCCAAATTTCTGCTCCGGTTTCTTTTTCTGTTTCTCAACATTCCTCAGACCTTCTTTGCTATCTGTCAGACACACCCTCTCTCAGATTACAAAACCAACTGGCCTTCTCGTTTGCAAAGCTATCATCAACCATCTTCCCTATACCTTGCTGGCGAGGTATAGTCCATATTCTTGAAAGGCAGGATCCTAAGAATGATGGCGGCTCTTCACGACTACGAGTTGAAGAAGACTCCAAGCTACTCCTCGATGTTGAACTTCAACATTGACGAGGCGCAGTTATACAACAGCTTCTTGGGCAAGTCCGACGGTAACGAGTTCGACTTGTTCCAACAGAACCAGACCTCGCCATTCGACAACGAATGCTTTGGTGGGTTTGACGGCAACAATGTCTCTAACACTTTGAATGAGGCCTTGATGTCCTTGCAAGACTTGGACATTCCTAGTGGAGTTCCTAACTTTGCTAAAGACTCTGCTAAACGTCATAGCAAGCAGCCAAGTGGTACTGCGATCTTTGGGTTCCATGGCCATGAATTGTCCATTCCTGGAATGAACCCTGTGGATTTGAAAGACCTCTTGGCTCAAAAACCTTTGGAATCGACTTCTCGTCCAAGAAACAACATCGATCCAAAAGCTTTGGCACTCTCCAAAGACTATATTATAACCGGTACTAAACCTAGTACTTACAAGTTCCCACCGGAACAGAACAGCTACAAGTTCCCTCCTGAGCAGCCGGAGATCAAGGAAGTGCCAGTGGTCACCACCACCTACTTCTCTCCAGACTATCTCAACAAGATGTCCAAGGTGATCCAGGGCTCACCTTACGAGCAACCGGTGTATCCTGACAACATCGACCACCTTGACTCCATTTACACCAATGCCATTCCTCCCCAGTCCCCAGTGAAACGCAGCCTCAACGTTAACAACCTTGCTGTTTCCATCCCCCAACCAAATACAACCACGCCGGAGCTCAAGAGCCAAAGCAACTACGGTCAGGTGTACATGACCCCGTCGCCAAAGTATGCGAGCTTCAATGCTCCAAACACTAACTCGTCGGGCACTCCATTCTCGTCGCCAGAATACTACAACCACGGCCATCCTGCTACTCCAACATCTTATGCAGGGTCGCCAGTTAAGTCGCTGGAAAACGAACCTATTTCTTGGGAAGACATCATGACTGTCAACGAGAACTACTCGCCTTCTGCTCTTGCTAAAGGTAAGCGGAAGGGCACCGACAAAGTGTCGACGTTACCTCCAGGGTTTATCGATCAGTTCATTGTCGGACCTGATGCTAACAAGAAATACTTGTGTAACTACAACAACTGCGGGAAATTGTTCCAGCGTCGTTACAACATCCGTTCGCACATCCAGACACATTTGTGCGACCGTCCTTACAAGTGCCCATTCGAGAAATGCAACAAGTCGTTTGTGCGTCAACATGACTTGCACCGGCACGAAAAGATCCACGAGTGCAACAAGTACAGCTGTCTTTGTGGCAAAGGGTTCACTCGGATCGATGCATTGCGCCGTCATAAAGAACGCAATATCTGCGTTGGCGGGATAGAAACCATGGCCAACATTAACAAGCCTAAGAAGAAGAGAGGCCGGCCAAAGAAGAAGGTATCTGAAGAAACATTAACTATGAAACTCGAACAGACTGTGGACAATAAGCTCCAAGACGAGGTGTATCAGGCAGATGACAAAGAGAACACCCCGGAGTGTCACAGTGGGAAGAACAGTAAACCTGTGACCCCAATACATGGCACAGTTCTTGGACTTAGCAGTCGGTTTTAATGTTAGTTGATGATACCTTCAGTACTTATATAATAGATTTGGAATTCTTTTGGTTTAATAAAGTTATGGTAATAATGTTTTGTAGTTGAGAGGTTAGATGGTTGTAAGTCGGTGTTAAGATGTGGAGATGTTGAGATGTGATGTTAAGATGTGAGGATGTTAAGATGTTAAGATGTCGAGGTGTCTAGATGTGAGGATGTTGAGACCATGCGAGGAACATAGGTATTTTGAGTGGGTGCTTGAAAATGAGCATCAGACAAAACACAACACATCAAGGAAAAAATTAAGTATCGTTTAGCTTGTAGTTTACTAGTTCACAGTTACTAGTTTGTCGTTGTTGGTGATTTAGTAGTGCACCTCTTTAGGTATCGAAACAGACGTAACGGAATTATGCATGTCATACGTCAATTCATTTCTGGCTTGAGAGTACAGATTCAAGACGCCTGTTAATTGCTAAGGTATTATCTTATTAATATTCTAATGCTACTACAAAAAAACTTACCAAGTATTACGTTTTAGCATAGATGCAATGACACAATATTGTTATTTCAGCAGTGCTTGCATTACACTCTACTACTACTTCAACAGTATTTGCATCCTATGATCTTCACAACTCCCAATACTACCTCCCTCGTATACACCCATTAAAGAATAGACACAACAATTTTATTAACAGACTGTTTTTGAAGCCGTAGCTAAGATAATTAAACATACAAAGACAACGCTTGAATGCATTCGCACTCCACAAGATTAGTATGGAATACCATTGGTCAACCGTTGGAACTCATCATAACCCTTGGTGAAGAAACTCTCGTAACTCTTCTTAATAAGTCTTCTCATATGAGCACCAGCTTCTCTCTCATTTTTGTTAGGAACAAACCGAGCTCTCAAGTTTTTGATAGTCGTCATTCCCTTGAAACATGGCAAGCCAGACTCCAACATTGGCAACACACATTTCACAATAGTCTCCATGTATGGACGACATGCCAAGTACCCTTGCACACACAACTCTTCGAACCGTTTAAAGGACTGAGTGTTATTGCTACCTCCCATGACCATGATCATTTCTTTGGTCAACTTGAAAGGCACAGCCTCAAACTTCACTCCTCCTGGTACAATGTCAAAGCAGAACCCGAAATCAATGTGGAGAATGTGGCCCTGATCATCGTACATGATATTACCATTGTGACGATCTTTGAACTGAAGAAGGTAAGAGATGATCGAGTAGGCTGCAAGAGACTTGATAAGATTGTTCCGGGCAATTTGGAACTCTGGAGAGTGCTCAGGTCCAAACTTCGTGACATAGTACTGGTACAACCCATTTACAGCTTCTCTTCCCAACATATCTCTGGACACAGAGTTAGGAAGCACGTCAATGATACCACAACCTGCTTCAGTTGCAGTGACTCTGTATGGGAACACATACAAATCCAAGTCTGCGGTGGCCCAAATCGATCGGAACACTGACACAAGTTGCAATGCAAGCATATCTTGACGACAGTCGTCACCCACTTTGAAGATCGCACTCTGCCATTTCTCGACAGTGGACTCCCGAGTCTCAGTGTCTGAAATATACACCTTTTCTTTCTTGGCAATCTTGAAAGTTGCCAAGAACGGTGCCTTGGCATGCGACTGAAGTGGTTTACCTGAAGTCCGGTTGATATCCACAAGAACACCATCCGGATTCGATGGAAGATACACGCCTGGCTCCACCTTAATAAGACGCATCTCTTCGTCGATCTTCAACTTCTTCTCTGCCTTAGTTTTCTTGATGTAAGGCTTAAGCTTTCCTGAGATCCCTGTGATCTCTTTGAAGAAAGCGAACTCTTTCTCATAGTACTCAAGATCGTCTGGTGAGAACGAATGGGTCATCAACTCACGAATCTCATCCAATTTTGGTTTGAGTTCGTTTGGTTCAGTGGCATCGTCACCGTTATAACTATTGGCAAGCATGTTCCAGATAATCTGATGAGCGAAAAGTGGCGACACCTGAGCAGTCTCTAAGATAAACCTCTTGACGTACCCTTTAATATCGTAACGCAACATCTGAACAATTTGTGGCACATAGAAGAATGTAACTTCTATGTCATGATCCATAAGTGACCGCATAGCGTACTGGAGAACGTATGGGTTCTTATCATATGGAGGGAGGAACAAGTTGATGGCATCAATAGGTGACACAGGTGCAAAATAAATAATCGATTTGAGAGCAGACTCTTTTGCTGAAAGAAGAAACTGCACTGCTCCAGGTGACTGCAAAGCTACCAAAGGAGACTCTGCAACAAGCTGAGCCAACACAGACGCAGCAGAATTGCTGCTTGCTCCCAGAGACTCCGAACGTTCCACAATGCTGACTGCAAGACACGGGTCGATAGCATAGATCTGTCTCAAGTTCTTATCACCCATAGACATTGAAGATAAAGGTCCAGAACCATTGAGCCAGACTCTGATGGAACCTATTTCATCGGAGAGAAACTGCACAGCCAAGCGACGTTTGAAGTCGAGTTCTGGAGTCACTTTCAATGAGTCAAGAGATTTCAGCACACTTTCCAACTGGGTGAGATCGGTTTTGATCTTGATGAGGTTGTCTCCAAATGGTAAAGTCTTTCTGTACCGGAACCAATCTAAAGCAGCCGTAAGAAGAGTGTCGACAAACAAATTGTCTTGTCCCTTGTTCGCCAAGATTTCAAGAGCAAAGCTAATAAACTCGTACCGTGGCAATCTAGAGAATGGATGGCAGTTCATCTTAGGATAGTTCTTCAACACAAAAAGTGCAAACAGCCTGAACTTGCTGAGCAAAAACGGTGACTCGTACAATGTTGCTCTGAAAAGCGCAACAATAAGTCTGATCAACGAGAGATGGATCTTGAACGATTCAGACACTGCGCGTGCGTGGTGGCTCGTCTCCGACTTGTTGGACGGAGTGTACTCCATAGGTCCAAATTCTGGATGAAGTTCCACCGGGTCCGAAGGATGGAACAATCCTTTTCTTTGAAGCACCGACTTTCTGAAATTCTTGAGAGTCTCATGGATAAGACAGAACTGGAGTCTTGGGTCGGTGGAAATCACAAGCCAATGGGAAACAGAGTGTGTCAAAAGAGCATTATTGAACCGAATAAATGGGATCTCCACCAAGTACCGTACAAATTCTGCCTCGTACCCTTTCAGAGCAGGACTTCTTAAGAAGCTGACAATCATATCGCATACAGAAGTTCTGTCTGGATCATTGGCGACTTTATCTCTCAAAGAAGCAACAGAAAGACTGGCAGGTCCAAGACTAGCCCCTAATTTGTAGTCTGTGAGAGTCTGTGCCAATGTGTCGACAGTTCCAGGGATAGCTGCTGAAAGACTTGCAATCTCTTTCTCATCGAACGAGATCTGCTGACACATATCCACTGCAAACGACACAGCAAAACTGACAGTGAACTTGGAGCCAACTCTACTTCTCACAATATACTCCTGGAGAAGATGCTTTGACACTTGGCTCAAAGAGAGCAAAATCCAAGACTTGGCACGAGCTCTAAGAGTGTCGAAAGTAGACCGACGCCATTCCAAAGAGTCCAAAAGCATGATGGTCTCGTTGTTCAACTTGTACTCCAACACAGGATTATGGTTGGACTTCTCGTAATTGACAATACCTTGGAAAAGAAGATTGAGCAAGTCAAGAAGTGAGAAGAGCGGGTCTGGTTGACACAACACGTTAGGGATCCGTTTGATGAGCATATCACAGCAATAGAACGCAATTCCTTGAAGAACTGAACTAGTGTCACATGTCAAAGTAAGAATCTCCGTGAGTTGACTAGAGACACGGCCCACTGAAGACTTTGCTGCAGCTTTCGAGACGAAACGGCCAAAGAAATGGAATGTGATGGTCTTAAGGTCTTTCTCAAGATTACTGAGGTAAATGGAGGCATCTGAGAAATAGCAGAGCAAAGGATACACGTCACCCATGTCAGTTCGAATAGACTCAAGAAATATTGTGGCTGCTAAGAACATGAGTTTAGGAGAAGACGAGATCTTGCTTCCGGTAGGAATAGGTCCTGCAGGGGTGATGTTGGTTTTCGTAGAAACGTCACCAGCAGTCGAAGCTATGGCTTCAAGAACCAGTTTCTGGAATCTAGTGTTGGAATGAGAAGATCCGCGACGAAGAACTGTGTTCAATTCAAGCAAATTCTCGTTGTGACTAGCCGACTTCGATGCCAAAGGAGGCGAGTTGTAAGCAATGATCTTGAGCCACGGAAGTGGACTGGCTCTCAATTCTTGTCCTTTGCCTGCCTTTGATTTTGATTTTGGCATTTCGAGTTCTTTCAAAGGCAACACCTCGCTCAAGATATCGATGTTCATACCATGGATCACCATGTTGAACCATACGTTTCTCAACTGTTTCGACTCGTCATCTTCTCCAATCACAAGTTTAGGCTCTGCTGGAGTAGGCAACATCAACGCCAACGGTTTGAGGTACCGTTCAATTCGAAGTGCCACTTGAGAAATCTCAATATGAGAACGATGGTGGCCTGCTTCTGAGGCATTTCCATCATCTCCATTGGCAACAATAGCCCCTACCATTTCCCTGAAAAACATTCTGTAGTTCTCGTTGACGGTAGGCAAACTGAGATCGTAAATGAGTCTACCTTCGGAATCATAGGACGATTTTGGTTCACCTGCTCTGTATTTCGACGGCAATGTGGTGAACCCTTGACCAGCATCGTTCTCGATCAAATAGAAATGTTTCTTGAGCACTTTGGCTATGCCACAGTAACACGAGATGATCTGGTTTGCTAATGCCTGGTCGTTGGAAGAGTCAGCAGAAGCAAGGAAACTCGAGAGAGTTCGCAAAAGAAGTTGGAAACTTTTGGCGTCGTTGTGCATCGAGATCGTGAGAAGGTGTAAATTCTGGAACACCAACTTGTTGAGTGTGGCAACATAGTATTTTGTGGAGGTGATGCGGACTTTCTGGAAAAGAATGGTGACTGCCAAAAGTGTGATTTCCTGCAGATCATAAGCAGTGATGAGCCGAATAATAGATCTGATACTGTTCTTGAAGACACGGACATCGCCGTTTGATTCCAGACCATTCATTGCCGAGTACGTGTCGGTTAGCAGACGGCCAGTTCTGGCGTCCTCCGACGTAGGAAGCATATTGTTAAGCGAATAAATAAGTCCAATAATATGTTCTTGAGGCAAGTTACGGTAAGCCAAGGCAATAGAGTCCAACGGTCCTCTAAGAGCAGTGAACTCAAGAGCTGGGTTGGTCGCAATCAATGAAACAACTTTCTTGTTGATAAGCGAAGGTAGATCGCCAGACCCCAAGGAACTATGGTCAATAGCTATCAAACTCAAGAATCCAAAAATATTAAACGACAAGCCTGGACTAGAAAGTTCAGAGAACTCGCTAGGCAAATCAGAATGCTCTGCACCCACGAGCATGTCCTTTTGAAACAAGTTCTTGTCGACAAAGTCGAAGTTGACAAGCTTGACAAAATAAAACAACGCAAGCACTTCCAAGAGACTGGACTTGCACTTGTAAACAAGCGATATCCGGTTCAACGACGACAATATTACGTAAGGCGAGCCTCCTGTTTGGATCCGGGTGAGCTGCTGGAGTGTCTGGTTCGATATTTGGAGAAGAAGCTGTCTTTCAGCTGGAGACAACTTGGAAGCGGATACATAAGATTCGGTTGAGATGAACGACCCACCGGAGTTGATCAGTTCTTTTTCGGAGATAATGTCTTTAGGGTTGAGTCCGTCGACGACTTCTTCGGTAGATAATTCGCCGGTTCGAAGAGAAATAAGGGACTGGATCAAGGTGGTCTTGTCAAGTAGTTTCACTTTGGAGATCTCTAATGCCACATTAAGACGGATAAGGTTCAAGTATTTCATGAAGAGCAAAGCAGAGAACTCGGTAGTACCTTTCTTGCCGACGGATGAAAAGAAGTTGATGTTGAACTGATGAAGTAAAGTGTAATTAGGATTAGGAGGGTTCTTTAAATCATGGAGTAAAACTTCCAAAGAGCTAGAGATCTCAGACTCAAGTCTGGTTAATATGGCGGGGTTCTCAATGACGCTGGTGACACAGTTGTAAAGTCTCAAATCACCATGATCTAAGTCGGTCACGAGAAACTGAGGGTTGTAGTAGATAGCTACCGTTGCACCAAACAACACAAAAAACACCTCCAACGCAGATCCGGGTGGTGTGTTGAGTACTTTGTGACTTATTTCCGTGAAGATCTCAGACAACTTGCTGCTGGTCTTTGCAACCGAGTCGGTCTGATCCGAAAGACTGATTATCGACGGAACAAGATGCAAAGTCAACACATAATGATGGCTGAGCAATGCGGAGTGTGGCACAACACATCGGCTCAAGGCCAATTTCTCCACCACTTTCACAAAGAGAAGCTGGACCTCCTTGGCAAGTGATTTCGGGATCACCGAACTGGCGTTGGCAAGCGCATAGAGCAAGTCCACATGGCTGGGTGAAAGTCTGTCGAACTCACTGGGAATTGAACGGATCAACTCACTGAGTTTTGTGGGGTGTTGATCTTGACTGTAGATCTTGATCAACTTGAACAAATTGAGATACCTCCTGCTTGAAAGGTACTCCATGGTGTCGTTGTCCCGTGAGGTGGTGAATATCAGGTAAACGTATATTTGAAAACCGCGATATAGGCGGTGCAGGCCGGGTAAGAGGAACGACGGAAGGAAACCGGCAAGGAAGATTAGATGGAGAGAGGTAGCGTGGGATTATATTTGATGGATTTGGTATGTTTTTTGTGGAGAATAACCGGCGATGAGTTGACATTTAAGTTCCAAGAAATGGGACGGTTCAGGGTGGTGTGTGGTGTGATGGGTTGTCTTGGCCAAGGTTTCGGAGTGTACATTCGGGTGAAAAACAATCAATGGAATGACAGATTGGGTTGGGCAGAGGCTGGGCGGTGTTCGGTGGGTGGCGCAATCCTTTGGGCGGCTTTCTTTGCAGGGTGAGGCCGCACTTGGGCGGGTAGGGAGGATTTCTAGGCGGCTGCTTAAAGGAAACCGATTGGATTGCTTGAAAAAACGAAGATTGTCGGATCTCTAATCGGACCCTTGGGCAGACCCTTGGGTGGACCCTTGGGCGGACTTCCAGGTGGACCCTGGCCGGACAGTCAGAAGATTCAAAGGCATCTGTGTTTTTCGGGTGGGTTGGTTGAGAAAAAACCCGCCCAGAATCGAGAAAATCGTCTGTGGAACAGGGTCGATGTTTCGAAAGAACGGCGTTTTTCTTGGTTCTTTCTCCCAAGCGCTTTACATTTTTATTCAACATCGTTTTATTTCTGGGTTGTCGCTCACTCTGAATCTCAATTGCCAAATTAATTGGTACTCCATTTGCACCATGGACATATTCTTGAACTATATTTTATTTCCCTATTCAGGTTTCGTATTCTAATATTTATCATGATATCCATTCCTCACGCTAGTTTAATATTTCTCTGTTCTTTGCCTCTCTTTTTCTGGTACTACTTCTCATTGTTCCCATTTCCCATTCTGGTTCTCTTCTCTAATTCTCTTCTCTCATTTTCTGCCCTCATATTCACTGCACATGAAAACTCGTAGACCCAAGCTTCTAGTTTTTTGCAAGCGCATTACATTTCAGCACTCAATCTGCACTCAGTCTAAATCATGCCAAACTACTCACTGAGCCTTACAATATGACACAGTCCAAACTATTAGACAACCTTAGATCCATGCTAAGCTCAAGTGTGACATCTCTACACTGCCCAACAACACACTCCGCCGCTGAAATTATTGAAACATCAAACCGTCTGCCAGTTTCAAACACACCAGTTGCAAATCTGTTGAAACAATCCATCCCATACTCCATCAACTCCGCTAATCAATGTCTCTACACACACTTTCTAAATATTATTTCCAAATCGTGTTTCAAGAACCTTGTTTATTTACCACAGTACTTCAGATATTTCTCTATTACACTACTCCGACCAGTATCATCCAGTACCATCCGCTCAGTATCAATCTGTAACAACATGCAGTCCAAAAATACTCCATACATCCTCGCTTCTCTCTCCAGACAATTCCACACAGAACCTACATCTAAACTAAATCGACATCCAGACCTCTTTACAACCAAACACCTACGCTTTAAAAAAAATAAAACCACCACCTCCAGTCATTTACGAATCAATCTATATCCAAAGCATTTCTCCTCCCTTTCTTATCTCCTTCTATCTCCTTTCTAGCACCTTCTATTTCAGTACGCAGTCATCCCATCAATCACCGCCTGCTCGTGACCCTTGCATCTCATCTAACACTGTTGCTTTTTCTTGGACCAAATACACGTGACCCCCACTTCTAAGCCACCTGGCTACCATATATAGGGAATAATTGTCAGACCCAGGAAATTTTGTATTCCATTGCAACTACATTAGAATCATGGGATTATTCAAAAGAAAGGACAAGAAAGAGGAAAACCCTTACCAGCACACTCCTTTGAAGGTTGTCGACAACAAGTTCGAAGCTTTTAGAGCTTATGGTGAGAGCAAACCTCACCAACAGTTCAAACCAGCGGGGCAAAACTATGGCAATTCTTCGTATGGACAGAGCCAACCAAGTGGCCAACCTGCTAGTCAAAACCCATATGGAAACAGTTCTTATGGTCTGAAGAGCAGCAGCAGTCTTAGCAAGAACAGTTCTCAAAGTCAAGGCAATCCATATGGAGGGATGGCTCAAGGTCAAGGAAACAGTTATGGACAGAACAACCAAGGTTATGGACAAAACAGTTCCCAAGGATATGGTCAAAACTCACAAGGACGTAGCCAAAACAACCCCCATGGTCAAGGAAACGGTTATGGACAAAGTAACGGACAAGGTCAAGGGTATGGTCAAGGGTACCCTCAAGACAATGGGTACGGAAACCCACAAGAACAGAACAATGGTTACGGTCAAGGTAACGGGTACGGGAACCCTCATGACAACCGTTACGACAACATGTACAACAGAGAACAGACCTACGAGGAGTACAAGGCAGAAAAGTCTAAACTCAAGAAAGAGCAGCAAGAAAGAGAACGTCAGCAGCGTATGATGATGCGTAACAACGGGTACGATGAAGACGACTTGAATGCTCCTACGGGCAATTACGATCCAGATGACTTGAACCAGACAAGTGGAGGCTACGACGACTATGAAGAGCAACAGCAGCAGCAAGTTGCTTTGACTGAAGAAGAAAGAGCCAAGCAAGAGGAGGAAGAGGAGTTGGAAGATATCAAGGGTAACATTTCTTTTGTCAGAGACAAGTCGTTGGCTTCGACTGAAAGAACAATCCAAATGGCACGTGAAGCCGAAGAATCTGGATTGAACACTATGGGAATGTTGGGAGACCAATCGCATCAACTTCATCAAGCTGAGAACCATATTCGTGTTGGTACTTCGAGAAACAAGGTTGCCACTGCCACCACCAAGGAATTGAGAGGTGCAAGTGATTTCTTCAAGGCCCCTTCGAATCCGTTCACCAAGAAAACAAGAGCCAGAAACAAGGCCGACAAGATCCAG
Source organism: Saccharomycopsis guyanensis (assembly GCA_030578595.1). NCBI lineage: Eukaryota > Fungi > Ascomycota > Saccharomycetes > Ascoideales > Saccharomycopsidaceae > Saccharomycopsis > Saccharomycopsis guyanensis. Next base: position 92,855 of record JAJMSQ010000003.1, read on the forward strand.
GCCGATATCATTGCCGACAAGCAATGGGCTGATCAACAGCGAAGCAATTACCAGGCCAGTGAGCGTAGAGTCAAGGACCAGTTGTACGAGTCGAACCGTGGCGGAAACCAGCAACAGCTAAAGACTCGTCAGCAACAGTTGGAGTCCCAAAGAATGTACATGTACGAAGAGGACTCGGAGGAAGAAGAGAAGGAGTTGAAGATCAAGCACAATATCAACCAGATCGGTGATATGGCCACCAGATTGAAGAAACTTGCCTATGCTCAAGGAGAGGAGATTGACAGTCAGAACGCCAGACTCACCGAGTTGGAGAACAATGTCGGTGAGTTGCAGATCGGAGTCGAGGTCAACACTGCTAAATTGCATGCGATTGCCAAGTGATTGGGGAGTTAACATTTTTTGTTTTTAGCCATTTGTCTATTCTAATATAAACTGAGAGTTGATATTTGTAGGGGGTGGAAGTGGGAGGAGTTAGAGAAATAGGTTTGTCGATTTTCATTTTTATTAAGAAGAGCAGATTAGTTCACCAATTGTGCCTAACAGTCAGGTTCAACTGTAGTATATCTGCTAAACTCTAAGCTTATTAACCTTCTCTTAAAAGTATAAAATTATTGAGCATGAAGTCTGTAGCATTTCAATTGCGACAGAATCCGCAACTGTCCTGAATTAATGAATGTCAATTGTTGACTATTAAGAATACATACTGGGGAGATCCTAGCCCACTGCTTACTGTAAAACACGAACTCTCATATACAAACTAGGAAACCCCCATTCGCAAACCCCCCTCCGCCACCTACAATCAATCTATCCCACTATTGTTACAATATATTACCATCAAAATAACTATCATCACACATCTCCCAACCCTCTTCCTCAATTACTCTCGGCTCTTATCTATCAACTTGCTGTAGAACCACCTGCAAACACTCTGTATAATACACCAGTGATATCCCAACTAAACCACCTGTTTACTTGCCTCCCATTCTTTGAGCACACTCCAAGAATATGCAACCAACTGCTCCACTCCCATAAACACATTGAATGGCAAACAGAACATCAGCAGCTCCTCCTTCTCGTTCTCCAACCGTTTCAACAGCTCGTCATCTCCTTTCCCATGCAACACCTCATTATACAACTCGTCGTTCCGCTGGCTGAACCACTCAGCCATCAGCTTCCCCTTAACATCATTCTTGACATAACTCTGCTGGTACTTAGTAGCCAAACTCTTGGTCTTGTGCAACGACGTCTCCAACTGGCTGTAACTCAAGAACGTCTCTCCTTTCAAAAAATCTTGCCCGCTGGCATCGCTGTACTTGACCAATTGCGGATACAACTGGGCCAACTTAGCTACGATCTCACTCAATTCCTGGTCGTCTTCTCGCAGTCTATCAGCAGCCTCCAACGTCAGTTTCCGCTTGTTCATTCTGGTTATCCGCTTGCCTATTATCGTCCGCATATGATGATTAACCAAAGCTCTGATCTGGTAACACAACCCCAAGATCAAATCTGCCGATCGGTTACTCTCCAACTTGCCTATCACTGAGCTCAAGTAAGGTATCAACAGGTTCCATTGCCGTTCGTTGGCAATCATTCTGTCCAAACTACGGATCTTGTCGTCGTAGCTGAAACTCACCAAGAAATTGATGATCAGCACCACGTTGGTGGCCGTCACCTGTTTCAGGCTCCGCAACTTGTCTGCGTCGTGCTTTGCTGCCACTGCAGTCTCCGACCGTTTCTTTTTCTTGTCCGAGAACACCGCCTTGATCTTCTTTTCGTTCAGCCGTATCGCCGAGGGACCCGTTGGGAACTTCCGCTGGTGTGCTGCTGCTGAATGCGAAGCTCCTACTGACTTTAAAAGCTGCGGCGCAATAGAAAGCGTAAGGCGGAACTGTTTCTTCGGAGTATACGTCGCCACCAATTTGTGCGGTCCGAGCTTCTTCTCTACTCTGTCAAACACCGTCGGAAGTGTCGGCGACAACATCATCTTGGGAATATCATAATCGTCTTCGTCTGGCGATTCCACTCGCTTCTCAAAACACGCAGGTAGCGTAGGCGACAAGATCGGAGGAAGTCCTCCGCCGCTCTTGGTCAAGGACTCAAGGATTGCGTCGGAGTTCCATGTCTGGAACGGCCCGTTGGATCTTGGCGACGCAGACGCTTGGCTGTTGTTGTGGATGTATATTTGTGACAGGCTGGAGTTGGAAGGAGTGTGCCCTGGAGGTCTTCTGTGTTTGCTTGAAGGTTTAAATATCGCTGACATGATCTGAGGTCTCTGGAACTTTTGAATCTATATCGTAGGTTTATATTGCTCTTGTTTAATTTATGGGACTCTTGAGGCTTGTTGCTGACGCCAACACGTAATTAATCGACCACAGTCGCAAAATTCAAAAATTGAATCTGGTCTGTTATACCCTAGAACTGATCGGGGGAGTTTGCTATGCGCACCTCGCAAGCTGGCAAACTCAAGGCCCAGAAGAATGGTATCTCCGGTGTTACCCGGGTGCATGATCTTGCCGCTCGCAAACGGTAGAGGTGCAATGAGGAAAGGAGGGTCGATGCAACGTGGGTCGGTGATTGGGTGGTGTCTGGGTGGTTTGTAGTTTTATTTCTGGATTCTTTATTTCTTTGGCTAGTTTGCTAGCTTTTTAGTTCGTCGTCTTTTTAGCAGCTTGTATTTTTTCAAGTGTCGTAAATTGGATGGTCGTGGCTTTTGGAAACGGCTTTACCAGTGAATGTGTTCTGTGGGGAGTTTGCAGTGCATGAATGCAGAGTGGAGGAGCTGCTAGTGGTTCACAACGATTGAGTCCTGGTGCTCTTCTAGGAATTATTATTTCGTTTTTTGCTCTTTCTTTTTTCTATTGAATGTTCTTTGAGATTCTTAAACTGAGTGGTGAGTGAAATTATGAACCGTAGTTCGTCGTACTATGAATTCTTGTTACACTTAACGAAAAGACCATTTCGTTTGCTTGTTACTGTCAACAAGCTACCTTGTTAGCTCTCAAGTAGCTTTTTAGTCTTGCACTTCAAGTACTAACCTCTTTGGATTTCTGCGTATGCCATTAGCACATCTTTATTTCCCTCTCAAGCACATCTTTGACGTATGTCAGTTTATGTATGTGGACTGCGAAGCAGTGATAAAACTTAATCACTGCAAACAGTATTGAGATTCCAGCATGCCCGCTCTAACTAGCAAATGATAAAATGGTGACCGTAGAAAGAGGGCTTGTCATACTGCTGAGCTCCTAGATTGATTTAACAGCGCAGGTTTACATGTCAAAGATCGTGTGGCCCAGCCTTTGTACTGGGGTGTAGCAGTAAGAGATTATGCCTTGGATAGAGGGGCAACCAATATAAACCAGATTTGCTGAGTACTCGGAAATTAGTTAATAAAATGCAATTGTATTATTACTGTCGGCGGTTTGCAATCGCTAAGTGTAAGTTGAATTGTACTTCGTGAGCTGAATGAGGCAAACTTCGTTTTCAGATTCAAAATCAGAAGTCAGAAAATGAAAACACACCAACTCAATCAAACTTCTCAATTTTATGAGAACTAATTCTAACGGAAAAGAGCGATTTATTTTTTAACGTAGCATCAATCTTGGCCTTGTGAGAGGATGGAACCCACAGTGTGTGTTCTGTTGAGCCTTCCCAGAGCCGATAGAAACTGCTACGAGCCTCTGAAATTTGGGCAGGTTAATGAAAAAGAGATTTTGATGAAATGAAATCTTTAGCTAACACTAAGCAGAGAACGAGAAATGAGGATATGAGGGTACGGATCTGGATCAGAAATTTGATGGGCGTATCAGATCTTCATACCAGGCAGATTGTATGTCCTGGCTACTTCTATTTGACTGAGGACTCAGTGCACTGATACCAGACAGTGTAATCAGAACTCAAAACAGGACTAGTGAGCGCACCAATTGGTCGTGACCTCATGACTCTGACTACGTTATAAGTGGTTCTTGCTGCAATACTTGGAGGAACCACGCTACAGAACTATCATCATCATACGCCAATTGATTATCCACACCAAAATAAAAACAAATCCAATATATAAGATCCCATTGAAAGTTAATATTTCAATCCCTTCTCTTTCCTACCGTGACCTGTGTAAGTGCTGCGCACTTTCCACAGCCGTGTGACTCTCTGATATTACATGTCACACTTGCAGGTCCAACACTGAGCGAAGTACACAACTAATTTAACAACCAATTGAACCTGCCTCTGGGACTCTTTAACCCTAATAAAACAAGCACATAAAACTTTTAATAGACACAACTCCCATAGCTCCGCACCACCTAGAATACCACCACTCTCGTACACCCCACCTCAAACCTGTCAAGCATTGTTCAAGCATGCTTCGCCCTGCCTAAACCAACAAAGACGGACCCTCTGAAACACCGAACCACCCAGCAGCAACTACAATCCACAACCTACACTCAGCTCATACTTTTCGTTCATTACTATAGAAAATAACTTTTTTTTTACTTTCCAGTACTTTTCTTATGACTTAGAGCATTGATCTCAGGAGCTCCTGTTAATGCAGCACACACCAGCACTTACAGACACCCCATTCGTTCAACACAGTCAATTTTTTACCAATGGCAGTCTGTCACGGACTACAGACAATTTCATTAAGCAGATGCTTCAACAGCCTCCTCCTTTGCCTCCTCCTCTTTGTCTTCACCCTCTTCTTTTTCTGGTTTTGGAAGATCAATGGCTGGAGTGACCACAACTTCTCTGTCGCCAATGGTCTTGCCACTAAACTCGCCAATAAACTTCTGCTGCTCCTCCTCGGTCTTGAACTTCACAAACGCAAACCCTCTGGACTTGAATTTGATCGGCACTTCTTTCCGTTTCAACGTCCGGACTACGTGCACCGGCAACCGTTTCGATGGCACCTTCACCCACTCTGGCTCGTAGTTAGCTTCCTTCAACACCTCGGTCAACTTGTCGCTGTCCATCTTAAAATCGGTGTTAGTTATATACACAGTCGTTTTCGAAGGAGTACCCTCGGACAATGGCACCCGAGGTTTGGTTGCCACCGGTTTCTTGGCCTTTGGTGCAGGTTCTGGCTCTGGTTCTTTCGCAGCCTTTGTCTTTTTCTTAGGCTCCGGTCTTGCAGCTGGAGGAACTGCCTTGCTCACATTAATAATTCGCTCCTTGAACTTGGTCTGGTCATATTGCTTGATGAACGTCTCGACGTCGGCGCTGTCCAGCAAATTGACAAACGCAAACCCCTTTTGGAACTTTCTACGGCCGGCAGGCTTGGTTGGAATCTCGACCGCCACCACCTTGAACTCTTTGAAGTAGTCTATCAACTCTTGCTCGGTCGAGTTGTACTCGACATTGCCTATGTACAACCGCGAGGAAAAATCGATTTCCTGCTTAGGCGATCCCGAATTCTCCTTTTGCTCAGCCATGGTGTTATTTTTCTGGTTCTAGCTTTGAATTGACGTAGTTCTTCAACGCTGTGTTCTAACTTCCCGTGTGAAATTTTGGAAAACTGGACACTTTATTCAACGGCTACGATGGCGCGTGACTGCACCCCCAGATCACGTGTGAAAGCAACTGTCGGGCCAGCTTAATCTACGAGTCACGTGATTCTACAATGTGCTGGCGAACATTGATACTACGGCAGCATTGACGAAAGAGTTGACAACAGCATTCTTAAAAATTCTTATCCTGTTAGACCAGATGCATTCATCAATTCTTTTCCACCAATATACTTCAGCCAAATTCATATGATCAAAATTTATTCACAATCGCTGCCCATGCCTCTCCCATCACTATTACCAGTCCTAATCACCTCCCACCATCTCTACCTTCCATGATACACTTTATATTATCAAATATGAAAAGCTTGAATGACAATGGTTTTAATAAGTTGTTTCAACGAGCCGGCCCCTCACTTCAACTTGTAAAACAACCGTGGGGCTGCACACTCAGTTATGCAATGTTCGAGGTGGAAAAACTCCTCGACACAGTCCTCCTTGAACTCCTGGTGCTCGTATTCGGGGTCCTCTTCTGCCTTGGTCACTCTCTCGACACATTCTTGGTAGTGGTGCACTGCATGTGCACATTCTTTGTTCTTGGAGCATGCTTCTTTCAACTCGTCATATGGATCTTGTTCTTCCTCCTCGTCCTCGTCATCGTCATCCTCGTCTTCGTCTTCATCGTCGTCTCCGTCTTCGGTGGTCACTTCTTCTTCTTCGCCTTCTGACGTAGAAACTTCTTCGACTTCAACTTCTTCGTCCTAAACATGTTAATAATTACTCTTCAAACCTCGTTCAAACTCGCGAATTCTCGTCGCCCAGCCCTAAAATTCACTTACATCATCGGCATAGGAGACCGTTGGGAGCACAGAAGCCAATAATTCCTCGAAAAAAGCCATGTTTACTGTGTTCTTGAACTGCTAGTAAGGTGGACTTTGGTGCGAAAATATCTTGTTTTTCATTCAAGTAATCAAAGATAATTCCATTGGCTGAGAACCCAGTCCGCGGTCAGGTGAGGTGCCACTGGGCTGGTTGCTTCTGAGGGGGTGCGGGAGCCCCAGGCGTTTTCAGACCGGACTCTCATCACATGCCTTTCACATGTACGTGTTTAGGTCTCTACTGTGTGACCGGGGTACATTATCACGTGACCGAGCGCAAGCACAACTGCTACTCCAACAGCTCCGTACTTCTAACGAGCGACAAATTTCACCGCCCGGGTAAGCAGCTCCCACGCTAGTTACAATTTTTTCCTCCAAGTTTTTTTTCAGTTAGTAACCGTCAAGAACAACATTCAAGAATGGGTAAGTAATTCCAGAGATTAATGGTTGAAAGATTGATATCGGCAAGAGTTATGAATAAGATGGAGATGATAAGATTGTAGTTGCAACAGTTTTGATCAAGATAATTGAACGATTATTGGAGATTAGTGAAGTTTAAGATTCAAGATAATTATCAATGAAAGAGTATAAATCTACATCATACAGAAAGGTATCACCATGTGAATGAGATCATACCAACATATGATCATACAAGAATGAAAGTCAAAAGAAACAGTGTTAAACTTGATCAGGATACTTGATTCATTTTTGAAATTAGGTATCTTGATTATGATCAACCTATTTTCACAGACTGAACATCAATTACAGTTAAACAATATGGACTGATTCACAGCATTCCAGAAACCAAACACATTTATCATCTCCAGAATATTCTCCAGAATATCCAAAATCTCAGATACCAATTCATCGCTTCTCAAAACATTCACTAACATAAACAGGTAGAGTTATTAGAAACCAAAGAAAGGGTGCCGGTTCTATCTTCACCTCGCACACCAGATTGAGAAAGGGTGCCGCCAAGTTGAGAACCTTGGACTACGCTGAGAGACACGGTTACATCCGTGGAGTGGTCAAGCAAATCATCCACGACCCAGGTAGAGGTGCTCCATTGGCCAAGGTTGTCTTCAGAGACCCATACAAGTACAAGTTGAGAGAGGAGACCTTCATTGCCAACGAGGGTATCTACACCGGACAGTTCATCTACGCCGGTAAGAAGGCTTCTTTGAACGTCGGTAACATCTTGCCTTTGTCTTCTGTTCCAGAAGGTACCATCATCTCCAACGTTGAGGAGAAGGCTGGTGACAGAGGTGCTTTGGGTAGAACCTCTGGTAACTACGTCACCGTCATTGGCCACAACTTGGACGAGGGTAAGACCAGAGTCAAGTTGCCATCTGGTGCCAAGAAGATCTTGCCATCCGACGCCAGAGGTGTCATTGGTGTCGTTGCCGGTGGAGGAAGAATCGACAAGCCATTGTTGAAGGCTGGTAGAGCATTCCACAAATACAGATTGAAGAGAAACTCGTGGCCAAAGACCAGAGGTGTTGCCATGAACCCAGTTGACCATCCTCACGGTGGTGGTAACCATCAACATATTGGTAAGGCTTCTACCATCAGCAGAGGTGCTGTTTCTGGTCAAAAGGCTGGTCTTATTGCTGCTAGAAGAACTGGTTTGTTGAGAGGTACCCAAAAGGTCCAAGATTAAATAATGTTGCAGTAATGTATAATCTTCCATGGTAATTTTGTAGGAGGGTGAGTGAATATGGGCTGAAATGGAGAACAGGTGAGAAAAGACTGGGAGTTGGTGTCTAGATTCTTGTTATCTGCGTGAGATCTAGTCAGTGTTAAGAGTATGAAAGCAAATGTTTAACAGGGTGCAACTAAAAGTGAAGAAGCAGTGAGAAATTCAATTGTATCTGGTTTGGGCTCTCTACTCTGTCAGTCACTCTCTGGCTTATCTTACCTCAACCTGTCTCTAAGACCTTCTGTTTCTCTGATACACACACACTCCTCATATAATTGTAGATTTAGTTCTGGTAGAAATGTGATCCAGTGTGATACTTCGATTTTTGTTTTTGATCTGCTTCAGATCAGTCGTTGGTCGTTGACTGTTATTGGTCGTTCCTGTGCTTTCACAACACCACGGCGAAACACAGCAGAGGATCACTACAAGTATGCAAGGAATACCGATGAAACATCTAAATCTGAACCTAAACCCAGTAGAAGCATTTTCTTTTTCTTTGTTTGGCTGATAAAAATTCGACCCCTTTCGAGATTCTAACACTGTTAGAGAGACTCTTAAGAAGAACACCAAGTACAGAGAAAACAAAGAAACCGAACAAAACCAAAATCCATAAATATACATAAACAAGCTCAATTATTACGCCCAGCCTCCAACAATCTTGCCTTCCCTTCCCTCAACCCCAATAACTGTTGTCGCTGCTTGCAAACAGTCTTCCCCATAATGAGGTGTGCGCACCCCATTTCCAAGCCACCCGGGTAACTCATCGCCCGTAATAAATGTTTTCCTAGCTAGTATAGTAATCAAACCTTAACAATTTAATTGGCACCAATGGTTACCAAGTGTAAGAATTGTGGAAAGACCACATTCAAGCGAGACATTCAGAATGCCGCCTCCGATTTGTCGTGTGTGAACTGTGGTTGGGTTCTTGAAGAGAATCCTATTGTTGCTGATCTCCAGTTTGCAGAACTGTCTACCGGAGCCTCGACCGTGAATGGTCAGTTTATTCGAGCAGATCAGAGTGGAGCCGCCAGCTCCTTGAAGTCCCAAGACATAACGGTTATGAATGCCAAGCGACGGATCAACGCGTTGGCCATGGCTCTTGGGATCCCCACTTATATTGCAGAGAGTGCTGCCAAATGGTTCTACCTTGCCCTTACTCAGAACTTCATTAAGGGACGTAAGTCCCAGAACGTGATTGCCGCCTGTCTCTATATTGCGTGCCGTAAAGAAAAGACCCACCATATGCTTGTTGATTTTTCTGCGAAGCTCCAGATCAGCGTGTACTCGATTGGTTCGACGTTTCTTAAGATGGTCAAATGTTTGCATATCACGAGTCTCCCTCTCGCGGACCCGTCGTTGTTCATCCATCATTTTGCCGAGAAGTTGAACTTTGGGAACAAGAAAATAAAGGTGATGAAAGACGCGATCAAGTTGTCGCAGCGGATGTCAGCAGACTGGATCTTTGAGGGTCGGAGACCTGCGGGGATAGCTGGAGCATGTATATTGTTGGCGGCGAGAATGAACAATTTCCGTCGTACCCACAGTGAGATTGTGGCTATTGCACATATTGGTGAGGAAACTTTACAGAAGCGGTTGAATGAGTTCAAGAATACCAAGGCCAGTGGAATGTCTATCAATGAGTTCAGACGTACTGACAATGGATCAATTGAAGCAACGCTACCGCCTGCCTACACTAAGAAAAGACATGTGCACAAGGCCAACGAGGGAGCCAACTTGATTGCAAGAGTCATCAACGTGGACATATCAGAGAACGAGATCAACGAAGCTATAAGGAAGTTGTCTGAACAAAAGTTGAAAGAGAAGAAGACCGTCGATAAGGAGCACGACGAGAAGGTCACGGGCACAGAAGAAGAGAATATGAAGATGATTGATCTCAACCGGCCTGTGAATTTGCAGGCTTTGCCTAAGACCAATGATTTGTTGGCTAAGGTTGCTGACAGTGAAGATAATTTTGACGACATTGATGACGACGAATTGGACGGGATCTTGCTTTCGGAAGAGGAGTCGAAGATTAAAGAGAAAATCTTCATTAATTTGAACAGAGATTACTTGTTTGAACAAGAAGAGAAGAAGTTGAAGAGGGAGAGTGACGAGTTGACGGGACAAACAAAGAGAAGACGAAAGCAGTCTTCGGTTGAAGAAAAGGTCGAGGATGAGAATTTGAAGTCTTTGTCTTCGGTGATTCAAGATATGGGCGAAGGAGCATTAGGATCTGCTCATAGAAATATCAAGGGAGTTCTTAGAAGCAAGGCGGTGACGAGTAAGTTGAACCATAATGTTATTCCAACGTTGTTCAACGGTCGTTCGAGATAGGCCGATTCTGGGAGGCTCTTGTTTATTAGATTAGTTTCAGGTGTATTATAGATAATAAAGGAATTCAATGGGTATTGAGTAGTAGGTGTTGTAGGAGACGCGTTCAGTAAACACAAATGGTGATGTCTGGGGTCAGTTGAAGCTGATTAGGCGAAGTGAAGAGGAAGCAGTGAATGTGAGATATCAGTGGAGACTAGCCAGAAGTTATGGAGTACAACTGGAGATGTTATTCTGAAAGGAACTGGTTAATTGGTTTAAGGTGGCTGAAAGTAGTTGGAATAGGAGGAACAGGAAAACAATCTAAAACTCGGCTCCGAATGAGTCAGTTAATTAGGTGACAGCAGCTGATCGTATGAGTAGAGAAAGGAAGAACAGAGAATGTAGTAGTCGCTAGCTGTTAAGGTTGGAAGTATGAAGTTGAATGTGGCAGAAGTGCTTTCAGTAGTTAAGCAATTGGCACCATTCGAACAACGGCACATGGAGAGAGAATTCCAGTCCTTGACAAGTAAGAGCAGTTGAGTGTTGAAGTCAGTGAGAATAATGAATGCTTGGGAACCACTGCCAGTGTAGTACGCAAGACATGGAAGCAGCTAGAAGTAATTGGAAGCAAATGAACAATAAGGGCAGTAAAGAAACAGAAAACCAGCAGCCATGACCGAGAGAACAGAAAGAAGAACGACTTACCAGAAGCAGAGTGGTTTAAAACAAGAGCCATTCAAGCTAGCCGAAGGGCAATAAATGAGGTTAGAACAGGGACAAGCGACGTTCTTGCAGTTGAAAGATCACAATGATCGCAGCTAATTACTGATAATTAATTAACGGCAGAATACCGAAAGGAGTTAATGAAGAGATTTCGAATGGAGCAGACCAATTGGAAAAGTGTTGCAATTGTTCAGGTACAGAGCACTGAGTGACGACTGAGGTACACGAACCATGCTCAAAGCAGAGAAACCGTGAGTCTGATTTCAGTGTCGCGGTAAGCTCAGACTGGGAGTTACAACTGGGTTCGATGCAGGTAGTGGTGGATGTAGGCGCTCCAAGACTAGTGGAGAGTGCATGCAAACACCAACGATGTTTGGGAGCTGAACAGGTATTGCAGCTCAGAGAATGTTCGTTTTGGGACTGCTTGGGGGTGAGAATGCGGGCAGAACTTGGCCGACTCGATGCGGTAAATATATTGGTTTACTGTTAGTTACCGGAGTGAATTGGATTGAGGCATGCTGGGACTAATTACAGGCTCTGCTATTGTCACAGTGAGACTTGGTGGGGTGCACTGAGGCACCAGTTGGGGCTGGTGGGGCGTGCGGTGCCGATGGTGGCGGGTGTGGACAAGAACACCACAAATGTTCTGGAACCCAGCGGCGACGTTGGCGGCAACAAACGTTGCGGAAGAAAAGGCAGCACCAGAGACTCCAGCTTGGGTGGGAAGGTGCGGCCCGAATGGGTTAGTCGAGGTGCCCAGTGCTGAAGGACCGGGCGCAGGCAGCCAGTACCACGCTCAGATGCGGCTATTGTTGGCCGGCACTCTGCTGTGGTTGGATATAGAAAATCTGCCGTCGAAGCTTTTTAGTACTGAGGCTCTGTCAACCGAAGGCAAGCATCCAAATGCTGCCAGGTAAGGACCAGGTACTGCTAGCTTCTATATGGAGGTGCATACGCATCTGGTTGGAGTTGGAGATCAGGCCAGCTGGTAAACGAACATAATCAGCATAAACAGACTAATCAGCAGCAATGGCGCAACCCATACTCCGCCCGTGGCCAGTCCACCTGCCACGCCAAGACTGATCTCAGGCAATTAGGGTTGCAGTGGCTAGCTTGGAGTGCTTGAGTTGTGGAGTGTTGGGGCTTGGGGGTCGCAAAACCGCTTGATATCTCAGCCGTCTGTCTAGGCTGATGCGTTGCGGCTAGTTGGGGCTGGAGTTGGGCGGGGGGTGCCTGCCGGTAGGCAGACCATGGACCGAAGACATTACTGGGTCTGGCAATTGCAAAGGATCGCTTACGAAAACCAGTAAAGTTTTATGCTAGTGAAGCCTGGTGCATAGACACTAGCAGATTCTCATGCCAGTGAACAGCACACTGGCAAATCCAGTTGCCAAAATGTACTGACCCTTAACACCCCCAGCACACTATCGTCTGATTCTGTGTTCATCAGCCTGAACGTTAATTCGCTAGCATGTTCGCTGCAGAGCTCTCACCAACCTGCTGCTCTGTCCCGGAGCCAATTGGGCTGTCGCTGATCAAGGCATCTCGATCGACAGTGCCTTCGCCTGGTCACGGAATCGTTCCCTAATGGAGTGAGTACTCACTCAAAGGTCCGGTGTTTTTTCTGGCCTACTAGAACTTGCAGTGCCCCTACATACATATAGGTTGTGCATTGAGAATCAGGTTGTTTGTGCGATTCATTCGACAGTGTTAGCCGATGGTTGAAGGCTGGGTTGAGCTTCTCGTAGTTGGAGCTTGGTTTTTTTGCTGGACTTCTCATGCTGTGCTCGAGGACTGGAACCAACAGTCCAGTAGTGTTACCAGCCATCACTTCCAAAGCTAACCGCTAATCCAGTAGATCCCTTTGTTAGAAGTATTATTTAGAACATGGCTTTCTGATGGGCCCTGAGGCTTCTGCTAGTAGATATAGTGACATTTGTCTCTTGTGTAGCTCAACACTCTGCAGCACTCCCCTACAAAACTACAACTTCCACCAAATCAACCTGCGGATTTCAAATACCACAATCATCAATCACTAACCGATTAAAACCAGTGCCTAATTACTGGATCTAATTTACAGCTTCTAAATACACTGTCAGGTCCAACTATCCTCTACAGAATCATCAACAATTCTCTACACACAATCCTCTAGACAATCCACACACCACAAACCCTAACCAAAGCCTGATCATCCCAAAACCTCTGAATCATACTAAACAAATATAGTTCTATACACATCTAAAAACTCTCATGATCTTCTAGCTCCCTGATCTCACAATCTCACGTTGTTGGTCATCTACAAATTTTCACCATCACCCAATTGTACTCCACGCATACATGCTTACGTCTGAAAAACAAAAAAAAAAAGTAACCTTAAATTTTTTGATTACGTCTCCAGATTAATTTGAGGAGACACCGTGATTTTGTGCCACACCACCACGGCTACACATTATATTATATTTGGGGATTAATATTAACGCTGATTAAGACTCATTGGTGGACATTTAATAAGTCACATGTCTATGTCTGCTCAGAAACTGACTCGTGTTCCAGAATCTAGCACTTCGATCAGCTCTTCAGCAGCCCCACAACACAACAGCAATACCGACACTATCAGTCCAACCACTAGTACACAGCCGGAAATCAAACAGCATACAGCCGCAGAAACAGTGACGCAACAACCTCGGCAACGATTGACCAGCGATCACTCCACCTCCGAGAAATCATCCGCACACTCAGCACCGGTCGTAAACCAAAAAGCCCCGATGACCGTTCTTAATTACTTGCCGAGATTTTTCAGCCTCGAGGCTCTCGACACTCGGATCCAGCCTCTGAAGAAAGTCGTTGGTTCACAGTCAAAATGGAACACTCCCGAGTTCCGGTTCTATCTTGTGGTGTTTGTGCTTGTGGTGCCTCTAATGTTCAAGCAGGGCATCGATATATCTCAATCGAGCCACCCAAACTACCCTAAATATCAGCACTTGTTGAGCCCGGGCTGGATCTTTGGCCGCAAGGTCGATAACTCTGACGTCCAGTATGGGTTCTTCCGTAACAATTTCTTTCTCTTGGTCGGGGTTGCCTCTGCCCATGTGATAGTGAAACGAATCTGCATCACTAAAGTCAACAAGACCACGTTTGACCTCGTGTTTGGGTTGGTGTTTCTTGCTGTGGCCCATGGATTCAATGCATTCAAAGTGTTGTTCCATATTCTTGTGTGCTACGGGTTCACTCGAGCTCTATGGTTCCAACCAAGACTCTGCAAAGGGTTCATTTTCAGTTATGGAATCGCTGCATTGTACTTCAACGACAAGTACAGAGATTTCAGACTCTACGACCTGCTATTGCCAGGACTCGGTCTTGATGATTACAAAGGAATCATCCACCGTTGGGACGTGTTTTTCAACTTCTCTCTTCTAAGAATCATCTCGTACAATATGGACTACTTGAGCAGAATGGAGGACTCAGAGGAGCCTTACGATTTGAGCAAGAAGACCGAAGACCGTCAAGAACTAACCGACAGAGAACGCCAGAACTACAAATGGCAGGTCTCAGACTACAACTTGAGAAACTCGTTGGCCTATATTTTATACACACCATTGTTTCTTGCCGGCCCAGTGATCACTTACAATGACTTCCTCTACCAGTCTCGTAAACCGTTGAAGTCGGTCAATATCATTCTCTATGGGGTGCGGTTTTTGTTCTGCATTCTCACCATGGAGCTTGTGTTGCATTACATGTACGTGGTCGCCATTGCTCAGATGCGGATCTACGACGGCTACACCCCATTCCAGATCTCGATGGTGGGGCTCTTTAACCTCAATGTTATCTGGCTCAAGCTTCTTATCCCATGGCGATTCTTCCGGCTCTGGGCACTTGCCGACGACATCGACCCTCCAGAGAACATGATCCGTTGCGCTGACAACAACTTCAGTCCGTTGGGATTCTGGAGAGCTTGGCACCGCAGTTTCAACAAGTGGGTGACTCGATACATCTATATTCCATTGGGAGGTTCGCGGAACCGGATCCTTGCGTCGCTTGCCGTGTTCAGTTTCGTGGCCATCTGGCACGACATCGAGTTCCGGTTACTTGTATGGGGATGGCTCATTGTTTTCTTCTTGTTGCCAGAGATCTTCTTGTCGTCGATAGTGGCTAAACAGTTTGGCGACCAGCCATACTACAGACACATCTGTGGAGTGGGATCTGTGTTTAATATTTGGTTGATGATAATCGCCAATATCTATGGATTCTGCTTGGGCCACGACGGCACGATGAAGCTTCTTGAACGGTTGTTCACCACCATTGACGGCGGGTTCTTCTTTGTTGTGTGCAGCGGCTGTCTTTTCATTGGGGTCCAAGTGATGTATGAGAAACGGGAATCAGAGAAACGTAGAGGAATTGATGTGAAATGTTAGTTTAGCAGGTGAAAAGCTTAGTTCTAATGAATGTCGTTGTATGTGATTGAGCTGTAGGAGTGGTCGTACGTGTCGACTCACGACCGGCATTTGGCCACGGATTTGCACTGCCTTCCACACCAGCGTGGGTGCTTAAGTTCGCCGGTTCTTTGAGGCTAACTAGAGGTACTCCTTCCAATCTATTCGTCCAAATTAGCCGCGATCGATTCTGAATGCTCAAAACAGTAATCAGCACAGTTCCCACCTTAGCCAGTGTGTCGCCTAATTGTGCTTCCAGAAACGAAAGCACCTCGACTAAAATCTGGTCAACGCCGCATATAACTCGCTTTTGGTAAATGAGAGCAAGATCACTGAGCCACTTTCTCGAGACCCTGTCGGCCGAAAGGTCTGTGGTTTTTATTTTGGTCAGTGTGGATGTCTGGGTGACGAGAGCCCACCCACATTCGAACACGCGCCACTTACGGCACCCACCAGCGACAGCTGGCTGCTAGTTTCTTACAAAATTTTACGTCTGTATAGATTGTAAAATTGCTTTTGTTCTTGCCGGCTATAATTGCATTTAGGAGCTCAGGCGTAGTTTTTATGGGGTACAGCTCCAATGTGGTGACAAGCAATCAAGGTTCATTTACGAAAGAATTAGAAATTTGAGGAGAGACGAGTAGTGAGCGCCTGAACGATTCTGATAATCAATAGATATTATTACTTGATATTTTCTGGGATTTTATTGGTCAATTGTACTAATGGGAGGAAGGACGCTAGATTATTTTTTAGTTTTGGCGATACTGAGTGCTAGGTTTCAAGTCGCAAACGTTAACTAACTATCCAGACAAAAGAAACACTACCTGCCAAGCTTCGATGTGGAACTGAACCATCTTCTATTGTTTACGATGCTTGACAGGATTGACTCAGCAACTAATATGGTAGTTGATAGAGAACAGCTGGAAGAATGAGTTTGCAAGAGTTGAGTGTACAACATTCATCCTTTCGCCTGCGGTTCATATTCTCCCTTGTCCCGGTTTAAGTTTCCGAGTGTTTTACAAACTTTCAAAGTCAATTGCTTCTACATTGTTCGATAGTGATACATTTTTCATCATCCGTACAACAAACTTCAAAAAAAGTGACGCAGCAATGCCGCGGCGCCCATGTCTATGTACTAGTCCCTAGTACTCCCAATATAAAAAAACAGCCATTTACAAAACATAGCGTTGCACGTTACTGCCGGAGGTCGGCTGAGTACTTCTTCATGATCTTCTCCAAGGCCGGTCCCAAGATTCTCCACTCGTACACCTTTAACTTCTTCTCGATCTTCCGAGGTTTAGGGTGGCCAAACCGCATGATCGTCTGGAAGAACTCACACTCGTCTCTCCGGCTGTGGATCTCGTCCATCTTGCCCAAGGTGATGGATTTGAAGTTGAGCAAGTTACGGCGGATCCGGTTGATTTCCTTGAAATCAATGTTTTTCTCCAAGTTGTGCACGGGCCTCACCCCATGCTTAGCCAGCCGTTTAGAGCCCAGGTTGCTGATACTGACAGTGCGCCCGTTCAACTTGTCGAGGAGAAACAACAAGTCCACCAGGGTCAAGTAGAAGTTATCGGTTGCCTGCCAGTACAAGCACAGGATTACGCAGAAACTCTTACACGACTTGATGAGGTGGGCCAAGTACTGCACTCTATCCGACGCCTGGCTCACGTCTTTCTCAAACGTCGCATTGTACTCGTCCTGGCTGATGATTTCGTAGTTCAACAACAACCGCGCTTCCATGTACTCCACCGGGCGGCCCCCGTCCTCGGAGCTGCGTCTCTCAAGCACGTAGTCCCAGTAGAACATCACAAGCCTGCGGCGAGAGTATTGTTTCTCCACGGCCAGCCAATTGCGGGCAACATCAGTGATTGGTTTCACTTGCTCAATGCTCACCGTCGGATACTCAAAGTTCAAATATACCAGGCGGCTGGTGCTGAACACCATGATGTTGCGAGTGCTCTCGGTCTTCAGAAGGGTGTTTGTCCGCACTAACCGGATGATGCTCTGGCCCCGGAGCCGTTCCTCCAAGCGCGCAAACAACTCCGACGGGCTCTTTTCGCGTCCGGCAGCGTCCGCCTCTCTTGTAGGCGCCACCAACTCACGCTCCTCCATCTTCACCGGCATCGATTGAGGTCCCCCCACGTCCACCAGCACCCTGCGGGTGTCCACGGGATAGCCGTGAGTGTACAACGGCTGGGCCGATACCATGTGGTCCATCGAGGAGGCATAGGCATACAGGTAGTCGTCAATGGGACCGTAGCCTGCAAACTCGTCATTGTGTGACGATTCCATCACGTTGTTGATGCCGTTGAAACCGGGCTGGACCCCATATGTAGGGTAGGCCCCCGGAGGGGGGGCGACTGCCTGGACGTAGTAGTCCAGATCGACACGGGTGTCTTGGTAGGGTTCGTTGGCAGTGTTGAATTGAAACATTGGAAAGACTGGGATCAAGCAAGTGTCGGTGAGAACAAAACATCGGCTGCCCAAGACATGCCCCCGAATTTATATAGCCCACACGCGAACGGAAGTATGGTTCGGAAGTTTCGTAAAAATGACAGGGTAAAATTGTCAAAAATCAGACGATCGACGGGATGGTCTGTCGCTTTGCATCCAGACGCTTGCAGCATCTGGCGTTGCATGTGTAGGTTGGAGGGTGTGCATGCCGCCTAGCCCCGGTTACGAGCCAGCGGCCACTTGAAACGGCGCCTAGCCCGCCCCTGGTTGCGGGCCCTGCCACCAAGGGTTGTCGCACGTAGCCGGGGATCAGGTGACCGCGCTTCTCCCAGCAGCCCCGCGGTCCAAACTAGACTAGTAATGAGCAGACAGATTGATTGGCGACCTCGAGGAACCTCCTCAATCTTTCGAGTTAAACTTTTAGGGTGAGTACGGCCGCCGCTAGCTTGCGGTCGTTTGTCACTTAGGTTGCAATATCGAGAATGCTGGTTCGATATTACGTAGTGGGCAGTGGGCAGACGTATCTCTACCATCTATGCTCGTTGTAGTGCCAGTTCACCATGGCTGCTTGTTGACCTCTTACTCCCTGGTGCTTGTTGGCTTGTTCTACTTTTCAGCGCCGAGTCCCCTTGGGAAGGAGGTTAGTCCTTCTGTTTGTTTTCCTGTGGTCCCAATGGGGGAACGCACCAGTAGTGTCATCAGTGGGGTGGGTTTGCCGGCTATCTTGAGGCTATCCCGGAGTTGATTGGCCTGACCAACCTGCTTCTGCTGCATTGTGACCAATTGATCTTGAACCAAGATTCTCAAGGTTTTCCAGCAGGTAACCTAGCCCCTTGGTCTCTAGACACAGGGCTTGCAGCCGGTGTCTAACAGTAGAGCTGCAGGGTGTTCACCAAATTGTCGCACTGTGCTTGACTACGACTTGTACTTACATGGCCAAAGTGGAATTGAATAGCGATACCTAAAGAAAAGTGCGTCATTGGCAAGTCTAACAAGCCCCAACACTAACTGTTGGAGGTTACAGTTGAGACGAACGTACGTCACTGAGGAGACTTCACCACTGGTCAGTTTGGGTCTCCAACTTCTGTTGACATCCGTTAATTCTCTTGCCCCGGTCCGTTTGAGTCGTATTTAATTGGTACTTGCCAATTGGATTTCTGGGTTACAAGCTAATTGTTTGCTATTAGGTTTTCTTTCTCAGTCTCTGGCTATTGCAAAGTTATTCATTGGCAAAACCTTAGATTCGGCCGGCTCCTAATGAACTACGAGCAGCAACCACAATCAGTGGAGGAACCTCGGGAACGCTACAGCCCTATTGTCATACCACCTCAGTATTCTTAGAAGTTCCATAGTTCACTTAGATCAATTGCCAGCTGTTGTCCCGTCAATTGCTTGGTGCTGTCAAGGTCGTTCCGGATGTTTGTGGCTCCACAACTCGGGTGTAACATGTTAGCCACACCAACACAAACTGATGAGGAAAATTTTCCAGTGCCAAACCGTAGCAATGTTTGCCAACAATATCAAGCAATCTCTCGGCCCAATTTGAGTTTCTTTTTGGCCAACATTTCTGGATTGCCGATTTGAGCGATAGCAATTCTCGGCATTTGAAGAGTCCGTACCTTCTCACTGTGCTCACTTGAACCACACGAACTGGCAAAAATAAGCATTGGGATACCGTATACCCACTTCAAAGCCAAGCCACCGAGATTCCGGTACCAGAGAGTGTCGTAAGTGATAAGGCTCAAAAATTCCGACATTAGAGTTTGGGTGGAGGTTTTCCCATGGAAGGTTCGCGGCGGCACAAACAGCGTAAAGAGAAGATGTAGAGACACTCAGCCGGAAGTCAAAATGAATGGACCCAAAATTGCTGATCTTTGAGAAAGGTGACGTTTCATTCAGCCGAGACTTTTTGCAGCGCTGATGCTGAGGATGTAAGGATGTGTCACTGTGCCATTAGCATTTCTAACCCAACTTTTTATGCCGAGGTGGAGGATTCTAAGTCTAGTTCTTGATACACAAAGAACAGAGGCTTGCGCTTGTCTCAGAAAACAGATTCTTCTAGATAATGTAAAGAAAAGCACAAAGTACTAATTTATGCCAGATTTATTGGACCAGAAAGTGCTCCGGATTGTTGCTGGTGGGCACAGGAATATCAGGTCAGATTTTGATTAGTGGTGTTACCTGAGCTGGATCAACTGCAGACCTAAAAAAACTAACGCCGCTTACCTGACCACCCGGTTCTAGAAACAGAAAAAGAATCAAAGCCATGACTAAATGGTAATTTTTACAACACACATCTAAAAATTGAGATCAAATTTCGAAGGGCAATATTCAGGATCACTGGTGTGTTTGGTGGTATAGGATAGCCTCACCTCCGGTTTCTAGCTAAATTTTACCCTCGAGGATTCGCCACTCTCCACCAACGTATCTTAGGTAAGACAAAGATCATTACTCGCCAAGATTAAACTATACGGTAAACAATACGATTAATTAGCAAAAGCAATCGATTAATCGAACCCTTGGACTTGATTACGGTTCTGTGGTTGTACTATTGTTTGCCACGGACCTGCCGGTAGTGGCGGACATAACCCCAGGTTTAAAGTTTTAGGTCACGTGCAGTCATTTTTTTCACCGAGTTTGGGAGGGAATTTGTCCATCGCCAGTTTGATTTTTTTTTTTGAGGGCAGAGGTGAAAGATCTTAGTAATACAATGACACAGAATCAAGAAGTTTCGGATACCAGTTCGAAAGTTTCAAATAGTGTATCAGGTGAGCAGCCAGCTCGTGGTTCCTCAGGTTCAACCCAGAGCAAAAGACGATTTGGTGGCACCAAGAAAGTCTCACCTCAAGGTAGCTCCACATCTCTTGTGAAAAGAAGTGCAAGAGCATATTCCAGGCTTGTGACCCATATCCCAGATGAAATCTTGCACGATGAAGAATTAAATGAAGCGGTGAAGCTTGTGCCTTCGAATTATAATTTTGAGATTCACAAGACGGTATGGAATGTGCGAAAGAATAAGGCCAAGCGAGTGGCCATCCAGATGCCAGAAGGTCTTTTGATCTACGCCCCAGTGCTCGCAGACATCATTGGAAACTTCTGTGACTGCGAAGTGATTATTATGGGCGATGTGAGTTATGGGGCTTGCTGTATAGACGATTTCACTGCGCGGTCCTTAGAATGCGACTACATCATCCATTATGCGCACTCATGCCTCGTACCCATCGATGTGACACAGATCAAGGTGCTCTATGTGTTTGTTACCATCTCGATTGACCTGACGCATTTGTATAACACAATCCAGAAACATTTTCCTGAGCACTCGAAACTTGCAGTGTTTGGCACGATCCAGTTCAACCCGTCTATTCACGAGCTCCGGGCGAAGACCACCAACATGGAGCTCTGGACACCGCAGATTGCTCCTTTGAGTAAAGGCGAGGTGCTAGGATGCACTTCTACCAAACTTCCGGACGACACCACTGCAATGATATATGTGGGCGACGGGCGTTTCCATTTAGAGAGCTCGATGATCCACAATCCTGCGGTGCCGGCGTACAGGTACGACCCGTACTCTAGAAAATTCACCCGCGAGTATTACGACTACAACCAGCTCAAGCAGATCCGTACAGAGGCCATTGACACCGCCAAGTCTGCAACCACGTTTGGAATCATACTAGGAGCCCTTGGCCGCCAGGGAAACCTCCAGACGCTCCACAACATCGAGTCGGTGCTCACTGCCAACAACAAGTCGACCGTCAAGATCATCTTGTCGGAGATCTTCCCCATGAAGCTTGCGATGTTTGACGACATCGACTGTTTTGTTCAGGTTGCTTGCCCACGACTCAGCATCGATTGGGGGTATGCGTTCAACAAGCCGCTTCTCACCCCGTACGAATTGATGGTGGCCTTCGATAAGGATAAACCGTTTGACAAGGATTACCCAATGGACTACTATGCTGCAAATGGATATGGCCGGGGCAAGATGCCGAGAACGGTAGCCTAGTTGCGGGCCAACTCAGTTTGGGAAGACGGCGCACAAGGCAGCCCCATCTGCGGAGATATTCACAGTGATCCGACACCAGTGGCAGGCCATGTGTAATTGCAGAGCCTGGCCTGAGTTTGTTTCGCGCAGTTCTAATTCGAGCGTAACTCGGGGTAGACAGGGGTGGGCAGGGGTCTCTTCGAGTAAATTACTCGCACTTTGACAGGGGCCCAATTGTCCACCCTGAGGCAACTCCATTACAACATCGCACCGGCATACAATAAGGCCCCAGCATCGAGTGCCAGGGATATATCCAGGGACCGGCCAAGGATTGCGGGAACCCCCAGCACTCGGAGGCTCGAGAATCGGTCACGCTAGACATCGACCCCATACGACTTTACGCGAGAGCAAAAAAGTCCCAAAGAACATATATTTTCTGTTTTGGCAGGCGGCTTCTGTCATGCATAATTGAAGCCTAATGTAACTGAATTCTACCGTTTTGAAATAAGCCATTTAGTACCAACAGTGACCAGCCTGACTCAACGTGCCGAGGCGAGCCTCATAAACCCGGGGCGTCTCCACGAGCAGCCAGTACGACCCAGTCGCATGCCTCACTGCGTAACACGCCCATGGCAACCTATTGTCTAGGGCCCACTGCTTGTATATCGGAGTCAAACGAACTAAACCGGTCCGTCGACTGAGCATTTCTGGCAGTTATTATTCTACAACTGGTGGGTTGTTTAGGTCGACTTGGGGCGGACACTCGCATACGCCCGCTGTACGCTACCGACAACTGCGCCAAACGACACCAACCGACCCTCTGGGAGTGTTCACATGGGGGGTGGCCCCCCAAGAAAAAAAATCTTCCACCAGAAAATTTACTCCATATCCAGTCGTTTTCGCACTTGGTTGGCTGCTGCCTCTGATGGTTAAAAGAACGAGTCTCGGTCTGGCTGCCCCGCCCAAACGACGCGCGGTGGCAGTGAGTAATGTCAACCATTTGAACTGGAAGCCGGTCAAGCTCAACGGCTCGGTCGATGTCGTAGAAGGGTTTTTTGGCTTGGAGGAGATCGAAGGTGTGGATGTCAAGTACGTTGACGGAAAAGTGCAGTTTGTCGTCAAAGATCAGTCGAAACTTGCAGCCACCGGGTCTGAAGACGGCCCAAGCGCCACCGAGAAGCTGAAGACCAATGTCTCTTTGATAGATGACGAGCTGGCCTTGGATAAGCAAGGCGATGACCAGTCCGATAGCGAGTCTGACGAGTTCACAGGGTTCAGTGACGATGAGGGGAGCGATCAAGCTGGCCCTAGCGCCGTGCTACACGAGAGTGGGGAGCAGGACGGCAACGTTCTGGACGTCTCTGTCGACCAAGATATGATTGATGATTATAAAGACAATCTTGAGTTTGCAGAGTCGGAGGTGCCCGAGAAGTATATCACCAACTGGTCCGGACTCAGTGTCAGCCAGCATACCTTGAACGCTCTCAGCGGATTGGGTTTTGCTGAACCAACTGCCGTTCAGAAACAATGTATTCCGTTGGCTATTGCTGGCCATGATGTCATTGGTAAGGCTGCCACTGGTTCAGGTAAGACTTTGGCTTATGGTATTCCAATGCTTCAGAAAGTGCTTGACAATGTACTTGAAAAGAAACCGATCGAGCCAATTGGAGTGGTTTTCACTCCAACCAGAGAACTTGCAAAACAAGTAGAACTGCATTTGGCCAAAGTCGCGGCCCATTATCCTGTGCTCCACAAGAAAAACGTCGTGGTATCAATCACTGGTGGGTTATCCATTGAGAAACAGACCAGATTGTTGAACTACAACAGCACGGGTATCATAGTGGCCACTCCAGGTCGGTTCCTTGAATTGATTGAGAGAGACGAAGGAGTCATTGAAAAGTTAAAGGGCTTGCAAGTGTTGGCTTTTGACGAGGCAGACAGATTGTTACAAGAGGGACATTTCAAAGAGTTGACCAGAATCTTGGAGATATTGGCCAAAGGTCGTAAACGAAAGTGGCAAACCTTAGTGTTTTCTGCTACCTTTGACAAAGAGCTTTTTGGAAAATTAGACAAGAAGGGAACTAACCCATCAGCAAACAAGAAGAAGGGTAATGAGTCTCAGAGTAAAGAAGGACAAGATCAAATAATCGAATTGCTTCGTCCTCATCTTCTGTTCAAAGACAAGACTCCCAAACTTATCAATGTCAATCCTAAAGAGACTGTCTCGAAATCTGTGTTTGAAGCTTTGATTGAGTGTGACAATACCAGTAGAGACCTCTATGTATACTATTTCCTCATTCTCTACCCAGGCTCGACCATTGTTTTCACCAACTCTATTGATTCGGTAAAACGGCTTGACAGTTTCTTCAAACTACTCAGGTTGAAGACTTTCAGTCTTCATTCGTCAATGGCTCAGAAGCAGCGGATGAAGAACCTCGAAGGGTTTGCCAAGTCAAAGGAAGGTAATCCTATTTTGATTGCTACCGATGTGGCTGCCAGAGGATTGGATATCCCTTCGATTGACCATGTGGTCCATTATCATTTACCTAGAACTGCGGACATGTACGTCCATCGTTCTGGAAGAACTGGCCGTGCAGGTAGCGAGGGTGTCAGTGTGATGTTGTGTTCTCCTCAAGAAGTCGGTAACCTTAGACGACTTCGTAAACTTGTGAGTCAGAAAGGCGACGAGTCATTGTTCTCAAACAACGATGACGATGTTAAGTTGCTTCCAATTGAGGTTTCTATTCTTGAGCAGCTTCGTGAGCGAGTTGATATTGCATCGCAACTCGCAGAGAGTCAGGTTTCTACTGCATCGACAAGCAAAGAAGACAGCTGGACAGCCAAGGTTGCAAAGGAGCTTGAGATAGATGACCTTTCTGACTTTGAAGACGAGCATTTGAAAAAGAATCGTCAGAAAAAGGACAGAAAACAAATCTCGAAGTCACAGGCAGCACAGAAAAGAGCTCAACTTAACCAGCTTCTCAACCAGAAGCTCAGATTTGGTAAGCAGAAGTATCTTAGTAATGGAATAGTGAACATGGCAGATATCATGTTGAAGAATAGTGGTCACAGCAATGTTATTGGGTACAACAACGTGGATGTCATTGACGTGATCAAGAAGCTGAAGAACCATCAGGAGCGACTTGTTAAATTGGAGCAAGAGAAACGCGAGAAACAAGAGGAGATTGTTCGAAAGAAGAAGGAAAAGAAGAACAAGAAAAGCAAGAGAAGAGATAAACGGAAGGAGGGAAAGGAGAAACAGTTGGATAGTATGATTAATAGTGATGGAGACGACGACGACGACAGCGAGTGAAGGAGGCGTGTGTGATTACTCAACAAAAGGAAGAGGTTGCGCAGCGGCATTCCAGTGTTCGGTATCAACGATTGTCTACACAAGTATTGCAATTTAAAAGTTTGGCATTTTCATTTAATAGTTCTAATAGATTTATACTCTTAAAGTTAGAACTTTTTGTAGAGGTTAGAAGAAAAGCCAAAAGTTTAGAAACTATATGGTTTGTTACTGAGTACTGGTACCCATTCAGTATCAATTAAGTACCAAGCAAAAGCTTTCAGTTGCCAACATACAACCACCACAATTATGACTCTTGAACAGATCAAATAAGCAAACCAACTACAATTGTACTCAAATCAAATGTGTTTTTAGACATATTTTTTCTCACTAACTTTGTATCAGTTAGTATGCTTTTTCATACTCTCTCCCATATACTGTCCCAACAAATCTCCATCCACATGCTAATTCTAATCTTTCGTAACGTCATATCACTTCAAGCGATGTACAAAATACCAAACGGTCATAATAGTAGTATCCACTAATCCGAGGATCTCAAATCTCTACTGAGACCCACCCAAGGACATCCGTGGAACATCTTTATCTTGCAAAGCATTCTCACTCCAGATCCAAATGTTCAATAATTGCTTGAATTTACTGTTCACTCTGCTGATTTCTTCTTTCAACTCTCTATCTCTTGCTGCTTCAAGATCCTCTTCTTCCTCATCCTCCTTGTCGGTTTCTCCCTCCTCGTCACTATCTAGCACATAACTGTCTTTTGACACCACCTGGAAATCCCCAGTAGTGTTGCTGCTCAAATAAGACAGATTGTAGTTGAGAATGGCGTTGTTGATCAAATTGAACACCTCGTTCTTGAAACTGGTGTTGTTGACCAAATTCACCAACTCTTTAGGCACATTTTCCAGGTTATTACGGAAATCGTTGAAGTCAAACAACAATAAACACATGGTCAACTCCAATTCTCTTAAAAACGCCTTGTTCCGGATCGCCTTGTCAAAAAGCTTGCCTTTCACAAACGTGATGATCGAGTTGAAGAACTCTTGTTCTTTTGCAAGCTCTTCACTAGTATATGCAACCAGCTTGCGCCGGCCACCCACACTGCTCTTCCGTCGTTGTGTCAGCTGCCGTCTTTTCTTCTTAGGAACGTTTTCTCTTTGGTACTTCTTGATAATCTCTATCAAGTTTAACATAAGAATCTTGAAATAGAGCAAGTCATTGTTCTCTAAAAGAAACGGATAGTACTCGTTTAACTTGCTTATCACCTCACTGATCTCACCTCGGATCAACATCAACTTAATCTCGTGACGTTGTGAGATCAGTTCCAATCCTTTCACGGTGGTTGTCTCATCTGCTCCGATCTCTTTAGCAAAATTGGAGGCAGCAGTCTCGTATCCTTCTATAACCAAGTAATTCAATATTAATTGGTTCAAATCGGCTTTATTTACTGGTCGAGTCTCGATCTGAGTTTCTTCCATGCTGGATATATAGGACTGTGCACTTGGCTGCTCCACCCTTCCTCTATTAGCAGCGATGAGGTTGGGAGGGTTTTGTCCCGGGTAACCGTGCACTCGAGAATTGCCGATGAGGCTGCGCAGGGCTCATACCCAGCAGGTAAGTACGACATAGAGAGTTGCAAGGAATTCGAAGCAAATAATAGGAGAGATAATAGAGCCTAATATAGAGACAAACGCCGAGAAAGACACAGAGACAAACAGAAGGAATGCAGGATGTACTGAGACATTGCTCCTGAGATTCGGGCAATGCGGCAGTCATGGAAGATTGTCTGGGATTTCGATGTAGCGCATGAATAGAGAGTTGTAGTCGGATACAGACATGTCATCTAGGTATACGTTTCCAGAATCAGCAATTGGACAGTGCAGTTGGGGTAGTCCACTGCAGTGTGTGATAACCTTGAGTTTCTTAGCTCGTTCTAGATTCCGACGAGTTTCCACCACAGGAACAAGCAAGGATGCAGAGCCTGGCGGATCAGGCACCGGGGCCTCTCGGGTGAGACACTGTAAATAGAATTTGCGAGGGGTGAGCTTGACGTAGTTTTTGAAGGTCCGGCACAAGTGCCATTTGGAGACATTCAATTGGTGACATAGTACCGTGATCGTCGGCATTCTCTGCTTGTCATTGGCTGCCTGGCGTAGAATGTCGCAGGCGGCCACCACAAAGTCTCGGGAATTGTTCCAGCCCTTGGACAAATCAGGCTTGCATCGTTTACAGGGCCTGAACCCATGCGCCCTTGCTTCTGCCTCACTTTCGCAGAACACAATGTTCTTCACCAAGGGGAGCCGAGCGCTGCATGTGGGGCGACAGTATATTCTGGTGGACACCACCCCGTAGAGAAACTGGCCCTCTGCCTTCGGGTCTCGGTCGAAAAGCGCTTGCAATCGAGCCTGGTGGGTCCGGTACTTGCTCTCCGAGAGCATTGTCAATACGATCTGGGTTCCGGTACCAAACAGGATGGTTGGGGGATCGAACTAAACTCAATTGATAACCAAGATTCGCAGACAAGGGGGAAAGCTAGTTTGCGTTGTGCTCACAACTTTCCAGGCTGTAGCCAGAATCCGCGACCGTCGATGGTTGCTAACCTGAAATCTTCTCCGCTCGGCAATCAAGGTTTTGCCCTTTCGGTTGCGCGAGCTCGGTTCCCTGGGTTTGTTTGAAACTGGCGATTTGAGGATTCGGTTCAACAATTGGGGTCGCGGCTTGAATCGTTGGAGTTTGGGAGCAACAATTATGGCTCGGCATGCCCCGGCGTGGCGAGGCAGCACTGTTCACGACAATGCACCGGCTCACAGGCCCCGGCAGTGAGGTTACTGAGTGTCATGAAGGAACCTTGGCCACCAAACAAGCAGTTCCTGAACTGGAGCCCACCAACGTTAAGGTTGACGAATTGCGGACGACTTGTGGCTGTCTTGGTTCACAGGAGTTTCTGTTGGATTAGAGTTTGGGCCAACAAGGGATTTATTGCTGCCTCAAATTATAACCTAGTTTACCGGGCGTGGGTGAGTACGACAAAGTCAGGCAATGACATGTCCAGCGAGCAAGAACTTTCCAAAGTTTATCAAATAGCACAACGTACTGGCAAGGTTACGAGACATTAATTAGGGG
This sequence comes from Saccharomycopsis guyanensis, assembly GCA_030578595.1. Classification (NCBI taxonomy): domain Eukaryota; kingdom Fungi; phylum Ascomycota; class Saccharomycetes; order Ascoideales; family Saccharomycopsidaceae; genus Saccharomycopsis; species Saccharomycopsis guyanensis. Next base: position 121,259 of record JAJMSQ010000003.1, read on the forward strand.
GTGCTGTACATACAAGGTTGCGGTCTTGAAAGCCTTGCTTACAACTGTATGAATACTGGGGCTGAAATGCAATGAAATTGCAAATATACTCCCCGATTCCCCAGCAAAAGAAGTTGTCTAGAAGAATTGTAGCCACCAGACAGCAAATTTTGTAAAATGCTCAATCCCTTGTTTGAATTTCAGGCAGTGGCCGATCAATTTGCCACCATGAGATCCTGCAAACCATGCAGTGGGCGGCCAGGTCCTTGGAACTCGACCTCAGACACTCACTGATTTACCATACCATGCATGCTACAACTGAAAAAGAAAGAACCAACATAAACTAACACTAAAAACCAACACCTGTAGAAATGGGAACCTCTTAGTCTCAAGGTATTTGACCTTGACCACCGCAAATGGCGGATCCGCTCTGGCTAAACTTTGCCCAATTCTTTTGCGATTCCCAAGCTGATCACTCTTGCAATTGCCATGGTCAGCACCATAGGGTTCACACCACTGGCAGTGGGCATGGTAGAGGCATCAGCAATGTAAACGTTTTCACACTCATATAGCTTGCCAGTTGGGTCACACGCACCTTTCTCTGAACTGTCCGCCATGCGGCATGAACTCATTTGGTGAGCCGAGCCAAACGTACACCCCAAATCAACTAACTCAAGTTCAGACACCTTATTCTTCCAAGCTTGATAGTCTAAGTCCTCAAGACTTCGTTTCTCTTTCGGAGTGTCCAGCTGGAATTCTGGGAACAGAGTGGCAGGTGGAATGATCTCTTTAGCACCTTGTATATACAACAAATCGGCACCTACAAGCATGCCCTTCAAGAGCACGTCCTTGTCAAACTCATTAACCGTATAATCAATGTCAAGCGCCTCAAGTTTAGGAGCCGCAGCTGTCACATACCCACTACCAGTGTCTCTGGCAATTGACAACAAAGACACTGTAGAATTGTACTGAAGGAATCTCTTCCGAAGAACGTCCGAGCCTCTCCACGGTAAGTAAATCATCATGATTGCCGGTGATTGTAAAAGTGCCTCGACCCTCGCCCCATGATCCTTTCCGTCTAAATCAACCATTTCATCACATACGCTCGTCAATATAGACTCATTCTCTGGGTGTAATCTCACTCCCAATCCGAAATCACCCTGCACCCCAATAGTGGGATGCAATTTCAAGTTGTGGCCGATGTTAGGGTTCTTGAATCCGGATTGCTGCAACACAATTGGGGTATTCAAACTCCCTCCACTGACAACATATTTCCGGGCACCTCGGATTGCGAATGTCTTTCCGTTCTTCTCGCATTCCACACCAACAGCCCTTCCGTCTTTGTGTAGCAACCTGAGCGCACGAACTTCGGTCATGTATTTCACACCCTTGGCATGTCTGAACCAGCACTCAGCAGTCCCTTGTTTAACGCCAAATTTACATCCCAAGTAACAGAACCCACACGAGTGGTCAGGATGCCCTCCAGTGTTCTGTGGTACTTCACTCGCAGGGTATCCCAACTTCTGAGCCCCCTCAAGAATAACTCGATTTGCGAAAGAGTGACGGATGTTCTTGGTAGAAGCTCCCATTTTCTCCACGACATATTCCAAGGCCTCTTCAAACACATCGGTGTCAGCCCAGCTAACACCATACTCTTTTGCCCACTCCTCACGGACTTTTTTGGGAGTCTTCAACGACGCCAGCCAATTGACAGTGGAACCTCCGCCGAACGTGGACCCAGCCAATAGCGAAATCAGCAGATCATTGGTGGTCAACCCGCCATTGTTTTGATACAAATTGGCCATTCCATCTCGCTCCACAAACTCAAAGTCTTTCTTCTGATAGTACTTTCCTTTCTCAAGTACCAAGGAAGTGTAGCCTTCACTGGCTAAAGTATGAGCTACCACACCGGCACCAGATCCAGATCCTATGATAACAACATCGACATCCACGTCAAGTTCGTCACCCTTGGGAGCATCAAGCATGGGATAAACATGGTTGTCGATCTTTTGAGTATCGTATAATACCCTTCTAGTGTCAGTGAGAGGTCTCCCCACCGCGTCCCAATGAATTTCTGGAGCGAAAGCCACAAAGGAAAAGCCTGCCAACGGATAGAAAGTGCGGAAGAGTTGTCTGCGAAACTTGAAGTTCAGCTCAGCCCACAGCGTCACCACCTCTTCTCTTTCTTCGGTTGTCATGTCTTTCAAAAGCTTAAATCTAGATGTGAAAATCGGTGAGAAGATCCTGGAGCTAAGAAGGTAACATATTACCTTGGTAGCAAATATCTTCTTGTCGCTTACTGATTCAAGTTTGTCAGCCACAAACTGTCTGAGCCCTGGAAACTCCGAGACATTACTGGTATTCACGAGATACTCTTCGGTGCGAGACTTGTCAAACAGTGGGTCCAAAAATGAAGCAATATTTGCTTTGGTAGTGGAGTGGACTATCCCATCGAAGATGGTTGTAAGCACATCCAATTGTGCATCATAGATTTTAGACATTGTGTAGGCGACTCACAGAAGTTTGAGGTTATTCAATTCAGAGATGTGGCAATGAGTACCTAAAAACTACCAGTGTGGGTTCGTCCGCTCGAGAAGTCAAAAAGCAACAACAATGTCCCAATGTACACTCATCAGTTTATTTATAAGTCAACGGTTAACTGTCAACGAAGATCCTTTGACGTGTCGGATATGTGATCGACGTTGAGAGTGTCAAGAGTCAGAAATGAGAGCTCCAAGTCAGTTGTACACAGTTCAAATGGCAAGACAGCCGCAGCTCCCAGAAAATACTTCTAGAAAAAGTGACAAGAATAGAGTTTTGCAAGCGTCAGGCAGGAGAGTCAACCAAAATACCAGCTAGCCGTCAAATATACGGCATGCCTGAATGTACTTATACCTAGAAAAGTTCCGTACCCCACATAAATACGGGGTCAACAGATGCAGGGCTACCACCTTATCGCTACAATTACGCATATTGGCGTTCACCGCTTCGGCTGAAAACACCGCCAGTAAACGATGTGACTATATTTTTCAACCGGGACATTCTAAGCGCAACCCTTACTCCAAATTCTATGTTTGCGACACTCCTGTTGTCTTGAACCAACCAGTACCGTGCACTGCATTCAAGCTAAACTGGAAATTCCGTACCGATTAGGTGGGCAATGCCGGTTTTTAGTGTTAGTGGATTTAAGTAGTGGAATTAGCGGTCATAGATCTAGAGAGGGGAGTTCACGCCAACATTGCAACAAACAGCAGAATTAGCAGTGAAATCAATATATATTGCCAGGTATGAATGTGGCACATCATTGTGCATGCTGGTATATAGATTTTTGAATGACATATGTACAAGCCAAACATACGGAAACTTTTAGTGGAAGAATAAATAGCAATGATGAGGGAGTCAGATGTAAAACGTTGGCGAACGAAGAATGATAGCAAGGATCTTTGAGTTGAACCAATTGATAAGGAATATTCGGCAATGACCAACAGATGAGCATTAATGGACGAGAATCAAAGGAGTAAGTCCGAGACACGAGTCAATCAATAAACTGTGTACAATGTTTGAACTCAGCACTCTCCACCAACAGCTTTCCAAGGACTGTCGGAATCACCATGAGTAATTCTTGATTTTTCACCCAAATCAACTCCTGAACCATATTCCTCCTTGTATTTCTTCAAAGCGTATTCTCTTGCTTTCCAAGCACGAGCTTCAAACAAATGGTCAACGGCTTCTAATGGCACGCCCTTTGTTTCTGGGTAGAAGAAGAACACCACCACCGGGAACACCAACATGCACGACGCAAACAAGAAATAGAGACCGTATCCCATAGCAGTGAATGCATTACCCGTGAATCTACCCCAAATGAAAGCCCAGAACCAATTCAGCGAAGCGTTGATGGCTTGAGTGAGGGTTCGAAGTTCCTGAGAAAAGATCTCGGAGTTGAAGCACCACGGAGTACCGTTCCAACTTGCACCGTAGAAAAGGGTCCACAAATAGAGCATAGCCACTGCAGAACGACCCCCAGCAGTCATCTGCGTCTCACCTCTAGCCAATGCTGCTGCTGGATTGGAGATCTTGACGTAGGCGCCAATGTACCACATGGTAAGGGAGCAGGGAATAGAGCCCCAGATGAGAGCAGTTCTCCGGCCAAACCTGTCGACAATAAGGAAGAGCCACACCAACGAAGCAAAACCTTTCAAGATTCCAAATACTCCAGTAGATTGAAGACCTGCATTCAGCGAGCTCACACCAAGAGACTTGAACACTGTTGGCGAGTAGTAGGTGATTGCATTGATTCCAGAACCGTTCTGCATTGGGAACAACGACGTCGAGAGCACAAGTCTGTAAAGGATTTTCTTAGTAGTAAATGCCTTTTTTATCGGAGCAAAGAATCCAGGCCCAAGATGTTGTTTGCGTTCCTCGTAGTCCTTGGTGATCTTGTTAAGTTCCTGGTTGATAAAAGCATGGTCACTGTCCAAGTTCAGAAGGTAGGATAAATTCTTACGAGCGGCATCTATCTTACCTCTCAGGACCAAAAATCGAGGTGATTCAGGTAGCACGAAGACTCCGAGCCAGAATAAGCCCGAAGGAATTAATTGCACAGCAAATGGAATGATCCACTGTTTGCGAGACTCTGGAAGCGTTTGAAGCACTCCATAGTTGATCCAGTAACCAATGATTCCACCGCATTGCCAGGATACTTCCCAACAGCCAACAAGACGACCTCTTATTGATGCTGGCGAGATCTCAGAAACATAGATCGGTGCGAGGCCAGAGCATCCTCCAATACCAAGTCCAGTAATAACTCTGCCTGCGTATACTGCACCCAAGCCAGTATTCTTATTGGAGACGAGCGAAATGGCTGCACCAAACGTCAAGAAAAAACCAGAAAGAAGTAGTCCAATCTTACGACCAAGCAACTCACCAATAGGGTACATGAATATAGCTCCCCAGAAAGCTCCTGCTTGGAACACAGACACCACGTTCGACGAAATAAGGGTCTGTTCTGCGCTGCTCATCTGGTCGAACCCAAATTCGTCCCTGAAACTTTGCAACGACACCGTCCCTCCAATAAAACCCGCATCATAACCAATGATGACAGCCGCAGCCGATGCAGTGATAGCAGTGAAGAATAATTTCCAGTTGTAGACCTCTTTGGGGACTTCTATGGAGTCGTCGCGTTGATCGTTCAGAGAATGAGTCAGCGGCTCGCCCAGAGTTGAGGCCTCGATCGTCTGATCAGTATTGTTGAGTTTCGGCATAGTAAGATGCCTATAAAAATACTATGCTTTATGGTTTGACAGTCAATTAGCGAGGAAATCTGAAGAAGATTAACAGTGAAGGAATTCAAGGCAACAAATTTCACCCATGTGTCCACCAGGCTTGGAAGTTTCTGCAATATTTAAGTACCCCAGACCATGTATCTCAAACCTTATAGTCGGAGCACCCTATGGTGCAATCGAATGACGTAATAAAAAGTCTGCAAAAGGACCCGGAAGAACGCTCGTAAGGAAGGTATTAAAGGTGAGTAATAAAGGTGGGCATCAGAGGGGAACAGATTCTATGTTCTTGTTTAGTGTTACCTTTTAGTGAGTTCGGATGGGATTTGTGAGCTACGCTTAATTGTAATGCGGAGGTCTAGTGCATTTGTAGCGTACTTTTTGCTTTAACCATTGTTTAAACCCTTGACAGTTTAAGTCGCTCTACTTTCCCTAGGCTGGAAAAAAATTAGAGTCAGCCTAATGCATTAATTAACTGTTATCTTATCGGGGGAGAGGATGAGGTGAGAGGGATTCTTTTGATGAATTCTACTCGGGGAATATGTGAGACAGTGGTGAAAAATTTCACTGGCATAAAAAAGCAAAGTGAGACTGTTACTGGCATGACTGAGTGAACACTGTAAGCAAATAAATTGGAGAAGATTCAAGAGACTCACGGGGTTCCAAAGGGATTAGAAGAGAGATAACGCTAATGATTGAGATCGGAAGCCGGGACTGACTGGCTATTCGTAGCTAAAGTCCGGTACCGTAGGCAGGTGTAAATTGAGCATCGATCGTGCAGCCAAGGAGGTACCGTGGCGGTAGATACTTAGATTTCTTCCATTTTTACGAAGTGATAGGATGTGGCAGTTTCCAGAATTCAGTAGACACTGTCGTAGCCCAAAGTCCAGAACACGGGGAACTAATTCACGTATCGGCCATGGACAATGATTTGGGACTGAGTTTTTAGCCTGGAGATTGTGTCCGAAGTTTGACTCCACAGCTCCTCAAAGAAATTTGTGCTCAAACGAATACCGCACAGAGTGGCAATTCTATCAACAAATCGGTTAGAGGAACAATTAGAAAAATTATTCCAATCATTTTAACTTAATAGAAGAATAGAAGCAACAGCCAGCCTTCTCTTCATCATCAATATCCCTCACGTGCATTTTGAGTGTTGCTGCACTAAGCGCCAGATCCTACATCCTCACATCTTTACATCCTAACACCTCTTACATCCTTACATCCTCTTCGATCTCAGATCAGGGCCTGTTTGTTTCCTTTGATGATTCATTGGACCGATGCTACAAACCCATGAACTCTAGAAAATATTAAGAAACATAAACTCAGAAAATATTTATTAGCAGCCTGCAGTCCTGTAACAATCCGTCACGATTTCCTTGACATTCACATCCTTACTCACTTATCTGGCTGGACTGGAAGTACAACTCCACATTTGCGCACATCCTAACATCTCCACATCCTTACATCATAATCCCTCCATTTCTCACTATTCAACTTCCTTGCACCAGAATGAACTTCTTTACACCATTAACCCCAACACCTTGCTTTCCATTAACCCCAACACCATCCTTTCCATTAACCCTAACACCTCGCCTTCCATTTTTAACAATAATTCTCTTAATCAACTCCCTTAAACAGGCCCCCCAAAAAATTTGTACGACACTCTCCTACGATCGTCCTATTTCCTTGGCTCCATTTTTTCTTTCTCTCCCGTGCGCTTGATTATCTCCCGTGTGCTGATGTCACACTGATACGCGCAACTCCCACATTTCCACCTCCACACCTCACCACAATTTTCATCACTGTCGTGTCACTCAAAATCATCAACACATTGGTTTCCAACTCACTGTTGTTTCGATCCACACATCCACTAGTCTTCGCCCACACCTTCCCCTCCACATACTGGCACAGTCTCGATGAAAAACAAAATCCCAAACTATTCTTCGATATCGCCCATGTCTAATCCTTATCAGCCCATCCAGAGCCACGACCAGCCCGACCACGACCCCGATCTCTACGACGATGTCACCCCATACCAGCCTGACGTAGACCAATCTGAGATCTCTGATGACGAATCGATTAAGCTGGTGCCGGATCCGCTTGAGGCAAGCGGTATCCTGTTGCTGCGCAAGAGCACCGAATACGATTTGAACAACGTCCACACCATGCTCGAAGAACTCCCACAGGGCCGTAACTACGGTATCTTCTCGTGTGTGATCTTCATAGTGTCAAGAATCTTTGGCTCTGGAATCTTCTCCACGCCGGGAGGCATCTTCCGAAACTGCGGAGGCTCACCGTTCTTGTTCTTTTTGGCCTGGGTCATTGCAACTGTGGTGTCCTTCTTATGCATGATAGTCTACTTGGAACTAGGCACCCTTATGCCCCGGTCTGGCGGTCCAAAGTTCTTTCTTGAGATCATCTATAATAAACCCAAGTACTTATCGATGACGGTCATCGGGATCCAGTCGGTGATCTTTGGATTCACATGCTCTAACGCAATCATCTTCGGCCAATACTTGATGAGTTCCTTGGGTTACGACGTCGACATTGACAAACTGATCTCGTCACGAGTGGTGGGACTCGGTCTTATCATTGCTTGTACCATTGTTCAGTCAATTCTGGTGAAAACAACCATCTATGTCCAGAACATTGTCGGGTTCATCAAGCTTGGTCTCCTTGCAGTGCTCGCGCTTACAGGTCTTTTCGTGCTTCTCATTCCTTCTAAAATAGAGAACCAGCTCCATTGGTCAGGCTTCTTTGCTCCTGTCAAACCCGTAACACTCTCGTCATTCACCTCGGCTGTGCTCCAGGCAATTTTCTCTTTTAACGGCTGGGAATCAATCTACTTGATCAGTTCGGAGATCGAAAATCCAGTCAGAACTCTTAAAATCGTTGGTCCACTCTCATTGTTCATCACCTTTCTCACTTACCTTTTCATTAACATCGCATACTTGAAGGTGGTTCCCCACGATTCCATTTTTGGCTCGGGCCAACTCATTGGCTCACTTCTCTTTGAGAAAGTGTTTGGCCAAAAGTTAGGCAAACAGTTCTTGGCCATAACTGTGGCCTTCTCCACTGCAGGTAACGTCTATGTCGTCTTGTATGGTATCTCCAGAATGTCTCAGGAAGTCTTCAGAGAAGGTATCCTTCCTGGTCTGAGATTCATGTCTTCCAATTGGCCTGGTATTGGAACCCCGGTGCCTTCTCTTCTACTTTCCCTTGTGATTTCAGGCGCGATTCTTATCTTGCCGCCACCTGGTGACATTTTCAGTTATATTGTCAACTTGGAAACCTACATGTTTCAAATGCTCATGCTTGCAATTGTTCTTGGGCTTTTCAAATTGAGAAGAAAGTACCCAGACATCAAGAGGCCTATTAAAGTCCCTATGATAGCTCCAATAGTTGCAGCCACTTTTATCAGTTACCTCATTGTGACGCCGTTACTTAACAACTCGCTTCCAGTGGCAGGCCTTCCAAACTACGCCGTGCTTGCCTTGGTGTTGGTGGTTGTCTATTTCCTCTTCTGGTTGTTCAAGTTTGTGTTGTTCCCAAAGATATTCCATTATAAGCTCAAACGTGAGCTGACGGTGTTGGATGACGGCTTGGTGATAAAAACTTGGTCGAAGGTGCCTACTTAATAATGCTAGCTCCTCTAGCAAATCTACAAGTTTCATATTTGTTTATTTTATTCAAAGTAAGACTATCCTAATGTCAATACCAGATAATACTGGTGGAGTCGTTCAGATAGTGCAATTGAGCCAACAATCAACCAATAACCCGTTTAGAAGTTGATTGGTTGGTCGTAGGCGGCCAAACAACCTTCCTTGAAAGCTTCACTCAAGGTTGGGTGGGCATGACACACTCTTCCGACATCCTCAGCACTGGCACCATACTCGATGGCCAAACCAGCCTCGGCAATCATCTCACCGGCGTTGGATCCGATGATGTGGGCACCCAAGATCCGGTCGGTCTCCTTGTCAGCCAAGATCTTCACAAATCCCTCAGTGTCAAGGTTGGTCTTAGCTCTGGAGTTGGCAACGAATGGGAACTTTCCGACCTTGTAGGCAATGCCCTCAGCCTTCAATTCCTGCTCGTTCTTTCCAACCCAAGCGACCTCTGGGTGGGTGTACATCACAGATGGGATGACGTTGTAGTTAACATGTCCGTAACCGTTCTTGATGTACTCAGCAGCAGCCACACCCTCGTCCTCGGCCTTGTGAGCCAACATAGGACCAAAGGTAACGTCACCAATGGCCTGGATGTGTGGGTGCTTGGTCTCGAACTTGTTGTTGATGACAACACGGCCCTTAGGGTCGATCTCAAGTCCAATGGCCTCAGCGTTCAATCCGCTAAGGTATGGACGACGGCCCACGGCAACCAACAAGACATCGGTTTCAAGCTCGCCCTTCTTTCCAGTCTTGACGTCCTCGTACTCGATGTCGACCTTGTCTCCGTTGACCTTGGCAGCAGTGACCTTAGATCCTGTCTTAATGTCAAACCCTTGTTTCTTCAACATCTTGTTGACGTTCTTGGAAACCTCTTCATCCATACCAGCGCCACCGACTGCACCTTGGAATTCCAACACAGTAACCTTAGATCCGATCCGCGAGAAAACAGATCCCATCTCAAGTCCAATGATTCCTCCTCCAATAATGGTCAATCTCTTTGGCACCTCCTTGACGGCCAACATTCCGGTACTCGACACAATGCGCTCCTCGTCGATCTCAATTCCTGGGAATGGAGTCACCTCGGAACCAGTGGCAACAATGATGTTCTTGGCCTCAAGAAGAGCTTCTTCTCCACCTTCAATAGGGTCGACCTTGATCTTGTGCTCGTCGACAAAAGAACCATTACCTTTGTAGTAAGCGATCTTGTGTTTCTTGAACAACATCTCAATACCACCGGTCAAGCCCTTGACGGCGGTGTCCTTGGCCTCTTGCATCTTGTCGAAGTCAACTGTCACCCCGTCCACGTTGACAATCCCACGCTTGGCAGTGTCGTGCTTGATACTGTGATACAAATGCGAGTTGTTCAACAACGACTTGGATGGAATACACCCGACGTTAAGACAGGTGCCTCCCAAACGGCCTCTTTTTTCAACACAAGCAGTGTTGAGTCCCAATTGAGCTGCCTTGATGGCAGCAACGTAACCACCTGGACCTCCTCCAATGACAACAACATCGTGCTGGGTGGTTGACACCGACCGCGAGATGATCTTGGAGTAGCTGGCCACCGCGCTCTTGCTGTATGCAATACTTCTAAGCAAAGTCATTTTCGAGTTTTCAATGTTCTTTGCAACTGATGAATAATAACGAGGCAAAAACGAACTGGTGATGGCAGAAATATCGGGTCCGAACGGGGTCATGACTGGCGCGTGTGTGCGCATAGAAGTACAGTGTGGTGCAGATCCATTGTGGACAGAAGGTTCTGGCAAGTGTAGAGTGGCAACAATTAGTCAGAAACCAACACAAAACTCATTGGTTAAAATTGAGATTTGGTCATGTAGATATAGCAAGGTTTGAGATATATAATGACTGTGGCAGTCATTGGGGAACCGTCGGTTATTATTCTCGACGATAGCGATCGGGAGCTGACAAAACCCTGCTGAGTAAGCAATGTTTAAGCATACACTCAATTGTCAGTGGATTGTCCCGGAAGCGTTAGTCAGCGATTACTAACAGATACTATTACATGAATTCCCTTCTACCATGTACCAAACTTCAACAATGGAAATGCCAGAGTCGACGCCCAGAGACCCGGAGTCAGTATTGCTTCAGCCGCCGGAGAATTTCTCCTCGGTGGCCGGCCGGATATACCGATCCTCGTTTCCTAGGCCCGAGAACTTTGAATTTTTGAAGAAGTTGGGCCTCAAGTCGATCATGGTGCTTATTCCTGAGCCGTACCCCGAAGAGAACCAGGAATTCGTGAAAGAAAACGATATAACGTTCCACCAGATAGCTATCTCCGGTAATAAGGAGCCGTTCATCAATATCCCTCAGGAGAGCATCACAGAAATCTTGAAGGTTGTTCTCAATCCTGCCAATCATCCGTTGCTCATCCATTGCAACAGAGGCAAGCATCGCACTGGCTGTGTGGTAGGCTGTATAAGGAAACTCCAGAGCTGGTCGTTGACAATGATTTTTGACGAGTACCGACGATTTGCATTACCGAAAGTGAGGGCCTTGGATCAACAGTTTATAGAGTTGTACGAGGAAGATGAGATAGTGGCTACAGCATATGAGAACAATTGGTTGCCAATTGAATGGTAGCAAGAAGTACACTGTGTTACAATAGTTATTGGCCAAAAGGCTCCGTTCTTGCCTTTTCTGGTTTTTCTAATTAGAGGAACGATTGAATCGACGTGATTGATTTTCTCGTTTTTCCGTCCTATGATTCAGCTTGAGATTTGAGTTAAACAATCCAATTGCCAAGAGCCAGCCAAGCACAATTGTCTCTTCTACAATTTATTCTTGCTTAAGAGCTGCCAACCTGACTTGAGATTTCAGTTAGCTTATAAATGACAGCTAGCAGGAAAAAAATTAATGATATTGATGTTAGATGGTTGCCCTCACTATTCATTGATCTAACTGGCATTAAATCCTACCATAATGACAAGAATCACAGAACACATAATTATTAATGAGCAAGAGAGTTAAGGGTGAAATGGTTCATGGAATTTATAGAAACCAAAACTAATCACAAAATAGAGTAATCTCAACAATGGTATGATTTTATACGGCCTATGGCGAGATCTTTGAGAATTTGCTTTCCCCACATTGAAACTACCTACCGTTGATCCCGAAAGATTTTGTCTGAATGATGTTCCACACTGTACCAGTTACCCCTACGAGTAAGAAACATGACGATAACTTAGGACATCTAATACCCTCTTTATATTAGAAACTTTAAACATTTTAATTTAACAACATTCATATTTACATGTACTCATCAGTCGAGTTACTCTATCTGGAGTAGTGAGTGTTGTGGCCAGGGCACGCAACCCGAAAATATCTGTAATTGTTGCAGGGAGGTAAATAGTGTGGACAACAATAGATATAGTGTAGGATGTTTGGTTCTACTCGAGGGTTTGAGCTGATTTCCAGCCAGACACAGCAGCGGGCGATTTTTGAGGGCCTGCTGGAGGATAGTTTTACAGGATCAATGGCAGGGCTTAGCATTCGAGGTCAATTTGACAATGCTGGGCTTGAATATTTCAATAAGCAGATTTCGCAGGCGAGAACTCAAACCAAAGATACAATGACCAACAGTGAGGATTTTAAAGAGATGTTGATCAGGCATAGCAGAAATTATAATGAGAAAGTACGAGAGTACTTGGATAATGAAGGACGGAAGTTGGAAGAAGAGAGCCAGAATTATGCCGAACAAGAGAAGTCTGTCAAGGAAAGCGTCGAGAGCAGAGTGCAAGCACGTCGCAATACTCGTCAGGAGAGTACCAGAAGGGCAATTATGAAATTGGAAATGATTAGAAATCACAAAATCGAGCAGGAGAGACAAAGGGCTGAGGAAGCTGAGAGATTACGTAAAGCTGAGGAAGAGCGGATTCGCAAAGAGAAAGAAGAGCAGCTCCGGTTACAGAAGGAGAAGGAGGAGCGTGAAAGAAAGGAGAGAGAGCGGATAAAAGCAGAAGAGGAAAAGGCAGAGAGGGAGAGACAGCAGGCAGAGAAAGAAAGAAAGGAGAAAGAGGCGGCAGAAAAACAGCGACAGCAACAGGAAGCGTTACGGAAGAAGCAGCTTGAAGAGAAGGCCAAGAAGCAGAAACTGGCGGCAGAAACACAGTTGGTGGAGGCCAGAAAAGTCTGTGATGAGTACAGAGAGAATGTCAAGCTTGAATTGAAGAAACCGCAGTACAAGCAGGCCAAGGCCGAGTTTTTCAAGCTTAAGCGGAAGATCAACCCGAAACTTGGGCAATTGACCAGCAGTGTTAGAAAGCTTCATTCTACCATTAAAGAGATTGTAGAGCTTATTGCTCCAGTCAGACAGATGGGCGAGCTTGCGACTAAATGGATCATGTACACCTTGACGAAACTTATTCTTAACCAAGCGGAAACCGAGCTTCGTACCCTGATGAAGGCGGGTGTCCCGTTGGCAAGGTTGACTGTGTACTTGTTGATTGCATTTCCTGAGTTGGGAGAGATCTTTTTTGCGAAGGTAGTCAAGAAATGCCCTTATACTATTGGTTATTCGTGCAGTTTTGATACAGTTGAAGGTCGCCGCAGAATGGGCTGGAAGTATGCCAGCAAAGAGGACAAGAAATTTGAGACAGACTTGACCTACAACGAGCGTGTTGGTGGGATATTCACTCTCTGGTCGTTTATGACAGCCACCCAATTAGAAGCGTCGGTGATCCAGAGTATAGGTTCTACCACAAATAAAACTCCGGTGTCTATAGCAGATTCGTGGACCGTGATGGCTCGTATCCTCAACACAGATGCGACTCTTATCACCAACTCGCACTTCTATTTGATCTGCAACTGGGCCGAGGCTATAGGCAAAGAGTTTCAGGCGGCTTACGGAAAGCAAGCGCAGAAGATGTTGCAAGTGATGTTCTTCGGTCTACCTCAAAGGTACCAAGGAAGTGAGTTCACCAGTGCTCGCAAGTTGGAGACTTTGGGAGAAGAATGGAGGTCATCAGGCAAGATTGGGAACTTGAAACCTATGGAGGCATGATGAAATGGCATCATTAATCAGTACAAATAGAAGTATAATGTTTTATGATGTTAATGTAGCTGCTGGAAATAGAAATGTTCATTTGAGATATTGAATCATGGGAGCATTCAATCGCCAAGATTGTTATTAATATTTGTGCTGTACCCATGGTTTTGCTACGGTTTGGGAGATAAGATACTATTCAGATTTCTGCAAGTGACAAGTAATATCGCTGAAGAGCGGAATGGGAACAGCTGGCATTCAATCGAGGAACTGGCACAGAAGAACGTCTTTTGCCTGACTGTCTGTAGCCGGAACGCCTTGATGAAATAAAGATATCTTCGAAAAGAGATGCAACACCACACTAATTGGTGTTAATAATGATTTCGGAAGTATACTCAGAGTATCCAATGACGAACGTAATTATGGAAATTCTGCCCTGCAATCACGCCTGCACCCGCTTTTCCAACTGGGATCTCCGGATTAATTAGTTACAACCGTCTTAGGGTTTGCTGTCAGTATCAAGCTTACCTAAACTGGCTTCTCCTTTGTAAGAAAAGCTGCCACATTATTACCTGGAAAGAGGATAAATTAATCTGGAGATAATGTTATCGTTTAATATAGGCGAGCTGTGACTTTGAGAGCAGCAGTGTTTCAAACAAGTGAGTACTTCCTGAAGGCCAAGTGTGTTTGAAGATTCTGTATTACTGGCTACTTGAACAACCTCAGGAGTTAAAAAAGGCTGTTCATATATAACTTGTATATTTTGAGAAACTACTATCCCTAAGTTGTATACTCGCAGAAGCCACTATCTGGTTATGTCCAGGTAGAATGATTGAATTGATTGATCGTCCCAGTTAATGACGAGTCATTGAACTCTCGGCGAGTCTCAGATTCAAAATCCAAAAACGGCGAAGCAGAAAGTGAAACCCCAAGTATCCTCCACTGATATATGGGGAATCCTGTCTTAGAGCCCGACAAATCAACGATGCGGTGCTGCACCATTATTTTATCCGTGTGAGTAATTAATCTAATGTGTCATGGTAGCATGCACTGCTGCAGATCGCTTGCGCAGCTGTACTCACGGAGAGAGAAAGTGTTGAGGACGATATAAGAACAAGAGGGATCCAAACTTGTTGTAAAACAGAGCTGCACTATTCCCTAGAAGCATAAGACGCTCAACGTAATGAACCTTCTCGCACTTTTTTTCGTGCTTTTGGCAATTGGAGGTATCGATGCAGCCCCAGTGGCTCAGGCCGATGCTGAAGCTGAAGCTGAAGCTGGGCTCAGTTTGACCAACATGCTCGCCTCAGGCTCGGTGAGGGTACCAGTCACTAAAGACCAGTACACGTTTTATGCGACGCTCAAGTTCTCTAACAGCAAGCAATCGGTGTCAGTGGTGCTAGACTCGGGCTCTAGCGATCTTTGGATTCCTTCGACCTACACCACGCTTACCAACCAGCCAGCGATTCCACCACTGAACTACAAGATCGATCTCACCAAAGACGCTACAATGGATATCAAGACATACAAAGACTCCAAATTTCTGATCAAATACGGACTGGGTTCGGCAGAAGGAAGTTGGGTCAAAGACTCAGTGTATGTCGGCAACAGAAAGCTTTCGAAGCTCACACTTGGGTTGGCATCGAAGGTTGCTGATCTTCGGGGAGGAATATGGGGGATCGGGCCATCTCTGGATATTACCTCTAATAATAAACAGTTCAACACAGGAACACTATTCACTTACAACAATATCCCCGAAGCCTTGAAAGCTGCCAAGATCACCAAGGTTAATTCTTATGCCTTGCTCCTCAAGCAGTCCGGCAAGAAGACCCCTGAAATGTTGATTGGAAAATACGACACTTCAATTGCTGGAACACTTACCACGCTTCCCATGAGAGAGAGCAAACACGGAGTTGCGGTGCGACTTCAAGAATTCAGTATGAATGGACAGGAGCCTTTGCTTTCGGAGGGCGACGTTATTCTCGACACTGGTTGCAGCATGAATCATGTTGACGATGAAATCTTTGACTCTCTTGCTAAGAAAGCTTTCGTAACTCTCTCAGGGTTCATTGTAACTTCCTGTGATAAAGATTATGGGATTTTCACATTTAAGTTCAATGGAATTACTGTGGACCTTCCTTCATCATACTTCTTGACTCCAAAGCCTAACAGCGGGGCCTGTTACTTGATGTTCCGAGAAATAGGGCACCTTGACGCCGGGAATGCCAAGATGATCCTTGGGGCCGCATTCCTCGAGCATGTTTACACCTATGTAGATTTTGACAACAAGCAGGTTGGCCTTGGTATTTTGCCTGAGACCAAGTCCGATGCGACCAAGGCCAAAGAGGTTTGGGACAAGAGTCAGTCTAGTGCTTCTTCCGTGTCAGGCGCCACTTCCTCTTCCAAACCTACCTCCAAAGCAAGCTCTAAAAACGGTTCCAAAAAGGCAAAAAGAGAGGCCGCGGTGAAGACTACCAAGGCCTCTAACAAGAAGGCTGCTACGACCGGCGCATCAACCGCCTACTCTTATGAGACCATGGATGCTGCATTCTTTACCGAGGTGACCAAAGAGGACAAAGTGTTGCCGTCCTTCAGTGTCAGTAACCCCGGAGTCGTAGCGACTAAGGGATTCATCAATCCCTTCGCCTCTACAAGTGCTGCCCTGTCAGCGTCTTCTGCAACCTCGTCTTCAAGTAGCGTCATGCTGAGCTCCAGCTCCCTCAAGTCCAGTACCAGTACTTCTAAGTCCACTGCCACTTCCAAAGCAGCAACACAAACAAGCACCTCAAAGACCGAGCTGACAAAGAAAACCTCAAAGAGCAAATCCAAATTAAAGTTCTAGAGAACATTGAATCTAAATACATGACACTTTCACCTATATAGATAATAGATATAGACTTTTTCATTCTCCCAAGTAAACTTCCCAGGTGTTCCGTTTCTTCTGGTAAACGGGTGTCGGATATCTTACTTCTAATCAATTTCAACCGCTAAATGGTTTTCAGACTGAATTAACGGATCAAAGAACGACGCTGGTACCATTGGAACAATCAAGGCTACGACCTGCCCCCACATTCCAGCCAAGTCCGGTGCTACGCTACTGCGATACAACAATACAAAATAGGTCAGTGAATGCAGTCCAACCCGTAAATTTACTGTATCCCTAAATTAGATAAAAAATTTCTACTGGGCAAATAAAAAATAAAAATGAAATAATTCAATAGGAAGAACCTCCATAATATTCTTTATGCAGAACTGACACTTCTGGGGATTACCATCGAAGTGTGAGGATTTGAGGTGGACGAGGGAAGAAATGGCCGCTATTGAACCCTTATTAATATGGTTGCCTAGGAGGTATAGACGGAGAATTTCACATCATCACATACGAGTATTCCTATATTTTGAGTTCCAGCGTTGTTGCTTAGGGCAGCAATCAGCCGGTGACACCAGCGACCTCTGGATATCTACTTCCGTGACCAAGATGAAAGGGAAGCCACCCAGCTACATGCCAAAGACCCTAGGAGACTAGTGCCTCTGTGAATGCTCCCTCGCATATCATGAGTAGAAAAGCAGCAGAGCGTACAAAAAAGTCAATCATTAAGAAAGTCACAAGGAAGTAACAACTTAAAAATCCAGGGGCAAGCTTTAACAAATTTTATAGAGACCTCGAGACATCGTTAATGAAATACCCATAGACTCAAAATCGTGCAACCCACCTTGGATGAAAGAGTGAGGACATCCTGGTGCTCGAATTTCTCCAACTTTGGGTTTCCATTGATAGCCTTAACTACTGGAAACAAAGTCTCTTTCACAAAGCAGTCCCAATACATTGATATCTCACTCTCAGACGAAGCGAGTAAAACGGCATTGCAGGTTGTATGTACCCTGAAGCACAGTGATGTATCATACGCATGGGTGCTTGGTACAGATGTTTCGTGATATAATATTGACCCTAATTTACACAGTGAAACTGCTCCTAGGTACATTTTCACCACCATAAATGAGGACTACGAGAATCAATGATCCGAGGGTTACTGCGAATCCTATGATTGTGGTGTCTCAGACCAGCGTCGGCAGATAAATTAACAATCTCGGGTCTCAGATCCATGGTTCAGTCCACACGCAGTACCTCGATTCTGCCGAGAATATGGAGTTGAAAGTTTTAAACTTTATTGGGAACATTCTGCTGCCTTTTGACTTCATACTTCACACAAACACAACCAGCCAGGCACAACAACCTACCGGCTATGAATCTCTTTGCATTACTTCTGGTGCTATTGGTGCTTCGGAGAACCGAGTCAGCACCATTAGCTCAAACCAACGCCAACGCAGAGCCGGGTCTGGGCAGTTCTTCTAAAAAAGCAAAGTTATCAGTACCACTAGAGGAAGGTGAGATGGGGTACTATGCAACACTCCAATTCGGCAGCAGTAAAGAACTGGTTACCGTCTTGATAGACACCGGTTCCAGTGATCTATGGGTGCCAGAAAAAGCAAGCTCAATGACAGGCGTTGAGGATCTCGAGGTGGTTGACAACCCAACATTGGATACTTCCAAGTCAAAATCAATCAACTTTGAGACCTACAAGGAGCGGAATTTCCTTATAAGGTACGGAGTAGGGGAAGCCAAGGGAAGCTGGGCGAAGGACACTATTTACATCGTCGGTAAGGAACTTTCTCTGGCCACTTTTGGAGTTGCCACCATAGTGACTGATTTACATTGTGGTACCTTAGGACTCGGTCGTCTTCGCGACACAACTAGTTTGGATGGAAACGTCAACCCAGGAAAGACGTTCCTGTACGACAATGTTCCTTTTGCCTTGAAAAGATCCAAGATCATCGATACTGCTTCATACTCACTTCTTTTGCAAAAGATAGGCACCCACACTCCTCTGTTGACTTTCGGTTCCTACGACACCGCTATCGCAGGCACCCTCGCCATGAACCCGATTGTTACAAACATTCAAGGAATAAATATCATGCTTAAGAGCATGACTCTTGGAGGTCAAGAAATACTTAAGGATGGAGCTGTTCTCCTTGATGTTGGCGCAGTCTTTACAAGAGTGAGCGCAGAATTGTTTGATATTTTCAGTAGAGGTTGCAAGGTGTCATCTTTCGGGATAATCTACGTAGACTGCGACAGAAACTTTGGTATTTTTGAGTTTGTGTTTGAAAAGAACAAGGTGGTGTTCCCAGCAAACTACTTTGTTAAAAAGCTCTCTACCGGACGCTGCTTCTTGTCAATAATGAAGTATGGCGAAGATGAGGAAGCCGAAGCTCACAAAAATGGGCCGCAGTTGTCCTTGGGCGCCGCTTTCTTAAAAGAAGTTTATACCTACTTCGACTTAGATGCAGAAGCTGTAGGAATAGAGGCCTTGCCTGAAACTCAGAAATTAGCGTCTGAGGTGTCTTCAAGCAATGTTGGATTGGGGTTTTCACCAAGCGAATCTGGAGGCACAAGCTCAAGATCTAAAGCTAAGAGAGAGCCTGCAAAAAAGACAACTGCAACTAACACAGCAATTGCATCTCAAACCTCGAGCTTTTCGTTTTCGTATGAAACTGTGAATTCAGCCTCCCTTTCTCTTATGTTGGAGCAGGTAGCGATGATGCCTACCTACACTGTGGACAAAGCGCACAGAGGAACTGTGAACGCCATGGCGTCCAATCCATTTGCATCAGCATCAAGTGGTGGTAGTCTGTCGATTGCATCTTCGACTACCAGCAAAAGTTCAGTGTCCACCTCTTCGATGAAAACCACGAAAGCTACTAGTGCTGCTGCGCACAGTACTGCAGTTAAGAAGTCAACCAAGTAAGTAAGTAAGTAACATCCTATTACAGATATATACTCTGCTGATGCGAGAACATCACCGGGGTGAGGAGCGTCCTACTACCGAAACTATGTAGTGTATCTATTGCAAGGCATGGTCGTGCTGCTCAGGGCATGTAGCCAGCCCTAGGAACAAGTCCGTCCGTCTTGTAGTGCTTCAAGCTATGTCAGATTTCTGGGTATTTAGTTAGAGTAAGTCATCGCTTAAGACCAGGCTTTGTTGTAGCACCACATAGTGACCCTCATTGTTCCAGAGCAACCTATGGTTGGTGTCACGACAAACGTTCTCCTCTACTCAGGATTCACAAACATTGACGTAGTCAGTGTCATTGGAACCCTGACACAGACTAAGCTGTCAAGATGTGGTTACCCACATCTGTATCAAGGAGATTTAGCAATAGCATTCTATTATTTGGGAGAAAAGGCAGCTCATCGTGGTTAATACAAGTGGAATATAGTTGGGTATGGTATGAAGTGTAGCCGGTGTAGCTTCTCTGTTCAGTGAAGCGGGGTTTAAGTAACCAATTACACCTCCTCAGTAATGGGCCAGGTCATTTAGGAAAGGCATACTGGTGTTGTGCTGTGCCAAGATAACTCTATCACATAATCATAGCAGGTTGTGAGGACTCGGCACCCTCACATTAGCCCACTCTCAAACGTAGCGAGCAGAATAGAATTGCAAGTTATATGTACCCTGGAGCACAGTGATGTATCATATGCATGAGTGTTTCGTGCAGGTGTTTCGTGATTCAATATCGAACCCAATTTACACAGTGAAACTGCTCCCAGGTACATTCTTACCACCAGGAATCAGGGCCATGAGCATTAGTGATCCGAGACTTATTCCGAGTCCTATGATTGCAATGTCTCAGGCCAACCTCGGCAGATAAATTAACAATCTCAGATATGGGATCCATGTTTCAGTCCACATACAAAGTACCACCGAGAATCTATTAAGCACAAATGGCGGTCTGGAATTAAGAATGATTCCTACTTCTGCTGGGAACATGAAGGTGCGAATTCATAACTCAATCGTGTATAAATTGGGGACATTCTGCTATGATTTGAATGTAAACTTTACTCAAACACAATCAGCCAGGCACAACAACCTATAGACTATGAATCTTTTTGCATTACTTCTGGTGCTATTGGTGCTTCAGAGAACCGAATCAGTACCATTAGCGCAAGCCAATGCCAACGCAGAGCCGATTCTTGGCAGATTTTCTAAAAAGAAAGAGTTATCGGTACCAATAGAGTCTGATCGCTATGGGTACCATGCAACGCTCCAATTCGGCAGCAGTAAAGAACTGGTTACCGTATTGATAGACACCGGTTCCAGCGATCTATGGGTGCCCGAAAAAGCAAGCTCAATGACAGGCGATGTGCGCTCAGAGGTGATTGGCAATCCGACGTTAGATACCTCCAAGTCAAAATCAATTAACTTCGAGACCTACAAGGACCGGAATTTCATTATAGAGTACGATAAAGGGGAAGCTAAAGGAAGCTGGGTAAAAGATACCATTTACATCGGTGGTAAGAAACTTTCCCAGACCACTTTTGGGGTTGCCACTACAATGAATGATATGGATTGTGGCACCTTAGGACTTGGTCGTGCTAGAGAGAGTAGCAGTATGAACCCGGTTTACAATCCGGGAAAGACGTTCCTGTACGACAATGTTCCTGCTGCTTTGAAGAGGGCCAAGATCATTGATACTACTTCGTACTCACTTCTTTTGGAAAAGGTAGGCACTCACACTCCTCTGTTGACTTTCGGTTCCTACGACACCGCTATCGCGGGCACCCTCGCCATGAACCCGATGCTTACAAACGTTCAAGGATTAAATGTCATGCTTAAGAGCTTGACTATTAAAGGTCAAGAAATATTTGAGGGCGGGGCTGTTCTCCTTGATGTTGGCTCGAGCTGGACAGTGGTAAGCGCAGAATTGTTTAATATCTTCAGTGGGGGTGCCGGGGTAGCTGGCGGAATAATCCACGTAGACTGCAATAAAAACTATGGTGTTTTCAACTTTGAGTTTGAAAAGATTACTGTGGCATTCCCAGTGAATTACTTTGTTTCGCAGTTCTCTGACGGAAGCTGCTTCTTGACAATAGCGAAGCATAGCGAAGACGAGGCAGACGCCCGCAACAATGGGCCTCAATTGACCTTGGGAAACAATTTCTTGAAACATATGTATACCTACTTTGACTTAGATGCAGAAGCCGTAGGAATAGTGGAGTTGCCTGAAGCTCAGAAATTAACATCCGAGGTGGCTTCATCAAGCAAATCTGGAGGCTCAAGCTCAAGATCTAAAGCTAAGAGAGAGCCCGCAAAAAAGGCAACTGCAACTACCGAGGCAAGCGCATCTCAGACCTCGAGCTTTTCGTTTTCATATGAGACTGTGAATTCAGCCACCCTCTCTCTTATGTTGGAGCAGGTAGCGATGATGCCTACCTATACAGTGGACAAAGCGCACAGAGGAACTGTGAACGCCATGGCGTCCAATCCATTTGCATCAGCATCAAGTGGTGGTAGTCTGTCGATTGCATCTTCGACTACTAGCAAAAGTTCTGTGTCCACTTCTTCGATGAAAAGCACGAAAGCTACTGGTGCTGCTCCGCACAGCACCGCCGCTAAAACGTCAACCAAGAGTCCGAAGTAAGATTAATCTGGTTAATGGCTGACAACAATGGAAGCGATAGAATGATAGCTAGAAAATAATAGGCAATAGACAGTTTCCAATATCCAGCAGTTGGTAGATATAGTCATGGCATGCAGCAAGAGAATGCAGGGCCACCCCAAAGCTAGAACATTGAAAGACTTAAGACAAAAGCTCGTCAATCATTTATTGCAATTTGCCTTAAAGTCGGAGGGAAAAACAAGTAGTCACCGAAGCCCATTCAAATCTTTCATGTCTAATTTATTTCTAAAATGGATAAGTGTGGCATTGAGCTTGTGACTGCTCCTGCATTGGAATTATGATGGTGTCTTTGGACGCTCAGACCATAGTAAGTCCTAGGTTGTGCAGGTCAGTAAGTGTGAATGAATCATTCTCACGTACTGCGGTTTACTCTATACATGCAAACCAAATTGAACCAAGTATGACAGCAACAAAAACAATGATTACAATACTAAAGCTCCTTCTAATACATTACTATTTACATGTATGCCTTTTCTAGAATCTCCCATACGTGAACTAGCCGGTTCGCATTCTTTACCAGGCCAGCTCCAGACTCTTAAAATCAACAGATTCCCAAAAATCCACCTACTTAATCAAGCTTTACCGTAAAATGGTACTCCCAAGCCACTCAACAATACCTTGGCTCTTGCATCCGTCTGCGCACTGGTCTTGAATGTTATGTGCATACCGTAAGTTTTAGGCCACAAATCCTGGTTGACACTGATCTCTGGGAACCGTCTAATGTCTGATGGGGTTAGTCCAAAAGCTAAGTTTCCATAGCCATCACCTGTAGCATTACTTATGCCCTTGAACTCAGGAATAGTAGGTAGCACAAGCTCCGTCAAAGTGAGAAGGAAATCGTTCATCGGTTTACCCTTCAATTCGATCTTGGCTCCAAATCTTCTGGATCGGCGCACTTTCCACGTCACCACATCCGACTTGGAGTAGATGGTTTGTGGTTTCTCACCAGTAATTTGTTGCAATTGCAACATAGCACCAACCGCATGGTGTGGTCTTTCTGAGGCTTGCGACACAAAACAGTTGATCACAATACTTGAAAGTTCAGGAATGTTTTTGTCGCTGACCTTTTTCACATCTGGCTGCGGATTGGTGAATCCCTTTGGCTTTTTGAGTTTTCTATTGATATGGAATGAAGAAGTCCCATCCCATGCTCTTCTCTTGGCACCTTCCACTCTATCTGGGGCTTCGTGGTCATAGTTTGCGTACAAAAGGTCGGACTTTAACACATTGACATAATGCTGTTTCAATCTATCAGGAGCCACGTTCACTGGCTTGAACCCTGGAGATCTGATATCATTCTTCGGATACTTCAATTCTGGGAACCGCGGCGAAAGAATTCGCTTGTCAATCTTGACTCTGTGGTGAACCGGAGGCACAATAGAACATCCAGTACGTCCTAAAACTTTAGAACAGCTTGAGAACTGTCGTATAGCCTGGACCATTTGTGTTAGTGTGGTGTGAGCGTGCATCTGAATTTTTGCGTTGAAAAATATTGTAACCGCTATGTGATGTAAGGATGTACAATACGTGTGGTGCAAGGATGTTAAAGACATAGTTACCCGGAATACGACTCTTTGCATTGATGGCTTTTTGTGATCTGCGTATCTCAACATGCATCATCATTGATGCATTATTGCAAAACCTCGCAAATTGTTGAGGTGATGGCACCCCCTGAACGGGGTTGATACCACCTGCAAATTTAGAAGTCGCTTTCCTAGACTTAGGAGGCATGATAAATAGTGGTTAATGTAAAGATATGGACAGTTGGTCCGCCCTTGTACATTCCATATCTCTAGGCAAAGTCTTGGGTCTACTATACATACAGCTCAATGAAGATGTCTCAGGCTTGTTCCCCTCGCATTGACCCTCTCAGTGTTCCCATTAATGTACAAGCCCAGGCGTTGACGTGCCACCCTAATAAATCCGTAGCAACCTATAGATGGTGTCATGGCAAGTGTTCTTCTCTGCTCAGGATTTGTAGACATTGGCGTGAGCGGTGTCATTGTAACCCTGACACATCTGGACATCGTTAACGAATTACATTTAGGGTTGAAATCGTGCAACCCACCTTCACTGAAAGAGCGAGGATATCAGGGTTCTTGAATTTCTCCTACTTCGACTTTTCATTGATAGCCTTAACTACTGGAAATAAACACTTTCCACAAAGCAGACGCCGATATATTGATATCCCGCTCTCAAACGTAGCGAGTAAAACAGCGCTGCAGGCTATATTGCAAAGTTATATGTACCCTGGAGCACAATTCTGTATCATATGTATGAACGTTTGGTACCGATGTTTCGTGATACAATATCGTACCTAATTTACACAGTGAAACTGCTCCCAGGTACATTTCTACCACCAGGAATCAGGACTATGAGCATAAATGATCCGAGACTTACTCCGAGTCCTATGACTGTGGTGTCTCAGACCAACCTCGGCAGATAAATTAACAATCTCGGATATGGGATCCATGTTTCAGTCCACATAAATTTACCACCGAGAATCTATTGGGCACAAATAGCGGTTTCCAATTAAGAATGATTTCTACTTCTGCTGGGAATATGAAGGTGCAAATTCATAGCTCTATCGTATATAAAATTGGGGACATTCTGCTGCCGTTTGACTTAATGCTTTACTCAAAGATAAATATCCAGGCAAACAGCCTATACACAATGAATCTTTTTGCGCTATTTCTGGTGCTATTGGTGCTTCAGAGAACCGAATCAGTACCATTAGCTCAAGCCAATGCCAATGCAGCGCCAGGTCTGGTCAGTTCTTCTAAGAAAACGTTATCGCTACCATTAGAGTTTGACGATTTCCTTGCGTACTATGCAACACTCCAATTCGGAGACAGTAAAGAACTGGTCACTGTTTTGATAGACACCGGTTCCAGTGATCTATGGGTTCCAGAGAAAACAGGCTCAATGTCAGGCACTGAGGGTTACAAGGTGGTTGGAAATCCGACGTTGGACACCGCCAAGGCAAAATCAATGGATTTTTCTACCTACAGCAATAAGGATTTCATTATATACTACGGATCAGGAGACGCTCGGGGACTTTGGGTAAAAGACACTATTTACATTGGCGGTAAAGAACTTTCTCAGACCACCTTTGGACTTGGAACTGAAATGAGTGGTGTACATTGTGGCACCTTAGGGCTTGGTCGTACTCGCGACTCAACTAGTTTGGATGGGTCGGTCAACCCAGGAAAGACGTTCCTGTACGACAATGTTCCTGCTGCTTTGAAAAAGGCCAAGATCATCGATACTACTTCGTACTCACTTCTTTTGCAAAAGGTAGGCACCCACACTCCTCTGTTGACATTCGGATCCTATGACACCGCTATCGCGGGCACCCTCGCTATGAACCCGATACTTACAAACATCAAGGGAATAAATATCATGCTTAAGAGCTTGAGTGTTCAAGGTCAAGAAATATTTAAGGGCGGAGCTGTTCTCCTTGATGTTGGCGCGGCCTGGACAAGGGTAAGCGAAGAATTTTTTGAGTTTTTCAGTAGAGGTGCCGAGGTGTCACCTCTTGGAAATATCTACGTAGACTGCGATAAGAACTTAGGGGTTTTCAACTTTGAGTTTGAAAGGAATACTGTGGCGTTCCCAGCAAACTACTTTGTTGAAAAGCTCCCTAGCGGAACCTGCTACTTGACAATAACGAAGTATGCCGGATACGAGGTAGAGGAAGCCCGCAACAATGGGCCACAATTGACCTTGGGCAGCAAATTCTTGAAACATATGTACACCTACTTTGACTTAGATGCAGAAGCCGTGGGAATAGTGGCTTTGCCTGAAACGAAGAAATTAGCGTCTGAGATGTCTTCAGGCAATGCTGGACTGGGTTCTTCATCAAGGAAATCTGGAGGCTCAAGCTCAAGATCTAAAGCTAAGAGAGAGCCCGCAAAAAAGGCAACTGCAACTACCGAGGCAAGCGCATCTCAGACCTCGAGCTTTTCGTTTTCATATGAGACTGTGAATTCAGCCACCCTCTCTCTTATGTTGGAGCAGGTAGCGATGATGCCTACCTATACAGTGGACAAAGCGCACAGAGGAACTGTGAACGCCATGGCGTCCAATCCATTTGCATCAGCATCGAGTGGCAGCAGTCTGTCGGTAGTATCCTCAACTACTAGCAGAAGTTCAGTGTCCACTTCCTCGATGAAAAGCACGAAAACTACTGGTGCTGCTGCACCGCACAGCACCGCCGCTAAAACGTCAACCAAGAGTCCGAAGTAAGGTTAATTTGGTTAGTGGCTGACAGCAATGGAAATGATGGAACAATAAATAGAGAATAATCGGCGATACACAGTTTTTAATATACAATAAACGGTGAGTACAGTAATGGCATAGACGGTCCAGCTAGGAAAGCATAGCACCTAAACTGAAATACCTCTAACGCTGCAATGTGCTGGGAACCAGGGCAAAACAATTCGCTAGTCAGAATTGACTCTGTGGCGAACTAGAGGTACAATAGAATAACCAGTACGTCCTAGAAAAGCTCGAGAACTGCCGAATAGCCTGGACCATTTGTGTTAGTGTGGTGTGAACGTGCATCTGAATTTCTAGGTTGTAGAGTACTATAACCGTTTTGTGATGTAAGGATGTACAACATTCGAGGTGCAAGGATGTTAAATATATGATTACCCGGAACATGACTCTTTTGCGTTGATGGATTTTTGTGATCTGCGTACCTCAACATGCATCATCAAAGGTGTTGGATTAGGTTCAGTCGAGAGTTCAAGTGACTAGTTCCTGATCCGTCAGTACTACTAGTGGTGGCAGGAATGTCAATATCACTATGTGAATTAGACATGATCAATAGACACAGAGTATCAAGGTTATAGTATTGGTAGTCCGATAGTGGTTAACAAGGTATGATCTCGCTAACCTCTATCTTGCTCTGGGCAATGCCCACTATATAATATATAATAATAGGTCCAAAGTCTCACTGTATTACCAGTGTTTCTATTGGCTGTCGTTTGTAACAATGTCTCTGATCTATGTCGCGTCTTTCATGCGTGTCGTTGTACCAACAAAAGTTGCACTATTGCAAATCCATTGCCTGCGGATTTAGAAGTCGCTTTCCCGGACTTAGGAGGCATGATAAACAGTAGTTAATATAAAGATATAGACAGTTGGTCCGCCCTTGTATATTCCCATAGTAACCTACGGGTGGTGTCACGGCAGGCGTTATTCTCTACTAAGGACTCGTAAACATTGACGTGGCCGGTGTCATTGTAACCCTGACACATAGAGATATCGTTAACTGTCGGTCGACAAAATACCATCAGGATGATAGTCGACCCAATCCCGATAGATTAACGGTTAAACACAGGTCAAAGATCTACCGAACACCAGGGCAACGGTCAACCAAACACCTGGTAGACAGTACGCCGACAACGGATCCAGTAATATCCAAAGCTAGACCAATTGATCATTAGGATGGAAAAGGTATTTATGAGAAATATAGAAGGACCCAACTGTCACCTTAATACATTGAGAAGAACACAGAACTTGGTGCATTTTGTAAGGCTCAATACAGATTGACCAATCTACAATATTAAGTTCTATCATACTATCAGACAATGCCTAATCATACTATTGATCCATCACTCAGCGACCCCACCGAAGGTACAACCGGACTAGGGACAAGTCACTCCACATCTGTCCAAATCATAGTCCAACATTAACGAATTACCCGTAGACTCAAAATCGTGCAACCCACTTTCGCTGAAAGAGTGACGACATCCTGGTGCTTGAATTTCTCCATCTTTGAGTTTTCATTGATAACCTTAACCACTGGAAACAAAGTTTCTTCCACAAAGCAGGCCCCGATATATTGATATCCCACTCTCAAACGTAGCGAGTAAAACGGCAGCAGGTTATATGTACCCTGGCGCACTGTGCTGTATAATATGCATGAGCGTTTGGTGCAGGTGTTTCGTGATATAATAACGAGCCTAATTTACACAGTGAAACTACTCCCAGGTACATTTTTTCTACCAGAAATGAGGACTATGAGCATAAATGATCCGAGGGGGATTGCGAATCCTATGATTGTGGTGTCTCAGACTAGCCTCGGCAGATAAATTAACAATCACAGATATGGGATCCATGTTTCAGTCCATATACGAAGGACCACCGAGACTCTATTAGACACAAATAGCGGTCTGCAATTAAGCACGATACTTACTTCTGCTGGGAATATGGCGATTATAAATTTAAATTTATTGGGGACATTCTGCTGCGGTCTGATAATGAGCCAGACACAACAACCCACCGACTATGAATCTCTTGGCGCTACTACTGGTGTTAATGGTGCTTCAGGGAACCGAGTCAGCACCATTAGCTCAAGCCAACGCCAACGCAGAGCCGGGTCCAAGCAGTTCCTCCAAAAAGACGTTATCGCTACCACTAGAGTTTGATCAGCTTGGGTACTATGCAACGCTCCAATTCGGCAGCAGTAAAGAACTGGTCGCCGTGTTGATAGACACCGGTTCCAGCGATCTATGGGTGCCTGAAAAAATAGGCTCAATGAAAGGCAATGAGGGTTACAAGGTGGTTGGTAATCCAACATTGGATACCGACAAGACAAAATCAATTGACTTTGAGACATACAAAGACCGGAATTTCCTTATAAGGTACGGAGTAGGGGAAGCCAAAGGATGCTGGGTGAAAGACACCATTTACATCGGCGGCAAGGAACTTTCCCAGACCACTTTTGGAGCCGCCACCATAGTGACTGATTTGCATAGTGGCACCTTAGGACTTGGTCGTCTTTGCGACACAGTTAGTTTGGACGGGAGTGTCAACCCAGGAAAGACTTTCCTGTACGACAATGTTCCTGCTGCTTTGAAAAAGGCCAAGATCATCGATACTGCGTCGTACTCACTTCTTTTGCAAAAGGTAGGCACCCACACTCCTCTGTTGACTTTTGGATCCTATGACACCGCTATCGCAGGCACTCTCGCCATGAACCCGATGCTTACAAGCGTTCAAGGATTAAATGTCATGCTTAAGAGCTTGACTATTAAAGGTCAAGAAATATTTAAGGGCGGAGCTGTTCTCCTTGATGTTGGCTCGACCTGGACAAGGGTAAGCGCAGAATTGTTTGATATCTTCAGTGCAGATGCCACGGTGACATCCAGCGAACTAATCTTGGTAGACTGCGATAAAAACTTTGGTACTTTCGACTTTGTGTTTGAAAAGAATACTGTGGTATTCCCGGCGAACTACTTCGTTTCGAAGCTCCCTAGCGGACTCTGCTTCTTGTCAATAATGAAGTATGACGAAGATGAGGAAGCGGACGCCCGGAACAATGGGCCCCAATTAGCCTTGGGTACCGATTTCTTGAGACATGTGTATACCTACTTTGACTTAGACGTAGAAGCTGTGGGAATAGCGGCCTTGCCTGAAACGAAGAAATTAGCGTCTGAGGTGTCATCAAGCAATGTTGGACTGGGTTCATCATCAAGGAAATCTGGAGGCTCAAGCTCAAGATCTAAAGCTAAGAGAGAGCCCGCAAAAAAGGCAACTGCAACTACCGAGGCAAGCGCATCTCAGACCTCGAGCTTTTCGTTTTCGTATGAGACTGTGAATTCAGCCACGCTCTCTCTTATGTTGGAGCAGGTAGCGATGATGCCTACCTACACTGTGGACAAAGCGCACATAGGAACTGTGAACACCATGGCGTCCAATCCGTTTGCATCAGCATCAAGTGGTGGTAGTCTGTCGATTGTATCTTCGACTACCAGCAAAAGTTCAGTGTCCACCTCTTCGATGAAAACCACGAAAGCTACTAGTGCTGTGGCGCACAGCACCGCCGCTAAAACGTCAACCAAGAATCTGAAGAAAGGTTAACCTGGGTAGTGGCTGACAACAATGGAAGCGATAGAATGATAGCTAGAAAATAATAGGCAATAGACAGTTTCTAATATACAATAAATGGTGAGTACAATAATGGCATAGACGGTCCAGCTAGGAAAGCATAGCACCTAAACTGAAAATTCCTCTAACGCTGCAATGAACCCGTTTTGCAGTCCGCATATCTCGACATGCATCGTCAAACATACGCCATAAAAAATTCTAACAAGCTAAGTCAGCAATAAAAGCAAGATTGTAGATCGTAAATTCATTCTATTAGATTATTTCACATATAATAGCCTGTCGTTGACACTGCTGGTTTTCTCTGAGAACAAATCTGGGTGTGATACCCTAGAAATGCATGCAATCGATATCCAGTCGCAGGCCAAGCTATGAATACTCAAACATCATCTGGTTCACCAGAATGGAAGCCAACCAAAATACATCTGACATAGATGCTCGGTTGAGGTTGCCTCTTGGAGCAAATAATTAACCTGTCCAGAAATACTCATTGGCAAGGCCTCTTTCTCTAGAATCCCTCTTAGCTTTGCTCTGATCTTCTGCAATGTACTTTCCGGTGAGCCCAACTTACTGCTCTTCCATTCCATGATTGGATCATGAATAAATGCTTCCAAGATGTTCATCAAAGTGTCTTCGTTATTTCTAAGCAAGCTCATGGTGACCTCTGACGACTGTCTGAAAGTTCCTTCTATTCCACTGATTCCACATGCGTCCACAATATTCTGCGTTAATCTGAAAGGAACCCGCTCGGGAATTCTCAATATCAACCCTTTTTCAAACAAGCAATCAAAATCCACGTGCAACACCGCACCATTGGTCTGTGATATTAATATGTTCTCACCGTGACGATCACCTATACCAAGCACGTATCCCACCATTGACATCACGGCACAAGTGCGCACAAAATTGTTTCTTGCAACATACCACGAGCCCGGCGTAGGGAAAAATTCAATGAACCAACTGAAAAGCACAGGCTGGAAATAGTCACACAAATAGTTGAAAAAACTGAGTTTCTCACTGAGCAACTTCTTAGTGTCCCATTGCTTTTTAATCTGCAAGAGTCCTTCTTTCTGATCATACTTCTTGTCTAGAATGCTTTTCATAGTGACATGATTCTGGACCCATTCTATGATTCCATAAGTTTCATTCAATGGCATAACTGCAAACGTGTTGATTGCAAGACTCCGCTTTCGAGAATCGTAACTTTTGTTCAAAAGTTGATCTATCATTCTTGTCAATTCCATTAACTTTGCATCTTTCCGCAAATCATCGTTAAGCTTGAATAACAAGAAATATGTCTTGCCATCGGTTCCAACAACCTCCATTCTTCTCGGTCGCTGCAAACTCGACATTATCACTACCTTGTCAATGAACTTCACCATGGTAATGTTACTGAAATTAAAATCTCCAGAAGACAAATTTGTAATGTCGAAATTCTGCTTGCAAGGAACAACCAATGGAGCAGGCACCACGCTGTGATCAAACTTGAAATCTTCACTCAATGAAGCCTCCTTTATACCTCGGGATTTTTCTATTTTGGTCATTCTCTTGAAGGCAGCAAACACGCCGCTTGCTTTTTGGTATAAGTGTTTATTGTTCCCCCATTTTTCTGTCTGGGTCTCTGACCGCATAAATTTCTGGAGAATCTTTTTTCCCACAGCAGCGCGCTTGGAATCTTCGGAATTGAATTGAGCAAACACAGACCACAATGCCTGCTCTGGGAAGTACTGAGTAACAATCGTGCATATTTCAATGATCTTCTTCTGAGTTGAGTCTTTGGTGCTTGGCACCCGAGAAAGAAGCTGCGAGAATACAGCAAACCAATAATATTTGGGCAACTTATTCAAGAAGTTGGTGATTTCGGCCTCAATATTAATCAAATCTTGCTCTTGCTGCTGTTTGGACGTTTCACTGATCGCTTGACTGAAGTCTATCCAAAGAGTAATCAACTTTGGGAAGATCTCATGCAAATACTTGGCACCATTGTTGATTGAGCAAAGATAATTGCTGATGATCAGAGTTAAGTGCATCCCATCCGATTTCTTGTCTCCTTCGGACATTTTCATATAGTACTTACCCAAATGATAGAACGGCTCCTCCCAATCAGGTGCCAACTGGATCACCTGTTCAAACTCAGTGATGATTTCTCGACTGAGTCCATTATTGGACGCCTCCAACCAGCAGGCATATTTCAACTGTACTCTTGATTTCTGTGACTTGCTGTCGTTGGCCTGGTTTCTCAAACTCTTCACAATTTTCAAAGCTTTCATATAGTCTCCTTGAGCCCATAGAATCTCAGCATACTCCAACTCGGCTGCAGGGCTCTTAGAACTTATATAACTCTGAATAGCAGATTTCGAAGCCAAGTCAAGTCTGTTGTGTGCAATCTCGATCTTAGAACGCTCAAGCCACAACGTACCTATGTCAGCTTGTTTCTCCTTGAAAACCAGTTCAGCTGCTTTTTTCATGCTCAAAATGTACCATGGGGATTCAAAATCAGAGCCCAAGTTCTTCAACCTAGCGTAGAAAAGACCTTCTCCTCCTTTAGTACTCAAATGCTGTAAATCCTCAAGAATATGAAGCTTGTTAATTATAAGCCTGTTACGAGAAAGAGATGAAGTTGGTGTCAATGAAAATGCGGAACCAATCAAACCGTAGCACTGTTCAACCGAGTATTGAAAAGTCTCTTGGTCTCCTTTGGCAATAGACTCATACACTTTGGCTATCATTAAATCAATCAATGCCTCACTGTCATTGATCGGAGAACCGCCGTCAGCAACGGATATCCACTTCGTGAGACTTGTAAGATCCGATTCCAACAAGCTCGATTCCAAAGCAAGATTCACAAGCTCAGCCGAAGGTTTTTCTAAAGCAAGAGTGTTGAGCTTTGCCAAAGCTTCACTGTGAAGATTCTTCTTGTTCAAGTATTGGATGTACTTAACATTTAAATCATCATCATTGGACGAATCAGAGATCACCTCGAACGTCCCAAGAGTCAGTTTCCAATTCTCTTCGTACTGGAGTTCAAGAATGGCACTCTCAATATTGACCAGAGCAAACTGTTTCAACAACCCTGTAACAGCATCATAGTCGTCCAATTTATCGTACATCTCACGAAGCTCAGTTAAAGTCTCCTCACTGTGGCCAACATGTAGTTTTCTAGAACTTTGTTCCAAATACAAAACTGCCCTCTCATAAGAAGAACACTGTGACGACCTCTTTGAAATGAGCGAGTCGGGGATCGCTGCAAGAAACTCAGTGACTATCTTTGTTGCGTCCTCGTTAGACATTTCAAACTTATTGCGTTTCCGTGCCCTGCTGCTGGACTTTTGTTTCTTATGAGCAATCCATTCTCGCAAATAGTCCAAGATCTTAAATATCGTCTGGTAAAAGAGCTTGATGTTCTTAGACACCTCATGGGTGTACAATTCACTATCACAGTCAGTTTTCAAGATCGCAAAAAACTCATCAAGAATCACCTTTCGAGAGGATTGAAAGTCTTTGACAATCAAATTGAGCGTGAGATATGGTAAAATTGTCATACTGATGACTATGTCCTGACCTTTGATAATTGTCTCGTAGATCGAGTAGAAGTTAGTTTCGTACTTCTCAGACTCAGACAGCGAGCTACAACTCTTCCTGCTTTTCTGCAACAAATCAAGAGTAAAATCCCGAACCCACTCGGCATGGTTTTTGGTCGACCTGAACATAGGATACCTGAATTCTCTGTTTCCTACGGAATTCAACTCGTACCTTGAGGTAGTCAAAGGAGTCAAGGTCGAGATAGTAGAGTCGTTGAATAGTGGCACGGAAGACAAATCTTGAATTCCACAAAGTCTAATAAACTCCTGCATTCCATACGCCAAGAAAATCTGCTTTCCTGGATCCTCAGAGGCCCAGAACTGTTTCACCAACAAGTTAAGCAAATGTGTCGTGAATTGCACCAACTCTTTTGAATTGTTGAAATCACACACTAGATCAGAATCCTTATTCTTCAACTCAAATCTACTTGGATCAAGTGACCCAATCATTCCTAGACACCTGGCGGCTTCTTTAGGTATATCAAACAGAGTTTCCGTTGCTCCAGCATCGTGACTTTTGAATTTGGAGCAGTTTCGAAGCAAACTATCAATAAGCACCGGAACGAACTCAATGAATAACGGTTTCTGCAACCACTTCTCGTAGAACTCATGCCTGTACTCAGTCAAGTAATGTTTCAAGTCAACGATTGCTTGCTGGACCACGTACTTGTTGTCGTTCTTGCATCTCCGAGTAATGTCATACAACAAGTTTAACACCATCGATTGCTTTCCAGTCTTCTTTGCTTTCAAAATCCTGTTGGCTTTGGAGTACACGTCTATCAATTCTTCATTGAACGAGAGAGTAAAGTAATAGTTAAAGAACTTCTCTTTGATCAACTCCTCCTTGGTGAAGAGTTCAGCGAGAATCTCTTTGGCGATTTTCTTTGAGTCAGTATCAAATAATTCCCATTTCTGTAATATGATCGCTATAATTAAATCGAAACAGGTACCCAAGTGAATATCTTTTAGATTCTGAATAAGAGCTCTCCAACAACGTAAACTGTGGAACTCTAGAAGTCGATCTGAGATCGATTTTTGCAAAGAGGTACAAATCTGAGGCAAAGCAGCCACGATTTCAACTCCAGAAATTTTAACTAGGAACTCAATGGCAGTTAATGATCGTAATTTTTCAACATATGGCATTCTTCCTCTTGTGTCTTTCACTACGTCCGAGAACAATTGAACTATACCCAAAAGAGACCCTCTAAAACAGTCATGGAGAATCTTCTCGTCTTCGTCACTGGTTTGGTTCATGCTGTATCTTTCAGAAACCCGGTTCTTGTGCAGCTTTCTGTATTTTTCAACCTTTATAAGGTAGATGATGGCGTTCTTTATGCGTCTGTCGTTCATCTCATCAATCAGATACATCTTACAAATCTCCCAAATATCCTGCACAGATTCAATCAAGTCATATAGCCGCTTCCGTTTGAAGTAGGGATCCACGATTGTCAATATGTCAATTATCTTTGACTGATTGATATAGTAAGTGTTTGTTGACTCTTCATATTCCAAATATTCAGGAGAAGTGAGTAAGATAGCCAATATGCGTGGCATTTGCTGGCACACTAGTTCATGTTTAGGGATTTTAGCAACAGAAGCAATCTCCTTTATGACGTCAGTCGAGTAGTATGTCAACAAATAAGGTACTGTGTATGGGATTGTTCTGTACAAGATATCGTTAGGAGCAACGTTCAAGAAATCAGGAATGATGCTTCCAAAAATCGATTTGCTGGCAATCTGTTTAACCATGGTGAGACTCAAGTTCGGAAGAAACGGGTTAATAAGCTGCCAACAGGTTTCGTTTTTGATATTGGCAACATTGATCAATGTGGTATATGCTGCGCTGGTATAGAAAGAATCTGAAGAGCTGAAGAAATCAAACAATTTCACTAGCACCACGTTCAATATCTCTCCTTCGAGAACCACTATCAAATCTCCCCAGAGCAAAATCTTGGATTCCACGAGGTATGAAGCCGGGGTGTCAGGGGACAACCCGTGATCTAAGAAATGAAAGATATGAGCACAGTTGTTGCTTAGTTGGTTTTTGTTGTTCTCGGATATCACATACAAAGGCATGATTTTCCCTGCTGCGAGTCTGATGTCTCTACTTTTGGAGTAGAAGTATTTGCAAAGAAATTCAAACAATACATCGTTCTGGGATGTAATGTTGGGTAACTCATACTTGAGAAATACTTTGCGTAGTGAAACAAGCAACTCAAATATTAGGATATTGTTTTCGATAATGGTAGAAATTGGGAGTAACCGATTGGTAATTAACTTAACCAACTTTTTCATTTGAGGACTGGTATCAATTGGTTTGCGTGACTCTCTGATGAGCTTAGTGTTATTAGCATTATCACAAATAGTACAGTAGCTGTTCTTGAAATCATAGGTGCCGTTACACAAGCAAGAAAACGTGCCTATGGATTTTAGAAGTTTGAGAGTTGCCACTTGAGACTTGAGAATCTCCTCTAGATGCAGTTCGAGATTGTTGATCCATTGAGTAAGATACTCAGACGATCGATAATCACAAATAGACACCAGCTGCAAACGATTTCCGGTCTCTTTGTGCAAATCGAGGATAGTAGGAAGTTGATGCTGCAATGCGTTCTTGTTGCGTAAATTGTCTATTTTAGAACGTA
The DNA here is from genome assembly GCA_030578595.1 of Saccharomycopsis guyanensis. NCBI lineage: Eukaryota > Fungi > Ascomycota > Saccharomycetes > Ascoideales > Saccharomycopsidaceae > Saccharomycopsis > Saccharomycopsis guyanensis. The sequence continues at coordinate 157,829 of JAJMSQ010000003.1, forward strand.
ACTCTGTAAGGTACGGATCGTCAAAATCCATGAGATGATTATCAGGGCGACTCAAAAATACCAAAGTTTGAGACAAATCGTCAGGAAGAACATCAACATTGTCACGATGTGATCCATTAGAAGTACCATCGTTATCTAACCCATTGTTGTTGAGTGCACTCAACATTGTATCTTGAATACCTAGAATCATACAGCGATGGTACAATTCCATGATGGTAACTGCCACAGTATAACTGAAAGACGCTAAGGTTTTCCTCTGATGTAATAAATCGCTAACAAAATCTAAGCACACTTGGAGCCGGGTTGAGCTGTTGGTGGTTGAACTAATCCAAGAGCCAACAATAGTTTCCACAAACTGAAATTTTAACCAGCCCAATGCTGGTCCTGCTTCATTCAACAAGTACCATAGCTTTCGCGCTGCGGCATTGAGTTTAATTTCAAGTGCTTTTGCCACAGTCAACACTGGCGTCAACCTGTTGTCATTGACGACCGCATACAACCTCACCGCAATGGATAAGTCAGTCCCTGCAAAACTCTGAGTCAAATAATCTTCAAAAACATTGCTGAACAAAAAGTCGCACACTGCACGTTTCGTTCGGAACAGACATGATTTCTCACATACCAAGATCACCACAGAAACAATCAAATTATGGACAGTCTGAGTTATTTCTGTGCTGCGAACCTTGAAGAATTTGGCCAAGGTCAGTAATAAAAGCTGGTAGTATTTCTTACGGGGCTGTTTGGCAATAGTCAGGTTCAATACCGTGGGCTGATTCTTGCAAACAATCAATATCGCTTTCAAACATCGTTGAAGTGCTAGATCAGATTCAGTATCAGGCACAGTAAGTCCAGATTCAACGAGTGCCAGAAGAATCGAGCAGTTGTTGTTTAAGCTGGGGTCAAGGAAGCTGGGATCATCCAATATACTGGAGATCAACTTGTTGATGATTTTGTGTTTCGCCATATTGATATTGAGCTGACCATGAGAAGTAGATTGTTCGATTGGGGTATATTATTGGTGTTGTTTGAAATATGATCCACTGGTGTATCTGCTGCAGTTTGGCATTTTCTATGCAGTTTCTCATCGTGGTTGCACGTGAACCCGATACGGGAACAAAAAAATCCACAAGCGGAGCTTCAGGACTGAGATTTTCCACCCATCTTAATGAGCAGGAATGAGTACAAGGAGTTCCAGAAGTATCTAGTTCAATGCAAGACGGTGGTGGTGCTCGTTGGCTCGGGAATCTCTGCTGCTCTGGGGCTTGAAACGTTTCAGAATTCCAGTGGATACTGGAACAATTTCCACTCGATAGACTTGTCTACCCCAGATGCGTTCTTGGAGGACCCCGGGCTTGTGTGGCAGTTTTATTCGTGGCGACGACAGCGGGCGTTGACCGCCAGACCCAACAAAGGCCATTTTGCTTTGGCAGAGTTCTCGAAACGGTTCAATGGCAACGGCAAGAGTCTGCTCAGTATCAACTTGAATGTGGATGGACTAAATGCCCGAGCCGGACACGATAAAAATACGATTGTTGATTTGCACGGCAGCTTGTTTGATTTGAAGTGTACAGACTTCTTCTGCAATTATTATGAAAGAGAGAACTTTAGTTACAGTTTAGGACCGAAACTCGGAGGCGTAGATCCACAACTAAAGGTAGAACCCAATGATCTACAAAGAGAGGAGATACTTGGTGAGACATCACACAGAGAGATTGGAAATGTGAGGAGAGACCCTGACGAAGATATGGATGAAGAGACTGACGAACTGCAAACAAGTGAACTGAGTAAGCGAAGAAAGACAAAGTCCACCAATACGTCCGATGGTCCATCAACCACTGATGTTGTGATTGGTTTACCGAAGGAAGATCTTCCTCAGTGTCCGAAATGTGGAGGATTATTGCGGCCTGGAGTGGTATGGTTTGGTGAGAGTATACCATTGAAGAAGATTGATCGAATTGACGAGTTTTTGGTTCACAACAAGGTTGATCTTGTGTTGGTAGTGGGAACCAGTGGCCAAGTATGGCCTGCGGTAGGGTATGTGGAGAGAGTGAAGTTGCAAGGCGGAAAGATAGCGATATTCAACACAGAGATTAATTACGAGGCAATTGAGAAGGATAAAGGAAATATCTGGGGGTTCGAAGGCGATGCCACACAGACGCTACCTGAAGCATTGGAAGTTATTATTGGAGAGAAGTATTTGCCAAGAGATTGGCGGAGGAGGTGAAGAGCTAAGATCAATTTTGCTTGGTGGAAGTTAAGATGAGAATGCTGGGGAAGTATAGAGGTGGTTGAATTTTTGATGGATGTGCAACGGATGTACAATTCTATGGTAAAATTTAATAGCTGTGGCTAGTGCATAGATTAGAGAGAGTCTCTAATGCTGTGAAACGACTAAAAGCTAGTTGGGATTTGGATCCCCAGATATGGAACATGTCAAGTGTATGGAATACAGAGTGCGGTACGATACAGTCTCTTGCACGTTACATGTTTAGAACCTTCCTCGAACAACTGCTCGTAACTATTCTTTCTCACTGGAAGCTGATTAATCATAGTTCCAATCTCTGTTTCATTCACTGCCCTCTCATTATTAGCCAGTGCTAATTAACCAATTGTCTCACATTCTCTGGTCATTAATATCCAACACAAGTTATGTGTTTGGTCATGCACCATTGGATTACTCAACAACCCAACGTCAATAATGAAATGTTGAAATTGCACTGGCTATGAAGTCAACTCATAAGTCGTGGGTCTCGATACACCTCTGATCGTTTCACACTATTCTTCGGTTTCTCTACAACCAGGAAGACATGCATTGTTTCTTTCTAACTCGTACCAGAACCTTCTTACTGGTGTCGAATGCATGCATTTCTTGACTCTTCCACTTGGCACTTCACATTTCTTGCACTTCGTACTGCGTGTCATTGATTATTCTTCTCTGGTAGTTGATACTTCTTACCATCTGTTGTCTGCAGTTCCCGTTCACTCACCCAATGCATCGCATTCACACCTATTTCTCGAATCTTCCAATTTCTTCTTTCACAAGCCAGATCACATCCAATAATCACCACACACTAAAAGCAAAACATGACCTATAACCGTTTGCAGATTCCAGCCGCCATCGGTGACCTTTTCTTTTTCTGATAACGGTGCCGGAGAACACAATACTTGCAATCTCGTATCCTGCATCTGAAACCCTACAATCTCTACATAGCCATGTCTTGTTCGATAGTGACCCACTTACTCAATCAGTAACGAAATCAAACCCACACCTTGTACACTACTCTTCAGTGCAAATCAGTAGCACTGCACTCTGCAACATGGTAACAACATGTAACAAAATAATACATTAAATGACGGAGGACAAGTAAATAATAAACGAATGAACTTCGAATAAACTTTAAATGATTGGCAATCACTCAGAATATTATTTGCGACCCCCAAATTTCTCGTTACTTCTGACAACTACAGAACCCAACTCAACTTTACATCCACACATATCCTCTGACATTGCAATTATCTCTACGACTCAAGCAGTTGCACAGTTCTAACCGCTACATAATTGAAATGGACTGCAGCCAACCCAAGACAATCTCAGTCCATTCCCGCCAAGTTTGTTTCCCTGACTCGTGTTTTAGAGTTCTAGATTTCTCACGGTTGTGCCTAGAATCGGCCTAACATGATTACAGTTTTGCGTCACTCATTTTTTGGGTGTTCCATTTTCAGCGTACTGTGATTTCCTATACGGATCGTCTACTGACCCTTCCCATGCATCGTTTAACACAGCCATCCTTACACAAACATCCTCACATACATCCTGACATCCACAGACTTACACCTCTACCTCTTGCTTGTGCGTAACATCCACACATCACGTCCAAACACTCGACCGCTCTACTGCATCTCTCGCTTTGCATGCTCTTCCATTCTACAACCGCAAAAAACCCACACACCACGACAATAATCTTCAATACTTCACAACTACAACCCTTTAAATTCTTTCACCTTGTAACGCACTCCTACGTCTTTAACAACCCCATAAGAAGCTCTCCATCACTCGAAAACTCTCTTCAACTCATCTAGTTCTGGGCAGACCAGGCCCTACGCGGGGGTAACTTTGGGCACGCGCATGAAAACAAAGGGCAGCTACACCCCCCGCATCTGAGGCGATGAGGTATAAATACAACTTTTGATCCGTCGCCACACGCGTGGGTTTCTTTCTTGTTTCGGGAACTAAACTAAACATAGAAACTTAAATCTTCAACATGGCCAAAGCTGCAACTGCTACAAAGAAAACCGCCGACCATCCTTCATACAAGGGTAAGTACCACACCCAGCTGCAACTACCAAGGACTTGGTTCTGCTGTCAAAGCGACTTGCCAACATGCGATACTAACATCCAGATATGATCAAGGAGGCAATCACGGTATTGAAAGAGAGAAACGGATCTTCTCGTCAAGCCATCAAGAAGTTTGTTCAAGCCAATCACAAGATTGCTGCTTCCAACTTTGACAGTCAATTCAACTTGGCTTTGAGAAGAGGGGTCGACAAGGGCGACTTTGTCCAACCAAAGGGCCCTTCTGGCCCAGTCAAATTGCAGAAGAAAGAGCCTGTCAAGAAAGTGGAAAAGAAGGAGCCAGCTAAGGTCACCAAGAAACCAGCTCCAAAGAAGGCTGCCACCAAGGCTGCTCCAAAGGCTGCTGCCAAAAAAGTCACCAAGAAGGCTGCTCCAAAGGCCGCTGCCACTAAGGCCAAAGCCACCACCACCAAGAAAGCAGTGGCCAAGAAGCCTGCTGCCGCCAAATCCGCCCCTAAGCCAAAGGCTAAGACCACCGCCAAGAAAGTCACCAAACCAACAAAGAAAGCAGTTGCTACTAAGAAGACTACTGCTAAGAAGCCAGCTACCAAGAAGGCTGCTACCACCACTAAGAAAGCCAAGAAATAAGCGCACCAGCTTGTTGTTCTTCGCCTGTCTGTGGGTGAATTCTTGCAGTGGTTTGATACCGGTTCTCTGTCTCAGGAGTGGTGGGTGACTCGTACCACCCCGATCGCCAGGGATCTGGATCTCGATACCTCTGCCACTAGAGTGTTTCCAGCGGGGTCTTTATTTTGTTTATCTGTATAACTTGTTTGTTTTTGGGCTGTGTGTGTTGCCTCTGGGGAAATCCTTGACTTTGTTATGTATTTTTATCTAATGTACATTATTTAGCCTGGGAGTTGTATGAGACACAAGGGTGATCGTGTGATAGCCAAGAGAAAATCGCCCTCGACAACTGCCATCTGTCAGCTATGTCTGACCTCTAAATCTCAAATATCTTAATGATCTGACATCCACTTTGTTATCAATTTTTGGAAATCCATTATCCAATGATTGTTCTAGTGTTCTGCTTCCAGGACAATTTACTGCCTGGTCTGTCCAGAATTCCATACTAACAGAAGAGTGTCTTTCCCAATTGAGTAAAAAAGACTCATCGTAAATCAATGAAAAATTGACCGAGAAACCAAGAAAATAACAGGAATTGTCAGATGTCAGGAAATCCAGCAATCGGCAAATGTCACCCAATTCTCAATACATCTTAAGTCTGTCCCTTTCAAGCACTCAGACCCAGAGTTACTCGAGGACGCAGGTACCGGCGGCGTGGGTCATTGCAGGGTGCAGCTCCGCGGCACGTGCGACTCATGAATCATTTCCGGGTAGCTGCACAGACCCCATCTGATTTTGAATGCAAGCTTAATAATTGGTCTTTTCATAAAAGTAAAAAATTCTAGAACATCGAGATGCTACGTTCGAGTTTGTTGCTGGCAACACTGGGTTTCAGAAGGTCTGTGTTTCCAACGCTGAGACTTGGGCCTTCGTTGTTGCGAACTCTTTTTATTAGAACTGCAGAGACCCCCAACGTCGATGCGCTTAAGTTTCTTCCATCCACCACAATTCTCAGCAGTGATCTGACGGTGGAATATTTGTCTGGAAGAGATGCTTTCAACTCCCCACTTGCCCGGAAATTGTTTATGATTGACGGGGTGTCTTCGGTGATGCTTGGTTCGAATTTCTTGACGATCGAACGAAAAGGCGATATTGACTGGTCAATATTGAAGCCAGAGATTTTCAGCACCTTGACTGATCATTTGTCTAGCGGAGAGCCTATAATAGATCCTAATGCCGAGCTCCAGTCAGATGTTGATTTTGCAGAGGATGACGACGAGGTGATCTCCATGATCAAAGAATTGATTTTCACAAGAATCAGACCTGCTATCCAGGAAGACGGTGGAGACATTGAGTTTGTGGACATGAAGGACGATGGCACTGTGATCATAAGGCTCAGAGGAGCTTGTAGAAGCTGTGATTCGAGTTCGATTACGTTGAAAAATGGAATTGAGGCGATGTTGAAGCATTATATTGAAGAAGTTACTGCAGTGGAACAAGTAGAAGAGGGAGAATCGTTGGAGTCAGAGACCGTGGCATCAGAAACTTTGAAATCAGAAAATGTGGAAGCAGAGCCAATGACACAAGAAAAATTAGCCCCGCTTAATATTCGGCCAGCAAAGAGAGTTTCGGAAGAAGACATGCCACCAGTTCTTTAGGGATGGCGGTGATAGCATTGAACAGTTTGGCAGGGTGGTAGTATAGTAAACCATTGCATTGAACATGGTAGAGAAGCACTGGGAGTTGACAAGTACTGCTGTATATAAATGGGTTTATGGATATATAATGACATTGTGTGGATGGTGTAGTGGTAGGATCTAAGTGGAGAGGATATTTCTTAGTGAACAGATCATTTTGGATAAGTGACGATGTTGAGGAAGTGACTGTTTTGAATGAGCGTGCTCTGATTGTATTTTTTAGTTGATGTCTAGTCGATGGTTATATTATTGATTGAGAAATGACTTAAAGTGACTTGTATCGATTACAGATCTAAGCATGGTTGCGGCTTGGTTGTGACAAGTGAAGAATAGGTGGGTGCAGTTTATTGTGGGCAACACCACTCTACTTTACTGCAGTAACATAACTGTGAAACAATTTACTAACACAGCGAAAGGAAACATGTTTAGTCTAATCAGAAACGATGTCAGATCTTCAAAATCAACACCATGTTGTTCGCATCACAGTATTATGGTATGATCAAATGACTCTGGAACAATTTTTGTCAACCATCAAAACGTACCTGGAGCACTCTAACTATGTGTGCTCGTATTTCTAACCACTCCAATTCATTACTCCACTACTAATCCTCTACACTTCTTAGATTAGATAATCCAACTCGTATTTGAATCACACACCATTAGCCAATCCCATTAATTTTTTGTTTTACCTGTTTTGCAGCCTCTTGTTGCTACTCACCTATTTTTCATCGTCCTACGACTCGGCTACTCTTGCAAACCGGACTGATTTAATTAAGCAATATGGGGGTGTCTAAATTAACAGAGTGAGCACACAACACAGTGAAGTGTGTTAGTGCTATATTATCCCAGTTCTGTGGACCTTTGCTCTTGTGGTTTCTTATCACTAATTGATTTCAATTTGTCTATATATAATAAATTTCTGTACCATTGAACTACCTTTCACTTGTACCAACTACTAATTCCTGCTTCTGTCTTGAACCACCACTTCCCACCACCAACAGTCCACTCCAAAACCAACACCAACAAACAATTCTCAACACCAGTCACTAAACAGAAAAAACCAACAACATCCTATCACAACCTTAACATTACCTCACTCTTACCTCACTACCTTAAAAATATTCCTCTTAGCTCTTTCCCCGGCTGCCCTACGACAATCATCCCAATGCAAATAAATCCCATTTCAACAGGCCCATCGCATCTCATCGCTCCTACTGCAACCACGCACCCCAGCACAACCCTCGATCTGTGTCACGTGCCCCACACAATCTTTGTCCCGAACCTGCACCGCGCTGTATGACACCATCGCTTTCTTCCTACCCGGCCCCAAAAAAATTTCAGTCCGTCATGCACCCCCCAAAAAAATTTTAGGACCATCTAAACCGTCGGACTTGTCACTGTTTCTTCTTCTTCTTCTTCTTCTCTCTCTCTACTCTGATAGCGGTCTTAGCTCCTGTGATCCGTGTGCGCTAGGATTAGATTATTGGAATAGAGGTTAGAACCATCGCAGCAAACCTAATATCTTGGACCAACGTTTTTCACCATGACCGTGGCATTTCCAGTTTCTGCTCCTTTGCAGTCCACCGATCCATTGATGGTGCTTCAGCTAAAGGACAACTTGACCGTGTCTGGGTACTCCTTTGGTGCCCCGGTCTCTGTCTCCGGGGAGTTGGTTTTCCAGACCGGAATGGTTGGGTACCCGGAGTCGATCACCGACCCTTCCTACGAGGGCCAAATCTTGGTGATCACTTACCCATTGGTGGGTAATTACGGTGTTCCAGACACCGAGATCATGGACGAGTTGCTCAAAGACGTCCCTAAATACTTTGAGAGCAACCGCATCCACGTGGCTGGGTTGGTTGTTGCCAATTACACCGAGAAGTACTCGCACTACCTTGCCAAGTCTTCTCTTGGCCAATGGTTGAAGAAGGAAGGAATTCCTGCGGTGTATGGTGTTGACACCCGTCACTTGACCAAGCACTTGCGTGACAAGGGTTCCACCTTGGGTAGACTCTGCTTGTCTCGTGAGGGCAACAGTTTGTCGAGCCTTGAGTCTTGGGAGTCTAGCTTTACTGTGCCTGAATGGGTTGATCCTAACCTCAAGAACTTGGTTGAGAAGGTTTCTATTAAAGAGCCTAAATTGTACAAGCCAGACCCGGCTACTGCCATCAAGAAAGCTGACGGCTCGACCATTCGTATTCTTATGATTGACGTTGGTTTGAAGTACAACCAGACCAGATGCTTTGTCAAGAGAGGTGTCGAGGTTCTTGTTGTGCCATGGAACCACGACTTCTTGAAGGAGCAATACGACGGTCTTTTCATCTCCAACGGACCTGGTGACCCATCGGTGTTGACCGAGGTTGTCAGCAAGTTGAAGGTGGCCTTGTCTGAGGCAAAGACCCCAATCTTTGGTATTTGTCTTGGACACCAATTGATTGCCCGTGCTTCTGGTGCCTCTACCTTGAAACTCAAGTTTGGTAACAGAGGTCACAACATCCCTGCTACCTCCTTGATTTCTGGCCGGTGCTACATCACCTCCCAGAACCATGGTTATGCTGTTGATACTGCCACTTTGCAGAACAACTGGAAAGAATTGTTTGTCAATGCCAACGACGGATCCAACGAAGGTATTTACCACACTGACTTGCCATTCTTCTCTGTGCAGTTCCACCCGGAGTCCAACCCTGGTCCTAAAGACACCGAGTTCCTCTTTGACACCTTCATTGAGACCGTGGTCAAGTTCCAGAGCTCCAAGAAACTTGCTCCAGTTGAGTTCCCTGGCGGACTTTTGGCCGACAACAAGTTGAAGAACCCAATTGTCAAGGTCAAAAAGGTCTTGGTCTTGGGATCTGGTGGTTTGTCGATTGGTCAAGCCGGTGAGTTTGATTACTCTGGTTCTCAAGCCATCAAGGCCTTGAAAGAAGAAGGTATTTACACCATCTTGATCAACCCTAACATTGCTACTATCCAGACTTCCCAAGGACTTGCTGACAAGGTCTACTTCTTGCCAGTGAACGCCGAGTTTGTGAGAAAGGTGATTCTCAAGGAGAAACCAGACGGTATCTACGTGACGTTTGGTGGTCAAACTGCCTTGTCGGTTGGTATCCAATTGAAGGATGAGTTTGAAGGATTGGGAGTTAAGGTTCTTGGTACTCCAATTGACACTGTCATTACTACTGAAGACAGAGAATTGTTTGCCAATGCCATGGAGGAGATTGGTGAGAAGTGTGCCAAATCGCACGCTACTTCCAACATCAAAGACTCGATTGCTGCTGCCAACGATATTGGTTACCCATTGATTGTTCGTGCTGCTTACGCTCTTGGAGGTTTGGGATCTGGGTTTGCTGACAACGAAGAGCAATTGGTGGATCTCTGTAACAAAGCTTTTGCTTCTTCTCCTCAAGTCTTGATTGAGAAATCCATGAAAGGTTGGAAAGAAATCGAGTACGAGGTTGTCAGAGATGCTCATGATAACTGTATCACTGTGTGTAACATGGAGAACTTTGACCCATTGGGAATCCACACTGGTGACTCTATTGTGGTTGCTCCATCCCAGACTTTGTCTGACGAAGACTACAACATGCTCAGAACCACTGCTGTCAATGTGATCCGTCACTTGGGAGTTGTTGGTGAGTGTAACATCCAATATGCTTTGAACCCATTCTCCAAGGAGTACTGCATTATTGAGGTGAATGCTCGTCTTTCCAGATCGTCTGCTTTGGCTTCTAAGGCTACTGGTTACCCATTGGCTTACACTGCTGCCAAGTTGGGTTTGAACATTGCTTTGAACAACATCACCAACGAGGTCACCAAGTCCACCTGTTCTTGTTTCGAGCCTTCTTTGGATTACATTGTCACCAAGATCCCACGTTGGGACTTGAAAAAGTTCACCAGAGTGTCGACCTTGTTGTCTTCTGCCATGAAGTCTGTCGGTGAGGTCATGGCTATTGGCCGTACTTTTGAAGAATGTATTCAAAAAGCCATCAGAGAAACCGATTACCAGAACCTTGGTTTTAACGCCACCAATGCTCTTATGTCCATTGACGAAGAGCTCCAGACACCAAGTGACCAACGTCTCTTTGCTATTGCCAACGCCCTTTCTTCTGGTTACACTGTTGACAAGATCTGGGAACTCACCAAGATCGACAAATGGTTCTTGAACAAGTTGTCGACTCTTATTGAGGTTGGTAACGAGATCTCCACCTACGGCGAGCAGAAGAAAGAGTTCCCAGTGGAGTTGTTGAGAAACGCCAAACAGCTTGGTTTTGACGATCGTCAGATTGCCAAGTTCCTCAACTCCAACGAGAACGCTGTGCGTAACATCAGAAAAGAGCACGGCATCTTCCCAAGTATCAAACAGATCGATACTGTTGCTGCTGAGTTCCCATCGCACACCAACTACTTGTACCTTACTTACAACGCTGACAGCAACGATGTGTCATTCTCTGGCGACGACTCTGGTTCTATCATTGTGCTTGGATCTGGTGTGTACAGAATCGGTTCTTCTGTCGAGTTCGACTACTGTTCTGTGACTACCGTGAGAACCCTCAGAAAACAGGGACTCAAGACCATCATCATCAACTACAACCCAGAGACCGTGTCCACTGATTTCGACGAGTCTGACTCGTTGTTCTTTGAGAACATCAACAACGAGACTGTGTTGGATATCTACGACCTTACTCAGTCTGGAGGAGTGGTTGTTTCCATGGGAGGTCAGACCTCTAACAACATTGCCTTGAACCTCTACAGACAGAACGTCAAGGTGCTTGGTACTTCTCCAGAGATGATTGACGGTGCCGAGAACAGATACAAGTTCTCTCGTATGTTGGACAGTATTGGCATTGACCAACCTGCTTGGAAAGAGCTTACTTCTATTGACGATGCTCAAGCCTTTGCTAAGAAGGTGTCTTACCCAGTTCTTGTTCGTCCTTCTTACGTGTTGTCTGGAGCTGCCATGAACGTGTGTTACTCTGACCAAGACCTCAAGAAATATCTTAACGAGGCCGTTGCTGTGTCCAGAGACTACCCTGTGGTGATCACCAAGTTCATTCAAGATGCCAAAGAAATCGAGATGGACGCTGTCTCCAGAGACGGTAAGTTGGTGATGCACGTTGTTTCTGAGCACATTGAGAATGCTGGTGTCCACTCTGGTGACGCTACTCTTGTTGTTCCTCCTCAAGATCTTTCCAAGCACACTGTTTCCAAGATTGTGTATGCCACTGCCAAGATCGCCGAGGCCTTGAACATCACTGGTCCATTGAACATCCAGTTCATTGCCAAGGATGAAGACATCAAGGTGATCGAGTGTAACGTGCGTGCATCTCGTTCGTTCCCATTCATCTCCAAGATTGTTGGAACTGACATGATTGAGTTGGCCACCAAAGCCATTGTTGGAATCCCATTTAAGGCTTATCCAAACAAGAAACTCCCAGAGCTTTATGTTGGTGTCAAGGTGCCACAGTTCTCGTTTGCTCGTTTGCTTGGTGCTGATCCTGTGCTTGGTGTTGAGATGGCTTCTACTGGTGAGGTTGCTGCCATTGGTAAGAACAAGTTCCAGGCTTACTTGAAGGCTTACATGGCCTCGGGACTCTCGCTTCCAAAGAAGAACATCTTGTTGTCTATTGGATCTTACAGAGAGAAACAAGAGCTTTTGCCAGCCATCAAGAAACTTGTCAAGCTTGGTTACTCGATCTACGGTACCTCCGGTACTTTCAACTTCTACCAAGAATGCGGAGTGCCAATCCAATTCTTGGAGATGGTTGATGACAAGGAAGACAACGAACACAGTTTGAACGCTTACCTTGCCAAGAACTTGATTGATCTCTACATCAACATTCCTTCCAACAACAAGGTCCGTCGTCCAGCCACCTACGTGTCCAAGGGTTACCAATCCAGAAGAATGGCCATTGACTACGCTGTTCCGCTTGTCACCAACAACAAGGTTGCCAAGCTTCTCATCAACGCCATTGCCTCGTGTCCAAAGGACCTTGCCATTGGCGAGATCGACACTCTTAGATCGTTTGTCGAGACCACTGACGACGACGAGAGCGCTCCATTGTCGCCAGCTGCCTACAGAAGATTCTCTGTCACCAAGAGTTCTACTGCTGATGTGTTTGAGAAGAACTTCGAGAAGGTCGAGTCTGCCATTGACGACACCGACTTGGTTTCTCAGCCATTGCCAAAGGAGATCAAGATCCAAGGACCTTTGGAACAGTACATCCGGTCGAACAACCCATTCTTGCGCAAGTCTGTTGCCTCTGTCAAACAGTTCTCGCGTTCTGACTTGCACATTTTGTTCACTGTTGCTGCTGAGATGCGTCTTGCTGTGCAACGTCAAGGTGTGCTTGACCTTCTCCAAGGTCGTGTCTTGACTACTATGTTCTACGAGCCATCCACCAGAACTTCTACCTCGTTCAATGCTGCTATGCAAAGACTTGGAGGAAGAGTCGTGGAAGTCAAGGCTGAGAGTTCCAGTGTCAAGAAAGGTGAGTCTATCAAAGACACCATCATGACCCTTGCTTCTTACTCTGATGCCATTGTGTTGCGTCATCCTCAAAAGGAGTCTATCAGCATTGCTGCCAAGTTCTCTCCAGTGCCAGTGATCAACGCAGGTAACGGATCGCACGAGCATCCTACCCAAGCATTCCTCGACCTCTTCACTATCCGTGAAGAGCTTGGTACCGTCAATGGTATTACTGTGACCTTTGTCGGTGACTTGAAATACGGAAGAACCGTGCACTCGTTGGTGGAGTTGTTGAAACACTACCACGTCAAGATCAACTTGGTTGCTCCAGATGAACTCCAGATCCCTGAGAACATCCGGTCTGGAATCATCACCTCGAACCAATTGGGCACTGAGTCTGAGACTTTGACCCCAGAGATTGTCGCCGAGACTGACGTGTTGTACGTCACCCGAATCCAGGGCGAGAGATTCTCGTCCGATGACGAGTACCTCCGCTTGAAGGACTCTTACATCATCGACAACAAGGTGTTGGCCCACGCGAAACAGCACATGTGTGTCTTGCATCCATTGCCACGGGTAAACGAGATCAAGGAGGAGGTCGACTTTGATCACAGAGCCGCCTACTTCAGACAAATGAGATACGGTTTGTTTGTGCGCATGGCATTGTTGGCCCTTGTTGTTGGAGTTGATTTCTGGTAATTGTCCAGCTATCTACTGTAACCAAAATCCATCCTCTTTATATCACCTTATTATAAATATTGACTTATAAATGTTGTTCTACAGAATGAGTAAACGGAAGCAGGAGGAGTAAAGAGAAGGAGGTGAACCGGGAGAGATGAAAGAAATAAACTGAATGAGATAAACCGAAAGAGGTAAATAGAACGAGCCAAACAAAATGAAGTAATGAACTGCATAGAATCAGAACCCTTGTACATTGTAAAGAGGTCTTAGCCCAAGGTTTGAAAATTGAAATCTTGCCTAAAAGAACCCTTTATGCAAGTCGTACAAACTCATGTTTCATCAATCTCGCTGATGTGCCGTTTATAGATTCGAAGATGTCTAAGAATCTATTCCTAGAACAGTGTAAGGGATGGCCAAGATTGGTGGATGGTTTCTTCTAGAATAGGATGTCTATAGACACATGTCCAAGAATAGACTTATATGCTCATAGAACATTCTGGATTGCTTAATTGCAACCCCTTGTCTTATCGAATACCTTTTAATGTCTGATTTGTCTACCCTTTGTTATCTACGCTTATTGTGATTCCCAATTGAGATTCTGGTGTTCATGTCTTACAATTAAAAAGTCCGTGCATAAGCATAGTGCACCAAGAAATGCTCGAGTAAAAGCCTCCACTAAAACTCACTACACGCAAAATTAAATTGTTTCAAACTAGAATCAATCCATATAAGCCGTCGTGGAAAATAGTCTATTATATTTTATTCCCATTCCAAATTGCAAAAATATCTCAATAGTTGTCCCTTTGGTGTTTTCCATGTAGAAACGGGGTGCCACCCCCTAAACTACACTCCCACACTCTAATATTCTGTCCCGGGTAACCCTTACCAACTCACCAATCACTGGTCGGTTTTTTCTAATACTCTTCCATAGTGTACATAATACTAGACATACAACACAATGTATCCATTTGAGGGAGCTCTTCCATATACCATTATTTTTGGGGTAAGTGAATTTTGAGCTAGTGAATGGCTGGAGCTGCAGAATTTTTAATTGCAAGTACTAACTGGTTAGTTTTTTACCCTTGCTGGTGGATCTGTGTCTGCAGTTCATTACTTGAAGAATGGTAACAAAAGAGACAGATATGGATTGGATCACTGGGACAGACAGCATTTTGAAAGAGATTACAGATTAACTGGAACTTTCAGAGGTCAATCTGATGAGGTGACTGCTCCAGATTCTTTTGCAACCAGTGGATTCAGAAAGTTGCAGAAAGTGCCAAGATGGTGGTAAGCTGGGGAGTGTTAGAAGAGGAACAGTGTATTGTTAAGAGAAGGAGGTTGTTTGATTGAAGTTGAGCTTTTATGAGAGTCTTGGAGAAATTTTGGGGAGAATTGAAGATTGGTTAATGTAAATTTCTTAAGATGCAAGGTTCAATTTATGATCGATGAATTACCTAATGATCAACAAATTGTGAACAATAAGAGAAACAGAATTGAGATCAGAAGGATAGATGGAAGTAGTAAGATGGTCGGTTAATAGTGTTATTCGAGTAATAATTTGCACTGTTGACCAATGGTGGGACCTATTATTGGAACGTTCGGGAGAAAGGATGTAAAACAAGAGTGATCAAGAATTCGAGTGGTAGTGCCGTACTACTTTGGAGGTTTCTGTTTTTATATTGCAATTGATCAACACGCATGAAACATTTATGAATTGGTGTAGAAGGGAAAGTTGGATGTAGATTGGTGGTGCTGGAGAATGATAGAAGGTGGAGTGAAGTTTAGAGAGAAAGTGACGGGACAAGAGAAGAGTGATAAGAGGAGATGGGATTGAAGAATGGAAAAGTAGTTGAAAGGAGTGTGACTGTAAAAGAATGCTCGAGTGAAAAGAAAAGTGGAAGAGCAAAGATTGGATTAGTGTGAAGTAAAGATTGGAGTGAAACTTGGAGACTTGAAGGGTTGATATGTGGAGAGAGGAAGCTTAAAGTACTACGCAATTAAATTGTGACTAGTAATAGATTTTTAGTTGGGCTTCTGATACCATTTGGTAGTTCAACTATAATTAGAAGTAGTCGGTATAGTTAGCATGTGCCAATTGATAAATCCACTGTGTAGCTTTTCATATGCAGTTGATGTTGATTATGAAAGTTGTGATCCATTGTAAAACGACTGGCATATGATTCTTTGTGCCAGGCATGCTCTCAAGAAAACAATTTTGTAAAACTCTCTTAAATGTGATGTCTGTATTGCATTGAAATTCTTTACCTCGGAAGCATTACTGTTTCTAATGCATTACTTCTAGTATAGACCTTCTAGTGCAGTTTTCTTGTGCAGTGGATCTGCTGTAATGCTTCCCACATACTACTTCAACTACACTACTTCTAAAATAAGGCACAATCCTATGAAAACTTGAAATCCTACATAATAAACGTACGAAGAATATACCCTCTTAGACTTTACTAGACACAAACCAGTCAAGCCATCCGTTATCATTCCTATCTCCTGTCCACCATCAACCATGCTACTCTTCGAAATTGCAAAGATGTATTAAAATTAAAACCAAACTAGAATGATCAAGATCTGTAGGTATATAAAGCTAAAGAAAGGACAAAAATAATGATAAAGACAAGATATTATTATGAAACGATGGGTGGAGTTTTGGTGTTGTACTGGTTGCACCAGCAAACTAGCTCGCTGACACCCGTGGTATCTCAAGCTTGTGTATTCTAGTTTACCTACGTTCACTGGTCCGGGCCAGCCAACTGTAGCTCTAGCAAAGGATGATCTTGGAATATGCAGCAGTCTAAGTAGCCTTGACCGAAGCATTGGCGTTCTTTCTGCGGAAGAAATCAAACACCTTCTTGGTAGTGGAATCGTTCTTGCGCGACCCTCCGGAGATGATCACGCTTTTCACCCGCTGTTTCTGGGGAGAACTCTTCAAATGCGAACTGAGTCCGTACTGAGACTGGGAAATCTTCTCGCCGGCTCCGATGTTGGTCGAGCTGCGGTTACGGTTACCAAGCACCGTCGAGGCTCTTCTGCCAAACGACACGCTCTTGGACTGTTTATGATAATTCTGCTGGGCGCCAGCCTTCTCGTCGTAGTCGTAAGAGTTACCGAACAGACCAAGCGATCCAAATATACTGAACCGTTTCTTGTCGCTCTTGGAAGTGCCGTTGGTGTTGGTCGAGGTTTCCGATTTCATTCTGGTGGAATGTGATCTTGGAATGTTGACCTTGTTGCTGCCGTCACCCAACAATCCCAATCCTCCATACTTGCTGTTGCGCTTGGACTTTTTGTCTGCTGCGCTGTTCTGCTGGAGCGGAGAAGGAGGCACACCATTGGTGATGAGATCGTACTCTGGAGACGAGTCTGCAGTGGTTGGCGAGTGGCTGTAACTGGACAACCGACTGGTCTTTGTGTCTGGAGAATCACCCTTGGTCTTGCCAAAGATATTCTCGATGACTGCATGGGAAGCAAACGACGGACGGCTCTTTGTTGGGGTGGTGTCGACTGCCGGAGGTTTTCTGTTCTCCTTGGCGTCTGGTGATAGCTTCAACTCGTCACCAATCGACTTGATAGGAGAAATCTCGGTGCCTTCATGGTACTTCTTGGTAGCCGACTTTGGAGCAGTGGTGGTAGGACTGGTGGTCTTAGGCATCATGAATTGGAAATCGGCGTTCAACGGACCGTCTGGAAGCAATCCTGGGTGGTACGACGAAGGTCTAGGTTTAGACTTTGGATCAGGGCCAGGCAATTTCTGGTCTTTTCTGGTAGTTCTAGACCCGACCTTCATTGGCAACTTCTCAAACACCTCGCTGTTTGGCACCGAGTCGGCGACCTCGCTCACAGAATAAATACTGTTGCGCTTGTTGTCGGCATTGACCACGTCTTGAAGCACCACCAGGGCTCGCTTGTAGTTTCTGGGTACGCTACTTGGCAAGGTGTCGTTGGCAACCGCGTTCTCGCCCAACGACTTGATCGAAGCAGACAGCTTGGAAGGCGGCATGTTGACAAGGTTAGGGGCGCCGTTGCTGGATGGATTTGAAACTTGGTGGGACGAATATGATTTAGGAGGACCTCTGGACGGTAACACGGTAGGGATGTTCAAGCCACCATTGGCAATCGCAAACGACGAGGTCGTAGGCTCCACCATGGAGTATCTGTTAGAAGCCCTAGTGTTTCTATTGACGTTGGACCGGTGGGTAGTAGGAGGAGGCAGTCTGGAGCTTGTTGTTTGCTGGTGACTGGTGGACTGAGGAGCCAAAGTCTTGGTGGCAGAAGACGACGAGTGCGATTTCTGGGACTGCGATTGCTGCTGTTGTTGTTGCTGCTGCTCGAGTTTCTGCTGTTGTAATAACGCCTGTTGTTGCCGTGTGATGGCAGCGTTTCTGTCCCACTCTTCCGGAGTTACCGACAAGAACGGAGCGTGAGGCGCAAGCCACGAGTGCTGGCGCACCTGTTTCAAGGTATATCTGTACTTTGGCTCAGGGACCAAGATGTTTCTCAAAAGGTTACGAGGCAAAGGCTGGACGTATTCCGGAAACGTCAACTCGGTGGTGCTGATGTAGTTGTAAAGTTTCGAGATGTTGGTGCCCTCAGGGTTATCTGGATCGTCGTCAAATGGTAAATAACCAGCTAACATAGCATACAAAATCACACCACAGGACCAGACGTCAACCTTACGAGCTTCATACGACTCGTTCTTCAACACAAGTTCAGGAGCAGCATAGCACGGAGACCCGCACGAGGTTTTCATGAGCTCGTTGCCGGGGGTGAAGCTGTTGACAAACCCAAAATCGGTGATGATGATGTTCTTGTGCTTGTCAAGTAAGAGGTTCTCCAACTTCAAATCACGGTGGACAATATGTTTCAGGTGCATGTAATCAACCCCCGAAACCAACTGGGAGAACAACCGCGACGCCATCAGGTCCTTCAAGTGCTTGTGGTGGAAAATGTAGTCGAACAACTCGCCGCCAGACGCGTAGTCCAACACGATGCCAACGTACTTGTCGTTCTGCAACACCTCTTCCAACCGGACAATGTTCGGGTGCGAGAGCTTCTTGAGCGCATTGATTTCGCGGTGGACCTTGCTCTCGCGCTCGGAGCCTCTGGGAATCGAGTCTCGCTTGATCAACTTGATCGCCACCTGCGACGGTTGCTTGCCGTCTTTTCGCCAACCTAATTTCACCTTGCCAAACTCACCTTCGCCCAAAGTCGAGCCCAAGATGTACGCGCCAAACCGGACTTCGCGGTGGGCACGCCGTATGACCCCCAGGGGAAGGTTGGACGCAGAATACTGGCTGGGCATTGTTGGATCCTGGCACTGTGGTGGTGGTGAAGAATTGAAGTGGTGGACGAACCTTGGAACCCCGCAAGGCTTAGGGCAAGAGGACTGGATCAAATAACTGCCCGACAGAGGCAGGCAACTAGATGAAGGAAGAAATGCTGGGGAAAGGCCGCCAGCAGGATGCACGGAGGGGAGGAGTAACCAGGTGGTGTTATGGGTGAGGTTGTGAACAGCACATTGACAGACACTAGTGGTTCCAGGGTGTGGTGGTTTTCGCGCGGTCACGTGCGCAGGCAGCGGAAAGCGAGCGAGGTTTCTGTGGGCATGCTGTGCAGCTGCGTTGTTTTGGGTGGTGACTGCACGGGGCACGCAACCAGGCAGCGTTTGCCAGGATAGAATGGAGACGTAATCGTTACTGGATTGGTAAGTCGGTGTACAGTTTTAGGAAAGCTTCGGAAGGGGGTGCGTCGGGGTGTGCGTGACTGGCAGGACTGCCACGTGAAACATGGGTCACGGGATGGTCACGGGGATTTGGTCACATGTTTGAGTCACGTGTTTGTTTTCTTTCTTTGATCATGTGACACTGGCAAGACTGGAGTGAATAGTACCAGCATAGAAGTTGGATAGTGAGACAGTTGAGAGTGGAGTAGAAGTTGAATAGCAGAGAAAACAAAAAAAAAACACAACATGACCTCCGGCGAATTATCAAACGACGAAATCGCTTTGTATGATCGTCAGATCCGTTTATGGGGTTTGGAAGCTCAGAAACGGATTAAGACCGCACATATTCTCATTATTAATTTGAGTGCTGTAGGAACCGAAATCGCCAAAAGCCTTATGCTTGGAGGTATAGGGAGTTTGAGTGTGATAGACAACCATAAGGTCAGCGAATTGGATCTTGGGGCCCAGTTCTATGTGTCAGAAAAGGATATTGGTAAATACAGAGTGGACAGTGCCAGGGCTAAGATCCAAGAATTGAATCCTCGAGTGCATTTGAAAGTGGAGAGTGAAGATGTGAGTTCCAAGTCTGAAGAGTGGTTCAAACAGTTTACGATGGTGATATCGACAGAACAGCTGAAACAAGAAAATATCCGAGTGGGCAATATTACTCGCCAGTTGAATATTCCGTTCTATGCTGCTGGCTTGAATGGGTTGTATGGGTATATATTTGTGGACTTGATCGAACATATGGCAGTGCACAGAAGAGAAAAGTCCAATGTGGCTACTCAGCCAGGTCAGATATTTAGTTTCAGCAAAATCGAGTCTGTTGCTTTGGTGACAGAGAACAATGATCAGTTTGAAAACGTTACTACTGCTGACACTTTCAATAGTTTTGAGCAGTTCATCAATAATGCTCTGCTGCCTACAAAAGCTTTACTTGAAACATACACCACCCGTCGGAAACTCCGCAAAATCACCCCTATTCTTCCATTGACGTTGGCTTCTTTTGACGGTGGACTTGACAACACTGACGAGTTCACTGCTGCTGCTAAGATGTACGCTGACAATTTATCGTTGCCTCCATCAGTGTTAGAAGACAAACAAGACTTGATAACCAGATTCATCAACCAGTATCAGACCGAGTTTGCTCCAGTGTCGGCTATAATTGGAGGTACATTGGCTCAGGATATCATAAATGCCTTGGGACTGAAAGGAAGACCCATCAACAATTTCATCATCCTCGATGGGGTGTCTGGAGACATGCAGATTTTTAGATTGTAATATGGAATAGCATTTAATGAACAATAGACTGGGTCTTGTCTACGAAGATATTGTAGAGACTACACTCGAACTAGGTTGTTGTATTGTTAATGATGATTCTTAGAATTACGATCTCTGAATCTGAAATCTCAGACAGCGTATTTTTCATTGAGAAGACTTGAGAATTGGTGTTGGTTTGCAACTTTTTGACTATGTGTCATGTGAAATTCAAGGAATCGTGTTGTGGAAAGTTGCACTTCTGCTTATTTAATTGAGTATTTATTATATTGAAGATAATTATTGGTCCTTGAAACTACCATTTTTGGTTTTAAAATGAAAATAAACGAACCGGAACATGAAAAATCGACCCCTAAGCGACCCTTTAAAAGTGGGATACTTGACACTTCTTGAAAAACTACACTCTCAAGATTCACTGTCGTAAAACAACTCGAACCATATCACTGTTGTTCTTCGTTGGTCTTCAAATCCTTAGAGTTCTCAATTCTCTCTACTTTCTCTCATCAATCTCTAGACATTCTCTAAACAATGTCGCACCATTCTAGAAAACTGAAATCTACCACAGTCCAGCCTACACACAACCACCCACTACAAATTAACATATCTGACATCAATTGACTGTTCTGCTACCTATATCTCAAGTCAACCACCGTTCCTCGGCACTACTTTTGCCAAAACCTAAGTTTCATCAACCATTAAAATTACAAAATTTATGAAATATAACGCAGATCAATGTTTCAATGAGCAGCGAAAACTTAGATGTTGGATGGGTAAAGGAAAACTCTCACGGAAGCACCAAAAGTCTTTGGTGGCAAGTTTTTCTTGAAGTTGGCACGGACAATCCCAGAGTTACCGTGGGTTCTGGTGACTTTTCCCCAGATGACTCTGATCTTGGATCCTCTGATCTCCTTGGAAGCTCTGTAAACGTATGCAATTCTCTTACCCAAGTAGAACTTGGCGGCTTCTGGCTCCTCAACACCTTCGATCTTGATCAAAGACACGTTTGGGTTATTGACGCTCTTACTTCTTTGGTAAGAAAGGTGTTTACCTTTAACGTACACTGGATTGTTAGTAATTGGTTCTGGGTTGCAAATAGATTATTGATTTGGAGAGTTGGAGTTGATAAGTTGGTGAGTGTGGTTAAGAAATTGTGAAGTATTGTGATTCTGACTTAATGAACCAATTAACAATACTTGTTATTTTGTTGGCATAGTAATAAGATGGCAAGCAGAGATGAAAAGTTTGAATCACAAACAGAAAACAAAGACAATGACACAGATACTTGCAAACAAAACTAAAAAGATATACTTTCTCAAAAACATATCTCCAACAGTTCCTTAGTAAATGAACAGTATGTTATTGACACACAGTCAATATCAATTATTCATTACTAGTGCATGCTCAATACTGCTTGTCTTTGTTATGTTTGTATCAAACCTTTTCTCAATAAACATTTACTGCTTGGTTTCCAAAGAAACCCCGACTGATAATCATGATTGTTTATGATAGTTGATTCAACTTTGGTTGTTTGATATATCTTGTTGTTCCTCTTTAATACTGATCTTCATAATCTTGAAATCCTTGTTAAATTCAACATCCATCATTCATTCATTCGTTTTCAATCAACGTTCATTCCACAATCATTCAATCGGATCGCAATCAAATTGTCATTTCTCTCTGCCATACTTCATTTCTAGTGCTTGTGTTCATTAGAGCCAAATTTTCACATTACTACTTTCACAATTGTTTCATTGACATTTCCTCACCTCGCTTCCATCAAACTTCATTTCTCAAGTATCCAAATCAACTGGAATCTACTCTTATATCGTTTATCTTCAACATACATCTTGTTTGTTCAGCCATCTTTCTTTAGTTTGTAGGTCGTAATGCTAAGTTAACAAATAGGTAGTGAATATTTTTTTGGTGCAGCGCACACTCACTGACTGAGGTCACGTGTGCCATGGCATTGAAAAAAGTGCAATGTTTTTCTGGGCAGTCACAGTTGATAGTGGTGACACGCACGTGTATAGAGATAGGTCAAACGGATCCTTCTCACGCATCATGCAGAAGCTCCACAGCATACTTCAAGCTATGAGTTACAATGAAATAGTGAACAATCCACTCTGGTGAACTTAGCACGTATATATATATGAACAATTAAACATACTTCAACTTAAAACGAGTATTAGACCACAGTGATTTCTTTCTCTTCGTCAAACGCTTTCTGAGAATATCTCCAATGACAAGCAGAACTGGCAGGTTTACCGTCAGCAACAAATGTACCACTTGGCACGTTGTATGGAGACAACCCACTCAATCCACAGAGGTTCTGGAAAATCGGGTCTTCGGCAGCCTCGGTCATATGGAACCAACGGGTTTGCCAAGGTTTACCTGCTGCGGTTTCCGCCTTACGTTTCTCACGTTCTTCGTTCTCCAAAAGAGTCTTTTCTTCGGAGATTTTATCAAACGATCCTTCCTTGATAGCGTCGGCGACCTTCTTCCAAGCTTTTCTACTTTCCAATTCGTTCTGCTGCTCGATTGGTTTCACCTGGAGCGACTCAGGCTGCAACAGAGCGTCGTAGAACGGTTTCCCGTTTCTGGTACTGTTACCCTCGTAGATCACCGAGGACCCAGACCACTGGCCAGTGATAGTATAGAGTGGAGTCTGTTTCTTTTGCATGGCCAACTTGTCTTGGAATATTTTGACTTTGAAAGTGTTTTTCTTCCCACTGACCCAGCCTTTACCACTGTACTCAATAACACTGATGTACCCATTGGAAGACACAATGTACGATTTCCCGTCAAGCTCGACGTATGGAGAAGCCATCAAGATTCCCTCGATGTGCAACCCAGGAAGTGTCACCAAGTACTCCTCTTTCAAGTCACGGTACTCCAAGAGCGCATGGCCGTACTGTTTGACATTAAGAGTGAGCGAGGTGGCTGTGATCAGAGACTTGATCTCGTTGTAGCCCTGTAAGTAAATATTGTTTTTCTTGTTGAATATGGAGTATGCAGTGGACGGAGGATGATGCGACACCTGTTCCGAAAGAAGCACGGTCTCGCCCAACTTCTGATCCTCAGACTTGTCTTCCCACTTGCCTACAAACACCTCGCCAAGGAACGGATTGAGAGGTTTCTTCTCGGACCCCATTGCCTCGTTCCGGGACGCGTACTGTGACCTCAACGTAGCAATGAACCATTTTGTCACGGCAATCTGTCTTTCAAGGCCCTTGGAGTCGCCTGGGAGAAAAGCAGGGGCAGCCAACAAGCTTGGGTGCTCGCACCAGAATTGGGAATACTCCACCAACGACACAGGAGACAAAATGAATGGCGGCGCAGTAAGTGTGTATAAATCACCATTGAACGAAGCAATGGATTTAAGGAACGACTTCCATGAAGCAGAGCTGGAGGACAGAGACATGGTACTAACTGCTCAGCGACTGACGGCAATCCAGATCTCTCTTTAGTGTTCTAGGACAAGCACTCTACTTATAGGTTGTGGTTTCCCCATCGTATAGCATTTGTGATGAGCAACATGAGCCATGGCGGGTAATCTTCTGTCGATTGCGCCTCGGCTGGTGTCAGAGTGTCAGTAATGACATTGTGGGTGGCACCAGCAATATGGATTGGCAAGATGGAGGAATGGAAATATTCTCCGAGACAAGGAATATGTTATTCACCTGATTCTTAAAAAGAAAAAGTGATAGATACACATGTAAATCAGGTTAGTCCAGACATATCCAGTCCGAAATGGGGCTGCCATGTACCATGCAGGTGGGTCGATATCCATGATTCTTGGGGTGTGGACGGCCTTAATTAGGGTGAGTGTAAGAGAGAATGGGATAAAGAATGGTTGATGATTTTTGATCTTTTTCGGAGTGAATCTAGTTGAAAATTTGGTAGTCGGGGTTTTTAACTTGTTTAAACATATTTCTTTTATTTTCAACTGAATTGGTTGTTTTTTGGCTGAGATACACTAGCCTGTTATGGATGAATAGAATGCACTGTATACTTCTGAGCAGTGCTATTGTAGTATGTGTGCCATGTACCAACATGACGGGTCTTTCTACCATTAATTATGCATAATAGCAGACGCGAAACAAAAATATTCAGAAGACGCAGACATTGAATAAGAACCAGATAGATACACATTCAAGTAAAATGTCTTCGAATGAGAATCCAGATGGAGTTATAGATACGGAAGTGGAAAAGACTAGTTATACTGCTACTGATGGACAATTAACCAATACTGAATTGGATCAGCAGTTAGCAGGAATAAACACAACTACTGATGATATCAGTATAGATTATGAGACAAGCAATAAAGAAGAAGTTGAGCAAGCAACCACGACACAAGCAGTTATTGATGAGTCACGACCTACTACAACAGAACAAGCAGTAAGCGATGCAGTTAATGAAGTGGTGAAAGAAACAGGTACGGATTTTGATGAAGCAGTGTTTGATGTTATTAAAGGTGTGATTACAGAAGCTCAACAGAGTGCTAGTGAAACTCAAAGGGAGCCAGTGAGTGAAGTGCAGGTTGAAGAGACTACTGAGCAGGTTAGCGAACAGGTTAATGAAGATGTTACGATGCAGGAGGTGGGTTCTGAGCAAGTGTCTGAGCAGGTGTCTGAAGCATTGGATCAAGATCAAGCAGTAGACACTGTAGCTGATGCTGTTGCAGATGCTGTGGCCAATGTTGTGGGAGATGTAGTGGGAGACGTTGTTTCAGAGACTGTGGAAGATACTGTGGTAGATACAGAGACAGCAAAAGAGACCCCAACGAATGCTATCACCGAGCCTATTCCAGAAGCTATAAAAGAATCAAGTACCGAACAAGAAACCATCACTACTGAAAACGAACCAGTCACGACCAATAACAAAGACGAGCCTGAAACTACAGTGGAAGTCAAAGAATCTACAGACCAACAGTCACTGATAGCCAGTCCCATTGTTGAAGAACCAACACCAGACACTACTCCTTCAATATTGAAAGACAAGCCTCTTACGCTTGCTGATACTTCGTCGTTTTCAATAATAGAGAAGATCAAAAGCGTGACATCCAACAAGTACACTTCTGCTAACAGAGCACAGCTAGCTGCCTTGCCTTTAATAATAAGTGCACCAGGAGACCTTCCGCTTGAGATACAGCTCAGTATCAATTCTGTGCCTATTCTTGATAATCTTGCGACCCAGTTGCTTCGTATTTTTGTGACCTCGAGCTACGAAGACATTCTTTTGCTTACTCAACCAATAGATACACCACAGGAAGGTGAGCCTGAAGCAGCTGAAGTTTCACCTGATGCAGAGTCGTTTCAGGCACTTATTCGGTTGTTCTCGATCGCCAAAAGTGTCTATACTCGTAACGAGAAGGATTTTGTGTCAGTGGAAGATGTTGCACCAGGGATGTGGAAATCTGGAGAGCCTGCACCGTCTGCACTTAGAGGCAAGGAAGAGATTATCAGTAACACTCTAAGGAAAGCCAACTTGGCGACGTTTATATGTGGAATCATCAATTCGATTGAGATGGAGTTCTTTTCATTGGATGCTAACTTCTTGGAAGTGTTCTGTCCTGTGGAAACAGGAGGAGGATACACCAGTAACGGATACGGAACAGTGCTACTGAACACTGACCTAGGATCAATCGATACCGAGTCTACAGGTAATGTTGGGGGCAAGTTTCTACAGCCGCATGCCGAGTTGTTGCTTGAGTTGAAGACCCAGGCGTACATCTCAGCTCTTATTGCGCACAATTCCAAGGATCTTGCCATAGCCGATCTCGAGCATTTGTTCCCGGACGATCTAGAGATGATGTTTTTGCGCCGTCGCAACTCGCGGCTTCTCACCACCACTGAATCGAAATTCCTTGCACGTTGCAAGGCCCGCAAGAACACCCTTGCAGAAGACACCCTGCCGGAACACCTTGTCCAGGAGTACTCGTTTGACTCGTTCATCAAGAGCTTGCTTGACTACATCAATAACTCGCTTGGTTTGATCGTATATGGACGCCGCAACAGAAACTACACCCCGAGCTCGACGCTTTGGAACCTGGACGGAGTGCGACCTCTTACTGGTGGACTTACTGGTGGACTTACCGGTGGACTTAGTGGAGGACTCAGCAGCTACACTTCGGCATTGCTTTCTACGTTGGGGCGTGAGTTCCGGACGACTCCTGAACCTGTGGCTGCTGAGAATCTGGGGAAGCACCTGCTCGAGCAGCCAGCAGATGCAGAGCAGGGCGTCAAGAAGCAGAAGAAGATTTCTGCACGTAAGAATTGGCTGAAAGTGGAGGAGGATGCGTTGAAGCAAGGACTTATTTTGAAAGGCCCACATTGGAGCCAGATCCTTGAATTGTTTGGAGCAGGAGGTTCGATGTCTGAGGCATTGAAGAACAGAAAACCAATGCAGTTGAAAGACAAGGCTCGAAACTGGAAGATATACTACTTGAAGCACCACGAGGCAGTCCCAGACTACTTACAAGGAGTTACGGGGGAATTGGATACCAACTCGGAACGAGCAGGAGGACGATCGTTAGGTAAGTCGCATTTGAAAGCACGCGATGCTATGAAACACACAGCAGCAACTCCTGTTGGCTCTGGAACTACAGTCCTTGACAATGCAGGTCCAAGTACAAAATACGACCCACTGACCGTGGTCGCCAATGAACTGCAGCCAAATGAATCCGGAACCAACTCTTCAACTGATCGTCCTGAAACAGAACCTGTGGTGGCAGCAGACCTGGGCTAGACTGCTTCGGGAGAATGACTTGGAATGACTTGGAATGACTTCATGCAGATAAGCCTGATTGCTGAATTCCGGTGGCCCATGTAAGGGCAGTCATATTGGCATCTGGGGCTTAGCAAGTTGATTGCTTGGAAAATTGGATCGAGGATCCTCACCGTTATTGCTCAGTGTCTCAGAGTTCCTCAAAATACTATACGACTTCCACCTTTCTCTGAGACTCTTCAGCAAACAGTGGCTCACAATTACCCCTATTTACTCCATATTGCAGCCCCAGATAACCCTCAGTGGTCTATTCCTTATCGAAATGTGTCCCGATTGGGTAACAATAAAGGTGCCATTGAAGATAATTGTTCATGCATTCTTAACTCCCACAGAACTCTGCAGCCCGATCTCGAACACTGATCGCGGTCACGTGCCAGGGCCCTGTGAAGCACGGGTGCCTCCATTAATTCCCAAACCTGTTATCCTGTGAGTACCTTCTTTCGTCTAACAGGGATCACGACTGGTGAAATGTATAAACAATAACCCTTTATGTCCGCGATGTAAGCTAAAACCGTGCTGTGAGGATGGACCTGTGGGCCACAGTTTTGTGTTTGTAGTTACTATTGTTGAGTCCAGTAGTGGCCAACCATCTGAGGTAAAACCATGATGCCGTCTTTGGATAAGGATGGTGAGACGAGCAACAAGGAACAATATAAATAGACGGTGTCGGTTGGTCCAGGATATTATCTGGATCAAGCTATCACTTCAGCTTTCTTATTTCTCTTAAACTCACTTCCAACTGTCTAACATGCACCTCTCAACATCAGTCTTGGCTACTGTGCTCTCTTTCTTGGCTGTGTCATATTCTGCACCAGTCAACAAAAGAGGAAAGGCCCCTTTGAAGCTTGATTTCCAGGTGATCAAGAAGTCGTCTAACAGCTCTTCCAAGGCTACCAGAAGTGCTGCCGATGCTGGTATCACTGTCACCTTGGAGAACGAGTACTCGCTTTACTTGGCCGACCTTACCATTGGTACTCCCGCTCAAAGCATCCAAGTTGATATTGACACTGGTTCGTCTGATTTCTGGGTCCCAGGTCCAAACTCTGACAGCTCTGGTGGAACTTACGACAGCTCCAAACTGTCTACTTACAAGTACATCTCCAGTGGATTCAGTATCACTTACGGTGACCAAACCTACGCCAAAGGTGATTATGCTTCAGAAACCATTGACATTGGTGGAGCTACTGTCACTGATCTTGAGTTCGGTGATGCTACTGACGACACTGCAGGTCAAAGTATCTTGGGTGTTGGATTTGTTGGTAATGAAGCTGGTTCTGGTGGTTACGACAACTTGCCTGTGCTTTTGAAGAAACAAGGTATTATTGACCACAATTCTTACTCTTTGTATCTTGATTCTTCCTCAGCCACTTCTGGTTCTCTCTTGTTCGGTGCTTATGATACTGCAAAGTACGACGGTGACTTGCAGACTCTCTCTATTGTCAACATTGACGATGAGGGTGACTCTACTTCTGAAGCCGTTGCTTTCTTTGTCGAATTGGACAAAGTTGCTACTTCTTCAAAGACTTTTGCCTCGACTTCTTATCCAGCTCTTTTGGACTCGGGTACCACACTCATCTATGCACCTTCTTCTATTGCAACTGCAATTGGTAAGAAATATGGAACCTACAGCTCCTCTGCTGGAGGTTACGTCACTTCTTGTTCTACCACCGGTGACGATTTCACTTTCACTTTCGAGAGCAAGACCATTACTGTGCCATTTTCTGACTTGTTGTTCGAGCTTAACAGCTCGGGATCTCAATGTCTTGTTGGTGTCTTGAACTCTGGTGCTAACTACTACATTCTTGGTGACACTTTCTTGAGATCTGCTTACGTCTATTACGACCTTGACAACACTCAAATTGGAATCGCTCAAGCGGTTTACACCACCGACTCTAACATCGTTGTGGCCTAAGCAGTTTTTCAGAACTGGCCAGTTGCTCTGAATTTCGTCATCGGCAGCTAAACTTTTATAGTTTCTTCTTACTCCTCTTCTCCTATCTTTTCTATTCTTTCAATACCTAGGTTAAAGTTAAAGTGCATCGTAAAGTTTCAGGTCCCACATCGTAATTGCTCCCGGATAACCTCCTTATATCCGAGTGATCAATCAGTATCTGCCTTAGTCGTTATCGCTATTTACATTTGACTACTTGCCTCAACGTTCTTTTTACTCTAAAGACCATTCCAAGGTTCATTCTTGGGGAACGTCTCTTATTGTGGTTCCACACTGATTCAAACTGTATCTGTTACCTGTAAACCTGTTAACACTACACAGAACAAAACCTCAATCACACACAGGCTGAACCGAGTAATTCTCAAAGTCTAAAGGACACCCGATTCCATTTAAACTAAGTCATTACTCTAGGCGGTAGTGTGTTGGCCGATATTTCATGCAATCTTAATCTAGTTCATCTGTGTTTATATAGCCCTCTGTACATGATGGGTGAAACAGTCAGATGCACCAGGTATTCGCAATAGCCAGGCACACGTTTAACCAGATTTGAGCGTTAGCAACCCAGGGTCATTAGAATATGGAGCTTTATTACTTGAATTCCTTTTCTTTTTATTTTTTGCTTTTGCTTGACTGACTGTCTTGCTAAGAATTTTATTTCTAAGATTCTCAGATTAAGAATTACAAAAATCAAACCTACTCCCTCGTTGTTAACATATTAATTGTTCTGAAAATTTTAAAACAATCTGAGAACTATAACTAATATAAAATTTTAAACACAGTAAGCTAAAAATTATGCTCCTGAATGTATTCCCTGATGAGCTACTCAAGGACCACCTCTGTAGTTTCTAAGATCGCACCTGCAGTTGAAGGGATGTGAGGATGTGATCTGCATGCCACAGACACTTTCAACATCCGCACATACTAACCTCTCGAAATTCACTCGTGACATTTACCTCCAGACACCAAGAAAAGCCATTCCTAGCTAATCCAAAATTCTCAATAATATCCTTACAACAACCAATGCAATACAATTTATTTTAGTGAATTATTGTCCTCTACTACTTTCTGCGTTTGCTCTGCCCAAGGTCTTGCGAAGCTGCACGTTTGTTGTTAGCAAAGTATTCCTTCTTCTTCTCTCTAAGACGGTCGTTCTTTTCGTTCTGAGCTTTAGTTAACTTCTTCAACCGTTCTTTTGTTTTCTCGTCCTTCTTGGCACGTCTCTTAACGTCCTTGTCTTTCTTGATGGTGTTCAACTGTTGAACCAAGGTTCTAGTCTTTTTCTCGTCTCCATTCAATATCACTGCTCTCTTCTGCAAGTATGTTTGTTTCTTTTGAGGTTTCATTCTTGAGATCTGAGACTTGAAAGGCAAATCTGCCTGCACCAGCTGAGGAACTTGCAATGGATTGAACTTGATGGTCTTCCGCTCAATCTTGGTGTATGCGCTCTTTGGATCCATCGGAGTCTCGATATTCTCGTCGGCTCTGATCTTTCCTGTAAGTCTCATTCCCTTCCATTCGTTCTTGTCTTTCAACAACAACGAGGTAATAGGATTGTAGAACTTCTTGACCTTCACTGGGTACCAAGTCTTGAGGAACACAATATCACTGAGCTTCACTTTATCTTCAAATGTAGCTCTGAAATGTCCATCAGGCTGAGCCAAAGCTCTCTTCACCTCACCTCTGATTCCGCTCACTGTTTTCAAAGCAGCACCTTCAAACTTGACAATTTCAAGCGCAGTAGAAAACATATCCTTGATGAAAGCCGTGTTCTTGAACACTTTGTAAGGGTACCCGACCAATTTCAATTTCTTGACAATCTCAACACTACTGTTCACCTCTTCCACAACCCCAGAAGCTGCGATCCGGAACCCTCCTCCAGTGTCACTGTCGGCAACAATCTGGGCACCACAGAACGTAGTGTTTGGAGTGACAAGAGGTCCGTAGAACGTCACTTGACAATAAGCATGCTCAGGAGTGTATTTCAACATCCGCACTCTTGTTCTGGAATCAGAAGTGGTGTAAATTGGAAGGGTCTGGAACCGTCTCCAACCAAGAGAAAGAATTAAAGGATCATTGGATTTCAAGATCTTCTTGTGCCAACGATGCTTTCTGATTCTGGCACTGATCATTCCAAAGTTCATCTCAGTAGGTAACAACCCACCAACAATCACTGGATACGCAGGATCAAAGTTCTCAATGCATTCACACGGAAGTTTCTCAAATGTGATCTTCACGTACGAGCCTGCTTTGTAACCATCGATCTTCACTTTAGCACCATCATCCAAGTTTTCCAACTCAAGCTTGTTGATTTCCAACTGTTTGGCCATCTTGGCTTTTTGGAACTCGTACCAAGACTCGTACTCATTCAATTCTTCTTTTTCTTTACCCCCAAACTCGTCCTCTTCCTTCTCAAACTGCAATCTCAACTGTTCCTTCTTCTTGGCAACAATTGCTCTTCGCTGAGCAACAGACAAGTTCTCATCCTCTTCGTTTGGCTCGGAGTTCTCTGCATCACTATCAGCTTCCGCATCAAAATCAGCAAAATCATCATCGATCTGAGTATCCTTCTCAGGCTCTGACCCTTCTTCGCCGCTGTCTTCTCTCGATTCAAACTCTTCCTTTCTAGACTTGAACCGCAACTTCTCACGGGGAGAAACAAAGAAATACCGTTTCTTCAATGCTTGGAAATCTTCGCCCTCAGCATCCCATTTCTGTTCCAAATCTTTCACAGAATCGTACTCTGGTGCAAAACTGTCAAGCTCTCCAACCTCGGTTTCGGTGACCTTCTTGCTGAAAAATTCTTCCTCGGCTTCAGAATCACTGTCTTCCTCTGAATTCTCACCTTTCCATCTTTTAATCACTTCTTCCGGTGTGAAATCTTCAGCATACAATAATTTATTGATATCTTCAGAACGTCTGCCAAACTTGCCTTGCAACTTTGAGGCAGTTTTCCGCATACTTGAGAATTCATCGTCCTCATCTTCAGACAAACTGAACTCAGTGTCTTCTTGGATCTCCAACATTTCTTTGACGTTCAGTTTCTTGTCACCAAACTTGTTACTGCTGATTCTCCGCATGGAAGCTCTTCCTACATTGCCTCGGTCAACGTCGTTTTCATCATCTCCATCATCTTCAAGATCACTTAGTAACCCTTCATCATCACTGATGTCTTCCTCTTCATCGTCACTTTCTTGGAAATCATTCTCTTTGAGCACTTTGGTGTCAGAAAACAATTGAATTCCAAATCCTTTGTTCTCCTCGTCTTCTTCTGTGCTTTTCTTACTGGTCAATTCCTGGATCAATTTCTGTTCCTGTTCTTTATCTTTGGACATATCAACCAACTGTGATTCTCCATGATGTTTAGTACCAACATCAATGTAAACTGCGTCCTTGTCAATCATCACTCCTCCAATATCAGACATAGGAGCATAGATGATTTTCTGTTTCTCGTCCAACCGTTTCCGTCTTGTCCGTTTCTGTGGAACTGCCTCACCGTTGGCTGCAGCTATCTTAGCTTGTTCTATCTCCATCTCATTTATCTTCTGTTCAACATATGGAGAGGGAACTGGATCTGGCAACTTTTCTATTCCTGATACCGTGTAGTCACCGAACCCGGTGATATGTACTGCTCCTCCATCCTTCAAGTTTGTGCCGTGGACATACCCATACATTGCAACTTTACGATCGATCTTTGAATTATTGGTGATATCCATAGGGTTCGTGAGATCGTTGACTCTGTCAATAAGAAGATACGGATGATCACTTCGCCATTTCAATGGTCGAAACTTCATCACAGAAATGAATCTCGACAAATTCAAGATCTCTCTGTCAGGATACCGTCCGTTGATTATACCAGAAAGGTAGAACAACTTGGCACCTTTGTACACCTCGGTCCAAAAACGATGCTTCAAAGTCTTTTTCTGGGCTCTAAGAGTACTCTGGCTCTTGAACAAGTCACAATGCGTCACACACCCTATAACTTTAGGCATACCATGATGCTGGGCAATATTCAAGAACTCAAACGTCTCCATCTCCAAACCGTAATTACCATCAATCATAAGCAAAACCAAATCAACGATCTTGGCGGCGTCAATCATACTATTAAGATCTGGTTTCACCTCGATTATTGTCAATCTTCTTCTCTTACCTGACACCAAGGTAATAGGTCCTTTCACTTCAGATATACTGGTCTTGGAGAACCGTTTCACCAACGATTTCACAAGCGTACTTTTACCTACGCCCGAAGGACCAATCACTCCAACAATCACCGGAGGTTCCTCGTCTTCAGGAAGTCTGGTAACCATAGGAACATGGTACTTCTTTTCAGTAATGTCTGCACTTCGTTGTATGGTTTTGTGCATCTTGCCAGGAGCACTGACAGCAAACGCTTTAGGATTTCTACCAGCAGCCGACGCATTCTGCATCTTCTGTTTCAGAGATTTCCTCCCTACACCTCGATGAGGTTTGTTTGCTTGTTGATCCATGGTGCAACAATACGTAACTGCTTGACAGTATAACGCAGTATTTCAATTTTTTTCTGAGCCCTCATCGGAAAATTTTCTTGTGCATACTGTTGCAGGGGGGGTCTTAGCAATGGGGTAGGTGATTTTGGGTGTTGGTGTGTGTTTTAACGAAATAAGAAATAATAATTGAGATTATATAGTATCGATATTTATTATGGTTTGTTTTTTTTTGACGTTCAAAGGACCTGGAGTTATAGAATGGGATACCTGCTAGTAATAGATTGAATGCACCAATTGGACGGTACTCATTGGGGATGCCAAAAATCGAGCGAAACATCCAGGACAGATCATGACGATTGTTGTTGACGAATTGAAGGATATTCAATTCCTTAGAAACATTAAGTCCAGTTCTTCAAATTTTAATCAAATTATACTGTTACAACAATTGGATTGCTAGAATACTGTGTTGGTAGGTAATTGAGATACTCTACTGTGGCCCGGGCCTCTAGTACATCGTAACGATATATTGAACCCACATTACACTATTTGAGATGACAGTACTCTAGAACCAGTTCTCTCTTCCAGGTATTAGCCACTTCCATATGATTAAACCATTTTCAAATAAATTACAAACTTCTCTCCCTACAACGCTCCTACAAATCTCCCATGAATCTTTGTCGTCTATTTACACCGGGTATGCCAAACTAGTATGCCAAACTATGTACAACATTAATGGTATTGCTATGTTTTTGAAAGTGAATGTCAGAATCAAGTGTCAGTGAATCGTGCCATGCCAGATCATTAAATTTAATAATTATGGTTTGCTGTGCGAAATAACGTTTTGTGTCTTCTGTGTCGTTCTCTTCAACGATCAATCTGTACCAAACACAAAACTCAATCCACTGTAATATGTACAAGCTGAAATGTACAGGTATTTCATCCAACATCCACCAACTAACTATCACTTTTCTTCAACAATCGCTTCAATTCCGCCTTCCGGTCCTGTTTAGATTTCATTGACTTCAAATACTTGGCAGGCAATCCTCTCTTTCTTCCTCTGCTCTGCACTTTCACTGCACTCTTGTGTGCTTCCTTCTTCACTGGAGGTGTTACGTCAAACGGTTTCAAATTCTCATGGACATGAGGCGGCACACTTTCCCATTCAGGATAGTATTCGAGTTCGGTGCACGAATAAGCCCACGGACTCATTTCGCCATCTATTTCTACCACGGCATCTTCCTTGCTTATCTGCTTGTACTCCATAAACACTGGTCTGTATCCACTGAACAATGACTGTAATCGCAATTCCCGAGCCGTAAACCCCTTCAAACGAGGGGCTTTCGGTAACCAAGAGTAATCTGCCACAGTCGGACACTCTAATTTTTCTAGTTCTTTCTTCGCCACTGCCTGGTTGCCATTATTATTACTCCCGATCTTATTCCGTGTTCTCTCTTGTAACGTCTTTGGTTTCTTGTTTTCTATTATGATATTGCTTCCTCTCGAACTTGACGACATTCTTATTCCTCGTCGCACTGTCAGAAACTCGCCCAGGAGCACTGCCCGTTTTATTCCTATCATTATTATAGTATCTATTGCTTTGAATCATAGGGATTGGTAATTGGCGATTCAAAAATTGCCGGGCTGTGTTACCCGGAACAATACTGTGCGGCTGAACGAAGGACTTCTTTTTCCAACATGAGCCTAACGGGGTTCGAAACTGCAGATCAAACTGAGACCACTTGAGACTACTTGAGACCGGATCTACAGTTGTGTCTATTATGTTGTACTCATGTTGCTGTCAATTATGCCGACTAGTAGAGCTTCTCAAACACTCTGCACAAGTGTTGGTTTCATACCACATTTGTACTCGCCATCCTCATACAGCGGAAAACACACAAGCTCGGAGGAAGAACACTGTCTATCTTCTGGCACGCTTCCAGGGCTACGGGAAGTGAGTTTTCCGGAGGCAATAGCACCCAGTAACGTAAAGTACATGTAGACTTCCGAGAAGATCTCAACCGATTTGTCCTGATCGTTGTCCTTTGTAATAGTCCGGCATATTGGATTAACGTTATGGTATCCACGAGCTGTGAAGGCAGCAGTAAAGCTGGCAGCAGTGTACCAACCGCCGGGACTAAGTCCTGATTCTTGCAATATCAGAGCCATGTTGTACTTGAGAGACCAGAGCGAAATGAAGTTCTTTTTGACTAGAGTCAAGTAGTCTTCGAGGATTTGGTTGTCAATAGCAGCGGTGGCTACGGCAGAAGGGATTGCGCTGCTAGAGCTAACAATAGAAGAGCCGTGGGAGCCAGAGCTGACAGCGGGCGTACCGTAAAAGTGTGTAGTAGGAGTAGTGCCGGTTGCAGAGCCGGAGTTGGAAGAGCTGAGATGGCCAGAGCTAACAGAGTCCGTAACGTGATAGTACGCAGTAGGCATAGTAGGAGTAATGGCAGCAGAAGAGCCAGAGTTGGAGCTCAGGTGGCTAGAGACAACAGAGTCGGTAACGTGATAGTACGCAGTAGGAGTAGTAGGAGTAACGACAGCAGAACTGGTTGTAGAACTGGTGGTACTGGTATAAGCGTAGGTACTGGTTGTAGAACTAGTGGCACTGGTATAAGCGTAAGCACCGCTATATGCGTAGGCACTAGTATAAGCATAGGCATTAGTTGTTCTGGTTCTATAAGTTCTTGTTCTTCTTGTTGTTCTCGTGCTTGTCAGCGGAGACCGTTTCCAAAAGGAATCTCTCTTTGCCTTTGAGGTTGTGGCTGCTTTCGAGCTGGAACCTGCCTCATCAACATAACAATTTCTATTCAACGAACTGAATTCTGGAATGACACGCTCGGCAACATAAGCCCACAACGCCTCGTCTCCATTACCTGTGACTGCCGAATCTCCTTCCCAGTACTTCTTGAGAAAAGATGCCATCAGCTTGGCTGCAGCAAGGGACGAAGCTTTGCTGTTGAACGAGTTTGCTGACTTGGTTTCTACTGTCAGGTCCGAAAATAATCCATGGAATGACCAGCCACTCTTACCAAGTGTTTCCTTCTCTGGCAAGTACACATGAGAGAAAATAACGTGGTTGTGAGTCTCTGAGGCACAGCCAGCTGGCGCAGGACTCTTTCTCTTGACCGTCAGGGTACTGGAACTGGAACCTGAAATCCAGTTGCTGATACTACTCTTTACTCCGGCCACTGGGGCTGCGCTTGCTATTTGTAAGAGTATCAATAATTGGAGCAAAATCATCACGAACCGTCTATCAAATAGTGTAGAATAACAAGCAGAAAACCATTACCAGGAAAGGGACTGGTCTCCTTATATCCCCAAAGGCATTTGGAACATCGATCATGGTGCTATCGACGCAAGTGTACTTGTGTGTTAGTTACCATTGAATTACGGCAAACTCGAGACCGCACTAAAATGGAGCCATGCATTACCAAGACATTGGCAACATCCAAGCATGGAGTGGCTTAATTGACAGATTGATGACAGCAAATATTATTTAGAAGTATTATGTTTGTATTGCAGCGCAAATAATTTTAAATGAACCGAAGCACATTACCAGGATCAGGCTTCGGAGTGTCGTTTGATGATAATTTATTTAGTGAGTCCGTACCATCACATTCTGGAATCTAGCGCAGGTACTAAAGAATGATGTCTCACGAGTGTTTCCAGAAGCCAGGACTGACACCTGCAGGGCAGCGTAAAGCCTCACAGAGGGGACCAAAGGGTTGGATTTAACATGTCAGGAGCTAGAGCCTTACCAACGATGGTAGAAGATTATAAAAATAGATCTTGTGTTAAATTTGGCGGAGATAAGAGCATGGTACGTAGGAGAGTCGGCGGAAACTAGTGGGGCTAGTGTTGTCTGCGACAAGCTTTATCTACAGCCACATAATCCATCTCTTGGCAGACTGTGAGTGATAGTCATGCAGTTTATATTAGCTGTGCTTGGCCGAGATATCTTAGTTATTCTTATATTAATTATCAGATATTATTTAGAATGTGGGAAAATAAAAGTGATTCCATTGACTTGCTTTTTATGTTTTCAGTAGGGGAAAACTAAACCAGAACATCCGAGAATTCACGAGAGCCATAAATTTCCCAAGCAAGATGAGACCAAATAGAATTTATAAATAAAGAAGAACATGTAAAATGAATAATAAATAAACTAGTGACACTATCTGAAATCCTCTCATCCGGTGTTCAATGCCATGACCCATCGTTGCCTTGCCTAATCAGCCGTAAGCCAAAAAACTACACAACGATTATCTTTATCATGAAAACCAAATTATAAAATTTATCGTTTATATGCGTTCTATAGCCATCTAGTATATCAGTGTCTAGTTAGTTGTAAACTCATCTATATCATCTATACCTTGCTCGGACCAGCCAACTCCCCTTTGCTTTTCAACGTCTCACTGTAACTTCCTGGAATCACCATCCGATCAACATCATAGTGTGTGTTTCTAGGCAATTTCGTTTTATCCACCTTCACTTCTGCCTGTTTCTCATACAATGATTTGATCAACTGCGCAACTGGTTCAGTATACCAATGGTCACCCCAAGTCTCATACCAGCACACATGACCACCGTAAGAAGTAGTGATCATATGGAGGTAAGGGTTCTGAGTGACTTGTCTGTAAGGGAGTACTGGACCAATAACCACGTCGTCTAAGGCATTGAGCATCAAAAGCGGCACCCGGACCCTGTGCAATCGTAACGCAGGCGAGCCTAATTTGTAGTACTCTTCTTCGTTGTTGAAACCAAACATTCTTGAGGTGAAATGGAAGTCAAAATCTTTAAGATATTTAACATGATGCTGATGGTCTGTGCCGTTGTACACTGCATCAAGCACCGATCTATCAATGTTGGTGTTATGCTTCAACTGGGCATAGTTGTTGCGCAACAATCTACACAACCCTTTGGTCATTTGGACTGAATAGACAGAATTTCCAAGCCAGGTAGACTGTAAGTGCAACGAAGACTGATACAAGTCAAGAGGAGCCGATACAGTGATACCTAGTTTGATGTTGGGAAGACATTTTGCATCAGCAGCAGATTCTTGCGCAAGATAGTTTGCAAGAACAGCACCTCCAAGAGAGAACCCAACCATGAAAATCTGCTTGTCCGCATTGAATTTCAACACTTTCTCATTGATAAAATAACGGACGTCGTCGGTCCAAAACCCGTTGTAGAGCTGAGGTGAACTAGCCACACAGCTAGCACAGCCACGCGAGTTGAGAGCCACCACGTCAAACCCACCCTCCTGCACTGCCACCATGCGCCACACAAGTTTCTTGATGTATGCTTCTTGCGAGCCTCCAGAGAGTCCATGGAGCAACACGATAAGAGGTCTGTCGTCACCTAACCGTTTTTCAAACTCAGCATCGCTTTTGAATAGTCTTGTTGTTAGCGGGAGTGGCAATTCTTTGAGTTCTCCGTCTTTATTCAATACAGTTTCTCCAGCATTGTATTCATATTCTTTACCACTAGTAGTACGTTCGATATCAACATAGTCTAAAGCCCCACGTCCTCCGTCGGGATAATGAATGATCTGACGAATGTAGTGGATTGGGAGAGGCGTTCTCTCTGCTCCAAACTGAGAGTATGCTATTTGCAAGTGCAGGTTGAAGAGAAGTGGATGGAGCTTGACAGTGTAGTCTGGACGGAACTTGGGACACGATTGTTCTAGAAGGTCTTTCATTGTGAAGGGAGCTTGATCTCCAGACGGCTGGAACGTCGCTGGAAACTCAGCGTCATGATGCACAACCTTGCAAAATATGTCGTAGAGTCCGTACATTGACAAGAAGCTGTTGACAGGTGAAAAGCTTCCAGGGAAGGATTTGGGAGTGTCGGTAAATTCCAGACGCGAGACTGCTGCGGACTGAAGTCCGTAATTGTAAATTAGACCCGATACCCAGCTGCATTAGGAAGACATATTGAGGATTATGGGAGGAATAATGAAGAGTACAAAAGAGTTTTGATGGAATGAGACTATAAGGGAATACATATAGACTGGTTTTTAAGAATGGGGTTTAATAATTTATAGGTTGGTGAGTTGATTAGGATAGGGAAATGCGTGTGTGTCTGAGTTGATGTGATTCTGTAATTACTACTTACGGTTGAGGACCCTTACTGTCAAATCTGAAATGAAACAGTTTACTTGTCATATCTGATGATCTTCAATGATTAAAAAATTTAAAGAAAGTTTATTCTTAACTCAAACTTACAATCCTTGGAATATAAAAACTATTATAATTATGCATATAAAGTGAGGCAACTTAAAGTCAGAGTATTATTCCGTTTGACAATCAAACAGGGTTCGCTATTGTTCAACTGAACTGTTTCGGTTATTATTTCTTGTAGCTTTCTAAATGAGCTTGTTCTTCTTCGACAACGGTGTGGACATGACCTACAGCACAGATGGCTTGGTTAGTCTTGAGATCAGCTGTACAACTTGGGATAGTCTTCAACCATTCATCAGCAAAGATATCTTCCATCTTAGCACGGTTGTTGAAATTGACCTGTAACATCTTAGATAAAATAGGTCTTGAGGCATGCGGAAGAAGTCTCATCAATCTGTAAGGACCATGGAGTTGCTGGTGTGAGGCTTGGTGCAGTCTTGCTTCTGGCACTTGTTTTTGTTTTGCTGATGGCTGTTTGTCTGCTGGTTTAGCAACAGGCTCGGATTTGGCAGTGATATCTCCAGCTTTGGTGGAAGGCTCTGTTGCTAACGGACTGGTTGGTTGTTGCTGACCAGGAGCTTTAGCAGCAGATTCTTTTGGAGTGTTAGCTTCAGTCATCACTACATCATTAGACCGACTCTTTGCTTCAACTGCTGTAGTTCCTTGGATCACTTCTGCCATTTTCACGTCTTCTTTTGGCGAACCTGCCGGTACTTCTTTCTTGTCAGCCTCTTGAGTTGTAGTTTTCAAAGTAACTTCAGAATCTTTAGTTGTCTCTTTCTTATTATCATTAGCAACCTCTTTGACCGGTTCCTGCTCTTTCTTATCGTCATTGCTTTCCTTTTTCTCTGACGGTTTGTCAGCATCTCCATCAGCACTGGGTTCTCTTAGCAACCCTCTTCGCATTTTCTGCAACCGTTCCTCTTTTCTCTTAGCAAGCAACAATTTGTGCTGCTCGGCACTTTTCACATAGTCATGAGGCTGTTCGTCAGGCATCGAAAACAACCGGAACGAGCCATCAGATTGCCGGGGGATTTTCCATGGGAACCGTTTCAAGGTCATACAACAGTATATTATAGCAGCAGACCAGATATCCACACAGCGAGGGTCGTACTTCTCAGTGGTGTTCAACACTTCTGGTGCCAAGTACGGATCTGAGCCAACAATACCGTTACACTTGACTATATGGTCGTCAAACGGGTACTTGTACACAATGGCCGAGCCGAAATCAATGATCTTCAACACCCCGTCTCTGGAAACAACACAGTTATCAAGCTTCAAATCACGATGTGCCAAACCAACTGAATGTATATATCTGGTACCTTCTAAGAGCTGCTTGAAACAGCAGTTGATCTCTCCTCGGCTCATCTTTCCGCTCATGACCACAGCAAAGAAATCAATAGGACAGTACTCAAGCACTTCGTAGTAATGACAGTTCTGGTCATCACTGAAAATGTCAAGGGTCTTGATGACGTTTGGATGGTTCAAAGTTGACCCTATACAGAACTCGGCAGTACATTTCTTGGAATACTCTTTGACCGACTCGGACGGTTTACGGGCCCGGAACTCTTTCACGGCAAAGGCCAAATTGTCGGATTCTCTAGTGACCAAACGGACCGACCCTCCAGCACCAGATCCCAAGATCTTGCCGAGCTTACCGTATTTCATACACAAGATCTCGAGCGAGTCTTTCTTCATCACATCTTTGCTACTGATAATCTTGTCCGGGCTCTGAGGTTTCTTAGCCGGTCTGAAAAACTTCTTGAGTTCAAGCATCGAGTGACTTCGAGTATTGTCTCTTGAGTGTCGGCTCTCTTTTGATGAAGTCTGCTGCACCGAGGCATTAGATACCTCCGAGTCGTCTTTGCTAAGACTGAGACCGAAGAACGACCGGCGATTCTGCTGCTGATGGCTCTGGTCTCTATCTAGGGTGCTGTGATTGTTGCTAAGAATAGTAAGGTTGGTGAAACTGGTCAACGACACGTTCTTTTTGGGGAAACCAAGTCCCTGGAACATGGACGACGCTTGCTGCTCGTCGGAATGGGCAGTCATGATGCCGGCACGAATGGAACCTCCGGTGTCTAGAAACTTGGGTTCTGATCTGCAGATCACTCAAAGGCCCGAGCAAGGATGTGAATCACAAGGTGGCCTATGTATCAGAGTCGATACAGCACTAGGGGTCGAGCCAGTCTGTTTAAAGTAATATAAACACTCGGGAGATCAAGGAAACCTGCCGGGCAGTCAAAAAGTCTGGGTGGGAACTATTTCCTGAGGAAAGGTTGATGTGCACAAAATTTAAACTCGCGGGGTGAATCACCGCCCACCAAAAATATCCAGGCCGACTACAGACAATAACCCACATTTGAAGGCAAGGCTTGGGATGGATTGTTGGTTGTGTTGGTTTTTTTTTTGTTGTTACGATTTGTTTGTTATAGCTTTCCACTGTTTCTTCTTTTACTCTTTTGCTGTTGTTTACATTTTAATTGTAGTTCACTATTTGTTTACTGTTGCTTGCACGTTCCTCACTGCTTCATACCTTACTACTACTCGACTTATAATATGCCATGACCTACAGTTGGCAGTCTACTGTACACTGCTCACTCACTCCTAACCCACCGCCTTCGCTAGCTCCAGCCATTCTCCACCTGCTCGCACCCGCTGACTACCGGAACTCTGCCAAGTCAAAGAAAATCATTGGTTGCCGTTGGCCCTGGCTCCGGGCCGTGGTAGAATTGTCGAGGTTTCTATGCACCACGGCTATCCAGTTCCGAAAAAGAAAATCGCTCTGCAAGGTGTGATTGCAGGTCCAGGGAACTGAACGGAGGGCCAGTGGAACTTGGTAGATTCCGGGGCCTGTAACGGTGGGAGAACTGTATAATACATCCAGACATCTTGTAGTGGTGGAATAGTGGGGAAACTAAAGAATTCTACAATGGAGCAGTATCATTAGCACCATTACCACTAACCTACTCCGTCAATCATCTTTACTACTCACAATCATTGATCCACCGTAGACCATCAGTGACCAGGTGCTGACCTCCCCCTCTCTATTGTCCTCAATCAAGCCTCCCGACTAGGTAGTCCAAGGGGCCGCCAATCAAGTGCCTCACTGGTTATACCCCGACCTCACCAAGACTGTTCTTGATGTTCCATTGGTCCTCCAAGATCCACTTTTTCGTTCCCCCTTGTTATCTATTAGCTTCGTAATTTCTTAGTAGCAAACCTTGTTTCTAGTTGCCAATACGACTCTACATGCACCTGGCCAGTAGTTCTTATCGATTACGGTGGTACTCTTGAACGGCTGAGGTTTCTTTCTATGTCACCAGTAGTTGTGTACTGTAGTGGTTCTTCTGTCACTCACATTCTATCACCCACCTCTTAATACTCCCATCCTCACATCTTCTTTGCAGTGCCCAATATTCTGTTTACTACAGTATAAATCGTAGCTCTCGCACAGCCGCACTTCACACTACAAAATACCAATCTCCTTTTCAGCCTCTCCTCCACTCCAACTGTCAGTATTACTTTCTTGTGTTCCGTACCCTCACTCTAAAATCCCTCCATAGAACACTGACATACTTCCAGTCAACAACTCACCCTCCTAACCGTTCCCATCACTGCATCTATTAACTCTACAGAATCATTCTTACGTACAAAACTCTATTCACTCTTCAACCCCCACATCTTCACATCTTCAATATCCTACCCCCACAACCCATCTCCAACATCTATCCCACCCCACCTGAAAAACTCACAACATAATACTTCGCGCAACACCTCCACTACACATTTCAACGTTCTATCACTGCATATCTTCA
The DNA here is from genome assembly GCA_030578595.1 of Saccharomycopsis guyanensis. Taxonomy (NCBI): domain Eukaryota; kingdom Fungi; phylum Ascomycota; class Saccharomycetes; order Ascoideales; family Saccharomycopsidaceae; genus Saccharomycopsis; species Saccharomycopsis guyanensis. The sequence goes on from JAJMSQ010000003.1 coordinate 201,803, forward strand.
CTGTACTTCTCAAATCTATTACTTACTCTGCTCTTCACATTAAAACTCACCAGAGCTTTCCAGCCTCCACCGATACCAACCCTGTCAAACTTAGCTCTGCATGTAAATCAAACTTCTTCCTTCCAACCTCCCACCTCCCACCTCCCACCATAATCACCCCTTGTACTTGTTCGCCAAATACTTGATCTGATCTAGCAAAGGCGTTCGCACCAGACTAAGCCCCGCTGCCAACTCGTTATCAGTATCGTTATCCAACTCTAAATCCTTGCCAAGATCGTCTGCCACGTTCCCCAGACTATTACCAACCTGGTCCTCCTCATCCTCTTCTGCGCCGTTCTCTTCTATCACCGAGAATTCGGTAGCGTCTGCCTCCTCATCCGAATCATCAAACTTCGGTGGTTTTGCCAAATATATCCGAGAACTCTGTAAATGTGTCGTCACGTCTTTGATTTGATGGATCAACGAACTGTCAGATTTCGATCCCGATAAACTGCCAGAATCACTGTTGTCAATACTTGATTCTGACACTTGTGTCTCAGCCAACTTCACTGGAACCACTGGATTAGCCAGAACTTCTCCAAACGACGCCTGTAAATCACTATGATACTTGGATTTGAACAATTTCGAGTAATCAAACTCGTCTGGGCCTTCAGCTTCACCCTGCCTCTGTGAATTCCGTTTACTATTTCTCACTGCTTGATGTAACTTGTTCTGGTATATCCAGAACACCTGCTGCTTCAAGAACGGTGCCGACACATTAAACTGCCTCTGTAAACTATTCCAGTCTATTTTCCGCTGCTCATCCAAATCATTCTTGTCTAAATATTCAGCTAACTTTTTCTCTTTCTCCATTGACCAGACGTCCTTCCATGTTAGTACTTTACATTCGTACATACACTTCTGATTCTAAGATACCAACAAAACTATCTCAAAAGAATCACAAAAATACCACAAAATATCACTCACAATTGGCGGATCAACAAACTTGTCCCTTTTAAATGGGAATCTTAAATACACAACCGTTCTTTGATTATCCATTCTTAGAGATGACTTCAACCTTCCTCAGTTTTGGATAACCTGGAGTAACTTGGAGCCGGGTCATGTGATCTAGCAAATCACTACTGAACCACAGTGCAATTATTTCTCGTCCGAATTGGTTTTTTTAAGCAATAAATAGACAGAATTAGTTTCTATTAGTTTCAGAGTGATTTAATTATAAGAACCGGTGACAGAACGTTGGTGTGGGTTTAATATCTAGTTCGTCCCACATCCTTACATTCTCACATCCTTACATCCACTCATCCTTACATTCACTTTGACACATTAACTTACACAACTCTACACCACTTCTCTTTGCAGGCCGCCTACATGGGTTCTCTACCGGTTAACTTGCAGGCCGCCCAGCAGATTCCCACAGGCGACTCTTGATGCCCCAAAAAATTCACCGAGGATTTCATCTCATCTCATCTCTCCACAGTACCTACCTCTATTCCCACCGCAGCTTACACTTATATATTATCAAGAAATGATTGCAGTGGCTTGAATCTAGCGCTTATGGACAGACGAGCGTGGCTTTACACAATTTTTATATGTTCTAGATTGTGTCGTTGATACTTGGTTGAACTGATCTATTCTATCATCTCCATTACCTATACTTCAGCAAACATAAACGCCTTTAAATCAGTTCAACCCACGGCCAAACCCAAGAAATGTCTTTCCTATTCTCAAGCGCTTCTGTTGACGATGATACTTTGAAAATCCAGATCACTGTAACAGACTCTTACAATTGTCCTCCAACCAGTCTAGACAAATTGAAGACTCCCAAACCTTACGCCAAAGCAACCGTGGTAAGAGTATATGGCCAGCTTCCCACGGGTCACACTGTCTGTGTTCATGTCCATGGATATTTGCACTATTTTTATGTTGAAGTTGTTGATTTGAAGTTCGGAAGTTTGAGAGAGATAGAAGCATACGCCGCAGATTTCCACACCAAACTCGAACTTGCGATTCTGAGATCTTTCAAACGTAACAGATTCCAAGATGCTGACAACGACGAAGATGCTGACTTTATGGATGAGGCACTGGACTTCAACGGCACAAACAAACAACAGACCAATTCAAATCAACTACAATATATAGCCAATGTTCAGCCCTGTAAAGGTGTGCCGTTCTATGGATTCCACGTTGGCTACTCTGTATTCTTCAAAGTATCACTTCTCAGCCCCTCATACAAAAACAGAGCGTTGGATATTATTGAATCAAGAGAGTTAGGTACGTTCAATGTGTATGAAGCTAATGCTTCGTTTGTGCTACAGTTCATGACAGATTTCAATTTGTCAGGTTGTGGATGGTTGAAACTTGAGAAATGCTACTTCAGAGCACCGATTTACAACACTGACGACGAGTTCTATGAGATGAAGTTGAATGACGATATCATAGATTATACCAATAAGTTCCTCACCAAAGACAATGTGATAGGATTCGTTGAGCGGATCAGTAATACTTATGTGGAATTGGATGTGTCTGCAGACTGGATCTTGAACCGTCGAGAATTGAAACAAGTGGATTTACACAGCAACTTTATTGAAAGGCTCCACCCACAGAAACCCACTTCGAGGTATATATCTTCGTTGAAAGAGTTATGGAGAGACAGCGAGTTCAGACGTAAAGAAGCAAGGATCCCAAAGTTTGAGCCTCCTAAACCAGTAAAGAGACAGAGTGAGTTGGAAGAATGGGTTGATCAGAATGAGTTGAACGATATCTTCAGTTACTGTCTTCTCACTTCAAAGCAACAGTTGTCTGCTCCTGACATCGAAAAGTATCAGAGATTTGACAAGTACATTGAAGAACCAAGCTATTTTGAGTCGTTAATGACAGCTTTTGAATTGTTGGACGACAACTTGAAACCTCCTACGAATACGGTGGCTGTTGAAAGCAATGAGATTCAAATTTCTGAGCATGGCCCTGATATAAGTCCGTTGAAACCGCTCCCTCGACCTATGGAGCTTATTAAGGTGAGGATGAAAAACTTGCAATCGCTAGATGACAGCGCTGTGGAACAAAGTTTCTCGTTTGACGATATAAGTTTCAGTATTGATGACAGTACGTTCAATTTCAAAAGACGTAAATTGGCTCCCTCAGTACCTCTGTCGTTGACTTCGGTTAGAAAGGTTTTTGGTAAACCAGACACCAACCTCTTTTTGTATGCGGAGCTTCCTCCTACGACACAAGACTTGCAGGAAAACTTGGATAAGCTCGTGCTACCGAAGGTCAACTATTTGGACCCTCATTACAGCAGTGACAGAGACGTGCCATTGGTCCCTTTTGTGTATAACAACAAGAGATACAATTTGGACTGTTTGCAGACAAATAAGTTGAAAGGGGTCGAGTTCCAAGGCACTTCAATGTCTAAGCTCATTGAGACCCACAATGCAAAAAGTTCTGACACATTGATTTCTCAGAGTCTTGGGACCAAACTGTACAGGTATGTAGTGTCAAAACCAACATACGCAGAAATTGCAGGCACTTTATCCAAATGTTCGTTTTCTTCATCTGAAGGTCGAAGAGTCAAGTATGCCTCGCAAATCGAGAGTCTCACTCAGAAGTCTAGAAACAGACACTCATCGACTCCTGTCAAGAAAGCAGCAAGACGTGCTGACGGGTACAATTCATTGACATCGCTTAGTGTTGAGATTCATATCAATACAAGGGAGGGATTATCTCCAGAACCGAAGAAAGATGAAGTGGCAGCGATCTTTTGGAAGATTGATGGAGTCAATATCGAGTTGGAGATCGTGGATCAAGGAGTTCTTATGTTTTCAAGAAACGGTGAGGTAAAGGAGTTTTCAGAATACGCAGGAATTGCAATAGAAGTGTTTGACGATGAATTAGCCATGTTCAATGAGTTGGTTTCCTTGGTGAAGCTTTTTGATCCAGAAATTCTATCTGGGTATGAGATCCATGCATCATCTTGGGGATACATTATAGAAAGATGTGATGAAAAGTATGGCTACGATATATGTGTGGATTTGTCAAGAGTTACTGAGTATGTGAGAAACAAGAAGCAAGACAGGTACGGGTATACCCATGCGTCAGGAATAACTATTACCGGAAGACACATGATGAATATCTGGCGGCTCATCAGAAAAGAATTGGCGTTGACAAGCTATACGTTAGAGAATGTGGTGTACCATGTGTACAAGCAAAGGATTCCTCATTATTCAATGTCTAAACTTACACAGATGTTCTTGCATGGTACTGCCGCTGAGAAATCACTTCTCATGAACTATTATGTCACCAGAATCAATTTCAGTGTTGACATTCTCGAGGATCTAGATATAATTATGAGAATTGTTGAGCAGGCAAGAGTTGGAGGGATCGATTTTTACTCTGTGTTTTATCGTGGATCTCAGTACAAAGTCGAATCGTTTCTTCTACGAATTTCCAAAGTCGAGAACTTCTTGCTTCTTTCACCGTCAAAGAGACAAGTCCGAAAACAAAAGGCGTTGGAATGCATACCTTTAGTGATGGAACCTGCGTCAGGATTTTATAAGAGCCCATTGTTGGTGCTTGATTTCCAGTCGTTGTACCCTCTGATTGTGATAGCGTACAATTACTGTTACTCAACATGCCTTGGCCGACTTCGAGGGTTTGATCCAACAAAGAAGAACCGGTTAGGTGTGACGACGTTTCAGATCCCTGATGGACTTTTGAATTTGCTTTCTGAGGACATTTTCTTGTCTCCGAATGGACTTATGTTTGTCAAGCAATCAATACGGAAGTCGTTACTTGCCCGAATGTTGAAAGAGCTTCTTGACGCAAGAGTCATGATTAAGTCTACCATGAAGCATTTCAAAGAGAAGAATATCAATCGTTTATATGACAACCGTCAGCTAGCTCTTAAACTTATTGCCAATGTCACTTACGGGTATACTTCGGCGACGTTCAGTGGGAGAATGCCGTGCTCTGATATTGCAGATGCCATTGTTCAGACAGGACGTGAGACTCTTGAACGGTCGATCAATTTCATAGAATCCAATGAGAATTGGAATGCCAAAGTGGTCTATGGTGATACCGACAGTTTGTTTGTTTATTTGCCAGGACGAAGCAAAGAGGATGCGTTTCAATTGGGACAAGAGATTGCTAGTAAAGTCACTCTGGTGAACCCAGATCCTGTCACTTTGAAGTTTGAGAAAGTGTACTTTCCTCTGGTGTTGTTAGCTAAGAAACGGTACGTAGGATACTCATACGCGAGTCCGGATCAGGTGGAACCTAAGTTTGACGCAAAAGGAATTGAAACAGTGCGACGAGACGGAATTCCTGCTCAGAGGAAGATGACTGAGAAAGCTTTAAGAATCTTGTTTGAAACGGCTGACGTTTCCAAGATCAAAAGCTACGTAGTGGACCAATTCTCGAAAATCATCCATAACAAAGTGTCTATCCAGGATTTCTGTTTTGCCAAAGAAGTGAAAGTCGGAGGATATAAGAGTCTAAGTACAATGCCACCAGGTGCATTATTAGCACAGAAGAAGATGCAGGAAGATAAAGGGTACGAGCCACAATACAAAGAGAGAGTTCCTTATGTGATTATGAGAGCCAACCACCACGATAGACTAAGAGATAAGGCGATTTTGCTTGAGAACATTGTGGACAGACCGAATTTCGAGCTTGACAGTGAGTACTATATCACCAAGATGTTGATCCCTCCGCTTGAAAGAATTTTCAACCTTGTAGGAGTCGATGTCAAGGAATGGTACTATGAAATGCCAAAGTATTTCAACTATACTGACCCAGAGTCGAGCAACTTGTTGCAGAAGTACATTCAAGGAAAGAAATGTTTGTTGTGTCGAAACTCTGCGGCCGATGGAAAGTTTTGTTCAGTATGTGCTGAAGATGAGCAGGCTGCAGTGGTTGATTTGTTTGATGGTATTAAGAAGACCCAAGAGGAAGCCAAGAACTTGATCACTATTTGCAGAAACTGCTCAGTGAATCAATTGAAAGCTGGTAACGTCATGGAGATAGCTTGCACAAGCACCGATTGCCCTACGTTTTACTCACGGTACAAGAACGAGTCAAAACTTCGAGCACTTCATCGGACTTTGCAGGAGCTTGAATAAGTGAGACGGTGAGTGTTGTTGGGAGTTGGTTGTTGTTGAGAGTCTGCTGTGTCAGAGAGACTGTTTCAAAGCACGGTCAATTGAAGCTGAGAGCAGAAGGGAGGTTAATTGAGGTTCGAAGGGGTTACGGGAATATGTGACCCTTTTTAATGGGTACCATCAAGTGGGCCAAGATTTTGGCACTTGGTGTTTTGTAGATTGTATATTAGAGCAATTTTAATCGAGAGTTAATACTGTAAGTTAGCGCACCAGATAGAAGAGTCAAGGAAGATGGCTTACTCGAGAGATAGCAGGACAGAGAATATTTCGAAAATCCTTGCCAAGAATTCAATTATATTAGTCCAGTTTCGTTTAACTAAGATATTATCTGTGTGAAATTGAGAGCGACCGCAATGTTTTGGTATGAGGCTGACTATACGATTCATTTTGGAGTCTATGGAAGTGCCTGCATGAGAGCGGGTGGGAATGTTAAAGGGAGTACCAATCGGTTTTGTGTGTTTTCAAGACACCAATTAAATGAGACTTATTGTTAATGAGTTTTTGAGGAACGGGAGAATTCAATAAATCTATTGATATATTTAGTAAATGTATTCCTAGTATATTTGAACAGCAGTAGAATCATCAAATACACATGACACACAGTTAAGAGGATGCAGGCCAAATATTGGATCTGAAACAGAACTACTCGGTAATCGGTAACAGTGCAATGATTGACTGTCTCCGAATCAAGAAACTGAAAAACCCCAAAGTATCATTTCTTGTGGGGCTCGCCGGTAAGGGGTAAATAAATGTTTAGGAAATTAATGATTACTGTGTTAGGGAATGTTTTAACTAAACATTGTGTGAATGGCTTAGTTGTTGCGAATCATTGACTAGCGATTTTTGCAAATCTGGGGCGTCATATTGAACTGTTGGTAGACTGGATAGTGCTTGAATCTATAGCTTTGAGGGTGATTGTAACTGTTCACAACATTTGAATTTAAAGAATATTTCAGACTGACGCTGACTGAGCATTCTATTGACTGGCTCTATTAATGAGTTCCATTGACAGAGCATGGTACTTTTTCAGTCTCTCAGAACTGGATTTGGAGCCAGTGATTACAACCCATTGCACTCACAGACGTCGACGTGCCATAGTCACAACCACAAATCACCACTTGAAATCATCAGTTAAAACAATGCTACAAATAATGTTACAGCCATCCAATAATCCTCACCAGACTCCCCCCATTTTCTGCCAAGTCGTAGTAACTTCGGTAAGTTTGGGAATCACGCATAAACCAAGGGTATATCATTTAGGCGGATTCTTCAACTTCGCCTGCATGTATCAAGTCCAGCAATTAAGCCGTATTAACTGCATGGCTTTGTCCTGTTCATACAACTGGGGCTATTATTGCTGACATGGAACTGTCAAATTAAAAGCCGGCACGACTCAGGAACTGTTAATTTAGATGTTTTAACAGTCTTACTAGACAAATTAGGAGGATAAGTGGAGAGATAGTAGACTGGACACCGACAGGACACAGGTTACACACATATTAGAGATCATAGACAGAACCACCTGAGTTCGACAGTGCCAAGTTTCATTCGCCAACTCTACAACTGGAACTTCCTTTTCTCGTTTTACTTAGCTCTCGCGTTCCTTGGAAAGTTTTTTCTGTTATTGTTTCTCTGTAGAATCCGGGCACTTCTATGGTACTGTTCCTCAACGGTATGGGTGTGAAATACTGGGCTCTCTGCAGGATACCTCGACCTGCATCAGTACCATACCTTAGTAAGTTAGGAATCATGCAGCTCCAACTGTTAATGTCCACCAATATAAACGGAACCATAGCCGACAGATGTGTCAATTATTATTTGAATTGTGTTGGATTCTGTTATTTCCATTTTGTTTTCCATCAATACCTCTGACGTCTCAATATTATTTGTTGAACTCAGGTGAACATGAGACTCTACAATATACTAATAGCCTGGTGCTGGGTGATAGTACCAGTATTATGCTCATATGGTGACCCATTAGAATTGATTGCTCAGCTTCAAAGCCAAGTCTCTTCAATGGAATCCAGCTCATCCATGAGCAAAATCTTGCTGTTGCACAACTTCATTACATCTCATGCTGCTGCTGTTTCCAAAAGTTCTGCAGCAGCCGTCTCCTCTAAAAGCGCTGCCTCTGCTGCTTCCGTTGCTTCGAAGAGTGTTGCCTCTGCCACCTCAGAACCTGATTACAGTTATATTCTGATATATGACTGCGACAAAGTCAACGCCACCTCACTTAAGGACATCTCCAAAGCTACGTACGGTTGCACTTATGAAGCTGCTGTGACTTACCTCTTGAACGAAGGCAGAACGGCAGTCAGCAACATGACATATATCTTGAACAACAACGACACTTACTACAAGCATTACCTGAGTTACGTCGGTTACATTCAAGACCAGATGCTCAGTGAGTACTACGATTGGTTTCTGAGTTACAACGGTCTGCAGTACTACTCATGTTCCACCAGTAACAAGAAGTACAAAGTCGCCAAGTCGCTCAAATCATGCTATCTGCACAGTGGAGGACGAAGAATCTGTGCATCAAGTTTACAGAAATCCAACTTGTTCTTCAATGAAACCAGTCTCAAGAAAGCGGCAGCCTCGTTGTCGCTGTACTACAACATGACGATCAACACCGACGACTTTGGCCAGATTTCAAAGGGTGGACTCACCGTGGTAAATACCGACAACATGTGTAAGATGCTGTTGAAGAACGTCACTGTACCCAAGGCTGCTCTTGTGATTCCAAACCCAATGGACGGAGTCACTCACGACAACGTCACAGATATGTCGAAATTGATCCTGCAAGCCCAAGCCCATTTGGGCAAGATGAGTCCTTCAGATATCTTTGACACTATCTATCCGTTGATGGTGTTCAACAGTGTTTCTGAGAGTATTATGGAAATTGACAGCACGGGAAAACAAATCGAGAAGATTGAAGCCAAAGAGAAGAAGATGATGATTCTCAACATCGTTCTAGGACTTGTTGGAGTGTTTACCATGTTCCTTGGAGGTGTGACTGGGTTGGTTGCAACCACAATTGTTGACGCAGTCAACGTGTTTGCGTCGTGGGGTGTCATGGGCAGTGTGAGTGTCGGTACAGGGTTGAGTTTGTTGTTTAGTGCGTTTGTGCCTGTGCTAAAAGGAATCAAGATTGGCCTGGTATTCAGTGAGTTGGGAAACGTTCTCCGATTCAGCAAAGGTAGTGGGTTTACCAACGAAATAGGGAAGTTCAGGTACTTCTCAGATACGATCCAAGAGATGTTCGGAATAGCAGTCACGACGGCTTCCATTTGATACATATACAGTTTTCATATACAGTTATCATAGATTCATTTAGAAGAAAGTAGAACTTCACTTAGTATTGGGCACTGTTCAATGGGCAACACTGCTCTGTAAACACTGCTCAAGCACAATCAATATTGACCTCCTAGCACCATTGGTCCCCCAGTCAACGTCTCCCGTCCTCCTAATCTACCTTATTATTTATGACTTTATTAAACTTATTTAGTTTTTCATGATTTAATGCGGATTCCCGCGAATAGAAAAAGTGTCTCTAGTACTACAGGCATCTGTGCCTGCTGCTCACAAAACTCTAGTCAGAAAACCGTCTCTAAAGCTCGGCTTCCAAGACCGTCTTGAAGCTGAATGGCTGGTATGCATAACCATTACCTTCAAAGAACTTACTCATACTTTCGACCCAATGCAATCTCAAACTGTGCAACATGGCAGAGGTACCCTCCATGGCAACCAACACCGCACAGGTCAAGACAAACCACATGGTGAACAACACCACCGTCATGAACACACCAAAGATCCCGGTGGTTTTGAACGAGTTGGCGATGGTCATGCTCCACAACACTTGAGAAAGTTGTGCGTGTGCCAAAGACAAGGCCCAAAGACGCAAGTATGAAGCAGTGTGCGACACACAGTTAAGACAGAACTCAATGGTGTGGATCACTTGGTGGATCATGATATCACCGAAATTCTCTTCGTGGTGTCCTGCTCCTCCTTCGTCATCGTCGTCTTCTTCCTCGTGGTGGTCACCAGCAGCAGTAAGTTCAGAGTCTTCAGATGGCAAGCTGTCATACTTGTGTTTCTGCTCCATTTGACGTTTCAAGTAAAGTGGCTTGACAAACAACAAACATGGCACACAGATCAAAGCAATGATCAAGAACAACACTTGGAGTGGAGCTTGGCCTGGGAACAATTGCTCGTCAACTGTACCTGGAGCCAAGAACATAGAGATAAGAGTGTTCAAGAGCGATGGAGCAGGTTTCTCAATGGCAACCCAGTCAACAGTCCATTTGTAGATGATAGTGACAGCCAAGTAACCAAAGATCGAGTTCATGAACAAGAACCCTGGGATGAAGTTACCAACAATGTCAATCATCGAGTTGAAGTGGATGAAGTTGACCAATGAGAACATGTACGAGTACAACATATGGAGGTAACCCATGACAATGGAAAGCTTCATCTTGTAAGAGTTCAAGAACAACAAACCGTTCTCAGTTCCGTGCCAAGCAGAGTCAATACCAAAGGAGTAGACACCAACTTGTTTTGCTTCAATAAGGTCACCAGCTTCGAAATTCTCAGGCCATTTCCAACCAGATTTGAACAAAGTCATCGACAAAGAGAAAAGATCGTTGTACATGAACCCGGTGTAGAGCGAGAAAAGTCCCATGAACAACACAATGTACCGTCCAGAGTAGGCCATGTCCACAATATCGTCTCTCTTCATGGCACCCAATTTCTTCTCGTTCAACACAAGCGAAAGAGCAATCAACGACAAAATAAAACCGTGTCCGAGATCACCAAACATAATGGCAAACATGAAAGGGAAAGTGATAATCGTGGCCAACCCAGGGTTCACTTCCTGGTAGGTTGCTATACCGTAAGCATCACAAATGGCTTGGAAACCCGAGGTGAGCTTGTTGGTACGGTGGAAAGTAGGTGGGGTTTTCGTAGTGGAGAGAACGTTGATGATGGTGGTGAGGTCGCCGTCGCTGTTTTCACTTCCTGGGTCTTCTTCTGTCTCTTCGTCTCTGTAGCTTGGGGCCAAGTTTTTCTGTAACGAGTATTTGAGTTCTGGCAAGTCCGAGGTAGGAGCCCAGCCCTCTGCAATCAAGACTTTTCTGTTCTTGTCGTAGTCGAACAAGTTCAACAATTGGTAGGTCAGTTTTTCCTTACGAACAACCTTATCCCAACTGATAAGTTCTTGAGAAAGAGCAATCAATTCTGCTTGGAGAGTCTTGTCGGTGGTCTCCAAAACAGCGGAAATATCCTCCAATTGACCATTGACTTCAGCAAGAACTCTGGTACGCTCCGAGTCTTTGTAGTCTACAGGGTACAAGTCTGCGCCCAAACTCTCTGAGATCTTCTTAATCTTCTGCAACAACAATTCACCATGGGAGAACACGATGAACGCACTCTTGTCAATGCTCTCTTTCTTTTCCGGTTCGTAGATAGGCTCGTCCAAGGCAAGAGTCTTGAAGAACAAGTTACCTCTAAGGGTCCGCCACAAGATCTTCTCAAGAGTCTCGACCTTGTCTCGTGGGATAATTCCACAGACAAACTCGACATTGACCTCGGATTGAGGCTGCGAGTCCAAGAAGGTGTCAGCCGTCATCAAGATGTGACGGTGCTGCACAAGGTTCTTGTTCTTGACCTCCAAGGTCTTCAAACTGTCGACGAGCTGACTGAGTCGTTGCTCAACAAGTGAGGCGTTCTCAACATAGTCGTCAATGTCAGAGGTCTTTGGCACAACCGAAGACTCCTCGGAGCCAAACGGGTCTGCCTTGAGCTCAATGCCCCGCTGGTCCAACTCGCTCTTGAAGTAGCGGTACTGGCGTTGCACCTCATCCAATCTACGAATCTCCTTGACAAACGACCGCTGGAACAGGTTTATCTTCTTGTTGAGGTCGCGGAATTGCACAAGCCCAAGCCCGCCAAGATTGTACACCGTCTCACGCGAGATCTCCAATGGAATGAAAAGCTGGATGAGCGACATCTCTGCCGAGCGGAACACCGCCTCCTCCTTTTCTTTGTAGGACGACATGATGGGTAGCTACAAACAAGAAATCCAGTTGCGATAAAACACCGGCGGGTCGCGGGGTCACCCGGGCACCAGGCCCGCCCGGTTGCGTGCCCTGGGCGGGAAATCCTCCCCCTGCCTCGGGCAAGCCAATCTGGGATTGAACAAATTGATTCGTCAATTACTTCAAAGTACGTTTCTCCAGTGTGGACGGTCCCCCACGGTATATCCCACCAGCCCATATCTCCCAGCGATCAGAGGGCCCCTCCCTTATAATAAGGCCAATCTATAGTTGACAACCTGCTGACCCGTTGCCCTAACCTTTTGGCAGCTGCAATTCGGTCGACTCACATATAGATAACAGATCGTGCAATGGACCAGCCCCAGCTCAACGCAGAAGGCCGGCTGACCTCGTCGCTCACGCGGTTGATCCAGAACAACGGCGGCTCGCCGCTGCCGACGTCCAGCCTGAACGTCTCGGGGCGAATTAAATCCAACTTGAGCCACACCGTGGTGCGGAGTCAGGTGGAACATAGTGAACGAGGGTCTGGTGAATCCGGCGGGTCGGTGAAGCTGCCTGGCTCGTTCAAACTGCCCGGACTCAGCGAGGACGGGCTTGACGAGTCGCTCTATTTCTCGCCCCAGCAGCCGGACACCGACATCGACTCGCAAGCGGTGTTGGAGGCCGGTGGCTTGGACGGTCCATTCGGGCCTGCCAACCTGCCTATGTTGAAACTGGACCGCACGGAGTTTGAGTCCGGCAGTGCCAACACCATCACCATCATCCCTTACAATGGCAGACTCGCCAAGAAGCTGAGCGGCACCCCTATCGGGTACTCGGGTCCGGGCAGAAACGATTTGCTGTACCTGCCGATCTCGTCGACCTCCATACCGTACAGCGCACCGTACCTGGGCAACAAGACCACCACCAGCCCGACCCAGCTGAACTACGAGGCCCAGGGGTTCAGTTTCCCGGCCAACGGCTCGCGCATCGACTCGAACCATATTCTTTCACCGAAACTCCTGGACCTCTCGAACATCGAGTTGGACCAACGGTTCATTGTGACAAAATCCAAAATCAACTCGATCCACAGCGGGTTCGACAAACCCAGCAACGGCGGCGCCACCCCGATCTCCCGGAACTCGTCCATGGCCTCGTTGACCAACTTCTTCACCAAGAGCCGCAAGAACTCGTCGTACTCGTTGAACAGTTTCAGCTCCAACGCCGACGTGGTCAACCTGCAGACCAACGGCGTGCATGTGACTTCCGCAGAACCACCGTTCCCGCCACCGACTCCTCCAGAAACCGGGGTGTCGCTGGTCGAGTCGACGCGTTCGTTGAAACATCGCCAGTCGAAGAACGAGCTCAAGAAGTTCTTCAGTAGAAAATCCAACCCTCGGAAAAGTGACAAAGGCCTTAGTCGGTCCAGTCCAGGCAGCAGCAGTATGCTGAACCTCTACACCAACCCAGCTTCATCGTTGGCTACCAATCCGTCGCTCCATCATGAACAGCAGGCGTTGCCTTACAGCAAACGGTACTCTAAAGTGTCTGACAGTTTAGGTGCAGGTGCAGGTGGTTCTGTGCGGATCATCAAGAGAAACGCAGATAAGGCTGTTTTTGCAGTGAAAGAGTTCCGAGCACGGTTTGCTAATGAAACCAAGAAAGACTACACTAAGAAAATCACCTCCGAGTACTGCATCGGTTCGACCTTGAAGAACACCAACATCATAGAGACGATAGAGATCTGCTACGAGTCCGACAAGATGTACCAGGTGATGGAATACTGTGAGTTCGACTTGTTTGCCATTGTCATGAGCGGCAAGATGTCGCTGGCGGAGGTGGACTGTTGTTTCAAGCAGATCTTGAAAGGTATTCGATATTTGCACTCGATGGGGTTGGCGCATCGTGACTTGAAGCTTGATAACTGCTGTATCACCTCCAAGGGCGTGGTCAAGATCATTGATTTTGGGTCCTCCGTGGTATTTGCTTATCCGTTTTCTAGTAAGATCGTCGAAGCTGGAGGCATTGTGGGGTCTGACCCTTACCTTGCTCCAGAGGTGGTGGTGTTCCAGAAATACGACCCACGTCCTGTGGATATCTGGTCTGCCGCCATCATTTATTCATGTATGACCCTTCGTAAGTTCCCTTGGAAGGTGCCTAAACTCAGCGACCAATCTTTCAAGTTGTTTGCAACTAGAGGCGACGGCTCTGAGCCATTGAACTCGATGTTGAAAAAGACTTCGACAGACGAGCCATTGGAGACTATACCTGATGAAGAGAAGAAATTGCCTGATATCAGCAATCTTAGTGTGAGTGAAAAGGCTGGAGAAACTCCTCCGCCTGCGTCACCTAAACCTGATGTCAATAAGGCATTGCCATCTCCAAACCGTCACCACCATCACCACCACCATAATCATAATCACCATAAAAAGAAGCCAGACACTAAATCTGCTACCGGTGAAGCCCGTCTTTTGAATGCTTTGCCAGATTACTCGAGACCGTTGATTGGTAAGATGGTGAGTTTGGCACCAGCCTTGCGGTGCACCATCGAGGAGATCTTCGAAGACAAGTGGCTCGAGGGCATCGATGAGTGTTATGAGGATGACAATGATGGTTCAGATCTGTCTAAGACATTGTACGAAGGTAGAAATCACACCCATACTCAAGTGGACCAATCGGAGGCGCACATTGCTTACCTTGAAAAGAAGAAGGTGAGAAAATAAGAAACGAAATAAGCGTTAGGTGTCTAGCGTGGTGGAGATTTGGATGGAAGAGGGTACAAGTTTGCTACTGTTAAGCTGTGTGCGATGAGTTGTTTTGTTGGTATTATATTGTTGTTATTGAAGAAGCAGGAGTCGAAGGGAAGTTGCCCAGATGTGCTGAGGGCACGACCTACCAAAATAGAAGTTGGCATGTCAGAACATTCACTAGTCATTGACACATTGTCTAAAATCCAGAAATGGAATGCAACACTCACTGTATATGGGAAATTTGAATAGACCAAGTCAAATAGAGGACATTTGTAGGGGGCTAAGATTGTTTTTGAGAAAGGGCTTTTGTTGATGTCTACAATATTTTGACTGACAGTGAATGTCTGGAACCATACAGATAAGGTTAACGGTGTTTAGCCACTGTCAGATTGAAACGCATGTTGTGTTAATGCTGCATTGTTGATGCACAAAACAGCTGCATGTAAGAATCAGCTAAGGACTTTTGGAGGAGTTGAATGAGGGGGTCCATATTGTTAGCATAGGTTTGTTAAAGACGGAGATGTAGGATGTAAAGAAGTAATACGGTAAGAACATATTATTGAAAATTGAAATCAAATTGTTAGACCGGTTCGGCCAGATTACTGCTAGTGAATTGCAGAGGATCATTGGTGTAGGTAAGGAGGCATCAGAGTTGGTGCCATACGGAAGAGAACCACTAGCGTAGAAGAGGAATGTTTTACAGGTGTCCAGTGATCGTGTTCACTGACGATACAAGTCAACCGTATTGTTAGCATACAGTTGAGGTACAATACGTGCACAGTAAGAGTTGCTATTTCTGAGTGACAGCAGAATCTTCAGAATGTTCACGGTAATGAGTAAGGACGTGATCCAATATTTGCGCTCTATCTGTGTCAAACGTGCAAATTGTATCTCTTAAGACTTCTGAATTACATGCTAGTATTCATTTCTCCTCTACGGTTTTGTGGTGGTAACCGTAATACTCTCTCCGTAGCCCATTCTGTTCTGTGTCCCTGCCCCACCAATTGCCTCTCTCTCAACCACCAACTCAACATTTGCCCCACATCCAATCAAATCGTCTACAAATCAAGATGCCAAGCAAATATACCAATCACGATAATTACTCGGTTGGAATATCATCCCAAAACCAGTTGCGATTGCTGTACCACGAGATAAATTGCTGTCTGCTGCATGTTGCAGCTAGTAATTTCGCACTCGGCTACTGGGAGTCAAGACTGAAAATTACCTCAAGTATCCTCATTTAAACAGTACAATTATCACGTTCTCTTTTGAGTAGTGTATCTTAGGCGTCGCTTCAATCATTTCTATTATTTAGACTTTCATTGTTCGGTAGTGACGGCACCAGTCCTTGAACCCTTAGTCATCAGGTACTAATAGAACTGAGTCAGCATTAGTCAAGCTGACTTCACTCGGTTGAAACCCTACAACTGAAATTTGTCGACTCGTTGCAGCCGGCTCGACTCTGCAACTAATTTCACCACCGTCCACAATAACTACTTTAAGCTACTGTTGCTCGCTACCTTTTAACCCATGTAGACTCCAATGCAACACCCTGTACATCCTTACCGCGCTCCATACATCTTACACTCCTTTCAACACATCCATACCTCTCAAGTACATCCATACCTTCCGAGACATCCATACATCCAAACCTTCCGGTACATCCACACATCCATACCTCTGCATCCTTACACTCACAACTTCCCACCTTGCTCAATTCAGTCCACCTTCCATACACCACCTTCAATCAAAAACAATAAATAAGCAGTCTAACTAACTCTTCCATACATTGCAACCCTGCAACCTATTCCACTCACCACCAACCAGGAAACTCCGGTCACCTTCCCACCCTTACCTCGGCCCTCTGTCCGCCTGCCACTCCACGCACCCCCTTGCCACCCCCTCACTTAGACCCCCAGACCTGTCCCCACGTGACTGCGCCCACTCAACACCCACCCCATCCCGGAATCCGGCCAGATCCAGAACCAACAACCGAGGGGGAACCCAGCGGTTACCCGTCCCGCCAACCTAGTCTGCTCAGGAGGTGTCGCTAGGGGATGGGTCGGTTCACAATGAAACTCAGCGAATATCTGGGGAAACCTATTTCTAAAAATTGTCAATTATAATCAATGGCCATCGCCTATCGTATCCTAATAGCCCGCCAATATTAGAACTACTCCACGGTGGTGGGTTTCGTAGCCTATAAAAACGTACCGGTATCGCTTACCCGAACTGCGCAGCCCGACACCCACCACCGACTGGGCCTATATATATATGGTTGCTGCGCACTTTTTTGTTGGCTCCCCAGTCATATACACACTGAGTAATTAAATATGTCACAAGCCGTGTAAGTAAATTTTGGTATAACCAGACGGTGCTGATGGTCGGGCAGTCAATACAGTAACTGGATACTTGCCAATTGGCAGTAACTGTTGGGGGTTGGGCAGTTGTCGATTGTGGGGGTTGTTTCTTGTTGATTCCATTCTCGACTGTTGAGTAACGGGGTCTCCTTGACCATTTCACTCTTGACATCTTATCTTGATTAGACCTGACCCTTGACAGTTGCAGGTAGTTTGTGCAGTTCTGTTGACTTTCATTGAGTTTAATTGTCGATGAGTGTCAGTGAAGCTGTTGTCACTCCTCATTTTATGACATACTCAAGGAGAGCAGGGGAGGTCGACATATGTCTACAAGACCCTGTTCTCCATTTGTCAGCATATCTTCTAGTCCTGTCTTTCGCTGCTCCCACCACCTACAACAACCATTCAGATCAATTGACTAACAATTATAGCGCAGATGTTGGTCTTATTGGCCTTGCCGTCATGGGTCAAAACTTGATCCTTAATATCGCAGACCACGGATTCAAGGTCGCTGCTTTCAACAGAACCGTCTCTAAGGTCGACCACTTCCTTGCCAACGAGGCCAAGGGTAGCGACAACGTCATTGGCGTCCACTCCGTCGAGGAGTTGTGTGCCAAGTTGAAGAAACCAAGACGGATCATCTTGTTGGTCAAGGCCGGTCCAGCTGTCGATGCTTTCATCAACACCTTGTTGCCTCACTTGGAGAAGGGTGACATCATCATTGACGGTGGTAACTCCCACTTCCCAGACTCCAACCGTCGTGCCAACGAGCTTGCTGCCAAGGGTATCAGATTTGTCGGTTCCGGTGTCTCTGGAGGTGAGGAGGGTGCCCGTTACGGTCCATCCTTGATGCCTGGTGGTAACGAGGAGGCTTGGCCATACATCAAGGACATCTTCCAATCTGTTGCTGCCAAGGCCGACGGTGAGCCATGTTGTGACTGGGTCGGACCTGAGGGTTCGGGACATTTCGTCAAGATGGTCCACAACGGTATCGAGTACGGTGACATGCAATTGATTGCCGAGGCTTACGACATCATGAAGAGAGTCGGAGGTCTTGAGGACAAGGAGATCGGTCAAGTTTTCGCCAAGTGGAACAAGGGTGTTCTTGACTCGTTCTTGATCGAGATCACCAGAGACATCTTGTTGTACGACGATGTGGACGGAACTCCATTGGTGGAGAAGATCTTGGATCAAGCCGGTCAAAAGGGTACCGGTAAATGGACTGCCATCAATGCCTTGGACCTTGGTATGCCAGTGACTCTTATCGGAGAAGCTGTGTTTGCCAGATGCTTGTCTGCCGTCAAGGAAGAGAGAGTCAACGCCAGCAAGGTGCTCACCGGCCCAGAAATTCCAAAGGACGCCATCAAAGACAAACAGGCCTTCATTGACGACTTGGAACAAGCCTTGTACGCCTCGAAGATCATCTCTTACGCCCAAGGTTTCATGCTTATCAGAGAGGCTGCCAAGGAGTACGGCTGGAAATTGAACAACCCAGCCATTGCTCTTATGTGGAGAGGAGGATGTATCATCAGATCGGTGTTCCTCGGAGACATCACTGCTGCTTACAGAGAGAACCCAGACCTCGAGAACTTGTTGTTCAACAAGTTCTTCAAGAGCGCCATCACCAAAGCTCAAGGTGGATGGAGAAGAACCTTGTCCTTGGCTGTTACCTACGGTATCCCATCGCCAGCCTTCGCCACTGCTTTGGCCTTCTACGATGGTTACAGATCCGAGAAGCTCCCAGCTAACTTGATCCAAGCTCAAAGAGACTACTTTGGTGCTCACACCTTCAGAGTGTTGCCAGACCACGCTTCCGACCACTTGCCAGAAGGTAAGGACATCCACATCAACTGGACCGGTAAGGGAGGTAACGTTTCTGCCTCGACTTACGACGCCTAAGTGTGTTGTGGAGCAATCCCCTCGATGCTCAAGACTTGTCTTGATATCTGGTTAGTTTAGGCTAGTTTTCTCTGTTGAATACGTTTGAATTAGTGAACTACTGTAGATGTATTGTATTTTGTGATCAGCGTGAAAAAGTTTTCAATGAGTAAGTGTGACAGTGCCACTGGCTTCCCGTACCAATGGCTGCCAGTGAGTTTTATTGTTTCGTTGACAGTGGGTGACAGTGGAGCGAATAATTCGAGTCGTGGAGAAGTACCCTGGGTTGCGAGCCCGGGTGCTGCAGCCAATTGCACCCTAACATCAGGGTGTAGAGGTTTAGTCTTTGTAGACTGTAGCACTGTAGTAATTGCCCATTCTAGTCACTCTCAAGAGCATCTTCATCGTCTGTTTCAAAGGCAAAATCGTCTCCTCCGTCATTATTTTCTTCATCATCAAAATCTTCATCATCATCGTCGTCATCAGAAGAATTGACATCAGCTTCAATAACATGGAGTCTGTCACTGTACAATTCAAGGGCTGCCTGGAATTTAGTAGCAGATCCTTCATTGACAGAGTAAGTGTGAACATGCAATTCAGACAATAACTTAAGATACTTTTCAATTCCACTTTTCTCCCAGTCATACTTTCGATTAGATATAGTAAGGTTCTTAAGAGTAGGAATATCCTCCAAGTGAGTTAATGTAAAATCACCACTAATGAACCTGATAGTTAAGTCTTCAATTGATTTCAAATCTTTCAAAGGAGGTAATTGGTCACGAAAACAACGTTCCAATTCAATCAGTTTGATGTTCTCTAACCCTTTGAAATTGATAAACTGGATCTCTCGATTACTCGAGATACTCAAGCTTTCAGTATTCTCGTACCCTGAAACGTCCCCAATTTTCATGTCAGAATCCGCATAAATACTGAGACGTCCAACGGTTCGTCCTCCCATGGCTGGTAAGTTGTCGATATCACAATAGCAGAGCTGGATCTCATTCAAGTGTGGTGTTTCAGGTAACGTACTCATGTCACGAACCTCTGAATTGGTAATTTTAAGAAACTCAAGGCTATCAAGAGAGCCAAACATTTGCAGCCAGGTTTCATCTATCCTGAAATCATCCAATTCTAGATCCCTTAATATTCGGAAGCCTTTAAGACCTCCTCCATCATGATAAACATTGGAGCGATTGCCATATAGAGCAACGGAGCAAGCCGATCTGAACGAAGAAAGGTCCACTGTACTGTCAGATGAGATCTGGCGAATTCTGAATGACATAAGTCGAGGAGTATGGAACTTGGCAAGAGACTCCTTACTTAGGCGGATCTGTTGTGTGTGGAATGAACCTTGAGCAAAGAAATAGAGCCTTGACAATCGAGGGAAGTCCAACCGTTCTACATCTCGGAACATGGTGTCTAAGTTGGTTAGGGCAAGAGACAATTCGTAAACTTCCAGGAACTCGTAGGTGCCCAACAGGAACGTTCCAAGATTATCAAGTGGCAACTCCATCAATCTTAAGGTCCGCAAGTTCTTGCTGTCGCTCAAGTATTTAGCAAATGAAGCAGTCCAAAATACTGAGGCTCCACCCAACAGCTCTACTCCATTCAACTGCGAGGAGGCTGTAATGTAGGCAATAAGCTTAGAACTTTGGGTGATCCAGGAGATATTGGTGAAACCGTTGATGATTTTCAGGATCGATTCAGGCGAATCGGGCCCTACAAACAGTTCTTCTTCTATGTCGGCGACATTCTCACTGGGCAGTCCAGTTAGCACAAGCAGCTGGGCGTATTGAGCAAGCCCATACCGAACAAACTTGTCACGATCCTCAGGAGATTCAATACAGCAATACTGACTGTAGAGCTGACTAGAAACAGGGATCCCAAAAAACAGAAAGTCCTGTTCTTCTATGCCTTCCCATCTGAAAGGTATAGCCATGTACTCAAAGACAAGTTCACATAGGACATCACGAAGCACACTGAGTTTGTTTTCTGGGTTGGTGGTTGGATTGTTCACTAGGACTGTGTTCAACAACCTGCCTCCAGGTAAACTGGTTTCTGCTTTCGACGGTAAGTCATCATCATCAATCAAGGTGAGGTTATCAACAAGTCGCATAAGAGCAAATATACCGGTATGACAGTCCTCCGCTTGAACCATGAAGACTATCTTGAATACCACATCGCGAGGCAAGTCATCAAACGATACCATGATGGGTTAGGATGACTTAATTCTGTTGAGATTGGGTTGATGTTCAGGTAGCGATAAGATGGCTTGCTGAGAACTGGGTAGCTGATGAGTGTTCCTGGTGTTCCGAGATTTCCTGGGGTAGCCGACAATTATAGTTTCTTGATACTCTTAATTTGATGGAAGCTTTCCTGTTAACAACTTGTTTTTGCTGTCAACTCCTATAGCTATTTTTTTCTTTAAGAATGTTTGCGGCAAGAATAGTCGGATCTGCTTGCTCTCAAATAAAGACCCTGGATTATTGTTATAATTACTACTCCACCAGACAGTGACTGATTGCTGCAGAAGATGACAATCGATCGACGTATTAGTGATCAATGAACCTCGAAGAGTCACTGGAAGTATATCGATAATATTCAAGTAGTAAATGGTAGTGTTACCAGGAAAAAAAGGTATGCCTGTTTACGGTTAGACTCAGATTCTTGAATCATTGCTACTTTTGAGACGGGATGCTGGATCAAGCAAGTTGCAGGTACAGACGGATTACCACGTTTCTGGATGGTAGTCGGGTTGTGCTGGGATTGTAAGAACGAGTGTGCCAGAATAAGATGAATATAGCAGAAGCAGGAAGGGAAGTTATAGAGGTGTAGTTGTAAACTGAACTTTAATGGACAGCTTGATAACCGATAGTGAACTCGCCTAGCAGAAAATCTACGCTCCGATTAAACTTGGTGCCTGACAGAGTTCTCACGCATCGAACTAGATGCAGAAAAACGTTACAAGCTTAAAATGCTATGAAGTTAATATTAAACGGCCTAAACCTAAGGGTGCTAGTTGAATGGTTGTAGTTAGCAGTTCATTAAGAATATCTTGTAATGACTCAAGAATTAGTTCCAGGATGAAATATTGAAGTGGAACGTAAATGCTAGTATGCCAAGTGCAATGGGATAGTGGAGCTCCTAACCTTGCTCCTTGGTATTATTTTGTTATCTTTTGCCAAGTATTATTGACAAGTATTATTGCTCAGCCGTACTACTGACCAGTACTATTGACCAGTAGTATTGTCACTTGCTTGCTCAATGCTATCGCTTAAAGGTTTACTCTAGAAAAACATCCGAAACTCTCAACCTTATCTTGTCAATGTGGTCACAGCCTCGATTGTCAGACTTTGTTAGACACCATCTCGGTGATAAACACTCATTGGATCTCCACTATCACCACTATTGTCACTTTATACGCCAATACCCAGGAAATAATCAGAGCAACTGTGCGGAGGTCCGAAGCTTGTGTCCGCTCCGAACATGTAAGCGGATCTAACACTGCAAGTCCACTCTCATGCGTCGACTATCCCCGAACCCCAGCAAGCTAGGATTCCTTTCGCTCTGCCATTGAGAGAGGTGTTGAGGATTCTGCAGCGAGCAGTGTTCCCAAACAATTTGCGAGTAGTTACTGCCAATTGTTGGAGGTTGCTGTTTCTCGGTAACATGAGAACAATGTTCTGTGAGAACGGGAGCACGCTGGCAAGCAATTGCTCAAGGTTGATGGGCAGCATGGTTTCGAGATCAAACACAGAGCTATTCAAATAACTAGGCCCTCCCCAAGGAGGAGAAGCGTATACCACGTCAATTGGCCCAAATTGTGATTTCAAGGAGTCTCTGATAGAGTCATCGAGAACCAGTAACCAATCTAGCTGATGCGTCTCCACATTAGAACCTGTATCGTAAACTTGACAATTGTGTAGAGTACATTTCAAATTGATTGGGTTAATGTCAACAGCAATGACCTGGTCAAACACTTTAGACAATTGGATAGTGTCGCCTCCTCCTCCACAGAACACTTCTAGTATTCTGGATGCATTGGGAAGGCAACCTTTAATGAAACTGGCAGTAAATGCAGCCATGAGTTCAGGAGTGACAGAGTACCATAGCTCAGGGGTAAGGTAGATGCCTTCGTCGTATTTTGAGAATAGAGAGTAGCGCTGACGCCAGAACTTAGAGGACTCGGGAGGTAAGTCCTCGCGAGTGGTGGCTAGTGCCGCAAGCAATTGTTGGTCGTCCATTGATCTGCGGACGAGATTGGTGACTGGGGAGGATGGAGTGGAACGAAGTTAGAATGAAGTTAGAATGAAGTGTAGATGGAGTTAGATATTAACTTGTAGACCTAGTTATAGATCAAGTCCTAGAAGTCGTGGATCAAGCCGTAGAATTATGAATGTTCGCTCTTAGATCAAACCTGTACTCTCCAATCCATGAAAAACTCTGCAAGTGACAGGGCCTGACTCGAGCACCTAAAGATCAGCAATTAGCAATTAGTCCAACCCCATATACCAGGGTACTGAAACAGGCTAATGGAATATACGCTAACACGCGGTCGCACAGTCGACTTCCCGATCTCGTATGCCAGCGGTGTGGTGCTGTATCGTGCCTATGGATCGGCCAGCGTTGTCGCTCCTCCAATTTAGTGAGTAAAGTTTGACTCCGAATCAGTTAAAGCCGGAGACTCTAGCCAACGACCGCGAGGACAGACGTCAAAAAAAAATCACAGGGCTCAGACACCGGGTGGTTCTAATTATAGCACCCAAATCGCCGGCAAGGTCCACTGCTCTATAAATAAATCCGATTCGATCTCGACAGCCAGCCGTGCTGATTTAATTCCACTGGGTTAAGCTCGACTGGCTATGCCGAATTGCAACTGCCAGACAAAAAAAGACTTGAGCCCGCCTTGCTGCAGTGCCATGCAGTAACTGCAATCTCCCGTCTAATCAGTAGTCCAGTATATAGTGAGGGCACGGTCTTAAACCGACTAGTGCTGGCGGTAGTTTTCTATTTCCCTCTCCTTACACTTTGAACTGACATCTTGAACCGACCCAGGGTCCCTCCGACCAATCAGCAAAGCAATAACTTGTCAGCAACCTCCATTCACCATGCCTCTTGTTGTGCCTCTTAAGTTGAGTGGAATCAGCTACGAGCAGTATGTGGCCGTCAACAGCAGTAATGAGTCTGCCACGCCACAGAGAAACGTCTCGCACCGGACCAGCTCGTCGCATTACACCCAGAGCACCAAACCTCCACAGGCCGCAGGGTCTGTGTACTCCGGGTCAGACTACTCAAACTTAGTTGCTCCCAAACCGGTCAAAAGTTTCACCCCTCCTAAAATCGAGCCTGTGCGTTCTATTCGGTCCCTTGAATCCGACGGCTGGCTGACAATCAACGACGATAAAAGCAAGGTCAGTGACAGGTTCAGTGAGCGATTATCGGAGAACTTGGGCAAGACCAACGGAAGTATTAACAGCCTGCTTAAAAGACTGTCCAGCTTGCATAGTGGGAACCTGAACAGACATATTCATCAGGACCAAATGACAGCTCCTCAGACTCAACCAAGACCTCAACAGATGAACCAGACAAGTCCACCAATGATCCAGATGAGAAAGACCAAGCCGACCAGTTTCCACAGTGGTCTGTCGACGGTTCCTTCTGCTCAGAACTCGACTATCCAGATCTCACAAGTATCTGCCGAGCCTCGAGTTGCAGTACATAACTTGACCACTCGTCGAGGCACCGACAATCCTTATGAGCTTGCTCTTCACAACAACAGTGGTTCCTCGATCCAGTTCTCCAACCATCTGTCGCTCAGACGGTCCAGAACTGCCCGAAAGGCTGCCTGGAAACGTCACATTGCTCTGTTCAGTGGTCGTTTGAAGATGAAGTTCCGCAACTGGAGAAAGGTGGCTCGCAGAATCGTGCGTCGCAAGTCAAGAACTACCGTCACCTCCAAGTACAACAAGAACCACTCGGTGACTCGACAGCCTACGAGGACTGGCCGTGGACTGAGTTCCGAGTTCTCTGACGATCCACAGTTCCTTCAGAAATACGCTGAGAAGAAGATCAGAAACAAGTTGATGAGCCGTCGTCGTACTCGTACTAACGTCCGGTCAATGCGCAAGAAAGTACCATCCACCAGCACCAACCAGAAGATCGGACAGTACTCTGATGCTCTTGAGTTGTCGCCACCTCCTCTTAAACCAGACACCACTCGACGTGACATGTCGACCTCGTCACAGCTCACTGTGCAGAACGTCGAGAAGCATCTTGAGTTCCCTGCTTACCGTCCAATCAAGAAGGATATCATTGAGAAATACGTCAGCGACGTGTCTGAAGAGATCCATCTGAACATCGAGAAGAGCTTGGTCGACTCCGACAACCACTTTGAACAGTCGCCTGCGTTTGTGCTGACCGTGGCCAGTGCCTCGGACCTCCGCAAGACGTCGTTGGAGATCAAACCTGCTAACGTCACCAGGGAGAACACTATGGTCAAGTCTGCTCAGGCATCACAGTTCTCGTTGAAGGAACCAGTCAAGAACAAGTCTTTTGAGTCTATGAAGACTGATGTCAATGACGAGTTGACTACTAATGCTACTGGTCTGTCAGATACTGCTTACGATCAGTTTGTCAACAATTGGTCTGCTTATCTTAAGAACACTATTGCTCAACGGACTGTGATCAAGCTTGAGATTTCGCACTCGGAACTCCGTGAAAACGCTACTTCCGAAGACGATACGAGAAGACTCAGTGTTCTTGATGCTATCTTGGGTCATTACACTGACGAGGAAGAGACTGACAACGAGACTGTCACTGAAGTTACCAGAACAGAATCTACTTCAGGCACCGTGTTCAGTCCTTTCCCATCAGAAGATGTTGAAGAGAAGATCGAGACTGCTCCACTTGACACCTCGTCGATTCTTTCTGCTTCTACTGTTCAGTCTGCAGAAACATTACAATCTGTTAAGACAAGCACCGACTCGCACACCAACTACTACTCTATCGACACTATGAGCGACGAAAACAAGGCTAAAGGTGACGACATTGAGAAGTTGGTTGAGCAAGACGACGACATTCTTCTGGTTCAAGACGCAGATTTGTCTAGACACAGCACCGTTCTTATCAAGCAAGAGTTCCGTGACACCAACCCAAGCCAGAAGTTCATCCACAACACCCGTTCGATTCTCGATATCTTAGCAGTGCCAGAAGCAGAGATCGAACGTGATTTCAAGTTGGGTGCTAAAGTCGACAGTGTTCAGAAATTGTCCAGCTTCACCAAGGCTTACTCTGATATCTCTCGGTCTTCGTCTTTGAACTCTTCCATTGACATTACTCCTTTGAGCTTTCCAAAGCGGTTCTCGTCCATGAACGATATGAACCGTATGAGACTTGAGAATAATGTTCGTTCGGTTTCGGTTGATGGTAAGGTGTTTCCTCACAGACAGTTGGCTTCTCGTTACAACAGAAAGACCAACAATGCTTCAATTATCCGATTCTTGTCTCAACAACACCAAACTATTGTTGAGTAGGAGTGGAGAAGTTGAGTGCAGTAGTTTGGGAGTTTGCTTTATTTGTAGTTTACGCTAGGGTTTTAAAGGCTTGTTCAGAGTTACTACTGCTTACGTTCACTACTGAGTGCTGAACCAAATCTGTTACCAGCTATTGTTCAGCTTATGTTAACAGCCACAATTCATTTCTTATGACCAGGATTAATCCTGACAAGCTATTAGTTTATTGCTTTTTGAGACGTTTAAAAATATAATTATGATGACTTAATTTGTTGTAGAGTGGGTCTTGGTAATATTATCAGTAGTAGCCGTCTAATGTAGGGTGTATTTTCTGGTACAGTTTCCCTAATAAAGTGGGACGTAGTAGAAGAGTCATGTGATTTAATGAGACCTAACATCACATGTTTTCCAACAAATACCAACTGGATCTATTAAAATACCGTATCAGAGATTCTAATATAAGAATTTAATTGATTCCAATTTTTTGAGAGTTCTTAATTGTTCCCAGCCCACTTTATGGCAATGCTACCCCCTCCCAGAACAGTACAGTCAATCTTTTCAATGACCCACCCCAATGGCACCCACCCGTTCCCATGGTACCACCCTCAGCTATACCTTTTTCAGATGACTCACTTGGATCTGTCCATCAAGTCATCCAACCATGGCAATTACTCTGACGACATTGACGATCCGTGAGTCGTCGGTTGACTGCGAGTTTGTTGCTCTTGCTGCTTTTGTGTCGATCATCTACAGATTCACCAATGTCGACGATATTGTGTTTGCATTGAACAATACCACCACGGCCAAGCAGTATCTGTATCTTCGATACACTTTCCCAGAGACTCCAGTGCAATTCTCTGAGTTGTGTCGTCAATTAACCGAAGAATTGTTCAAAAGTCAAAGTTTTGAGACTGTAGAAGAATTGACCGAGCACTTGACTAAAACCGTCGAGCTCTCTCATTCTCAACTCCGTGATTTCAACAACTACTCGTTCGTTATCAGTGAGCAACCTTTGGCAGCTCAGTCTGAGGCCTTTGAGTTTGCTATCAGCCAGAACCCTACCAAGAAACTGTTCAGTCTTGATTACAACTCTGCCAAGTACTCCAGCACTCTTTTGGAACAGTTTGAGCAGTTTATTGAGACTGTCACCAACGACCCTACCTCGATTGTCACCAAGGTCTCTTTGGTCACAGACTCTCAATCCAAAGACTTGCCAGACCCTACTAAGGACCTTGACTGGACCGGCTACCTTGGAGCCATCCACGAAATCTTTGAGAAGAACGCCAACAAATGGCCTGAGCGTACTTGTGTTGTTGAGACTGCTGCCAAAGCTAACAGAGAGTTCAGCTACAAACAGATCAACGAGGCTTCCAACGCAATTGCCCATTACCTTGTAGACAAAGGAATTGAGGTTGGTGACATTGTCACGATCTACTCGTTCCGTTCTGTTGAGTTGCTTGTTTGTGTGCTTGGTATATTGAAGGCTGGAGGTACCTTCAGTGTCATTGACCCTGCATATCCTCCAGACAGACAGAACATCTACCTTTCTGTTGCCAAGCCTGCCGGTTTGATTGTCATTGGCAGAGCCGGTGTGCTTGACGAAGTGGTTGAGAATTATATTTCTGAGAACTTGAAGCTCAAAGCTCGTCTTTCAAAGGTCCTGCTCCAAGACAATGGAATCCCATTAGGAGGAGCCACCAGTTCTGGAGATGCTTTGTTGCCATTCTTGGCTCGTGCTTCTGAACCAACTGGAGTTAAGGTTGGTCCAGACTCCAACCCTACTTTGGCATTCACCTCTGGTTCCGAGGGTATTCCTAAAGGTGTGCTTGGCCGTCATTTCTCGCTTGCATATTATTTCCCTTGGATGGCCCAGACTTTCGGGCTCTCTGAGAAAGACAATTTCACGATGTTGTCAGGTATTGCACACGACCCAGTGCAGCGTGATATGTTTACTCCGATCTTCCTTGGTGCCAAACTCTACATTCCAACTGCTGACGATATTGGTACTCCGGGTCGTCTTGCCAAGTGGATGCAGACTTATAACATCACTGTAACCCATCTCACACCAGCCATGGGTCAGGTGTTGGCCTCGCAAGCTGTTGATGAGATCCCAACGTTGTCCAATGCATTCTTCGTTGGTGACTTGTTGACCAGAAAAGACTGCTTGCGGTTGCAGTCTCTTGCTAAAAACGTGCGTATCATTAACATGTACGGTACCACCGAGACCCAGCGTGCTGTGTCGTACTTCAGAGTCAAGAGTTACAATGAAGACCCTAAATTCTTGTCTGGTCTTAAAGACATTGTGCCAGCAGGTCAAGGTATGAAGAACGTTCAGTTGTTGGTGGTGAACAGAACTGATCCTAAACAAACCTGTGGTGTTGGTGAAGTCGGTGAGTTGTTTGTTAGAGCTGGAGGTTTGGCTGAAGGTTACAGAGGCTTGCCTAAATACAACGCAGAGAAGTTTGTGGCTAACTGGTTTGTTGATCCATCCAAATGGGCTGATTCCTCTGTCGACGCTGACTGGAAACATGCTGGCTGGAAAGGACCTCGTGACAGATTGTACCGTACTGGTGATTTGGGACGGTACCTTGCCGATGGTAATGTTGAAGTTACCGGTCGTATTGATGACCAGATCAAAATCAGAGGGTTCCGTATCGAATTGGGAGAAATTGATACCCATGTGTCTAAGTTCCCACTTGTTCGTGAAAACAGAACCATTGTTAAGAAAGATGAGAACGGTGACAGCTACCTTCTCTCGTTCTTGGTTTTGAAGACTGAAGATCCAGCATTGCAAGAGTATTTCAGTCCGAAATTCGATGAGCTTGAATTTGATGACTCTGTCGACAGACCAGATCTTATCAGATCGTTGGTCAAACACCATAAGCTTGCTTCTGACTTGAAGAAATTCTTGAACACCAAACTTGCCAGCTATGCCGTTCCTTCGTTGGTGGTGGTGTTGCCTAAATTCCCACTTAATCCTAACGGAAAGATCGACAAGAACAAGTTGCCAGTGCCTAAACCAGAGGAGTTGGTGACAGCTTCTAAGCATTTGCATAAACTCGAAGAAGGTTCAGAGAACGTTAATGAGGATCAATTCAATGAGTTGGAAGAAGCCATTAGAGAAATCTGGTACAAAGTTTTGCCTAACAAACCAGTGATCAACTCGTTGTCTGATTCTTTCTTTGACCTTGGAGGACATTCCATTCTTGCTACCAGAATGATTTTCGAGCTTAGAGACGAGTTCAATGTTGACTTGCCTTTGGGAACGATTTTCAAACACCCAGCACTTGGAGACTTTGCCAAACAAGTTTCTATTGCTCAATCAGGTGAAACAACCGCCAGTGAAACAGCTTCTCCAGCTCCTACTGCCAGTGCATACTCAAAAGACGCTGCCGAATTGTCGTCCAAGCTTGCTTCTAGTTTCCCAAGTTTGACCAAACATCTTACCGAAGGATCCAAATTGTCAGTGTTTGTCACTGGATGTACTGGATTTCTCGGTTCGTTCTTGATCAAAGAGTTGTTGAGTTTCAAACCAGTCGAGCTCACTGTTTATGCTCACGTTCGTGCAGACACTACAGAGAAGGGATTGGCTCGTTTGGAAACTGCTTTGAAAGTCTACGGTAACCAGGTTCCATCCGACAGAATCAAGGTTGTTGTTGGAGATTTGGCTAAACCTCAATTTGGATTGGCAGATGCTGAATGGCAATCGCTCAACGACAATGTTGATACCATCATCCATAATGGTGCCATGGTCCACTGGGGTTACCCATACGCTAAGTTGCGGGACTCCAATGTCATCAGCACCATCAATGTTCTCAACATGACGTTGGTCGGCAAACCAAAGACATTCCAATTTGTGTCTTCGACCTCGACTTTGGATGCTCCTCATTACTTTGAACTTTCTGACAAGTTAGTCAAAGAAGGTAAAGCAGGTATTCCGGAGTCTGACTCGTTAGAAGGGTCTGCCCAAGATTTGGGTACTGGTTACGGTCAATCGAAATGGGCTGCCGAGAAAATCATCCGAGAAGCTGGTTTGAAGGGAGCTAAGGGTTACATCATCCGTCCAGGATACATTACTGGAGCTTCGTACAACGGTTCAAGTAACACTGACGACTTCTTGCTTAGAATGTTGAAGGGTTGTATTGAATTGGGAAGTGCACCAGCAATCTCCAACAATGTCAACGCAGTGCCAGTTGATCATGTTGCTCGTATTGTGTTGGCTACCACATTGTTGTCTGTGGAAGAAAAATCACAGGGAATCAAAGTGGCCCAAGTCACTGGCCATCCACGGATCAAATTTGACGACTATTTGCTTGCTGCCAATAGCTACGGTTACAATGTTGCTAAGGTTGATTATCCAAAATGGAAAGCCCAACTCTCTGAGTATATCAAAACCAATGAGTCTTCATTGTTCCCACTCTTGCATATGGTTCTTGGAGACTTGCCAGCTGACACTTTAGCTCCAGAATTGGAAGATTCTAACACATCCAAGGCTTTGGAGTTTGAGGCTTCTCTTAGAGGTGCTGCTGCCAGTGTGCAAGGTCGCGGACTTACTGAAGAGCAGGTGGGTATCTACATTGGTTACTTGCTGACTATTGAGTTCTTGCCAGCTCAAGCAGAGAAGGTGAAATTGCCAGCCATTGAGTTGAACAAAGAAACTCTTGATTTGGTGTTGGCAGGAGCTGGTGGTCGTGGTAGTGCTGCTAAATAGATGGATGCGCTGTGATTATATAATGGGAGAGGCAAAATGAATGGACATTATGGAGCTTTGTAGAGGCTGGTTTATAAAGATCGGTCGTCACTATTGACAAAGTTCACTTTCAAATGGCATACAATATACGGCAAAAGCTTCTCTTGGTGCGTAAAGAAGTCAATTTGCTGATCCAATAGTCTGCTGTCTGTCCGTCTTAGCCTATCTTTTTTAATAATCTGCCACTGTCATAATTGATTACTCTTTGTCTTCTTTCTTGTCTAATAATCTGTACTTTTCTGTCATTTACATAGCGAATCTATTATGCATTGCATGCTAGTTTCTATGAGCTTTACCTTTCCTCTCTTGCCTCCAAACAATCCAAATGCCCATCTACTATTTGTCTTATCTACGGAGTGTTTGCTACAACTTCTCTGAGTCATTCTCAGTTTCTTTATCTTGTGGCTGAGTCGAACCACACAAATAATACTGGAGCAGCCAAGAAACTTATCGCCAATCGAAGTCTCAGAGCAAACAAACAACAATGCTACCCTACACGGTCTCGAAGAAAAGTAAAGAAAAGGCACTAGTTTCACTGTACAAAACGAAACGCAAGCCCTGCGCCACTTTGCTTTGTTAAACGACATTCCTGGAGTTTTAAAGCGGTTGGCTCTGTTACTGAAGAGACT
The DNA here is from genome assembly GCA_030578595.1 of Saccharomycopsis guyanensis. Lineage (NCBI taxonomy): Eukaryota > Fungi > Ascomycota > Saccharomycetes > Ascoideales > Saccharomycopsidaceae > Saccharomycopsis > Saccharomycopsis guyanensis. The sequence continues at coordinate 233,868 of JAJMSQ010000003.1, forward strand.
AGTGGATAGCCGTACACAGCCGCACCTGAGATTCTTAAGTGCCTCTCTACAATACGCATAGTATGATGAGCATCGAAATATACATTTGACGTTTCATCACACAAGCTGTTGCAATCTAGTTTTTATTATTAGAATGATGTGTCTATTATGAGTTTTACAAGTTTCTCTCTCGAGGAAATTTTGTTGAAAGAAGTTAATAGGAAGCAAAGAGCAGAGTGAAAGCTTGACGGTGAAAGCTGTCGCACTAGATTAGGTTTAAGAGGAAGATTGTCCAGTGATGGACCCTGAGAGTTCTTTGTAAAGTGTCATAACTTTGTTTCTCTGTATGTACTAGAAACAACTTATGACTCTAAGCGGTGAATTGGAACCTGAACGTCTAGTGCCTCATACGACACTCGCCAGTTATTCTACACAGAATCAATTATACCGTACATTAAACTCTAACCTAAGATAGCATGCTCCATAACAAACAATTCGCCAGCAAATTATTTTGGTGCAGGAGTGGCAGCAGCAGCAACAGAAGTAGAAGTGGTGGTCTTGTGGAAGTATTTGTAAGCTTCATAGACACCAAGAGCACCCACAGCACCCACACCCCAGTGTTTAGCGTTAGCAGCGTTGAAGAATCCATTCTTCTTGGTGTCAGCTGGTACCTGTTGAGCTGGAGCTGGAGCGTGTTGAGCTGGAGCGTCGTCAGGGTTTGGAACTGGGACAGCAAATACACCACCAGAGACAGAAGATCCGACGACAGCAAGAGAAGCAAGTTTGAGGAAGTGCATTATGAAAATTAGAAGATTGAAAGTGGACCCTGTTAGATCTGAGAAATGGTAATCAAGGTTGATGAAGAAAGGATATAAACCAAAAACAAGGCAGCAGCCAGGACTATTTATATGGATAAACCGTATGAGATTCTTGGCCTGTGGTTATTTTAACGGACAATAATATAATATTGGAATGGATGTGCCTTATGTCGAGGCACGGTTGTATGCCATGCATCTCCGGAATCCACGAGGCACTAGTTGGTCCTGACACTACAATCGAGGCGTTATTTTTATCAAACACTGAGCACGGTGGACCCACATGAGGAACTCGAGTGTTAAAATATAGAATGAGCCTTGGGTGTTTATAATAATATGGTCCAACAATAACTATGTTGAGCCTTTGACTTGTTAATCACATCCGTTCATATACCCATCCGAACACCCAATCACACTCTCATCCGTACACCAATCCATGCATACATCCGTACACCCACCTATACACCCACCTTTACACCGTTCTTAGGTCCCTTTCAAGGCAGCTTCTGACCCTGCACATCGGTGTACACAGATGCAACGGAACGTAAGGATGCGCAAGTACCTGCGAGCTGCTCCATCGCAGTTTCCAGGTTTTTCTGGAGGATTCTGTGACATTAGCCAGACTCCGATATAAATATACACTTTGCAGTTGCAATTGTCTGGGTAGAAAGAACTTTTGCCACATGTTGTCGAGTAAAGCAAGTGCAAGAAACGTGACTAGAAGTTTGGCACGAGGCTACAAGGTTCTGACGGTCACTAGACCGTTGGCACTTGTAGGCACCAGCTATGGGTCTACTAAGATCAGGCTGGGGTCTATGTACCGTGCGCCATTGAACTTCAATGCAATTAGAAACTTCTCGTCTCAACCCAACCAAAACATGCAGATGAGAATGAATCCACAGCAAGCAGAGAAGCCTGCCTTGGAAGAGTACGGTTCTGATTTGACCAAGTTGGCTGCAGAGGGAGCTTTGGATCCAGTGATCGGGAGAGACGAGGAGATCACTCGGACGATCCAGATCTTGTCTCGACGAACAAAGAACAACCCGATCTTGATTGGGTCGGCAGGTACAGGTAAGACTGCAATTCTTGAAGGATTGGCTCAGAGAATCGTCAGTAAGCAGGTGCCTGAAAGTATGAAGAACAAGAGAATCATCTCGTTGGACTTGTCGAAAATCATGGCAGGTTCAAAGATGAGGGGTGATATCGAAGAACGGTTGAACAAGTTGTTGGCCGAGGTTCATAAGGAGGCCGGTAATATCATTTTGTTTATTGATGAGATGCATATGCTTATGGGATTAGGTAAGACCGATGGAGGCTCGATGGATGTCTCGAATCTTTTGAAGCCAGATTTGGCCAGAGGTAAATTGCACTGTGTTGGTGCCACCACTATTGATGAGTACCGGAAATTCATTGAGAAAGATGTTGCTTTGGCCAGAAGATTCCAGAAGGTTCTTATTAATGAACCTTCTACTACAGACTCGATTTCTATTCTTAGAGGATTGAAAGAGAAGTATGAGGTGCATCATGGAGTGAAAATCACCGACGAGGCTCTTGTTGCTGCTGTGAACTTGAGTAACCGGTACATCACAGACAGATTCTTACCAGATAAAGCCATTGATTTGATCGATGAAGCATGTTCATCTATCCGTTTACAACACGAATCTAAACCTGACCCTATTCAGAAGTTGGAATACAAGATCATGACTATCAGAATAGAGTTGGAGTCTTTGAAAAAAGAAGATTCTACGCCTTCTGTTGAAGCAAAGAAACGGACTTTGAATGAGACTTTGAAAACTTTAACAGAAAAGAACGATGAGCTTCTTGAACGTTGGAAAGAAGAAAAAAACAAGATCGAGATGATCAACACCGAGAAAAAGAAGCTTGAGAAGTATAAGCAAGATTTGGAGACTTATCAGTTCAACGGTGAGTACTACAAAGCCTCTGAATTGAAGTATGCTAAGATCCCAGAAACTGAAGAGCGGATCCAGAAATTGAATGACGATTATGTGAAAGCAAACGAAGGAAAAGAAGGTGAGCAGTTGTTGCATGATCTGATCACTGCAGAAGAGATTGCCAAGGTGATCTCCAATACCACAGGTATTCCAATGGATTCTTTGATCAAGCCTGACAAAGAAAGGTTGCTTAAGATGGATTCGATCTTGAAAACAGAGATTGTTGGTCAGGACGAAGCCATCAAAGAGATTAGTGATGCTGTGAGATTACAGAGAGCTGGTTTGACAAGCAGCAAGAAACCAATTGCTAGTTTCATGTTCTTGGGTCCAACCGGTACAGGTAAGACTCAGTTGACCAAGAAGTTGGCGGAGTTCCTTTTCAGTGACGAGTCGGCTATCATTCGATTCGATATGTCGGAGTTCCAGGAGAAGTTTGCCATTTCCAGATTGATTGGTGCTCCTCCAGGGTACGTTGGATATGATGATTTGGGAGGGAGCGGAGAATTAACCCAACAAGTCAAGACAAAACCATACTCGATTGTGTTGTTTGATGAGTTTGAAAAAGCACATCCTGATATCAACAAGTTGTTGTTGCAAGTTCTTGATGAGGGACAATTGACTGATTCTCACGGTAACAAGATCGATTTCAAGAACACCATCATTATTCTTACTTCGAATCTTGGCCATGAATATTTCTTAGAAGATGTTGTCAGCGAAAAAGATGCCAACAATGAGAATATCACCGTGTCTCCAGCTATCAAGTCCAAAATCGTGAACACTGTCAAGGCACATTATCCACCGGAATTCTTGAACCGTTTGAATGATCTTATTGTGTTCAACAAGTTGTCCAAGAAGGCTATGTTGAAGATCGTCAATATCAGATTGGCTGAGATTCAGCAGAACATGGAGGCCAACAATAAGTTGTTCAAATTGAACGTCAGTGATGAAGTCAAGACATGGATCATCGAGAACGGAGGGTACGATCCTAACTATGGTGCCAGACCTTTGAACAGAGTTATTCAAAGAAAGATGCTTAACCCATTGTCAAACATGTTGATTGATGGTAGAGTTAAGAATACTGATAGTGAAGTTGATGTCAGTGTCAAGAACGACGAGATCTACATTACTCCTAATCATGAGGTTTAGGAGTGTTGGTGGATTGAGTGAGAAGGTTTGGTTTAGAGTATTGGTTTAGAGGAAATGGTCAAAATTCAAAACATGAAAAAAAGCGAAAAAGAATCGATTGATGAAGAAGTACAAAAAAAGTGTAAATAGTGTACGATTTAGTACTGTTAAATATGCTGTTGGGATTGATTTGTATGTAAATACAGGATTGGGTAATTGCAAATGTAGAGGCGAGGGTGGGACTTTTAGAGAATCGCAGTTGTGCTGGTAGCTGTGATTCTTGGAATAATAATTAGATGATGACAGTAATTGAGATAAGAATTGAACAACAATGCGTCGACGCTGACAATAAGTTGACGGTAATAAGGAAAAATGAGCTTATGAGAAGCAAGCTGAGATGAGAAGCTGACACTCAAGAGAAGTAAGCACAAGATAAGCTGGTACTAAAAGCGGACTCTCATGAGAAGTAAACTGGTTGAGAACAAGTAGTGCACTCAAACAACCGTCTCACTCCAGCTTTCCTGGCTCTTTCTCTTCCAGTTTCAGTGCTCCTCCGAAACTGTAAAGTGGACTTTTAGGAAGAACCTCAAGTCTATATAGAACTTCCAACCATAAACGCTCCCAAGGATTAGCCTTGTCATGCCAGTACTTGTTGAAATTTTCATCCATCTGTTGGACGTCTGTATCGGTCATAACAACTTGTAAATCATGATACTCTTCTTCATCAGTGGGCACTTCTCGTTGAAGTTCTACTCCAGGCTGAGGAACGTCATTGAAAATCTTCTGGTCGACCACTTCTTGTTCTTTTAATAAGGTGGCAACTGCATCTGGTTCGCTCACTATTCGTTTATACGTCTCTTTGTTCTGTTCTCTTGTCTTCAAGTACTGTCCTATTGTAATATTCCGTTGAGCTTCAGCTACTGACAATACACTAATAGGAACGGTTCCGTTCTCGTCTGTTTCAATTCCCTCCAACTCCTTACGACGCTCTTTCTCTTTCTTATACTTGTCATCTGCATATTTCACATACCGTTTGAAACGAGTGGTCCATTGGTCTGGACTGATTGGCTGTCTTGCAAATGGTCCGTACCAATAGAACAATATCTGGTGTAAGTACGAGTCGTCCAAAACCTTGTACGTGTCAATTCCCAAAATCCGAGCACGAATCGCATCCTCCTCAAACAAAATCCGTGCCATACGTGCATCTTCATAGTAAGGATCATATGGTAAGAGTAGTCTGGAACATTCTAGTCCACTGGTGAACATGAGATACAGACCTCCCAAATACAAAGGGGCTTTCAAAATCCGATTGAAAAACACCCGCAGACGCGACGGCGAGAACATGTGAAGACTGCCAGAAGGCAATGGGAAAGTGAGCCGACGTCCAGCCTTGAATATCCCGAGTCCTATGAACATCTGGGTGGTAGCAAGCAACAACAAACAGGGCTTTCTGTCGGAGGCAGGAACAAACGGACCCCACATCCGAAGCCCGATGCTCGGCCTCTGGTAAAACTCAATACTGGCATGCTCTTCTATCTGCAGAGATTTTGGGTCTGATTCAGAAGGCGAAGCCCCCATAGTTTGTCAGTTTGAAGTTTGGTGAGCTGCCGAAGTTTGGTTTTGGCTGATATGTTGGGTCACATGATACAAACTTCACAGTGGTGTTTTGCATTGTCGGAGACGGTTTTCTAATGTTTTATTGACGTATCATTGCTTAGACTGCGAAAGAGAACATCTCAATACTATTATATTTTTAACAAGTCTAATATTCATTTTGTTACACTCCCCGTGTGGTATGATGCTTGCCAAATTTCACTAATCAGAAAATGATCCCTTGGCGTAGAGGTTAACGCGTTTGCTTCACACTATTGGGTGCGCAAAAGGTCCCGAGTTCGAACCTCGGAGGGATCATTCGATTATTTTTTTTGCACTCACTAAGAAGAGCAGGGACCTTCTGAGTGGTGCGCTGTATGGCACAAATAATCCAGATTTTTTATTATTTTTGCTGTTTTTTCACATGCTGAGCAACTGTGGACTGTTGGAGAACGGTTTTGTTGGTGCTACAACTGGTTTAGGAAGCTGCAGGGTAAGTTAGAGTTGATTGCTAAATGGTGTTCGTACACTATTTAAGTAGCAATCAGCATGCTGTTTGAATTCCAGCTCTCACTTGTGTTGACACATTCTCATAATCTCCGAAGCCACCAGCAAAAAACAAAAGACAACAACCGTCTCAAAACAGATTTCAGCTAGGTATTCACCATCATGTCAAGTTTCTTAATAAAGTTTGCTACCAAGAAAATATTCAATGAGACTCATTTGAATAAGTTTGGGACGGAAGACCCTTACTATGAGGAGATCAAGGTAGACTCAAACGCCCCTCTTGCAACCCAAAAGCTCCAAAAAACTACGAAGATCAAGAAGAAGCCGCCAGTAGGCTTGAGTTTGGGTGACAGTGCTATTTACGAGAAGGTCAAGCGAAGAGCCTACAGACTTGACTTGCTCTTCAATCTTTGTGGGGTACGCATGGGGATCGGTAGTTTGATCGGTATCGTTCCAGTGGTTGGACCTATCTTGAACATTTATTTCTCAGTGATGATATTCCAGTTGGCACGTAAGGTCGAGGGAGGTTTGCCTGTGGATGTGCAAGCAAAGATGTTGTTCAATATTGTGGTGGATTTCTTGATTGGCTTGATTCCTATTGTTGGAGACTTCATTGATATCTTATACAAGGCAAACTCTAGAAACGTGCTTGTCCTTGAAAAACATTTGATCCAAGTGGGAGAGGTCAACTTGGGTAAGCGTGATAAGGTTGATGGGATCTCTGCTGATGATCTTAAGAAGTACATTCCAGACGTTGAAGAATTGAAGAAGTCGGTTAAGCAGAAGCAGGCATGAGGGAAGGCTGTGGTTATCAAAATGGAGGTAAGGGATGTGTGACAGTGGAGGCTCTTGTTGAGAGTGAAGGTTTGACAATGAAGATTGTGGAGAGTGGAAGGACTTATTGGATAGTTTAGGAGTGGTGATGCTGAAACAACCATTTGAATCAAAGAGGATCTATACAAGTTTGATTGGCAATCCATTTATGTGATATTTTAGATTAATATTGTCAATTAGTGGCACCGGAGAACTGTGAACTCAAACCCCAAAGCCAGTTTTCAGATTATTCTTGTCTGAACACTTAGTATGCATGGCTTGAATTGAGGTAATGGATAACAAGTAGTGTCCATAAAAGCTAGCTTTTAGAATTAGATATATATTACAATGGTTTATTAATATTGTAGGAAAGTCTTGATGGTTAAAGAATCTAAATAAACCAAATTGCCCATAGAAATGTGTCAAACTTGAAGTGTAACGTCAAACCTGGGCGGGTCAATCATGCAAACCCGCCCAGAAACAAAAGCATTCGGGGAAGGGCCGCCTAAGGAGTCGCCTACATTTCTGAAATTAAAAACACAATCCACAAGAGATTTAAACTCATACAAACTTCAGAATTCTATTTTAAATCACACACGAAACCCATCAATGTCAATTCTCCTTCAATAAAGACACTTTTATGTCAAAATGTCGAAGGGCCAAAGGGCCTGGGGTATGCGACACAAGGCTCATAACCATGGGGCCCCAGGGTCCGTTTGTGCGAGCCGTGGGGTCGATCAAGTCCGGGCGGCTTAGCGATCTATTGTCCGGCGGGATTCTGATCTAAGGAATGGAAACTGTAGATCGCTCCAGGCAGGGCACTCTTTTGTTGGTTTAATACTTTTAAGGCACAGCAATTCTATAGGTCCCTGTAGTTCAATAATATTATTCTACACTCCTAAAATAAGTCATTCAAACAAAAACACCATATAGTTTCTTATTTGATATATATTGTACAATTTTAATCTCTCTCCTCTCTTGTCTACACTCCTCACTCCAATTTGTGCCTCAGATTTCCTGCACAGAAAATTTCAGGTTGTGACAGGTTGTGAAATCTAGAGTGACAATCTACACATACAAACTTCTACTAGAAACGTCCCAATTTTTTAAACTCACCACAATAAATTACAACACCCATCACTCAAAACACATCAACATTCCAGTCCAACACTTCTCTAATCTCACATTAATACCCAACAGATCAGATTCATTGTTGCTGCCATCCAAGCAAGCAGCCCTTACCCGGCCCAGGAACATGCTTCTTTTCCTGCTTCATTTGCAACGGCAGTCAAACACCATCATTCTTTACCATCCGAGGAATGGCCATCTGATAAAATTCCAACCAAAATGTCGGGATTCTTCAGCACCACTCCTCAGCCAATCAACGCGTTCCGCAAACTGTACACCGATGAGCCATTGAAGACTCACAAGGAATTGCCCAGCACAAAACCCTACACCGGTGTAGGGATGTCTACCAACGGGATCTGGTCCAATGAGTCTGATATTCGGGGTGACCAAGACGATGCAGGCAAGCAAGGCCTATGGACCAAGTCAAGCAAGTTCCATCCGATTGACAATATCATGTCGTCTGTGTCTTCTACCACTGCCAGTGTGACTACTTCTACCAATGCCTCGGTGAAAAGCAGCGCCGGGTTGTTTGGAACCGGTGGTACCCGTGACGATTCCAGTGCCCGTAGTGTCAGCGACAGTTACAATTTGGTGTCAGACTCGAGTTTTGGGTCTTCGAATCCAATGTCCAATGTCAAAGACGATATCTTCAGCATGAACCTTGACATGCCTCAGCACAGTGCCCAGGGTCATACCAGAACCAACGGTACCACCACTCCGATCTTCCGGCCGTTCGATCCAGGTAACAGTATTTCGTCGTATTTGGATATCAACACCTCGAACTTCAGTGCCAGAAACCAGAAACTACCTAAGGCTGGAGCCAGTGCCGCACCAACAAACCCGAACCAGACCGCACTCACTACCCCGGTTTTGAGCTCCAACATGTACTCGAGGTTCTTTCCGTCGCCAACAAGTGAACGGATCCGGCACTACAACACAGCACACAACACTCCCAGTCATTCGAACCGAGGAGGACCGACCGCCGATCCGGTGTACAACATCAACGACCAGATCACCCACTTGAACTTGGCCTCGAGCTTGAACACCCCATTGGAGCTGAAGTTCAGCGACAGTTTCTACTTTGACTACAACATGAACCTTGGAAGTATGGGCAACAACTACCAGTTGAAGAACAAGTCGATGGAATCGTTTGAGTTTGCGTTTGGCAAGGACCCTGAAGGTGCCATTCCAGGGTTCATTTACGACGAATTGCGGGGCCATACTGGTAACAATGGACCTCCTGGTCATTCTGTAGGACAGAGCATGAACGGTGGACCGATAAATGGATCTGGGAATGCCCCATTTGGTAACAATCTTTTCACAGGAACTGTCAATCCTTTTGAGACCCCAATGGATCCTCCAATGTCTAGTACATACGATAATCCGTTTAAAGCACCGCCTGGGTTTGTGCCCAATGATATGGGCTTGTCTTCAGATATTGCTAATGCTATGGATAATGATTTGGGACAAGAACCTGGTGCGCAGTATGTTGCAGCACAAGGGCTCTCTGGAGGAATCCCAGCGAATCTTTTCACTGGAAACTCGGTTCCACAGACAACTTTAGGTCCAGTACCTATTGTTGCTGCTCCTGCAGTGCATAATAAAAGTAAATTAACTGGTGGTCAAAAGACAGTGGAGCAAACAAAGACGACCACCGACACTACGTCTAATCAACCAACTAACCATCTTATAGTGCGATCTTCATGCCTTGAAAAATACCCTGACACTTGCAGCAGTCAAGAAGAAACAGATATCCCAGTTTCCTTAGTCGGGTTCAATTTGTTCAACGCACCAAAAGACACTGATGAACAATCTACTGATGACAGTACTAAACTAGTGACAGAGTCGCCGTCTGCAGTTGATCTGTTGGTAGGGTACAGTGCACCGTACCCTGAAGGGTTCTCGTCGACGTTCTACCGACGATCCGACAACAATTTCATGTTTGTTCGTGAGATGCAGTCGAAGTCGTCGATCATCCGAGTGAAATACTCGTCGATAATCGAGTTCCGGCTCAGTTTACCAACGATCCCGCTCTTCACGCTGGCCGACGGGTCCCGGCGGGCAGACCTGAGTGGTCGTGATAAGAAGAAAAAGTACAAGTCGTATGCGGTTCAGATAGATTTGAACGAGTTGGAAGGCAAGATCGGAGGGTTGAGGGTGTCGAAACAGCAGGCGTTGCAAATTCAAAACAAAAATAACGACGGTGAGCGGTGGAGAAACAGAAAAAACTCCAACTCGCACTACTACAAGAAAGGGTACACGAGGAAGGACAGCTGACTACAGTAACGAATATGCATGGCCGGAGGGGATGAACAATGGAACCCTCGGGGCTGGGTGTCTTACAATGGATAAGTATGATGAGACTACACTAATGAATGGGAAAGCTATAAGCTCGGGTATTTTTTGTAGGGAATTGGAGGTGGATGTGTTTGAACAGTTTGACTGTAGTAGGTTGTTCATGGGAGTAGAGATAAGTGTCTGATATTCAATGGCTGAGTGGCACTGACTGAGTGTCGATGGTATTGTGGAAGTATGTGAAAGTAAAGTAGACGTGTGAGTGAGTTAGAAGACTAGAGATTGTCAACATGTTCTACATGGATGTTCAACATGAGTGCTCTACGTCATATGTTCTTCTACATGAATGTCCAACATGACTACCAATCTGTTGTTCAATCATGACATTCTCCTTGCATCTTTCTTTTTATGTTCTGTCTCAAAGTTGATTCTAATCAGGAAATACTTCTCTGTTGTTTCAAACTGTTCACTCTCACTTGTAGTCAGTAACTACTCACTTACTAACCTTATTCGTTCTGTCACAATACAAACACAACCGAACACAAACACCATCCAGCTACATCTTATCAATATAATACAACCCTAACACCGACAACAAATTATAATCCAACACCATGGACACCTCCCACCTCCGTACGTTCCGATATTATTATACACTCCTCACCCTCCTGCAAGATTGTGCATCTCAACGACTACGCATATTCAGATTGCGCAGTCAAAAATCAACCGACCGTTTTTCAGTATGCGGGCAATGTAATGCTCGCTACGAGTTGGCCATTCCACGTCCATACACACTTGACAAACAGTAACAAAAACAGAAATAAATTATATTATATTATTGGTTATCGACAGTCTACAAATATTAATATACCCTTAGCGACCACCCACACCTCCATCGCTTACCACTTCCGGAACCTCGTGTCCAAGTCACCTGACCAGCACTCATAAAACCGCGAATCCGGTCCCAGATGTTTCTGAACCTTTTTGGCATGGCCCCTCCTGAATCTCAGCGTAAACGAAGAAAGGTATCTTGTGCTGCCTGCAGAAAAGTCAAGAGCAGGTGTGACCACAGTCCTGGCGGCGGAAAATGTCAGCGATGTTTTGTGTTGCGAATTGAATGTAGTTTGAGTGGGGAGGCAGATCAAGAGGTCAGATATGGAGACGGGTTTGAAGAAATCCTACGCCGACTTGATCAGTTTGAACACAGGTTTGCGGGGATAGACAGAAAAATAGAGAGAATCACCGGAGCATCTAGAGACTCCGACGAAAGTAGTCCTGAAGGACTAGGGATCTCAAGCTATAGTTCTGCTGGTACTCCGGACGGAAACAAGAACGGGATTCTATCTCCGTCTAGAATGCAAGCAGATTTCATAGTGAAAAACACGCTTATCAACAACACCATCGACAACATCCAGCTTGATTTCTATGTTGGGTCGTCACCTCTACGGCTCATTAATCAGGTCGACTATGGGTTGTATCATAAAATGAACAAGTACTCGTCGTTTGCACGGGCCTGTGATGAATTTGTCCAGCATTTCCAGAGCCAGAAAACACTCTACTTCAAATTGGCTCGGCTGTTTTTGAAAATCAGCCATTTCTGGATCATCCCCGGTGGAATCAAGAAGATCACCATGAACTACGTGGTGAAACATCCGTTCATCTCGTGTGTGTTTGTACTCATAGCTATGTGTTTTGATGAAAACCTCACTTATCTTGACGAACAAAAAGTGGTTTTTGATTTGGCCATGAGAATTCTAGGCTCGGCGTTGCTCCAGGAAAACTTGTCGGATCATGATATCGAAGCCATATTGTATATAGCCACTTTCAATATCAGTAGGAAATCAGAAGAATCACAGTTCATGTTGAACAAATGGTTGATCACTAACTCGGCCATGAACCATATCATTCATTCGTTCAATTTCCAGAAAATGTTCCGGCTGATCTTGATCAACAAATCCTACAGCAAGGACCATTTGTTCCATCTTCGGATCTACAACTCGCTTCTTATCTCATTCATTCAGGCTTCTCTTGATCTGAACCGTCCAATATTCATCACCAACGACTACCTTAATTTTGCTAAAGTCATTCTCAAGTTCCCTGAACCAATGCTTCTCGTTGGTGACAAGATCATAGTGTCTAAGTTGTTCTATCTCTTTACTATTGTGAACTTTGTCAACGACGAACGATTCTCAATACGAATCTTGGACGATATAGCTTCAGGAACTTACAAATACCTTGATTCTTCCAGAGAGTTTATTGAAATCCCTGAACTCACAGTCTGGAAGAAACGAAACCAGCCTTTAATGAAGAACGACATTGCAAACGTGCTTCTCAATTCTTATTACTACTATTACATATATCTTTGCAAACGTCTTATCAAGGACATAGAAGTGAAATCCGAAGTGCTTTACCCACTCCAACTGAAGACTTTCACTGCTGGCCAGCTAGAATCTATGGAGAGCTTCAAACGGATCTGTTTCCAAACTGCAATCAAATACTCATTCAAACTTCTCAAGAACACTCTTGGGCTTAATGCCTACCTTATTAAAGGTTCACCAGTGTTCCAGTTTCATCAGATCATTTATGCCTCGTTGACGTTGCTTCATTCTTTGTCAGTTATGGGTTCTGTATACAACAAAAAGACCACTATCCAACTCATTGGTCAGAACTACTGGAACCTCCAGAAACTTGGAATAAAGAAAAACGACGCCACAGACACATTAGAGAAAGTGTTGAAGCTCATTATTGACACTGCGGTGAAAGATCACAGTATGTTGTTCGAGGAGCTTGAAGGACGTCTGGTTGAGACTGTTCCAGAAACCAAACCAGAAAACTCGTACAACGAAGTGACTATCAGTCCTGACGATGAGAATGACCATGATTATCAGGTTGATGATATTGTAATGCAGAGGTACAATGAACAACAGGCAGCAGAAGTAGAACGATCTGATTCAATAACTAGTTTGGATTCTGGAATAATGCGGATCCCAGATATGTTGAAGAGAACTTCTAGCAGTGGTGAATCTAATTTGATGCCGTTTGAGCCTCGAGTGAAAGCAAGATCTTACTCTGACGGTAATCATGTGTTCAATCTTCTGCCTCCTACAAAGGCTGGTGCACATCAAAGTATCAATAGTGCGCTTTCTGAGATTCCTCTGCCTGGTAACAGTATAGGGTCTACCACTCCACATCCAAGTGATGGAGTGTTTGATGCTTTCATTGATCAGAGGATTTTGGATAACATTTTGTTGCCAGATACTTCGGAGTATGAAAACTTTAATGATTTCTACCGCGACATGTTGGTTAATAATGATAATTAGGGGGTGTTAGTGGGATTGGTTGGTGTCAATTGAGCTTCAGTTTGAAGGTTGTGTATTTTATGGGCATGGGTTTGATGTTTTGCGATTCTCAAGATTATGGATGAGGATTATGTATTTTAGATTAGGTAACTTTGGATGCCGAAAGGATTAGCTAATTTTAGATTGGATAATCATGTAGTCTGGAGAAGAGTAAATCTGTGTGGAATGCAATATTATTTATGACCCTTTGACAGGAATGAAGTATTATTTCATTGAAGATCTGCTATTGCACTAGACATCATGAATCAATGGCTGCTACTCTTAGCCACCGCCGACGCCAAAGCAGCCACTACAAGTTCGTATTGCATTGTAGATCATTAATCATATCTCATATCTCATATTCAAGCTTCCACCTAAAATCATAATCTTCCTTGTTATACACTCCCTGACACAATACTACTCCCACCATACCAAACAACTGCCAAGTCCACAGAACATATAAACCCCACCAATATAAGTGACACAGCCACTTTTGAATTGAGTGCCAACCCCAACACCAACATATTAAACATCAACAATTTCAAATCACCCACTAAAATCACTGGCTGGTTGTAATACCGCAGAAAACAATACATCATAATCTTCACATGAAAAGCCATAGCAATGGCTTTCACTAATAACAGCTGGTACGGTTGAACCATCGCAATCAAATCTGTCAGTTTTGGTTCTTTAACAGGTGGAGCCAACAGTGGTGTCAATTGTGGAGTTTCTACAATTTGAGGCATAGTTTCTGCAACTTGCTGAGCAACTTCTTGTGGTAACTTGTTGATAATCATTTCTTGGAGCTGATGCAAGATCTCAGGTGAGAGGATCCGTTTCTGAGGACTTTTGTTAAGAAGGTTTGCCAACAATTCGTAAATCTCTGGAGGAAGATCAGACCGGAAAAATTGAGTCTGGAACTTGGGAGTACCCATGAACTTCTCAATATCAAAGTTACGGATCTGATGTTTTAGTTCAGAATAATCTGCGTCCTCGGTAGCTATTTGTCCATAAGGCAACTTTCCAAAACACATCACAAACAAGATCATGCCTAGCCCAAATATATCGGTCTTTTTGGTGAAATCATTGAGTTTGTTGAACATTCCTTTACTTGGCATCAACAATTCCGGAGCAATAAACTCTAAGGTTCCGGTAGCTCCACTAGATTTTCGTTTCTTACCTTCAAACTGACTCTCACCAAAATCAGACACCAAGATGTTAGGGAGCGCAGCATACTGCTTGTAGTCGGCCTCATTGAGAACATCCTGGAGATCCAAGTCTTCTGGTGAAGCATCGTACCTTGAAGAAAGAAGACAGTTTGAAGGTTTCAAGTCTCTGTGAATGATATGGTTCAAATGAAGCTCATACACTCCCGCTACAATATCTTTGAAGAACTTCAAGATCTCTATCAAGGACAACAACCGGCCCTGTGGTTTTTCTGGAACGTTATCCATTGGCTCATGAGACTCTCCACTTCTTCTGCGTCGTCGGATTTCTCTGATTCGCTGTTTTTTCTGTTCTATATCTTCTTGTGGATTCTGCATACTTGATATCATATCTTCAAGATTGCCTCCATCACAGTACTCTGTGAGAATATATGCACAAGGCACTAGCGGACCAAAGTCACTCATGCGACTGTTCTCCAACCACACATGATTGTACTTGACAAGATTCTTACTGGCAGTGCTAAGAAGACAGAGCATCTCTACTTCTTTCAAAATTCTATCCAATCCCCGAGTATCATGGCCAATAGGAATCTTCTTAACGGCAAAATACCCAAGAGAATAGTTGTTGATGAAATGCTCTACCTTAAACACCATCCCGTTTGATCCACGTCCTAACATCTTGTCTATCTTGAAGAATTTACCAAAATAATCTTGAGTAAACAAACTGGCAGGGATTTCCCCGTACCCACCAGTCCAATTGGACGTGGATCCGTTGCTGGGTCCTGCTTTAGACGTATCTGCTCCAAGCAACTTGAAGTAGTCATTATTCACATACTTGGCTCCACGATTGAACCTATTATTTACAACATTGGAGGCTCGTCGTTGGAACCCATGGTCAAGAGCTGCCCCACAATGAGGACAGTTCAAGTCTTGTTCCGTCTCGGTATATTCAGGCCTGGTTTTGATTAGCTGGAACTTATTGCTGCTGGTGTCATGAACTACCACTAGATCTCTAGCAGGATCATGTCTGAAGTTAGTATTGATAATTGATTGTTATGTATAACTTGCTTAGACTGGTACTAAATGTTCCACTTACAAAACAACATTCAAATTTGTCTCATCGTTATAAACCACAAGCGACATAATTTTTGTGTCTGCTCATCTGAAGGTACTGATGTCCTTAGAATATGGGGTAAACCCCGGGGTGTGCGGTAGTGCGGTTAGAATCGGGGTAGGCGGTATGTACTGGTGCTTTGGATGGTGCAGTACTACTGGCAGTAGGTGGATCAGACAGTAGAGCTTCGCAAAGATATTTTGTGGTTGAACAAAGATTGGTGATTAATTTTGAAATTAATGAGCCAGAATGCATTATTAAGAAGTACGTCGTTTTAGTTGGATGTGATGGTTGACTTCCAATGGTAAAGTGTCTTGAACTTGAAGTAACGCATAGCCTGTAGTCATTAGTAAGGTCTTCAATGGCACATGTACCTTTGATGACCAGCTTTTGAGTGAATAATGCCTTTGAAATACGTTTTGGTGATTTCTGGGACATAAAACTCAAAAGTCAATTACTCGTTTCTTAAACGACGCTCGGTTATGTTGAAAGTGCAGAGCAAACGCAATATGTAGCGAAGGCAATTGTGCAGCGCACATTCCAACTCTTGAGAATTGTAACCTGTTATTGAAAATAATGACTGCCAATTAACAGTCTCAATCAAGAACACAGCAAAGCAGTTAATAAATGTAACAGTTCCTTGTAATCACTTGCTTTCCGACAACGCTTCCACATCTAAGAACATCCCATATCATACAACACTCATGTATTGATTACTATACACCTATTTACGATTCTGTCTCCGTCTAGCCCCGTTTCTGTACCGTCTCTTTTTGTTCGTGTAAGCCCCTGGAATGTCCTTGTTTATTCTACCCTCTCCCAAAGCTTTGTTACCACTAGTCAACCCAATTTCATTAGCAAGTGCAGTTCCCAACTCCACTCCAAACTTCTTCACTCTAGCCAAATCTCTCTCAGCAGCTTTCTCTGCATCCTCGTCATTGAACTTCTTTGCTCTGGCCAATTTCTTGGTCAACAACTCAATTGCTGCAGACTTACGTTCATCAGCAGTCAACTCTTTTGGTTTCTCTTCAACTGGTTCCTGAACAACTGGTTCCAGAACAGGTTCCTGTTCAGTTTTAGACTCTGGCTCTTCAGCAGCCACTTCTGGTTCAATCGTCTTTGGTTCTTCAGTGACTGCTGGCTCTTCAGGTTTCACTTCTTCAGTCACTGGTTCTTCGGGCTTCGCGTCAGTGGATTCAGTCTCTTCTACTGGTGCTTCAGCAGAAGCATCTGCTTCTTGCAAACGAGCAATCAAATCTTTCTTTGCCCCAGTGGTAGGAAGACCTTTCCCCTTCAACAATTCTTTCAATTGAGCTACCGTTTGTGATGAATACGCCGTCATTCTTGATGGGTTGGTGTTGTTCAGTTGTAAACACTGTGAAAAATACATGGAACTGGAGGCTTATGTCATGGCTTATGTAATGGAAGGTGCCATGATGTGCTTACCCCACAAAATGAATCACTGGAGGAGTGTGTTTCCCAAGGTTTACAATGTTAGTTAGTAGTTCGCCATAGTATAGAAATTGCTCAGAAACGGAGTCCCAATTCAACCATACTATCTTTTCACTACTTTTCTTACCGACTCTTTATAAGCTCACTCTTCATAAGTTCACGCTTCTCATTTTTTCTTACACCCTTCTCCTCTACATCTCCAAACGCATCCCAATATATAGTACATTATAATATATAGATATCTTCAAGCAGCTCCGTAAAACAGCCCACCCAAAACACTATGTGCAAAACAACACTCAAATATTCAATAGCAACGGATTATGTTCATTGATTCTTCTTGAATCTTATTAGTGAGTGAATTATTTCAGCTCCTGAGGACGCAATACTCTGATACTGCTAACAGTTTCTTCTTCCTCGTCGTCAAAACAGTACATTCTAACAATCCCGTCGTCGTCACCTGCTGCAAACCGGCTGTCACTTAATGCAACACAGCTCACTGCACTGTTATGTCCTCCGAAAGTATGGATGCAACTACCAGACTCCAAGTCCCAGACCTTGACCAACTTGTCATGTGCACCACTGACGATTCTGAAAGTATCAGCAGCAATAGACCACACACCTTCAATATGTCCAAACTGGGTCCGCACACATTTACCGGTCTTGACGTCCCAGACCTTGATCTGGTTATCTAACCCTGCAGACAAAACGTTGGTAGGCAAGTTCTCACAGTTCAAAGGATCGAGCTCGCAGTCGTCTTCCTCAGGTCTAGACGTGATATCAGAAACCAGTTCGGTATTAGATGTGTGGGTTGAACTTGAGCCACGACTGTCATGGTCATTGTCGGTGGTAGAACGAGTTTCTTCTTCATCGTCACTGTGGGTATCTGCTACAATCTCGTCTTTAACAGTGATAGGCAAAGCACATTGCACTTGTCCAATATGACCACCAGCACCGTTGAAAATCCGGAGACATGTGTTGGTAGACAAGCTCCACAATCTGATAGTACAGTCGTCACTGGCACTGATCAAAGTGTTGGATGGTTGATGGATCTTCACACAGTTGACCCAGTCAGTATGTCCTCTTAAAGTATGGCAAGTCCGAGTCTCGACGTTCCAAATCTTGATAGTCTTATCTGCTGAACCTGAAGCGATTGTCTTGCCACACACATCAATAGAAATCACGGCGTCTTGGTGGCCACGGTAAGTGGAAATACATTCACCAGTCTTGAAGTTCCAGACTTTGATGGTGGAATCCAAACTCCCGGTGATAAGTTTTCTGCCGTCAAACAGAAGGGCTCGAATACCTCTGGTGTGCCCTGTAAGAGTCCGCATGACCTTGCCAGTTCGTATGTCCCACACCTTAGCAGTGCTGTCATAGGAACCAGTGATTAAAATGTTGTGATTGAACTGAAGGCAGAGGATCCCATCAGTGTGTCCTTTGAACTCTTTCAAACGGAATATTCCTTTTCTCCAGTTCCGCTCGACCTTGAACCGTTCACTGTACACCGATTTCCATGGTCTTGTCTTTCTCGACTTGACTTTCGGTTTTTCTGCTGGTGCTTCTACTTCACTGATCGGTCTCTTGGTCGAACAGTCAGCAGACAAAATCGAAGGAGGAATATGTAAAGCAGAGTTATCAGGAGCAGGGGCAGAAGTAGCAGTGTCGTTTGATGTGTCGGTGTTGGTATTAGCTACTGTGGATTGTGTGCCATTGGTCTCTGTGCTACTTGTAACTCTGCTACTTGTGGTAGCAATCTCTCCGCCACCACTCGCGTTGGTGTCCATGTACTCTCTTGCTCTCTTCATGTGCATTAGCGGTAACCCCCAGCCGCAGTTAGGACACTTTCTATCGATATGCTGTTCACATAAATGATGCCACACTCTGTCGTCGTCAGCAAGTCGTTTCCAAGTTCTAGACACTTGAGCAGCATTACAAAGCGACGCACAGTCCAAATAACAAAGAATCTTCAACGAGAGTTCCACTGGTAATGCAGAGATGAAGTCTAACTTGATAAGGTCACGGACTTCCGAGGCTACAAACGATAGCTGTGGGAAACAGCACTGAGAAAGCAAACCTTTCAAGATAAGCACTCGCTGCTCACTAGGAGCAGCAGAGAACACCGACCAGAAATTAGAAATGGCTGCTTGGTCTCTGAACGGTAGCTTTTCGAGCGAGTCCTGGATTTCTATCATTTTGGACTCGTCTGCTTGCTTATTACACTTGATGTCTGGATTATGTCTGTAGCAGTAACGATGATAGTTATCTTTCATAAGCAGTTTGTTGTTGGCTGCGGGGATGTGTTTGGATAAAAAGGGCCCTATAGGGTCCAGAACCATGTTCTTGCGACTCTTGATGCTCATCAAACTGGTGTGATCATTGATCGATTTGGCCCCTTGGTCCTGGTGCCCTTGAGCCGACTTCTTTCCCTCCATCACTAATTAATATAACTGTCTGTCAGCTCCCACGCTCAACAGTGATTTCTTGGACTAATTTTCGCCGATGTAGTTGCTGTCTAGCGGCAAAATTTTTCTGTGTACTTGATTATCTGGTGCACCAGTTGATTTTGCCCAACTCCAAAATCTGTAGATCTATTGCGTCTCAAAATTTGCAGTCACCCAGATAAATAATATAACGTGACAACTCCCCTCACACAAATGTCGAGATGAAAAGACTCCAAGCGAGAATACTAGTATGATTTCTGCAAACCTCAGATATATATACAGAAAATAGTCGAATATATTCTCCAGATGACGAAACCTTGGAAAATATGTCACATAAAATGTAATCGCACATCGGCTGGCATAACTGCAAATTTCACGTGCCCAGTCCTCACCGGAACTCGATGGAACTTTTTAGTTGTGGATATTTAGGTGTGGAATTGTAAGCTGGTACTGTGGGCATTTCAAGGAGGGGTAAATTATTGTGGCTGGTAGGGATTAAGGCACCAATCACCAGGAATTGGCGGCGTGGGTTGTAGAGTTGACTTGGGCACCAAATCGGATCGACGGATAAAGTCAAGGGCCTTTGACAGTAGCCAGCGATCAGAAACCCAACCCCAAATCGATCGCCTATTTTAAAGTCCAACGTTAGAAGATGCACGGTCGCTGCACCCTGGCGTGGGTGTAAGGATGTTTCCTTGCCGTGGTCTTCGCTTCTGCACGTGATGTGCTCATGGTACTGCTGCAAAACCTGCCAGTCGGTGTTAGGATGTTCCTCATTTCAGAATCACTCAGATTGGATTTAGTGTGGCTTCGCTTACCTCCATTTCAAGTAAAATTTCATCCACATTTAATTCAGGGATTAGAAGGGAGATTTGTGGGGCTGGTTTGTAAGTTATCAAGTAGTTGCCTTGTTTGCAATCAGAATACCTTATGAAGACGTACTTTAATTCCAAAGCATTCATCTTCCAACCACAGTTACATCCTCACATCCAGTAATTAATCCATACACCAACCTATGGACCCCAACAAATTCCAACATCGATATCCACATATATGAGACATATTTCCATCCGAGTTAACCTATTGCACCCCTCATTAGCTTTTCTATTTTTTACTCAGATTTCTTGGCTCTCATGGCTTGCAATTACCTGCCAAACAGCAATAGTACTTCATGCAGGTAGCCACATTTCGGACATGAACAAAACACACTCACCAAGAGTTTCACTTGGTTGCTCATTTTACTTGTGCTTTTCACTTTTGCTTTTCAATCTGAAGAACCTAAAGAATTGCTGAATAGTCCGAGTCTATGCTCTGTTTTCCTAGGCTTACCATTGGCAGCAACATTGATGACCAACTGTTGACCCCAAGACTGGGATCGACAAAGAACTTGCTATGTCCACATTCCCAGTTAAACCTTGTTTACGGGACTTATTCTTGTTGTTGGCTTTGAGTAACTGAGTCGGATAGAATGGGTAGAAAGCTAGCTTTGAGAGTGTGATTGTTTCTCGATCACCTGTGCACAGAGTGTACTGTCTGACTATCAGATGACATGACACAATAGTTGTGCTAAGAGTCCGCAACTGCGATGATAGAACGTTTAGGGATTCCAAGAGCAATCTCCCAAGCTATCTCATAAATGGGTTTTCAGAAACTAACAGTGAAAGGGTAGTTGCACTGTCTTCGACAAATGCATGGTTAGAAGGAAGCAAAGTGCGACGTGTACCACATCATTAAACAATCAAGTAACATGGTTTGACCCAGAGATTTCGTAAGTCCCATAAAGAGTATCAATTACTGACTTTGACAGTATTCTGCTAGCACAGCTCGTTTTTAAGCAGTCAATTGCAACGGATGTTGAGCACCGTCCAGGGTACTAATCAAATTCATTAAGCACATGCACACATTCGACACCCAATATGATCACAAACTCAATCCAGAGAACACACAACTATCACAAACCATTAACCAAGAAATACCGTCCAATAATCCTTTCTACTCTTCAATAGAATGAACCGTCTTCGTTGGGACAAAATGATGCATTCTGGAAACCAGTGCACGTGTACCATGACTTCTGCAGTCTTATACATCAGGGAGCATATGCCTAATTAGGAAAAACATAAACATTCTACTGTTGACATCAATTACAAAACCCAGTAAGCCTGCTAATTTCATTCTTTCTAGAGATATTCTTCCCTACCACCACAATACAAATGAACTTCTTTCTGGCACGTCCAAAGAATCCTGTTGAGGATGTCACCTCTGGATTGCAATCGATCCAAGTTGACTACAGTCCTCCAAAGAATCAATTATGGAATCGTAGTCCGGTCAAAGGGTTCGAAAAGAATAAGGAGAATGATTTGATCCCTTCACCTACCAAATCAATCCAGTATGGAGCTATGTCTCCTACCAAGGGAGGTGCCACCAGAGCTTTGGGCAAGGATTTTTATCAAAAGGCAAACTCTCAGAAAACTAAGAGACTTGTCAATGTGTGCCAGATGTACTTTTTAGATTACTACTGTGACATGTTTGACTATGTGATCTCCAGAAGACAAAGATGTATTGAGGCTGAACAAAGCTCTGACGACCAGAAACGCCGCAGCTACCTCATGAAGGAGAAAACCATGTTGCGTCAACGGCGATTGAAGCCAAAACACAAAGACTTCCAGATGATTACACAAGTGGGCCAGGGTGGTTATGGACAAGTTTACCTTGCCAAGAAAAGAGACACAAAAGAGATTGTTGCTCTCAAGATCTTAAGCAAGAGATTGCTTATGAAGTTGGACGAGACACGTCATGTGCTCACCGAGAGAGATATCTTGACCAACACCAGATCCGAATGGCTTGTCAAGCTTTTCTATGCATTCCAAGACAGCGACAGCGTTTTCTTGGCGATGGAGTTCGTTCCGGGTGGAGACTACCGCACCCTTCTTAACAACACCGGGGTGTTGATTCCTCCACACGCAAGATTCTACATCTCTGAGATGTGCACTGCTGTCAATGCTCTTCACCAGTTGGGTTACACCCACAGAGACTTGAAGCCAGAGAACTTTTTGATCGACGCTAAGGGTCATATCAAATTGACTGATTTCGGATTGGCTGCAGGATCTGTGTCCACTGACAGGATTGAAAGCATGAAATCCAAGCTTGCTGCCGTGAAAGACTTGGACTACAGTATTTCCACTGGCTCGGTGAAGGAACGTCAAAAGATGTACCGGTCGTTGCGTGCCAAGGATATCCATCTTGCCAACTCGATTGTGGGGTCTCCAGATTACATGGCATTGGAAGTCTTGGAGGGTCGTCAATATGACTACACCATTGATTACTGGTCCTTGGGATGTATGTTGTTTGAGACTCTTGTTGGTTACCCACCGTTTGCCGGGTCGAGTCCAGAAGATACTTATACCAATTTGAGACGCTGGAAAGAAGCACTCCGTCGTCCTAAATACGAGGACGGTCGCTATGTGTTCTCGGACAGAACCTGGCAATTGATTACCCGATTGATTGCGGCTCCAAAGGACCGGATCCGGTCGTTCAAGCAGATCATGCTGTCTCCTTATTTCAACGAGATTGACTGGGACAACTTGAGAACTAGAGTTCCTCCATTCACTCCACAATTGGACGATGAGGAAGATGCCGGTTACTTTGATGATTTCAACAACGATGAAGACATGGCCAAGTACAAAGAGGTTATGGCCAAGAAGGCCGCTATTGAGCGGATGGGCGACAAGAATATCGACAACAGATACTTCATTGGATTCACGTTCAAACATTCAGGAAGCAAGTTTGTGGCAGGAACTAGAGACGAGCACATGGATTTGGGTGACGATGCTGATCCATTCACCACTTGGTATTAAGAGCAATACGATGATACGACTCGTACCAAGTGTCACTGTTTTTTTCATTGTTTATTTATTAGCTGGTATTTTATTATTAATTGATTTCCATTCTTACTGATATATGTATGTATGTAAGGATGTACAGTGCACGCATATCCGTCCTGTTGGTATATACCAGCATATACCATTTTCATGGATACGTAAGACGCGTCTTTAGGATTTCAAGATTTTCGTTTTCGTGTTTCTTGTTTATTCATCACCAATGCATATCAAACGAATAGTTATACAAGGGTTCAAGACCTATAAAGAACAGACGGTGATAGATCAGTTATCGCCACACAGCAATATTGTTGTTGGTCGCAATGGATCTGGAAAATCGAATTTCTTCGCTGCAATTCGGTTTGTATTGTCTGATGCTTATACCCATATGTCAAGAGAAGAAAGACAGGGACTTATTCATGAGGGATCAGGTACAATAATGTCTGCGTACGTTGAGATTGTGTTTTCCAATGAGGAGAAACGATTCTTGATTGACGACGAAGAGGTTATAATTCGTAGAACTATTGGTTTAAAGAAAGATGATTACTCTATTAATCACAGATCAGCTCAGCGACTGGATGTGATGAACTTACTTGAGAGTGCCGGATTCTCAAGAAGTAATCCGTATTATATAGTTCCACAAGGCCGGATTACGTCATTGACGAATGCCAAAGATGGTGAGAGACTCAAATTATTGAAAGAGGTTGCTGGAGCCGTTGTGTTTGAGCAGAAGCTCAAGCAGTCTCGAAAAGAAATGGCACAAAGTCAGAGTCAGAGAGACAAGATCGATGAGATGTTAGAGTTTATTGGTGAACGGCTTGACGATTTGAGTATGGAGAAAGATGAATTGAAGGAGTTCCAAGGTTTGGAGAAGAGCAAGAAGGTGTATGAATATGCCCTTTATAGTAGAGAGGCTTCTGAGATTCAGGAACAGATCGACGATCTTGATGCTCAGCATCTGGAAGAGTTGGACGGGTCTAGCAATTATGTGAATGAGTATGAGAAACGTGAGGATGCTTCGATGCAATTGGAAGAGTTGTTGGTTGAATTGAACGGGAAGTTGAATGTGTTGACAGTTGATAAGGAGCAGCTGGACACAGATTTGACCGAGTTGCAACGCGAATTGGCAGCTCAGCAGACTTTGATTGCTGATAAGTTGCGTGAAGGTGCAAGTGAGGCTGATTTACAAAAATTGGAAACCGAGATTGCAGACAAGAAACTCCGATTGGAAGAGAAAACTCGCAATGCTGCCGAGTTGGGCGAGCAAAGAAAGGTTTTGGAAGACAAATTGGCTAAGTTGTTGACGAAACAAAGAGACGAGTACTCGAAAGAAGGAAGAAAAGCTCAGTTTAAGAGCAAGCGAGAGCGGGATCAATGGTTGAAGAACAGTATTCGAGGTATGGACAAGAAAATCAAGGAGAACGAGAAAGATCTTCAGGCTCACATTGATGACAAACTGGTTTTGGACAGAAAAGTACTGGAAATCGATCAGAAGATTGAGACTTTACTGGGAAAGATTAATGGAGATGACGCTAAGAGACAAGAGCTGCAATTGCATCAAAGAATCAATGAATTGAAACAAGAACAGTCGCAATTGATTGACCAACGTAAACAGTTGTGGCGTGAGGAGGCTCGTCAAAGAAGTATTGTTGAGACGTGTGATGATGAGGTCAAGAAAACTGACCGATTTGTTGCCGAGACAATGGACCGGAGCCAGAGCACTGGTTTGGAAGCCGTCAAAAGAATCGCTGACCGGTTGGGATTGACCGGTGTGTATGGGCCTGTTGGGGAATTGATCGAGGTCAATCCAAAATACAAAGTGGCAGCCGAGGTCATTGGTGGTAACGCGTTGTTCCATGTTGTGGTTGACAACGATAAAACTGCGTCGATTGTCATGGAGGAATTGGTTCGTGAGAAGTCTGGTCGAGTTACTTTCATGCCATTAAATCGGTTGAAACCTGTGGAGGTGACGTATCCTCAGAGAAAAGACTGTATTCCGCTTATCAAGAAGATTTCGTACGATGATGTGTTTGCTCCTGCAATTAAACAGATTTATGGGAAAGCAGTTGTTTCTATTTCTCTTGAGCTTGGTGCCATGATTGCGAGAGAGTATAAGATGAGTGCGATTACCTTGGACGGAGACAGAGCAGATGGTAGAGGTGTGTTGACTGGTGGGTTCAGAGAACATACTCGCTCGAGAATCGATACTTTAGCAACTCAAAGAAGACGGAAACAAGAATTGGCCGAAGCCAAATCGGGATTGCATGAGATTGGGAGAAAGATCGAGGATATCGACGCTCGGATCACTGCCACCAATTCTGAATTGGGGATTGCTCATCGAAAGTACGATGTTTTCATGCTTGGTAAGGAGCCGTTGAAAGTGCTGTTAGGAAAATTGAGTGATGATCGGTTGAGTTTGGTCGAGGAGCGGACCAGTTTACAATCATTGATTGAGTCTGTGCTGAGATTTGTGGCTCAATGTAAGCAGCAGAACGAGAATTATCGCCAAGAAATGGAAAGCGAGTTTGAGTCTGAGGATTTGAACAGTGAGTTGTTGCAGCAGATCAAGCAAGAGATCTCGACTGCAGGATCTGAATTGGATGCTGTTATAGCTCAGTTGAACGGGACTCAAATGGAAGTGTCTGAGTTAGACAACGAGATCAACAATAGATTAGTACCAGATCTCGAAGAGACTCGAGAGAAAATCGAAGTTGCTTCCAAGGATGATTTGGAGTTGAGAAAGTTGGAGAAGCTACAGCAGAGTATTGACGAAGTGACTAAAGAAAATGAGAAGGTCACTAAAGAGTTAGAGTCTGTGACAAAAGAAATCGCAGAGAAACAGAAAGTGTCACAGGAATTGACCAGTACCAAACAGACTCTTATTAAGAAACTCGATGCCATGCAACGAACGTCGCAGAAGAACGTTTCTAAGAAAGCGTTGTTGCTTAGTAGAAGAGAACACATTCAACGGAAGATCAGAGAGTTGGGAGTTTTGCCAGAGGAAGCGTTCTCGGGGAACAGTCAAGAATCTCCAGAATTGCTTCTTGATCAGTTGAACAAGGTCAATAAGAAACTCACAAAATACTCGCATATCAACAGAAAAGCCATTGAGCAGTATATGAACTTCTCAAAGCAACAAGAAGATTTGCTTGAAAGACGTGAGGAGTCCGACAGATCCAAAGCGTCGATTGAGGATTTGATTGAGGTGTTGCAACAACGTAAAGGAAATGCCATCGAGAGTACTTTCGAGCAGTTGTCTACTGGTTTCAGTGATATCTTTGAGAAGTTGGTGCCTGCTGGAGTTGGCAGACTAGTGATTCACAGACAGAACTGGCAGCAGAGTCAACAGACCCAGGCTGAAGAGACTTTGGATGATTACTCGGGAGTGTCAATTGAAGTGTCTTTCAATTCTAAGGTGGATGAGCAACAGAGAATCGAGCAATTGTCTGGTGGTCAGAAATCTCTCTGTGCAATTGCGCTTATTCTTGCTATCCAGAGATGTGATCCTGCACCATTCTATTTGTTTGATGAGATTGATGCTAATCTTGATACTCAGTACCGGACTGCAGTGGCTTCAATGATAGCACAATTGTCAGAGAATGCGCAGTTCATTTGTACCACGTTCAGACCAGAGATTCTTGAGATTGGTAGTAAGTTCTATGGAATTGGGTACAACAACAAGATTTCTAGAGTTGATGAGATTGATAAGCAAGAGGCAATGGAGTTTGTTCGGAGTGATTAGGGGTTGTGCTTGTTACTGGATGTCTCCAGGAGATATATATATGTAATGACTAGGTTTATTGGCATTTGCTGTAGAGAGAGTTGGGGTGGGGCGGTAGTGTCACGTAAATTATTTAAGACTGAAAGAGCATTTGACATTCACACGTAAGTCTGAGAACTGGTTAAAATGACCTTTTAAGACTGATGCATGTTGGCACCCAATGGTAAGAAACAGTCAGCACAATACTCACCACACAAGTCTTAGAAAGAAAGGTAAAAACTGTGGTACTGTAAATTTTATAGAGTTTTCTGAGTTATAAAATCTTTTGTATTCCAGATTAAATTGGTTCTTGCAGTGTGTAGTTTCTATTCTGAAATGCAAACACTGAAGTAAGAAGTTATTCTGAGAGAAAACACATTCTATTCGTGCCGAATTCTCTCGCACAATTCAACTGAGATAATTAAAAATAAAAACCAATAATCTCCATTAAAAAGAATAATCAAACAACTACAAAAGAATACAAATCCTCCTTCACAAAGTTCTACTAACAAACAAATAATGCATCACTTATATTACACCATAATTATCAACCCACTCGGTTGATCCTTCTCAGCAAATTTCTCGCAACTCTCTATTATAGCCAAATCATCACACTAGCAAATGTAGAACTACTAACTTAAAAACCCCTTCCTCTTGGTCTTCCTCTTCCACCAACTCTTCCACCTCTGATGGTCTTACCACCACGGTTTGCACCAGTAGGCTTTATCGTCTTCTTTATCTTTGGAGCCTCGTCAATTAACAATGTATCCAAATTCAATGCATCGGGCAAGATCACCAACCTTACGTTACTGCCTCGGATATTCATGTAGTCTAGTATTTGTGGATCTCTATCTTTTATTGTCATCTTCACGTTTTTCAATGATATATTCATGGAAGGCGACACATTCAATATCGTTCCACTGACCACGGTACCGTTTTTCAATTCTACTTGAACTGTCTCAAGAGACAATTTCATAAGAAATCTCGTGAGTTTCATGCTTGTTTTGGTGTGACTATGATCTCTGTGTATACTCTGGTTATTAGTTGACTAGGAATTTTCAAGCTGGCGTCGGGCAGGGTAACCTTAGACTTACACTCATAGAGTTTCTATGAAGCACAATACACTCCACAGTTTTGACAGTCTTTATCATCAGGTTAGGCAGCCCTGGGTAAATCAAAGACCACTCGAAGACATAATCATATGCTAGAACTCAACAGTAGAAGCTATCACCATTTCTATCAACTGCTAATATTCTTAAACCTTCTACTGAATTGGTCACAATCAATTTCATATGACTCTCGAGCATGTGTAACTGAGCGTGTGTATTCTTCCTATGAACAAGACCCTAGCAAGAGTGAGGTTACAGAACCAGCGAAGAGCTAAGGTAATCAATAACTGTGGTTTGGATCAGCTGAGATACTATTCTGTGATACTATTCTAGAAGCACTAAACGGCTAGCAGCACTAAACGACTGGCAGCACTTAGAAACAGCTACCAACCACCAACCACCAAGCATCCTACTTACGGGTAAAGTACTGACTGGCACTGAAATAAGCAATCGAAGTATCATAAACATACTCGCCCACATCCAAGTATTTCTTACCGTAAGTCAGCACGGTCGAGTCATAAGTGTCGAAGTTAGGTCTAGAGGTCAGAAACCGAGCGAATCAAACTGTTGCGGTAGAATCTACTTACGTTAACCCAGTGGACCGTTTGACCCCCGCCAAAAATGCGGACGCCAAAACTAAATCTGCGGAAAGATGAACGAGTTTTCCAATCTGGATGTTAGCACAGCACCGAATAAAACCGATCCGACGTGGTACTTCCGACTTACCATAGCCATATCTTGAGAGATGTGATATCGATGGCGATGTATCTGGAACCTTGCACGGAAATCCAGAGGCCCGAGGGGTACCCTACCGCGTGGTGAGTACACCCCCTGGATCCCAAAGCAGCGTATACACCCCTGGACCCAAAGCGGCGCATACACCCCCTGGCCCGAACCGTCCCCGTCGACATATTGGCCAACCCGATTGGGGACTCTCTAGTACCCAAACCAGAGGACAGTCTAAACAACAAGTACCGTGCAAACGTGCCAAGTGGTGGATCACAAATATTTTCTTCGCTGACAGTATTCCCAGCAGCAGCTAAAGCGTGTTCCACAGGTTCCAGGTTCCCCTACCCATTCCCAGGCACAGGCTCGGTCTAGGTTTTTTTCTCTATTGTTTAGCAACGCTCTAAATTTAGGTTTCAAACAACCAGCTTGGTGATTTGAATTTTTCCTATCCAGTTGCACCACCGCAGGACCTATGACCTTTGGTGATACCTGAGAGCTCGACACCCACCCGGTTTGATCCCACACTCGCTTGCACTAGTCTGTGCCTCCTATACTGTTCGCTACGCTTCCCTGGGTTCTCAGAGTAATTTGGTCCCGAAATCACCATGCCAAGTGATCCGGTCACCGTGGGCCTTGCTGTCGGCATACCCTGTGGTGTCATTGTAATATCGTTGTTGGCGATCTGGTGGTGTACCAGCAAACGCATGAAGAAAGAAGAGAGTGCTGAGACCACGAACCACGACTTTGAGGCTGACCTTACGTTTGACAACTACCAAGAGCTTGCCGGACCACAGAGTCCTGATTTGAAGCAACAGGAGAGTGATCCGGAAGTCGGTCGCACCAAACTGAAACGCTACAGAACCTACAGCTACCATCCCAGCATGAAGAAGACCAACAACATCCATCTCCAGCCTATGACCCACAAGAAAGACTCGCTTACACCTGAGACTCACTACTCGCTGTCGACGAACGTCACCAACACCGACCAGTCTACGGCCACCAACATCACGGGCAACACCAAGACCGAGCTCCCAAAACAGGACTCCGAGTATCTTCTCCAGCACTACTTTGACGGGATGATTCCGGTGGTGCCGCCAAAGAGTGGCAGCGAGCTAGGCTCGTCGAGAAACTCGTCCAACACCAACCTTACACCAGGGCTTGCCAGTGACGCAGCGTCGCACCACTCCGACCCTTCCAAGTCGACCACCAACACTCCTTCAAAACACACGGTGAGCCGGTCCAAGAGTTTGTTCCGTAAGAGCAAGAACGGAGCAGCGATCACCGTCAGTGAGTCGTCCGATTCTCTCAACCACCAGTCGTTCATCAAATCGTTGAACCGCAACGCACTCGAGTCCAATGATTTCACCATGCCTATCCCAGGAAGCAACCGAACAAGCATAATATTCGAGAAACGACCGTCGTTCACCGAGCTCCCGAAGAGCGAGAGCAAGAAAAACGTGCTGGTTGCTCATCCGCCGCCAAAGCACCAGGAAGGCTTTTTCTTTGACAGCACCCAGAACTCGGTGCGGTCAGTCGAGGCTAGTGACAGAGAAACCGTCAACACCGAGTTGCACCTGGACGAGAAAAAAAATGGCCCGAACCCGTTTGACGGCACCGCCCCAGAGTAGACTTTACATATTAGATGTATTTTAATTTTACGGCATAGACATTGGTAGACGTGTAGGATGGGAGGCTTGTAAGATGGTAGGCTTTGGCTTACAGTAGACAGTGATCCGCGGCCATCACCAAACTGTATCTGAGTGGATCCTGGATAGAAGCTTGGGTGTGTACAATGTGGGAGTAAATAAGGTGCAATCGTTGGTAAGACTTGGCTTATCGTGTGTTAGTAGTTGCGTTGAAGTACTTCCTACTAAGTTACAGCTGTCCTATCACCACTCCCCTAAACATTATCCTCCCCATTCAGCACTACAGATTTCAATCACATTTCCTGTTACCCCTGATCATAACACTCCTGCTGTCCTTAACATCGCCCGCCCGCACCCGGTTCCAGAACTCTAATGACTTTTCTTTTTTTGTCTTAGACCTAGTCCGCGAAACCTGCAGCATTTTTCACTCCACATTTGTACTGGCTAGTCCTCTGAGCTACTGTCTGGAATATGTCAGAACACACGTTCAAACGAGTGAGCTGTGCCTTCAAATTCGGAGCACATGTTAGTGGAACCGGCGGCATCTCCAACACGGTTACCAATGCTTATAATATCGGATGCAATGCGTTTGCGATGTTCTTGAAGAACCCTCGACGATGGGAGTCCTCAGCTATCAGTGCTGACGAAATAGCAAAGTTCAAGGACAATTGCAAAAAGTTCAATTACAATCCGAAAACCGACATTTTGCCTCATGGCCAGTATTTCATCAATTTGTGTAATCCTACTAAAGAAGGTCGTGACAAGTCTTATGCTACATTCTTGGACGACTTGCGCAGGTGTGAGCTGCTTGAAATAGGCAACTACAACTTACATCCAGGGTCGGTGCTTAAAGGAGGAGACAAAGAAAAAGGCTTGAAGCAATTGGCAGAGTGTATTAATAAGGCTCATAAGGAAACCAAGTTTGTAAAGATTGTGTTGGAGAATATGGCTACTGACAATGTGGTGGGTTGTAAGCTTGAAGATTTAAGAGACGTCATAGATATGATTGACGACAAGTCTCGAGTGGGGGTGTGTATTGATACGTGCCATTCGTTTGCGGCAGGGTTTGATTTGAGAACTGCTGAGTCTGCTGGAAAGTTCTGGGCCATGTTTGATGAAGTGATAGGGTACAAGTACTTGTCTGCTATACATCTCAATGATTCCAAGGGACCACTACTTTCTAACAGAGATTTACATCAGAACCTTGGGCTTGGGTTTTTGGGGTTGGAAGCGTTCAGATTGATAGCCAATGATTCAAAGCTTGAGGGAATTCCTATTATTCTTGAGACTCCGTATGCTAAGAATGTTGGAGACGAAGCTGGCGAAGAGATCAAGCTTCTTGAATGGCTTCAGGATAAAAAGGAAACCGATGAGGAGTTCATAGAGAAGAAAGAGACGCTTAGTAAGAAAGGTGCTCTGGAAAGAGCTGAGCAAGCCAAGAAGTTTGAGAAGAAGGTGAGCAAGAGGGCAGCAGCAAAGGTGAAGGGAAAAGGAGGGAAGCGACAGAAGGTCGGTATTGATAGTTTTTTAAAGAAGGAGTAGGTGGGGCGGTGTGCTTTGAGGGAACCCTATGGCATTACAGTATTAGTAGATGGCCAGTGGTAATGTGTTGTGCTAGGGTATTGACGTTTCAATATGGAAGTAACTGTTGGTGATGCTTCGCAGATTCTCTTTGGCTCTTCTGTATGTGAGTTGCTTGTGATAGTTTGTTGTAACTATTCCAAGGGACTACAATGGCAATATGAAGAAAGCTTGTGATAGTGTGTTGTGGTACTCTTAGGCATGCACTTCAATTGAAACGTTTGGGCTAAGGTATGTCTACATCAGAGCCCACGTCATTACTCCAGACAATGCTTTCAGAAACCAAACCAAGGAATGTCCTGTTCCTAGAAATTGCCCTACATCGTTATCGAAGCCATCAGTTGTCCAATGGCCAATCCGTTGTTCTCACTTCATTATGCATTCAATGCAACGTATATACAAATAGTTAGTGGTATGCACATTAAACCCACCCCAGCTAAAACTCAAACTGGAAAGTGCTGTCTTCTAATATATCGTACTTGACATCGTCGACAATCAACGACCATTCGTGAATAGACAAAGGCACGTTCTTGTTAGGACGGTCAGCTCTAAGCACCAACTTTCCCACTTTTCCATTGCTTCCCTTGATAGTAAACGAGATGTCGATCTTGCCTTTCACCTGGTTCATTTCTCCTGAGATCCAAGGGAAGATCGTGTTAGCGAAATTGACATCGTCACCAAGCAACTGTTTGACTTGTGGAGACCGACGGAGGAAATGCATGGTGGATCCGATGATTGGAGAAGCCATTCTTTCGTAGTTGACGATCATGAAAAACGCAGCAGTGACAAGCACCGTGAACGCCATGAGTCTGTATCTGGACTTGTTGCGGTCTTTCAAAGGATCAGGCAATTCGGTGTTGACAGTCATTGGTTTTGGTTCGAGCTTTGGGTCGAGTTTAGGTTCCACAGTAGATTGGAATCGAGTAGTGGTGATTTTGGAGCCATTATAATAAGTGTTGAGTAATATTGGGGAGAGGCAGTTTCTTGTGAAAGTTCTGGTAACACTTCCTGCTCGAAGTGAAGGTTTAATTAATTGTTTGAACATGTCTGATTTGGTATGCTGTATTGTGTAGATGAATAAAAAATCACACTGAAAAATATGCGGCAGGTGACTTGGCTGGAGTAGTAATTAGAGGGAGCCGCCTAGCAATGGGCTTTCCTTAGGGAGTCGCTTAGCGGAAGGGAGCCGCCCATCAGTAAAGAGAGCCGCCCAGCAGTAAAGACACACGCCCAAGTGTAGAGAGCTAGGCCCACAAGAAAATGACTTTTTCTAAGAGAACATTTCATATCCAGTCCAGTCCAATCCAATCCAGCCTTGGCACTTCCCTAGGAATGACCTACTAGACTGAGGCTTTGAAATCCTGTAACTCTGTAAATTAGCAAGGCTCATTCAGGGGTCTCTCTGGTCTCTTCTTGAATATCTCCGGGTCTCTTGCTGGAATGCTAGATCAGCCTCTGCTCTCATAATAATCACGTCCACTTTCAACACCCAGTACACCGAGGCACGCCCAAGCAGACCCAAGCATCAAGCATCAAGTTACAAGTCTCGTTCCAGGATGGTTGATACAGTGATAATATCGAGAAGTTAAATTGACATTCGAGTATTAGCATGAACCTAATGGACAGGAACGGAATAAATGGGGTTGTTACATTGAATATTTCTGTCAAAGACATTGACTGTTGTAATTTATTGAACAGGGTATCACTGTATTGTATCAAACTGAGTAACATATGTATTTAATCATATCATTTGTAGCCCATGTATTCTATCTCACCGTATTATCTCTGTATTAACTCACCACATCCCAGAACTTAGCCAACGCCTACGCCCTGCAAGCACCCCCCGTCAGATTCAGTTTGGGCGGCACGTCGTCCCAACCCCGACCGGAGCTGAGCCCCTGGCCGCGTCCACAGATCTGGATCCGCACATCCAGGCGAGAAAAATTCCTGGAAAAACACATCGAACATATCCAGAGGCCCAGCTCGACCACAACCACCCACCCAGATTATGACCCAGCAGCCTACCCTGGCGTCGAGTACTAGTTGAATACCATGCCAGGCCCCCGCTTCCACCACATCACCAACAGGACCGACCGCTTGGTGTCCGATCTGATCAACTCGGTGGACCACGACCGCATCGTGTTCTACCTCCAGCAGGTGTTTGGGGTGATCGATCTCCAGGAGACCGATCTCCTGGCCCGGCTCGCCAGCAACACCTCGAACGACCCGGTGTTCCACTACATCTTGACGATCCTTGCCGACAACAAGGTGTACCAGTACACCATGGAGAAAGGCGCATACCACCTCATCTACGCAGCAGAACAGTACTTTGAGAACTTCCGGTTCTTGTTCGCGAAGATCATGAACCTGTCGGTGGAGGACGACCAGGCGTTGAACGAGCTCTTGTTCCAGTCGCTCGCGTACTATGTTGTGGGCTACGTCGTCATGATCTACTACATACCGGTGTGCCTCGGGCTTACTAAGAACTCCAAGATGCGCGACAACGACTTGGAGTTGTACGGCCAGTTGATCGGGTTCTACAAGAACGAGTTTTATTTCAACCACATCAGAGGCGAGATCGAAGAATATGTGAACAACAAGAACTCTCACAACTTGAGTGACGACTATTACTTTCCTAAACTACGAAAACGGATCTCCAATAAGAGTTATTTCACCGACTATGGTCCTGAACACTACAACAACAACACCGATCTCCACCTAGACAACGACGTCGAAGAAGACGATTTCGATGATATGCTCCAGAACGTCTATGATGTAGACATCTCCAACAAAGGATTGCCTTCTATTACTGCCAAGGCACTTCAGAAATACTTACTTTCGCAGCGCAAGAAAGTGTTGGTGGTGGATCTACGGTCGCGCGATGCGTTCAACGAAAACCATATCATCAGCAAGTTCTCAGTAAATCTTGACCCGGCCATGCTTTATTCTAACAAAGAACATCTCGATAATGACGGGTTGGAGAAGATGCTTCGGAAGATCTTGAGGAAAAGATGTCCCGACTCACAGGCGGCTAACCCGGAGTTTGACGACGAGGACGAGGAGCTTGTGTCGGTCAAAAACAGTTACAATTATTATAAGCAGCGGCACAAGTTCCACTTGATAGCTTATTATACCGACCAGGAGACATGGGACGACTACAGCAAGCTCCAGTTCAACTACCTCGACTTCTTCTACAAGATCGTGTACACCGACAAATCCGCCAACGCAACCCGCACCAAGAAACTCTTGCGGCCGCCCAAGTTGTTAGCCGAGGGATTTCTCTCGTGGGTGCATTTGTTGGAATCGCAGAACGCAGACCAGACTCATAACGAATATGAAAACTACTATGTGCCGCAGCCACAGGAGATATTTCAGAACTCAGAAGATCCATACTATACTTCTCAAGCACCTCCAAGACTCCAGGACACTTACAAAAGCGACAGTCCTCCTCCTCTTCCTAAGAAGAACAGTACGTATTTCACACCACAGGCCCCCGCAGAACAGCCTCCTCCTGTGCCAATAAAGTCTCCATACAACGGTCTGCCCACAGGTCATACCAGAAACCAGAAGAACATCACGGTGAAAGTCCCTGTCAAAGCACCGTCGGCACCAAACAGTGCCACATACAAATCAAGCACCAACGGGTTTGTCAAGAACAACCACCAGTTCCGCAACGCCTCTGCTTCCAGCTCGCCTGTCAACGCAGTATCGAAACAGGCAGCTTCGTACCATGCAAAACACAAGAACCCACCTCAACAGCCGAGCTTACCTCCTCCGCCGGTTCCGCTGCAACTGAACTCTCCGCTAGACTCGTCGGGGTCGTCACTGGTGGTGTCACCGTACGAGGCATCACAAGAACAGATCTCTAAAAGACAGAAACCTGGTAAATCAGGGTCTCTGACATTGCCTCCTCCAACGTTGGCTCCTCCTCCTGTTCCAAACAGTATTCTTAGTCAAGCTTCTCAACAAGCTGCTCAACAGAAACCTGCTCAAAAACCACATGGAGCACCTCAGCAAAAGACTCAGAAACAAAACCTCCAGCAGAAAGTGTTTAAGCAACACTTGCAGCAGCTGCAACAACAGCTGCAACCTCCACCTCCTCCTCAACCTCCTCAGCAGTACCCTCCTCCTTATCAACAACCTCAGTACCAACAGACATACCCACAACAACCTCCATATCAGCCTCCTCCGTTCCAACCACCACCGTTCCAGCAACAACAACCTTATCCTCAACAACAGTCATACCCTCAACAATCTCCTCCTCTTCCAGCTATTCCACCGACTCTTAATTCTCAAATAGCTCCGTTCCAAGGATCCCAGAGCGTCCAGTTTGTACCACAGCTCCACCCTCCACAACAACCGGGCCAACCACTTCCAGCACCACAACCAACAAAACACCAAACCTCATCTGGTGCTGGCAACGGTCACCATCGACACCAGAGACAAGGGTCCCAGAACTTGTTGCAGTCGTTGTCCATTGTAGGCTTGAAGAACTACGGCAACAACTGCTACATCAACTCGTTGCTCCAGTGTTTGTTTGGGATCAGTAAGTTTCCTGAAGTGTTCTTTGGCGGACGGTACAAAGAGTATTGGGTGAACCCGGCTAAGAAACCGATCTTGTCGTCAGCTATAAGCAAACTCTTTGACAAGATGAGTGCTTATGGAGGAGTGATCATTGCTCCTACCAACTTTCTCAACAACTGCTCGAAGATCCGACCAGATTTCAAGATCCCGTACCAGCAACAAGACACTGCCGAGTTCTTGATTTTCTTGTTGGATGCGTTGCACGAAGAATTACGTGGGTCTGACTTGATCATCAACGAGTTCCCTGAACTTCTTGCTCCAGCCTTGAACGTCAAAGACATCACTCAATTTGACACCAGTTCTCGGTTGTCTATCAATGTCACTGACGAGGAGATCCGGAACTACAACAAATGGTTCAAACACTTGACCAAAACCAACGGGATCTCTCCTGTGACTGCATTCTTTCAAGGTCAGTTGGAAAGTTGCTTGAAATGTGTCAAGTGTTTCAAAGTCAGTAAGACGTTTGCAAACTTCTCGGTGCTCACGTTACCTATTGTTGAGAAAACAGTAGCTAAACGGAAAGTAAGACTCGAGCACTGTATTCGGTTGTTCACTGCCGACGAAATCTTGAGTGGTGACAACGCATGGGACTGTCCAAACTGCAAGAAACAGTCGGAGAAGTTACAAGAAGCTAACAATTTCTACAACTCGAACTATGGTGAAACTGAGGAGGCAGGGTCTCCACAGCAAGAACAGATGCCTCAGCCTCAGAAGACATTCTTTAACTTACGAGGGAAAAGAAAAGAAAAAGACACTCCGTCAGAAAGACCTCAGCCTCAGCCTCATCTGTTGAAAGAGAAGTACCAGAGTCTCCAGATCACAGGAAACAAGACCATCAAATCGTTGAAGTTTATCAATCTTCCAAGAGTGTTGGTGATCAATCTTTCACGGTTCAAGTTCAACAAGTATGGAGAACAGAGTTCCAAGAACACCCAGACGATTGTGTTCCCTGTGAACTTGGATATCAAGGTCAAGGATAAAGTGTGGACTTATAAGCTTCTAGGATTTATTAATCATTTTGGAAACTTGAAGAGCGGACATTATACTTCGATTGTCAACAAACAGAAGAACACTGAGCATTACAAGTCCAGTAAGAACTACTGGTGTTATTTTGACGATGAGAATTTCAAGGTCAATATCAACCCTGGGATTAATTATGGTGACAACACGATTGCTAGTAGTGACGTTTATGTTTTGTTCTACCAGCGGGTGGAGTCTGTTATTTAGGTGTGTTGGATGTTGGGGTTTGGGTGGACATACATTCTCATACAAGATGTGGAGGTTAGCCGATTACTGAAAGCAGCTGTCAGCCAATACCTGGGCAACTGTTAGTTAGCTACTGTAAACTGACTGTTAGCCAATGACTCAAAGCGACTACTAACCAGTTACTGAGGCCAACTAGTCAGGGCCTTAGGGCAGCTGTTGACTACAGTAAATCACTATCAACCAATAATTACGGCCATAAACCAATGACTGCTCACCTATTGCTCAACCTAACTGCCATCTCTTATTAACACTTGTCTCACCGAACAACCAGCATCCAACATCAAGACCACACCTCCTACACCTCCCCCACTCTTGCTACTGCAGCACGTCAAAGTACGGGTCGGCATAACCTACCAACCCACACCTTGGCCACACACTCTTTACATTTGCATTTATTACCACTCTCTACTCCCATTGCCATCGTTTAATCTACAGTTAATAAACATTCATTAACCAACTAACACACCGTCTATTCACTTATCAGAGGCTGAGACCGTGACATGCGCTTGGCATTTTGTTACCCGGCCCCCACTGTCTACCATCTCCTGTTGAAATATCCCCCATCCCATTAGTCTGGGATCTACACTGGGGACAATCACACAAGGGTATATTACATTGCTGTGTTGGTTCCATCCATAAATCCACTTTGTTCAAAACCTTTAGTCCAGCTTCTTTCCCAGGGCCCCATAACCACACGCTTTAAGGTGTTTGCACTGCCTATCAATTATCCTTGCCAGCCAAGAAATCACAAACAATGTCAATGTTGAATGAACTCGAGAGCGAAGAGAAGGATGTGTTGAAGAACATGGACGAGCCGCTTTCCAGAGACCGGTCGGTGCTGCCGACCAGCGGAGGGTTGAGGTCGCATTCACGAGGACGTAGTTACGACGAGACCCGGTCGTTGAGTGGACCTAGACGACGTAAGGACGGGATC
Source organism: Saccharomycopsis guyanensis (assembly GCA_030578595.1). NCBI lineage: Eukaryota > Fungi > Ascomycota > Saccharomycetes > Ascoideales > Saccharomycopsidaceae > Saccharomycopsis > Saccharomycopsis guyanensis. Next base: position 273,070 of record JAJMSQ010000003.1, read on the forward strand.
AAATGGTCTATCTTGAACCATGACCCGTCCGAGCGACTTGCTGCACCAAAGCCGGACGACGATGCCGAGGATCTGTTTTCGGAGGAGGAGCAGATCAGTGACACCGACAACGAGTTCCAGTACGACGACGGAGGAGCAATCTTGCCTAACTATGCTACTTATAGAAAGATAGAAGAAGAGGAGGCAGCTGAGAACGACGAGACAGGTGGAGCAGCGTCTGCGGTGTCTGCTGCGGCTGCTGCGGCTCTTGAGGTGACTACCAACAAGATCAAGGAGATGACGGTGTCTAATTCTGACGATGTCAAAGAAGACAGGATCACCAAGGATGCTCATGAGGTCACCAAGTTACAAGAACTTGAGGCTGCTCAGAAAGCGTTGGAGAACGCAGTTGCTGTAGGCAGTCCTATTCCTCCTGAAACCGTCAAAGTTATCAGTGGGCTTCTGCCTAAGGAGAAAGAGTATATCAATGTGTCTCTTCTTGAAGGCAGTCAACCTACTGCACAGACTTTGAAGAAGACTTCCGACATTCATTTGCGGAAATACGCCACTTACAAGGGCCAAGTGACTTCGCCTACTCCTACTGGAGGGTTCAATGCTCCGTACACTTACGACAGTGTGTCTGAAGAAGACATCGAGTTGGCCAAGAAGTTGAACAAGAACATCAAGATTGGCGAGATCGATTCTTCCAGAGAAAACTCCCGGTGTATTCGGACCGTCACCAGAGGTGATTTCTTTGAGCATTTGACCATCAACAAGAAACCCAACACTTACTTGGTGTGTATGGACTTCTCACCCGAGAGTGTGTATGCACTTGAGTGGTGCATTGGTACGGTGTTGTCCAACGACAGTGTGTTGTTCATTGTGTGTGTCTTGGACGAAGACAAGTCTTTGAATAAGGACTTGAACAGTGCGGCAGAGCTAGAGAAAGAGACTGCCAGAAAAGACGCGGTCGAACGGTTGACCCAGACCTACTTGAACCTCATCAAGTTGACCAAGTTGGAGATCCATGCAGTTATAGAGGGCATCCATCATCCTATTCCGCGTCACTTGATCACCGAGATCATCGACCATATTCAGCCGACGTTGGTGGTGGTTGGGTCGAGGGGCAAGAGTGCGTTGCAGGGGGTGTTGTTGGGGTCGTTGAGCAACTACTTGGTGACCAAGAGTTCGGTGCCAGTGATGGTGGTCAGAAAAGAGTTGAAGAAGACTTTGAAGAAGAAGAAGTTTTCGAACAACATTGGACTGATCCATTCGTTGCGTGAGGCGAGGGTTGACTAGTGTTGGTTTGCACACTGTACTTTGCACTTTGCACATGCACCGTTGCTGTTCTCTGCTACTAGTTTCTTGTACTGGCTCCTTGTACTGGCTCCTTGTACTGTTTCCTTGCACTAGCTCTTGTACAGCGCTTGTACAACCCCTGTACTAGATCTTGCACTTCTCGATGTTGTTATGATGAATCAAGATAAATGCTTGGAGTATTTTTTGTTTTTCTGGTTTTCTTACTCTTGGTCTTGGTTAATGAATGGACTGTGAATTTTTGTAGTGTGGGGGTGGTGGGGGACTTGTATTAGTAGAAGATAGAGTTTACTTTGGGAGGTCGTTTCTTTAGAAGGTTCTCCATAGTATTTTTGCTAGGAGATACGCTAAGTTTGTTCAGTAGTTGGCTGTTGCGCACGAATATGATGCCTCCACAAAGGCTGACTATATACCTTACTACAGATGTTAAGAAGAGAAAAAGGAATAGAAAAAAAGAGAACAAGAACAAGAACAAGAACAAGAACAAGAGTAAGAGTAAGAGTAAGAGTAAGAGCCATAAGCTTCTACTAGTTCTCTTCCTTGAATCACAGTGCTCTCCATCCATAGACTTTCAAACACCCTGATTCACCAAAACCCTACAACATTATTTACAATAATACATTCCACAACACTTCTACCTATTGCAATCCTCTAATCAACTTCGTCTCCTACCCATTACAACCCTCTAATCAACTTCGTCACCTCGTCAACCTCACCAGAATTGAGCTGTTCCAACTTCGATTTCACAGCAGCAGCAACGTCTTCAACTGGTACAAGCTCTCCCTCATCAGACTCTGCACCTTGTCCCAACTTCTTGACTCTAACCTTACCAGCAGCATACTCTTCCTTACCAATAATGACAGCCAACGGAGCTCCCGACTTCTCTGCACCAGTGAACTGAGGTCTGGACTTCGCCTTGGCTTTGTACAAGTACTCACACTCCACCCCTGCAGCCCAAAGAGTCTTGGCGATCTTCATTCGCTCGGTCAAGTACCCGTCACCAAACGCCATGATGTACACTTGGGTAGAGTTGGATCTGATCTTGTCCAGATCGGCTCTGGCTTTAAGAATAGAAAAGATTCTCTCGACACCAAACGACACTCCGCAACAAGGAATCGACACGTTCTTCTTACCGGTGGCAGAAGCAAACATGTTGACCAAGTTGTCGTACCGTCCACCAGCAGCAATCGACCCTACACCTACAAAATCGGAGGCATCTTCCTCTGGTTTCTTAGCCTTCTTCTTAAGTTCCTGTGCGTTTTCTGGAGCCTTAGAAGCTTCGGTGACTGCTTCGTAGATCAAACCAGTGTAGTAGTCCAACCCCCTGGCCAACGACAAGTCGAACGACAAGTACTCGTGGATCTCAAACGCAGCAGTGTACTCAGCCAAGATCTTCATTTCCTCAACACCTTCCTTAGCAGAAGGATTACTCATAAGAAACTCGTCGGCAGCCAATTTAGTAGCCATCTCAGAAATAGACCCGTGCAATTTCACATACGATCCAATCTTCTCAGCCACTTCATCAGTCTGACCTTTCTCTTCCACCATCTCTTTCTTAACAGCTTCCCATGGAGACTTGTCCAACTTATCAACTGCACTACTAATCTTTCTTACGTCCTCGTCTTTAACTCCACACACCTGGAAAATCCCGTCCAAGATTTTTCTGTGGTTGATCTTGACCTTGAGATCCTTAATTCCCAACCCAGTCAAACCTTCAACCAAAAGAGCCAAGATCTCAGAGTCTGGAACCATGGTGTCGTACACACCAGCCACATCAAAATCACATTGATAAAACTCTCTCATTCTTCCCTTGGTCATAGCAGGCTGGTCCCGACGGTACACCTTGGCAATGTGGTACCGTTTGATGTTCTGGATGTTGTTCATGGCTACAAACCGTGCAAACGGCACAGTCAAGTCGTATCTCAAAGAAGTAAGCTCTCCTCCTTGGTCCTGCAAATTGTAGATCAACTTGGAGTCTTCACCGTACTTACCGGTCAAAATCTCGGTCAATTCAAACACTGGAGTATCAATGGTGACTCCACCATGACGTTTAAAGAGAGATGACAACGAATTGAAGATAGACTCTCTAAGGATCATGTCTTTGCCAGACCAGTCTTTAGTACCCTTAGGAGTTTTCAATTGGAAATCAGAAGCCTTGGCCTTCTTTGATTTCGAAGGCTTAGGCGTAGGAACAGTAGCAGCAGCAGCCTCAGACATATTTCTAATAATTACTCGAGACCCTGAGCGAAGCATTGGCTGGAGTGTCTAAATTTTTCAGTGGTGGTGAGTCGGACGGGTGGGCGGGGCTCGTAACGTGTCGCCTTGTATCTTGCGGGCTCGTAACGGATCCCATGTTGTCAGGGCTCATACCTTACCAGGGCTCATAGCGTACTCATTCAACACATCCTTACATCTTCACATCCTCACACTCTCACATCCTTACATCCACATCCTCACACCCTCGCATCCTCACACCCTGTCACACGTGCGACACCCGGACCCGGAGCGCCAACCACCGCCGACCATGTGACTCACTCGGCTTGCACAGCAATGTCGAGCCGGGGGGAGGGGGTCGAGGGTGGCCGCCTATCAATCGACCGTCCAGAAACTCCGACGCAGATGGAAAACCGGCTATTGCATGGAGGTTGTCGCTTATGTGCCGCCCGGGGAAAAGTATTTATTACGACCGACACGCAGGTTTTCAGGTGCCATGAGCAACGATTGTTTTCCCAGTCGATAATTTTTCTACTTCTTCCACTCCTACCTGAAGCAATTCTGACATGGCGTCCCGAATCTTCTCACACAGACTTGTGCGGCTGTCGGTCTACCTCACTGGGTTGGCTGGGGCCTGCTATATCTCGGGTGGGCATTTCTCCAGAGTGGAAAATGACACCGCTGCCTTGACCAAGTACCCTTCGTTGGTGACCTCCAAACAGGCTCCACCTCAACGGTCGGAGATTCTCAAGCAGCTTGAGCAGAAGACCTTTGATGTGCTTGTCATTGGAGGCGGTGCCGTTGGAACTGGTGCTGCTGTCGATGCTACCACCAGAGGCTTGGACGTGGCACTTGTCGAGCGTACAGACTTTGCTGCAGGAACATCGTCCAAGTCCACCAAGATGGCCCACGGCGGAGTCCGGTACTTGGAGAAAGCGGTGTTCCAGCTCTCTAAGGCGCAATTGGATTTGGTGATCGAAGCTCTCAACGAACGTGCTTCCATTGTGTCCAATGCTCCACACTTGCTGTCGATTCTTCCGATCATGATTCCCGTGTACCATTACTGGCAGGTGCCTTACTTCTACCTTGGCACCAAGATGTACGATTTCTTTGCTGGTCGCCAGAACCTCAAGTCGTCGTACCTTCTCTCGAAGTCTCGAGCCACCTCTGTTGCTCCAATGTTGGACGATAAGGATCTTGTTGCAGGGTTGGTGTACCACGACGGATTGTTCAACGATGCACGTATGAATGCGACCTTGGCAGTTACCGCTGTTGAAAACGGGGCCACTGTAGCTAACTACGTTGAAATTAAGCAATTGCTCAAATCGCCTGACAACAAGGTGATTGGAGCCGTTGCTGTAGACCGTGAAACTGGGCATGAGTTCTCGATCAGAGCCAAGAAAGTCGTCAATGCTACTGGACCTTTTGCTGACACGATTCTTGAGATGGACAACAACCCTGACGGGAAGCCTCCAGCCATTGCTGTGGCTCCAAAGATGGTGGTTCCTTCTGCTGGTACTCATATTATCTTGCCTGAATACTACTGTCCTAAAGGCATGGGTCTTCTTGACGCTTCGACTTCTGATGGCAGAGTGATGTTCTTCCTTCCATGGGAAGGTAAAGTGTTGGCTGGTACTACTGACACTCCTCAAGACAAGATTGCAGAATACCCAGTTCCTACCGAAGCTGATATCGAAGACATTATTCATGAATTGCAGAAATACCTTAAGTTTCCAGTCAGAAAAGAAGATGTTTTATCGGCTTGGTCTGGAATTAGACCGCTTGTTAGAGACCCAAGCACTGCTGATGCTGCTAAGGGAGGATCCACTCAAGGACTTGTTCGTTCGCACTTGTTGCTTGAGTCTCCAACTGGCTTGATCACGATTTCCGGAGGTAAATGGACCACTTACAGAGAAATGGCCGAGGAGACTATCAACAAGGTTGTGGAAACTGGTGCGTTCACTAAAGAGATCTTGCCTTGTAGAACCAGAGACTTCAAGTTGGCCGGTGGTGAGAACTACGATGCTAACTTTTCTCTGAGATTGATCCAGAACTATGGAGTTGAAGAGAAGTTGGCAGAGCATTTGGCACACAACTACGGTGCTCGTGCGCCACTTATCTTGGAGATCTACAAAGAGAGCAAAGAGAACCAGTTGCCGGTTGTGTTGGCTGGTAAGAAAGATCTCAGTGCTGTGGGTTACAAAGATTTCGAGTTCCCGTTCACTGTTGCTGAGTTGAAGTATGGCATCAAGTTCGAGTACGTGAGAACTCCTATTGATTTCTTGGCTCGTAGAACCAGATTGAGTTTCTTGGACGCCAAGGAGTCGCTCAAGGCTATTGACGGTGTCAGTGAGGTCATGGCCAAGGAGTTGGGCTGGAGCAAGAAGGTCAAGGAGCAGCACAAGACGGACGCTGCGGAGTTTATAAACAAGATGGGAGTTTTGCAGACCCAATAGACTCGTACTTAATATATGTATGTAATTGATTGTTGTAGGGACCTACTATTGGCAACGATTTTAAACAGTTCATTGATTTCAGTAAGCCATTTACAGAAGAGCAACAAAATAGGCAAAATAGATACTGCTAGATACTATTGGGATCAATTTTAGACAGTCCATTGATTTCAATACGCAGAGATTACAAAAGAGAGTCAGACAGAAACACTATCACCGAGTACTACTGAAATAAATGGTTCCTTGATAGTCACAAAAAGTACAAACATCCCACTCCCTGCATGTTGGCATGCACAGCTTCTTAAATCAAATATTTATCATACATTATTGTCGTACACTAAGTCCACCACTACCGTCTCTTCTCCTTCTTCTTATTCTTCTCTTGGAACTCGTTCCATTTCTGAACGGCCTTCGACTGAGCTTTGTCCACTGTCTTTCTAAGCTGATCAATTTCTTCTTTGTCAAGATCAACCTTAGTCATTTGCTCTCCCAACACAGACTCAATCCGAAGCAAGTTCTCAACATCATACTGAGTAACCAAACTTATAGCTTTCCCACTCTTACCTGCTCTTGCAGTTCTTCCCACTCTGTGGATATATGTTTTCGAGTCCTGGGGCATATCGTAGTTTATCACCAAATCCACCGACGGGATATCCAACCCTCTGGCAGCAACATCAGTGGCTATAAGAATGTTGCTGGTACCACTCTTGAACTTGTTCAAAGCTCCCAACCGTTTCTGCTGGTTCAACTGTCCATGCAACGGAATGGTAGGGAACCCTAATATCTGGCCCAAGTACGTTGTTCTCTGACAATGTGCCACCGTCCGGGTGAAGATAATCGTACTCTTTCCAACGTACCGGTTCAATATTGTGATCAAAGTGGCGTTCTTGTCTCCGTCAGGCACCAACATCATCGTCTGTATAAGGTTGTCCACCGTAGAATACTTGTCGTTGACTTGACACTTGATAGGGTTTGTGAGAGAGGCTCTTTGTAATTTCTCAATTTTACTGGTCATCGTAGCAGAGAACAAGTAGGTTGATCTCTTCTTAGGAATAAGCAGTAAGATCTTGTCTAACGAGTCTGCAAACTCCAACTCTAACAATCTGTCAGCTTCATCCATGACAAAGAATTTCAAGAGCCGCAAGCTGAACCCTTTAGTTTTCTGCAAATGTTCCAACAATCTTCCTGGAGTCGCCACAATGATATGGGGCTTTCTCATCAAGTCTCTTGCCTGGGTCATTGAATCCACACCTCCAATCAAACATACACTTCTACAACCCATGCCTGCACCAAGAGCATCAAACGTGCTTTTGATCTGAACAGCAAGTTCTCTTGTAGGAGCCAACACACAGGCAAAATAAGGGGTCTGGATCTCCCAGAGTGACTGTAAAATAGGAATAGCGAATGCTGCCGTCTTACCAGAACCTGTCTGTGCCAATCCAATAATGTCTCTGCCTTCAAGCCCCCATGGAATGGCTTCTTTCTGGATCGGAGTCGGGGTTGTGAATTTGAGTCTCTGGCATGCCTCCAACAACTCAGGAACTAATTTGAAGTCAGAGAACGAATTGTACTTGTCTTCTACTGGAGTGTCTTCCTTTGGCAGTTCTTCTTGGTTCTCAGTCAGTTGTGCAGCTTCCACCAACGCTCTTTGTTTGATTTTCAAAGCCAAGTCACTAGTTTCTTTCTTGGCCTTTTCTTTTTTGTTTACTTTTCCAACTTTTGACATTCTTTGGATTTAGAGCAGACTTTATTACTTGATGTTCGATAGTAGTACAGTATTATTCTCCCAAACAGGCAGGAGAAAAAAAATTTCAAGTCACCTGGGCATCGCATGAAAACTGAAAATTTTACAATCTACAGTACTATTCTCTACTACTACAAACGACATGGCTAAACACAGAAGAAAAACTAGAACTCATCAGGAGTTGACAGAAGAGGAAATTGCAAAGACACCTCGGTCGATGGTGCTTGCCCTTGGAACTGCTTTGAAAAACCATTCAATTACTCAGTTAGTCCACGATATGAGAAACGTTATGCAGCCTCATACTGCAGTGAGTCTCCAAGAACGTAAAGCAAACAAATTGAAAGATTTTGTGATGATGGCCGGTCCGTTGCTGGTGTCGCACATGCTTGTTTTCAGTCAGTCTGATGCTGGTAACGTCAGCTTGAGAATCAGCAGGTTTCCTCGAGGACCAACTCTTAGTTTTGCAGTCAAGAACTTTTCGTTGTGCAAAGACGTACGAAGAGTATTAAAGAACCCTAAATCGATGGGCAAAGAGTCTAAAGATTATCTTAATCCTCCATTATTAGTATTGAACGGATTCACGTCGCCTTCGACTGCTGAGCCTCATGAGAAACTTCTTATTACTATTCTACAGAGCATGTTCCCACCTATTTCTCCACAGAACACCAAGGTGTCGTCAATCAAACGAGTGTTGATTCTAAACAAAAGCCCAGACGGAGAAATCGATCTTAGACATTATCTGATTGACACAAAACCAGTGGAGGTGACGAAATCAGTGAAACGGTTGGTGACAGTGCATGCAAAGACTCACAAGAAATTGCCAAACTTGAGCAAGGTCAACGATGTGGCTGACTTTGTGTTGGATCCTTATGCCAATGGAGGGTTTACAAGTGATTCTGAAATAGAGGATGATGAGATTGTGCAAATCACTTCGCAGCCTCAAGCAGCAAAGCCGTCAGAGTCTAAGAAGAGAGCAGTGAAACTCACAGAGATAGGACCACGGATCAAGTTGTCGTTGACCAAGATCGAAGAAGAGATCGCCAGTGGGAAGGTTTTGTACCATAGTCAAGTGCAGAAATCGGCAGCAGAGATTGCTAAGTTGGAGCAGAAGCATGCGATAAGGAAGAAATTGAAGTTGCAGAGAAGAAAGGAGCAGGCAGCTAATGTGGAGGCCAAGAAGGAGAAGAAGGAGGCCAAGAAGTTGCGTAAGAAGATGAAAAAGGGAGGTGTTGATGGTGAGGAGAGTGGATCAGATGATGAGAGTGATGAGAGTGACGATGAAGTGAGTGACGCAGGTGAAGACAGTGATGATAAATTGTTCAGTGAAGATGAGTAGTGGAGAGGAGCCGAGAGGAATCAAAATGAGTAGTCAAGATGAGTCGAGACTAGTGGTCAACATGAGTGGCCAAGAGTAGTCATATATGAAGGATTATAATGCAATGCCTGATACTGTACTCTAATTGAATGTAATTGTCTCGGAGTACAGAGGGACTCTATCAATGCTGAAAACCACAGAATCAACACTCCCTTTGGCCATATTGATTTATACGATTCTTAAAGTTACACTATTTCTAAATTACGATACTATGGCCATACTAAACAATAATTCCAGCTGCCCTTTTAATGCAGTGTCTGATACTGTACTTGAACTGAAATGTAATTGTCTCGGAGTACATGGAGACTGTACCAACACTAAACAGACCCAAAGAATCAAACTCCCCTTAGTTATATCAGTGAATACGCTACATAAAGCTACACTATATCTAAATGATTACAATACTAGAGCTTTACTAAAACCATACTCCATAATCCGCCACTCTCCATGCAACGCCTGACACTGTACTGTGTTCTGTGCATGACTGAAATGTAGTTACCTCAAAACACTGAGACTCTACATTACAGTACTAAGCACTACAGCACTTCTCTTCCACGTACTGATATATACGTCTCTAAACATTTCAATAATTCAATGCCTCACATCTTCAACCACAGTAAACCACCCAATAAATTCCCACTCTTTAATCGCTGTCAGCCTTCCCTGTTCCCACCCTCCCTGACACTTACATCCCAATTAGGAAACCGATCTCTCATATTTTTCCCAGACCCTCATCTCGCCACAGTTATGGTACCCGACCCAAAACTTGATTTCAAGTATCCCACAAAGTACCTAGTGGCAACCAGGAGTGACGCCAGAGACATCAGAGACACCAGAGGACACAGAGTGGCATAATTGTCATTTATAGAAGTGGCAGAGGAGATACTAACAAGGTGAACGATATTCTATTACTGTTGAATAGATACAGAACCAGGAAGTCTCAGTAAACTACCCTACACCACCCCCTACAGTACATTACAACACTACTACAAGACAACTGGAAAATAAAGTTGCCACCTCAATATAAGCCTTCTCACATCAAAAACAACAACAGCAAAAAATGAGCCACGAATTCGGATCGCCAACGTCGGTTCTTGATGTGCCTGTGTGGCAACCAGACGAGGAAGCGTCGGAATGCGCTCTCTGTCAGCGACCGTTCAGTCTTTTCTTCCGCCGCCACCACTGCCGTAAGTGTGGCCGGATCCTCTGTGCAGACTGCTCCGCCAACAAAAGAAACTACTTGCCCAGCACCTACGTGGTGTGTCCACCGACGCAAATCTTCCTTGAATCACCGCATGTGCCACACCGGACCTGTGACCAGTGTGCAGAGGAGCTCGACATGATCCGCCAGGCACTCGAGGCCCCCGACCACGCCAGCGGCGCCAATATAAATCCCGGCTACGAGCCCTCGGCGATCCTCGAGGTGCCTAAACTCGTTCCCCGAGACTCTGCCATGTACGCCAACGAGTCCGACTGCTGTCCCATCTGCAACATCGCTATCAACCAGCTATCAGAGTCTGCCAAGGAGGACCATGTGCGCGACTGCTTGACCCAGGCCCAGTTCTTGGGGTCGCCCGAGATCACACGGTCGCCGAATCGAATGTTGGTGTACCTGTTGCCCAAGAACTTTGAAGGCAAGCATCTGCGTCAGTTGTCGTATGATCTGCTTGACTCTCGCCTGGCTGTGTCTGTCTACGATGCAGAGAACAAAGAAAACGAGTGTTGTATATGTCTAGAAGAGTTTCTTCCTGGCGACAAGGTTGGTCGGTTGGAATGTCTTTGTATGTTCCATCATAAATGTATCACCGGATGGTTCTCCAGGAAAGGTCCAGGAGAGTGCCCACTACATGCAGTCCACTAATAATTAATGGGTTTGGTTTTGGGATACGTGTTTTGGGTTTTGGCTAGTAATAAATGGATAAGAAGTGTTGTAGTGGGGTTTGTTCTATTGAAGTGAATTCTACATGGTAAGTCTCACACTAGTCTCCATACTAAGGCCATATTAAGTCTCCGTACTAAAAGGTTACGAGCGCTGGCCTCTAACTTGATCGCGACTCGATTCTTTATACTCTATCAAATATAAACACAATCTCTATCCACCACTATGAACAATCCAAACGATGAGGTTCAAGCTAATAAACTTGCTGCCATTGTGAGTTCCTTAGTAAGTTTACGCAATTGTCTCAAACGCTTTATTTCCAACAACAGTCTCTAACACACAGGAAAAATTGAACGCATCAGTTAATACTGTCAACAAACTATTAGAGGTAAGTAACCACACACTACAAAAGCCCACCTCCTACTAACAACCAGGAAATTGTCGTGGAAAACCATGAAACTGAAGTGGTTTCTGAAATTTGGGAACATTATTGTAAAGGTGCAGAGATGATGTTACAGACCCAGAAACTCAATGATTAGGGTGTGAAGAGTATCACTTTCTAAACAAATCGACTGAAACAAACCTGAAATTCAATAATCACTCCAGTCAAAACACTACAGCAACCCCGTTTCAAATGTTTATTATGTGAACATAGTATACAGAGTTTATAACAGCACCCAGTCAAATGTACAGTGCTGCATCCTGGATTATCAACTGGCCCTTCCAGTCACTAAAAGGCTTGTGCCATATGGAATTGTCTAGTATTTGATTGGTTCTAATTCAGTTAGTATTTTACTGACTTCAATATTGCTTATTTCAAAACATACCTTGTTGGGTTGGAAGCAAACCAAATCTCTTTTTCAAAGTGACTCTTTGTCTAGAATATTTGTCATCTGGAGAGAATCTGGCAGGATGAGCAGACTTGGTGATCTCGCCAGACTCTGTCGTCTTCTTCAAAGTATATATCCGTTTTCCGTCCTCACCGAGGGTGTACATCAAATGCATTTTTAAAGGTGTTGTTACTGTAACTACTACGTCTGGGAAAATTTTTGATGAAAACTCGATGTATGTTCACGTGACCTTCGACAAATCACGTGTTTTCAACCCTCGGTTTGCAGTGATTTTGTGTGGATGCAGTGATAAATTGACAGACTGGCCATAAAGAAATGCTGGGCAAGCAAGATGTATTTGCAGATCTTCTTAGTAGGAAGAAGACTGACGTGCTGAAATTGTCGTTGGCTGAACAGCAGAAGTTGAAGAACAGTGGTGGGGCTGCTGGTAATGGAGGCAAGACTGATCCGTTTGACTTTGGGTTATTGAAACCAGGTAAAGCCAGTACTCCAAAGGTCACTCAGAGCAATGCCTGGAGTGGACTCGATCTTCTAGGAGATCTTAGTGGATCTAGTGGTCCTGCAAAAACTTCATCCAATCCTTCTTCTAATAATAATTCTAATATAAACTTAGGAGTGTCTCAGAATACTCATAGTCAACAAACAACATCAAACAATGGGTCCAATCAAGATTTGGATGATTTGTTTGCAGTTTTTGACCAGCCGGCTGTCCAGCAGCCTCAAGCATCTCAGATAAATGCTGGTCAGCAGTCAAGTGGGTCTTCAAAGAACAGTTTTGAGACAGGTTACAATGACAATAGATCAAGTCTGTTGAAACCAAAACCAAGAAGCCAGATCTACAACGACACTTACTCCAAATCAAACGATTATATTCCTTCACGCAAATTCAAAGATTCCTATGACGATATCCCTTCTCGTCCAAACAGATACAAGCAAGGGTCATATTCTGCTGGGCCTTCTGGCAGACAATCACCAGCAGGTGACAAACGAGACGTACACAAGTTGTTTGATAACATGGCCAAGCAGCCCGACGATCTCAATCATGTAGTGAACGAGCTTTCTCAGGAATTGTTTTCTGCAGCAGGATCTTTGTTCAACAAGGGCAAGACTGCATTGAACAAGAACATAGAAAAGTACCAAGCACAACGTAGATCTGAGCTTGATGGAAGACCTGCATGGATGCATCAACAAGCTAAATACAAAGAAAAAGGGAAATGGAGCGGAGACCATGAGCCTGTGATTGATTTTGACGGTACGATTTTGGCCGGAGACGAAGAAGAAGCTCAGAGGTTTGGAAGTAGTCGAACTTCGAGTTTCAGAGACGATGATGACGACGATGTGTTTGTGCCGCGGCCTTCAAAGTCGTCGTTCCAGCAACCTCAAAGAGAGTCGCAAAGAGAATCTCAAAGAGAACCACGAAGAGAGCCTAGAAGAACAACTGTATCACCACAACCTGTTTCTTCCCCAATTGTCAAACCTGTTTCCAAGTCGCCGCTGCCAGTGGCACCTCAACCTGTGGCCAAGTCTACTGATCCTGCAGATATATTGAATATCTTTGAAGACACTCCAGTACAACAGACTGTGAAAGCTTCTAGTTTTAGTCAATCGAACGGTGGAACTTCTATAGACAGTGCTACGATGATCAGAATCAACCAGTACCGGACCTTAGGTACGAACTTCTTTAAAGAAGGTAATTTCACGTCAGCTTTGCTCAATTATCAAGACATGGCCAAGCTTGTACCGTCTGACCATAGCTTGACGGTTCTCAGTTATTCGAATTTGGCAACTACGTATGCGAAGTTAGGAGACACAAAGAACGCATTGAGTTCATCCATGGACGGATTGAGCTGGATAGAGGCTGGGGGGATTTCTTTAAGTAGTCCTGTGGAGAACGGCAAGACTGTCAAAGATTTCTGGATCAAGCTTGCTACGAAAAAGGCCGAGACTTTGGAGCATTTGGAACGCTACCCTGAAGCCTTGGCCGCATGGAAGTTGGTGTTGGAGAACGGCGGGGCGACCAAGAGTGCGATCGACTCGAAGCGGAGATGCATGGAAGCAATCGATCCTAGCTTGAAGGTGAAAGCAAAGGCCAAGAAACCTGCAGCACGAATGACCAGAGGAGGGTCCAATGAGGCAGTGAACCGGGTGAAGCAGAACAATGCCAAAGCCGAACGGTTGGAGCAAGAGAAGTTTCAACTACACGACCAGGTGGAGGCCAAGATCAACCTGTGGAAGCATGGTAAGGAAGACAATATCCGGGCGTTGTTGGCGTCGTTGGATTTGATTCTCTGGCCCGAGGCCAACTGGAAAAAGATCGGGTTGACCGATTTGGTCATGGACAAGAAAGTTAAAATCAACTACATGAAGGCAGTAGCAAAGACACATCCGGACAAAATCAGCAAGACTGTCTCGACCGAGCAGCAGCTAATAGCACAGAGTGTATTTGTGACGTTGAACAAAGCCTGGGACATGTTCAAAGAGAAGAACGGGATCAAATAGAGAATTAACACATGCAGATTTCCCAACCTTTTTCCAGTGTAGTATTTCTTAGCGAATGAGAGAGTTGCACAGCAGATCTGTGGATGCCTGATCTGGAAATCCAGTGAAAACATCCAAGGTGAGATTAGGCAGCCGCGTGCATTCCATGCAGCGCCGGTGTTCGAGTGCACAGGTGATAAAGCAGCGGTTTTTCCTTGAGGTGTGGGGTGCCGGTGCCCAGAAAAACAGTCGTTGGTGTATCGGTGACGGCTGCTTTTGTTTTGCTGGTAACGAGTATCTGGCATTTACATGGTGGTGTTAAAGTTTGTAGTCAGCAAGCACCGTACTGCATGGTTGCAAAAAACTCGACCCCGTTCTACGGCCAACCGGTTTCGTCATCCACCAGTGCCTCAGCGATCGTGGATTTACACTGGAATATCGAGGGGTTGTTGGATAGCTAGGTTGGATTGTTAGTTTGGATTGATTAGACTTGATAGTATATTATTTCAAGAGTGCCAACCCTTGGTGGTGCCTAATGATATGCCTAATGATTCTATTGTGCCTACTGATTCTATGCCCATGTCTCACCATAAGTGTAATGCAGTAGTGGTGGTAGCAACACAGAGTATTGGCCAAACAATTCCAGTAGTCGTGCGACTACACGGTCTCGAGATTCTGGTCGCCCCTAAGGTTTCCGTATTGGTGGATAAGTAGCGTGAGCCACTCACACGATCCACCACTTTTGTTGAGTGAAAAATCTCTAATTTTCACATGTGCGGGCGGCGCACGCTGCACAGTATAAGTTAAATACCCAGACCGGTCCGCCTCACCTCACCGTTCTTTTCTCACCTTACTCCAACCATGTCTTCTGATAAACCAGAGAAACTCAGCGAGCCGGAGTCTGTCAACGACCACTTGACCAAGGTGGTCAACGACAGCGCAGAGGCGATTGAGCAGCCGATTCTCAAGAAGAACTTCAGTGTGCTCTCGCTCTTGGGAGTCGGGTTTGGCTTGACCAACTCCTGGTTTGGAATCTCTGCGTCCTTGGTCACTGGTATCTCCAGTGGGGGCCCATTGATCATCATCTACGGGATTCTTGTCATTGCCTGTGTGTCGTCGTGTATTGGTATCACGCTCTCTGAGCTTGCCAGTGCATACCCCAACTCTGGAGGCCAGTACTATTGGACCATCAAGCTCGCACCTAAATCTCAAGCCCGGTTCCTTGCATACATGACCGGGTCCCTTGCTTGGGTTGGCTCGATCTTCACCAGTGCCTCGGTGACCATTTCCATTGCCCAGTTCATCATTGGGTTCTGGGGTCTTACCCACGAGGACTATGTGTACCAAAGATGGCAGGTGTTCATTGTGTACCAGGTGTTGAACTTTGCCATTTACTGGTTGAACCACTTCGGTGCGGTGTTGCCTCTCATCTCCAGAAGTGCGTTGTACGTGTCGCTCACCTCGTTTGTAGTCATCACCATCACAGTGCTTGCCTGTTCCAGTGGAAACTTCAACAGCTCTAGCTTTGTCTTCAAAGATTTCAGCGACGGAACCGGCTGGGGAAGCGAAGGGTTTGCGTTTATCTTGGGTTTGATCAATCCTAACTGGTCGTTCTCTTGTTTGGACTCTGCTACTCATATGGCCGAAGAGGCTCTTCAACCTGAAAGAGTCATTCCGATCACCATCATGGGTACCGTGGCCATTGGATTCATCACCTCGTTCACCTACTGTATTGCCATGTTCTACTCGATCACCAACTTGGACGCAGTGTTGGCCGAGGTTAACTCTCCAATTGTGCAAATCTATTACCAGGCATTGGGCAGCAAGGCTGGAGCTATCGTACTCGGCACCTTGTTGTTCATCACTGGTGTAGGATGTAACGTTGCCTCGCACACATGGCAAGCCCGTTTGTGTTGGTCGTTCGCCAGAGACAACGGTATTCCTTACAGTAAGTACTGGAAGAAGATCGACTCCAAGAGCAACTTGCCTACCAACGCACACATCTTGTCCACCATCCTCTGTGCGTTGGTCGGATGTCTTTACTTGGCCAGTTACACCGCCTACAACTCGCTTGTGGTGGGTTGTATCACCTTCTTGTTGTTGAGTTATGCCGTGCCAGTGGCTTGCTTGTTGCACTTTGGAAGACTGAACATCAAGAAGGGTCCGTTCTGGTTGGGACATGTCGGATTGGGTGCCAACATCGTGACTCTTTTCTGGGCCCTCTTTGCCTTGGTGGTCTACAGTTTCCCATTTGTCAAGCCAGTCACCAAGGACAACATGAACTATGTCAGCGTGGTGATTGTGGGGGTGTGCCTCTACTTGGTTGCGTACTGGTACATCCGGGCCAAGAAAGTGTTCTGTCCAGACTTCGACAAGTACTATTATGATGAGAACGACTAGCGCATCTGTGTATTACTGTTATAGAGAATCGATTTTTTGTATTATTTTGCTCACAACTCCTCCATCTTCTTCAACATTGCCGGGTACAATGGCTGAAGCTTGTAGTTCTTGCGCAAGATCTTCTCGGTGGTCGACACTGGCAAGTAGTTGGCTGCGGCAGAGTAGCTGAACGCTTTAGTTCCTTCGTAGATTCTGAAAATACTGGTGTCTGCTTTCTCTATTTGGGTTATAGTTCTCTTTGCATAGAGTTCTGGAGTCATACTGTCGATTTGCTCCAACACCTTCTTTCTGCTAGCCAAACATGCTCTACCTTCCTCGGTATTAAACAACGAGTCTTCAGGTAAAGGAATGTTGATGTCAGCAAGGTTGGTGCTGACAGCACCAGACACCACGTTGTGGACTTTCACTCCCAATGGAGCAAGTTCCAAGTGGAGCACTCGAGCATACTGGTTGATGGCAGCCTTGGACGACGAGTACACTGCACCCAACGGCAACGGGATGTCTCCAGTACACGACCCGGTGAACGCAATTGTGCCCTTGGCCTTGATCACAAGCTTGTGAAACTCCCGCACCCATTTGAACGGAGCCATGGTGTTGACTCCGAACGTTCTCTCCAAAGACGCATCGTCTGCATCTATCGAAGGCAACGGACAACCGACTCCGGCGTTGTTGTAGAGCACGTCCAACGATTTCAACCCGTGCTCTGTCTCAAGTGCTTTCTTGAACGAGAGGATGAACTCGGTGTTCGTCACATCCCCCTGGAAAGTCACCACTCCCAACTCTTTAAGAGCCTTCTCGTTCTCCTCTCTGTATCTGAGATCCGCAGTGAACACCTTGTACCCACGCTTGGCAAACTCCAGCGACAACGCAAACCCGATGCCGCTTCCGCCTCCAGTAACCACAGCAGTCTTGGACATATTCCGCAATCTGTGTTTTCTCGGAGGTTTCAGACACTCCCGCAAATATATAGGTCCCGTCTGCAGGTCGGCGCAGCGCCCTGCTGTCTCTGTATCTGACTCGGCTTTAACCATAGATACGACGAACCGACGTCAATCATTGGTGGTGCTAGTTTAGATCACGCAGTGTGGTGTAGAGATGGCTCTGAGACCTCCTTTGGTCGCTCAGTTCATGTAGCACATCGCCATGTTACTAGTGTAGCACACTGAGATGTTACAAGTGGCCGATCGACAACACCTGTATTCAGTATGTGGATCGAGCAAGTAGATCCTCTGTAATTGGACAAAATAATGGCTTGACGGTGTTGAGTTCTGCTTGCAGATCACGTCTGAGCCTTCTGCTGCTTGTTTGAGCTAGTTATGCTTACAGAGAGAAACAGAGAGAAACAGAGATCCCTTAGTTAGACGGGCTAGTCGGTACTCCACGTAGCCTGTTCTCAGCTCGATCGTGCACACTCTTGCCCTACAATGCTTCCCAATGCATCGATTGGGCTCAGCAATTGCTCTTGCCCCAACAAGATCCCAACTGAGTCCTTGGCCCGGTCCTGCATTGTTGGTGCCAACTGAGCACGTTTCTATTGGGTAGCAGTTAAATGGCCAAGATTTAGCTTGACAGTGGATATGCACTGGCACCACTGCATACAGCCAACGGAACATATCCCAGTAAGTCCTGCTTTTTTAGCCCGAGGAGCAGATAATCCTGGAAGCCTGTCTACTGGCGATATTAATTACACATATATTGGGGGCTGGATGTCACCTGGACATTGGTGCAACGCATATATTATATACTGCATAAGAGCTGGAAAGTAGCTCTCAGGAAGAAATGAAGCGGACTGAGGTTACATCAAGAGCACAACCAAACCGGAGAGGATAGCCAAGGTGCTACCGACAAGCTTGACGCCTCCGTTGGACGAAACGGAAACCGAAGTCACGTTGCTGGAGGTGATGTTGCTGGAAACGGTGCTGGAAGCAGTAGCAGTGGTAGCAGAAGTAGCAAGAGTAGTGGACTCAGCAGTTGTGTCGGCCGCAGCAGCGGTGGTCTCAGAAGTAGTCTCGGCAGTGGTCTCAGTAGCCTCGGCAGTGGTCTCATAAGTAGTCTCAACAGCAGCTTCTGTAGTGTTGGCAGTGGCCTCAGCGGTGGTGCTATCGGTAGAGACAGCAGCAGCTTCAGTAGAAGTAGCTTCTGTAGCAGCCTCAGTAGTAGCTTCTGTAGCAGCCTCAGTAGAGGTAGTAGACTCAGCAGCAGCCTCGGTAGAGGTAGTAGACTCAGCAGCCTCAGTGGCAGAAGAGGTGGTTGCTGCTGCAGCTTCAGTGGAAGTACTAGCAGTCAATGGACAGTAAGTAGTGTAAGAAGTAACAACACCAGAAACAGTGGTAGTGACTTGAGTGACACCAGTAGTAATCACCTGAGTCGAGCAAGCGTTGTTGGCGCAAGACTCAGTAGAAATAATAACGGTGGAGATCTCAGAAACAACGTCGGTGCTAGTGGAGACTGGAGCAGCAGAGGTGGAGGTGGTATCAGTGAGTGGGCAGTAGGTAGTGTAAGTAGTGACAATACCAGAGGAAGTGACGGTGGTAACAGTGACACCAGTGGTCAAGACAGTACCACTGGTGCTGATCACGGTAGTGGATTGGGAAGATGTAGTTGTGTTGGCGTAGGAAGTTGCACAAGCACCGGTGTAAACGGTGTTGACAGTTCCAGTGGTAATAGTAATAGCACTCGATCCAGATGGCATCGATGCAGTACAGGTGCTGACGGTCGACTTGGTACTAGTAGAGCAAGCACCAGTGTAGACAGTCAAGTGGGTACCACTGACGGTAGTCACAGCAGTAGTTCCAGATGGCATAGTTCCAGTAGTACAAGTACTCACAGTAGTGGTAGTAGGACAAGCAGAAGCGTAGACGATCACAGAGGAACCAGAAGTGGTGGACACATCAGAGACGTAACTGCTGGTGCAAGTAGTAATAGTAGTGTAGGTAGTACAAGCACCGGTGTAGACGGTGTTGGTGGAGCCAGTGGTGACAGTAACAGCAGTAGATCCAGAAGGTATAGAGGAAGTGCAGGTAGTAACAGTCGACTTGGTACTAGTAGAACAAGCACCAGTGTAGACAGTCAAGTGGGTTCCGCTGACAGTGGTGACTGCAGTAGATCCAGATGGCATAGTACCGGTGGTACAGGTGCTAACAGTGGTGGTGGTTGGGCAAGCAGAAGCATAAACAACAACGGAAGAACCAGAAGTGCTAGTGACAGCCGAAGTGTAACTGTTGGTGCAAGTAGTCACAGTAGTGTAGGTGGTGCATGCGCCAGTGTAAACAGTATTAGTAGATCCAGTAGAAACGGTGACAGCAGTAGAACCAGATGGCATAGAAGAAGTGCAGGTGGTGACAGTCTGTTTCGAACTAGTGGAGCAAGCAGCAGTGTAAACGGTCATGTAGGTACCACTCACAGTAGTGACAGCAGTGGAACCAGATGGCATAGTACCAGTTGTGCAAGTCTTAACAGTAGTTGTAGTTGGGCAAGCAGAAGCATACACAGTGACCTTAGATCCACAAGTTGTAGTGATTGCCGATTTGAAGTTGGAGGTACAAGTGGTGGCAGTCGAGTAAGTAGTGCATGCACCAGTGTAGATAGTCATGTGGGTACCGCTGACGGTTGTAACAGCAGTGGATCCGGATGGCATGGTTCCAGTAGTGCAGGTCTTGACAGTGGTGGTGGTTGGACATGCTG
The DNA here is from genome assembly GCA_030578595.1 of Saccharomycopsis guyanensis. Classification (NCBI taxonomy): domain Eukaryota; kingdom Fungi; phylum Ascomycota; class Saccharomycetes; order Ascoideales; family Saccharomycopsidaceae; genus Saccharomycopsis; species Saccharomycopsis guyanensis. The sequence goes on from JAJMSQ010000003.1 coordinate 293,444, forward strand.
AAGCATAAACGGTAACCTTACTTCCACAGGTGGTAGTAATTGCTGACTTGAAATCAGAGGTGCAAGTAGTAGCAGTGGAGTACGTGGTACATGCGCCAGTGTAGATGGTCATGTGGGTTCCACTGACAGTAGTGACAGCAGTAGATCCAGCAGGCATTGTTCCGGTGGTGCAAGTCTTAACAGTGGTAGTCGTTGGACAAGCAGATGCGTAAACGGTGACCTTGGTTCCACAAGTTGTAGTAACAGCAGATTTGTAGTTGGAGGTACAGGTAGTTGCGGTGGTGTATGTTGGGCAAGCAGAAGCGTAAACAGTCACCTTAGTACCAGAAGTTGAAGTAACAGCAGACTTGAAGTTTGAAGTACAGGTGGTGGTGGTAGTGTAAGTTGGGCAAGCAGATGCGTAGACAGTAACCTGAGTACCAGAAGTTGAAGTAACAGCAGACTTGTAGTTTGAGGTACAGGTGGTGGTGGTGGTGTAAGATGGGCATGCTCCAGTGTAGACGGTAAACGTGTGGCCGTTGGTCACGGTCGAAGTGCCAGTAACTCCCGTCTTGCAAGTTTTGATGGTGGTCGAGGCAGCAGTGTCTGTCTCTGGACAGTAAGTGGTATATTCGGTGACATCGACTGTCACCACGACAGCAGTGGTTTCCACAGCGAAAAAGCTGAGCACAAATAACTGAAAGAGAGTCGTGAATCTCATAACTAAAAAGAATGTGTTAGTTGCTAAAGAATGGCCAAGCAAATCTCGAAGTCCCAACGAACCGTTTCTCTTTTATATTATTCTGGTGGTTTACGACCCTGAAGTGAAAGCCTGGTGTTAGTTATGTTTCATGCTTTCCATGGCTAGCTCATGCAGCGAACGTTTTATGCAGGATGAAACCCTAAAAAGAAATAATAGGTTTGCGGAGGAGACGTTAGACACTACGAGTGTCACAAACCTTGCGAGATCTGCTTCCCAAACAAAGCTCTTAAATCTTGGGAAAAATATCTGAGTTTTTGCTATTGTTTTACTGCTATTCTCTTTCATCCGTCATCATCAGAACCACTTATTGTCTGAAAGCCTTCCCTGAAATGTTTGAGTGGTAGTTTCTGAAACAGTTGAAAATGCGGTGGGTTGACGCAGCCTCGTTAGCGAACCTCACAACTTCAAAGCTTAGTCTCAAAAGTATGGATCTGCATAATATGATCCAAAACTGCTACAAACTGCTCCATAATGAGTGATTTACGCTATCCCGTTGGGTAAAGAATGATGGTTCTCGCGCTAGTCGTCCCTTTCTGGCTCCGAAATATTACAATGCTCTGCAATATTATGAAACTAAGGCCCCAATTATTACATCACAGAGACACTTATGGTATCGGGCTGCAGCTAATAACAGAGGCCCAACGGTCAGAGTCCTCAATATTACTCATCTTCCTTGCCTCGAGGGTTACGTCCATTATTATCTCGCAGTCCTTGCTCATCGGAACTGCTGATTGTTCCATCGCACAAAGCCTGGATATTATCAGCCATGTTAAGAAACGTAGCTCTGACACTAAGGTGTGCTGCTTAACTGAGCCACGATGCTAGCACACTTCCCAACCGTGTAACAGAAAAATACCGTCGCAAAAACATATAAGCAATTTGGAAAGTTAAGATTCTTCGTAAACCTAAGATCGGAACAAGAAAATATCGCAAAGGATTTTAGAGCCTACGCCGTCAACGTTCGTAATTGCATCTTGCCCTAATGAAGTCCACCAGTTCAAGAGAGTACACTCTAAAATTCCGCTGGTAATAAAAATGCATGATCTCCCACTTAACTGAATCCGGGTTTTTGACTAACCACGGCCACCCTAAACAACCGCTTTCAGCCTCCCACTAAAACAGCATTCCAAATAATAATGTCCTATCAATTTGGTAATACACCCAAGCCACATAGTGCAGGGCTTTATTGGATGGTTCAGCAGTTTCAGAAACTAGAGGGTCTAAGCCAGGGCTTTCCATAGATTAAATCTTGGGGCTGGCAGGCTTGAGGCAATAGTAAGACAGTCACTAGTTTGATTTACATACATTCTAGTCGAAATATGTGTTCTAATAACGTACTTGTGCCAGTCAACTAGCTCCTATCCTTAGCCAGGGCTTACACTTAACCATTTCAAGCAACGAGTAGCGGGGTCCTGCGTTTCGTTTGAAAAGAAGGGCTTGTCTGTTACGAACGTTTCCAGTTCAGGTTCATACAATAGAACTGAAATTCAAAGTATCAAGGTTCAACACGACTCGGAAAAAATTACTGAACACTGAACCAATTTCTAATGCATTTGATAATTAGGAAAACGGAAAAACCCGCAAATTAATCCCACTTAGTTAAATTAATTGAACTTTTCGTATTCATTAATTTAACCCAGATCCAGTTGGATCTCGGCACCGACCGAGAGTGCTGCTTATGTAAGCGAGGTGTTGGTTACTCGGAAAAACGTGCGGCGGTCGTCGTGGTCAGATTCCATATCTTATCAAGTCATATTGATCATACAACATTCAATAATGTCAAGCCAAGAATTACAGAAGTTAGCCTCGGAGTTAAAGTCTTGTCTCAAGCAGTACCCAAATTTCCCAAAAGAGGGTATCTTGTTTGAGGACTTTCTTCCAATATTCAGCAATCCAACCGACTTTCAGAAATTGATCGATGCATTTAAACTTCACTTGGCCGGCCGTTTCCCTAATCAAAAAATCGACTATGTGGTTGGATTAGAGTCCAGAGGGTTCTTGTTTGGCCCAACTTTGGCTCTTGCTCTTGGAGCGGGGTTCATTCCTATTAGAAAACCTGGAAAGTTAGCAGGCAAGACATTCCAGGTCTCATTCAAGAAAGAGTACGGAGAAGATGTTTTTGAGATGCAACAGGGTATAATCACCCCAGGATCTAATGTGATTGTTGTTGATGATGTTTTGGCCACTGGTGGAAGTGCTTCTGCTGCCGGCGAGTTGATTTTGAAGACTGAGGATGTTAACATCTTGGAGTTCTGCTTTGTGATGGAGTTGGACTTCTTGAAGGGCAGAGACAAGTTGCAAGCTGACACTTTCACCTTGCTTTCTGGCCAAGTTGAGGCTCTTAAATAAACTTCGTCTCTCTTGTTCTCCTTAGGTGAATAGTCATGTATACCTACCCGTCGTTGCTCGTTAAGCTGAGACTACGGATAGGTCAATAGAATTTGATTCTTGCAAGCATAATTCTTTTCAACTGCTTTTCTCGCTTTGTAAGCTCTCCTATTTAATTTAGGGGCTACCTTTGATATCTGTTGGACGTTGGCGGCAATGAAGTAGACAGAACATCTACTTTACCCCAAGGAGTCTCAGAGCAATCCAATGTATCATCGTAGTCCTCCTGAGACGCTCTGAAATTCTTTCAAGTAAAATCTATTAGAAATCCCAGGTAAACTCATTGCTTATTGGGTTTTCTGGTTTGTCTTTGCGTCCTGCCGACGTTTTTGTATGGCAAATGAAGCAACAGATTTACACAAAACAGTTGGTTCGCCTAGAATTTCGTCGGATTAAAGTTTTATAGCTATTACGATTGGTTAGTCCGCTTCTTTTAAAGTTTGTTTTCTGTAATATTCAAAGGTTTCGGAATTCATCTCCTACTGAAAGTAAGCTGCATCATGTTGTATTTCGTTGCAATACATTCCAAAATTATCATTGATCCGGTAAACATGAGTAGGAGAAATCATGATTCAGTATTTCCTATAAAATTCTGAATATTATAAATTATTAAACTCTTAATTCCGGAGAATATTGACGGCGCTATCCAAGGGGCTCCCCTATACATTCTCATCTTCTCACTCCCTTTCCGGTGATAGTTTCGACCTCCGCAAACCGACCGAGGGTGATTCAAACCTAAGCGAGGTCTGCCTCACCAGGCTCATTCGGTATCATTCACAAAAGAATAAACATGTTTTTACGTAGCTTACCTTTCTACTTTATGAGCCGTCAGAGCATCAAGAGATGTTCGTGTCGCAACTCAATGCGAATTCTACGAGTACGAAGTTCGAAGGCAACCTTTTGGCTTGAAAGACAGTAATCACGACTTACAAATGTGTGATTTCAGCTAATTAATTACAGCAGGACAGATTTTATAAATTATTCTGCCATGTCTGCTATTGCCTTTCTGTGGTGGTCGCGTTTCTGACTGTGCTGTAGTAGACTCTCACCATTCAATGTTACGAGCCCTGGGATTGGTGTCAGGATTTATTCAGACTTTGGTGTGAACGCAGTAAGTAACATTCAATTATTATAACTTATCATGACAGAAGAATCAAAATTCGATCCTGAGAATAGAGAGGCTCCAATAGATCTCACTGAGGGAGCTGAATTGGAAAATGAAGAAATTTCTGATGAAGAAGAAGAAGAGGAAGTGGAAAAGTACGAGTCAATAAGCGATGTGAGCGATGCTGACAGTGATGTCGAGTATATCTTTGACCAGCTATTTGCCCGTCTTGATGAGCAGCGTATCTTGAATTTAGTGTTGGAGAAACAAACAATTGAGAAAGATGACGAAGAATCCAAGACGATAGAGGAAGACATACGACAGAGTATTTTCAAGAACAAAGATCGTGAAGAGATCTCTGGTAAAGCGAAGGAGGCAGACCCTGAAGACATTGAACCATTACCAGAAGGTGTACTGCCTTTAACGAATAGAGAGAAGCAAGGGTTATTAATGAGTAATTTTGACGCTGACCAGTTAGCAAGATATGAGGCGTATAAACGGTCGTCACTTTCACGAGCGTACCTTAAGAAAATCTCCACGATATTGCTACGACAAAATATCCCAAACAATCTACATTTTGTCATCAGTGGTTTGGCCAAATTGTTTACTATGGAGTTATTAGAGAAGGCAAAGGAGGTGTACGAGGTAGCAGAAAAGGTTGAGTTAGTGGAGAAGTTAGGTGAGAAGAGAGAACAGAAATTTAATGAGTACAAGGAGCAAAAGTCAAAGAAGCAGAAGACAGCATCAGCACAACCAGAGACCACACCGAAACCACTGTATCCAGCAGGTACCAATCCTCCAATTGATGTTAGCAAGATCCAATTGACAAGGTATCCATTCAGTACTAATCCAGAAAAGGACACTACTGTGAAAGTGAGGTTACCTGAGAATCCTCCACCTCTAATGCCACATCATGTCAGAGAAGCATTTAGACGATACAAAGAGGAGAATGGGTATCCTAATACGTCGTGGCGTCAACAAGGTGAAGGTAATGGGTTTATGTTTAGATGAGGTGCACAAGAGTGACGATGATTAGAATTCAGAGTAAATGGGATCCAGTCATGGTTGTCTGCTGAAAGGATGAAACTAAAAGAATAACATTGACAGTTTGTACTTCATGTTTACTGCGAATTGCTTTACGGTGGTTATGGTGATGATAGAGCTAGTGATATTCTCAAGATGTATAGTAGAACTGAATGATCCATGTCGTTGGTATACCTAGTAATGTCTCGACGCGTAAAATGAACCGTAAGTCAAACTATATCCCACGGCTGAACAATTCAAACAATGATCTCCAATGGACTTGAACACAAACTTGATCTCAATAATCAATAGTCTTAGCTACCTGGAAGCTCGCCCGGAGCTTTCTCCCTGTGGTAATTATGCAGCATACATATTTCATAACAGAACTACAAACAACGATAAGTTGATTGTGAGGTCTACCACCGACGATTACTACACAGTTGTTTACGAAGAGAACTTAACCAAAATATCCAGTGATCAATCTCAGACAGAATCATCCTCCACATTACCCGAGTTTCTTCTGACTCATAGTATTAAAAGCACTGCTAAGTTGATGCATGATTATACCAAGAAACAATTACCCGAGTTGAACAAACCTAGAAATCGTGCCAGCAGTAAGAAAGTTGTGATACATTGGGAACCCTTATCATCTGATAACGATTGTTACAGATTAGCAGTTCTTTGGGCCAATTGTGTTCATGTTTTTGATATCAGAGACCAAGACTATAGCAAGTTGTTAACCAGTCCTGATGAAGGCTACATAATTGATGAGTTCAGTTGGATAGCTGATAATTATAGCGACGAGAACAAGGATAAAAGTGAATCTGAATTCATAGCAATATTCTATGAGTTCAATTTGGGATGCTCTTTATTTGAGATTGAAACCCAAGAGATCATACGCACGATCACAAAACCAGCTTACCCAGAGATATATTCTCGATCAACTCTTCTAAATGCCATGGATTCTATTGAATTGTCGGATAATTACAATTTTTTCTCGTTGGTACAAAGAGATGCCGGCAAAGACTCGATCTACAATTTCAAAGTGATATATGACTCAAACTCCAAGAAACAACTAGTTTTCATCAACAACGCTAAGATCTCTAAAAGGATAGATTGCTGCAAATGGTCTTTCACAGGAAAATGGTTATGCTGTATTCTAGACGGCACTCAGCTAGCGATTTTCAATTTGCTTGGACTAGGGAACGGAAAGACAGGATCACCAGAACATGGATCACCTGTGATGGTCTATAACTTGGACAAGGTTAACTTTCTAGGGTTTTCGTGGTTCACATGGGGATTGATTCCTTTGAAATACTTTGAAATGGAGTTTGTGGATAATAACTATAGCATATTGAAATCAGTTAACGAAACACTAGTATTAGGTGACCATAATGAGAATATCCACATCTTCTCAACTCATTGTGGCATCCAGCATATATTAAAGCTTACCCATCCAACTTCGATCAATGTGTCCAACATTACAAGTCCAAGAATATGGAAGATGAACCATAGCTCTTCAGGTTTCAAACAGGCTAATCCTCCAAGCGGAAAAGTATACTTGACTAGTGTAGATAGAGACTCCTCAAAACCTAAAGGTCTTGCCATGGTACATGGAGAGTCTGCATCAACATTGAATGCGTTATCAGAGTTTAGCGATCCTCTTTTCACCCGAAGCTATTTTCTCTTTTTGCTAGAACGACGTAACTTTACTGCTTGTGTCTGTAATAGCATGGAGAACGTGGTGTTTGTGTGGGACATAAACAATTGCATTGCCAAACTTCAAGGCAGCAGAAAGGCTAAAATAGAGCCAGCAGAGGTTGTTTCGACGAATGGTCCAATAGTAGATCTCATGTGGCATCCCCGATACCCTAATTTGTTGATGATAGTTACCAGCATGAACATCACCCTATGGCATCCTGATTGGACCGAACCTTTACTATTTGTTCCAAGATTTCCAAATAGGATGGAAAAGAAGCTCACCGAGAAATCAGAAACAAAAGACTTGAATTACAAGGTGACTGGTGCACAGTGGGTTGTACCTCCGTTGAATGGTTTACAGTCTAAAAGATATGTGAAGATATTGTGCTGGAATAATAATCGAGAGTTCACTGTGATCAAAGTGCAATTGACAATGGGACAGCTTGCTCCGTTCAAAGAACTTACTCTGGAGTTTGTGGAGTCGATGGAGAAGCGTACGTATTCTATGGTAGCCAAATCGTTCTTATTTGATGACACCGATGACAATACGGAAGACAATAACGACGAGTCGGCACATCTTTTGATTGATGACGACACTACTGCGTTGAAAATAATAAGCGGTGTTGTGCAAGAAGAATGGGCAAAGTCTGACAGAGACGATGAGAGCAGGCTGGAGACCAAGAGAGGAATGATAGATGAGGATACGTTTGGATACAAGAGGCACCGGGTGGTGTAGAGCTTACGAAGTTTGAAGAAAGAATCGGAATATAGTATATTAGTTTATTAAAATCAATGAGCCCGTTATAAAGTAGCCGAAATGAAAAAGAATCGTAATGCATGGATTGCGTTGTTAACGTCAAGCTAACAATTAAGAAGATGAAGTTGTGGAGCTAGAGACCTGCTCTACCAACACAGTAGAAACTAAAGTTGTCAAGAGACGCTTTGCGAGACTTGACAGTGTGGATTTTGGGTTGTTCTCTGGTTTCAACAGAATGGTCTTGAATGTTGTTGGCAGAGTAGTTGTCACCATTCTTTTCTGGACCGAACTGGTAGAAGTAGTTGTGGAGAGAGATGACGAAGTCGTCTGAGTGGATGTGCTAGTGGATGTCACGATCTTTTTGTTTTGGACATCGTTTTTGGAAGTAGTTGAAGAAGTGGTGGTAGAACTTGGGGTAGACTGTTCGATCATGATAGTTTCAGTGATCGTGGTGGTCGAAGCAGAGACAGAGGTAGACAATATAGTCAGGGTCATGACTGTCTTAGATTCCTTGACCTTTTCCTTGTTCTTTTTGGTGGTTGTGTAAGTGAGAGTAGCAGTGGATTTCGAGACAGAAGTAAGCGTGGTACTACTTGCCCAAGTAGATGTGGAAGTTGTGGTAGCAAGACTCTCGGATCTAATGATGTTTCTGACTCCATAAGCCAAGTTGGTTCCGGTGGTACTGTCGATGTTGAGGAAGGCAGAAACTGCGTCCCACAAGAAGAACCCTCCAAAGTGGTCGAAAGTTCTGGCATTCTCGGTGTTGGTTCTGATAACAGCTGGTGAAGCAGTGGAACCCGACAGAGTGGTAGCACTAAGACCAATGTACAATTTCAAGTCCAGGTTACCGGCAAGGGTCTGTTGGAACTTCTCCCAGGTGTCGAAACTCTTCTGGAATGAGTCTGCGTTCTTGACTCCACATCCGTTGTTATAGTATTGGATGAACGCAAAGTCAACCTTAGCGTCCTTGTCTTTCAACAAGTTCATCACGTTCTTGTCTGGGTATGGGCACTGTGGAGTGGCCGAAATAAGCAAAGTCTTGGTGGTCCACAATTTTCTGAGCTTGACCACTAAAGCAGCAGTACCTTTATCGTTATGGTTCTCGATGTCAAAGTCCAACCCGTCGATCTCAGAGTCTCCAAATGGCTTGACCTTTCCAGTCCCTTGAGGATGGAACATATCATAGAGCACTTGGGCCAAACTCTCTCCCTGCTCATCGTTCTTCAATCCGTATTTTCCACGTCTGGTGTCACCTCCAAGCGAGAGCATCACCTTGATTCCAAGACTTTGACAGACCTTGATGTCTGCAGCAATCTGCGGACACGAATCTCCACCACAGGCGTTTCCGAAATTGAAAGAAGCAGAGTTCTTGTTCCAGTTGTTCAAGAAGGCAAGCACCATGATATCGGCGGCTCCAGACTTACAATAGTAGCCCAAGCTCTGCTGACCTCCACCAGCACCCCAGTAGAGTGCGAGGTTCTTTTTGTCAGGCGAGTACTCTGCAGCTGCTATGCTGAAGCTAAGGACAATAAACAAAAGCTTTTGAAACCACATTTGGAAATTCAAGATGTCTGACAAGAAAAGAAACAAGTCAGCTGGGGCCCGCCCCAATTAAATATACCTGTTCTTCCATTGCGGTTGAAAAGCCCTCTGGCAAGTATGGCAGCCCAGAGTTATGAGTGGCTAGCTGATGCAGAGATCGCGCATGCCACTAGCACCATGCCGTGGATGTCGAAAATGTGGGTGCCCATTCCACAAACAGAAACCTGGAAAAAGTTGGCCAGACAGATCTGAAGGGGTCGGGCACTAGTTTGCTTCATCGCCTCGATGCCTCATCCATGGTTCGATTGTTATTCGATAGTCTGTTTACTAGTGGCTGTGGGAGTTGGTCGAGTCTAGTTGCTCTCTCCAGTTCTCTGATTGCTCAGGTCTACCATCTCATGTTGACCAAGAACCATCAGCCATCAAACATTCTGATGTATTAGATAGTACCATACTTACTGCCACTGAATTTAGATAATATTCCAGCACAGGATTCCTGGTGATTAATTTGCACCACCATTCTGTTTGACAACTGGTCGGTGGGTACTGGACTGTGCATCGGCATTCGACTCTTGCCGTATGCATGAATCGCTATGCAGGCTCTACACCGGAGAAAGTTAGCGAACGCGTATATTAGGTCCCCCAATGGAGACCCCGACTAATGATTACCATTAAGGATGCGGTTGGCATATTCTGAGAATGTCTCGGCCTGGCTCACCTTGTCTCCCAAATTCGGCTGACAGAACACCGCCAAGGTATTGCGTGCGATGTTCTCGAGGCTACAGCCCTTAACGTAGTGTGGGACTGCCTTGAACCTGTTCTGGGATATCTCTTGGAGCGCACTGCCGGTCTGGAATGCCAAGCAGTTCTTGGGTATTTCGACCTTGGTGATTTCGTTCAGACGACTCTTGATGTAGAGTCCTGCCTCAGGGTCCGGTGACTGGTCAAGCTCCACTAGCTCATCCAACGAAGCTATCTCTGAAAGACCCTTGTTGGCTACACTAGTCTCATCTAAATACATTGGCGAGGTCAACCCCGTCAAACAACTATGGTCCAAATGTTCTCCGCACCAGGTGTTCTGACCTTCTTCTAAAGCTTCCTCTTTGTTCTTTGGAAAGTAATGTAAGAGCCGGGCTTTTGTGAGGTACGAGTTTTTCACCACCAGCTCCAAATAGTTTGGAGGAAACAAACTGTTTGTTTCGATGTTTTCCTCAATGAAACTGTCACAAGCTTTAGCAACATCGAGCGAAATAGTAATGATCAAGTTACAAAGAGCTTTACAGTCGGCTTCAAACTGGTTCATGATAGCAGCTTTCACTGAATCAATCTTGGGCCATTTGTTCAACGTAGTGTACGCTTTATGTTCCAAGTATTTCTGTCTGTCTTCTTCTGGAGGACCTTCAAGGTTCTCATCAATGAAGAATGAACAGTTGATATAGTAGGACCCTTTAAGATAATCCGGTTTCTTCTCCACCACCACAGTTCCATCTTGGTTCTTTTTCTCTATTGTGAGTTTCTCCTTACCTAAAGACCAGCCCACCAACCAGTAAGCCTCAGGGGATTCTGTCTGTTCTAGGATCTCTTTATCCAACTTGGCTAGAAGCGTTGCTGACTTAAGCACCTTTGATCTGAGTTCCCCATATTGTGGAGGTAATCCATTGATAAGAATGATCCCGAGGGAATCAGGACCGAACGCCAGCGGCAACAAATGGTTGGATTTCCCTTGTCTTAAATCGCTAAGCGACGTCACAACAGCAGGCTGTGTCATATTGTTCAGTTGAAAGATAATCCTCAAGGATATCGGACAAAATTATGTATGGGGCACTGCAGGAAACTTTATAGTTGCCGTGGGAGTCCGCAGGAATCCGGTCTCGATTCGAGGCTCCAAATTGGTCGGTTATTACGGGAGACTGGCATATTGTCTCCAAGCGGATAAAAGACCATTGCCGTGGGCCTTTATTGGAATACTAAGAATTGATGGACTAGTTCATAGCACTAGTTCATAGTAGTAGTTCTTAGTATCAGTGCGTGGTTCGTCCATGATGTTTAGTACATGGTAGTTCGTCCATGGTTCGTCCATAGTATTTCCTCCAAGGCACAGTCCTTGCTTACACTTCAAAACAAAACGTATCTAAATTAAACATAGTCGTAAACAATCGCACCCGGAAACAAAGGTATCGATAATTATTTGGATTTTCAGAAGGATAAAGGTATCGGAAAAATGTAATATAAGACAGGAGTGAGAAGGAGAGAACCTGCGCACATGACAGCAGGAAGGGGAGGTTTCAGGTGCACTGCAGTAATTGCACAGGAGTGAAAGCACTGAAGATTACCAAAGCAGCTAATAATACCCCACAAGTAATCACGGATGGCTATCAAACGGATGCCGAATCATTAGGGCCAGCACTTTTCAGATCGAGTACATTGACTGCTGGCTCGATTGAAGAAACCGGATATTGTTCTGGATGAGGTCGATTTTGGATTTGAGGATCTCTTCACTTTTCTTGTAGTGCTCGATTTTGTCTTTGAGCTGGCTGATGTATTGGGTATTGAATTTGGTGAGAATGCTGTTCTTTTCCTGGAATGTCTTGAAGTTGTCGATGATGACTTCTTTCTTCTGTCTTTCCTCGACCATCTTGGTGTTCAATCTCTCGTTCTCTCTCTTGAGAGCAGACACTTTCTTGTTGAGGTCGGCAACCATGTCGTGGACATTGGAACTGGCAGAAATAGGTGTAAGCATCTGGTTGTTGACGTCGTCTGTAGAAGAGTTTCTGGTGAAACTGAACATCGTCGAAGCATCTGAACCCAGCGACCCAATCGAGTTGTCTCTCTCATGAGTACTGGAGTTGTCTCTAAGTTGAGATTCGAGCTTGGCTTCCAACTGGTCGTTTCTGGTCAAGATCTCGTTGTTACGTGAATGGAGGATCTTGTTCTCCTGTTGCATGTCCTTCATCAACTTCTCAACCTTGTTGGTTCTCTCCACAAGAGTGTTGTTCACCAGCTTGAGATGCTTGTTCTCTCTTGCCATTTTACTGTTCTCGTTATTCTGGGCCAGGATCTTGTCAGCCAACTCGGTGTTCTTGATCTTTAGGTCCAACAACTCCTGGTTCAGGGTCTTTCTCTTGCTAATGGTCGACTTATCCTTCAACAACGCTTCCAAGTTCTTGATATTCTCTGCGAGTCTTCTGTTCTCGGCCTCCACCTCAGCCACCTTGTCGTACGCCTGGGCTGCTTTCTCGGAAAGTATCACTATCTGCTCTTGCAATATGTCCGAACGTTCCTGTTCGGCTTTAATACCAGGTTTCACGGTATTGGACCGGTTCAAGCTGCCTGAGCTCAACGGTCCTTTGGACACTGGAGTCGAGCATGTGCTTGTGGAAAACGTCTCTTCTCTAGGAGTCTTGCCAGTGAAAAGTGCAAACATGTTGAGTTCGTTACAAGTATCAGTGTTACTGGGTTGGAAATGACTTAAATCCAGAATCCAAAGTATATAAGGAATGCAGCGTGCCCGCCATACACTAAAGGTTTTGGACGCCTGCCCCATGCAACTTAGCGTGTCTTGCTGCAGCTGGTTGGGTGGTACTTAGGTCCTGAAAGGGCCTGGGGCTTGCACAGGTGCAACGTCAAATTAGGTTGGCTGGGTGCCTGAACGAACCTGGAAACCGGAGGCACAGCTCTGGTATCCCAGGCCACAAAGATCATCGCTAGGAATTTGCAAATACCTTGCCATAAGGCAGACCCATGGGTGGTTCATGGCTGATCGGGTCTGCAGGTCTGCACAAATAGGGTATGATAATGTCCCATGACGGAAATGCAGCAGCCTGCTACCAGCTCGATCTTCACCGTTTCGGTCCAAATGTCTCTGGCAACACAGACCAGAGTCCCAAACCGGAGCACGAAACATCAAACATCCCAGACCTTACAAGCAGGGCTGGGCAGACATGAGCCAATGATGCGGGCCAGTCTTCTCTTGCGCCGCCTACTGTTTCGTAACATAACTAGTTCCTACTGATGTGGTAGTTCTTGGGTTTCAAGATCTAAAAGTTTCAGATTATGTTGCCAAACAAAAGGTCGCGCACGTGCCTGGACGCTAGTTTTAGTTCCGACTTGCCTAATAATTCCGGCCACACAACCAGTCTAGTCACGTGCACTCCACCGACCTTCCCCATTGCTTCTCCATCATACTGGGCCATGCAGTGTCTAGTTGGTGGGTCTGTAACAAGATTATATAATAGGCTGGACTCCTCCAGTTCCTTTGTGTTCGTGTTCCCCAGAAAATGTTGTATCAGCTCTTTGCTTTGACCTTGCTTATCCTGTCGGCGTTTGCCACGTTCGATCTCTCGACCAAAAACAACTTTGGTGTGTACTGGGGTCAAGGTGCCAACCAGTCGAGATTGGCTGACTACTGTGACAACGGGAACGTTGACATTGTGGCCATTGCGTTCATCAACGGACTCACCGCCACCAACATTTACTACAACTTCGGTAACGCATGCTGGGGCGACTCGTGTCCTGAGATTGCTGCTGACATCAAACACTGTCAAGCCATGGGGATCAAGGTTCTCATTTCTTTTGGAGGAGATTCTCGGTACTCCAACATGGGTCTTACTTCTGACGCCGATGGTGAGGCTGCTGCTCAGCTTGTCTATGACATGTTCAACCCTGCAGGTAACCCGAACGTCGTGAAACCGTTCTGTGATGCCGAGGTCGACGGGTTCGACTTGGATATCGAGAACCAGAACCAGAAAGGTTCGGTAGCGTTCTACAAGCAGCTCCGTAAGATCTGGACCTCCAAGACCCTCATATTGTCTGCCTGTCCACAGTGCGGATACCCTGATGCAAACGTTTGGGATGTGATGGACGACGAGTCCGTTGAGCTTGACTTTGTGTTCCTTCAGTTCTATTCGAATTCCGCATGTGCCATGATCAACCAGGCTGGGTTCCAGAGTTCCTGGAAAACTTGGTCTGCTTACGCTGCCACCAAGACCTTCAAAATATTTGTCACCCTTCAGGCTCAGGAGACCAACCAGTGGCATGCTAACCTCACCTTCCTTAACTCCCAGCTCCAAGACATCAAACGAAGTTCTGTGTTTGCAGGTATTGGTGCCTGGGAAGCTAAGGTCGGCACCGACTGTGTCGACACCTCTCTTGGCACCCTGATCCCGTATCTCCAGGGTCTTAAAGGGGTGGCTTCTGGTAAATACGACAACTTGTTGTCCAAGAGAGACGAGTTGTGATTTCCATCATTCTTTCGGTCAAGCTCGGGCCTGGTGCTTTGAGAGTGATCACCTTATTGTCATGGTATTTATATTTCGTTTAGTACTTTGATAGACATTTGAGTTCTTCTGAGATTGGGATGTAGTGTAAGTTTTGATTCATTACGATGTAAATGCTATAGTTTTCACTCAGTAGATGGCTTGTCATAGATAGCTTGTCAATTTCTGAATCGATTTAAGTGCTCCACGTTTCTGAAAGCAATTAATGAGTTTAAGTACATCTAAATAATATATTTGACAAATTGGAGTTGTAATCGGTGTTTCTATTGCTGACTTGTTAGTCCCTCAAGGTGTCAACAAGTTGCGAGCTAGGTGCATGCCTAAGTTCAGAAACATAGTAGTCAAGAACAATCAACTAACAACAGGGAACGTCACAAATACTAAAATTTCTGCAACATCAACAACAACAAAAGAAAATGAAACAAAACCAAACAAAAGTCTCAACAAAATATCTTCTATTGCTTCCTCCTGTTCAATCTCTTTACAGCCAAGGGCCATGCATGCACTCCTACCCGGATGTCAATATTCATAGAACCGAAAATCAACTCTTCTTTGCTTCACAATATCACAATGTCGGGAGTCCTAGATCAATTGCTTCTAGACGATGTAAGTAAATAGAGAAGATTATTTATCTTGAAAATTCGTGCTAACTCCAGATCGCAAAATATTGTCCTGAAAACTTCTTGGCATACCACAGATGTGCGTTGGATAACAAGGCCAATCCAACTGCTTGTATAGAGATCCAGAAGAACTTGGCCGACTGTATCAAGACAAAAGTGCCTGCGTTCAAGAGAATCCACAATGACTGTCTGGATAAATTGAAGAAATACGAAGACTGTTTACGAAAGAACATGAATGATAGACCAACCACCAAGTGTTACGAGGTGTTACAAGACTTACGAGAGTGTGCCATTTTGGCAGTGGGTAAATAAATAAGACAGTCTATACTGTATTGAAAATCAAATCATAAGGAGCGTAAAAAGACATATCGGAATCAGAGAAAGGCGAACCAGTTGACGATGCTGGTTGATAGACCAACATAGTTGACATGTTAGTTGACGACAATCTAGTTAATTGAAGACTGGTTTGGACTTTCCTTGGAAGTGTAACTGTTGGATGTTGGCAACACGGTTTCAGTGTTCTTCTTCTTACCGAAGATCTTGAACAACGAGAATCCCAAAAGTCCCAAGATAAGGAACACTCCAATGGTAGTACCGGCACCAATACCTCCAGCTTGAGCCAAAGTCAAACCGGAGGAAGAGTCCTTGTCAAGACTGTTGTAGTTTCCATCAGCAACAGCTTCCAAATCAACGCCTTGGCTCTCCAAGCTGACAGCAGCTTCATAAGTTGGAGTGTAAGGAACACACATGTCAATGATGTTGGAAGAGTTGTCGTAGCCACAGACAGAACACCATGAGTCGACACTTCTGACAGCAACGTTCTTGATCGAGGTCGCAAACGAGTCCCAAGAGATGATGGTGTCGGTGTTGTTGAACAACGGGTATGCGGTCAATGGGAACTCGTCGGTGGTACCGTTCTTGAACGAGAATCTGACAAAAGAGTCGTTGCTGGTGTTGTTCAACAACTCAAACACATAAGTAGCTCCGTAGTTTGGCATGGTCTTGAAACTGTCAGACTGAATGTCAAGATCAATGATGCTTGCCAATTGGTACATGGTGTTGAAAGAACCAGTCATGTAGTTGATGGCTGGAGTACCAGAAATCTTGGTGGTGTTCAACTTGTTCAAGATTCTGGCAACCAAGGTCTTAGCACCAATAGCCAAGTTCTGGTCAATGTTAGCATTAGACACAAGCCATTGGTACTGGTCAGAGTATGCCTTGATCTGAGCATAGGTGGTGTCGTTGAACATGGCAGCAACAGTAGCGTTGTGGATGGTGTTGACATTGACTTGGTCGAAGATATTCATGGAATTGGTGAAGTTGAGCTGACTCTTGGTGAAAGTCTGCAGAATAAAAGGAATCTCATAGAGACTGTCATAGAAAGATTGGGACTCGTTGAACAAAGCAAGGTAGTCGCTGTTGTTGGCTACAACGTTGTTGAGAGCTTTGGTGAGTGCTGGGCAGTTCTCGTCACCTTTGGACCAGATATAGTCATCAGTAGCGTTCTCTTGAACAAAAGTGTTGACGTATTGGTACCCTCCCAAAGGAGCCTCGACAAGAGTGCCGTTGCTAAGCCATGCCAACGAGCTGTTGGACGAGGTGGTGTACTTGCTCTCGTCTAATTCTGTTGGTGGGTACAATCCTTGCAAGAATGAAAGATGACTGAAAAGAAGCACATTACTGTAAGCAACCTCACCGTAGAAATCACCGTTCTTGAACAATCCAAGTTTGTTGAGAGTCGAGATCGTGGTGTTGGACTTGGTGTACTCGTCCGAGGAGTCTAATCCATAGTATCTTTCTCTGTAATACTGACCAGCTTGGTATTGGCTTTGAGACCCAACATTAGTCAAGATAGTGGCCGGCTTGGCAGACCGATCATTGTGTCTGCCGAAGATAAAAGTGCCCACCACCTGGTAGTCTGAGTCTGCAGCAGAGGCAGCTCCGAGCACAGCTAAAAGGAACACACTGAGTTTGAACATCGCACAGTTTTGACAGGTCTCTGGGTTTTGAAGCGACTGCCCTGGTCTTATATGGACCCGCCGAGGTGATCGATATCCTCGGAACTTTTATGCGGAGGCATGTCGGGGATGCCGCGGGATGTGATTTGCGATAACTCGAACTGAGGAAAAGGCAGTGAAGAATCGACGTAGAAATAATATTTGAGTTTAAAAAAAAGGGATAGTCATATCAAGTGTGGCTCTGGCTTTCTACTGGTACTAAAATTTTCTCCCTTACTGTCCTCAAAACCGAGAAACATCAGACTGTCTGATCTACCTCCCACTTGAATTTATCCCCCTTAAGTACCGGCACCTCACTTGACTTCTTTCTGCATGCTTAAGAAAACCACCATTAAACTTTTAAACTCAGGTTCTATCGACATCATTCGTCGGATTTGACTACACACAATGGCTGCAGTCACACAAGCTCTAGGCTAAACCTGCTGTCTATACCTGCTACTTGTGCTTGCCTCAATTGCTACGGTAGTTAGTGATTTTCTATTGATTGATTGGCCGGCCAGCAAAAGACTCTGGCTGAACAAGGTTCGCTGCCAGGGCTCGCTAACCACAGGGAGTGTTCCCTATAGGACCCTGACCATACTAAGCCTATAAATAAAGACCTTCCAAGTTCTCTTCCACCTTGTTTTTCAACACTCTTTCCTTGGCCTTGACAAAATCGTCCTGCACGACATGCATTCTTCTCTCTCTAAGAGCCAACAACCCGGCCTCGGTGCACATAGCCTTGATGTCAGCTCCACTCAAGTCGTCCTTGGACCCCACCAAGGTGTCCAAGTTGACGTCTTCTGCAAGCGACATCTTGCTGGTGTGGATGTTCAAGATCTTTTGCTTGGTGTGTGGGTCTGGGTTCTCAAACAAGATCTTCCGGTCGATTCTTCCTGGTCTGATAAGTGCAGGGTCCAAGCTCTCGATCTTGTTCGTAGCCATTATCACCTTGACGTCACCACGGTCGTCGAACCCATCCAACTGGTTCAACAACTCCAACATGGTTCTCTGGACCTCCCGCTCACCTCCCGATGTCGACTCGTACCGCTTGGTACCAATGGCATCTATCTCGTCAATGAACACAATCGACGGAGCGTTCTCTGCCGCAGTCTTGAAGATCTGACGACACAATCGAGGTCCGTCTCCCAAGTATTTCTGGATAAGTTCCGAACCCACAATTCGTAAAAACGTAGCAGAAGTCTGGTTGGCCACAGCCTTGGCCAACAACGTCTTCCCTGTACCTGGAGCCCCGTACAATATCACTCCCTTAGGAGGCTTTATTCCCATCTCCTCGTACAATTCCGGGTGAGTGAGCGGCAACTCCACCGACTCTTTTATTTCTTGGATCTGCGACTCGAGTCCTCCAATATCGCTGTACGACTCAGTTGGAGACTTGTCTAGCTTCATCACACTCACCGACGGATCAGTGTCGTCTGCCAACACTCCTACAATAGACACAGTCTTGTGGTGGAGAAGCACCGAGCACCCAGGCTCCAAAAGTCCCTTGTCAACAAACGATAGTATAGAAACATAGTACTCTGGCCCAGTGCTCAAACTGACAATCGCATGGTCGTCATCTATAATCTCTTCCAACGACCCAATACTCAATGGAGACCCACGCAACTCCTCGATTTTCTCTCGTTCCTCAGCTTGTCTCTGCTCAGTAGGAGTAAAGTTCTCCTGGTTGGTCACAAACTCCTGCTCTATCAACAAGTGATCTTTAATCCGCTCCATCTTCAAAAGCTTCAATTTGCATCTCGTGCTTGGATACACAGATGGTAATTTCGAAGACGTGTCAGGCCCCTTTCTCTTCTTTCTTCCAAATTTACTGTGTTGTACTGGCGGCTCATACTTTGGCTTGTCTTTCTTGTCTTTCTTCTTGCCGTCAAAATTGCCACCTAAACCCGAAGGACCTTGACCCTGTTGGTGTTAGTATTCTTGTTGGTTAAATAAAATAACATTATGGGTCGCTGATTGACCCAATTAAAATGTTAAACCATAAGACTTAATAACACTCACCATTTTGTTAGATGTTCAGATATCAAGTATCTTATAAACAGATTGCAACCATTGAAATTTTGGTGAACCGATGTTCGCCACGCGGGGTCACGTGACATTTCCAAGATTCGATCCTAAGAATGCCATTAGTTAGCACCAACTAGTACTACTACACAGAAGAATACAACATGAAAGTAGCTTTACAATTGAGTGCTCGTTTGGAGAATATTGAAAGCGTGATTGCCACTGACACTGAGGTGCAGCCGTTTAATTATTTTTTCAAGATTCAATGTACAAGTTGTAGGGAGATCCATCCTAAGGATATTGCTATTGAGAGGACGGTGAGTAGGAGAACCAGTTGTGAAAAAGAAGTTGTGAGAAGAAGTCGTGAGAAGCAAACACTAACATTTTAGGAAACCCAAAGCACTACCAAGAGTAGAGGCACTGTGCATTTCTTGTTCAAATGTCTGTTCTGTGGAAAAGAGAGCAGTGCCAGTATCTTATCAGGAGCCAAGCCTTATAGTTCTGAGTTAGAAGGAAAGCCTTCGACTATTTTAGAATTGGAAACAAGAGGACTTGAGTTTGTGGAGTTTGTTCCTCAGGGAGACTTTCAAGCTAAGAGCGCGGAGTCTAACCAGGTGTTTACTGAGGTTGATTTGTCGGATGAGTGGTATGATGTTGATGAGAAGACGCTTAATGAGGTCAGTATTGTTGATATCCAGTGGGATTTGAAGCGGTTGTAGGGGGCAGGGGGAGAGGATTGTGGTTGACTGAGAAGAAGAGATCTGGTGGAGAAATAGTGGAGTGAGATGAAGTGATATGGGAGATGTGCTGGAGTGTGATAGTGGAGGGACAGTGAAGAGACAGCAGAGTGAGATGACGTGAGATGATGTGAGACGTCGAAGTGAGTTGATGTTAGTCAACATCCTAGCAATACATATCTACGTATCTATCAATGTGCATTTGAAATGCAGGTGTATGATTACTATGTGTTCTGGTATATGAATGTCGACTGCAGGATGAGCACATAAGAGGGTTAGATTTGAGGCTTGCTCGCTGTCGAGAGTTTGCAACATTCCAAAAGGATCTTCGAGTGTTGTAGATCAATGTTCAATACAGACCTACCACAGTGATCCAACAATGATACCAGTCATTGTAAGAATCACGTATGTGTTAGTCTGAACCATCTGAATCAAAATCAAGCAGTAGGCAACATCTAAATGCCAGATCAAAAGACGGTTAAGAAGTTCATGCCCCATAATACACTACTGAAAACCCACTCACTCAGGTCAACACACTAATTGTTAGTAAATCACACACTCAATCAAACCAACCAAACACCCACTCACCTGTTCAACTCATCAGCAGTCTCCATCTGATCCTGCGCCGCCACCTTACGTAACACTTCTCTCTTCGAACTCTCTTGCACTATTCCATCAAGTAACAACTCGTCCAATATATGGTACGCAGTCTGGAAATTGAAGATAATGTCCAACTCACACACATTGCCGTACGCCTTGTCCATCTGCTCAACATACCGCTGGATCACCTCAAGCGTCAACAACTCGTTGTCTTCGTTAGGAGTGCTCGTGATGAAAAACAACGAGGCGTATCTCCGATACACGATCTTGGAGTCTTTATACTCGATAATATTACACATCTTAGCACGCCGAGACAAGATGATGGCCGTGAGTTCTCGTGTGATCTTGGTTTTTTCTTTCTGAGAAAGCGGCACGTACCATTTCGCCAACCGCACTTTCCCTTGTCGAGACAATAGTATAATGTATTTGATCATCGTAAAGTATCAAAGCCTACACTCTAACACTCCAACAGTCTAACACTCTCTGTACTTTTCGCCAGGTATAACCTAGTGCCCCAGGACTTACCCTGTGTCACCTGCCCGATCGGGAAGTGCAATCACCCAGGATTTGACACCGCGTATCGACAGGAGTCCAGACCTGAGATCCAGTCCATGGTCCGAAATTTCAGACTCTCGTTTTTTCTAGTTTCGTGTCTCCATAACCCACTGACCGATGGACCAAGACAGTCTCGGTGCCCGGATCATTACGGCCGTCCATTTCCGGATCGGCAGGGTGTCTCGTAGTTACAAACGTCACCGACGGCCCTTGTTGTTGGCTATTCTCATATCACTTGTGGTGTACACTATCTGGCGACCTTCTCCAGGACCTTCTCCCGGTTTGTTTGCTGGCAGAAAAGACCCAGGCAAGACTCTGGCAGCTGAAGACACTCAAGGATACGAAGACCAATTGAGGACTCTTCAGTCCCAGAAGTTCCGCAGCAAACAAGACTATATCCAAGACAGCACCAGCGACGACAATGTCAAGAAAGTCAACGAATTCATCATCCAGCAGACCTCGTTCAAAGATATCGACAAACTTAAACTCGCTACCCAGAAATCCATGTCGTTCACCTCGGCACAACTAGCCAATGCCCAGAAATGTTTCGACCATGTGTTTCTGATCTACAGCGATAACCGGCCAAAAGTCGACCGTCTCGACCGCTACAAAAGCAACCAGCGGATCTACCATGCGGGCTACGACACCGACGCCTCCGAGGAACCCACCTTGACAGCTGAGTACCTCAAACAGTTCCTTGACCTTTCGCCAGCAGAGCTTGCCGACATGAAACTGTCGCACCGAGCAGTGGTGGACCAGCTTCCAGACCAGTTCCCCGAAGGAACCTACAGTGGCAATGGAATTGTGTATGTGGGAGGCGGAGGGTTCAACTGGCTTGTACTCTTGTCTATTAAAACTCTTCGATACCTTGGTTCAGAGCTCCCAGTGGAAGTCATCATTCCTAAAGCTTCCGAGTACGAGATCGATCTTTGTGGACGAGTGTTTCCTGCCCTCGGGGCTCGATGTGTGCTTCTTCCTCAAGTCCTTGGTAAAAACGTGGTTGAGAAGTTCCAGTTCTTTGGGTACCAGTACAAAGCTCTTGCTTTGTTAGTGTCTTCATTTGAGAATGTGCTACTTCTTGATTCAGACAACGTTCCTGCTCAGAACCCAGATTATCTATTCCATCAAGAACCGTTTGTCAGTAAAGGTTTGATATGCTGGCCTGATTTCTGGAAACGTGCTACTTCTCCTTACTTCTATGAGATTGCAGGTATCAATGTCGGAACTAACCGTGCAAGATGGGGGTACCACAATTACGGAATCTATGAAAGAGGTATCATCGGAGAACCAGAGCTCGAAAAAAGGGACCTTCCTGATTTGGAACAACAACAAATCGAACATGATCTGCTTGAAGAAGAAGAAGACGTTGAAATCGAAGACGACGAGATCCCTTTCTCACCACCTCCTCCTCCTTCTCCTCCACCTCCAAAGAAAAATCGTAACGAAATCCCACTTCATGATATGGAAGGCACTATACCTGATCCAACAAGTGAGTCTGGTCAAGTGATCATTTCCAAAAAGACCCATGCTAAATCGCTTCTCCTTGCATTGTACTATAATCTATATGGTCCTTCACATTATTACCCGTTGTTTTCACAGGGCTCTGATGGTGAAGGTGACAAGGAGACGTTTTTGGCAGCAGCAGTGGTGTTGGGGAAACCGTACTATCAAGTCAACAAGTTCCTCAACTCGTTTGGTCATTATGACTTGGACAGAAACTATAACGGATGTGGCATGGGGCAGTATGATCCAGTAGAAGATTATAAGATATTGAAAGAGAACTCTGATAAGTTGGCTGGCAGAAGAAGATACAGATCTCTTGAAGAGGCTAATCGTGATATGGATCTGCCTCTAAGTGAGAAGTCGCCTCGGATATTGTTTGTCCATGCCAATTTTCCAAAGCTTAACCCTATGGAATTGAAGAAGAAAGGCATCATCTTCAACAAGAAACGTGAACGAATAAGATTGTATGGAGAAGGAATGCCGAAACGTGTTGGGTACGACTTTGAGTTGGTGCAATGGCAATCGATGTATTCGCTTGTATGTGAGCTTCAAATTGAAGTTGATGCTTTCAAAGAGTATATTCGACTGGAAGTCTGTGACGAGATCTCAGCCCAGTTGAGTTTCTTAGAAAAATCTGTTGATACGTTGGACAAATAGGTGTGGTTACCGGCGTCTTCTAACTGTTGAGCAGTTTAGAGACGTTTGTCCACTTACCCTTGTCCACTTGCCACTTGCCACTTGTTCGTTTACTCTTCTTCCCACAATATCTTTGCTCATCTTTTTTTGTCTTTTTTTTTTGTTATCTTACCAGCTGTCTTAATTGGGTGTGACAATTGGCATTGATTGTCTCAATCTGTTTTCAGATGCATGTCACATTCTCTGTTGTTGTTGCATTTGTTCGATCGTCCCTGCACCTCTTCCTATTGTTCAGACAATAGAAACCATGTCTAACAAAAGCAGTCATACTAAAAGAAACTGACAACACGACTGCCATTATAGACATTAAAAGTTGTCTTAAGAGTGAGCTTTGCTCGTTTGACGGCATTTCAATTGGAGTCCTCTCAATTGATTAGAAGTCGATTTTCTAACGGTCCACTCTCAAACCATGGGCACCTCCTGACCATTTCCATGCCACACACAATAGCCACTCTATAATATTCGTTGTTTTTATCGTCGCATGCTACACATTAGCCATTCATTTTTACGAATTATCTGCATTATTATTCCTTCCTTTTTTACACCCTCATTACTCTGCATTTAACTCACACACTCCTTACTTATGTGGTCGCATATTAATATTAATCAGTATTACATGGTGTAGAGAGGTTTATCCAAGAGTGTAATTGTGTGGTACAAGTTTAGTGCTAGCGTTGAGGGGTTTTAACTGGTACAGAATTACAGAATTACAGTATTACAGAATCGCATAGTTTTATTATAGCTGTAGGAGAACATTAACTGACGGATCATCCACTACTCTTAACCACTCCCCACTGCTCTGCCCTACAACAACTAAACATTATCATTAAATCAACTAGAAGCTAAAAACACAACCGAAAATAATATGGGAATAGGAGAAAGTCTAACTATGTCTATTTGTTAAGCAACCCACCGCGCTCGTCATCATCACTGTCCTCGTCACTGTCAACAAGCTCAACCGGATGGTTGAACGGATCAGAAACCCGTTTATCGTTCTGCTTGTCAAACGGATCCGACACTCGCTTGTCGAAATCACTGAACGGATCCAGAAGTCTGCCCAGATCTTTGAAGGGATCCAGAGTTCTCTTCTCATGTTCCTCAAGATCAAAGAAATTGAACTGGTCCAACTCATCATGCTGACCAGGATCAAGCTCCTCTGGACTAACAAACAAGTTCCGTCGAGGAGTTTCACTGTTTGGTTGGCTATGAACACCTTCAGACGGACTGTCAAGATCAATGAGCTGGATACTGTTACTAGAATCATGAACCATATCGTCATGGTGATCACCGACAGAACGAGACTTCTCAGGAAGGACCTCTTTTTCATCAGGCAACACTCCGCCGTTCTTCTTTGCTCTTCTCTTGTCTCTGACTTTTTGGTAGTATGCGATGATTGCTCCTCTGAAGAAATTGGCAATAATCAAAAGAATAAGCAACACTGTCAATGACGACTGGATGGCAACCAAGATAAACCCGATCACAGTACTCTTTATTCTGCTGAGTCCAACGGCGTCACTGAAAAGAAACGTGAGAATCAAACTGGCAACACGAACAAGCTGGATGATGATGTTCAAGATGTTACCCATCTTGGTGTTGAAAGGCGTGTAGAAACAGAAAAACAAACACAAGAGCACGTCAATGGCAAGCTGGCCAAAGATCTGGACCAACCCATGGCCCACTCCAAGTGCAATGAATGCGTTTCTGCCAAACACAGCAATGTAAGTCGGAATGAACACCCACCAGAACTGCACTCGGAACTCGTCGTAGAACACACCGTATCGTACAGCCCAAGGCTCGTAAAGGAAAAGATGATGAGCTCCACGTTTCTTTTCGTTCTCACAAACTTCGATTTCTTCGCCCTGGTTCTTGGAGGCAACGTTAGCCAAGTACCACACTCGCACAGCATAAGCAATCAAGATCAAAGTGAAGATCGAGAACGTCAAGGCAGCAAGCAACGTGGTGGCCCACGAGTCCTGAAGACGGAACTGGTACAATGTAAGAAGCACCCACACACCGTACAAGATCACAATGACACGAATAAGCGTGAGTCTGAGGATCCGGCGGTAGTTTTTACGGAACCCCTGGAATTTTGGTGGGGTTGGTTTTTTCGAAAGAATCGACGACGTACCATCGTGGTCTTGAGGTGGAGGTTTATGAAAAGAAAGACGAGTCAAGAGTTTCGAACCTTTAGAAAATCGTGCACTTTGTCTAGGCACCTCGATGCTGGATTGAGTAGACTGTTCGAACTCTTCTAATCTTTTATGGTACTCGTTCATTCTTTTCTCATTGTAGTAAAGCTCCAAAGCAAGCTTGAACCCAAGAATCACAGTGATGATAGCTGCAATGACAAACGCCCACCAGACAAGCAACGTGGTGAACCCGTTGGTCAGCGGGATGTTGTTTTTCTCAAGGTACGCTTCAATACCAGAAACGTACTTCGAATAACCAGACGTGGTCAGAGAATCAGAAGGAATCACAGACGACCGTTTGACAATCTGGTACCCTTCTGAGAAGATCTCTGTCAACACGTCGATGTCTCTCTTTGTGGTACTGTTCGAAGTGCTGTTGCTTAAAGCATTCAAAGCAGACACCGTGCTACTAGAAAGTTTGTCTTCATATAAAGTAGTGTTCTGCAACGTAGCAACACTAGAAGCAGTCAAGTTTCCACCAGTACGACCTCTCATTCCATCAATAGATTTTTCTAAACCTTCCCATTGCAACACTCCAATAGACCAACTGAAGTTTCTGGTGAAGTTCCGGTACACTTTAGGGTAGTTGACAGAATACACACCAGAGATTGCCATGGTTTGCAACCAACCAAGCAAGTCTGCCAACCCAGGAGGGTTCCAGGCATTAGAAGCAGTAGTAGTACCAGGCCCACTGGTTGGTGCAGCATGTGCTTCGGCTCCTGTAGGACCTGTTGCAGCAGCATGGCCTCCACCTCCGCCTCCACCAGCACCAGCACCTCCTTGTGACCCCGCAGAACTTGCAATGGCTATCACAAGTGCAATAATGGCAGCGATGGCGGTTCCCCACTTGGCAGAAGTCACCTCGGTGGAGTTTCCGTTAGTGATTTCCGACCGGAAACATCCGTACTCGCTTGAGGAGTCATCAACATTATATAGTTCTATTAAGATAGACCCTTCGATATCAGGTATGGTGAACGCCAAGTTAGATATCGACGACACATACGTCTCGGGAATCGTGTGGTTGCCTGAGATTGTGACGTCGGTGTTCTCTGGAATAGGACATAATTCACTGACTCCATACTCACAGAACTTGACCTCCCGCTCCGCAACAGTAATCCCGTATATCGTAAGCGTGACTTTCGCAGTGGCGTTGATCTCTTGCTTGGACGTCCCTGTGGCACTGTAGTACACGGAATGCGACTCCTTGTCAAACTTGAACGTGAAACTGGTGACTTTCACTATTGCGTCGTCAGCATTCTCAGCACAATTATAAGACCCTGAAGAATCGATCGAGGCTCCAGCCACACAAGAGGTCCAGAGCCCAAGACAAAACAACACAATCGAACAATATTCAAGATTCATGATGTCGCTACCGACCCATCGGCTTGTACTTCTGCGATTCAATAAACGTTGGAACTAACAACAATAACTTAGAGGAAACCCAGGCATTATCTTTGATAATTTTTACGGGTGTGGCAGGCCAAAGTCACGTGACCCTGACCTGCAGGGCTATTGTTCTAGTGCGGCTTACATTAGGGGCAGCTAATAATTGTGACAAGAGATAATATATTAGCATCTAATTGCTGATGTGATTAAGAGATTGGGTTTTTATGGTTTGCTGATGTGTCGGTTGGTGTTAGGAAGTCTGTTTGTCTCCTGAGTTTGACGATGGCTCTCATTGCTCCGACGATCGACCGCACAGTACTTTCCTAGTCAGTGTTACCCAATCGGGACGGGGTGGTGTTGATCATGAACAAAGCACAGTGCTAGCCTCACAACTTGGCCCGGATAGCGTTCAAGCGGTACTTCATTTCGCGCAACGTCTTTGTCGTTGGGTTCCACACGTCGAAGTCCCGGAACATCATCAGCACGTACTTCTCGCCGTGCTTCAAATTGTAGATCGAGTCGTACATGAGTCCTCGAAGACACCACGGAAGATGATACGGGTTTGTGCCGAGCGCGCCAACCTCAAACGGTTTCAAACGCACAGGGACGTTCTCAAACCGCCGGTTCGTGGTGGTGTGGAGGAAAAAATTGAGACCTTGTTCGTACACCTTGTAGTTGTTGTAGAGTCTGGAATGGCCTCCTCCAGTAAGAGGACCTGCAAGAGCATTGGAGATTTCTTTGATCATGCCATGGTCGTTGAGTCCAAGGTTTCTTAGAAGCAACGAGCAGTTGAGGATTTTAATAAGGAAGTCCGGGGTGTTGGAGTCGGTGTCTATATAGATCGAGCGGAACACATTGGGATGTTGAATATGAAGACATGTTGACGAGTAGAGAGGAACTAGCTGGTCGTCGATCGAACCAACAAACACGATTTTCACGTTGTTGTTCAAGATTAGTTTCAACGCTTCTAAATATCGAAGCGACTGTACCGACTGCAAGTCCTGGAACTCGAACAATTCAAGCATAGACGCATTCTCGATTGCAGAGTACGCACGCACAAAGATCTTCTTGTTGACTCCATAGAACGGTCCGTTGCTGATACCTGCCATAGCTAAGATCCCGACCTTCTTGGTCCGGGTGTCACCTAGAAGCCCCGACTCAAGAAGTTCCGAGATCAAGATCACAGACACAGGTGTGCCTTGAGAATGGGCTGCAACAAAGATGAAATCGTACCCTGTCAAATCGTGTTTCAACAACGTCTCATAGAAATAACTTACACGGTCCAACACTTTGCCCTCACGTTCCAACGCAATCTTCGACAACTTTATCTTGGACCCTTTGAACTCTTGTTTGTGTTCGTTCAACCATATCTTGAACACATTCTCTGCCTCGGTCATAAACTTAATGGAAGTTCCTGTTGGTTCTCCAATAAGAGGTCGCAAATACTTTGTTGGGAAAAACCCATGGACTCCTATAATAAGCACGTTTTGAATGTTCATGTCTATCAGTGGGTTTCTTAAGAGATGGAGGTTAGCAGTCTCTGCTGCACCGTACCCCAACTTGGTACTCACCTTGTTGAACAACGTATACATCATGTTCTTGTACGTGTTGCCAGGAAGCGACTCTTCAAATGAAGGAATCACCAAGTTGTGTGTGTTCATTGTAGACGTTCCGCACTTGATGTTGGGTATAGGTGTGTCACCTGCAAGGTTCAACTCTTCTTCATATAGTGTGTTCGACCTTATAGTTTGTAATCGACTCTTGACGCTTTCATTAGCAGTAGCTGTGTTGTTCCAGAACGACCATGTTTTGTTCCCACTACCATTACTTGGTAACGGAGGATCTAGTTCTTCATCATCTGTAGGTTCTATTCTTTCAGTTATATCGTTAATGATCTCATTACTATCATTTGGCCCTGGTGATTTCCCACTCCGTCCGTTCCATAACAACCAGTTGCCTTTCACTTGATCGGGGTTCTGTTTCAGCGCCATGCCATCAGAACAATTCTCATTAAAATTGGGAAATGGGAAACAAATTAAGTGGGAACCAGAATGTCGCCTTCTAGTGGGCCTGTCAAATGCTAATCTAGCCGGGGTTGCGAGCGTTGGCGAAGAGCTTCGAAGAGGCATCTGGAGAGATGTTGTAATGACCAGTTGATGGTTTAGGTGATGGGATTAGAGAAGTTGTAGGAATATTGAATATGTCCTGTTTTAGTTAGGATGATAGATTTTGCTAAGTGGTTGGTTTAAAAACCAGGCGTAATGTAGAGTGTATCAAGCAACAGTGTATGGTTTACAACACTGCATTAGAGATGAAATGCATGATTGAGGTACATGAAGTGTCACACGTTGAAGGAATCTCTACAAACTACCAACACTACTAATCACCAACAATACCGACTCGCAACACTACTACCACTCTATAAACTAAATTTATTGTACATTCTAAATAATACTTTTATACAATGTGAGAGTATCTCTGCCTCTCACTTAACCAACTTTAACTTCTTAAACTGTTGCAGTCCAACACCTCACCGATGACTCCTCGTACGAACCAGATGATGCTCACTCCAAATCCCTTCCTGATACTTATCTTGAACAGTTGCAATGTAATACTTCCCCCCAGAATTAGTCCAAGACACTGATCCTTCAGGAAGTTCAAACTCTTCAACCACAAGTTTATGCACTATACTGTTGACATTCGAACTGGTAATAGTGTTACCTGGATAAACCAAATTCTTAAGACTGATGATTCTAGCTCCAGGTTTCAAGTTGCTGAGCAAGTTACCTACCTGCTCATTCAACTTATCGTTAAACACATAATTGTTAGCCAACACAATGTCGATGTTGGGAATGAGTTTCAAGAGTTCCTCATTATCAACCATAGACTGTCTGAGAAGAAACGACACCTCACCATGTGTCAACCCATAATACTTTGTTCTTTCTTTGAACTCTTCCAATTGCTTCTCACACACTGTAGACGCTGCTTCCATGATCTCCACACCGTAACTTTTACATCCTCTTTCAAGTGAAGCCTGGATCACACAGTTGCCCACACCTGATCCTAGATCAAGAAACGTATGGTTCTGATTGGCTCCCACTTGTTCCAACAACCTGGAAACACATACCGGTAGTAGCTCTCCATAGACATTGTTAGAGAACGCTCTGTATTTTCGAAGCAGCTTTGCATCTGGAGAAACGGTTCTCGAGTACACTTGATGCAAGATCTCATGGAAGAACAGACTAGGGATCGACCTCACCTGCAACAAATGTTCTGCTATAAGATTCTGTTTCTGTAGCTTGAGCAAAAGAAAGTTGTACAACGACAACGCTTCCACAATCATGTCTATGCTTTTGGATTTTATTGCTTTCTTAAGCATGCCTATGATGCAATTATCAGGCTGTGACTTGTTCACCACTTCTCCTTGATACACCTCAGGAAAGTAAACTGCAGCCACCATTTCCATGGTACGGCCTATTTCATACACAGGATCCAACTCGTTGTCCTTTGGTTTACGAAGCAAGTACTGTTCGCTCTTGAATGGAAACAAAGGACAATCCACAACGATACTAGGCTCAGGGTTCTCAACCTTCAAATACTCAATGTACCGTTTGCTGTTGTCCTCCACGAACTTCTTGCCACTAATAATCTTGTTGGTGGTTTCTGAAGAGTCCACTACGAAAAACCCTCTGCCTTCTATGGATATTGGGATCAGATTCTCGATATCAAGGAATGGACCAAACACTGGTTCCTCACTCTTCTTCCGAGGTTTTGTTCCTCTTCCCGTAGGTTCGACCGACCCCTCCGGGGTGTTTGGTTCTTCAGATTTCAATTTTTCCAGCTCTGGCTCTGTCTTAGCAACAGGATCAATCTCCAACTCAGGCTGTGCTGCAGCCTCTGGAGTCTCTTCTGGAGTACCTAACGGTTGTTCTTGAGCCACCAACATTTCCGCACTCTGCTCTGCCTTCTTCTTGCGTCGTCTTCTCTTCACGATCTTCTTTTCTGGCTTTATCACATTCTTTCTACGCTTGGGCACTTTCTCAGTAACTAATGTAGTCTCTGGTTCGTCACTCACTATCTTCTTCTTCTGCTGTCTTGGTTTAGGAGTCTCAATATCCAACGATAGAAACTGTCTCTTGGACCTGCTCCGGTCTCTAAAGAAACTCTCTTTCCCTTCATTAGTGCCTCCAAAACTAGACATCCAAGCAGCGTCGTTCAATAGACCTTGCAACAGCCTCGACAGTTTTGCAGGCTTCTGTTTCACCGTTGTTTCTGGAACCTCTTCCAGCCCACTCGCCTGCCCAGAATACGAAAGATCCTGGGACTCGGGGGACGGAAACAGAGCCGCCACATCTTTAGCACTAACCATTACTTGTAGTTAGAAGCACTTAAAACGATACTGTGTGTGCGTTGGAGTTAGTATTTTTTCGACCCGTTGTGCTGGTGTATTCTTTTTGACGATCGCCGGTGGTGAACAACGGCGGTGTAACGGTGGGCGGGAGTCGCCTAGCTGTGGGTGGGTGTGGTCTAGCTGTAGGCGGACGTAGGCAGCAACCAGTATAAATTACGGGCTGCAAAGTAAGTTTCGCTTAGGAGTGTTGGAGGGAAGAGGAATACAGATAGAATGTCAGAAATGGTACAATAAGATACAAAGTCAAGGGTTACAATTAAATGACGACACTTACAATTAAATTTAAACTCCATTCTACGACGATTAATGCCTGGCATATCCTTCTATTAAATTAAACCTTCACGGCAGCAGTCCTAATGCACACTCAATATATAGTCTTTCTGTGACGAGCATGTCCAGCCAGTGTGCAGTCACCCCTTTCCATAATCACCACCCAATGACCATCAATACGAACCCTCCCTCTGCCGATCGTTCTCAACCCTGATATGACACAACACATTCATGACTTTCTTCACTGCAAGAACGTGCCATGGAATGATAGAGTCACAGTTGAAATTAGCAGAGTTCAAGTTCTGTGTGGCTTCTCCTGCTTGTGCAAAGCTGTGACTCGTAGCACTGTCACTATAATTTCCTATCAAATAATTGACAGAAGCCAAGTTACGGAGCTGATGAAGCAACTTCCGAAGCAAGTCTCGAGACTCAAACGAACTAGGATAACTCAAGAGATTGGCTTCAAACGTCGCAAGCTTCTCGTCTCTGGAATTCTTCAACGGTTTTACCAAGTACCCTGTCTTGAACGTTATCTTGTTTATCAGATTTGATAATGGGATAGAGTTCTTAAGGATAACTCCATAAAACTCATCAGACAAGTCAACTATCTTCATGTCGTCATAATACAATTCACTATTCTCCAACTCCTGTAACCCAATCGACGTCATGTCTTTAGTCTCCACAGTCTCAGGAGAAATCCCAGACTTGGTATTGAAAGCTTCTGGACTCTTAGCAAACAACGGCAGACTGGCGTTGGTTCCAGGACTGAACTTGATCTCTGAGCCTCCAGTCGACTTGGTGCTGGAGTTCTGTCGACTGTTCTTTGTCACTCGTGAATGGGTGTCTTTTTTGTTGCCTGCAACATTGCCATTCAAAAAAAGCTTATTGAAAGGCGAAACACATTTCAATTCGTCCAATATAAGACGAGGACTGGTATTGACAGTAAGAAGCGTGATCACAAGATTGCTTCCCTGAGACAATCGTTTCCAATGAGCCAACTCGTCGTCAAGGATCACTCCGTTCAATCTAGTGAGAACCAAGTACGATTTGCCAAGATGGTTCTTGATGATATTCTCAGTGATACTCCATATCTCGTTGGTAACCTGCTCAAACGTCTTTCTGGCCCCGTTTCCGTTCAGATCAGAGTTCTTCAGACTACCAATAGGATAGCAGTACCAAGCTTTCACTTGTTTGGATCGACCCCACTGGTCAGACCAACTGGCAACACACCAGTTCTTGTCAACAGATCGATCATACGCCAAATGAACAAACATATCCTCTGACAAAAGTTTCTTTGCTATTGGCGACGTTGTGAGTTGGAAATTGATCTTGGAAGACAACGTCTTTGCCAAGTTCGAATAGATCTTGTTGTTGTTGCTCTCGCTGCAATTGTAAAGTGTTAAGGAATGTTTCACAAACCGGTTGATTGAAGGAGGAGAATAAGAACCTCTGTTCAAATAAAAGTTGGTAGGAATGATCTGATGGAACGGTAGTTTCTCTGGTTTGTCTTTAGGGAAAGCCAGTCTAAACTTGGAGAATGCTTTCGTAGTGGAAATAACCAGACTTATATCGGACATCTGGTTGGTGAAAACCACTAGAGTCTTGGTTCCTCCAGCACAGGCCACTATATGTCCCAAGATCTTCATACGTTTCTCAAGCACATCCGAGTATTTCTCACCAGTAGTCCCTGTAAACTTGAGATTGAACATCCCATTGACCAAAGAATTGAAAGTATCTTCCACCTCAGCAAGACCAAACTGTCTCTCCAACTGAGCTAGCACGCGTTCACTCAAACCCAGCCTCAAATGCTCAGAAGTCATCAATGTGAGAACTCCTAGTCCACAACTCTCATATATTCTGATCACAGAGTTCAAAAAATCTCTTGCTATATCGACCAAATTAGGAAACTTTGGTTCGTTGATAACAAGTACCACTTGGAAATTCCGTCGGTCATACAACGGTGCAAGCGACAACACTTTCCAAAGTTTCAACCCAACAGCATTGATACTCATTTCTTGGTTCATCCGTTTCACTTTACATGACGGCAGCTTGATCTTGAAGAAATACTGCTGGAGTTCGCTTTCAAAATTGTCGTTAGCAGACTCGGCCATGTAATCGTCACCATTGATCTCACGCACAAAATCGCTATCTTCATTATTGGAGATCAAAGTCCCAAAGAAATCGTCCTTGGACAGATCTTGGAGTCCCACGTACTCCCAAAGCTTGATCTTCTTGATCGACTCAAACAACCCTTTAATAGCCGACTCTATCACTGCAGGATTATCTTCATTGTGAGGCTTGTTACTGTTAGGCAGATCCTTCGATTCAGGCTCGTCTTCATCATAGTACCCATCAAAATCATCAAAGTCACTTTCTCCATCAGAATCAAACTCTGGGTTACTTGACTGGGTTAAACTGCCCATGGCTTCTAGTTCGCTCAAAGATTTGAACGGTTCAGGTTTCAATCTCAAATTCTTGATAAGGTAACTGTCAATAAGAGAATCATCATACACCAACAATTCAGTGAGCAACGGTAACGTCTCCTTCAAACAACACTCTGAGATCTTGGGATTCATGTAGAAGAATCGTTCGGGAATCGTATATATAGGAATGACTTTGGTTAAGAACGGAATCCAGTTGGAAGAATCATGGTACCTGACACTAGTGGCTTTCTTAGTGTTTGTGCTGGCTTCAGGTTTAGTCTCACAGACATTAGGGTCTTCACCAAACCCGCTAGTCAGTGGTAATTCAGGTGTCGACATGTTTTGATAATTAGTGACAGGCTCAACTTTGGTTGCAAGACTTGCCAAACTACTCAATGTGTTGGGAGTGTTGTCGTTGTTTTCTGCCGACGACTCTTCAACGTCTATCTTAGACCCATACGATTTAGGCAAATCAGCAAGCTCAGCATTGAAGTTGGCCACTTCAGCTGACAAGTTGTTGATACCTGCTTTGGAACTTGTTTCTGCAGGTTCATACAGCATCTCCACATCGTCATTATCGTCTTCATCATGTGAATCATCTTCGTCTTCTGGAGGTTCAGGCTCACTGTCAGAAGTAAGATCTTCATCTGACGAAGGTACTGTTATTGAGAAATCGTCGTTCTTGGTACTGAGACTGGAACTGGCGGATTTCTTTGATTCGTTTTCTGACACATAGAACTTGCCTCCTTTGTCGTACTTGTTATCAACAACGTCTCTAATGACGGGATTGAAACGAAGAGGTGAGAACACACTCTGACTTCCGTATCGAGGAGAATTGGAAATAGGAGCAGGAGCTCCAGGGTCGTTGTAAATGTATGGAGAAGGCGGGATACAGATCTCGAACTTGGGGATCTCAAACGCAGGTTTCTTTGTTTCTGGAACAACAGACTCTGGTTTCTTGGACCCGTCACCGTTCTCCAGTACTGACATCGGTTCTGTTTGAGGTTCCAGCTGAGCAGGTGTCAGTCCTTGTGTTTTGTCTGGTAAGTCTGTGACTTGAGTAGAAGGTTCAGGTTTTATTACCATT
Source organism: Saccharomycopsis guyanensis (assembly GCA_030578595.1). Classification (NCBI taxonomy): domain Eukaryota; kingdom Fungi; phylum Ascomycota; class Saccharomycetes; order Ascoideales; family Saccharomycopsidaceae; genus Saccharomycopsis; species Saccharomycopsis guyanensis. Next base: position 328,477 of record JAJMSQ010000003.1, read on the forward strand.
GACGGCGAGTTGTCAAAGAAATTGAAATCGTTGTCGGTGACTTCTTCGTTGTCACCAAACAATTCTTCATCAAGTTTGTTCCAATTACTTGAAGGTGACGATTTCATAGGTTCTGATTTTTCTTCTTTGATTTCTGGTTCAGGGACATCTTGAAGTTTCACTTCCGGTACCAGTTCTGGTTTCGTGGGACTTACCAACCGAGGACTGTCGAAATACTGTTCGTTTGAACCAGCAGCAGGATTACCAGTGAACCCAGCAGCCACACTTGCGTTCTGGAGTGAGAACAATTTACTAGAGGCTCGGTTAAGTGTAGTGAACTCGTCAAATGTCTGAAGAGGGTCTTTCAACAGCTCGAAATTCAAAGGTAACAGATCGCCTTTCTGAGTGAAACAGAGGTCCAAGGGCCATATCACAAACTTCTGGTTCTGTACAGGTTTAAGGTAGTTGGACATCTGAGGAGTAAGTCCGTTCAAATGTTTCAAATCAGGGATAAGTTTGACCCATTTGATCTCGCCGAGTCGTTTGTTGAACGTTATTCCTAGCAATAGCTGTAGCATTATAAGCAAGTTCTGGTAATTACTTGGAGTCTGGGTGAGAGATTCTGCTAGAGTGTGGTTTGCAAAGTACGCTCTTATACCTGAGGGAGCAAGATACAATGCAAAGTTGGAGTTGCTAATGAAACTTTTGTTGGAAGGATTGGGCTGGAGAGCAGAGTATTTGGACACATTGACAAGGTTGCACAGTTTGGTCGAGATCAGAATAAGCACTTCTCCACTGGAAGTTATCTGAGGATCGACAAACACTATCTCAGAGTATTTAGGACCTGCAGGACAGTAGACAATAGAGGCGTTGCCGAAAGGTACAAGGTAGTTTTTCATCGAGAGATTGATCATGATCTTGCGTTTGATGGAGTTGATGAGGATCGTGTAGAGGATGCTGGAGTACTTGGAGCCTCTGCCACTTTGATCGTTGCCGGAATTGAAGATCATCGACGGAAGAAAGATGTTGGACTCTTTACAGACCAAGTTGAATTTCGGAAGGGGGACAGGGACCTCTGCGTCATTGAGTCCGAACGTCCATAGTTCTTTGTTGGTCTGGTAGAATAAGCTCTTGGGGTACTGGTTGCGGAGGTGGAGCTCAGCTTCAAGAAGGGTCTGATCACGGTCGTCTTTTTTCGACGAGAGAAACACCGAGTATTTCACCTGCCGTATCACTAGCACCCGATAGAAGTTGGTCGAGGCGTCCTCGGGATGGAGACTCGACTGCATGGTGTGTGGGTGTTGTGTGGTGGGTTATTGGATTGTCATGGAGAGGTCTGGAAACTTGTGGAGATGGACGGGTTAGGTAATCGGGTGGTTGGGAGTTCTGCTGGGGGACTATGCATGAGAGGAGAGTGTGGAATGAGGAGGGAGAAGGAAATGCTAGGGTGAAGTGAATTAGAGAGAGGTGAAGTAGAGAGTGGATGGAAATAAATAGATGTAGTTTATATGTAGATTAGTTGTGGAAAGTAGATGTGTTGAGGATTGGAGGTGGGTCAGAGGTGCAGGGTGTGGGAGTAGCTGTAAGAGAGGAAGAGGTTAGAAGTACAGTGCAGAAACAGTGTAGGAAGACCAGTAAAGAGAAAGCACTCAGTTTGTAGTTCAATGAGTAGTCAATCAATTGCTCATTCTTGTCGACTCTCCCTTTCCTCATTTCAACGGCTCTACATGTCATTCATGGTCCTACATATTGGAGAGTGGTTTCTCATGAGAGTGCCTTCTCATTAGAGTGCATTCTCAGTAGAGTGCGTTCTCAGTAGAGTGCATTCTCAGTGGAGTCCCTTCTCATTACTGTACCCTCTGAGTATAGTACCTTCTCATAACAGTAGTCTCCCATTAAAGTACATTCGCAATAGATATCATTCTTCTTACAGTTCCTCCTAATCACGGTGCATTCTCTTTATAATGCATTCTCATCAAAGCACCTGCTTATTGCAGTTCATCCTCACTCCAGCACCCTTCATTACGGTACACTCCCATTATACTGGCTCCTCATTGCAGTTCCTTCTTATTACAGTACATTCACATCTACACTACACTCTCACTAAACTCTCATTACACTACCCTCTCATTATAATACATTCACTACACACCCTCTCACTACACACCCTCACATGACAATACATCCATTACAACACCTTCTAATTACACTAGCTCTCATCACACTGCCCTCCCACTGCACCCCCATTACACTCCCTACTTATCATCTTTAAACACCATCAGTGCTTCGCTCATGAACCTCAACTTCCGCGACTCCGTCAACTTCCCGATCATCTTCTTTATTCTCCCAGCTTCCTTCTTATCATCCACCCGTATCCTCTTAATCAACATATCCTTGAGATCCTCCATCTTGTACCTCTCAGCATTCTTGATATACTCTCGCACGTCCCAGAAACGAATTGGAACTTTGCAAGACTTTCTCAACACAAACCGAATGTTGAGCAACGCAAAAGCAAGCAAACTGACTCGCTGGAGCCTCTCATAGTAGCACCCCGGCGTGTTCATTAGCTTCCATAGACTATCCGGGGTCACATCTGCCGTGATATGTGGGAACTCGACGTCTCTCCTGCTGCCTTTCCAGACCTGGACCGGCTGCAACTCCAACAACGTGTAAAGGTTTCTACTCTGCAGCAAAGTCACGGCTAATCTATCGAGTGGAGACTCGGAGCTTACTTTGGCAGCTTTGAACACTCTGGTAAACGCCCGCGAACCAGAGATCCGCTCAAGCAACTCTACTGCACATAGCACAAGCATCGACGATATCTCGATGCCAAGCTGAGACGTGCTCTCTTTCTCGTATTCAAAGAGCCCCCTGATTGAGGATATGTCGGAAAACGAACTGGACCAAGAAGAAACCAGCGAAAAAAAGAACAAATTGAGTTCGTCAAACGAGAACCCCACGAGGTGCTTGGTGATGCTACTTGTGAAATCAGGTACAAGCTGGTTCTGTTCCGATTTCACTATGTAAATGTAGAGAAGCAGCATCATTTTCTTCTGGAAGAAGATCACATCTGTCTGGGTGTCTCCAGGATAACTCCAGTGGTCGAATCCTTCAGAGACATTGAGTTCATCAGAATAGATAGGATCTGGCGATGTCAGTAACGTTTGCGACCGCAACCAAGTCTCTACAGGTTTTCTGTTGCTGAACACAATATGAATCAGCTGTTCGACAAAGTTCCTGCTTGCCAATTGATTCAAGAGCTGCTTGAATACCGAGTTTGACACTTCCCATCCATACTTTTGATTATCTAGTTCTATTAAATTCATCACCAAATCAAGCACTGGGAACCATCCTAGCCAGCAGTGGTACTTCACTGTCAGTTCATCATAGTTTTCTTGACTCTCGAAACTCTTGAAACTGTCTTGACTCGATTGGCTCCCACTATGACTCTTAGGAAAGCTTCCTTTGTGGTTCTCATCATCACCTTCTTTATGGCCGCGCTCCTCAGTACCTCCCCCAAAAGTCGAACAGTGAAGAGCCCACCTCACTACCGACCAGAACCCATGAGCCAACACTGACGTTAAATGCTGATGGGATAGAATTTTACCAGTACCTTCCTCAACAGTACTCTTGTTCTTGCCTAGCAACAACACAAACTGGGACAACGCTGCTTTCATCGCGTCAGAATCATCTTGATTAATGCGAACTGGATTGTCGCCTCCCAATGATCGTTTCAGATAGCCTGTAATGGCTATCTTGTAGAAACAGTTTAGTACTCCAATGGCTCTTTCGTTCAATGGCATCGACACAGGTGTTTCCAGAGAATTGTAGAACTTCTTGTAGATCTCATGGTGATTGGAATGCTCGAACAACGTGCTGAGAGTCAACAATGTGTTCAACTGGTCGCTGGTGGGGATCCTGACGATTCTTGGTAGATCGTTCAATATCGTGGTCTCAAACACGGTCAAGAGCTGGTCATAAAGTCCTAGGGATATCAAGGAATCTATATGTTGTCGGTGGATCTCATAGCTTGAGTCGTTCATGGTGGTGTCATTGGGATGGCTGACTGCTATAAGGCTGGTGTAGTACTGGTCTGTACTGGCCTGGTATTAGCTGGTTGGTGAATTGTTAGACTTGTGAAAAACTCACCAACATGCATGGTCTCTTAGTGGTGAACTGTACAACTGAAATCAAGACAGTGATACACTGGAGATCTCAATGTGTTAGGGATTTATTTTTATGAATTTGTATTTTGTGTTTGATGATTTTTAAACTGTTAGGTTTATTATAGGACCGTTATTCATGGTAGAACTGTCAATGTGGCTGACTATAGTTAATGACGACTGTAAAGGCCCGGTGTAAATGTCCGAGGTAAATGTCTGTAGTAAATGTCCGCTCTTTAAGTCTGCTGTACATGCCCGTAAATGTCCACTATTAATGTCCACCTAATGCTCACTGTGAATGTCCGTTGTAAATGTCCACTGAATAATGTTCACTATGTATGTCCGCTTCTAGAACTGTTCTCATATGTCGGCCCAGGTTCAAGTGACCCGAGGTGCCAAAAGAAGAACCAAAGGTAGAACTTGTATTCTCAGTATCATTATATAACTAGATGTTATTAAAAGAGAGAGCTGTGGAATTGTGGCGTTTCTCGGAGCGTGAATTTTTTGCCAGTTAACCATTTGAAGTGACTTGCATGTATTGCTGTAGTCCTCTGAGTGTGGGCCCTAGAGTGTAGCACTCCGTATAAACATACACATGGAGATTGATAAAACTTATTTTTTTTTTAAACTATTTGTGTTCTCTTGCTTCTCTCGCTGATTGCTTCTTTGCTGATCTGTTACTTAGGAGCTCTCCTCTTCCACTATACTCTCTACTGTGGTACGCACAACAGTATGCAGTTTGAATGTCCGCTTACAGTACAGTCTACCACACTACAATGAGCACACCTCCCACACAACAACACACAACACAATCTCATAATCCAAACAATAACCTTTTTATTACAATACAACTACAACACTTGCTTCAAAAAAAAAAAAGTGATTGCTCCACTACGTTATGCTACCCTCGCTACCTCACATCACATGACCATTTCAAATCCGGCTCATCGGTCATCGATGAGTATTTACCTTTCTTCATTCTTCAATTATACCGTTCCTAAACAATGGCGAGAATATTAAAGAGGCCCAATAATGGCAGTGGGGCAGGACTACAGCCTCTGAAACGGCCTCGGAATATCGATCCTTCGACTGCTTTCTCGGTGTTGGCTAAACCGTTCAGAGTTCCCATCAAGAGACGCGTCATGGCAGACGGAAGACTAGCAAGAAAGGCAAACAAAATCACAAACTATGCGGAGCTAGGCAGCGTAGAAAACAAAGAAAACGAGCCGTATGCGGTGGAAAACGAGCCCATGAGTGCTGTCGAGAAGAAAAAGTGTGCGCTTCTTCCTAGCAGAGTAAGGAACATCAACTACGAGGATGTGTTCAGAAAGAAGTTCAATGTGCCGTTTGCTGACAAAAACAAGATCATGGAGCTTAATCTAGGAGGCCCACCAGCGCCTTTAGGTACGCGGCGCAAACCGATTTTGATTCCTCGACCATTACATGATCCTACTGCTGATGCTGCTATTGTGTTGTATGATCCTACGGTTGACAAGTTCCCAGTTCCTCCAGAAGAGATGGTTGAGTCTGAGCAGGAACAGCTTCCTGTGACACCACCGCCTGAACCTAAACGTAAAAGAGTACATAAGAGTTTGAATGAGATCTTGGGAATCGAGAAGAATCCCGAGGACAAGATCAAGAACGCTCCTGATGTTCCAGTGATTGTTGATCCGAGATTGTGCAAGATTCTTCGTCCCCATCAGATCCAAGGTGTCAAATTCTTGTACCAATGTACCTCGGGGCTCATGGATCACAGAGCAAAGGGGTGTATTATGGCTGATGAGATGGGACTCGGTAAGACGTTGCAATGTATTGCCTTGATGTGGACACTTCTACGACAAGGACCAAGAGGCAAGCGGACTATAGAGAAAGCCATTGTGGTGTGTCCTTCGTCGTTGGTGACCAACTGGGCCAACGAGTTTGTAAAATGGTTGGGTCCAGGAACCGTTGGAGCTCTTGCTATTGACGGTAAAACCACCAAAGGATCAACTGTTGGTGACGCTATCACTCAATGGTCGTTGGCTCAAGGTCGTAATATTGTCCGACCGGTGCTTGTGATCTCCTACGAGACATTGAGACGTAATGTAGACCGATTGAAAAACACTGAGGTTGGTTTGATCTTGGCTGACGAAGGTCATCGGTTGAAAAACGGTGATTCGTTGACGTTCACTGCTTTAGATTCTATCAACTGTGAACGGCGTGTGATTTTGTCTGGGACTCCGATCCAGAACGACTTGATCGAGTATTTCTCGTTGCTTTCGTTTGCCAACCCTGGACTCTTGGGATCCAGAAACGAGTTCCGTAAGAATTTCGAGAATCCTATTTTGAAAGGACGTGATGCTTATGCCACAGACAAAGAACGCGAGAAGGGTGACGCAAAGTTAGCAGAGTTGTCGGAGCTTGTGTCCAAGTTCATTATCCGTCGTACCAACGATATCTTGTCCAAGTACTTGCCTGTTAAATACGAGCACGTTGTGTTCTGTCACCTTACTCCAATGCAGCGTGATATTTACGAGCATTTTGTCACTTCTCCAGATATCAGACGGTTGTTGAAGGGTAAAGAATCTCAACCGTTGATGGCTATTGGGATGTTGAAGAAACTTTGCAACCATCCGAACTTGCTTGATTTGCCGATGGATGTCGCTGGCAGCGAGCAGTATATTCCTGACGATTATATCAGTCCGTTGTTTGGAGGCAGCAGAAACAAGGAAATCCAGACATGGTGGTCTGGCAAGTTTGCAGTTCTTGAACGGTTCTTGGCAAAGATCAACAAGGAGACCAACGACAAAATTGTGCTTATTTCTAACTACACCCAGACGTTGGATCTCATCCAACGGATGTGTCGTCAGCGCAGATACGGTTGTTTAAGACTTGATGGGACCTTGAACATCAAGAAGAGACAGAGTCTTGTGGACCAGTTCAATGATCCTGAGGGTAAAGATTTTGTGTTTTTGTTGAGTTCCAAGGCAGGTGGTTGTGGTATTAATTTGATCGGTGCAAACAGACTTGTTTTGATTGATCCCGACTGGAACCCAGCTTCAGACCAGCAAGCGTTGGCTAGAATCTGGAGAGACGGTCAGAAGAAAGACTGTTTCATCTACAGATTTATCAGTACGGGAACAATTGAAGAGAAGATTCTCCAGCGACAGTCAATGAAACTCTCGCTTTCTTCTTGTGTGGTCGATGAGAAAGAAGATGTCGAGAGAATCTTTTCTGGAGAAGATCTTCGGAGATTGTTTGAGTACAACTTGGATGTCCAGTGTGATACACATGACACATACAATTGCAAACGGTGTAAAGATGGGAAACAGACAGCCAAAGCTCCTGCGATGTTGTATGGAGACCAGACTACTTGGAACCATATTGACCATGATGGGTTGTACGACTTACATGATGATTTGCTTAGAAATGAGTATAACTTTGACGAGGTGAGCTATGCGTTCCAGTATGTGTCGCATTAGGCATTGCGGCATGTATCATATTGTGAGGTTTAGAATTGAGGGAGCTTCAGAAGTGAGCTGTGTATCGCTGAGGGAGCATCAGGAGGGAGCCACAGAAGTGAGCTGTGTTCCTGTGTGTCTACTTCAAATAGCGTGCTGGTGGTCATAGGTTAATGCATATAGTAATGTACATAAGAGAAGTGTCGTAGAGCAGTGAGTTAGGTAGCTAGCTTTAAGTAGCCAGTGGTATTTTAGTTGGCCACTTCTAATTGAAACCTCCCCCACTAAATATCATTCAAAGCACAACATGTCACTGCCTTTGAATGACCGTTGATCCCTCCGTATTCTCTCACCACCTCATTAGTAGCCAAGTCCCACAACCTCACATAATTGTCTGACGACGCCGTCACTATATACGCCGAGTCCGCACTGAAAGCACAGTCCCAGACCCATTTTTTATGCTCCGCAAGCGTGGTCTCCAACTCAAAACTGCTGGTGTTCCATATCTTGACTGTCTGGTCAGCAGAACAGGTAGCAAGATGTTTAGCGTCTGACGACAAAAGAATACGAGTGACGTAGTCGTCGTGAGCCTTGATCGATTTTACGGCCGTCATGTTCGACATGTCGGTTTGTTCCTCCATCAGCCACATATATACATCGCCCTGCTTCGAGGACGCCACAAGAATCAGTCCGTTACCAGCAACCGACAACGAACTGAGAGCCACCTCCTCGTTCTGGTTAGGCGACAAGCAATGGGTGGACCGGTTCAGCCCCAAGTCCCATATTTTCACGTTGCCCTCTTTGTCGGCGGTTATTATTTCTCCTTGGTTCGGATGGATCACCACATCGTTCACCATGCATTCGTTCTCGTAGTTTCTCTGACAGTTGGGAGCACGAGTGTCCCATATTTTAATGTTTCCTTCTTCGGAGCTGGTGACCAACCAGTTGTCGTCGGCACCAAACACCATCGAGGTGATGATTCCTGTTTCTTCGTAACTCATTATGGCGTTCATCTTGGAACGACTCAAATCAAAGAGCTTGATAGGGTTGCCAGCAGCTCCAAGAAGTCGTTTGTTGCTTGTTATTTGAAGCCGATTGATCTGGAAATCGGTCTGGATGGTGCGGGAACATACTCCTGAAAGTGCGTCCCAGAACTTTATAGTACAATCGTAACTAGCGGACGCTAATATGACGGACATGATAACTTAAGAGAGAGCTGTAGTTGATGGAGAATGAAGTTCTATCTATGTTAAGACCGGGTAACCGTCCGCCAAACGCGTATAGTGATGAAATATTTCAGAAGCTGTGGAGACTAGACCTAAAGAACAAGCCAAAGAAAAAGCACAGAAACTAAAAAGAGGTCCCAGCATGAGTGCAGCCTCTTACAATCCCGAACTCTGGACCGTGTCTTCTAATGAAGCAGTCTCTGTGACCATTGGTGAAGACCAGTTCCATCCGTTATTTTCAGATATGATCTTTGGAGCATCAGAACAGATCTTTGGGTACCAAGACCTACAACTCGATCTTACTTTTGACGCCACCACCATGCTCCCATTATTAGAATTTAAGTACAAAGATAAGCTTGAGGACGAGAAGACAGAAGACGCAATTGAAAAGCTTGTTAAGTTCTTGCCTAAAGAGAGTTTGGTGATCAATGACAAGAGCAAGTGGCTTGATGAGACAGAAACAGAGAGAAACAAGTTTAAAGTTCCAGGCACCGTAGTAGCCAATTACACCACACAGGGACAGGAGTTTGCAGTGTACCAGACCGATCTCAGTGACCCTGGGGCGGTGGAGTTGCATCGCCGGGTCCAGATTCTTGTTCTATTTTTGATCGAGGCAGGGTCTTACATCGAAGAGAAGGACACCAATTGGAGCTACTATTTTGTGTACCTGAAACCTGAGACTGGGTCGCCGAAACTTGTGGGGTTCACCACGGTGTATTCGTACTGGAAGTATCCTGGTCATGAAATATTTGACAAGAGTAAGGACCTTGATTTGTTGTTTCGCAAGAAGATCTCGCAGTTCATAGTGCTTCCTGAGTACCAGCTGCAGGGCCATGGCAAGAACTTGTACCAGGCCCTTGTAAGTCAGTGGCTAGCAGACGACACTGTCACCGAGATAGTCGTCGAGGATCCGTCGGAGCAGTTCGACGATCTCAGAGACAGGTGCGATCTCCAGCGGCTCAGCTCTGAAGGATTGGCGTCGTTGAAGTGGTTTGCTGAGCTCCCGGTGCCGGACGAGGCAGTACACGAGGCACAGGTGCGCTACAAGATGGAGAAAAGACAGTTTGAGCGCTGCGTGGAGATGTGTCTTTTGCATGGGTTCAAACTTAATAGTTCGAAGAAGCTCGAGAAACAGATCCGGCTCCAGATCAAACGGAGGTTGTATAAGAAGAACTACGACGCTCTAGTTGATCTCGAGCCTGCAGACAGGCAGGATAAACTCCAGTCTGCATACCTACGACTCGTCGAAGACTACGAACGCATACTTGAAACCGTGCAGTTCAACGACAAACGGTCGGCCGACCAGCTTCAAGGCACAGCCAAAAAACAGCGGGTTTGATAAACCATAAATATTAGAAGTTGGTGCAGTCCTTGGACATGGCTGGGCTATGGGGTGTGGGAGTGGGCTCTCGGGCCGGGTGACCCGGACAGGGCCACGAGTCTTGGCCGGTATTTTTCCTATATAATTGGAGGTTGAGTCCGGTTTTGTTTTGACATTTTTTACACACAATGAGTTATGTAAGTGGTTCAACGACTACCATGATTAGTATACTTTACTAACAACCAGCAACAAGGCTACCCTCCTCATCAACAACAAGGATACCCTCCACAACAGGGGTACCCACCACAAGGCTACCCACCTCAAGGGTATGCCCAGCCGGTGTATGTGCAACAGGCTCCACCACAGAAACAGAGTAGCAACGGGTGTTTGAAATGTTTGTTGTGCTGCTGTATCTTTGAGTTGTGTTGTGACATGATGGATTAGTTTAGTGTTACAATGTTAATAGACGCTTTGGTAATAGGACTGTAGATAGGAGACGCAAGGGAACCACGGTGAGCATGAACCACAGTGAGCATGAACCTTAAAGGGGAGTGAGAGATGGTGGACAAGCTGGTGGGTTAAAGTGGAAGAGGCAAGCCAGTGAATAAAGTCAATAGAGGTTTCCCATACACAACTGCTCCGACGCTGTTTGACGTTGTCTAATACATTGAGGTGTCAACTGTGTGATTCAGATATGAGGATCTGAATTTACGAGGTGCCAAGGGGTAATGCGTTTAGTCAGGAATGAGTTATTGTGATTGAACTGGAACTAAAATTGGGTTCTGGAGATTAATTTTAATTGTGTTTGGTTTGGATGATGGTTTAGTAATTGGTCAGTGGTGCATTGAACAGAGTGTAATACAGTTCGCTTAAAACGTGGGCTAGTCTTGGGAACAGATTGCAAGAAGAAGGAGGTTTCATTTGATAGGAGAACTGTCCTTATTTGTAACTTATTAAACAAACAGCTGCCATTGAATCCATTTACAATAAACAAAAACACATTCATACAAGTCTCTAACCAACACAGTCATTACCAACCTACGCATGAAACTGTTATCTCCAGGTGCCCCAACCGATTGTCACTAGCCTCAAAATAATCCCAATTGAACAAATGCCGATTCATAATCAATGCTTGGCTTCACGTAATCATGTCTATGACTTCAAAAGCAACGTCATTACACGCCAACATTACACATCAATAACATAATCATTAGCTAGCTCTTGAACACGCTTCCTTGTCAATCGATCTCGTCTACAGATTCTCGCTGGCTGTACTAACGTAACTTTGTCGCGCCGCACATCAAGTCCACACGTGACCCAATAGGGGTTAGCGTAGGCTGATAGCTAACAAAAACTCTTTACAAATCTTTGACAAAGGTACAGAATGCAAATTATATACTGTGCAATGCAAAATCACTACTATAAATAGGAGACCGGTCCTAGAGTTAACTCCGTTCTGGAAGCCAAGCCTTTGAGATGGTGCATGAACTCAAGTCGCTGACGCGCTGTCATGCATGATCATGCGGGCTGCCATGGACATAGACACACTCAGACCGGTGCGACCTGCTGATCATGGTCAAGTTGCTTTTTGCAAACTCCTGAAGGATTGTGTCAAGAAGCGAAGAGGTTTTCTTGGTGCGTGCTTCCTTGGCGATTTCAAGAAACTGTTCGTAAAACGTAGGTTGTTTGCCTTGTTTGTTTTTGGCAATTGCGTTTGAGACTTCGTCGCTGAAGAATGGGATCTTAAGGTAATTGAGTTGCGCCATTATAAGCTGTAGGTCAGAATGCCGGTGAACAATCTCAAACAATGTCTTTGTCTTGGCGACTATTTGTTCCTGAGACTCCGACTGGAGTGCAAGGAAATCGATTTTCACACAGCAGTAGTTTTTCATGAGTGATTTGAGTAGTTTGGTGTGGGCAATGCGGTTGGCTTCTTCTGACAGTGGGTCATTGAAAATTGAGTCTTCTGCAAGAGTTCCATTGGAAATCGAACCTTCTGCAATTGCCAGACTCTTCATCTCATCGATCCGTTCGTTGCACTTCCCAAACGTCTCTTGAATCACATCGTACATGAACTCTACTGAATAATCAAGCAGCAGAGTGTCAACGTCAAACACTCTTTTACTCACGCTGTTCTTATGACTTAGATTCTGAGCAAACAAGAACCGCAACTCGTCGATCTTGTCAAACTCCACAAATCGTCGAGGCTTGACTGTCAATTGAGGATACTGTCCATTGCCATTGAGAAACGTTCTAAGATCCAGCCTTAGACTTTCCCAATGCAATTTCGAAAACGTATGGTCTGTGTCCTTGAATATTAACACAATTGACGAATCGTTGATTTCTTGAGCTATGCGAATAATTGCTTCTTTATCTTCGTGGCCAGCAGAGAACACAGACTTGAGAAACTGCTTGTCAGTCAAAGGAGAGTATTTACCATTATTATGAAGCGTTGCGAAACCCTGGACCAACTCAATTCGCCTCTGGATTTCGGTTCTAAAGCGATTGCTATTCTGAACATGTGGAGGGATTCTGTTCAAAAGTCTCAGGTACTTGGCCGAGTCAAACAGAGAGTTCACAGAACCATGAGTGGTTTCGTTATACAATGGAAGAAGATAATTTCTTTCAATTTCAGATACAGGAATGGCTCTCATGAACTGAGAATCCTTCAGAAGATCAGATTCATCGATGAATAATTTCCTGGTGAGTCCAATCTGTTGGTAGTAATTAAGTCTGGACATTAAGTGGTTAATCTTTCGGTCCGCAACGGATTGCGACCCGTCAAAACCAAGCAATGTTTTGAAGAGCCGTCTGGAGAGCTGGCCCGTCATTCGGATCACTAGACAAGGTTGACGGTTAAGGTTGACCTCCAGAGGAAGGATCTAGGTTGCCAATATTATGGATATACCTCGGAAGACGGACCGCAGCCTCGAAAAATGACGGGCAGGGCTGCGCAACCCGGGGGATATGCATGCGGGTGCATGGAGACAGACGAGTGGGATTCGATGATGCAATGTTGAAGCAGTACGTGGAGTAACGGTCTATAGAGGTGTATTGACTATAGTATGAACGGAATGCAGATTAGGACGGCCAGAGAAGATGCGTTTAGTAGAGGAGGTCGTCGAAGAAGGCGGAGATCTCGTTCCACAATCTCACGATGATGGGGTTGCCGGCAGTGGACAAGACGTAGTTGCAGTCTAGGATCCCGTGGACCAAGAATTCACGGACAGCGTCGAGTCCGTAGTTGGACAAGTAGTTGCGTAGCGTGTAGAGGGTATTGATGAGAACGGCATCTGATACGGCTGGGTTGGACAAGATAGCAACGATTCCTCTGACGTCGTGGGTGCGGAACAAGTTAGGGACAACGGTCTTGAGCATGTATCTATCGTCCATAAAGGTGCGGCAGGCAAACTACTATTATTGCTAACAGGTAGTTGTGTTAAGGTTGGATGATGGGAGTTCTGACAAAGCAGATGCGCCAGTTATATACGTGCGCCGCGGCCGCATCGGTTCTGGCAACAGTGACGGCATGCTGCGGTTGTGTGATTAGTCAATGATGATATGGTAAGCGTCCTGCAGGTCCTGACCCTGGTGTTGGAGCCCTTGCTGTGTCCATTGAACAGTATCGCTCTGCCGTGGACCAGATGGATGGATCATGCATCCGAGATCCCGATCACTAATCGGGCCCGCCAATTCGCAGCCTGATGATCTGCGGCTGACGTAAGTTTTGCTGGTGGTGCTTACCTCAGCAGGACCCGAGACTTTGGTTCGCCCAGTCACTGTGTCTCAGAATACGGGACTGTTGGACTCCCACTGGCCGTAAATGTTTACCAGTGCATGATTCCACCTCGCCCGCCAGCGGCCTAGAACGCTTGGACCCTTCGTCGTGTTTCGCACGACAGGGCTTGGCTTGACAGTCCGAGGTAAACTCGGCGTGCTTGGCTGATCGCATATGGTTTACCAACGGCGCTTGGCCAGGGTGTGATGACGTCGCTGGTGTTTGGCGAGGGCTTGACAATGGTGCTGGGGATTTACGATGGACTGATGTCATGATAGACTGATGTCATTGTTGATCGGCAAGTGTATGGGTAGAAGCATGTAACCATGTAACCATGTAACCATGTATGTTGACCGTCGGCAATCGGCGGTGTAGACTAGTGTACTATAATATAGTGTACTACAGTATACTGTGACGTAGTGCTATATGAAAAATGCAAGAGAAAAGCAAAAGCAAGAGAACAACTCTAATGTGATTACTTATCGATTTGATAATATACAGGAACCTGTGTGTAAGGTAATTTAATCTGGTTGCGGCAGCACACCTTGTTGGAGCAGTGGCTTATAGTAAGTGCGCAGTGGTAATGCGTCGTGGTAATGCGTAGAGGCTGAATCGATGTATGATGGATGGTTGACGGTGAACTGGTAACGAGGTGTGGTGTCTTAGGTGTCAAGACTTCTAAAAATGGATTCATTGTCGTCTATATTTGTGTATTGTGTTTGTCGAATTGAGACAGGATATATGGTGGCTGGCATGGTGGTTTGGTGACTATGCTTTGGTGACTGTACCTAGGAGTCTTTGCTGGTGGTTATTTACAGAGCTTGTCCCACCAGAGTTACTCTGTAACACATAAAGGTGAGTGTCAATTAAACTTGATTACTATTAACATTATATTTACTAATCTTGACAATTGTTTTCATTGAGTTTATTAGTATGGGCCCCAGAGAACAACTCCTACCACAATGCTACTATGGTCCACAGAGCAGCCTACTAGAATATCGAATACTGTCTATTGGCACGGAGTGCAATCAACACCTCCGTGTTACCTCCGTCATTACCTCCATTACCTCCGCTATTATCCTGCAACCAAATCATTCAATGATCTCATACCCCCGTTCAATCATAAAGTTCCTCCTCCATGACGTAGTCTCTATGCCCCACCATTATCAACGCAATGCACTCCAACAGTCATGTATGCCCGACCATTTGCCGATTCCCCGTATGTCGCCATTGTCTCACCGAAACATTCCAGCTGTTTCGTATACATTTACTGTTTACGAGAATCTCGCAAATCTCTCCGACGGGTTCTCGGCTCATTATGCGTCCGACGCCGTCGTCCATGTACCAGCAGATCTTCACGCTAAATCTCACCGGCCGCCGTCCTCACTCCATTCTCCGGGCCCCACCATTTAACCCCGCCATGTCAATCTCATTGTCCATTGCGTCATAGTTCCCTTTCGGCTAATCTCTCTTGGAGAAGAGTCCCATTACCGCACTGTCGACTCTTTTAAGATACCCGAACACCTTGTCCTGTGTAGTGTACGCCTCGGCTGCCCGTCTCATTTCGGAATGAATTTCCCCGACGTCGAAATCCTGTTTCTCAAGTTTTTCAAGGTACCGTTCGAACCGGATGATATCTTTCTTGGTGATCACTCCTTGTAACTTGCCTTTGTCAGTGACAAACACAGAGCGTGGACTCAAATTCAAGAAGATCTCCATTGTCTCTTCCAACGGGGTCTGTGGACACACTGTCACCGGAGTATCTGCAACCCATACTCCAAAATCAAGACCGTTGGCCTGTTCTTCAGACGAGAAATTGCAGAGCGTATCGTCAGGGATTGGTCCAGTGGACGCGTATCCTGCTATGACTTTCTCTAAATCTATTCTGTTGATATATGTCAATAAGAAAGGCGATTCAAGAGACTCAACAATAGGGATATCTTTGAAATTTCGTTCATCCCTTAGAATGGTTTCTAGTTCACGATAGGTGGTGGATTTCTCAGTCACCGCATAAGTTTTCAAAGTCATGGCTCTTTCAGTAGGCAAGTTGAACACATGGCTTTCCTTAGGGTCAATGAACGGTAACCCATTGAAATGGATCATCTGGTCAGCTATTGCTCCATGTCCCCATTTATCATTAATCAACTTGGTGATTCCAACTACAATCATGGTAGGCAAGATGTAACGCACAGCACCGGTAAGCTCAAACATGATCACAGCAACTGTGATTGTCAAATCGGTGATTCCACTTAAAGCTGCTGCTGCTCCTAAGAATGCATATGTGCCAGGAGTAATACATTGTTTATCGGTTCCACAAGCAGCAAACACTGACGAGTTAGGATTCGATGATCGTAAATGCTCAACTAGAATCCCAAGAGCTCGTCCAAATGTAGCACCAGTGGCCATTGACGGCACAAATATCCCACATGGAACTTTTGATCCGTAGGAGATAATAGTGAGAAACATTCTGAAAACAGTAGCAAACACAAGCGACAAGAAGATTTTCAATTTGTGGCCCTCGATATTGCAAAGACGATGCTCAAACCCTATCCCACATTCGTTAAATAACACTTCCATGCTTTCAGTCATGTCGAGTCTGAGAAATTCATTGAAATAACAGAACAATGCGGTGAACAGAGAAAGCACCATTAACTCTTTAATCGCATAATTCACAAGGTACTTCTTGCGGAACCCAACCACTTGGATGTTGTATTTACAAATCACAATCCCGTATATCCCACCAAAGATTCCCAAGATTGCAAAGAACGGGAGCTCGAACAAGTGCCAGGACTTGTCGTACTGCACCTCAAACATAACCAACTGGCCTGTTCTAAACGGATCAATAAATGCAAGAGTAGAAGTGGACACCAAAGAACAGAAATATGCTTTCCAAAGTGTGGTAAGTTTAAAGTTACTGGCTATTTCTTCAATAGCGAATAAAACTCCCCCAATAGGACTTCCAAACGCCACAGCAACACCAGCAGCCGAGCTGGCAACAAGAAATTCTCTTAATCGACCATACCCTGCTCCTCTTACCGTGAAAAGTTTCGATACACAGTTTCCTACGGCCACAGCATAGTGCACTGAAGGTCCTTCTTTACCAACACTGAGTCCAGACGCAATTGCCAAAGGCAACCCTATAGCTTTCAACATAAGCGTAGCAAAACTAAGAAACCCGTTCATCTCAAACCCTCCAACAATACACTTTATCTCCGAGATTCCAGATCCTGCTGCAAACGGTGCGTACCGTTTAACCAACACCCCCGCCGTGACAGCCAAGGCAACAGAAAACAAGACAAATATCACGTAATTAAAGAACCCAAACGGGGTCCAGTTCACCCACTCGGAGCATTCGTTTAGTTCTTCACCCCAGCAACAGAAGTTCCGATTCAAGTAGAAATTGGTGCTGCAGTAACCTGTCTTAATATGATTCAAGTACTCGGTGACGATATTGAGGATGGCTGCAATAGTGCCTATCACTACTCCTATAACTGTAAGACAAAGCCAACTGCGTGTAGATGCAATCGCCTTGGATATGAGATAATTTAAAGAGCTTTGCTGTTGACTCTGGGCTTTTGATTGCAACTTGGCAGCATTGGATGCTAGACTATCAGAGATCCCATCAATAGTATTGAAATTATTGAACCCTTTACATAGAGAATCGGCGATATCTTTATTCTGCTGGATCAGATCATCATACTCAAACAGCGTATCTATACTGTCTAGATCAAAATCCATGTTGCAAGTAGATCGTCTAGTAGTACTTGGTGGAGACTAGACTGATGTGAGTTGACGATTTGGCGTTAGTCAGCACTTGCATTGAGATTACATAAGCAAAGATGTTAGGCTTAGGATGTGAGGATGTGAGGATGTTAGGATGTTGAGGTGTTAGGATGTGAAAAGGTCGGAAACGGTTGACACCATGACATAAGACGGTATGTCAGCACGCGTGAGAATAAAGTTTGAACCCAAAAGGCGATCCCAGAATGTATTAACCGATTGGGAACTATGGGTGAAGACAATAGACAGTTGGCCTGTTTCACCACATATATTGTTTGTCTGATGTGGAATGGGATATTTTGTACAAGCACAAAGCGTGTCAGAGATCTGACTCAGACCTATTACCGTATGAAGTAGTGATATTTGTTGGCTGTTGGCCAGACAGGTTTGATGGGCTGAGCCGCAGCCTCATTCCAGAACTTCGTTCCCTGGACACTTCCAGAGTAGGTCATGGATCAATCTGGAAACTGAGGGCTGGGAATGAATGACAATAAAAGTCGCGATGCATTGTATTCCTACGTGTCCAGGTGAAATTGTGTTTCGTTGTAGGGTATAGAATGGGAAGTGGAGCGAGTTGCTCAAATAGGATAGGTGATATCATGCCTGTACATTTTTCAGTGGTGGGCAATTGGAATGTGAGTCTGGCTACTACGAACACGGTGAACATTCCAGATGGCTACTGACAATATTTCCAGATTTGCAACTGGTTACCGAGAGCCAGCAATTGGTAGTCGGGTGTGAATCCCGTCAGCGTTGCAGACTGGTGCCAAAAATCAACACTCGAGTAGTTTGTATTATTTAGTTTGCTGTGAACAATTTGACGTGTGGATTAGGGATTGGCACGCGGGCTCGAGAATTCCCGGCAGTTCTGCTGGGTTGTAGGTGTGTACGTGAACTTTGGGGTGTGTACTGATAAGGTGAGGTTGTCGGGTGGTTGGTCATGGATGATATGAGTTGTAATATTGTGCTACTTATGATACGAGTTGTGCCATTTTGCTACTTATGGTACGAGTTGTAAGATTTGGCCATTCTGCTGCGGCTGAGTAGGGTTTGTGTCAAATCCTATGAACGCCAATGTCAGAGAGAGTTACAGACGTTAAAGGTATTACCTGAGAGGTCTGTGGAGTCAAGTTGCGTACTGTGGTGTACTGCACTGCGTTGTGTGTTGCCAGCAGCATGTATATCATATTGTTGGATTGAGACGTTTCAAAGATCCAAGAGGTGGAAGATGAAATCGAACAGAAAGAAGAACAGAATGAAGAACAGAGTTTTTCAGCAAAGTTTAGAGGGTTTCGAAGACAAAGTTTAGTTCGTGGCAGTTGCGCAAGTGGAAACTCTGTTGGGGCTAGTATGGAAAGGATGTGTGGGTGTGGTAATGTGCGGATGTGCTATGTATGGGTAAGGATGTGGGATTGTGTGGAGTCGTGCAACAAATTAAGACGTTGAGCGGACGTACGTAAACTATGAGACCCAACCACACCCGGACCCACACCGTCAAGTATCACGAAGGGGTTGCCACTCGCTAGCACACGGGCCACAATAAAGACCCCTTGGCCCTGCCTAGACGCCCTTGGTGATTGGCATTGCCAAACCAGGGCAGACCTGGGCCCCTTAGTGGACGGGCGATCCGTGAGGTCGAATGCAGTCCCCCTTTTCTCGATCTTCCCCAATCGGGTAAAAGGTTAAGGCTACTAAAAAATTTTCAAACACTAATATATCGAGCCCACCCGGCACTGTAACTCGCTTAGCCTGGCCCACCGTTTTTATCCTCAACGTATCCACCTGTCCACGAGCTTGTCCACGGCCCAATCCACCTGGCTTCCGCTTCCACACTCTTTGCAACTGCCTTGCTGTCTCTCCTTGTGGCCCCGTTCCACCACTCGAGTATCCTGAAACCCCGTCATGATAAGCGGAAAGATCAGACGAAAGTTCAACCCTAGAGGCTCTGCTGAAAACAGCCCCGACCTCCAGGGGGCCAGCCTGCCTCGCTTCTACTCCAACAACTACAATGACCTCCAGGAGTCTCCTGAGAAGACCCAGGAACCGTTCTCTGTTGGTTCGTCTCCCAGCGTATCTCCAGACCTTGATACGCGGATCCACTCCTTGAAACACAAGACCTCCAAGCTCTTCCGCAAACCCACCATCGACGCGTTGAAGAACAGCGCAAACCCGTTGTCGGAACGTCTCAGACTGTTGTCGGGCAACCAGAACTCGCTGCCTCGTCTCCAGATCTCAGAGCCTCAGAACTTCAAACATTTGTACCACATGGACACCAGTGAGTCCGACCCGAACTCTGTTCCTCAGCCAGTATCACAAGACGAGCCCCAGGAAGTCCAGCACATTGCCCCTTTCAACGACCCTCACAAACCTTCGCCGTCGTCTATGACCTCGTCGCTGTTCTCTGACGACTACTTCAACCAGGCCCAGTACCCTGCGACTCCTTCGTCTCCAATATCCACCTTCACTTACAACATGAACGATTCCAAGCTCTCTGAGAAACTCTCCATGTCCAATATCCGCAACAAACCGTCCACGTCCACCATGCGCACCTCCATCTCCAACTCTGTCAACTCGGTGTTGGACAAATCCAGCAAACGTCCTGACGGGTTCCGATCTTCATTGCCGTCAAGCAGAGGCTCCGCTGAAGAAAAGAAAAATATCGTGGAACAGTCAATTCCAGAAGACCTCAGCAGTGAGCTGCTGGCGTCTCCTGTGGACCCTCAGACAAACCCTTTCACGGAGTCGTTTGACACTCAACCAACGGTCTCCAGAAACAACCTGAACACATCCATGCTTTCGTTGGACTCGTCGATCTCCCAGCAGAGTAGAAGACTCTTGGAATCCGACAGTATCCTTGAGAAATCCAACGTGTTGAAGAGAAACAAGTTCTTGAACGAAAGCACCCCTATGCCTAAATTCACACCTCCTGAGCTTCCTGCAAGCCCAGCACACACCAACCACAGTGAAGAATCGTCCCAGACTCTCCAGTACGACGGTAGCTTGAGAGAAGACTGTACGTCTCCAGTGTCTGTCACTGCTTCTTACGTCACTCCAAAGTTGAGTGACGTTCTAAGTGAAGCAGAACGCAGTCCAGAAACAATCTCTGAGCCATTCCTGAGACCTACTTTGTTGTCGAACAACTCTGCTAGAACCGTGAAAACATCGCGGTCGTTCAAAAACTTGAAGAAATCGTTCAACAAGCATTTCCAGTCGGTGGCCTTGAACAAGAAGATGCAGTTCAAAAACAGCAACGATTCCAGCGAAAGTGTAAGCAGTGACAAGTCGTTGACCGGATTCTCTCCGGATATAGACAACAACTTGTCGACCCAGGTCAGCACCGAGGACTTTACTGCTCCTCAGACTGTGGACCCTATGTCGCCAGAAATCTTGAAACATTTCAGTTTCGAGCAGAAAGCTTCTTCTCAGGGGAAACAGAGTTTTGCCATTGACTTCGACAAGGAGTTTGAGAACATCAACACAGAACCCCAGTTCAGATCTAGACAGGCCACCATTGTGTCGAAACAGAGCCGCAACATGTCGATTGCTTCGTCTATGTCTTCCACTCACGACAACTCGTTCGGGTCGAACTTCAGTGCAGTGTCATACAACGTGACGAAACCTGCCAGTGGCGAGTTCAAAGAATCCGCAGAAGTGAGTTCCCATATCTCTGCTCCTTCAGTGTCGTCTCTGAAGAACAACAGAATGTCCAGTGTGTACATTAGACAGAGTTGGCTCAAGGACGAAGCCTTGGCTATTCTCAGAAACGCTCCTATGGACGACAGAACTTCTAAGATGGTCACCTCTACTAGTTATTCTAAAGGGTTCCCAGCTGAGGACACCATTGAAGAAGAAGATGTGATGCCTTTGAATTTCAGTGTCACCAAGAGACAGGCATTGACCAAAGTCAACGAGTTGAACAACTCTTACGACAGCAACATTATCAGCAACACTGCTTTTGGTAAGCTCAACAGCAGCAATGTTGAAATTGCCAGTGCCAATGTGCAACGAGAACTCAGTGCTATTGAGAATGAGATGGAGTCGTTGCACACCAACGAAGCTTTCTTGCTCAGAAGAAGATCAGAGAACGATTTGGAAAACATTGCCATGATCGAGGTTGCCGAGGTTGAAACCGGAGTTGTTCTTGACTCTGAAATCAACGGCGCAGTTGATGCAACCGGTGCAGAACCTGACGCAGAAGTGAGTTCCAAATTGGTATCCGAAGTGCAAGCTCCTCTGATTGTCTCTGAGACAAAGTCGGAAGACGATGCTTTGGTTACTCAAGACGATGACAACCAGGAAATCGAGACGGTAGAGAAAGTCGACAAACGCAAGAGTAAGGCCTACAAAAACATGAAGAGACTTACGTTGCATACTCCGACCTACTTGCTCAATGCAGCAAACTCTCCTCTCCCTTCTGCAGCAGGCTCGTTCTCAAGTCAAAAGAACTCGATCTTCTTGGCCACCCCAACGAAAAAGTTCGGCCACGGAAAATCTTTGAGTATCGCGTCCAGCGTGTACTCGAACGGAACCGGCCATTCCAGAAATTCCAGTCTTTACAACAACGAGTTGGCTGCCAACTCTGCCGAATTGCTTTCTTCTGTCAAGAACTACGAGCTCAACGGCTCCAGCAGTGACTTGCACAGCCCTGGTGCTCCAAAGAAGAAGATTGGAATCGACAGAAACAGTTACATCCAATTCAGCTACAGCAAGTTTGAAGACTTCAAAATCCCATTGGACCAGCTCCACGAAGAGAAAGCCTGAGCTGGTCCCGTGGCGCTACGTTAATGATTATTAAACCTTTGTTCGTTTGCTATTTTTGTCATCCTTTGTTATTTTTGTACTCGGCGGGACTTTTTTTGTACTATATTTTCTAGTCGGTTACAACCTGACCTGCAATAGATATCGATTATTGGACAGCTCGTGTAGATTCCTTGCAGAATATACTATCCAACTCCACTTGGGGTATTACTCCGAACAAAGCATCGGTGTTCATACTCTGTTGCTGTCTCAATGTCTGTTGTATTCTTGGTGTCTTTTCCCAAGAATACAATTCATTGACAATAATAGAATCTGGAGTTTGGTTTGAAACTTCAAACAATTGTTTGAGTTTGATTTCTGTCAGTTTACTTGGCTTTGGTTGGTTGGTCGCTAGGCTGACTGGTTTGCTAAGTGGTTTGCTGACTGGTTTGTTTGGTTGTTGAATGAGTGGTTGACTTATTAGCTTATTTGATTGACTTAGCAGTTTATTTGATTCTTGTTTGGACTGTGAGATCGTTGGTTGTTGAGCTGCAGTCGGTGATAGATGCAATCGCTTGCGCATTGGCTTTGTAGTTTTGCCTTGGTCTAATAACATCTCAAACTCCGATACTTCTCGTTTCCGTAACCTTGATGCTCTCTTTTCAAGACCCATTATTTTGTTGCTGTTGGTTGGTATTGACTCAGCCAAAGGCTGGGTTTTCTGATGGCTGAGAAACGAGCTGTTGTACTGAGACACTTTGCGTGTACGCATGTTGCGAACAGAGTCATCTCTTAGCAGTGACGAGTTCGCACGCACAGGTATCAAAGACGCTTTTTCTGGTCTGGAACGTTTTGAGACTTTTATAGCCTCGTCTTTGGAGTCATTGATTATTTGATTGGACCGGTCCCTTAGTTTTGGTTCGTGCCTTAACGTTTTGAGTTGGTTTTTGGTCGTCTTGCCGACTGTCTTGCTTCTTAATGCTTGGTTTTCTGAACCCTTGTTCAAACTTTGATTAGCAGCAGCCAATTTTGAATTGACGTTTGGTTTCATGTGTTGAACGGGGTCTGTTGAGGATTTTTTCTCATCTTTGTACACTCGGACTGGAGGTGGATACTGCACTTTGAACGGATCTCTGGTGAACGGTCTCCTGACAACGTCGTGCTTACCAGTTTCAATAATTTCGGAATCACTTTCTTTCTCATTCTTAGTTCTACTTGCAGCAAGTTCACCAGCATGTAGAGTAAGTCTCTTTTTTTCTTTGTTCTGACTCTTCTCAATCTGTTCCAACCAGCCAGCACCATCAACAATAATACTCTGCAATTGACGATCCAGCCAATCGTAATTGGCAATAGTAGAATTAGATAATTGTCTCAGATCATTGTTGAGATCATCTATTATGACGTTAAGTTCACATGAAATCCAGTTGGAAGTTCCAGGAACGGCTTTGAGTTTCTGGTTGACTGCCTGTCGTGATAATTCAGTGACCCAAAAGTTGTTCATTGTTGTGTGTTTCTGCTACGATGAGAATCAATTATTCAGCACTTTCTTGAACAAGAAGATGAACCAAAAGAAAATCTCAATAAAAAATCAACCGCTCCAATGTTGATGATAAGATGCGTACTATAGTATTGAAGTTTCGACACAAAAAGCAGGTGCAAGTAGTTGCATGTGCATTGGTGAATATTCTCTCTAATGAATAAACCACCAAGCTATATTAGAGAAAAGTCTAAGCAATTTCAAAGAACGAAGACACATCAAATAGAAAAGTCAATATTCATAACACCAATTCATAATATCGTCTTTACCAACCCCTACACACTAATCATTAAATGTACATTTCAAAGACTATGCAAAAAGTTGGAACCCACCATCAGCAACCAACTCATCATCTTCTGGTTCCTGCTCAGCATTGTCCACTGCTTCTTCCTCTTCCTCATTCATATTGATTTTCTGTCCCAATAATCCAATGAAGAATTCATCGATCTGATAATCGTCCCAGGAACCACCAACCAACTTAGGAGCCATGTAATTCTGTAATGGCTCTTGGACAGTATACTTCAATTTTCTTCCCTTGGACGCTTTGGTATCCACGTTTTTCTTGAACTTGTTGAGTTTTGTAAGCTTGATGATATTAGTTTCACCGTTAGAAGAATCATTGACTTTCTTGTCAATAAGGTCTCTCAACAATAATCTGTAGAAATCCTCATCATCAAAGATTGAGTCGTTTTCCTGCTGCGAAGGATCAAATGCAGCCTTAGCACTCTTTTCAGTTTGTTCAGTCTCGCTACCAAAAACCTTGGCATTACGTCTGTTAACTTTGGTTCTTTTCACAAGACGATCCATGTTTGAAAGATTGTTTTCCACCTGAGCAGCCGCAGTTTGATTGATCACTTTGAATTTAGAAGCATTCAAAGCTGCTGATCCAGAAGCGGCCTGGACTTTCCGCGACCATTTGGTCAATACTGCAGTTCTGTACGAATTCAAAGTAGTGTCAAGCGACTCAGACTCAGCAACATACTCTTTGAACGATCTCTTCTTGGTAGGTATCGATTTAGACTTATCCACAATTTTGTCTCTTTTATAAAGAGCAAGTCTAAGTTCAAGAATAGAATCAAGCAACAACCGTAACGAATCCTCTGCTTTCTTCAAATACTTGCCGGTTTTCTCTGTGGTCAAGTCCTCAACGTTCTCTGTTGGAAACTCATTGTGTGTACTCAATGCTTTATGAAACTTTATCCGAGAATCTAAAATAGAATCATACAACTCATTCTGCTTAATCACATGGTACCCTTTTAAGGCATCTATCTTGGCCAATTCATTGGATCTTGAACTTCCTTGTTTGGTTTCACTAACCATTAAAGCCTTTATTCTATCTCTCTTATGATCCACTTCTTTTGGATCCTCTACTTCTTCTTCACTTGTGTTTCCAGTATCGTCACTGTCTTCAGCTTCATCAGAAGAAACTTCACTCAAATCAACACCTTCACTGTCGTCTTCGTCTTCTGGTTCTTCTCCACCCCCTTCCTCTTCTTCTCCACTCACTTCATCTTCTTCTCCACTCACTTCGTCTTCTTCACCATCATCATACAAATTCTTTCGACTCACTGACAGTCCAGTATACTTTTTGTCAAGCTTTGTTGGTGTAGACTTTCTCAATTTACTTTTACCTACTTCCACATAATGCTGCTTTCCTAACTGTTCATCCTCAGACCCAGACTCACTTTCTTCACCTCCCTCAATTCTCTCACTATCTTCTATATCAAAATCTAGCGTTTGAGGATTAGCTAAATCGTTCAACTCTTCAGATAACGTCTTCTTTCGAGCCATGATTATTGTAAGTACTCTAAAGAGATGAGCTAAGAAAAAAATTTTTGATACATTGAAAATATCACGTGCCACATCGAGTAATATAATCACTGAAAGATAGAGTAATCCGTCAACGACAAGTGATTAATTGACAATGAAGGCCGTTATTCAAAAAGTTAATCATGCTTCGGTGACGGTGAAAAGCCAAGTTATATCCTCGTGAGTTCAGATTTTGTCTAGACTGAATGCATAGAATGAAAGCATGGCTTGTGGATTGAGCACTACTAATTTCAGAATTCTGCGTGGATTAATGGTACTTGTAGGAATAGGTACTAATGACACAAAAGAAGATGCAGACAAATTGTGTGCCAAAGTAGCCAATTTAAGGATTTTTGAAGACGATGCGGATGGAAAGTTCTGGAAAAAAAGCGTGAAAGATATCAAAGGTCAAGTGTTGTCTGTGTCCCAGTTTACTCTTATGGCTAAGACTAAGAAAGGTACTAAACCAGATTTCCATCTCGCACAGAAAAGTGAGTTGGCCAAAGATTTGTATGATTATTTCTTGGGGAAGTTGGGTAATGAAATTGGGAAGGAGAATGTCAAGGATGGAGAGTTTGGGGCTATGATGGATGTTGGATTGGAGAACAGGTAAGTACTGAAGAAGCAGAGTAGGTGGAAGTGAGCAGTATTGGCAAGTACTAACAATTTAGTGGACCAGTGACAATTTTATTAGACACAAAGGATTGAGGGTGGTAGATGGGATACAGTTATTATAATAGATTTAGAGTATGGTAGTGGACTTAGAGTGAGATAGTGAGAGTCACGTTATAATATACTTAGAGTATCATAGTGAAGTTACTTTGTGGTAGGCCCAATCTACGATATTGAGACTCGCTGTTTAGCAGCTGCCATTAGTCTATCTTCTAGTATTTACAGTAGTCTATTACTAGTAAGAACACTACTCTAACAAGTACCACAGTCAAGCACTCGCTACAATCCCAAATGTCTAATGTAAATTATGCAGATCCACTCACTTCCAACGCATCTCTGGCCCGATCGTACTCTCTCTTAGCTCTAATTAATGACTTGCTTAAAGGTCCCAACAACCCCTTGGCAATGTCCTTGGCATTCTCCGCCTGTTCTTTCTCACCCACTGATTTCATGGCTGCATGTACTCTCTGGATGCATTTCCCAATACTGCCATACAATCTTCTAGTAGTTGCCATTTGCGCTGGGTCTCCCGAATTGAAATGGAGCCAGAAATGCTTCAAGAACTCTTCTGAGGTAATATGTACCAACCTCAAGTTCTCCACCGACTCCTTCAGAAGCTTGACTTTACTGACCACTGCTTGGTCTCCTGGAGCCCTTGACAGTTGCAAAGCCACCTCTGTTGCTCCAGGCTCAGTTCCTGTCGTACCTGCCATCTGCCAGATCTGTTTAGGTCTTCTTGCATTTCTAATGACCATAGTGTATATCTCTCTGTTAGCCGCATCAATGGCTTCTTTCTCCCTGCACACTCCGCCCAATTCCACATTACCGTCCTGCAGAAAATATGTTTTTAAGTCGGCGATCATCTTCTCCAAATCTTGGGGTTTCACCTCGGTGTCTGGAGACTGTCCATTCACCTGCTTGGCTCTATCGTTGACTTTCAACTCCACAAACTCCGCCTTGTCACTTTGCTCAAGATCCCTGATAAGCAACTCTCTTGTCTGCTCCTCCAACTCTTCCTTCAACTCTGCGTCGGCATCTAGCCGTCGTCTCTTTGCTCTCACATGTTCTTCGTCTTCTACATCCTCCACCAACTTCCGACTCAACCGGTTGAACCCTTTCATGATAGATACCATTTCGGTATCGTTCTCCGGACGCATTGTGAAATCAGGCTTGTTTCCAAGCTTCTGCGAATTGTCTTGGTTGTTCCCATCCACATCATAAAACCGATTCACCGGATTCTCATCAGAAACATCTGCAGCCTCGCCTCTGGCTTGTAACTTCTTGTTTCTGTCTTCCTCATCCATATGTGCAAGCTCTCCATCACTAATCCGTAGGTACGCATCAAGAATCATGTCACCTTTCTCGTTCTTGTTGATGATTTCTCCTTTCAATTTTCTGAACAACTTCGAAGCAAAAAACCGCGACCAGAACTCTCCCTCCGGAATCCGCGGCACATTGTCTTCATACGCTCTACGAACTATAGGATACTGGTCGAAGATCGATTGGATCTTCTCTCTGGTGACATTCAAATCCACATTGTTGTCACTGGAAGCCACCAAATTGATGGTACTTAACACATTGTACGGCCCCTTCTTGGCTTTATTCTTGAGTGCAAACGTTCCTAACAAATGTAACCGAGTCTTCCAGAACTCTTGAGGATCCAACCCATTACGGATCACTGCTTCAGTGAAGATCTGTTTCAATTTCGAATCACTGGTCAACAACCGCTGCTGCAACTCCAAATTGTTCAATAAATTCTTGGGATCAATGATTTCTTCAAGATTGTCTGATACTTGGTTGACTTGGATCTGGACATCTTTGGCTTGCTTAGTCGTCTGTTTCGAAGCCTCTTGTCTCTCCACAATCAACCGTAGAGCATCTTTCATTGTCTCCATGATCATCTTGTTGGTGAAACTGAACACCGTCTTCTGCGGCTCGGTGTCTTCTTCATCTTGATGCACTAATCTTATAAGTAACTTGTCAGAAGTAGCAGGCGATGCTTGCAAATTGGCAATGGTTCTTAAAGGAATAGTGACCTTGGGCACCGCTACCGATTGATCAGTAGCCATCCATCGTAGCATTGGAGGATTGGAGTTCTCAAATATCGATAGAAGACCATTTTTCTTCTTGAAAATAGCTGCTCCGTTGACGGTGGCCATGTTGCATCGCAAACTCTCCAGGCCAATTGGTTTCACTACTTATCAAATCGCTGCTGCACGTGACCCGTTGACCTGGGAGCTGGTCTGAAAATTTTTTCTAGGACCACTAGTAAGAAATTAGAGACCCAAAGAGTATACCATAGATATGTCTACAGTTATTGGGATTAATTTTGGTAACACCTCGTCGTCGATTGCCGTTGCTTCTGCTGACGGTAAGGTCGAGGTGATTGCCAACCAGGACGGTGAGCGGTCGATTCCTACTGCTTTATCTTATGTTGGTGAAGATGAGTATCATGGAGGACAAGCACTTGCCCAGTTACTCAGAAACCCAACCAACACGATTATTGGTTTCAGAGACTACCTTGGTGTTGCCTTTGAGAACATCGACCCTACTTTTGCTGGCAACGGAGCCAAGCCTCTTAACATAGACGGTAAAGTTGGATACAAGATCACCAGAGCCAACGAGGAAGTCGAGACTATTAGTGTGGACGAGGTGGTGACCAGACACTTGAAACAATTGAAACTCTCTGCTGAGGATTTCATTGGATCTGACGTCGAAGGTGTGGTGATTGCTATTCCAACTGATTTCACCGAGGCTCAACAACAGGCTTTGGTTAAGAGCAGTGAGGCTGCAGGCTTGAAGGTGTTGCAATTGATCAAAGAGCCATCGGCAGCTTTGCTTGCCCACACTGTTGGATTCAACGAGCTTTGCAAGGACAAGTTGTACGTTGTTGCTGACTTTGGAGGACTCAGATCCGATGCTGCTATCATTGCCGTTAGAGGAGGTGTGTTGACAGTGTTAGAAACCGCACATGATTTGGAGCTTGGTGGTGAGAAGATCGATGCTGCTCTTAGCGAGTATTTCGCTAAAGAGTTCGAGAAGAAGTACCAATCCAACCCAAGAAACAACCACAAATCTATTACCAAATTGCACACTGCCACTGTGGCCACCAAGAAGACCTTGTCCAATGTCCAAACGGCCACCATTTCTATCGACTCGTTGGCTGACGGGTTTGATTTCCACTCTTCCATCAACAGACTCAGATTCGAGGTTGCTGCCAGAAACGTGTTGTCTCAAATGGCTGCATTTGTCGAGGAGACTGTCAAGAAGGCCGGTTACGACAACTTGGATATCGACGAGATCTTGTTGGTCGGAGGAACCTCTTTCATTCCAAAGATCCAGTCCAACTTGGCATTCATGTTCCCAGAATCTGTCAAGATCATTTCTCCAGCCACTCCAAAGGCTTCCGACCCTACTGACTTGATCTCCAAGGGTTGTGCATTGCAAGCTTCTATGGTTGCCTCGTTCGACCAAGATGAAGTCCACGAATCTTTGCAGCCTGTGATCACCAACGTGTTGCACTTGCCAAAGGCTTTGGGTATCCTTGACGGTGAAGGAAAGTTTGTACAGATTTTGAGATCTGAGACCTCGATCCCAATTAAGAAGTCGGTCAAAGTGAAAGCTGCCAAGGGCCAAGCCTTGATTTCTGTGTACGAGGCTGACAGAGATATCAAAGAGACTACTGTGGAGCCAAAGCCAAAGGAAGAGAAGACTGAAGAAGAGGACGACGAGGAGTCTGACTGGTCTGACGATGAAGACGACGAGCCAGAAATTATTAGAGAGAAAGTGTTTGTGCCT
Organism: Saccharomycopsis guyanensis; assembly: GCA_030578595.1. NCBI lineage: Eukaryota > Fungi > Ascomycota > Saccharomycetes > Ascoideales > Saccharomycopsidaceae > Saccharomycopsis > Saccharomycopsis guyanensis. The sequence continues at coordinate 358,717 of JAJMSQ010000003.1, forward strand.
AAATCGAAGATTGCTGATTTGGTTGTGGAGGTTACTGGTGAGGACTCTGAGATTGAGATCACTCTTGATATAAATAAAGACAAGAAATTGAGAGTGTTTGCCAGAGAGGATGTTCCAGGAGCCACTACTACTAAGGTTGAGATTGAGGCATGAGCTTAGTGATTGAATAAATATTCGGTAAGAAGGTAGTAGAGTGTAGTATTAGCTAGGAGTACTTATGGTAATGCTGAGTCGTTCGATAGAAGCAAGCACCATAATTCTGAGATATTTACAATAGTGCAAAGAGACTTGCCGTCAGTAATAGTGCTCGCCATACAGGAAACCATCATTGATAACAATGTTCACAGCTCCTCTCCATACTTCCCAATCTCAGCTGAAAGTTGTGCAAGTTCTGTTTTGGCCTGAAGCAAATCTTCAAATATACGAATCAATTGACTATTCAAAGTTTGAGCTTCCACCAATTCTCTAGGCACCAACCCACCATTGAACATCGTTATTGGATCGGACCTGCTTTTCTTCTTCTTGATAGTTTTGATTGCTTTAGTGAGATCGTCTGCGCTTTCAGTTGCTTCTCTGGAAGGTTTCTCCAGAGCCTTTTCATTGGTGGTACGATGCCTTATCGTTGACTCTTGATTATCAGGTTGCGGTTGCTCATGTAGTAATGACGACTCTTTAATATGGAACCCGTCTGTATCCACTTGCACAGTTTTGACAGCTTTTCTGTCTCTGTAATCATAGAAATAAGGACCAAACTTTTTCACATGGCCACTTCTTGCTACATGGTTAGCTTTAGTAAGTGCGAACGAAGCAGCAGCAGACTTCTCATTGACTAGCAATGTCAATTGATACACTTTCTGCTGAGTGTCGAAGTATTTGTCTAGTAATTCATTGAACGGCATGGGGGAGGGTGTCAATTCTGTGATGAGCGTATATATATGGTAATTGCAATGGCAATAGCAATGGCAGTGTGAAGTAGTAGAGTAATGGAGTATTCAAGTAGCGTGCAGAATGCAATTCACTGTGGAGTCAATATGGTGTTTCCTATAGTAATCAATATGGGCGCTACAAAAGTCACGTTTACAGTACTCTGCAGTATTACTTATACCAATACCAACTATCAATAATCCAACAAACTGTCCAACAAAGTGTCACAAAACAAAAATAAAAACAAAAATTATCTCAATCGCAGCAAATTAAACCAATACTCGATTTATCCAAACACAGCTCAATGCACAGACACAGACATCAATATCCACAAACACCCTCACACCCACACATCCAAAACCCACACGTCTTGGCCACTGACTCCAATCCAGTCCACTCTCAGTGCAGCCCACACTTACACCCCTATGCATGCAGTTACATACACCGATAACCGTACGACTCAAATCACTCACACTCCTTCAGAGGTTCATAATACCATGACTAAACTCGGGGACAACGTCATCGATATTCTCCTCTACAAGGCCGAGAATGTGCGGGTGATCAAAATACCCGCGCCTCGCCAGCTGGACGACTACAAACACAATATCTCTTTGTGGGATATAGATAGCCAGCCGTTGTGGCAAGGGCACCTTGAGATGCACGAGTTAGAGATCCTTGAAGATGAAGGCGACAATCCGTTTGAGCGACCTGAGGACAGAGCCAAGCGAGACAGAGACCCCCGGGATTATTTCAAGTTGCAGCTTTTGATGGTGGATGATCAGGGCTCAGTGTTTGCAGATGTGCCATCAGCTTATGCTAGTGACAGTACTAAAGACAGTATAGCCACAACAGACTCGGTCAAATTGTATGCGATCTTCCCTGAGATAGATGGAACAACGGAACTTGTTGCTGGCGAGGGTGGCACGAACAACGGGGCCAGAAAAAGAGTGGGATTAGGTCTACAGTTTGGTACCACGTTTGAAGCTAGCAATTTTGCAATGTATTTGAAACAGTTCAAGCTTGACTATAGTCTATACAGCGAGAGTTTCTTAGAGAGCAGTCAAGAGATGAGCAGTACTGCTTCCAGTAAAGAAGTGCTTACTCCTGGTACCGACCACCAAGTCACGTCTCTTGAAGATAAGTTTGTGGAGATCAATGTCAACGATACTCCACACAGTGGTAATAAGCTCGATAGTGAAAGCGACGGCAGCGACGACGACTTTGGCGATTTCACCGAGGTTTGAAAACTAGACACAAAAACCCTGTTTCCCCAGTTTTTTTTAGACCATATTCATTATGATTTCACATTCACGATTTGTTAACCCATGTAGATCACTCTTGGGTCTCGTCCACCTCGACATCCACTCCGTAATCAGTCAAGTTTTCTCCCATATCGTTGGTCCAGTCTCTTGGAGCCAAGTCCGATCGTTTTACTATATGTTTTTCTCCAGAATCAGGTGCAGCTTCTTGGTGTTGGTTGCCACCATCTGGGGGCCAAGGTAATCCAAGTTGGTCTTCCTCCACCAACTCAGACTTCTCAAACGTCACTCCATTACCCAAAGGTCCTGCCCACGGCACCAACCACATCCATGGGTAGTTGAGCTGATCTACAAGATTGTCCCAGAACCCCCAGTCGTATGGAAACACCACATCGTCAATAGAGAAGAGGAAATGGTCGCCCTCAGTCATCTCCGAGTCTTCACTCAAATGATAATGTTTCATTCTGATCGACACAAGCGTAGGCATAGGTCTGTTGTGGACTTTCAAAAAATTGCCTCTTACTCGTTCCCAGAACCGTTCACTGCGGATCTGTGATTCCACTCTTTCCCATTCCCAGGTCTCTATCTGGGACATTCCAGATACTATATGTACAAGACATTTGGCAGTAAGAAGCATAATCGATAAAAGAATAAACCCATCCATCGGAATAAGCAAAATCGTGAACACGACTTCTGATCTGCTGATGGTGGAAGCAGGATAGTTCTTTTGCTGCCAGAGTTGGTACCCTCTTTTTATAAGCTCGACAAACACAAATCCAGTAGTGAAATCGACCCAGAAAAGAAACCGCATGAAGTGTGGCATGTTGTTATATCCAACACAGTTGATAGTCCAAGGACAATGGTGGTCCATTTTGAGAACACACTTCTTACAAGTCTTGCAGTGATGAGTACGTTCAGGCTTGAACGCCTCACATTTCTTGCACCACCGTTTCCACTGGCCGTCTTGTGGTTTGTAATTTTTAGGAGCTTGACCTGGATCCTTGGTGATCGCAATATAATATGAAACCCAGACCATAGTTAAACATACTTGGAAGAACACTTGACGTTCCAAGGTGAAATGGTGTCGGAACACGAAGTAATGGGCATTGTAACCTATGAAAGAAATTAGAAAGCAGGGGATCTGTGGTTAGAAAACTTAATTAATGGAGTGTTAATGAATCACTTTGGATCATTTCTATATTACTCACTATAACTCCCAACCATGGATGTGGTAGTTTAATCATTACTTCACTAAGAATATTTCTGAGACTGGTCCAAATTTATATCTCGATCGCATGCACAGAAATATTCTGGTCAGCCTACTACATAGTTCACAAGTCAGTACTCGACTCAACTTAAAAACAAAACTAAAAGAATCATGTGAGACATCAGATTATTTTATGAGCTCACTGAGTATGATAGCGTCATAATCTAATTATAATTCAAAGTACTGGTAATCATCAATTTTTAAGTTCCTATCATCAATACCTGTGAGTATCAAAAATATGCGTGTGTCAGTCGACCATAGTTTAACACTGCTGAATGTGACCACCAGAGTTTGAAAAATCACACCATCAGTTTACCAACATAGCCAACCCCGCATTACCACTACAGCAATATCCTAAATGTAAATCTATCCATTCTACTGAAATCAGCTTATAACCTTATAACCCCCCTTGACAATCGGATTGGAGTTCACATTGAACCCTCCCTTATGAGTTTTCAACCCCTTGGCCGTCTTCATCGACTCGGGTCGTTCCATGCCATTAATCTCGTAATACAACGGAATGCAACTCTCGGTGCCCCAATTATAGTCGAGATTCGAATCGCAGTTGCATTGCAACTCTTCTCTGACATCGGGGTCCCGAGGACACTGAGCGTTGGGGTTATGGAAGTACCCCGTATTGTCTACGTAATGCACCTTGTCCTTCAGCAAGAACAACGCCACGGCAATACTATGGATCGGAGCGTCTCCCCACCGCTCGTAATATATTCCTCCCGAGAAGTCAATGTAGTTGAAGAAATCTCGGTAGGTCTGGCTCCGGTAGAAATCCATATCGCCGATCTCAAAGTTGCTCCAGAAATGACACATGTTGTATGTCTCACCGTTGTCATCCGTAAGGAACTCGAGATTATTGTTCTCAGCAACATACCCAGGATAATTCCTCGTAAAGTTACCTACAACAGACCACAAACTGAGCACCGTAGTGTGGATCTCGTAAGGTGCCATGTTAAATCCATACACCTTTCCGTTGTCGGCCATGTACTTGAAAGGATCGTAGTTGAAGTTGCAGTTGAACGAGATGTCTGGCTCCACTCGCCAGTAATATTTGTACCGTTTCATCTGCTCGAGATCATAAAAGAACCCCGCATTGAACCGACACATGTGTCTGTACGACTCCGACTCTCCATACTTGATTCCCTCAGCTTCCATCTGGTCTCTTACTTCTGCTGCTAAATCTTGGTCTATAAACGAAGGATACCCCCAGTACTCACTGGGTATTTTCTCATAATACGGAGTGCCGCTCACAGCCATCGAGGTCAACTGCACAAACTCTTTACTGAACTCTTCGTCATTGGCAAACACCCAATCATAATGATACTTCCCATTGAACCGTTCTTCCACACTCTGGATTGCTGACAAGATTCCTTCTAAATCATCGTTCCGCACAAGCGAAAAAAGAGTCGCATTCACTCTATCATACCCTTCTGTCGATACCGAGGACTCCGAGGGGTCCAGATTGTCTTGCACGGCGTCGGCAATCATCTTTTCAGTTGTGGTATCTGGAGCATCGGAGGTAATAATTAGATCCGGCTGACTATGGTAACTAAACAACGTGAAAAACAACACCATGACAAACGCCCCAGCACAAACCAAGCGTGGCCGCAAGTAGATCGGAGTCCTCGACTTGGTTTTCAAGTTCCGGGACAACGTCCGTCGCGTGCTCATCTTGTATATGTTTATCTTTCGAGCTCCTGACCGCTATTGTTAATATTTTCAGGACCCTTTAAAACCCGCACTACGTCGTGGGTTACCCGGGACACCCTGTTTCTTTTCAATGCCAAGTGAAACTCAAAGCTGACTGAGACCTGATAAGCAAATTCCAGCTGCTTTCCAGTGTCAAAAATAAAAGAATGTGGTGAAAAGATAGGGTGTTGGAATTTGAATACCTGTAAGAGTCCGGGATCTAAAAAAGAAAATTACGCCTTGCTCCGGCTTCTGAGGGTGCATGTGGTCACGTGCAGATTAGATCGCAACCCCGGGTGACCCTCGGAACTGCCGACCCGGTTTTGTTTACATGTAAACAGACTGGATTGAGGTTTTGGTAGAGAATACCCAAAGTGATCAATGAGTCCAGACAATAAACCTCAGAAAAAAGGTCGAAAGAAAGAGGCAATTGAACAGTTTTTGAGTTCGAACGATGTTCTTATTAAGCCTGGTTTGAGTCAGCTACGGTACATGATTTTGGTTGATGGGTTGCCTATTCCTGAAGGGTACCTGACATGTCCGTTTAGATGTTATGTGTGGTCGGTATTACTTCGAGCCCAGCCCATAAGCACAAACCTGTATCTTGAATATGTTCTGAAAGGTCCTCCATTATGTTATTCGAAGATCAGAAACGATACTTTTCGAACCCTCACGAAAGATCAAAGTTTCAGTGATAAAGTGTCAGAAGAGAGTTTGATCCGGCTTCTATGTGGATTTGCTTGGACTCAAGAATTGACTGATGGAATGTCCAACAATCAAGTAGCTAGTCCTACTGATGTCAAACTCTCTCCGTATGTTCAAGGTATGAATATTTTAGCAGCACCGTTCTTGTTTGTATGCAAGACCGAACCTCAAGCATTCTCATTATTCTCCACACTTCTCACTAAGCACTGTCCATTGTATATTACTCCTACATTGGAAGGAGTTTACAGTGGAGCCAGTTTAGTTGATGTGGTGCTAAAGATCATTGATTCCAAACTTCACAGCTACCTTAGTTCTAAACTACTTAAACCTGAGATGTACGCATTTCCGTCGGTGCTCACTCTTAGCTGTTGCACTCCTCCACTCAGTGAGATCCTTGTTCTTTGGGATTTCTTATTTGCTTACGGCTGTCACATGAACATTTTATTAATAGTTGCTCAGTTGGTGTTGATGCGTTCGCAACTCTTAGAATCTCTGTCTCCAATGGCTCAGCTCAGATCGTTTCCTAAAATCAGAGCTTCACAACTTATCAAACTCTCAATTAGTTTTGTGGCTAAGCTTCCTAACAACGTTTATGATTTATTGGTGAGACATGCTTACGATCCTACTGCCAAAGCAGAAATAACGAAATTATAATGACTACTACATGCTTACATTATCGTTCTCCCTGCCTGCAATGTAACTGGCACTTTGAATGTACTGCTCATGTGCATACGTCACTGCACCACTGCTCAGCGCTAAATCTCTACACCACTTCCTTACACCAGCGCTATACATCAAATCTTTACACCGAGTCTACATCAAACCTCTACACCAGTTCTGTGCGTCAAATCTCTACACCAAATCTCTACACCAACTTACTACTCATATGCACACACAACTTCTCTACACCACTCTACACCACTCTACACCGCTTCACTCCCACACAGCCACCTCAAAATCATAACACCAATCTGCATTTTTTCTTACTTCCTAACTTCTTCCTAACCAGCTTCATTAGTATTATTTGTTCATTCAAGCCATCTAAAAAATACTACCACCTCCTCATCACCCTCGTAGAACCCTTCGACGTCAACGTTTGACACCGTCTACTGGTGTGTCACGTGACCACAGCCTGGTTGCGAGATCATTTGATCTGCTGGTGTTAAATAACACATCTACCACATAGCAGCAGCCACCGACGTTGACATTAATGCGTTGTGTTTTCAGCACATAGAGTTGACTATAGAACACACGGCGCATCATGAATTCTCAGGAGGCGATTTTCCGTAAGTAAAACTCGATATTTCATGTGGTTTTCACCGGGCCACCTTGTCCCTTACAGTTGAATACTAACACCCCAGGTTCGGCGGAAATGTCTCTTATTCAAATATATCTAGCCACCGAGCTATCGCGAAAAGTGGTGTCAGTGCTTGGGGAGATGGGAAACGTGCAATTTCGAGACTTGAACCAGAACGTTAATGCGTTCCAGCGATCATATGTGAAAGAGATTAGAAGATTAGACAACGTGGAACGGCAGCTCCGGTACCTTCGAGCAGTGATAGAGAAACAGGTGATCCCTGTCCGGATAGTCCATTACGATGCAGAAGACAGTGGGAACGCGGCACCAAGCGCAGCAGAAATCGACGATGTTGTAGACAGAGTTGCTCAGTACGAGCAGCGGATCTCGGAGTTAGACAAAAGTTATGAGTCGTTGAGACTGCGGCAGCTTGAGTTGATCGAGAACAGGTTTGTTATACAGCACGGCAGTACGTTTTTTGGTGGTGCCAACGACACTACGCAGGCGGCACATGAACGGTTGTCAATGTCGGATGACGATGCGCCATTACTTTTCGAGCAAGAGTCAGTGGAACTTGGGTTTGACATCGACACGCCGACCCAGGGCCATTTCCCGGGGTTGCTGAGCATGAACATCGATTTTGTCATCTGTACGTTACCTAGAGAAAGAGTAGACTCGGCAGAAAAGATTCTCTGGAGAGTGTTACGAGGCAACTTGGTGATGAGCCATATTCCTATTGAAGAGCCGCTTGTTGACGTGAGAACCGGCGAGTCTGTTTACAAAGACGTGGTGATCATCTACACCCACGGAACTGTGTTGCTTGGCAAAGCTCGTCGTGTGGTCGACTCTTTGGGAGGCCATACTTATAGCATCGATACCAATCCAGAGCTTCTTGCTGAGAGTTTGGGAGGCGTGAACCTGCAATTGAACGACATTAACCATGTGTTGGAGCAGACAAGATCGACCCTCAACATCGAATTGAATCTTGTTGCGGAGAACTTGGATATCTGGAACATCCAGATCCGCAAGGAGAAAGCCATCTATGCTGCATTGAACATGTTTGATTTTGACAATGCTCGACGGTCGCTTATAGCCGAAGGTTGGATTCCTACCTACGACATCCAACTTGTAAGAAACGCCATGAAAGAAATCACCGAGTCTTCAGGTGACAACACCGACACCACCACCATCGTTGTCAATGTTCTCGAAACAAACAAAACCCCTCCGACGTTTTATAAGACCAACAAGTTCACAGCTGCGTTCCAGGCTTTGGTGGACGCCTACGGGATCTCCACTTACCGTGAAGTTAACCCAGCATTAGCCACAGTCATCACATTTCCATTCATGTTTGCCCTCATGTTTGGTGACTTGGGCCATGGGTTTATTGTGGTGTGTATTGCATTGTATCTTATTTTCAACGAGAAGAACCTTGAGAAAGCAGAGAAGGATGATATTTCCGATATGGCTTTCTCTGGTAGATACTTGATTTTGCTCATGGGAGTGTTTTCGATGTACACTGGTCTTTGCTACAACGATATCTTTTCGATTTCAATGACGATCTTCAAGAGTGGCTGGGAGTGGCCTAAAGATTTTGAGAAAGGTCAGCTTATTGAAGCTAAACAAACAGGAACATATTTCTTTGGACTTGATTCTGGCTGGCATGGAACTGACAACGGGTTGATTTTCCAGAACAGTTACAAGATGAAGTTGTCGATCATCATGGGATTCATTCACATGACATACTCGTTGTTCTTCTCGTTGGTGAACTATCGGTTCTTTGACTCGAAGATCGATATCATCGGCAATTTCATCCCAAGTTTCTTGTTCATGCAGAGCATTTTCGGATACTTGACACTCAGCATTCTTTATAAATGGTCGGTCGATTGGATCAAAATAGAGAAACCTGCGCCAGGGCTCTTGAACATGTTGATCAACATGTTTCTTTCACCAGGCACTATTGACGACCCGCTTTATCCAGGCCAGGCCTTCGTTCAAGTGGTGCTTCTCCTTATTGCTTTGGTGTGTGTTCCTTGGTTGTTGCTTTACAAACCACTCATGTTAAGACACAAGAACAACAAGGCAGTCAACGAAGGTTACAAAGATTTGTACTCACAAGAACACCATACTTCTGTGTTGTTACTTGAAGACAACGCCAGTGAAGACGACTTGATTATCACTGATATTGGAGGAGATGACCATGAAGGAGGAGGACATGGCCATGGTGAGGATTTCAATTTCGGAGACATTGTGATCCATCAGGTGATCCATACCATTGAGTTCTGTCTTAACTGTGTGTCACACACTGCCTCGTACCTTCGTCTCTGGGCTCTTTCGTTGGCCCACGCTCAGTTATCTACGGTGTTATGGAACATGACGATTTCCGGTGCGTTCTCGGATGCCAAGCCAAGTGTGGGCACGGTTGTCAAGGCGTTCTTTTTGTTTGGGATGTGGTTTGTGCTCACGGTGTGTATTTTAGTGATTATGGAAGGAACGTCGGCAATGTTGCATTCTCTCCGGTTGCATTGGGTCGAGGCGATGTCGAAATTCTTCGAGGGTGAAGGGTATGCCTACGAGCCGTTTGCGTTCAAGACGGCACTACAACAATCAAACGAGGTATAGCTGGGATCATAAGAAAAATTCATTACTAGTGTATATATGCTTAGCACAATGATAAGTTATGGGAGACAAGTAGGTTGCTAGTGGTGGAGTCCTTTGGCGTTGATCCCTCTGATCAGGTTCTCATTGATGATAGGTTTTCGAAAGATCAGAGTCTTGTCTGTGGTTGAGAGTTTGTAAATGAAAAGAACGGGGAGTGAATGGTGTTTGTTTGGAGTGCTTGGTTTGGTTATCAGGTAAGACTTTGGCGTTTGTTCTGAGGTGTTGTTTGAATTAGCGATGGTAGTGGCATTGGATGTAGGACTGACTTCAGGACTGGTTAGAGGTCTTTGTCTGTTGGGGCTGGTGTTAGTTGAGTCAGGACTAGACTTAATTGAGTCAGGACTAGAGTTAACTGAACCGGGACTGGTATTAGGTCTGGTACTAGTAGTCGTACTAGTGAGAGTGTCAGCTCTTCTACTTTCCACGTCTTCAGTATGATTAGAGCTTGTGATAGATTCTTGTTTGAATTTTTCAGTCTCTAAGATTGAACTCAACTTTTCTGTTTGACCCTTGTTCTGTGAATCCTCCTTGTCATTGACCAATTGCTTGTTCGGAGTGTTCGGAGTGATCTCTTGGTTCTGATTCTTGACTGTACCATGAGAATCTTGTGCACTGACACCAGAAGAATTGTCTTTCAGTTCCAGAATACCAGATTCATCACAAAGTAAGAATTTGATCTTAGGAATTGTATGGGCAGAGGCTTTGATCTGTTTCTGAGACTTTGAAGGAGAAGTGAGTTGGTGTCTGACTGGGAAGCAGTGCATGCCTTGTCTTTGGCTCTGGTTTCTAGAGTCCACTGACAGAAGCTTGGGTTTAAGACTTTTGGGATTGTATTGAACAAATACACGATTCTTTGTCATGATGGTTGATTGGAAAAGAATTGAGAGAGCAAGCTCGAGGTAGGATCGGATAGACCTGATATGTGAGGTAGGCGTGATTCATGTGGTGTGTACAACCCAACACTATTCTACAACATATATTACTGTGCACTGCCGAATTTCATGTGGAGACCAGGATCATGTGGGAGCGTGTATTGGGATGGAACTATGATAAATTCTGGAAATTAGGATGGAAGGAAGCTTGGATGGAATTTTGTGAGGTTAATGTGTAGAGATCAGAGTGCAATAGCTCGGTACTAATGGAAGAGTGCTAATAATATTCCGGGGAAGCACTAGTATCATGCATCAATTTTTCGTGCAGGTACATGTAGAGACAAGGGGCATCGATTGATGATTTAGCCCAGACTACATTTGAGGGAGTGGCTGTGATAATTGAGGCTGGTCAATGGTCTATGTTTCTTTGAGGTAGGGGGTTTGTTAATGTGTTTAGGTTGGTCGGTATTTTGGAATGTTGCTTTGCTGAATTTAGTTTTATTAAATTGTTGAGCTACGGATTCTGTTAAGATAGTCTTTGAGAAGTACGTAGAGTTGAATGCATATCTGAGCATCTAAGCAGGAGTGTTGAAACGGGAACATCTAAGCAGGTTCATTGAAACAGGAATATTGAAACGAGAATTTCCAGTATGGAATTGATTAGTGTAACCGATATTCTAGAATTCCAATACTTAAGTTTCATTTAGGGTGTTTAAGTTAGAGTACTAACTTGTTGCCTCAATAAGGGTTTGACTATTATACTTTATTTGTCAAACTATCTGCTTGACTGAACTTGTTTGTAAACTATGAAGTAGAGTTTTTCACTGCTAAGCCATGGTCTAGAAATTTTCACTCTAAACCATATACTAGAGTTAGAAACCTACCATATCTTTTCATTGCCTTACATGGATAGTATTTCAGATGTATTGTCTAGAAGCTCTGCTATAGTATGCTTAAGTGATGCAAAATAAAAATTCTAAGAAAAAAAAAGAAAAGAACTGAAACGAGGGAGCAAATAAACACTGATTATAGTACATGCGAATTTTGGATGGGACTGGAGGAGTAGACCAGTGATGGAGTGGATCAGCTTGGCGAAGACCAAGAGTTTTTTTTGGAGTGGATCAAGCTTGCAGTAGACCATGCTTGCAGTAGACCATGCTTGCAGGGTGTAATCTACCACTCAAGTTTTGGAGCCCAACGAACAGTTTTACGCCGACTCACTTTTGGAACAGTGTCCAACACCAATTTTTCAGAATCAAGATTGAACCCCATACACGAGCTATGACGTCTAAGGTTTTTGTCGGTGAGGGATTTCAAGATTTCTGTAGGAGTAGTAGAGCTAGACAAGTACTGATTCAATTGGTACTCTGAATAGAACCCCACCAGCTTAGAATTGGAAGACTCCAATTTAGCTTCTTGGACTTTTAGTTTTTGAGCCTTTATCACTGCGGCTTTCTTATGTTTTTTTCTGTTTCTTCTTGTCTGCTGAGCAGGAATGAAGGTTCTGTCTTTAGCACTGGTAGGAAGAGGCACTCCGTCGCAGTTGTCTGCATTCAACTCTGTAGCGTAACGAGTGGCTTCTCTAAGACCTCCGTTCTGTGCACTGACAATGTAAGTGAAGGTGGAAGTGGTTTTCAACACTGATTTAAGAGGAGCAATGGATTTGTTAGGAGCAAACAACCGTCGTGGAGACCGAGGGAGCAGTTCCAACAGTTTGGACGTCCGCACCACTTTGCAGTGGACAATCTCGTCGTCGTCACTGATTTCTCCATAGTACCCGTCAATGATTGGGATGGTCGACATGGCCATGGCAGTGGTAGGCAGACTGGCGTCGCAGTCCAACGGTTTGGAATCGTCTTCTGAAATTTCAGTCTCAGACGTAGCATACTCATGATCCATGTGAGTGTGGTCAAAGATCTCTTCGTTCATGTCTTTGAACGAGAACGTCTCGAAATCGTTGTCGCCTAAGAAGTCGGCGTTGAATGGGTCTTCAAAGCTCAAGTTACAGTCAGGGTCTTCTTCAAACACATTGTTGCAAGGACTGAACCCTCCAAAGTCGTCGGCACAGATCATGTTGAACGACCCCAGAGTGTGGGTCTGGGACGAGATCATGGGAGGAGCCTGGAGCCCCGTCGCAGTGCGGTTGTCATGGTAACTAGCTGACATTGCCGTCGGTAAACAAACTCTGAGGCGGACGGTTGGCCCAGTTGTCTATATATACTGGTGTGGAGTGACAGCCCCTGCTGTTTTCGGCCATGGTGTTTGCGAGGTTGTTTATATGTTACCGGATCGGGCAACGACGATTCCACATCCTCTGCAGGCCGGCGCAGCGCCTGCGTCTGGCCCTCAGTTTCTCCTGAGACCTTGGTCAAAAACTGATAATTGTCCAGAGACTTTGGGAGCCGGTTTTCAAACAGTCTCGTAATTGTAGCTGCGGAGCACTAGGCAGGGCCAATTGCGGTTTACCACTCTTTGCTGGTGGGCTCGCGTATCGTGCCGCATGCAATGTCCCAGACTCCGATTCAGCACTAGTCACATATTGACAACGCTTATCGACAATCAACACTAACCACCACCACCCATGTCTGACAATCCCACCATCACCCTGCCTGGTCCGCTGTTCATCTTGTAATGCTTGGTAATATCCTGCACCCGCAAGCACCTATGGTGTTGGCTATTGTTGAGTCTGGTGGAATCCACAGTCTACGATCTCACACCACGGGACTTCACGAGTCAGATTTACCATCTACGCTCCACCACTCACCCACCATCACCCACTCCCCAGCTCACACAATCCAAAAATATTACCCTGGTTGCCAACCCAGCCGGCGATCTTTTTCTAAGATTATTCTCTCGCGGTTCTGCTGTGCCCCAACTGCTGTGCAGACATCGCCCGGACTAATTGGTCCTGTCACATTTTTTCTTTGTCTCGTCTAAAAATCCAGTTTCAGTTTTCACCACTCTCATCCTCCCCAGTCTTCCCTCCCCAATGTCCAAGGTAAGCAACCTCACCTCCAAGTTGAGGGGCTTGTCCTTGAAACAGCAACAGCAGCAGCAGCCGCTGCCGGACTCAAAGTATTCGGGGTACCAGTTGGACTCCTCGGCCCACTACTCCAAGCAGGTGTCTCAGGAGCCTGCCCCCAATTCTATGGACATCCCGTTGGCTGACTCTCGTCCCGACACCATTCCTCTCCCGGCGTACCAGCAGACCCCCGTCGAGACCCCCGTGCAGACCCCCCTGGTCTCCAGCTACCCCATTGCTTCCAACAGCAACTCCTACAGCAATGTGTCCTCGCTCCGCAAAAACACCAGCTTTGGAGCCAACCCGGGGTCCGCACGGCCCAAGTTGAAACCGTCGCCCGAAACCTCGCCGGAGCTCGAGCTGCAACAGCAGCAGCCCCAGACGTCGCCTGCTGGCTCCACCGAGTCGTCCGAGGCCTCTGCTCTTACCTCCTCTGAACCGTCTCCGCCAATCCACAGCATTCCTGAGCTTCTGGCAACCAAACAGAGCAGCGAGGAGTCGAGCCCTGTGTCTGACTCCAAGTCCAAACGTGACTCCTTGATTGGCTACTACACCAAGTTCACCACCAAGAAGGAGAAACGGCTCAGTGCCATGAGCTTTGCTAAGAACTTCATCAACTTGTCAGTGTACCAGGACAACGACAGCGAGAAAGGTGAGGCTCCCACCGGGGAAATCTCGGCCAAGGACGCTGTTATTGTAGAGAACTTGGTCAAGAAAGCAAAGGAGTTCAACAAAGAACTGTACCACAATCCTAACTTGCCTAAGAGTTTCTCGGTGTTTCTTAGCAAGTTCATTGTGCCTAACTGTGAGATAATGGACTGTTTCCCGGTACTAGAAGAGAAGAAAGAGATAAAACTCGACGCCAGTATCTACAATGTCGGAGACTCGTCCGACCAGCTCATCACCAATGGGGTCCACAAAAGCTCGTCTCTTAAAAGCAGCTCTGGTTCCATACGACGGTCTGCATCGTTCTTGAAGAAGAACGGTTTGAAGTTCTTGGGCAGCGAAGAGAAATTGACCCGTAAGTTCAGTGTCAAGAAATCCAAGTCGCAAGTCAACACCCAGGAACAGGACCGTCCGTCCAGTCTGCTGTCAGAAATCAGTGTGTCTGACCCAAACTATCAAAAGACAATCTATCGCTTGGAAACAGAAGACCTTGTCAAGGTGTTGAAGTACTGGAACTACGACTACGTTCTTCCTGAGGTTGGCCAGGTGTTTCCGTATTTGCATAATTTAGAATTGAACCAGAACCAGTACAATTTCTTCAAGAACGACTTGCGCACCGCCGAAGAAGAGAACGATTTCCATAAACAAGATATGCGGTTCAATGCGGCGTCGGCTTCTCCAAAGATCAGTTCCATAGACTTTCCTATTGGTTCTTCTGGAGACAGTGGTCTGAATCTCTCTAAGCTTATTCCTCTTCCGGACAGTGACAAGTACTTGCTTATGATCAACACCAACGATTTCTATGAGTACGACGACAGCAAGGATTTGGACGGCAACGACGAAAACGATTTCTCCAAGAATTTCATGAAGTTCATCAAGAAAAAGTACTACATTAAGGGCTCCATCAGTCCTTGGGAGATCTTGGATTATAATGCCACCGACGATGCTAACAGCAAGAAGTCTAAAAAGCAATCGAAGGTCCGGTTCAACGTCGAGGCAGAAGACGACCCTGAAGAGATTGAGGAGCAGTCTGATCTGCTGGAAGACGAGCCTTCAGAGTACGATTCGACTTACAAGGGCCATAACTATGTCAAGCTTCATGATTTGACAATCAACAACCGCAAATACAACGGCGACACTCAGCCATTGAACTCTTTGAAACGGTTGAACAGAATCAAGAACTCGGACTCCAACGAGGGCAAGTCCACCTTGGCTCATAATTTGTACAATAAGAAAGTCAACTTGAGAAACTACAGCTTCCAGCGGATCTTGATGTTCAAGATCTCGCACGTGGTGATCTACAACAACGACAACAACTTGACTGAGGCGTTGCAGTTTGCCCGGATCTTTGGGTTGTTGCAGAAGAAGATCTTCCTTGACGAACAGTTGAAGGGCAACAAGAACTTCAACGAGGCTCAATGCTTTGTGCTCAACTACGACTGTGTGAAGTTGAGTGAGTTTGATATCCAGCATTATGCTGAGAATGAAAGCGTGATCTTGGGTTTTGGTGGTGAAAGCAAATTTGAAACCGTTGATACTTTCGACCAAGCTAAGAAATACGATTTCAACAACCGAGCAGACTTGGTGAAGTTCTTGTCTAATAGTCCGTTCTTGGTACCTTATTCGTCATCTGTTTTGAAGAATAATTTGACCAATTGGAACAAGAATTATTTACTTCATGAGAAGTTTGAGAACTGGTTGATCACAAGTGGGGCAGAGATCTACAAGAACATTTATATTGGAAACATCATTGACTACAACAATATCATCTCCAGCAACAAGTTGAAGGATAAGAAACAAGAACTCTTGGCTAAGCTCAACAGTTCTCCAGACTCTGCTACTTCTTTGAAAATCAGATCAAGCTTGCTTGCAGTTCAACAGAAGATCGACACCAACAACAACGACTACCGAGTTCTTGTTAACTGTAAGGAAGGAGTTGAGTTCCCAAAACCAGATTTGATCGAGCTGATCATCAGAAAGTCTGACCGGTTGTTCACCAAAGAGACTAGTTTAATTTACCTTGAGTTTCCGTCGTCCGGTTCGTTCATTCTCAGTTCTATTGCTAATGGCCAGATAGTCAGTATCATCAATTTCTTGAAGTTGTTGCGGTTTCTCAGTGATAAAGGCAACAAGGTGTTGATTTATTGTTACGATGGGTTCACCCACTTGTCGCTTTTGAGTTTGCTCTATGAGATGTTCAACAGTTTCATCAATCTCAGCAACAGTATCTTGAAATACTACATGATCTATGAAAGATACTTATACTGGTTCAAGATCGATTTTGAGATTCTCAACTTTCTCCAATGTTTCTGTCTCTATTTCTCACCACACAATCCAGACCACAAGTATACTAATGATGTGATCAAGAGTATTGACTACAATGGTATCAAGGCATGGTACGACGAGGTGTACCGTACAAACTACGATATCAATTGCTTTGAGTTCCTCAAGGTGTATGAGATGAACAAGAACCTCAAACAGGAACGTCATTTGCCAGTGTACGGTAAGGTCAATGCGTTTGACCATGAGACTGCACTTACACTTAAAACAAAACCTTTGGACTGGTTTGATCTCCAGTTTGACAACAACTTGCCGTCAAAGGTGTTGCCTTACTTGTACCTTGGAGGTATCAGCCACTTGAATTCCAAGAGCGTGATTGAGATGATGAAGATCAACTACATTATCACTATTGGAGAGAAACCTCTGTGGTTGAACGTGGCAGTTGCAGAGAACCAATTCCAAGGCACCGACAAGCTCAGCAAGGACGATATCATGGAAATCGATAATCCGTTGCCGTTCATCAAGAAACTCATCTATTTGCCTAATGTCCAAGACAATGGTATTGACGAGTTTGAGCCGTACTTCCTTCATCTCTTGCGGATCATGAAGAAGCTCAGAGAAGAGAACGTGATGGAGGAAGACCTGTCGAAATCGGTTATCAAGAACCGGATCTTGGTCAACTGTAAAGTGGGAGTGTCACGGTCTGCGTCGTTGTGTATTGCCGAGGTGATGAACTTCCTTCGGATCTCGTTGCCAAGAGCATATTTGTACGTGCGAGTACGCCGGTTGAACTTGATCATCCAGCCGAATTTGAAGATCTTCTACAACTTGTTGGAATTGGAAGAGACGTTGACAATCAAAGAAAATATAAGAATCCGGTACATCAACAAGAAGATCCAGGACTACAACAAAAAGAAACGGTCCAACAAGAAACAGTTATCATTGAAGAGATTGAGAGTGTTAAGAGAAGTCGATTGGCACGTTCTTTCCAAAGAAATCGATTTATTGAATAGTCATTACATCAAGACTTGAGCAGCCGCGTGCACTAGGAAGGTCAGGACCTGCGCCTGGCCCAGTTTAGTTCTCCACAATATTTTTTGCTTATTTTATTATTGCGCTAAGTATGTTATTTTCGCTAAAAGTTGGCACTTTTGCAGTGTTTTATTTTTCCCATAACGTGTAATTGTAAGTGAACCCTTTCTCTTGGATATCGGAGTCCACAGGACCTACCAACAGTTGTAGTTTCAGATGCAGCTGACGTTTGAACGAGTCAGGGATTTCGATATGGGAGTCAACCAGAACTGATTCGTTTGGCTCAATTAACGTAAGGAGAATCTTGCTGGCTTTGTCCATGGCGTTCTTGTAGATTTCTGATCCTCCTATAATGAAGATGTTATCGATATTGTCCATGGATTGTAGAGTGTCAATAGCAAGATCCAAATCAGTGAACAGCATTGCTCCTTCAAACTCCTGTTTGGTTCTGGAGACAACCACGTTCACTCTGTCAGGTAGAGGTCTGAATTTCAGAGGTATGCTTTCCCAAGTCTTACGACCCATTAACACTGCGTTATTAGTATTTTCGCGTGAAGTTGTAGTGACAGTCTTGAAGTATTTCATTTCTTTTGCAAGTCTCCAAGGTAAACTGTTCTTGTAACCTATTCCTAAACTAGGAAGAATGGCAGCTACAATTATAATGACAGGCTTTGGCATGGATGACTGTAGAGTGTAGGTTTTGAGAGGTGTGGTTTGAGGTCAAGTGTTGGTGAGTTCTTGAGTGCATTCGAAATTCAAAAATCGTGCATGAAAAATGTGGGTTGTAATTTGCAGTTGAATAATACTCACACTCAGAGAACACTCAGAGAAATACTCAGAAATATACTCCGAGAAACACACAGAAATGACCACAGTAGTAAACGACATAATAGATTCTATCAGTGGATCATCGATAGCTGTATCGTTAACACTTCCTACTGAACAACCAAACACACCACCAAACAGAATACCGATCCATATTTTTCTCAGCAAGAATGGAGGACAGACCAAGTTCGGAGCATATGTGTATTATGTCTATGATGTAAGTACAAAAGAAATCAATTAGAGTTCAATACTAACGTCAGAACCGCAACGATACAATCCACGGAACGGTTTTACAGAACGCAGGTGACGAGTTGGTGGAGTTTGCAACAAGGTTGGCCAAGATCACGGCCAAGAAGTTCAAGAGTCCAGTGTACGTGAATGCCAACGGCAATGTCAGTATCACAGAGTCAATGGAGTATATTAAAGGAGTGATAGATTTGATTAATAAGCAGTACGGTCAGTAAACGATGACCATGTCGGGGTTAGCAACGGAGATCTGGTTCGGCTGAGTTGATGTGGAGTGAAATTGTGGAGGCACAGCCAGACTCTGGTTCTACTTACTAGCCAAGAGATGATAGCTAGAGTTAATCGGATTGGATATCAATGAGATGAATACTGTTGTTTGATGCTGAGTGCCGTTTGTTAATGTCGGGGGGAGTATATGGATGGCAGTATAATTGATAAGACATGACATAGCCATCAAAGTGAGCTGCATAACATGAGCCCCGAGCTCTAGATCGGAGGTACTGACAAATTGATCAGGGAAGCAATGGAAGATTTTGCTATTGACAGTTTCTGCTACTTTAGATGATTTTAATTATTATTGTCTAGTACTAACAATTCAATATTAATAGTATTTTCTTTTATAACCTTTTCTTGCTACATCCTACGTAGTACACGACAAGTGTGTAGGTAACCTGGTATTAATTAAAAGTGTAAACTGAAAGAACGTGTGTGCGTCAATGGCACTAAAACAAGTCAACGAATGAAGTCTAATTTTTGGCATGAGCTTTTGAAGGGATCTCAGGATCCGAACTACTGGAACTGGTGCCCACCTGGTCCTGAGGAGGAGGAGGTCCCATTGGTCTTAAATGCTGGAGCTCAGTGTCCTGGTTGTTTGGATGACCTCCATAATAAGCAGGGAAGTCTTGCTCGAAATTAGCAGTCTGGTGAGAATACACGTTCTCTGGCTTGGATATTCCGGTGGAGTCCGATACTATTGGCCGGTTGTTGTTGGCATGGAAGTTCCCGTCGACGTCATAGTACCCTGCATCATAGGCCTGAGCGTCTTTGGAATAAGGAGGAACATAAGTTGCCTCTGACGGATTGGCAGCATTGATCGGTTGATTATATTGACGTTGTGATTGGAAGTACGAAGGAGGGGTCATCCAGGCGGTACCTCTAATAGGCTGTTGGCCAGACCGGCCTCTTCGTTTATTGACGAGCCGTGTGCCTCCAAATAATAGCACTAAGGCCACCAAAAATAACACAAACAAGATCCAACGGGCCCATTGCCAGCTGCTGTTGTTATCGTCACAGTAATACCAATTACAATCTGCTGGTGTTAGTGCTGTAAAGAATGAGACACTCAAAACCTACTTACCGTCACGTTTGTCAAGTAAAATTGCCATCCTTGAAACAAATATCTAGCTACAGAATATGGCAGCAAACTGATATTTATTGCCGTTCCCATCGCCTGCTCCCGGGTTACGCAGCCCTGGCCAGGACGGTGCATGATTGTCGAAGGCAGTGTTTTTTCTTTCCGTTCCACATCCTTCTAACTTCCGGGGACGTTTCTGCGGGTGGTAAAAGTCACGTGAGTGTGGTAGCGTCACTGCTACCAAGCCCCGAAGTGATGGGTTTGTCAGGAGTGTACTTATGTCGTAAAGATAACATAAGTGAATACATTTCGCTGGATAGAGTTTGGGGTTTGTTTGTGGAAGGCACGGAGTGTTTGTGAAAGGTGCGGATTGTTTGTTCTGTGGTTTTCAAGAATGGCAATTGGATTGGTCGAGAAGGGTAGGTTTCTCGTATTAACCAGTCATAGTTAGGCACACCTTCTTATTGTAGACCCTATTATTTACTATCCTTGTCTTACTACTGAGTACTCTTGCTTGTAATAGCACTAGCCTTAACAATAACACTAGTTCTTTCTGACTAACCAGTCCCACTCAGACACACCTTATTACGATATCCATGTCTTATTATTACTGATCGATTATTGTTAAGTGTATGTAAATCTGTCGATCTCCATTAGCTTTAACCCAAACCTTCTTCCACACCTCAACATTTACAGCTTACCACCTACACATCTCTTATAAATGTTCATTCAAACGAAAGAATATTAACTATTAAAGCAGGCAAAACACTACAATTACAAAATTTATTGAACCCTCAAGCCTTGACAGCTTCCTCGTAGTCTGGTGGAGGCCCGGTATACTCTGGCTTTCCTTTGTCGTTATACTCGGTGTTCTCGTCGGTCACAAGCAAGCCGTTGCTCTTGGCAATCAACGACTGGGACAAGCCAACCTGGTCTCTGGCAATCCAGAAGTTAGGCTCGCTGTCTCTGACGGATGGGTCCACGTATCTAAGACTGTCTAATTGGTCTGGGGTGTAACTCACTGGCTCGTTCAAGAACACTGGCAAAGTCTTGCGCACCTCGGTGAACGAGTAGAACGTCTTTGGCGAGAAGAATCTCTTGACTGCACCGGCAGTAGGTTTTCTGTTCACCTCGACGTCCTCATGTTTCTCAATAGGCAACACCTTGCCTGGAGCAACGTGACCTCTTCCCTCAGACGACAAGTCGTCTTCCTTCACCTCGACAGAGTTGGTTTCCCAGTACGATCTTCCGGTGGTCTTGATTTCCTTCAATCCCAAGTCGTTGGTTGGGTAAGCGTTCTCGCTACCGGCAGCAGTGTGGAATCCAGACACTGGAATGGAGTCGTACAATGGAATGAACTTCCACTTGAGCCACAAGTGAGCAAGCACAGTGAACACAAGCATGGCCACCTCCAAACCCAATGGGCCCCAGGACTTGGCCATGATGAACAAACCAAGCAAGCAGATCTCGGCCAAGTACAATGGCACAAACAACTGGAACATGGCCTTAGGGTAGTTTCTTCCTCTGGAGTCAGCAGCATGGCCAACAACGTAGATGAGGTTGTAGAGGTAGGCAATGTAGATCAAGAAGAACGCAACCACGGCAAAAGGAATGATGAGCGGAGCAATGATCGCGTAACAGATACAGATGACACCAACCAATCCGGTGGCTGGGTAGACCACACCCCACGAAGGAGCAGACAAGGTGGTGTATCTGTTCCACTTCTTTCTTGGGGTGTTGTCCAAGACTCTGCCCAAGATCTGCGACAAAATCAAAGGCACCAACTGGAGCAAGGCACCGGAGGTGTTGAACAACCCAATGAACACAATATAAGAAATGTAGAAGTTGGAGGCCTTTGGCAAGTTCTGGGCCAAAAGAGTCATGGCAGAGCTTGGGTCGTCGATGATCTTGGTGACAGTGGAGGTGGCAGAAGAAGCCAAGGTCACAACCAAGAACACCTGGATCACTTGGAAAGCATAGTACCAGTCGTGACACCACAAGTCCACTTGTTGCACGGTCAACAAACCAGACACTTTACCCATGAACTTGATGAATGGAGGCACAAGCGACATCAAGACAGCCAACATGATGGAAGGCAACAAACCAGTGATAAGTCCCATGAGCACGCTTGGCAAGTTGTTGATAAATCTCAAAAAGTGCACCTTCTCAGTCAAGTAGTTGATGTTGGAAATAGTACCGACCACAGCAACTGGAATGGCCCAGAAGATAATCATCAAGGTCAACACAGACACAGCTCCGGATTTCTTGAGCAATCTAACAGGGTACGAGAGTTTCAAGTTGGACCAGATGATTTCGTCTGGGGCAGCGTTGGTGACGGTCTGGGAGCCAGCTCTTCTGAAGATCTTGTTGTACTTGACAGCTTGCTTGGCCTTCTGCAAGTCCAATTGCGAGTTGAAAGTCAAGAAAGCAGAGCCAATGGCATTGGCGTGCAAGTAGTCGTCCTGTTGGGTCTTGATCTTGTCGTTGAGCTCCGGCAAACGTTCGGTGGCATACTCGAGGGTGTTGACCTTCTTGCCGATCAAGAACTTCAACTTGTGGTGTGGCTGTTTCTTCTCTGGCAAGTACGAGTCCAATTGGTCCGCAGGCTCAGGAACATCCTTACCCTTCTTGATGGCCTTGGCTCTGATCTTGAGCGACTTGTTGATCACCTTGTTCAACCCGGCCTCGTATTTGCCGGCCAACTTGGTTCTCTCCTTGACGTCCTTCTGCAAATCCTTGTAGTCACGAGCAAGGGTGATCGACACTGCAGCAGGGAACAAAGCCTTGAGTCCGGCCTCGTCGTCCCTCAAGTCCTTAGGCAAGGAGCTGATCAACAAGGTTTTGCTGGACACCAAGCTGTCGATGTACGGGGTGGTTTGCAACGCGTGTCTGAACGAGACGTAGTAGACCAATTCACGGTAGATACCGAAGATCACCAAGCCAAAGAAGAGCCAGGACAAAAACACATGGGCAAAGAATCTGTTCTTGTCCTTGACATTGGCAAACGAGATCTTGTCGAATCCCTTGGAGTCGGCGTACCCGTTGGTGGCATTGACGGCAAACAAGATCGGACAGATGATAAGACCGGCAAAGAAACAGGTGGTGGTGTAGAAGAAGAGGTATCTCAA
The DNA here is from genome assembly GCA_030578595.1 of Saccharomycopsis guyanensis. Classification (NCBI taxonomy): domain Eukaryota; kingdom Fungi; phylum Ascomycota; class Saccharomycetes; order Ascoideales; family Saccharomycopsidaceae; genus Saccharomycopsis; species Saccharomycopsis guyanensis. The sequence continues at coordinate 381,953 of JAJMSQ010000003.1, forward strand.
GAAGAAGTACCCATCAGGACCAGCTTGTTGGATAATCCAGGATTGAGGTTTCTTGAAAAGATAATTGATCCAGGCAAAGGCTCCAGAAGGAGCAGACTCTGGCTGTTCGGTGGAACGGACAGTGTTAACAGTGGCTCTAGGCTCGTAGACTCTGAGGAATTTCTTTCTGAGAATGATAAAGAGCCCAACAAAGATAGCAAACTTGATGAAGTTGACGACAAAGGTCGTGACAAACGCCGAGACGGAGGACCCGCTCTGTGTAGAGGTGGCCATGGTTCAAGTCGCTTAGGGTAAAGAAGGAAAAAAAAGTTCGCTGTGGAATGTAGGGCCAACCTCGTTTCCTAAATAATGGGTTTATTGTAAATAGGTCGCGGTTTTTGCTTGCTGTTTCATCTGCACGGTTCGGCGTGGCGCTGCACTTGCTGGCAGCGGTCACCTGCAAATCCACCGTTTAAAAGGTCGGCCCAGCGCGCGCAACATGTCGGGACGGCCGGGTAAACCCCCAATTGCACCCGGCCCGCCATCGATTGGGCAGGCAATCGTTGCTGCTAATGCAGGAGAACCCTGCAGTCGCATAGTACTGGGCACAAGCTGGCAGGCTGTAAATCCAGAGGTGTATGGGTATTAGCTGGGTAGTGTGGTACACACATAGTTTGCAGGCCTCAGGTATTCAGCCGCGTATATTTAGAGGGTTTTCTTCGCGACCTTGGAAAACTTTTCAAACTAGCTACGGGGCTTGGTGGTGACATCACAGGCTATTCTGGGTGAAACTCTGATTTAGCTGTGCAGCAAGTTCAGGGATCTCGATCATGACCGGCGACAGGTTAGCTCAGGGGCACAGCAATCCAAACTACTGGCTAGGTCTCAGAGTCACTACCGGTGTCTTGGATTTGCTTTCTCTCAGGCAACACCTCTTCAAACGCCTTTCTCCAGTCTCGGTGCTCAATCCATTTTGCAAGTAGAAGAAACACGTGCAACGAGGTCAACACTCGTCGTCCGCTGATCTTGATGAATTCATCGATGGGTAATCGTGCGGTCCGTAATCCTAGCAGTTTGGCTTTGTTGTAGCAGAGATGCTTGTACCTGCCCTTGTCCACAATGCCCCCAATGATGTAGGTCTCGCCCGGCTGCAACTCCTCGATTGTGTGCTCAGGCTCGTCCGCACTGAGGTAAATAAACGAGCTGGAATTCCCGCTGGCGCGCACCACCGCCTCCAAGTTGTCGGGGGTGTAGCTCATGTTTTTCCAGTTCTCGTACCCCATGTGCTTAGCATCGAACCTGTCCTTGATCAACCCACTGAACGACGTTGCTTTAATACTGATATATTTGTCCAACCGTCGGTTTTCTCCGTAGGACCGAGTCATCTGGGTACTTAACGACACCAACTCCCGCTCGTTCATCATCTCGTCAAACTCGCAGTCGTAGATCACACTGATCTCACTGTCGGTCTGGTTCTCATTGGTCTTGTCCTTCGAACTTCTATTCTGTAGATTCAATTGCTGCTTGATATCTTCAATTGACTCGCCCTTAGCTAACAACTCGGCAATCTCCTCGCGTTTCCGGGCCTTTGCGGCCTTTTTCTTCTCCCTCTGGTTCTTCCGGATCTCGTCTTTTTTCTCTTCCCAGCGCAATCGTCGCTGCTGCTTCTTCCACTGACTTTTCGTCATTCCTTCCGGTAAATCAAGTTTAGGTCTCTTGCTCTCATTTTTCACCTCCTCCACAACCTCCGTGGTATTTTCCACTGGCTCTGCTTCCACTTCCTCCGTGGTTCTTTTCTTGTTGGGTATTTCTGGTGTCGTCTCTGTCATCTTGCTGGCACTACTCAGTATCTCCCGATGACTTGAAAAAAAATTTTCGCATGCAGCATCGGCCTCAACATGTATCAGTTCGAGCCCTTCTTTGTAATCCCCATTACTTTCTGACGATCCACACGAGGTTTAGCCTCAATATAATTGGGTTTGTCTAGTGGTCGTTTTCTGGTTTTCGTTTTCAGAGTTTGAGGTTTCAGTTTCTCTTGCTGATAATTATTAATCACCAGGTCTAATGCATCGGACACAAACCTCACAATATACTCCAGTGCCATGACATCAGACTCTTCATAACTGAAACTCGATTTCAAACTAGAGACTCTTCTCTTGACACCTTCTAAGCAATCTGCTTCAACCACATTTTCCAGTTTCTCTAACGTTGTGTTGATAAGATTCTCAAGGTAGAACCTGTTGAAACTCACTGCTTCTTTCACACTCTCCACCTTGTCTCTTGCTTGACGATTCAAACTGTCCAACTGCTTGATCTCTTCTTTTAAAGACCTGACTATTTTGACATAACTCTCTTTGTTCTCTTGCAGTTCACTGTTAAGATTCTCGACCATGGCTCCATTTGTAGTCTCCTGTTTCTTCAAGCCAACCATTTGAGCTTTCAGACTCCGAACCTCAGTCTCTAACTCCAGCTTGATTTTCTGTTCGTTTTCTAGTTTGGATTTCAAGTTCATCAGTTCTTCTTCTTGCTCTTGCATTTTCATTCCAAACGTCAACTCTTTCTTGGTATACCCTGATAAGTCATTGACGGCTCTCAAACAGTCTCCCACTGCCGCTATAATATTCACAGTGCTCTTATTTTCCTGTAGAGAAATTGACTTCAAGAAGCTGTCTGTTTCTTCTGATTTCGATTTCAACTGGCTGGTGTCGTCTTTCAAGTGTTTAAGAACTTCGTCGATCTTGGAACTTCTGGAACGGTAATCGTCAGTTTCGTCAAACAACTCCTCAAACGCTTTAGAAATAGATTCAAGCTCTGGAACTTTCTTAATTTCATTTATATTTTTATTTCTAATTGAGTTTTCAATCATTTCGAGAGTTTGCGTTTGTTTACTTTTTTCATCTTTCATAATGCTAAGCTCGGATTCCAGCTTTTGCAATTCACTAGCATAAACTTCTTTTGACTACTTAGTTAGCAAATACCAATTAAAAGATATCAAAGGTACTACTCACCTGTTGTAAATAATTTTCTAACAAATCCTTTTCTTTAATAAACCGATCACTAGATGCTGCCATTGTGCGTTGTTGCTCTACCGTTTCATTCTTGAGTTTCTCGTGTTGAGACCACAATGTTGCGTAACTGTCAGTCAACTGAGAATTATCTTGTAACAAACTGCAAACCTTCTTCTTTACCCGATTGCACAATTTATGTAGATGTTTAGTTGCTTCTGGGCCATTTGAAGAGGCCGTATTGATTTCTTCCATGAGTCTTTCAAGCAACAAAACGTCTGGAGAAAGCGCCACATCGGAAGCATTATCACCATCGCTGACAACACTGGCAGAAGATAATTTCCCTGAGCTCTGTGAGAAGAAAGTTTCTGCTTCTTTGGGTTTGGTAAATTGTGACAGAAGATTTGATTTGGTGGGACTTCTTATGGTGATAGATTCTGCTGTTCGGTTTCCCTTCTTAGCACTAGGACTAGGTGAAGACATATCATTCTCAATCGGACTAGAAAATCGTACGCTCTTTGTAAAGATTTTCTTACCAAAAGGACTGAGAGTCACTTCTTTTTGTGGTAGAGTTTCACCATTGAATGGGTCGTAGCTGGTATTGACGTCGTATATCGAGGAGGAATCAAAACTGCCTTCCGGCAACTGATGAACCGGTGAGATTTTCTTCATGAAGTTAGGAGCTAAGTTCTGGAACCCAAAGTCGTCAAGAGATTCTTTTGAATAAGACTCTCCACTACTACTGCTGAGTTCTAATTGATCCAGCATGTCAATACACAATACCAATGATTCTGCAAGCCGTGGCACAGAGTATTCGATGGTACTGATCGATTTGGCGTTTGATGGATTCTAGGATCGTAATAAGTTTTAAAGAGACTAGATGCTGAATTTCTTGATTCATTATTAAGAAGAGAGGTTTACTACAAAATTGAGCAACCTGTGTTTGCTTGTGCCTTGAGGCAGATCACAAAACCCAGGACGCATGTTGACAATCAGGCAGAAAAACTGAAATTTTGATGGATGCGATTGTGGTGCATTCATCTCGATGTCGAAGAAACGAGAAATTGCTGAGACTTCAGTCAAGGCTGCTGCCAATAAAAGACGGCAAGTTTATAAACCGATGCTAGAAAGTCCGTATGAAATAGATTACTGGCCTGCTGTGAATAATGAACAGAGCATTGTGGACCAATTGACAAGACTTATTGAGAGTGATCAGATCAAAGATACAGGGAAGGAAAAGAATGAGAGGATTGTCCATAATATAGTTGGCAAACAGAAAGGTTCTAAGAAAGAAAATAAAAAAGAGGATCAGGATTCTAAACTACTGGAGAATCGTGTTACTGTGGGATTCAATTCGGTGACTGCATTACTTGAGAGACAGGCTCAGAGGAAACGCAAGCTACCTGATCCAGTTACAGCAGTGTTCATTTGCAAAGAGGATATCCGACCCAAACTACTAATCGAGCATTTTCCTGTGTTGTGTTTCACTGCTTCGAGGACCAGTAAGGTGAAACTTGTTGGGTTGAGCAAAGACTCGAAACTGAAGCTCAATGATAATGGGATCTTATGTATAAGGAAGTCACTGGATTGTGAAGAACTACAAAAATTGGTTGATGTTGAAGTGGGAGATTTGAAGATTCCATGGTTGGAGAATTTCGATTATTATAGACGTCCTAATGTCCAGGTGGTGAAATCCACCGCACCTATAGTTCAGAAAGTGAAGCAGAAAGGGAAGCAGAAGCAGGAGGGGAAGCAGAAGCATGAGGAAGGTCGGTGAGAGCTCTTTCTACAGTAATTCTAAGAGTAGTGATCTGGCAGGAAGTTCTTGAGGACTGATCTGGTAAGTCGACGTCATTCGTCTAAAATTAGAAGTTCAGGTGGAGCAAGTTGGACTTTGAACTTTCCAAAGTTACAGATCAAGCAGAAACTAGAAACGACGTCAGCAACAAGTCTCCGAAGTCACAGACTCTCCATGTGGAGTATCACAGCAAGTGAGACAGAGCAATGGTACTTGAGTGCTTAAACTTATTTTATACCTCAATGCTGACTGATTGCTATCATACAAATTTGAACTATAATAGATTATTGAGAAATGTAACTGTGCATTTAAAAGCAAGCATTCGTAAGTTAGTTTTAGTTGCATTAGCAAGTAGACACTCTATTGTCTACGTCTGTAGCTTAGCCATCCTCAATTCAAATCGGAAAGGAATAAGCACTCGCCATGTGATTTATTTCTCCATTCACAACATAATCAACAATGCAATCTCCAATATAATCTACCATTGGATTTAGTTTAGTTGTCAGGGCAATTCCATCCGATATGATCTAGTGAGGATGTGAGTGATTACTGTTGCAGATGCAGCATTTCCAATTTGGGACCGAAGCTCACTAATACTGGACCAAACCTGGGGTTGATTAGCGAACCTCCACCATGATCCCATCATCATTCCAAGAAATCCCAATTTTTAGTCACAAAGTTTTGTAATATTATATTCCAAGTGTTTGGACCGTGTAAACTCAATTCGACTATAAATACAGGTGTGTTTCTCCCATTCCTAGATCTGGTTTAGCATGATCAATTACATACATCCAATTATTATCCAGTGAACATCATCTGAAAAGATATATCATAAAAATTCAGAGATTATGAAATTAGCAGAGGCTCTTAGATTAAAGACTGATTATGTCATTCAGTTAGAGAGAATGCGGACCAGAATCAACACTGAGTCGATTATGGAGGAAGGCCTGGAGCCAAACACAGATATCCAGCCGCTTCTCACCGGATACAATACGCTTTCTAAGAAATTGCTCAAGTTAACAATTGATATCAATCAGGCCAATGCTACCAATACGGTAACGTATCCTTCGTATTACGACAATATGGCCAACGTCACCTCGATTGGAGACGTGAGCTCTAATAAAGTGGACCCAAAAGTGATAAAGACAACCAAGACTGTGATGGAGGCTCTTGTCGAGAGAGAGAGACTCAGCAAGGATATTTCCAGTTACAAGTCTTTCTTGTCCAATGCACAGCCATCTCAGAGATACAATGTGAAGGATGTCAAGAAAGTGTCGGCACTCAACCTCAATAAGCTCAGAAAAAGAGTGGATGCAATGTCCAAGTTCCTTCGGTTGGTCGATTCTTGTCTCCAGGAGAATAACTGGGTGATAGAGTTTCAGTCTGACGAGGAGTAAGCATTGTAACTAGTGGGACTCGCTATGGATAGAACTATCCATGAGTGGGCTCCCCTCATGATTCACGATTATATGTCGGTAGCTTTGGTTGACTTTATGCGAACACTATCTCAGCGTCGTTGCGATAGCCGCGGATTTCGTAACATTGCTGGCAAATACTCTTTCTCAGTATCTTCCAGTATTCAATTTCCAATATGTCATTCTCCATGAAACGAACACTCGTACAATTTACAAGTTAATACCTGGTGTTGATAAAGATCCAAAGTGAGGGTTGGGAATGGGGATATATAACAATACACATTACAGCAAGGTGATGTAGGACTTTAGAGGTTGTAGTTAAGTTTTGTATTCATTAATCATTAGTGACGTTTCTTGCCTGAAGCTCTCAGCTCATCGTAGTAACTTGGCAGCCTGCCTCAATGGTCGACTGAGTATACTTGATAAACTTTGCAGAGTCGCAGAGTTCAATACTGGAAGACTGTCTTTCACTGGAGAGTCTAGATGGGAATGGTTCACCACATACAAGAGAGCTTTTGCTCTAGTTATAGCCAGATAATAGAGCATGTTGCTTCGCTTTCGTGGGTCTCCAAGAAGAAACACAACAGGGAACTCGAGTCCTTTGGCTGAATGGATTGTGGAGATGTTGAGAGTGCCAGGTTTCACCCAAGCAGATTTGTCATTGTTGAGAAACCATTGTGCCAACGGAGTGTCTGTTCTGGTGAGAGACGAATTGTAAAGACTGTTGTAGAAATCAACAATCTGATGTTGAACGAGATCGTTTTCTTGTCCTTTGAATAGTTTTGTACTGATACCTGAATGTTTGAGATGTGCAAGGATAGTTTCTATGACGAAAACTGGGTCGTTATTATTTTCAGAGTCAGTCAATGATTCCATCGCCTGAGTAGTTGCTGCTACAAATTGAGCGACATTTTTGCTCAAGGTTTTGGTTTGTTTAAGATATTGCCAAAGTGTGGAGTCCTGTTTCATTGCCTTTGAAGCTAGACTGAGAGTTGTAGCAGGACCTACTTTTGGAACAAAATTAAGAAGTGACATGAGCGCAAGATCACTGGTGTCTGGTTCAACCAACACTTTAAGAACGTTCTGAAGATTGACAGCAGAAGTGGATGACCAGTAAGGTGCAGCAGTTAGCTTGGTACAACTTATACCGTAGAGTCTTGCAGCAAGTTTGAAATCATGGATTTCTTGATTAGTTGGAGCCAACACTGCAATGTCTTGGATAGAGATCAAGCCATCAGTTGATTGAATCAATCTCTGGATTTCTTGACAGATGAAATCAAAGCTTTCAACAGAATTATTGAATGTTTGATGGACTGGAGCTAATCCTTGTGAAAGATACTGTGTAGCCAAATCAAGCTGCGAGTAATCGTTGGCGTACAGGATAAGCAGCTTTGTGGATCGGAAACTCTCAGTCAAAGAATAATATTTCAAAGATTTGGAACCACAGCTCAGTTCAATAAACGTCAAGTATTTGCTACTTGAACCTAGAAACTCATAGATTGTTTGATTTGGGTCACCGTAGATATCCACATGGCAATCTGCTTGCAAGATCAACAGAATGAGTCGATACAAATCACCATTGATATCTTGAAACTCATCAATCATGATAACTTCGTAACTGTCAAGAATTTCAGGGTGAGCTTTCATGAGTTCTACGGCTTTATCTAACAATTGTTTGAAAGTGATCAAGCTGGACTTTTCAATTGCAGGTAATACTTTAATCAATCTTGGACTTTTGGCTTCAATGTACTTGTCAACAGATCTAGCCTCGATGTTCGTCAATTTTGAAATCAATGCTAAACTTGAACTATGGATCAATTGAATAGCTTCACCAGATTCAGTAAGAAGTCTTTGAGCATATGAATGGAAAGTGGATACTTCTACTCCATCGACTTGAAATGGAGCCAATTTTGCTTTCACGTTATTAACAGCCATGTTGGTCAAACTTAGCACCAAGATCTTGCTGGGATCCATTCCGGACTCTACAAGCTTGGCTATACGGTAAGCCAATACTTGGGTCTTACCACAACCAGGACCTGCAACCACAGAGTGAATAACCAGAGGATCATGGTCCAGTTCAATGACTTCCAACTGTTGTTTTGTCACTAGTATATCGTCTGACATTGTTCCTTAGCTGCTAGGACTGGGTTGGCACATAGAAACAGACTGTTAGAGAATTTGTGTGAGAAGCTAAGGTAAGTTTGTAGTTGAGATCAGAAGAAAGTAGCAGAGTGTAGATAGAAGAGATCAGAAATTATGCATGCATGGTAAACGGAGTTTCTGGTGAGTTATGGTCTGCATTCTACATTCTAAGAACGTCCAACAATAATGCTACAGAGTTAATGGAATTGAATGGTTTTTGAGCAGTAGAAATAAACAAGAAAATTGAATAAGATTATAAATAAATTTTTTATATTCCTCACATATTAAATCGACTATACTACCGCCGCGAGACCACAGCACTCCCACAATAATGTGGAGTAAAGATCACCCTACCGACGCGAAATATTTGAGAAACCACGAATCGAGCTTCACTATAGTGAAATTTATAGACCATTGATAATGTCACCTCCATTGAAATTAGAACTCCCTTGGGTTGAGAAGTACCGTCCAAAATTACTTAAAGACATTGTGGGCAATCATGATACGATAGAGCGGTTGAAAGTGATAGCAGAAGATGGAAACATGCCGCATCTTATTATTTCGGGATTACCAGGTATAGGGAAGACGACTTCGATCCACTGTTTAGCACGGGAACTTCTAGGAGACTCGTACCAGGAAGCCACGCTTGAGCTCAATGCTTCAGACGACAGAGGAATTGAAGTTGTGCGGAATAAAATCAAGCAGTTTGCTCAGAAGAAAGTGCAATTGCCTCCTGGACGACACAAGATCATTATTCTTGATGAGGCGGACTCGATGACTCCCGGTGCCCAGCAGGCACTTCGTAGAACCATGGAAATATACTCGAACACCACGCGGTTTGCGTTTGCCTGCAACCAGTCCAACAAAATCATCGAGCCTCTTCAGAGTAGATGTGCTATCTTGAGATACAGTCGAGTGGAAGACCACGAAGTGTTGAAACGGTTGCTTGAGATCATCAAGTTTGAAGACGTCAAGTATGCCAATAGTGGATTGGAGGCACTTATTTTTACTGCCGAGGGTGATATGCGGCAAGCAATCAATAATTTGCAGAGCACGGTGTCTGGGTTTGGGTTTGTGGATGGAGACAATGTGTTCAAGGTGGTAGATCAGCCGCATCCTAGTGTGGTGCGTGATATGTTGGTGAGCGCCAATCAAAAAGATATCGATAGTAGTATCCAGTTCTTGAACGGGCTTTGGGATAAAGGTTACTCTGCAATCGATATCATTACAACAAGTTTCAGGGTGATTAAAGGATTAGAAGAGATTGCCGAAGATAGACGGCTTGATATTATTAGGGAGATCGGAATCACCCATATGCGGGTGTTGGAGGGAGTGGCTACTTATCTCCAGATAGCGGGGCTTCTTTCCAGAGTGAGTGATTTGCCTTAACGAGTGGGTTTCTTTGAGAGTGATTTGTCTCAACGAGTGGGTTTCTTTGAGATTGGCATACCTTAGATAGTGGGGTTGCTTTAAAGGTCAAAGATCTATCTGAGCTAGGGCTCCCTTCCAGAATGAGTGATTTATCAAAGCTGGTGGGCACTCATTCTGGATCTATCTTAGGTTGGCAGATGTGTCTCATTGGGAGTCGACAACCGGTCGAGAAATAAACGTTGTGAGCATTTGGAAGTAGTAGTTAGGCGTAAGTGGAGTGAGGTGTCTGAGTGAGGAAGACAGTGGTCGTTCGGTAAGCTGTAAGTAGACTCGGCTGATAGTGAGGTGTCTAAGAGTGAGAGATAGTGGAAGTGGAGTAGGTGTCCGGGTGAATAAGATTGGGAGTCGATGTCTATCAAGGCGGGCTGAGGGAACGATGTCTGAGTCAAGGTTTGGAGTAGGATGTCTAATTGAGATCCAGAGAAAGATGTCTGAGTGAACTAAAGATTGTCTTAATGATCCAAACTACAGAGTCTAAGCGAACTAGGAGTAGTTCCGTCTCAGAGTAGAGCAATTAAATGGACACTCAGAGAATGTTTAAGTGAGACGCAGAGATCTAAATGGGAAAGATGTCTAACTGGGAGAAATGTCTAAGTGAATTACGAGGAAGGTTCTCCGGGAAGGAGTGTCCTGTGAACCAGGAGTGTCCTGTGATCGAACCACAATGTAAATAATAAAAGGGAGGTGTCTCAGAGATCCAAACGACGATGTCTAAGTGATCCAGAGTATAATCTCTCAGTGATCCAGATACAATGCCCAGTGATCCAAACTACAATGTTTAAATTGCTATTGTACGATATCTGCAGTTTCCAGTACTAATCTAAATTGGAGCACCGCACTACTACGGACTGCTCCAAACCCCCTCTCTATTGCCTACCACTATGGCCAGACTCTCTACTCTGATATCTATTATTATCTCACATCCAGACTATCTATGACCCTCTCTATCAACCCTCCAACCTTCTTCACTAGTCCTAACCCTATTCACAACCTCCTCGAAGAACCCGTCAACTTTGACATCGCCGTGCATATACCTATACCCAAACATTGTCCAAATGCGAATCACTTATTATAAACCTAAGTCCATGTTTGGCAGACAATGCCAACGACCGCAATTAGACTTCTGGGGCCCGTGTTCACTCTGGCATCTCCGAGACACTGGTATAACCCATGCTGCGGACCAACGCAGACTCGCCTGAATCTCCCGTAAATCACCCCCCCAGATCCTTGCTAGCCAGTGTCGGAATTGCCTATTCCCCAGTATGTAGGTCGGGCTAACTCCTGTGACCCCCGACGTATTTGTATTCATTCCACTAATCCCAGATTTGGAACCCTCGCTGCCATAGTCTCAGAGTCAAGGATAATATCTGACAACACACACATACAATGTATTCCCTGTTTACCTCGGCTGTCTGTCTTGTTGAATACTTTGTTCTCGGGTGTTCTTTTGGATCCTCCAAACCAGTCCCCGCTATTATCCCAGACACTGTGGTGTAGCAGTGCGGTTGTACGGTGTACGGATGTAGGTGTATGGTTGTTAGGTGTACGGAAGTACGGTGCACGGTTGTATGGTGTACGGAAGTACATTTGCACAGTCACACCCGCACTGTAAAATCCGTACCACCGTAACACTCTAGCTACTCCACAGCACATCAGTAATTGCAATCTGTTTCAACACCATTAGTACGACTACAGACCTCCGCTGACAACCAATTCTGGACTACCCACAACGATTTCCACTGCAGCTGACCTCTCCCCTGGGCTAACACATTCTCGCCGCCTAGAACCTTATCCGAGTTGGGCAGGTAATACCTGAATACTTCACTCGGGGGATATTACTAGGGGGCTGAAGCATTCCGTAGTTTCTAATTACTGGAGATCAAGACAACACACCAAACAATAACCGCAAACAATACAGCACCGTCCCGTGGACATAATAACAACATGGCAACGACGCCTAGATCTTCCCCGACTGTTTGAGAAGCGTTCTCGTCTCGTACTACAATAATAAGCTAGCACCGACACCCAAACATTAGCGTGGTCCTAAAAAGCTTACCGGCAGTGACAGAGACCTCTGACAAAGTTTGGCTAATCGGGGGGTGACACTGGTTTCTAAGGATACTAGGGGTGCCTGGATTGGGACTAGCTGCCCCTAAGCAATCCCAATGCAGCAATTAGCGGTAGCCTAAAACACTAGGTGGTGCATAAGCCAATTCCTATCGCATCAGTTCAGTAAATCACTATTGCACTGGAAACACTCGACCAGTTGTCTCCTGGTCAAAGCCGTCCAAAGTCGACCGCCACAACCGTGGTCAAACCAGTTGTAGAACCTCAAGTTGTCAACCGGCATTCTTGACATGGTTCTACGGTACTACCACCCTTCGCACCGGATCGGCACTCACAGAAAAATTATTTGGTCGCGGCCGCGGAGTCACGTGACCCAGGGTTAAAAACTACTCGTGACGCATCACCATGCGGTCTCGGCGCATATATGCGCGCCACGGCTGCAGCACTGAGTTCTTGTTTTAGTCTCACACTCTCCAGCAGGTATTTGAAATACAACCTGAGATCCTGCCTGGATTCCGAACCCTAATAGCCAGTTGTTTTTACACACCTCTCTTTTCCACCACCAGCTCGTCAAACAACAACTGCCTGCCACCACTCCGGTCCTCCTCGAGTGCGTTTGACTCTGCTATTGCAAATATTACCAAGGCGACACCTAAGCCTATTGGCCCATTCGCGTTTTGTTTCACCTCGCAACTATTATAAGGGACTGTCAAACTCAAGATAGTTTACAAACCTACCAGTTCCCGTTTGTTCTGACAGTTGTCCACCATGGTCTGCTTCTCCAGTAACTCCAAGGGCGCCTTGCTCTCGTTAATACTCTTGTACCCCTACGTGGTGCTGTCGCTCCAGATCCCCAATCTTTTTGCCAGACAGGCTCAGGAGGAGAATGCTTACTTGAACAAGTTGATTGCCAAATCCCTTAAGAAGCGAAAGTTCGAGCGTCGTGCTGTGGTCCTGAACGAGACTACTTCCGACACCTCGAGCTCTGTATACACCAGTCTTGATGATCCAGTGTATACTGTCACCACTGAGTCCAGCTCGTCTCTGGATGAATCCACCACCACCACCATTTCATCTGACGACTCGTCTTCCAGCTCTGACGAGTCCACCACCACCTCAGACTCCAGTGCTGATACCACCACCACCTCGGATGATTCTGCCACCACCAGCACCACTGATTCCACTTCCGATTCTTCTTCTGACTCCAGTTCCGACGATTCTAGTTCCGACAGCACTTCCGCAGCAGACACCACCACCAGTGACGATACTGCCACCACGGCCACCACTGCTGCTGACAGCACTTCGACTGCTGACAGCTCCGACAGTACTTCTACTGCTGACAGTAGTTCTGCAGACGATACTTCTGCTGCTGACACCACCACTGCAGCAGCTGCTACCACTGCTGACACTTCATCTACTGACACCACCGCCAGCTCTGACGCAGTGACTTCTACTGCTGCTGACGCTACCACTGCCAGTACTGATGCTGTGACCTCTACTGCAGCTGATGCTACTACTGCTAGCTCTGACGAAGTGACTTCTACTGCAGCAGATGCTACTACTGCTAGTACTGATGCTGTGACCTCCACTGCAGCTGACACAACTAGCGCAGCCACTGACGCAACCACTGCCAGTTCCGACGCTGTCACTTCTACTGCCGTAGACGACACTTCAGCTACCGACGCTACTACTGCTAGTACTGATGCTGTTACTTCTACTGCTGCTGACACCACTTCAGCAGCTACTGATGCAACCACTGCCAGCACTGATGCAGTTACTTCAACTGCTGTTGATGCTACTACTAGTGCTGACACCACTTCTGCAGCTACTGATGCTACTACCTCGGCTGCTACTGATGTTACTACTTCAGCTGCTACTGATGCAACCACTTCTGCAGCCACTGACATTACTACTTCAGCAGCCACTGATGCTACTACCTCTGCAGCTGCCAGTTCTACTGACATTGAGAGTACTGCAGTTGGTGCTACTGACTCTACCGACACTACTTCTGCCACTGGTGTGACTTCAAGCACTGACGTTGCTGCCACCACTGCTGCTTCTACTGGTACCGACACCACTAGTGCAGCCGTGGCTGACACCTCCAGCACCTCAGTCGACACCGCTTCCACTGCAGCAGTGGACTCTACTGCCGCTTCCGACACCCTTTCAACTACATCCGCAGCAGACACTGCTGCTGCTACCACCGGCTCCAGTTCGCTCTGGAGCACCGTCACGCCAACCACCGGTGCTACTGCCGAGGCTACTACTGACTCCAGTGTCACCACCGAGGCTGCCACTGCTGCCAGCACTTCTGCTACCGGTAGCACCACCGGGTTGCTCACCGACTCTGCTGCCACCACTGAGGCTGCTTCCAGCACCAGTGACCTGTCGGTGGTGGCTTTCATTCCAAGTTCTGGTACCTTCAGTGCCACCACCCTCACCGGGGTCAGTGTGGCCTCGAGCAAAGGAAGCACCACCACCAACTCCGACTGGATCCCATCTAGTACCATTGAGACCGACTCGTCTACTGCGTCGTCTTCCAGCACTAGTGTTCCTCAGTTGCCTAACGCCATTGCTCCTGCCACCCAGGTGCAGGTCACAGAAAACTACACCGTGATCACCATCGGGTTCAAGTCGGCGTTGAACTACCCGTTCGTGGTGGCCCACTCGTTGTCGTCGGCCCAGATCTTCCAGTACTTACCACTTGCCCTCACATACCCATTCGAAGGTGACAACACCGTTGCCGTGAAACAGTTGGTGCCGTTCCAGTCTCCATCGTTGCTGTACATTGTCACTATCGCCGAGGTCTACTATCCAAAAGACTGGGTCAGTGCCTTGAACGAGACGATCCAGACTCCTAACTCCAACTTCTACAACAACCCAGACCCCACCGAAAACTCGTTGGCCGACTTGGTCGACATCAACATCCCATTGACCGGCTTGGAGTCCTCCAGCACCGGCTCTTCGTCGTCGGGCTCCAGCTCAGACTCGTCCAGCAGCTCGGGAAGCGGTGGCTTGACCTCCCAGTCCTTGGGCTCTTTCGACTCTGTCCAAGGAACTCAGGGCCCTGCCAACAAACGGTTGGGAGTCATCGGGACCACCTCCGGACTTTCTGCTGCAGTGTACATCTCGGTGCTCCTTGTGGGGTTCAGAATGTACAAGCAGAGAAAGGGCTCGTTGCCATTCTCCACTGAGCAGACCGGGAACATTGTGTTGCCGATCGCTGATGAGGACAGAGACGACTCGGAGTCGCTCATGAAACAGGTGACCCCAGAGCCTAACGTCCACATCAACCCAGTGTATGGCGACGCCCCAATAGAACGCCGGATGAGTTACCAGTCGTTCAAGTCGTACGCAACCTCGTCGGCCGATAATGCTAGCCAGTACCAGCCGGAGTTTGCAGACGTGCTCACCATCACCGAGGAACTCGAGGACGAGGACTCGGAGTTTGATTCGGACGAGGAGAACATCGACGCCATCATCCCTCACATGTCCCACCCGGTCCAAGACACCTGGATATAACCGGCGCTGTTTAACGACCCCAAAACCACATCATCATAATACTTCAAAAGTCGGCATATTTCTCCAACTCTACGGTTGAGCCTGGGCCCCAGCCCAAGGCATTTTCTCTTCTACACACGCGGGTTCTTTGTCTTCATAAGAATCTCTGGCGTAATAGACTTCCAGATTTTTATCAGTATACTATAACTTTTGTTGTTTCTATACCTTTCTACACTAATTACAAGCAGTCCTTGCAATACACATTTTAGAGTTGCCTACGTAGGGGTGCTAGCTCCCTGCTACTCACAAAGTCGCGTCGAAGATCATCCCATAATTTTCTCCAGACTCAGGGCTAGCCCATGTGTGTTGCATTTTAACATTCCAGGCTTAAACCAGTACCACCAGCAGATGTGAGACAATTCCACCAGGGAAGGAGTGGTGCAGCCAGGCAACTCCAACCGCAACCAAGGAGATCCCACTGCTGGGCCGCAGAAAGTAAAGCTACGGACAAACCAGAGCTCGGGGTTGTATATACAAAACCGCAAACCAAAGCAAGGATCAATGGTAAGGCGCAAACGTGAGCTCCAAATAAAGAATGCCCAGAAGAAAAAGGAAGCGTGGAATAAAAAAAGTAACAATGAAAAAAAAGCAAGAATGGAATCAGAAAAAGCAAGGTAAAGCAACATTGGGCGCAAGGAATAATACCACCGGGTAAGATACGAATGAGACAATAGCGCCCCAAAATGATTCGGGGGGTGTGAGCCGGGGGTGGAATTGAGGTTACGCGGCCCTGGCGGATTGCTCACCCCTCGAATCTCCTCCTGGAACATCCGCACATCTCTGTGAAGAACAATTTGAGCAAACTCAAAAATAGTGAATTGGATGATCACGTGATAACACAGATCCTGCAGCTTCTTGAGATTGAGATCTGATCTATTATTGATTGAAGTGTGAAGATGTGTCTAAAATTTGCTTGATTGTGATTTGGAGAAAAAGTTGAGAGGTCCTCTAGTAGAAGGTAATATTGGTATGTCGTATATTGATGATCGTGAAATGGGACTTGAAGGCATTATGGTACAAAGCAATTGCTGGATATAGAGTGCAGTTCAAAGAGCGTTGCTTGAGTAGTTCTACCTGTGTTGTTTGAGTATATCTTAGAGCTTAGCTCAAGAGAATAGCATGTGTGGATTCAAGATCAGAACTTCAGAACTTTCAGGAATCTCAATCTTAAACACTTTCCATATCAAGTCAAGCACGACAACCATCAAATAGTACGTAGAAAACAGAATACCAGATCACTTCTCAGCCCAATCTATCCAAAGTATAAAACAGTAGCCAACTCTTCACCGTCTCTATCGTCATAGTCAGGATCCACAACAATCTCTTCTTTTCGACATTCACATTTTTCGGTGACTAGGTAAAGCATACTAGCGGTAGGAACGGATATATAAAGAGCTGGCAACGAAGGAAGATACCGAAGCGCACTTGTTGGATTATTGCTGAGGAAGCTTTGAACCTTAGGAGGGATCTTGCGACGTTCCACATAAACTTTCTTATTGAGGCAGCATTCATCACACGAACAGGCGAAACAAAAGTGTCGAGGTTGCGGACGTTCTACGTCCCACCAATCAAATGTCTCTATTCTTAGTGGATATCTAGCACGGTTTTCTCCTCTCCTCCATGCTTTGAGTGCAGCCGCGCCCGACAGAACAGGAGCAAGAATAGATTCACCAGTAGAAGCGTTCTTGCCCTGGACACACACATACTCAACGGAGGTCTCATCTTCAAGAGCAATGCAAAAGTCAGGGAACAGCCCAGGGCAAACATCTACCGGAGGGTAAACCGCACAATTGAATGCATTTGGTAGTGCAGGTGGTACCTCGGAATCAACAACCGGAGTTGCCACAGGCGATGACAGCAGTTTCGCTTGTGACCCAGAATCAACTTCTGTTGTTTCGATTTCAGTCGCCTCTAACTGCTTAGTTTCGACCTCAGGATTAACTACCGTAGTTGCCCCAGACGATGACAGCAGCTTCTGACAGCTCGCCAAAAGGTCCACTACCAATTTCTGTCTTTCTTCACCGAAACCGATATAGTATTTGGGAATCCCCGGTCTGCGTGCATGCTCATGACGAAGAGTCATGACATACTTGTCAAGATATTCAGCGTACTTTTCCAATTGATCGGCAGAATATTTATGAAGTTGAAATCCATAGACGAGATTCAACGGATGCTTGAGATCGTAATAATGCTTATAAATGGGGAAGGTGATGTACGAATCTTTATCCAGTGGTGAACCAATGTATGTCGGTTTGATCTTGCGTTGAGGTAGATCTTCATCATCAGAAACACCCGAAGTTTCTGTTGTGAAATCTAAATCTGTATCGTCGTCCTGACTGATGTTTATGTGAGTTTCTGAGCTGACCACTTCAACATCTGCCGCAAGCTTCTCAACTTCCGATGCAGGCATCCCGGACCTGTTTGTGGGGTTGGTGAATTTAGAAACTGACATATCGAGCAGAATTCAAAACGTGTAGGAGTCTGTAAACGAGAGGATTATATCTGAGAGAACTGCAGGATCCTCGAAGTATAATTGCCCCAGTTTCATAGGAGGAACTCTTAAATAAGCTCAACTCTGAAGCGCGATATGAGAGAGAATGAGATCTTATCCTAAACTGTAGGGGTGAACAATTGAATTCAATTGTTGTCAATTAATAGGCAAACAGTCGTTATTCTTGAAAAATCAAACGTATCAGCCTAATATCTTTCCAAGATCGTTATTGAACGTTTGCTTTAACAACAGCAACGAATACTTGGTAATCATGTCTGGTTCTTAAGGGGTACTAATCATGTCAATCTATGTAGGGATGTTGTATGTAAGGATGTTAGATGTAAAGATGTTAAATGTAAGGATGTTGAGTGTAGAGATGTCAAATGCAAAGATCCAAGTTAATGATCATGTGACACAGTGGTGAGGCGCGTCCCTGCTGCATCATAAAAAATCCCAAATTTCGCGTTTCTTCGAATACGGTGTATATCAGAAATCCAGGACTTTGATGATGTCAAGTACTAGACCTGAATTAAGATTCTCTGACAATTCAGACCAGTCGGTGTTTTTCAAAAAGTTCAGAACTTTGACTGAGAAACCTGCTCAGACTCTTCGAGTTGCTGATCGTGGAGATTACTACACTGTATTAGATGAGGATGCATTGTTGGTAGCAGAGACAATTTATAAGACGAACCTGGTGGTGAAAGTCCATTCGAGTGCCCGGTATGTCACTTTATCGTCTCAGATCTTTTCCCAATTGGTGAAATTGTTTGTTGTTGAACAAGGGTACAAGATCGAGTTGTACGATAAGACTTGGAAGTTGCTTAAGAATATCAGTCCTGGTAACTTAGGGGACATTGAAGAGCTCAGCTCCGTGTCTGAAGCTGCGGGACTACTTGGTGCTGTTAAAGTGGTTGATAAAAGCGACGGCCAGTATGTTGGATTGGCATATATTGACAATAACTTGAAGCTTATTGGATACACCGAGTTCATTGACAACGAATTGTTCTCGAACCTTGAGAGTGCGTTGGTGCAATTGAACATCAAGGAGTGTTTGGTTCACAACGTCACTGACGAGAACATGGAGAAAGACCGGCTTTTGAAGAAAATGGTCCAGGTCATTGGCCGTTGCGAAGTGGCTATCACTGATGTCAGAAGCACTTATTTCTCCACCAAAGACCTTGATCAAGATATGAACAAGATCTTGACCGAGGACTCGTTCATGGTGTTGTCAACCCCTGAGGTTCAGTCTAAACAACTTTCGTTGGCCGCCGTCAATGCTATTGTCACTTACTTGAACTTGTTGGCTGACGATTCGTTCTATGGGACGTTCGAGCTTGAAGCTTGGGCTCCAGAAAAGTTCATGAAACTCGACTTATCGGCTGTCAAGGCTTTGAATTTGTTCCCTACTGCTAGAGACCAAGGCACTAAGAACGGTAGTATTTTTGGGTTGCTCAACCATTGTAAGTCTGCCGAGGGTCAGAGATTGCTTTCGAGATGGATCAAACAGCCATTGACCGACACAAACGATATTAGAGACAGACATTTACTTGTCGGGTACTTGATGCTGGACACACAGTCGAGAAAATCGCTTCAGGATGAGGTCTTGAACAGTGTTCCTGACATTAGAAGATTGACTCGGAAGTTGACCAAAGGCAAAGCCAACTTGGAAGACGCAGTGCGGATCTACCAGTTGGTGTTGAAATTGCCCGAGCTTCTTACGGTGCTTGAACAAGGACTTGCCGGACTTGACGATCAGTCTCTTGAGTTTCTTGAGAACGACGATGAGAAAACCAGAGTCAAGACTTTGCTTGAGAAGCAATGGATATTGCCATTACGCGAATCTCTTAACTCTTTGCTTAAGTTCCAAGAGTTGGTCGAAACAACCATTGATTTGGAAGCTCTTGACAACCACGAGTATGTGATCAAACCAGAGTTCAACGAAGACTTGCTTCTGATCAAAGAGAAGTCGGAGCTGCTCATGGACAAAATCAGAGCGTGCCATTTGAATGCTGCTGACGACTTGAACAAGGACGCAGAGAAAAAACTCAAGCTTGAGAACCATCATACTCATGGCTGGTGTATGCGTCTTACCAGAAACGACGCTACAGTGTTGAGAGGCAAACCAAAGTACCATGAATTGCAGACTGTGAAAGCTGGTGTGTTCTTCACAACTTCTGAATTGCACGAGATCTCTGACGAATACAGCTCGTTACAAGCAGAATACAAACGAACTCAGACCGGAGTGGTTAAAGAAATTATGGATATCACTGCTACTTACTCTCCATTGTTGGACACTCTCCTGAACAGCATTGCCGAGATCGACGTGATTGTGTCGTTTGCACACTTGTCATCGTTTGCACCTATCTCCTATGTCAGACCAAAGATGTATGCCTTGGGAGACCCTAGTGGTAAGACAGTGGTCAAAGAGGCACGTCATCCATGCTTGGAAATGCAAGACGACGTTTCTTTCATCAGCAATGACATCGAACTTGTGAAAGGCGAGTCTGAGTTTTTGGTGATCACCGGTCCTAACATGGGAGGTAAGTCGACCTACATTAAAACCGTGGGGATCTTGAGTTTGTTGGGACAGATTGGTTGTTTTGTGCCAGCCCTGAGTGCTGACTTGTGTATTGTCGATGCTATCTTGGCCAGAGTTGGTGCTGGAGATTCTCAATTGAAGGGAATCAGTACTTTCATGGCAGAAATGCTCGAAATGGCAAGTATCTTGAAAACCGCATCTAGCAATTCGCTCATCATTATTGACGAATTGGGAAGAGGAACAAGTACTTACGATGGATTTGGATTAGCATACTCGATCAGTCGACACATTGCAACCTCCAAGAAATGCTTCACCTTGTTTGCTACTCATTTCCACGAGTTGACCTCGCTTGCAGACAAGATCCCAACCGTCAAGAACTTGCATGTTGTGGCCCATGTCAGCAGCGAGCAAGACGAGAGCGACATCACGTTGTTGTATAAAGTGGAGCCAGGGATTTCTGACCAATCGTTTGGTATCCATGTTGCGGAAGTCGTCAAGTTTCCTCCTAAGATCATCTCGATGTCTAAGAGAAAGGCATCTGAATTGGAAGAGTACGGAGGAAAAGCCAAGGACGACCCGTATGTGGCTGACAAAAGAAGCAAATGCAATCCTGAGGAGGTTTCTAAAGGTAGCGAGTTGTTGAAAGGGATCTTGCAACAGTGGAAGCAAAGAGTGGAGGAACAAAAATTGGGTAGTGAGGCAGCAGTTGCCAGTTTGAAGAACATGTTTGAGAATGAGAATGGCGCTGCTGTGAAGAATGACAAGTTCTTGCAAGAGGTGTTGTCATTATAGTTGGTGGGCGACGATGTAGAAGTATATGTTTTAAATGTTATGTTGGCTGTTTTTTAATGTAGGAGGAGGAGAGAAAGATTCGCTTATGTTTCAAAGAGACAAATCACTAGAGTGTTCTACCTAACTCATTCAGTGCTCCACACAACTGTTCACTTATTGATCATGTATTACTCAAGTAAACATCGAATATACCAAATTCACAATTCAGTGTTCTACGAAGCCCCAACTCATTCTCTACACCGCAAACTAATCAATCATATATTATTCAATAAACACCATGCCACTTCTAATCTAAACCAATCCTCTACATCATGAAACTGAATATACTGCCCATATCCACAAACCGTCTTGCGGAATTGTTCAAGTACTTGTCGACTATGCTCTGGCAAAGCTCAAAGAACTCTTTATTCTGCTCTGCCAACACATTGACATGCTGTGGGTTCAACTTCTCTCCGTATTCGAACTTCAACGTCTGCTTCTTGTTAGCTTCCACATCAAACATTGTATGGAAGTACATAAGCTGACGATACAATTCCTGGTCGTTGTACTTATACTTCATCAACCCTTTGCAATCATCACCAAGACACTTTCTTCCATAAACACTGATCTGTCTTGTAGTGATTCCACACGATGGATCATCACAGACCAACCATGAGGAATAGTACACAGAAATGAAGGTTCGAATCTGCTGTTCCAACTGACTAGTGATTCTTAAAGTACCAATAGTTCTGTTGCAACTAAGACAGAACACACCTCCAGCAGTCATCTTGTATTTGTCTGAAGGAATAATGCCTCCAAACCTGAACTTCACTCCACAGGAACAGTTAATGGCAAGGTACTTGGCAAACTTGTACCGTTCCTCGTCACTGATGGTGCTTTCCAATGGCACCAACCCGTTAGCGCTGGAAGCTGCAGCTCTCTTCTCGTAACGACGTCCTTCAAGCCCAAGACAGTTTGCAAGACGAACCAATTCTATTCCTGGATAACTCAGAAGCAATCTCTCTAAAGGATTGTAGAGCTGCTTCTCAAGGTAGTATTTAGGATCAGGACGAAGCTCGGAGTTCCTAGCTAACACTTCCTGCAAAGAACGTGCTCTTTCAGCAGGCAGTCCTTGGTCACCAGCAGTTATCACGTAAGTGATCACACTTCCAGCTTTAATGATTTTACCTTGCTTTCTCAACCGGAGAGCAACTTGCACCTGCGGCATGTTCTTGCCTCCAGGATAACTGCTAGGGTCCTTGGAGAGCTGGGTGTTGATCTTGAACTTCTCCATTGGAATCTCGTTGTTGTTGATCTTCAGAGTCAAGTCCTCCAAATGCTGATAGATTTCAGTCAACACTTCCTCAGCATCTTCATCTGACAAGATCTTGTTCAACACGTAGTTAGAAACTTCCTTAGTCAATGGCGAGAACTCTCTTCTTCTAAGATCCAACCCTTTGACTTCCAAGTTTTCAATCAACTTCCCGTCTTCACCAGGAGTCACATTGAGTGCAGCATACTTCTTCTTGGCATGCAACAAGATACTCTTGAACACATTGTCAAGACCAAGCTCCAAGATAGTGTGCTTCGAGTTGACAACTTTCTGGAACTGTTCTGCTTTCTCAAGGGCTCCAGCATAGTCTTGGAGTCCTGTGTTGATCATAAGCGAATCAGTATCACCATAGATTGTGTGTAACTCAATAGACTCTGCCATTTTCTTAGTCTCCATGAGGATCTCTCTTCCCTTAGCAGTGGTAAGCATAGCCAAAGCCTTGGCGTAGAACCGACCTTTCTCGTAACCCAAGTAACCATACAAAGAGTTGGCTTGCAACTTAAGGGCCAATTGCTTGGTATCAAACGAAGCTCTTTCACTGGCACTGATGCTTGAACTCTTCAAAAGTTTCTTGACTTCCTTTCTTCGAGTCACCAACGTATGAAGAACACTAGGCAAGATTCCTTGTTGCACCTCAGGCGAAGGATAATCTGGAAGATCACTCTCATTGTTCGACCGGTTGAATTTTTCTCTGTCGATAGTGGTGAAACAAATATTGTACTCCTGAATGATACTAGGATACAAAGAGTTGAAATCCATCACCACCACGAAATTCTTGTGCAACCCAACCTCTGGCTCCAACACCAATCCTCCCTTGTACTGGGCTTTTCTAGAACTGGTCTGTTTCTCTTCTCCGTCATCCTGACCTTCTTCGGCAGAAGGAACATACTTGGCCCAGTCTCTATCTGGCAAAATAAATCCGTTCCGCTTGAATTCGTGCAAAAGAAGAAACTCAGACCGGTCGATACGAGTTCCTCCCAAGGTCCGTGACCATGCGTTACCTACAATGTTGGTCAACGTACGAGACAACGAGATAATCTGCAACTCCAACCCCACCTCGACAGCAACCAAACACCGTCTCTGCAGGAACTCCAACGCAGCAACAAGGGAGTCCGAGTCCTCAGAGTACTGTGACTGGTTGAGATTGAGGTCCAAGTTATAGAGTTTCTTCTTGCAGACCAAATCGTACATCTCTGCCAAGTCCCAGGTCTGACATTTCTGGGTGATCGAACGTCCCAACTCGTTGGAAATATCACAGACAAGACGACCCTGGAAGATCTCTTTGATCCGCAAATTGTTTAAGAACGAGTTCCCACTGTATTTGGTAGGACGCATCAATTTCTCCGGCCAGACTTTCCGGTTTCTTCTACCAAAGTTAGACCAAGTAGGAACCTTGAGCTGATGCATCCGATGGATCAAGATATCGAGCGACAGGCTCTCAAGATTGTGGCCCAAGAAGAAATCAGGGTCGTACACCTTGACCAAGGCACACAAACAGTTGATCAAAAGCCTTTCAGTAGGAAACGTCCGGATATTCAACTTGCTCTGATGAGCTTTCTTAGCAAGACCTGGTGGGAAACTGGTTTTCAAAGCTCCAACAGGTCTCACTAAAGTGATTGTCTCGTCTGGTATTGTTGAAGGACTAAGAGAATCGAGTTCGACGTCTTTGAAGAATGCTAAGGACACAGCTGCCACTTCTTGCTTGTTAGCTTTCTCGTTGAAAATCGACTGCACATGCAATCCAAGACAATTGCTGCGAGGAATTGCTGATGCCTTGTCGTCAACAGGCACGATATTCTTAGGAGTGCTCACTGCAATCTCCAACTGACAATGTGACACGCTTCTCAACGAATCAAAGTCTCCGTTAGAAATTTCAAGCCAGCAAGGGCCCATGATATTTTTCTGGACAACAAACGATTCAAAAATGTCAGTGTTGACTCCAAATACCTTGGAGAATGTTTCTCCCACCAAATCCTGAGGCAAAGTTGTGCCCAGGTTTTTAGGTGCTTGGTATGGCATCATGATCTTCAAGTATTCTGCTTCTTTAGGAACATTAGGAAGCTCAAACGCGTACTTTCGAGTTTCGGGTTTGGCTTTAAGAGACTCGAATCCGTACATGCTCAAGATGTTGGGCACGATTTCTTCATGGACGTCATCAACAGTCACAGGATCCTCGGTTTCCTCACCGTCAACAGTTCGGAACTTTCTAGGCAACAAGTACAATTCACGTTCCATACCGTTGATCTGGAGAATGTTAGACACGTAGCGGCCGTCTTTGGTTTGTACCTTACCAAACAAAAGCAAAGTGTTGTCTGCTTCCGCATAATCCATCCAGTACATTCTAAATTTCCCGTTTTCGTCAACAACATCAGAAGCTTTCACCTTTTCGAACTTAGGTGGTGGATCTTGTGGTAAGAGAGGAGGTTCCCAGCTTGGTTTTTCCGGTTTAGCCGTGTATGTGTTAGTTGATTCTTTCACTGCCTGAATATTGACCGACCGTGTAAACTCAGTCACCGCTTTTCTAGGTCTCTTAGTAACAACAATCTCGTCATCGTCATCACTAAATTCTTCTTCTTCCTGTTTTACTTCTGGTTTCACCTCAGCAACAGGCTCAGCTACAGATTCTGTTACAAGCTGCTTTGTAGGACTGTTCAGCTGAGGTGGAGTAACGTCCATGAACAGATCATCAACATCCACAGCTCTAGACCGTTTCAAAATCCCAGGACTCATATCCAATTCAGGATCAGGAAGTTTGTTAAGTTTTGAGACCTTGCGAGTCTTCTTTGGCAAATCCAATTCGAAATCTTCCAAAATATCATCAACGTTCACCAGCTTCTTCTTCTTTGCCTTATGTGTGATACTCTGACTAGGCTTGAAGAATTTATTGATAGGAATACTCTTTTTCTCTGGCGAATCTTGAGACTCCATTGTTTCATCATCGCCGTCATCATAACTTTGATCCTTAGACTCATTGTTCCACTCGCCAGTGCCATCGTCCAAGTAATCATTGTTCACATCACCAACCACAAAGTCCTCCTTTAATAGCTGGTCTCTCTTTCGCTTTCTATAGGTTTCTTCATCAAGTTCTTCGTACAAACTTTCATATTTAGGCTCCTCATAAACAGACGACACCGAATCACCAGCACGGGCTCTTCTAAGAGCAGCCAATCTGTCTTTCTTGGATCCCATAATGATGCTACTTGAATAAAATAAAAATTGGGTTTTCATATATTGACATTAAGACGCGTACGCGTCGGTGGCACGTGAAATGCGCACGTGAGACAGAGACAATGTACCAACTGCATGGGTCTCACAAAGTATACCAAAAGAATGGGGTCTCACATCCGCCCATCAAACATCCTGACATCACATATCACAGATAGTACATCCTGACATCGCATTACACATCCCAACATCCACACCCCAACATCCGCACTGTGCAGAGCCAGATTCCACTGTAGTAGACCAGTCTCTGACTCCACCAGAATCTCTCAAAACCTTCCAACCACTTAAAGCTCCCTCTTTTTGTACATTGACACGATTTTACCTGGTTTGGCTTTACCTGGATCACCAATCTTGAAGAATGTTGGAGCTGCTTGCACCAACCATTTTGGATCCACCGTAGTTGCACAGTGCATGTATTCTCTTGAAGTCATCACCAAAGTATGATAGATGACATACTCTGCTCTTCTTCCAAACAAAGCACTGCTTGGATGCATGAATACTGGAGTTTCCTCAATAAGTGTTTTGTAGGCACCTTGTTCTTGTGGGTCTCTTTTGGCAGAGTTCTTGAAAAACCCACCACAGAGTGCTAGTCGAACTCGATCATAGTCTCTGCCACTCGACACAATAGGATGTTTATATTTGAGCATGATTTTAAGCAACTGGCCACGAACATCCTTTGCTTTCTTAAGAGATCGTTCTTGAATGAAATTCTCTTCTGCCCAACGTTTTGAGTAATCGTTCTGGACCCAAGTGTTGTAGACATTGAGTAATGTGATATGGTCTCCATTGATGTTGTGGAACTTGGATTTCTTCAAATCGGCTTGCTGCTGTTTATTTTTAGGCCGATAGAACACTGATTGAACCGACAACATTGCCACAATAGTGATCATCTCATCGCTGCATTTCCAGTCAAGAGACGCAATAAGTGATTTAGCCAACGACGGTTCCATTGGGAAGTCTGCCATTTTTCTTCCTAGAGCTGTTAACTGTCCTGTTTTGTCAAGAGCTGACAAATTGTATAATTCCTCTAAAGCAGCAAGCATTGTGGTTTGAGGTGGAGGGTCCATGAAATCGAAATGGAGCATGTCTTGAATCCCCATGGCTTTAAGCATAAGAATTGTGTTAGAGAGGTTCAATCTTTGGACTTCTGGAACACTGTTCGGCAACATCTCGTTGTTGAAAGCGTTTTCTGTGTAAAGACGGTAACATTTTCCAGGGCCAGTTCTTCCAGCTCTTCCAGCACGCTGGTTTGCTTGGGCTTGAGAAATAGGAGATACCACCAACGCATTCATTCCAAGCTTAGCATCATAAGCATTGATTTTCACAAACCCAGGATCAACCACATAAAAGATTCCGTCGATGGTGATCGAAGTTTCGGCAATATTGGTGGCTATCACACATTTCCGAGACCCTGCAGGAGTAGGTTCAAAGATCCGAGACTGGACGTCAGAAGGAAGTGACGAATACACTGGCAAAATAATAAGATCGCCTACCGATTTGCCTAGTGATTTGCACCGTTCAAACAAAACTTCACAGGCAGTATCGATTTCTTCTTGCCCAGTGAGGAACACTAATATGTCTCCTGGAGGTTCTGCAATGTGGATCTGAAGTACAGTGTCCAAAGATGCAGCCAAGTAATCGTATTCTGGTGCCTTGGTGTACAAGATTTCCACAGGAAACGTTCGTCCAGGAATCTTCAAAATAGGACATCCATGGAAATAACTGGAAAACTTACCTGAATCCAAAGTGGCAGAAGTCACAATCACTTTCAAATCAGGACGGTTCACTGCTGCCTGTCTCAAAAGTGCAAACAACACATCGGTAGCCACAGTTCTTTCGTGAGCTTCATCAAGTAAGATCACAGAATATTTACTCAAGTTGGCATCCATAAGGGCTTCTCTTTGCAACATTCCGTCAGTCATGTACTTGATCTTAGTGTCAGAACTCGACTTGTCGTCAAATCGAACAGTGTATCCTACAGTCTCCCCTACTCTACATCCCACTTCCTCTGCAACTCTTTTAGCAACAGAGGTAGCTGCGACTCGTCGGGGTTGAGTACATCCAATGATCCCACGTGCTGCAAACCCATCTTCCATCAAGTACTGAGTGATCTGGGTGGTTTTACCTGATCCTGTTTCTCCAACTATCACCAAGAACTGGTTTTCTCTAACAAGCTCAAGAAGTTTGGATCTAAGCTGATACACTGGAAGTGACTGCCGTTGTTCACTCATAGGAAGATCCACTCGTTTCCCATACTTGATCTTCTTGCTGGTCTGTGATTTCTGCCATTCACTCATTTCTTCTTCATCATCTTGGTTATTACCTTGAGCCAATGGATCAGAATGACTCTCTTTCTTGGCCCGGATAGCTCGTAACCGTTTCTCTTTAAGCTCTTTCAACTTCTTCTCTTTCAATTCTTTAGCTAACTGGCTTCCGTTCATTGCTGCACGGTTCATACTGCCGTCTGGTTTCTTGACTATCTTGAAACTCTCAAGTGCTTTCTTGTCATCTTCAACAACAACACCGGTGTCTCTCAAGAACCCTGGTGCATCATGTCTCACTTCAATATGAATATCTTCTTCTGGTTCAATGCTGACATCTCCTCCTCTGTTCGAATACTCGTCTAAATCTTCAGCTAATTCAGGATGATCATTGATAGAAATAGCTCCAGAAGAAACTAATTGACGCAATTCCCATCGTTCAGGCGACGTCAATCGTTTTCTGTTGCTGCTGCCAGACCCAAAATTTCTCTGAGGTCGTTCCTGTTCCTCTAGTCCACTGCTTTGGTCTATATTCTTCATCGACAAACTGATCCTGTTCTTCTCTAAACTCATGACTTTCACATAAACATGTTCTCCAACGCTCACCATATCTGAAGGATGAGACAATCGAACATTTGTAAATTGGGAAATATGACACAATCCATCCACAGGTTTGGATCGACCACCATCTCCAAGATCTAACCTGATAAAAGCTCCAAAATCTTTAATACTGACCACTTTTCCTTGATAAATCTCGCCTACTTTGAGTTCTAGTCTCTGTCTCCTCGTGGCTTGGTTCGTCTGTTTCATATTTCTGTCTCTCGAGTACGAATCAGGCCCGTACCTCTGTCTCTTGCCTCCATCATAAGAATCTGGATCATACCTCTGTTTCATACTCACACTTCTTCCAAACTCATCCACTTCTTCATTACCCTGAACCAGACCACCATTATTTCCTCGGCCTTCTCTTCTAATTCTTTCACCATCCAAACTGTTTTTTGTTCGCCTCTGAGTTTTAACTGATCGATCATTATTGTCTTCTTCATAACTCCGTTTACTAGATCGCAGAGACTGACCCTGAAACTCTTTAGACGACTCTTCTTTTTTAATCACAGATCCTTTCTTCAGTTCTAAATCCTTCCCCCTCACACGGCTACTCCGAATAACACTTAAAACTTTCAGAACAAACGGCTCTTCAAACGGTGCTTCATTCTCCACCAACTTTGATTTAAAGTCCGATAAATCAGCCGATTCTGAAGCTAAAGAAACCAAAAATTCAGCAACAGACACATCAGCAACATCACTAGACTCGATTTTCAATAAATCTAATACACTATTCACAACGCCACTGTCCATTGGTGACTTCTAGTCTGCTTACTATCTAAGAAATTAGTTAGAGATTTCACTACTCTGCGCCTCCAGGGCTCGCAA
The DNA here is from genome assembly GCA_030578595.1 of Saccharomycopsis guyanensis. Taxonomy (NCBI): domain Eukaryota; kingdom Fungi; phylum Ascomycota; class Saccharomycetes; order Ascoideales; family Saccharomycopsidaceae; genus Saccharomycopsis; species Saccharomycopsis guyanensis. The sequence continues at coordinate 411,402 of JAJMSQ010000003.1, forward strand.
CGCTACAATAAATTTCCTGATCCGTTGGACTGGTACAAAGCTCTAATATGGAATCAATTCATTCTTTGACATACAAAAATCTAACAATGCAAAAACTAAAACAAAAATAATGAAATCTTCATTTTTTCCGGGCGGCTCGAATTCAAGCCGCCTCAATATCCCTGAACGAATGTCGGTAGGAGTAGGGACCTCCATAAAAAACAACTAGCACACACCAGAGGATCACTCATGTGGATGTTCCTGGGCGTGTTTCTTTTGTTTCTCCACCACGGTTTCAATTGCCGCGTCTCTTTGACCAAACGGAATTGAATGGGTATGAGCGATAGGAGGTTTGTGTTCGGGTTTCTCCTGGTCTTTTTCCTGTCTAGTTTCGGAACTTTCAGTCTGGTTCTCTGCCGAGGCAGGACTTGCGCCCCAGTCAAAGTATTCTCTTCTGACTTCAACGTAGTCGTAAGCAAACTCGCCCAACTGGTCTTCGTCCATACCTTTGAATTCTGCTTCTCCGCTACTACGAAGATGACATCCTGGGATGTAGTTGATACCGTAGCAGATGATCATGGTGACGACAAACGAGTACCCTGCAGCAGCACAGATGAACGCAATCTGGATGTACAACTGTTTCCAGTTGTGAGAAAGCCAGCCTCCTTTGTGCTCAGTGACACCGTCCAAACCAACCATGTAGTCGGCAGCGAAAAGGGCGTTGAACAAAAGCCCAATGACTCCTGCAAGTCCGTGCTCTGCCAAGATATCTAAAGCGTCGTCGACACCAACCAAGTACTTGAACCCAGTAGCAAAGTTACAGATAGTAGAAGCGACGATTCCTTGGATGACCGAGGCCCAGAATGGAATGAAAGCAGAAGATGGAGTGGCAGCAACCAAACCACAAATCAAGCCGGAAGTAAGACCAATGATCGAGAATTTACGTTCGAGTCTCCAATCGAGGAAACACCAAGTCAAAGCACCAATAACACCACTCAAGTTAGTGTTGACAAGAGCAGCAACAGCACGCATGTTAGGAGCTAAAGCGGTTCCGGCATTGAAGAAACACCAGGACACCCACAAAAGCATTCCACTCAAACCGACCAACGAGCTGTTGTGAGGTCTGAACGTCTCAACTGGTTCAGTGAAATCACGAGGACCAAGAGCAATAGAGTAAGCCCAGCCTGCGAACCCAGACGCGATCTCCACGGCACCTCCTCCTGCGTAATCGAGGACTCCGTATTTGTATGCCCAGCCGTTAGTGTTCCAGATCCAGCATGCAATCGGGCAGAACACAAGGGTGGTCCAAATGAACGAGAAGATCAAGCAGGGGAAAATACGACCACGTTCGGCAATGGCCCCGACGGTAATGGCCATGGTGACACAGGCAAACATTCCTTGGAACGAGGCAAAGATGAGTTCTGGGTAGTCGCCGGTCTCTGTTTCTTGAGTCAACAAGTTTTTCATGCCGAATGACTCAAGGTTACCGATGAACCCGTTGGTGGCGGTTTTGGAGAACGCAAGCGAGTAGCCCCAGAAGTACCACTGGAACGTGACGACAAAGGTGGTCGAGATGACAATGAAGAGGAGCGAGAGACAGTTCTTACGGCGCGAGAGACCACTGTAGAGGAGACCCAAACCAGTCACCATGAGGATGATCATGGCATTGGAGGTGATGAGAAACGCCACGGTTCCCAGGTCGAACGTCGGGGTCCAGAGCTTGCGGGCCACAAGCACAGGTAGAGTAGCAGAGTCCATGGCTGTCAATGGAGAGCAGTCGGTATTGGGAGGGCCCTGGTGATTATATAGGGTCTGCCCTGAGGATTTCCTTTGCTGCATGAGCCCATGGGCAGCATGTAGCAGGACGCATGCTGGGAGTTAGATAACCGAACGCCGACGCCTGATTGGGTCTGCCGCTGATCGGGTTGCCTGAGGGTGCTTTCGGGTGCTCGAGCCAGAGGAGGTTGCCGGGTGTGTTGTGGTGGATTTTAGGATCGAGAAAAAACCTGTGGGTGGGAGAGTTGGGGGAGTAACTGGTGGTTGGATATTGTAGAAGAAGAAGTTCTTAATAGTTGGCCGAGCAGTCTCGAGTAAACACCTCCATGTACAATGTCTCAGTGCGGCCATTGGATTCAAAGATAAGAAAAAGCAGTGCCTTGATCCTTGGTGCCAAGTAACTGGATCGTAGGGTTGGAGTTGCCCAGTAGGTTGCTTGCTGGTGTCGGGGGTGGTCGTTGGGAGTTGTCGTGGAGGGTTGTCGTGGAGGGTTGTCGTTGAAGGTTGCTGTGATGCTTGGTGATGGCCGATATGTTGTCTGACAAATGCCAAGGTGTGTTGGTGGTGGTTGGATTGTACTGTGTATTACGGTGTGTCAGTGTACTGACAGCTATACTGTTACTCTACTATGTACTCTACAGTGTACTCTACAGTGTATTACACAGTGCATTCTACAGTATTCCACTGCTTGCTTGCTCTACATACTGCTCATGCTAAGTACCTTACTGCTCATTTTGTTCACCGACATCCTCTACTAGTCAATGCTCAGTATTCTCCCTCCTTAGATAAGGTTCAAGTCTCAGATAGGGAAACTAAAATATGCTCTCCAAATGTTCCATATAGCCGTACGAGAAAGGGTCTTATTTCGGGATATTTTTGGCAGATCATTTGGGGCGGCATGGGGCATGGCGAGAGCATTTCCATATTTTCACGGCAGGGCGTGGGCGTAATGTAATGGATGCCAACCGTTACAATTAATTGAGTCATGTAGTTTAATTGAGTGTAACATCGGCACTCGTGAACATGAACACTAACTAACTCGCTCACAATCTAATTTCCATTCACTCACCTCCATTGACTACCACCCTTGGCTACCTCCCTGGCTACGACCCCGCCTGAGTCCAATGAGGCTCAATTCATGACACCCTCGCAACGCCTCATTAGTCCGTCGCCAATTATTAGAGCCAGTTCCGAGCACTTGGAAGACATGGCAATGCCAATGCTTCTCATTTGCAGGAACCACTTCCCACCAACTGTCTCACTCATTTCCCAATTCTACTGTCTTATTCATTACTCAACTGCACTGCCCAATCTTAATCCACTCTACCATCTATCCTCTACCATCTATCCTCTACCATCCACTACCATCCATCCACTACCCATACCAACCATAACACAGCCACCGGTCCACTCATTGCCATATATTACATCACTCCGCCAAGATCTCAATTCCAGTCTTATCATTGCCAAAGTCTATTACACTGGTCTGCTACTCACTTGTATTCGCTCATCATTCTGATTTCACGTCAACCACCGCCCACTTGGTTTGCATTCACTTGCAGGGGAATATTCCTTCTACTGTGCTGTTCTACTGTGCTCTCATTCTACTCTACGTTCTACTGTACTCTACCACTTTACCACCTAAATAAATCTGCACTCATTGACTAGAACAATGCTCAAATAATAACAACAGTAAAAAATTCTTACCCTCACACTCACACACTCTCGCCCCCACCAATCCCAGATTAAAGCCAACCCACCTCAGACTTTCTGTCTCGGTATTTCATTCCCAACCTTCTTTCTCTGATTCTCTCTTACACCTGCCTGAAAATTGAGTCTACAACTCTATGTCAACTCTATATCAGCACATGATTTTCCACCACTTTACATACAACTGACTTCTTACTCATCAGCAACTTTCCAACTAATAAAGTCACAATTCAATTGGTCAGCTCTCATCAATTCCAAAACACAATCTACAATTCACTTAACATAGACTCACCTTAATTACAGGTGCATCTTAGATCCAACTGAGAACGCTCTTCAGGACTCACACCTCTCCACTCTACCACACCCTTGGCCCTCTACATGACTCACCGCCCAGAATTCGCCACTCCACAAAACTCAATCCCACAACTCCACAATCCAACTTTAATATTTATATCTTGCCACTGTCATGTTACTCACCACATCACTTACCAAACGGGGGCGTTGCCACCCACCACCACTTTACAACTTACCCGGCGCAGAAAATTTTTTTGAAAACCTCCACCGACAGTTTGAACAGCTAAATATTTGTATCACTTATAGTGGAGTAACACTTCTTTTCGCTTAGTATATCTACATCGTACAATGTCTGATTTACAATCGCAAACGCCGGATCTTGTCATCAATATAGGCAGTGAGGATCCCCAGGTATTAGGCGAGGCCCCAGAGTCTCCAGTTTTAGAAGGCGCCGATGGCGTGGTTGATGGCCATGAAGAACAGGACATCAACTTCCAATCGTTGAGTCTTGAAGAAGAAGAAGCAGAAAAGGCCCGTGCCAGAAAAGAGTTTGAAGAGGGCGGAGGTCTTCCGGAACAACCAGACAACCCAGACTTCAGTCTGCTCAATGCGTCGTCGGCTGAGATCATCAACCGTCAAGCCACGATAAATATCGGCACCATCGGCCATGTGGCGCACGGAAAGTCGACGGTGGTCAAGGCGATCTCGTCGAAAAACACCGTCCGGTTCAAGAACGAGTTGGAACGTAACATTACCATCAAGCTTGGATACGCCAATGCCAAGATCTACAAGTGTGAAGGATGTCCCGAGCCAGACTGCTACAAGTCGTTTTCGTCCAACAAAGAGATCCATCCAAAGTGTGAGAAATGTGGCGAGCGCTACAACTTGATCAGACACGTGTCGTTTGTCGACTGTCCAGGGCACGATATTCTTATGAGTACCATGTTGTCTGGAGCAGCCGTGATGGACGCTGCGCTTTTGCTTATTGCCGGTAACGAGCCGTGTCCACAGCCTCAGACCTCGGAGCACTTGGCTGCCATCGAGATCATGAAATTGAAGCATATCATCATCTTGCAGAATAAGGTGGACTTGATGAAACAAGAGCCTGCCTTGGAACACCAGAAGTCGATCAAGAAGTTCATCAAAGGTACCGTGGCCGACGGGGCTCCTATCGTGCCAATTTCTGCTCAATTGAAATACAACATCGATGCCGTGAACGAGTTCATTGTCAAGACGATCCCGGTGCCTGTCAGAGACTTCAGTGCTTCTCCAAGACTCATTGTGATCCGTTCGTTTGATGTCAACAAGCCGGGTGCAGAGGTGGACGAGTTGAAGGGAGGTGTTGCCGGAGGCTCGATTTTGTCTGGAGTGTTTAAATTGGGTGACGAAATAGAAATCAGGCCAGGTTTGGTGTCCAAGGACGAGAGTGGAAGATCGAGATGCAGAGCCATTTTCTCGAAAGTGGTGTCGTTGAACGCCGAGGAAAACTCGTTGAAGTTTGCTGTGCCAGGTGGGTTGATCGGTGTGGGTACTCTTGTGGACCCTGCGTTGTGTAGAGCCGACAGATTGTTGGGACAGGTGGTGGGAGCCCGTGGCCAGTTGCCTTCGATCTACATCGACTTGGAAATCAACTATTTCTTGCTCAGAAGATTGCTTGGTGTCAAGAGCGAGGGCTCCAAGCAAGCCAAGGTCAGAAACTTGGACGTGGACGAGTTGCTCATGGTGAACATCGGGTCCAACGCCATTGGAGCCAGAGTCACCGCGGTCAAGGCCGACATGGCCCGGTTGCAGTTGGCCAGTCCGGCCTGTACCGAGGTGAACGAGAAGATCGCGTTGAGTAGAAGAATCGACTTACACTGGAGATTGATTGGCTGGGCGACCATCAAAAGAGGAACGATTTTGGAGCCAATGCACTAGTGTATGCTTACAGTTACTATGCATTATAGATTATATCCGTCAAGACCCTGCTGGACTCTTGTTAAATAGTATAATTCATTACTAGTTACCCACTGTAGTACGCCACAAACTTGGGCATCGAGTCTGTCTCCATGAGTGTGTAGAGATGCTTGCCGATGGTTTCAAACAACTCCGCGATCCGATATAGTGTGTCCAAGGTGTCTGGAAACGTGTAGTCTGGACCCAGGCCGATTTCAATAGGATGGTGTTTCAATGTAGGAGAAGCCAAGTACTCAGTAGTTTCTTCGTCCGACAGAGCTCTTGTTTTGTCAAACGTGGTTTTAATAGGAGATTTCGGATGGCCCATTGCCTCTGCGATCTGTTGTTTCAATTGATAACTGATATTGACCTCGTAAGGTGCACCTGTAGCCAAGTACGAACCGTAGATGTTGTAGGCATTGGACAAACACACGTTGGCAAACTTAGTGTCGTGAGGATTATGTTTTAGAGTCTTCATGTCTCTTTTGAAGATCTGAAGCAAATGGAACGCATCGAAATTCTCAGCACATCGCATTTCTTCAAGGTAGTTTCTGAACATGTATCTCCAAGCAGCATCAGCTTGGAGCTGTGCAAAGCTGAGTTTCTTCAATGCTGGCCGTTTCTTCTGACCACTAGAACTCCAAGGAAGTTTCGATTTACCTTTTTCTGTGACAATATAAAGCTGATGACGACTCACTCGGAACTGTTTGTCTTTGGTGATCGAAGCAATAAGTCCTAGGTTCACCATATATTGAGCTAGAGTGATAGCTTCATCCACACTGAAGATGTCACAGCAATCCATCAACCATTGAGTCAATGCTTTGCTGCTGAAACACAATTCTAGTTCTGTACCGTCAGACAATTTTCTGTTGGCAAACAATCGCACTCCTTTGTTCGACACATAGTACTGGACGTGTGCATCTGATTCTGGATTGGTGAAGAATTTGTGTGCGAATGGAGACACAGTGTCTGTGCGATTAGGTTTCAGAACCACAGGAGAGTCTTCGGAGTTTGTACCAGAGAAGATCTCGTTGAATGAGATTCTACTGAAACTCGATAGGAGACCCAGGTTGTCGTCGAAATCGTCAACAAGAGTCTCAGGGATAGGGTCGTTGTCTTGTTTGGAGCTCCAGACATTAGGACTAGGACCCATGGCAGACACAAACAATAGTTCCACAAGGTATGGCGACAAGTATATACGATCAGACCTCACGCTTCGTTCGAATGCAAACAACGACATGGAATTGAAGCTCGAGAGAACAAGATCGGGTGCGTTGTGTCGTTTGTAGCCGTTGGATTTAAGGAACCGGTGGAACACTGCTACTCCTTTGGCAGTAGGTTGAAGCAACGTCGTAGGTTTAGGAGTGTTCCTAGTTCGGTCAACAGGACAATGAAGAAGTTTGGCCTCGAAGAACAGCGTGATGATCTTGGTGGCAAGCTCGAACTGGATCTCAAATGCATAGGAACTGATGATGGCCAGGTGGTTGATCTCTACTGATAAATGTTGCATGGTGTCAACTGCAACAGCCATTAGGAATGTATAACTATGATTGCCGTACCCCAACCCTGAAAACAACCCGTGTCTGAGTTTCGATTTGTCCTGCCATTCGACATTGAGAAGCAACGCACAGTATAAATGTTTGAGTTTGCTTGTAGCTATTCTTCCTTCGAGGTTGGTGGTGAGTTTATGAGTGCGCAGCTCATGCAAGGTCGTACTATGATCAAGACTCATTGCAGTAACGACGTTTCAACAAAACAACAAACAAAAACTTGTAAACCAATAGCAACAACTAGCAACCCCGTAACCACCAGTAGCTCCTCACTCTTTATATTTAGTGACGGTTTTAAAGTGTGATTTTGGTTGGGGTGAGATCCCGACCATCACCTCGACTTGCGCTTCGCTACATGAAAAATTAAGGATCTGGTTGCATTTATTTATAGCCATGGCACCAGTCTTATGTACAGCCGGCTCCTCCTTACCACATATGTACAGACGGCTCCTTACTGTAGCTGGCCCTTAGCCTCGAGTGCACTAAACGCAGCCTGGTGCCCGTTCCTTAATAGCCATTGTTTGACCTGGGCCTTTGCTTCTTTCAGCTCGGTCCAATTGTACACTGCAGCCACCACCTCTGGACCGATGGTCATGCCGTTGAACTCCATCTCTTCTATAAGCTCCAAGGCATCATTGGAGCGGTCGTAGTAACAGTGACTGATAATAAATTGTCGGTAATTGTCTGCGTTCGGAACGTATTGTAACCTGCTAAGATTGTTCCAGAACTGCTTCACATGAGTGAGTGATCCGTAAGTGTAAGCTTTGATCATGATATTGATGGTTTCAGAATTCACTGCATTCTTGTTGCCCCGAGGAACACTGAGCATCTGTTCAAACAAGTCCCTGCTTTTGATCACGTCCTGAAGGTTCGTGTACGCATTAAGAAGAGCATTGTTCAAATGGATATCTGTGTCAACTGTCACATCCATCTTAAGCATAGTATGGAGTTCTACAATACCCACTTCGTATGCTATGTCTCCAAAATGCTGTAACAAATACCGGTAATGTTTGCTCGTAGGAGGAGCCAGTCCGAACATCCGGTTCAATTTCTTCATCTGCTTGAATATAGCAAGTGCTGCATTTGGACGTTCCAAACTCACAAATTTTTCCATCACTATCCCGTACGAATCATACGGTACGTTCATAAACATCCGGTGGATCACTCCATACACCACCCAGCACACGTCGCTGTTGTTGTGTTCCATAAGAAACTTAAACAAACTGCGGTAGATCATGTGCGAGTCGCTGTTCTTCAAGTCGACCTTGCGGCTCGCGAGTTCCTTGTTCTCCAAATCAAACGTATCTTCTTCGTTGATCTTGCCGAAATATTTCAGACTCGACGTATCGTCGGTGTTCATAAACTCTCTCTTCAAGAACTCCAACGCATCACCAACACAGTCAAACTCTAGAAACTTCTGTAACACCTTGTCTACCGTGACAACGTCGAGCGTCCCTACAAAACTCTTGATCCGCGTAAGAACCTCAAACGCATCGCCAAGCGACTCAAAGCTCTGGCATTGTTCAAAATGAAACCGCACCAACTTAAATATCACGCTGTTGCATTCCAGGTTCAACGTATCGTCCCACCGTACCCCTGCGTCTAACGAGTCTTGAAAATACTCCTGCGCTAGTCCAGAGTCTTTTAGATTGATCGCATACTGAATCAATGACGCGTATCCTTGGGCATCCACCTCTACATTGTACTCTGTTTCAAAATACTCCACCAACGTCTGGATGTAGTTCTTGGACTTTCCTGAATATGCTGCTGCAAACAACAATAGATCCAACGTCGTTTCATCCACGTAACTGCTTGGCTCGTCCAAACTAATATACATCTCATTGTCATTGACCTGTGGTGTTTCCTGAAACTGTGCCACAGTGTTGATCTCTTGTAATAACTCAGAATTGTCATTGACCGAGTCTCCAACCGATTTGAACACCTGCCATGCCAAAATCATATCCCAATTCTGCTTTGGGATGTTCGAATTATCAGGATACTGTGCTCTATATTTTGACACAACCGACTCACAGATCACAGTCACATCATTCTGTCTAATACACAGTCTGACAATACTAGTCATTTCAGTGTCAGATACAGTGTCGACGGACTCCAAAACAGTTGCTAATCTTGTTAACACTTTCTTTTCGGCCTCGATCATTTCGTCATCAGGAATATAACTAAGAAACACAGACAACGCACTGACAGATTCCAGCTTGATCAATGATTCAACAACCTGTTCAAGCAGTTCCTCCAATTTCTCCACATACACAACGTCGGCACTTTTGGTTGCTAGTATATTCTTGTAGCAGTCCATGTACTGCAGTATCCATAATTCAGTCCTCTGAGAACTCAGTGTTCCATGCAATCCACAAAACAACTGGCCAATCACAATTGGATCCTTCACTTCCAAATCAACTATATCCTGTATAGTCTGCAGAGGCAAGTCTACTATCTGGTTTGGAGCCTTTGTCAGTAAGAAATCACTAACATTCTTCACTGCTTGTTGGTACAATCCCAGAGCTAGTAAGAACCGATTAATATGTCGCACCACCAATTCCGATTTTGGCTTGTTATTCTGAATTGCCAAGTATATTTCACTAAGACAAAGTCTCACTTTCTGGCTTTTGAACGTATCTATGTTTCCACTGGACAACCACACAAATATCTGACTGAGTTCCTCGGGACTAAATATATGTTTAAGAGACATCACAGAATCAGTAGTAACAGACATGGTCTGGCCATGAGACAATCTTTTCAATTTATGCAACACATCAGCAATGTATTCTATTATTTCAGATGGACTGCGATTGACATCAGACTGTTCTGTCACTTGTAGTATCAAGTCTTTCAATTGTGGGACTGTTGCATCCAGTGCAAGTCTAGCATTTATCTCGATGATCAAGTTCTGTTGATCCACTGTAAGTTGATCAAGCTGTGAAAACACAGTGTTTGCCTCAGTATCTTGTCTTTCCAACACTTCTATTTTAGGCACAGATTGTGTTTTCTTACTATAATGTCTATATGAACGGTATGCACCATTAATAGTACTATTGATAGAACTCATTGAACTAACAGTCAACCCTCCAGAATTGATTCTTCTTATTATTCCATGGTTATTCAATAACACAGACTGAATCCGTGATCGGAAAACAATCCTCGGTAAACCAGAAGAGCGGATCATTATCCACTGATTCTGTAATGGATTGATCTTCGAATGAATTCTCTCCAGTTGAGAAGATGCTGCCTCTATGCATTTTTCACTGGTGCACGTGACACTAATAAATTCAACATCGAGCCTTGAGGATAGAGCAAGAAGTAAATGACTTGACAAAAAGTAATGAACTTATAGTTAATAGATATTAGTTTACATTCTTCTTGTTACATTCTTCTCAGACTATGGCCAAAGAAAATCTCATTAATTCATGACTCCACAGAACGTCATACAAACGTCACACATACTGTCTCGGAGGAAACCCTTCTTCTGCAACTAAACACTTCTCTTCAATCGAACTGTAAATGTACAGATCATTGACAATCCGAGGAATCTTACCCTGAAGCTCACCGTTCTCAATCTTCACTTTCGTAGCCAACTGTTTGCGAATACCTGTCAATATCGAATCCAATTTTGAGTAGTACTGACTAGCAATCTTCTGCATCATATGGTCTGTAGGTTTCTGCTTGATATAAGAAGGCACAATTATGGTTGTGGCTGTATCCAACAGATCTGTAACACTTGCTCCATTCTGTGTGATAGCTAGTTGTAATTTAAAAGACAGATCCACAAACACAGTATCCAAAATGCAACCTGCAATGTAAGCTGTTTTGTCAATACCTTTACTCTTCTGTATCAAATCTGGTACAATGTCTTCAAGTTTCACAGTATAGAATCTCAAACCACTGAACACTCGTTTGAACCACGAACTAAGTTTAGGTCGTTTAGTACCAAGATGATGATAAACTTGAAGTAATTGCTGGAACCCAGTATCGGTCAAGTCATTCGTGTAACTGTCTCCCAACTTGTCAACCCTCTGAATTGCTTCGGCAAGAACAAGTTTTGACACTTTATAACAATACTGAGGCTCTAGAAGCAAGATCTCTTTAGCAGCTATACAATCATAAACCCACACTGGTCTTATAATATCGTACCCTTCTTTGTATAATAACTGTGTCCTTAAAGTGTTGCGCTCTCCTACAAGAACTATCTTCTTGCCAATTTGAAGAGTAATTCTTTCACTGTTAGTGAGCTCTCCTCCATACTCTCGGATTATATCTTTGATACTCTGCATCTCAATCCGTTCCTTGCCTTTCTTGTAATCACTAAGCACATAGAACACATAGTCTTCAAACAAATCGGACCGTTTCTCAACCACGGGTGACATCTCTTGGAACTTCCGCTTGGCTGTTCTGTGTTTTATCAGAAGATTCTGTTTACCACCTTTCTTCTTGAACCGATGCTTCCATGACAAATACTCTTCCAAACTCAAACAGTTGGTCCAGTCTTTATCCTGTCGTATTGCTCTCATGTACCCTGAGAGTAAGGTAGATCCCACTTTGTACTTTGTACCGTACGGTCCATACTCGATATCTCTGGCTTTGATCTCAATCACCACTGAATCTTTAGGGTCTATCCATTCTATCGGGATCTTCTGAGAGAACTGTAGAGTCTCTTCTGGTGGAGGATCAGTCTCGAAGTTTCTCCATTTGCCATAAGTCAATGATTCAATCAATTGATAATCTGATACAGATATACCGTTGGCAATACGACAGAACGAATAAAAGGTATTGACTTTCCCCAGCAGTTTATCAGGATTTCCGACTCGCAACCCACAAATGTATGTTGTTTTCTTACTGGGTGATTTTCCAATGATACAAAGATCGACATTGGCACCGTACTCTTGTAGATACTCAGGTTTCACTTTCACCCAACTCTCGTCTCTAGAGTCAATCACATATGGTTTTCGTTTATCTTTGACAATGATCCCTTCTGAGTTCGACTCAATTGCTCCTTGAAGTGCCTCAGATATATCTTGTTCGGTCAGTCCATCTGCAGAATTGATCAACTCTATATGGAACTCTTTGGGTGTGACCAACTGTTTAAGCAACCCTCTGCGTTTATATAACGGTTCGTTGCAAACCAAGTTGTTGTTGATTATGAGAACATCAAATATCACATAGAGAGGTCGGAACGACCCAGACTCAAACATGGTTTCTATGGTAGTCGATTTAAGAGTCCCAAGAGGCAACACGACATTTCTTTTCACATCATAACTCAACACCTCTCCATCAAAAACAAGCCTGTTTATAGCACTGAGCCTTCGCTCACCAATGACGTCTTTGAAATGCGGAGCCAAACTTCCTGTTGCAAAACTGTCTCCGTAAGCATAAGTGTAATCTGTGGCTCTTCTACTATAAAACTTGAATTTGAACTGGCCATCTACTTTCTCCATATGAGTCAATAACCGTTCACCGTCTAACTTCTCCTCAATGTAGAAATTTCCCCCAAACGCTTTGACAATTGTCAGGTACAGTTTCTTGGGCTGTGAAGCTAGTTGAGGCGAGAAAGGTTTCATGATCTGAATAGACAATTCTTCATCATTCAACCGAGTTGCAGGGTCTTGGAGTTTGGAACACACAGCTTCTAGACTGCTAACCACTGAGAAATAGTCTGGAGCATCAGGGTGCCAAGCTCTTAGAACAGCTGTCTCTGAATGGCCAATGACTCTGGCTTTAAGGATCATAAGAATCATATACTTGAGCTGCTCCTCATTGAGTTTCCCAAACATATCAGCAATCAATTTCCTCTGGTTAGCAGCGTTCTGAGCATTGGAGTACTCAAGGTCATTGAAAAATTTGTCAATGGTCTCCAAATCTATATCTTGTTCCACCACGTCTGGTTGTCGGACAGAAACAATCTCAGCCATCATTCCAGCAAGCTTGTAATTTTTCTTGTACTTTTCATTGAACCCAGCATACAAGTCGCCGTTGAACAACCGTTTGTACTCGTCGGAGTTCTTGCTGATCCCGTAGATGGTACAGATCATGTTGCTCAAGGTCAATTCTTTGATATGAAATGACCGGATCTTGTCTCTGTCAGGTAGAATCATTCGAAGCACCACATAGAACGGTAAATCGACATTGTTTCTCCAATTGCTAACAAACTCGTTTATTATTGCTCGGCGGGTTTCATACACTGTAGTCCTCACTGCTCCGGGATACGACTCAAGATTATTACGTCTCACTGAGCTGACTCTTGAAAGAAACCGTACAAGTTCCAGAAAGATGTAACCACTCATTGGAATGGAACGATCAGCAACAGTGAGCAGACCAACTGACTAATGATGTTTTATTATAGCAGATGTTGTTTATCAAGCTAGATGTTGCTCATTCAATTGTATGTTGTCAAACCGATGTTGTATGGTTAAGTAGAAAGTAAGAGATGACCAATATTTCATCACTCAATTAAGTTCCGTTTACGACTGACCTAATGTAGGCCGCCTGTAGGAAAGATGTAGGCGGCTCATCGCTAACGCACTGCTGGGTGCATTGAAAAAGAAAAAATTCTGTTCATCAATTGTACCGTAGAACAATATGGGTAAAGGCAAGAATAAAGAGAAAGACGACTACAAAAGCAAACCCAAAGGGTCTAAAGGAAGCAATGGCCATAAAGGCGGCAAGAGATTCACCAAGGAAACCAAGTCTGGAGTTGCTCTGGTGAATTTTCCTACTAAGGTTGCAATGTGGGATTTCAACCATTGTGATCCAAAGAGATGTAGTGGGAAGAAACTCGAACGGCTTGGGTTGATCAGAGACTTGAAGATCGGACAGAAGTTTGCAGGGATAGTGATTGCTCCGAACGGCAAAGGAGTCGTTTGTCCTAATGACAGAGAAGTTGTAGAGACTCAAGGTGCTGCTGTGGTGGAGTGTTCATGGGCCAGACTTGACGAAGTGCCATTTTCTAAGATTGGAGGTCGTCACGAACGGTTGTTGCCATATCTTGTGGCGGCTAATCCTGTGAATTACGGTAAACCGTGGCGTTTGAATTGCGTGGAAGCATTGGCTGCTTGTTTTGCTATAGTTGGACATGAAGACTGGGCGTTGCAGTTGTTAGACAATTTCTCTTGGGGTCCTACTTTCTTGGATATTAACCAGGAATTGATTGAGATTTATCAGCAATGCAGTGATTCAGACAGTGTGAAAAAGGCAGAAGAGGAGTGGTTGGAAAGAATAGAGAAAGAGAGTCAGGAGCGGAAGCTTATGAAACAGAATGAAGATGTCTGGCTTACGGGTAATACTAATAGAGGTATGCCAGCGTCTTATAGTGATGAAGAGGAGGAAGAGGACTACGAGGAAGATGAGGAGCAGGGTAGAGGATTGAAGGTTGATTTATTAGGTAATGTGAGGTATGATGGGGAGGAAGATGATGAGGAGGAGGAAGAAAAAGAGGAAGAGGACGAGGATGGTAAGAGTGACGAAGTAAAAGAAGAGGGCGAACAAGTTGATGACAAAGTGAAAATAGATCTGATCACTGAAAAGTTAAAACAAATTCCTGTTTAGAGCCACCCCATAGGCTACTACTTCGCATCGCATAGTTGATCATACACAAGTGTTGGAATAGAGTTGGCCAGCCCCCAACCAGAATATGACTCGATTGTGTTCCAGATCGCAGTGTTGTTTGTGACCTCGATCATTTCGGACTGATGATTGTAATATTTATAGTAATCATTGCGATATGCTAGTAATGTGAACTCGTCGATCATTGACAATGGAAACGTCTGAGCAGATTTGAACATCGCGTGTTTTGCCCAGCCAACATACACTGAAGGGTGATCTTTGTCTTTGCCTAAATTATTGAGGTCGGTTTCGTCTGATGTTTGCAACTGTTTCCATTCATATGAAGCATAACCTTCGTGTTGTGAAAATAATGCTCCAGATCTGTACCATTGGCCGTTGATATCTTTCTTGAAAACTACAATCACTCGTTCCCAGTCGTAATGGTGACCAAATAAGTGGGTTTGAAAGAAACTGAACCCGTCTTTTTTGAAGAACACACTATATTGAACTCGGATCTCTTCTTCGTTGCATTGACGAGCGTTCCAGTACACTGGAAATGGACTGCTAGGACTTGGGCATCCTTTACTGGCTTCTGGGAACGTATTCATTTCAGCATAAGGCGCCACAGATCCGTTGACAGTTGTGCAACTTGATGGCCAGCAAGTATCATGACCTTCAGCTCTGGAGAATTTCCAGTATGGTCTTGCAGAGTAAGCGAACAGTTCGAAGCTGCTGTTGTCGTTCAACGGAGAGTCGCCGAGGACAGCGAGTATGAAGAGAGTGAGAGTCCAGAGATTGGATATCAAGTTGGAGGTGGTCGTTTTAGCCATGATCAATGTATTGCGAATCTGTAACTCGGGCAAAGTGTTAATGTATCAGTGCAATCTTAGGAAGACAATAACTTCTCTTAACAAACAAACATTTACAATATACTACATTACAGTACTTTATACTAAAGCACAACGTGGTCACAGACAAAACGTGTTGTAAAACGTGGATATAGCCATCCAATTTCTTGCTTGTGATATTCACGGCATCAGATCTGACAATCGATGTTGAGCCGAGGGATAGAACCACGTGGGATTGACATGGACCCTTAAATGAGGCATTGAAATGAGTGGTATAGACAGTTAATATTATTGAACATAAATTTAAAATCTAGCAACTGAAAATTTATATGTTTTCTAAGCCAATTTCTCTACAACTTGTTGTTTCTTCGATGTGGTTCTCTTGAACACTCACTCTGAAGCAAGGCATGCAGTCAAGAAAAGCACTTGCTCACACGATTCAAGATCTGGCATGCATTGCTCGACCGAGTTTCCTATGGAAGAGCAAGCAATGATCTGTTGACTTATTATTCTGAGTTGCTGTTTCTGGTTGTAGTGTTGCGCTCTTGTGATTGCGATTACGATTGTGATTGCAATTGTGGTTGCACAACTATTGTGGTGTCCCAACTGTTTGCATACAAAACTCAATTGAGTTATCCTGTACATCATAGGTATGAGCTACTTGCTTTCTCTATTTGCTATTCTCATGTGTCTTCGATCTGTTCAAAACAACTCCTACTTCCTCACCGAATTTGGCTCTTAGATACCAACTATCAATATCCCTCAATTCATCTCCATTCCTCGCTCATCACACAGTTCAATCTCTCCACACTACACCTCCATGCACATCTCTATGCACACCTCATCTTTACTCTCACATCATCTCTTCTCAATTATCCCTGCACTCTTATCTACACACTTCTTTATCACACCACTTCTCTAGCACACACTTTCATATCACTCGTTGTTCTCTTACATATACACACCTCTATACCACCCCACCACAGTTCACTACCACTACTCTACTGACTCTCCACATCACTCCTCTACCACTCCACACACCCCACCACACACATCTACACTCAATTCAATTCATCATTCGTAATATTTTTATAAATCATAACATGCTCGTTTGTTTTGGTGTCGGTCCAGCTTCTA
Source organism: Saccharomycopsis guyanensis (assembly GCA_030578595.1). NCBI lineage: Eukaryota > Fungi > Ascomycota > Saccharomycetes > Ascoideales > Saccharomycopsidaceae > Saccharomycopsis > Saccharomycopsis guyanensis. The sequence continues at coordinate 428,185 of JAJMSQ010000003.1, forward strand.
GCCAGATCCCAGGACCTCCCAAGGACCTCCTTATTTATTGTCCTCTCTCAATGCATCAAACTTCTCATCTTGCTTAACACTGTTGCTTCCTCTTCTGGTCTTGTTAAAAAACTCAGGAGCTTCACCAGAATTGATCAAATCATTGACATCGTCAACCTCAGTACCCCAATTGCCTTTACCAGCACCATCCTTCTTAACATGGTTCTTTCCCTCATTGAAGTTCCCGTTATGGGTAAAGTACTTTGGTTCTGGGTTTTGCCATTTGTGAGTTCTGGTCATTGTGCAGTCTGGTTTGTGGTTTGTAACTTTGTCGCTTTGTTTGTAACTTTAGCTTTGTAGCTTTTATTCTAAACTATCCAATTTCTTGAAAATTGTCTCTGAACAAGTGCAATTGAGTTGGTGTGGAATCCGGGGGTCTCTTATATACACTTCTGGCTATGCGGGTATGATGTCACGGGCCATGCACACCATCTCATCACGGCTCGTCGTCACTCATGCTCCAACTGGCATTACCTGATTGGAGTATGACTCCCGAAATTTCCAGAACTTCTACATGGCTTAGGATTATGCAATTGTCTGTTTCACCTTCCACTGGCCAATTCCACTTGTACTTGGTTGTAACTGTGCATGACATCCCCGCTATTCTACACAGTTCTATCCGTGACTAGACATGACTAGAACCAGTATTCAGTAATGCCATAATTGTCAATTGACTCATTTAGAATTCGCGCACCTATTCTACACGGGCACTAAACATTTCCGTACTCCGAAATTCTCACACTCCAAAGCCTCGACAATTTGTAAATCCACTCTAACTCCACTTCGTCAGCTACACCTTCACTACACCTCCATTGCTACATGTCTTCACTCTAAAGCCATGCCAAACCTGTGGTATGCCGGGTAACTTCACCCTCCCTAGTATTTGCTTAGACACCAACACCGTCAACTCCATCGAATACTAAGAAAGTTGTTGAGCAAATTTTCAAATCGATGTCCAGGGTTTCCTAAAAGTAGTTAAACTTATTCCTAATCAGGATTACTTATCAGACAAGTGGAACATGGAAGGTCTGATCTGCCTCGATGCAAGATCGATGCAACTTAATTCTCAAATTACACTGAGACACCAATAAACCAGTACATCCAGACACCCAAACACCCAGACACCAACATCAGCACATCAACACACAACAATCCCAATGTCTTGACTGAATCTTTTGTTCCTATTTCTTGCTCTTCGTAGGTACCATTCTACACTCATTCACTGCCCTAGGCCAAGCCCTACAATAAACATGGAATAACGTGGATAAAAACCTATACCTCAACTTGTTCAACTATTCAGTCAGTTCAAGTTTTTTCTGCTTCTTCTTGTTGTCAATGCTGATGTCGATCTTGGTGATCAACAAGTAACTGATCAAAGCCACAAACAAGAACCCCCCAATGGTCATTGGTTTCTTGTAGTAACTGTCTGCAGTGTAACGGTATTTCACAATGATATGACTGTTTCTGAACTCGTCCACAAGGTTCTTATAGACGATCGAGACCTTTGTATGACCGTTCAAGTCCAAGTACGATTTCTCAAGAGTGACATCGCTCTTCTCGTATGGGATTGGGGAAGCAATCTCAAGCAACTCAGCGCCTTCAGGCAAGTAGAAAGAAAGCTCGGTGTTGTCGTAAGCAATATCTTGAGGTCCATTGAGCATTGGCACGTTCAAGTAGTAAACCCCACGCTCAGTCTTGGATTTCTTAAGGAACTGTCTCAAGTCATGAGACCAGCCAATGGTGAAATTGTAGTTCCAACCTCCGAAGATTGGATATCTTGGTTTCAAGATCAAGTGGTTTTGGATGATCTTAGAGGTCGACACGTTACCAACAAGATCAACATAGTAAGGTTCTCTGAATTTTCTTGGCAACTCCATGTCAAAGGCAATGATATGTGGGCCCACCGAAGCTTGAGCTGGCAATCTCATCCAGTCCAATCTGGAAAATCCGTCCTTCAATTTCGACACAGTGTTAGTAATGTGATAAGTTTCTTCAAAAGACAAGGTGCTACCCCAGTGAGAGATCCAGATGTCACGCTTGAACGTCTCGGCAACTGGAAGTGGTCTGTGTCTGCCGAACAACAACGACACATAATCCACAGTGTAAGGATCAATGTCTTCGTCAGTGGAGTACATGGTCATCATTCCGTTCTCTTCTTTTTTGAATTTCGGAAACTCTGGGTTTGATTTGCTTTCGTGCAAGTCTTCGACCTTTCCTTCTTCGGCTCCCATGATTGTCAATTTGTACGATTTGGTGACATATGGAGAAACAGGGTACTTGAAAGTCTTGAGCAACAACAGTTGCTTGTCGTTCAATCCCAATTTGTCGGTCAGAGGAACCAAGTTGTGCAATATAATGAACTGGAACTGGATTTGGAAGTCGGCTTTAGGAGCCACTGGCACAGGGAGAGTGACAATCAAGTAGTTGTAATCGCTTGTGGCATTGGCAGAGTTGTTGACCAACCGAACAGGCAACAGCACTCCTGCACCAGTGGTAGCCATGATCAAGCCGTAGTCATGGTCGTACACCTTTGGAATTGGGTACACGTACTCGGCAATTGGACTCTTGAACTTGTTCTCAATCTCAAGCGAAACAACCTCTTTCACATACGACTTTGTCACGTCCAACACTTTCTGGACCTCCTTGTTCACCCAGTAATCAGGAATAAGGTTGTCCATCGACTGGGGAGCAGCTGCAGCAAAGGCCGCAGCAATATAGGCTCCTACCGATACAATTGAGCAAAGAGAAGGTCTCATGGTCTTAAGGGCTATACTGAGTGTTTGGTGCTGGAGTTTTTTCAGATAATAGAACGTGTTACCAAGGTCACGTGGGGGGAGCGCGAGTGGTGTTTTCGTGTGGGCGGCCCAGGCGGCCCCGGCGGGTTTTTCTGGGTGGCTTGGGCGGAACAGTTTTTGTTTGGGGAGGTTTGGGGGCGAGCGATCATTGAGGCTGTGGTTGACGGGCATAGTAGTATGTGTTTGAGTGCCATTTTCTCTGCACTCTTGAGAATCGTGGTTTGTATTTGAGCGACTTTTTCTAAGCGCCTTTCTTAGGCGGCTTGTTTCGGTGGGTTGCCCCTAGAGTTACACGACTGGGCGGCTTTCTTTAGAGTGAGTCGTCTACCATACTGGGCAAGAGAAATATACCACGTTCAAATACTAGGATCATTGGCATAATAAACTACGTAATACAACCCACTCCCTACTAATATATTCAACGGTTCATTACCAACTTTAAATCCAATTATATTTATAACTCTTGAATAACCTAATTTAAACTCCTCAAATCAAGTGTAAATAAAAATCACACGATTTGTGCGACACCCGAGATAAAACCACTCACACTAATGGCACCCGTGCCAGCCGATATACTCGGACGCATGACATAATCCGGAGATTTCCTGATCCTCAATTGGACTCCACTGTTGCACTGCCATTGATACTACCAATTCACAGTACAAGTTCTTACTATCAGTTGACAACCATCAATTCAACACCATGTCATTCAACATTCTTGAAACCCACCGTACTCAATGCGGTACTCTTTATCTCTTATCGCATGAATCAAAAACCACCAACTCCAAGATGGCAGTCAATTTGTTCTTGCCTCAACAATACGAGACCAAGAAGAAGATCCCAGTGTTGATTTATCTTTCGGGAATCACTTGTTCTCCACAGAATGCCAGTGAGAAAGCTGGAATGTTCTATTATGCCGACAAGTACGGAATGGCTATCGTCTTGCCAGACACTTCCCCTAAAGACTTGGACATTGCAGGAGCCAAAGACTCCTGGGACTTTGGAGAAGCTGCTGGGTTCTACATCAACGCTACCAAGGAACCTTATGCTGCCCACTACCAGATGTACGACTACATTTTGAAAGACTTGCCATTGCTTGCTGGACAGTACCCTAAACTTGATTTTGACAACAAGTCCCTCTTCGGTCACTCCATGGGAGGTTACGGTACACTCTTGTTCTTCCTCAGAAACAACACCAAAGACTCGGTAGCTTTTAAGTCTGTGTCTGCGTTTGCTCCAATCACCAATCCTACTAACATGGAGATCGGTAAGAAGAATTTTAGAGGTTACTTGAAAGACGAGAGCGAATGGGCTGCTTACGATATCCCTACCTTGCTTAAGAAATACGATGGTCCAAAACAGAAGTTCCTTGTTCATCAGGGTACTGCTGACGGGTTTTATAAAGACAACACTTTGCAGACTGAGAGTTTGGAAGAAAATAGTAAAGGCACTAAACTCGAGGGCCAGTTTGATATCAAGCTTGTGGCTGATTATGACCATGGCTATTACTTTGTGTCTACGTTCATGCCTGAACACATGGCTCACCATGCTGAGGCGTTGGGATTGTAGAGAGCAAGAAATCTTACATACTTGGAATAAATTTCTATTCATAATCTTCATTTAAGTTTTTGTTGTAGTGTTCGTTCAGTTTTCGTTCGTTCTTCATATAGGTAACCATTATTTGGAGGTCTCATAGCAGTTCGAGTTGTCTGAAATCAAACAACGTATACCTCTCAGTGTCAACCCACAACTCCTTCGGCCCCCCTCAATAGTACCCCACATTGGCCTCTGCTGAACTGCTCGACGCTGTCAATGGATTCCATTGTGCAAATGCAATTGGCAACTTCTTGGCCAACGGCATCTGAGACGCAAACTCTTGATTGCTGATCCGTTCAACCTTCTCAAAATTAAGATGGTTGTTCTCCATCTCAAACTTATACTTGAGGTTCTTCAAGTTACCTAACAAGTACCCCAAGTCAAGAAGTATAAGATTGTTGTTGGACTTGACTGTAAGATAGTTGGTGTAGAACGACAGATTACTCAAGATCTTACTGATATCCACTTGCCCCTTGCTCAAAAGATCCAGTGACACAAACTTTTCACTTGACTTCATCACCTTCTTATCACTAAACTTCCGCTTGGTAAACAATTTCTGTTTCAACTTGTCTGATTTCTTGACTGCAGTAACTGGTGCCTCAGCAAACCCATTGCTGGCCAACAAAAACCCATAGTCTATGAGTGCTATGGTGTATCCAAGCCTGTCCTTGATAATATAGTTCTCAAGACATAAATACTTGACAAGGTACAATTTGACGTACACGGTAAACACTTTCACCAAATCCACTGCCTGCTTCAACTTCTTCACCAATTTCCGTAACGTTCTTTTACTACTGAACCCACGAGAAACATTTCCCGGCTGCTCTGCAAGTTCAGGTTCTTCGTCTGAGTCGTCATCTTCAAACCATTTCTTGATATCTGCACCAAACTCTCTACCAGCCATAATCTTATAATACACCAGTAGATTCTCTTGGAACTCGTTCAAGTAACTAATAAGCACCTGCAACTCACTCTGAACATAAGTAGCTATCTTCACTAGCAAATGATAATTGTTCTTCTTGTAAAACTCGTTGCTCAAATCCTCAAGATTGTAAGTCAACGGATCACTGTTGATCAGACTGTTCTCGTACCGTTCAGACCAGAAATTCTTGATCAACACTACAAGTTGGAAATTGGCATTGATGTATGCTGCCACAAAACTCGTGAACTTAGCTGAAGTTTCAATCAATTTGTCACTCTGTCCTATAGCATTGGATTGTAAGTAAGCAATAATCAGAGCTGACTTCTTGAAGAAATTATTACTGATCATCTTCCATTTCGCTTCCTGATCTGCCTTGTTAACATCAGCAAAATCAAGACTGAAGAAATCATTGGTCAAGAAATTACACCCGATCTTGAAATACGTCAAGCTCAACCCAAGAATCGTCATCTGGATCTCGTTGTACATGGTCCAGGTCACTTGCATATCGAGTGCTTGTGGAGTAAACGGCAATTGCCAAAGCAATCCCCCAGAGTAAACCTGAAGTCCATCAGCCAACTGCAAATACTTGTCCTTGTACTTGCTGCCATGTAACTTCTCGTCTGCGGTTTTCAAAAACTCAAACTGTTTGGTTATATACTCTTCAAGGTAGATTGCATACTTGTTAAGTGAGTTGTTGCTCCCATACTCGAGATGATAGTTTGCAAGAAACGACCGTTTCTCCAACAACTCGATCCTTATCTTGTCCAAATATAAATCGTCCACACCGCTAATCCATTTTTCTCGATCAATACTCAAATTCGCAGGAATTATTATCTTTATAAGATCCATAACTGTCCAATATCATTCAGTTCTATGGCAAAGAACAGAACCTCACTGCCTCATCCATTACTTCGTCTACATCATTTATATCACGTGATATTGGGCCAAGTAGTGTCTTGGCGTGTGATTTCTCACACTATAATGATCGTCTGGGCTACATATTGAGGCGGAGTGTTTGTGGCTACATGTGAATTTTAGTGGTTGATCAAATACTCTTGTTAAACTAGTTCGACCTTGTGGTTTTGGATGAGTTGCTGGTGAGAACTGGAGCTCGAAATTGGATATATCACGTGATATTTGCTATCAAAACAGTCACCTAATTTAAGCCGTGTCTGAATCCAAAGAGCTCAAAAGAAAACCTCAAGACTATTTACTTATGCTCTTATAACACTACCAATCAAAAATCGGTCTCCAACTCCCTCGAAAGACTCATTTCGTTGACCCCCAAAACCACCTGGGGTAAGTGGACCAGGGCTCGTAATCCTGAGTTTCTGGCGCATCGCGACGCGTAAGCTCATCTCTTCTCGAGAAATCATAGTAGTAGCAGCTAAGTGATGGATGAAAACTCTTTAAAACATGCCAAAGTCACAGAGTTTGTGGCACTTTATACTAAACAAAAAGTTCAAAAGAACAAGACGTGGCACGATGGAGTGTTGAAATATTACTGGTTCAACAACAAAGTACAATTGTATGATGAACGGTCTACATTAATAGTCGATGAGTTTGTGAAAAAGCATCAACAGATGGTTCCTGGAGTACAGTTTGAAGTTTCCTATTTCTTAATAGATCTTGATAGTGTGTTGAAAGAGTATGAGCGAGATTTGTCGGAACTGTTCAAACCGAAGGTCAGAGTTAAACGTGAATCAAGTCCTTCAACACCGACGAGGATTGGTCGAACTACAGTTAAATTGGAGCCTGGAACAGTTAAGCAAGAAGATGCGACTGGTTCGTTGGCGAGTGTTTTGGGTGCAAGTCCGGTGGTAGTGAGTACAAACAATAATAGACCGAACTCACCGATGAGTAAATTGGTTAGAAGACAACCTACTCCAAGAACTCCGAGACCTTTATCGAAAACGGGTGCAGTAAAGAATGAGCCAGGGACAATTTCTCGGTTGCCACAGGTATCAACGAACGTATCGACTGACGTTCTTACTGGTTCGTCTACCAATGCTTCCATGTCATCTACCAATTCCTCTGTTTCGCCTACCAGTATCTCCAAGGTTTCTACCGGCGTTCCTACCAATGCCACTAGTTCGCCTAGCAACGTCTCCACCAGCCAAAAGTATTCGCTAAAACAGTTCACTGTGAGGTTCCATTCGTCTCGGCGAAAATCACCTTTAAGGATTGGATTACCTCGAGTCTCCAGCACCAGCATGTCAGAAGATTCTAAGAAACGCAAAAAGAAAGTGCTGGCTACAACTGCCAAAATAATGAAAATCAGTGGCCCTCCAAGACCTATAGAGATACCCATTTTTCAAGATCGAGTGGTTCCGGTGTCAGTCAAGGAGGAGCCTAATGATGTTCTTCCAACGGGCACATCACATCCTTCTACCGACACACATCCTCCGATTGATACGATACATCCTCCAACTATCACAACCGCCAATCCACCAACTAATAATGCTCCCCCTTCTACCTCCAAATCTGCTACTAAACTGACTACCTCCCTTCCTCTCACCAACAATAGCAATCACAATGCCCTGCCGATCAACCATGCACTGCACCAGACCAATGCTTCTGATCAACACCACAATATGCATATACAAAGTCCCAAAAAGATTGACAGACAAACAATGTTAGCACCAACTGCCATGGCCATCAGCACTCCTTTGAAACAAGGTCCCAAAGAGATTGGCAGACAAGCAGTGTTAGCACCTAATACCATAGCAACCGTTACTCCTTTGAAACCTGCAATCTCACAAAACACTCCCGCCGCTCCTCAAACACCTCTGAACGAGTCTCATATCGACGTGTATGCGTCTGACTCTTCACAGATTTCAGAGAACGAGATCTTGAGCGACGACGAGATCAGTACCAGTTTGCTTAAAGGTGCACGAGCCTTGACTCAGACCAGAACCTACGACTACACTCCCGAGCGGAACAACGTTGCAAAACTAGGATTTGAAGTATCAAGGAAAATGTTGGTGGACAAGCAAGCTATGTAAAATAAAAGTAATGTTATGATATAAAGTGTAAGTGTGTGATGGAAACTGTCCCTGGCTAGGTGGCTAGCACTTTTTTGTTGGTTGGTCCAGCGGCGTTGGACTTGCGTCTTCGTTCAAACATCGCCGAGTTTTCTATGTCTAAGCTGAACCCTCCCATGGTGTGGTCTACTGGACTCACAGGCAACGACGACGGTTCTGCACTAGGACTGTCCAGATCAAACTCGTCGTCGCCCTCGTCTTCTTCCGAATCGTCATCATCATGTATGTTGAACTTCAAGTCACCAGGAGCCGGAGTCTTTGGAAGTGCGTTTCTCTTCTTGAAATTGACTCTGCTAAGACTTTCAGTAAGACTAGCAATTCCATTCTCTTGGCTCTCAGGATACGACCCGTCAACACTGATAGATACCTTGCTATCCACAGACTTCGGCAAGGCCTCAGGTGAGCCGGAAGACTTGATAAGAATCGGAGTGGGCTGTGAAGGTTCAGTCACGGCGATTCTTATATCTGGTGCCAGACCATCTTCCTCTTTGGCTTCCTTCAATTCGTCTAGAGGTGCCACTGTCTGAGGAATCGACTTTGACTTGGTCAATTTCTCGGAATTGTCTCTCTGGATCTCGATGTTCTTGCTGAAAATGCTCTTGTACTTCTTTTCTTTCTCTGTCAACTTGTCTTCTGTGTTAGGGTTGAGTCTAGCAGGAGTACCGATCGGCGACACTGTTGTCGAATGGTCTCTTGTTCTTGAATCAGCAGACATTTCCGGAGTGAGGTTGCTGAAGTTAGGGAAGTAGTCGTTGTTAGCATCGGAATGGTCGTTCTTTTGTTTGGTGGCAGTCAAAGGTCCAGCTTTCAAGATCCATGGATCAGCAAGCAATTGATCGATATCGTACCGTTGCAACGGATTGACATTCAACAAATTCTCTACAAGACGTTTGGCACCGCTGCTGATCTCGTCCCACCAGGGGGAAAGGAACTCGTACTCTCCTCTCAAGTTCTTGTCGAGCAACTTCGCCTGGTTGTTGTTATCGTCAAAGAACGGAGGGAACCCACAAAGGAGTGTGTACAACACACAGCCTACCGCCCACAAATCCACTGACTTGGAGTATTTTTCTACCTTCACGATCTCTGGTGCAGTGTACCCTGCAGTTCCACAAGGAGTCTGAGTCGTAGTGTCCCATAGAACTTTGGACAATCCAAAGTCTGCGAGTTTCACCACGCCAATTCCACCTGCCCCAATGCCTTTAGTGAAATACCCCTCGTCGACTTTATCGTCGCCGTCAGACTGACGTTTCGATTTCAAGAACTCTTGTTCTGGTCGAGGATGGTACTCGCAAGGCATGAAGAGCAAGTTCTCAGGCTTGATGTCCCTGTGAGCAACCCCGATCTCCTCATGCAAATATTTCACTGCCTGTGCAACCTGGATGATGATGTGTCGCGAAAGGTCTTCAGAAAAATACGTGAAGTTGATGATCTGTTTGAAGATCTCACCTCCAGCACAAAGCTCTAGGACAAGAAAGAAGTGCCGGTCAGACTCAATGTTCTCATAAAGCCTGACGGTGTTTTTGTGGTTGAGTTTCTTCATGATGGCAATCTCTTTCAAAATACTGTCTGTCTGGCTGGAATTGATCGACGACTTACTAATAATCTTGATGGCCACCTGACGTTTGTCATGGGCTAAGTCTGAGGCTCGGTAAACGTTTGAGAACGCACCCTCGCCTATTTTCTCGTGAAGCACATACTTGTCAGCTAATTCAGGGTACTTGTCTTTCTTCTTGAGAATCGATTTGGGAGCAGGGTCAGGCTTGGACTGCGGTTTTGTTTGTGATCCACCAGAACTCGACTGCGTTGGAGTCTTGGACTTCTTGAACAAATTTTTAAAGCTCTGTGATGTTAGTAAATTGCGCGGGATACTTGCAACAGCAGCAGGAAACTCACCAGAAGTGGCATTCTTGTTGGGCATCGTCGAAAGTAATTGGGTAGCCAGTTGCTTTATGAACCAGCCAAGTATAAAGGAAACAGAGTGTTAAGGAAAGGATATGGAAAGGAAGTTGCACCCAGAGCCTTCCGTGACAAGTAATAGCCAAAGGGCACGAGCCGAATTTCTTTTCGCTTAAGTTCGAGAAGCCAAGGGCAAGGAAAAGGGTTTCCGGTTAAAAATAGGATTGCAGCTTGAAATCTTTGATCATTAATAAACACTAGCAGATTATAAAAAAGTTTACGTAATGGTGCTGCATGGTGGTGCGGGCGGATGCGGGTTGGCAAAGTGGAGTTAAGACAAATTGGTAAGCCCGGGGAGGGCGACGACAGTGAATAGTAGTGGTATTGTTAAGTATTTGAGAGGGTTAGTGGAGAATTTATTGAGAGTTTATTGAAGAAATGTAATTGAGAAATCCGTTGAAGTGGTTTACTAAAAACGGCTATTTCATGACCATCGAGTCACTCAACAGAGTTTGCTGAGAAGGTTTAATGGAACACAGAATTATGTACCAGATGTAGACAGTCAACCAACTACAAGATTAACGCACAATGTATTTTAAAGGTTAGATGGAAGAGAATAATATAACAGTGATAAAGGGGAGTAAGTAAGGGCTTCAGTCTTTCTTCAGTGAAAGACCACTAATCCTTCGCTTTCGTCTCAGCAGAAATCTTCACGTCTGGTGCTTCAGCTGCATTGTTGATCTTTGCTCCTGTAGCAAACGGTTTGTCTTCATCGACATCCTTCTCTTTATCTTCAACGGCAGGAATCTCTCCCTCCACTTGTTTCTCAAGAGTCTCACGATGGCTCTTGAAATGTTTCAACGTGTTGACATGTTTCTCCTTCTTAAGCTCGATCGATCTCAAGAACGCATGGAACCCTTCCTGGATGTTTTCTGGACACTTACTGATAATACGAGCATCGATAACCTCGGTGATATCTTCAAAGAACAAGTTGGTAGAATCAGAGTAGATGATTCTCAACCAGTAGAACATCACGAAGATCACCAAGGCGTACCCTGAAGTACCACGGAACAACAAGGTGTCAAAGATCAACACAAGTATAAGTGCCAACTCGTTATAAGAAATGATCTGGGCGAACCCCTTGACGACTTTTGGAGGGTACTTGTCAATGACTTTGAAGTGAGCACTGAGCTGCAAGAAACTGATGATCACATACGGTAAGAGCTTGAACACCACAGCTCTGGTGAACAACCATACCACTGCCAACAACAAGTATTGGAAATTCTCGGTGGTGATCAACGCATAGAAGTTAGGAGCAGCCTTACCGAATTTCGATACTGCAGTCATCAAGTAAGCAGCAATGGCTCCAAGTAACGATACCCTGTAGCAAGCCTTGGAGATAAAACTCCGTCTGGACTTGAAGTGCAAGTAATACAATCCAAAAAACACAATTCCAAACACAAACGTCGAGATATGGCCCGCCAACCAAATAAGCTGGGTGTAGTCCTTGGCAACTGGTTTCTTTCTCTTCAAAATCTTACGAGTACCTAAAGGAACATCACTAGGGTCTCCTTTAGCTGCCTCCATGTTCTTGAGTCCCTCTTTTTTCATTTGCTTGGCTTCGTCCACCAATATCTTTGGGTCCACCGATTTCTCGGCAGCCAACCCCGTGCTGCCGTTCACTTTTCCGTTATTAACAACTGACATTGGCTGTTTTTTCAGATGCTGGAAACAAATTGCTGGTTGCAACTATCTAAGTTGCGCACTGGAATTCCACTCTGGTTACGCAGCCCTGGGGAGAGCATTCAAGAACGCGGCTTAGTATATTGCAGTGCACTCTGTATACCTCAGCTATATAATTACAGCATGGAGTCTATAGATAAATCACAATTGACTGAAACTCAGTACCAGATTTTAAAACAATATGAAATAACGTTGATGCAATTGAAGAAGATCAATAGTCAATTAGAAAAATTGAATAAGGCACCTACTCCTCAGTTAATAGAAGACTTACGGTTCCTAGAAAACAAGATCGGATTATTGTTTACATTGATCAAAAGTTCAGCTTTCAGTTTTATTGTTAAGCATCAACAAGATATCGATTATGATGATAATCCAGGTGACAGTAATGTGGTGGATGGGATATTGAGATCGCAAGATGGAACAGTTAATGTGACGCTTGATTCGACGAGGTGAACGCGTGTGCATGTATTTTAGTGCTTTGGTCTTGTTTCTTTGTGTGACAACCAGTTGGTATTTGATATGTGATTGCTATGAGATTATGCTATGAGGTTCAAGTATTGGCTGGATGCAGATAGTGTCTGCTAAGGTCAGATAACATGTAATCATTCACTGTTACTATGTCTAAACTACAGTATCTGATCACTCTCACGCTATCATGACTTATTTGAAAATTTACACTCTAAGGCAACAATAACCAACTAATACCAGATTATAGTTGTTTCCGAATTGGAACATTTATGTCATAGTCTTTGAGTGCTAAAGTGTCGCTTGTTCTCCAATCACTCCCCTTCCTTCTCATCAATGCTCCTCCAACCTCCTTCACAACTCCTTACCAACTCCCCACGACTTACGAATGTACAATAGTTCTATTTATTAATGTAATCACAGTATCAAACACAAAATTATTAAAGCAAGCTTTTCTCACAGATCTCATTTCTTCTGTTTAGCTTCGTACGAGGTCTTGGCCAACTTGATCAAGGTGTCCAACTCTCCAGAATCCTGACACATTCCGTAGAAGATACTGTCCTTGTTAGAAATCAAAGTGTAAGGCGACTCGTACTCCTTGACCTCACCGGCATCCATCACCAAGATCTTGTCGTAATCGATGATCGATCTCAATCTGTGAGCAATTGTCAAGATCGTACTGTTGCCAAACTCGTTTCTGATAGTCTGCTGGATCTTGGCATCGGAATCGTAGTCAATAGAAGCAGTAGCCTCGTCTAATAAGATAACCTTTGGAGCACGGAGCAACGATCTGGCCAAACACATCAATTGTCTTTGACCTTGAGACAAGTTCTTACCGCCTTCTTCAACCAGGTTCGACAAGTCCAAGAACTTGTTCTTGTTCTCCTCATCAAGAGAAGAGCTGACGGACGACTCGGCAATGGTGTGGATAGCGTTGTACTCGTCTGGCGAGATCAAGTTGACTCTTCTCAAAGCAACGTAGATATCGTCGTCGGTTCTCTCATCGAAAGGATCAAGGTTCGATCTGACAGTACCAGAGAACAAAGTAGGATCTTGAGGAATGATGGTGATGGCTTGACGCAAAGTCGTCAATCCAATACTGGTGATATCAATGCCGTCGATCTTGATGTAACCGGTCTCAGGGTCCAAGAATCTGAACAATGCAGTGATAATGGTAGACTTACCAGCACCAGTTCTTCCAACAATACCAACCTTAGAAGTGGAACCAACGTCGAAACTCACGTTCTTGATCACCTGTGGCAACTCTGGAGCGTATCTCAAAGACAAGTCCTTGACCTCGATGTTACCTGCGTCAGGCCATGACTTTGGAGGCTCGGTCTCTGGAATGTAAGCAGGAGGTTCTTGGTCAATCTCCAAGTACTCTTGCAATCTCTCAACCGAGTTCATAGTCATCTCAACTTCAGCGTACAATCTGACAATCCACAAAGCACTCTCGGTGAACGAAATAGCATAGGACAAAGACAAACCAGCCAAACCAGCATCAAGGTGCTTGACACTCAAAATCACAAACGCACCAGCAAAGAAACTCACCAAGGAACCAGCAGTGTCGACTCGCAAGTGCAACCATCTGTTGGCAACCCACAAGTAGAAGAACGGTCTGTTGTTGTTGTCGATCTTCTCCAAGTTCTGTCTCATGAATCTGTGCTCGTCTCCGTAAGCTCTGATGGTGGTGACACCAATCAAAGTCTCAGAGAAGTGCTGGTGGATAGGAGATCTGCTGATGGACTCGAACCGTTTCAATTCTCTGGACAAAGTAAGGTAGAACAAAGCAATGTAGTAGAACATGCACATGATGAACACTGCAAAGATGAAGAAGGCAGGCGTGATCGAGATAATCAACACCAAGGTCGAGGCGGTGATAATCAAAGAAATAAACGAACCTTGAGCCATTGGTGCCAACTGCTGATCAATCGACTCGATATCACGAGAGAACCGGTTCATGATTCTTCCAATAGGAGTGGAGTCAAAGAATCTCAACTTGGCACGGAACACCTTGTTCAACAAGTCAATGAAAATACTGTTGGAAGCCTTGACACCCTGCAAGAACACAATGTAGTCTCTGACACAACAAGTGACGGCAAACACAAATCCAATCAAGGTGTAGACTCCCATGTAGAACCAAGTGTTGTGAACGGCCTTATCGCCAAGCACTTGAGCCATTGGAGATTTCCACATTCTCTCGTGACTGACAAAGCTGGTAGTGAACATGCTGGACTCAAACGACTTAGTGTAACCAAAACAGTTGATGGAGATGTGACCGGTTTCACTGTCAAATGCCCATCTTCTCAACCACCAAGATTGGCCAATGTTGATCACTTGAGACCCAACGAACAATCCAACAACAAGAAGCCATGGCAACCAAGAACCGAACCGTTTAGCATAGAAAACATACACGTCCAAACCAACAACACCCTCAGCCTTAGCCTCTTCCTTGATCAAGTTGTGTACTGGAGCATCGGTAGTAGCGTTGTTGTTGATGGTGCTGACTCTCGAGACAACACGTTCAAGCTCAAGCTCGTCACCGCTTTCGTCAATATCAAAGGCCAAGGTCGAGTATTTGCGTCCTGCGCCGCCAACAACAGATCTGGAAGGTCTTCTAGCTTCGACAACAGCAAGAGAGACACCCATTTCCTCGGTTTCCTCAGTGTTCTGGTTCAAAATAGAAGCCTTGACCAACTCATCGTCACCCAAATGTCCTTTCTCGAGCAATTCAGCAGGAGTACCTTGGGCACTCACGCGACCATTGTCCAAGATAACAATCAATTTGGCGTTCTTGACAGTCAACGCAACGTTGTGGGAAACCAAAATACAGGTTCTTCCCTTCATCAAAGGTCCAGTAATACAGTTCTCGTAGATCCACAAAGCAGTGTGCGAGTCAACAGCACTCAAACAGTCATCAAGCAAAATGTTCTTAGAGGAAGAGTACAAAGCACGGGCCAACGACACTCTCTGTTTTTGACCTCCAGACAAAGTTATACCTTTCTCACCGACCTCGGTTTGGTCACCAAACTCGAGAATCTCAAAGTCACGGGACAATCCACAGGCCTCAACAACAGCATTGTATCGCTTGGTGTTGTATGGAGCAGCAAAAAGAATGTTGTTCTTGATGGTGTCGTTCAACAACCAAGCGGTCTGAGCACAGTAAGCAACGGAATCAGTGAACCCAGTCTTTGGATCTGGGGTCAATCTGTTTCTTGGCAAAGTTCCTGGCAAGAACACCTTACCCTTTGTCTTTTCCATTTCACCCAAAAGAGCCAACAACAACGAGGTCTTACCAGAACCCGTGGCACCAATAACGACGTTCAATTGACCCTCGACAAACGAAATGTCAAGGTCTCTGAGTTTGAAGTCAGATTCGGAGTTGACATCCCACGAGAAAGAAGCGTTCTGGAATCCAACAGCTGGAGAGTTAGCATCTCTTGGCTCAGACAATTGTTGGTACTTGGTGGTCTCAGGCTCGTCCAAGAAATCGTTGACTCTGTCCAAAGAAACCTTGGATTGGATCACAAACGAAAGCATGTAAGCCAAATCGTCCAATGGAATACGGAGCAAGTTGAACAACGACAAAGAAGTGAAAGCAACTGGAGTGGTCAAGACTCTGCCTTGGATGAAAATGTAGCATCCGAAAGACAAGATGGTGACAAACGTTGGAATCAAGAACGACAAGAACGATCCTCCAACAGAAATAAGACAACGAGTTCTCAAGGAATCAAGCTCTTCGGCTCTGACTTTCAAGATTTGGTCGTAGAAACGCGATTCCCAAGTGAAGAATTTGATGATTCTAATACTTTGCAAGGACTCGTTCAATTTCTGGATTCTCTTGTCGGTGATACCAAGAATCTTCTTTTGCAAGTCACCGACCTTAAGAGAAATCTTGTAGTTGACAGGCAACAAAGCAACAATGGCAATGGCACCAACCAAAGCACTCCATCCCAAAAGCTGGTACAAGAAGATAATGGCAATAGAAGCAGACAAAGCACCAGACACAAAGTAGTGCAAGTAACCACAGATCTCAGAAACTTTGAACGCATCAACAGACATCAAGTTGATGATACCTCCCAAGTCTCTGATTTGTTCGTCCTGACCTTTCTTCTCCTCATCTTCAGACTCCTCGCCTTTCTTGGCACTGGAAGAGTCTTCAGGAGCAGAGGAGACAGCCAATTTTCTTCTAAGAGCCTTGGAGTAAATCTCACCAATGATAACAGCCTTCATACGGATACAGATACGTCTTCCGGTGTACAAGGCAACACCAAAGGAAAGAGTGTTGATCAAACGCAAGAAGAACATGAGGAACAAGTAGAACCACGCGAGGTTGGTTGGAGTCAATTCTGGGGCCTGGACGTATTCCAAGAGTTTCTTCAAGAAGTAGGTTGGAGCGAACATCAAGAACGATTCGATGATGGTCAACACTGCTTGGATGGCAAACAACCCTTTGAAGTACTTGAACAACTTAACTGCGAATCTCGAGTGGGTTTTGAAATCCTCAAACTTCTTCAACACCACGTAGGCGTAGTCATCGTCACGCAAACTCCAGACGTCTTTCATCTCAATCGACAGTCTGTAAGCTTTCATGATCATTGGGTCAATCCAGTCGTAGATAACGTAATTGATCAAGGAGATGGTTGGTTCTGGAGATGGACTGAGGTCACCAGTCTTGTAGAGTTTGACTGGTTTGTCACCGACCTTGGCAGTCCATGTCAAGAAGAACAAGGCCAGGACAATGACAAACTGCGAGTAGTAGTATCTCTGAGTGTATTCGGATGGGAAGTCCTGGATGAAGATGGCACGGACTAAGAGCACGTACGGAACGAACAAGACGGTGTAGGCGGTGGTGGAATTGGCCCAGAGGTTAGGAAAATAGTTGAGGTACAATTTCCACGAGTTGTTCAAGTTGGCGATCCGGAGAGCTCCCAAGACGAGCAAGTACGTCCAGAGGAAGAATCTGACATAGAGCGAGCCCCGAGCGTCGGCCCAGTCCTCGGAGATGCCAGGGATGGTCAAAAGTGACAAATGGATGAGGAATTGGATGACAAGCAAGAGCACCTCGAGTGCAACCTTCAAACGCTCGCTCAAGTTGCGGTGGACGTAGATGATCTTTCCGTGAGGCGAGCCGTCGTCGTTGGTGAAACTGAGAGCGTGAATGTCGAAATGCTGGCGTTTGAGCGCGTCACCTTTGTCGGTGGCCGAGCTGGTGGTGGCTCCGTAGGAAGCAGAAGAGTCGATAAGCGAGTCTTCCAAGGCGTCTTCGTCACCCTCGTCGTAATAGTCGGACGAGCCGAGCAACGGCTGCGACTCGCCGGTGACAGTGGCCGACTTGGGGAATTGAGACAACGAGAAGTACAGCACATAAACGATGGAGAGGGCAAGAATGCCAAGTGGAAGAATGGTATCGAAGAGAAGATGACGACCACAGGTGGTGAGATTGTAGTCGTGGCTGTCCCATAGTGGACAGCCCGAAGAGTTCGCAGGCGGGAGCATGACGGAGGGGTGCTACCTACTGGCGAAACTAATTCAGAAAGTGATGGAAACTCAAGCACCTCGAGCCTGCTGCGGTAACTGATGGTTATATATACCCAGAGGAAAAGAATGCCCGTGCAGGTGCTGGCAGCTGGCACTGCATGATACTGCACAAGCTGATGCTGTGGTTGGAACCAGGAAAAGACAGAGCCAGGCCGCAAGGAACTGGGAAACCGGAGCTGGTGTGAGGATGTGGGTGGTGGGTGGTGTGAGGATGTGGCGGTGTTAGGGTGTGCGATGGAAATCCGGGTCCCCCAATTGACATGCCCTAAACAGCGTCCAATTTGTTCTGGATTGATTGTGAATAGCTGACCAAAGTATATTCGCTATGACTTATTCTCGGAAGCTATAATACGCATCAACGGCTCAATAAAATTTTCTATATGAAGCGGGTTGCTTGGATAAGGTTGGACGAGAACCCGCAGGCGTACGCATGGGTCTGCAGGGTAAGCCGGACCTTGGCCATAGTCAGAGCACTGCCAGATGGTAGCAAGAGCTTCTGGGAGCAGTCAAACAAACGGCAGCACCCAGTCAAGTGTGGGTTCGGGAGATTATGTGGCAAAAGATGGGGCAAAGGAGACTGACCTCATTTCG
The DNA here is from genome assembly GCA_030578595.1 of Saccharomycopsis guyanensis. Taxonomy (NCBI): domain Eukaryota; kingdom Fungi; phylum Ascomycota; class Saccharomycetes; order Ascoideales; family Saccharomycopsidaceae; genus Saccharomycopsis; species Saccharomycopsis guyanensis. The sequence goes on from JAJMSQ010000003.1 coordinate 446,817, forward strand.
GGGTGTCAATTTAACTTGGGCCCTGTGTCTTGGTGCTCAGTGATTATCGATGTCTTAAATCCCGACTTGATGCGGGTGCTAGAGTGGTTTTCTGGAGATCACCTCAATGATTTGAAATCCGTACAAGCACCAAGACTGAACCCCATCCCTTGAAAAAAACTTGAGTTTCTTTTACAGTTTGATTTCAAAACATCATGGCTGCCAACTAAATTTTCTCGATCAGAGCCGCAGCACTGAGCTGGCCCTGGAGGCTCCCCAGTCCTGGCATGCAGCTTTTTACATTTAGTATACATCTTTGACTTCGGGATCACCCAAACTCCATAAGGCGCTGGTTTGAGGTGATAGATTATTGGACTTGAAATGCGGTTGGCGAGTTTCCGAGTGCCAAACCGCAACTCGCAAACGTTTGGCTGCATGGTGCCTTGGCACTTTTAGAGATATACGGGAGAATCTGTATAAGCCTGGAGGTGGAATATGACATGGGCAGTGCCGATAAGACTGTCTGGTGTGGTCTTGCTGTGGCTCACGGAGAATCTCATAACTTCAGGATATAGTTGTGGTTGTGTTTTGTCGGCTTGGGTTATTTTTGTCGATTCTTCGATTTACAATGAAATACTGGCTATAAAATATTGACTTCCTTCTAGCTGTAATCTTTCTTAACATGTCTTCTGTGGACAGTACTCAACAGTAATCAAGTGTACTCCATATACCGTGAGTGGTGCTCATGCATAAATTGTAAGTGAAAAAATTGCGTAGGCATCCAACTGCTCAATTGAACAACCTCCACTTATTTGAGCAAGTGTTGTAAATTATTAGTTCTGTTCTTGAATACATAATACATCGGTTGTCTTACTGTCTCAAAGCTTTTTTATGTTTATGAGTTTGAGGTGCGACAAAAAGAACCGTTGCCAAGCGATACTATTATGACTTGTGGCTCCAAACTGTTAACAAACCACATTTGACTTGTCATTTTTTTGTCTAGTAATATCTGTCTTCGATATAGTCTTGTAATTCTTTAGACATTATTATTTGTGTGCAGATTGTTTAGGTGACACCTATTCAAAATGTACTTGAGACATCCAGTTTGTGGTGCACTTCTGTGACTAGCATGGCTATCCATCTTAAGCTTCGCTCCCAATCTGGTACTTTCCAATTCTCTCGCACATCCTCACATCTCTCACACCCTAACATCGCTCATTTCTCTCGCATCCTAACATCTCACTTCTCTCATACATCCTCACATCTAACTTCTCTCTCACATCCTAACATCTCACTTCTCTCTCACATCCTAACATCTTATTCCACATCTAACTCCCGCATCTATCTCCAACATCTCTCTCTTACTCCTCCACCTCCTCTCGCTTATTTGATCGTCCTCTTATTTTCTCGCTTAATCAAGATCGTCAACCCTGCAATGATTAAATCTGCTTACGTATTCCAATTCTTTCATCCACTAGTCACAACCCTTGCAACTTACATCTTGATACTTAAACTAACCTAGTAATCGCTGGCTCTGTACTAAATAATATCCAATACTAGTGAATACTCTTAAAATTCTTCAATCTACAAAACCCTACAACAACCAGCAAAAATAAATACCTTGAAAAAACCCATCAATCAACAAATTATCAAAATTACCTCTCATTAGTCATTTCCTGATCACGTCCGATCCTCACATCCCCAGATATACTTCGACTGATGCTGCTACTCATCTCTGAAACTTAAACAGCCGTTCGCCCCCAAACACCCCCATGTTTCACCTAGGGGCACTCCGGTCACGCGACCAGATCGTGGCCACTAGGAGTGCGCGTAGCACTGGGCCAGTTGGATTTGCGAAACAGAACAGCTAACTATTTCAGCAGCAAACCACTTCTCATCCAACATAATGTCTGATTGGAGTGTCGACCCAGAAAACAAGAGAAAGCTTTTGGCGCTTCAGAAAATCGGCGCAAACAAGAAATGTTTTGACTGCGGCGCTCCAAATCCCCAGTGGGCCTCCCCGAAGTTTGGGATATTTATCTGTCTTGAATGTGCTGGTATCCACAGAGGTTTAGGAGTCCACATCTCGTTTGTGCGATCGATCACAATGGATCAGTTCAAGAAAGACGAGCTTTTGCGGATGGAGAAGGGTGGCAATGAGAATCTTGCCAAATGGTTTGAAGAGCATGGGATCAGCTTGTCGCTTGATCCTCAGCAGAAGTACGATAACGAAGCGGCCGAGGATTACAAAGACAAGTTGAGTGCTGAGGTCGAAGGCAAACCTTGGGTTAAGAAGGAGAAAGTCAAGGCTCCGGTGGCAAGAGCCGCTGGCACTGCTTCTAGTAGTGCCAACCAGACTCCGATTGGATCTAGAAAGGGAACTCCATTGCAAACCCAGAAGGCTAAGAATGAGAACTATTTTGCCGAGCTAGGAGCCAAGAACGATTTGAGACCTGATAACGTGGCCCCATCGCAGGGAGGTAAATATGGCGGGTTTGGAAACACTCCAGCTCCTAAACAGAACCAGGGATCGTTGGCCACGTTGTCAATGGACAACTTCCAGAACGACCCATTGGGCACCTTCACTAAAGGCTGGGGGATGTTTGCAAGTACAGTTACAAAGAGCATTACAGAGGTCAACGAGAGTGTCATAAAGCCAAACATCCACAACTTGCAGCAGTCAGACATAACCAACGACGCCAAGAAAGCGATGCTGCAGTTTGGCAGTAAGTTCTCCAACGTCACTGGGGGCCAGGCCAACAACTCGCAGTACGGTAAGTTGTTTGATGGAGTGAACGACGAGCATATTGGGATCCACGACGCACCGGTCGAGACTGCATTTGGTATGGCCAAGCCAAAGCAAAAGAGTAACCTCAAGGGAATGAGCAACTCCAACTGGAAGAACGAGAAGTGGGACGATTTCTAAGAGGGTGGTTTGTCATAGTATGTATTAATTTATATTAGTGGATGGAGTATCTGCTTTGCTGAAAGTGTAGGAAAGTGTAGGTTTGCAGCTAAGGAATCCGTTGTTATGGTAAGTTGGAACAGAGCCATGGACGATTGAGTAGGAACTTAGATAAGTCACTCTTGGTTCCAGTGAATTGGAGTACCGACTGATTTTTATCAAGAAGCTATGGATATGTAGCAATACTGGTGAATAGTAGTGCTTTTGTAGCAATGCTGATGAAATAGTACTCTGCCAGTTCCGTGTGTTAGATTAGCACTCAACAGCCATGCCATATACTGTTCAATACAGTCTCCGCATCTAATTACTAGCTACCACTCACTCCCCAATCACTAGTCAATGCTGACACTCTGGAGAACATTAACATTCCTCATAAGACCGCGACCTATGAGATGATTCGTCATGGGATGTCTGTGACACGCCCGGGTGTGAAATGAGGTTGCACCGGTTAAGGCAACTGCACCAGGTGAATCGGCTTCGATCATAATGCCAAGGTTTTGAATGATCTTAACCAAAAACATTCAAGCAGCAAAGAAAAAATGTTAGAATAATATAATCATAAAATAAGATGATGAGTCATTGTAAAGACCAGCGTGGAAATATTTCGGGTGGTCTATGGGTCGGTTGATATTATGTCACTGCTTCTCCACACAGTCATTCTCGGCTGCCTAGTACTTGACTGTATGTAGCCTACTACCAACCAGACTCACACACTCACACACTCGCTCTGTAACAACATAATTAAGAAGAGTCTGACATTGCGCTTCCAACAATTCTATCAATCAACAACGTCACCTATGCTTTTTGTTCGTCTGGTTTATATTCACCGTGTTTGGCTGTAGCTATTTGCCAACTGCTTGCTTCAGTGTACTGGCTCTCCATAGTAAATGCTCCAGTGATCATAGTAACCACCTCGATCGAATCATTCAAATCCAGGGCACTCTTACACTCGTCAAAGAAAAACTGACTTTCAAACGACTCGCCATATTCCTCGTAAGATTCTTGCATTGTATCAGTCTATAATTGTTGCACAGTTCAAGTTTACTGGTACTTCGCTCTACTATATATTCCACCACCGGCTCCGGGCGGCCGATGGTATATGCAGCTAGGCTGCTGGTGCTTCGCATTACGCAATGGGAGGCCCGGGGTAAGATGGACTCCGAGACCTGGTCGCCCGCGGGAGGGTTCACTCGATTAGCCGATTGTGGTCGGATCAAAGAAGGTCCAGTGGGGTTTTGTTGGTTGGGTATGGACCCTGCAAGGGGTTGGGTGGGATCCTGTGAGGGAGTTGGGTGTGTAGATGGAAGTGATACGTTGCAGATATCTGTTGGGCAGGGCAGTTGGTGACATGTATGTAATAGGACTGTAGAATTGTGTGGAGTACATGTTCTTGTGAGTCAGCAATAAATGGTAAGGTTTAATAGGATGGTGGTGGGGAAGGTAATGTTGAAGGTGGTGGTGATGGTAAATATGGTTGTAGTACCAGTGCTATTGTGGTAGTGGTGTTGTGTAATGCTGTTGTGCAGAGTGCAAGCAATTGCTGACTTAGCAATTGAAGCACTAGCTATAGAAAGTATGCAGTGACAATCTCAACTCAGTAACGATATATATCAGAACATCATAGTATGTTCATAGCCACTCCAAATTTAAATGAAGTTGTAAATCGAAGCTAGTCAGTGTAGTCAAGAAACAATCACCATCCACTAATATCAGCAATCATGGCAGCCATCAGAAACTCAGTAAGCCTCACACTGCATACACTGTAACCCACTAAGTCCTAAGCAAGACACTAAGTAAGCCCTCAGTAAGCCCTAACTAAACCTTAAGAAAACCAATCAAGCAAACTAACAAGCTCATTTAGGCTCATTTAAGCTCGCTCAATCTCTCACACACTAAATCGGAAACAGTTGGAAGCCTGTGTTTCTAATAAAGCTGAGGTGCGTCATTGTTGAAACTCACCATGTGTACAACATTGACACTCAATTACCTTACTTTTCTAGTGTTCTGGTTTACGCTTCAAGTGTTCAACCCTGCCTTAGTATTGTCTTACACAATAACATCTACCATACTACTGCTCAGCTACTGCCCTACTACCACCCTGAACCACTGCCTTGCTTAGTTACTGCCTCCTCAGTGCCTTAGTCCAGCCACAACTGAGCCACCATTAGCCACCGCTTACCAAGACCCACCACCTATTGCTAAGCCATAAGGTACCACCCCAATGTATGAGCCCCAGCAACTAGTCTATTGCCGTTCTTCATTATAATAATGCAGCAACACATTCCAACTGGAATATCATACTTTGCATGCTGTTTCAAGCATAACCGTTTACCCAACGATTCCTTCACTCAGCCACATACTTGAATTCCATGACCTCTATTCATTGACTTATTCTTTGAGCCAACTCTCAGTAATCTGACTTCGCCTAGAAATTGACTTATTGCTCTCGCTTCAGTGTGCTGTGTCTGCCTTAACTTCTGTCTACCTTAAACTCTACACCTTAAACTCTACACCTTAACCTCTACACCTTAGTCTCTACCTTGACCTCTCTACACCTCAAACTCTCTCTTTCTCATCTGTCAATCTCAATCCTAGGCCCAACCCAATTAGTCCAAATCCTCAGATCTAATCTTCCTTCCCCAGATCTAATCCTCCTTCCTCTCTACACCTCAAAACATAACATTAATATCCATTCTAAATATACAATAACCGGAAAATGCGTAAGCAGCAAAAAAAAAGTCTATAGTCGTAAAAGTATTCTAGTAGAAGGGAGGCAATCGAGGGGTTGCTTCGAAAGCTCACATTTGAAGCTCGAGTTGTTCGTACTCAATGATGTCGTCGACCGTGAGCTCGTTGTTCAAGTCCCACACCAATCCAGTCTTCAACTCGTTCAAGAACTCTTGCACGCTTGGGTTCTTGAAAAGCAACTCGTTGGTCGAGCAGTTGATGTTCTGGATAAAGTACTTCAAGCTGAACGAGAACGGTTTGCCAGTCTGGAACTGGCGGTCCAAGTCAACAAGGAACTCGTTCTGGTGCTGTTTGAGGAACACGACGGCCAAGTACACAAACAAGTTGTTGTTCTTGTCCAAGAACGCAATGTCAAAGAACCGTTCCAAGTAGTTGCGGTGGCTAGCATCGCAGATCATCAGTTCGATTCCGAAGATCTTCTTCAACGAGAGAATCAAGAGCTTGTTGAACTTCTTAGCAGTGTCGAGTCCAAGCTTGTGCTTGCAGAACCCATACAACTCTGGCAAGGTGTTCTTCAACAATTTCACAAACGTCTTGGTGGCACTCAAGCAGATATCTTCGTGCTCGTCGCTGGCGAAATCGTCTCTTGGACCAAGAAGCAACTCCTTCAACAACGGCATCTTGGTGCCTCTGTTGACGATGTTGATCACACAGTTGAAAGTCAAGTACTCGTTCTTGATGTTGGTCAAGAGCATGTAGGCTATCGACACCACCTCTTTGTTGAAAGGAATGTTTTCAACGCCAATGTCAAACAAGTAGAAGTAGAAGTTGAGCAAGATGGTGCGCAACGAAGCCTTGGTGGAGTTGTCAAGACTGAGTCCGCCAACGCTGCTGTTGACTTTTCTGAAAATGAGAAGCTGGTTCTGGAACTTCTCTTTGTTCTCGAAGTTGTTCAAGAAAGTTTTCAACTTCTTGACCAATTCCATGAGATGCTCGGACCATTCCAGTTTGCTGTGAAGCAAGTCAATTTCATTGGCCAATTTGGAGTAGTAGTCGAAGTTCTTGACAAACTCACCAACGTCGGAGTTCAATGCGTCGAAAGTCAGTTTGTTCATGTTGAGGAAATTGCTCGAGGACAAGTACCATACCACGGAACGCAAGTTCATAGAGTCGATGCTTTCGTTGATATAAGTCTTGCTAGCCAACGAGAACTTGAGCATAAGTGGAGGCAATGGTGAGGTTGACAATCCAACCAACCACCAGCTTGGCACCACTTTACTGTCCAGTTTGTTGATGGACGAAATGCTTGGTTTCTCAGAGAACGAAGCCTGAGAAGGAGACTTGACCCCTTTGAAATAAGAGCTGATTGAGTTGACACTGAGCACCGAGGACCGCGGGGTGCTGGAGAGCGACTCCCTGGTGATGTTGCGCTGCTTGTAGAAGTTGTATGTTGGGGAGTTTGTGCTGGAGGATGGGTTGGACGAGAAACTCGAGATATCGTTGTGTTCAGGACTGAGCGAAAACGTGGTGTTTGCTGAGGCATCGGAGTCGAGAGACGCACACGAGTTGTTGGTGGCATTGACAATCGAGTAGAGTTTGGAGCCGGCCTGGTTGACCGAGCCGAACGTGGTCAAGTCGATGTTCTCGACCGAGTTGTTAGGCAAGGCGTATTTCTTTTTGTAGCGCATGTCGCCGAGTCCGAAAGTGGACATGTACTGCTTGGAGTTCAACTCGTAGAACTCGCTGTCTAAGACATTGGGTTGGAAGTCGTTGTCAGTGCTGCGGCGAATGAGATTGCTGAGAGTCGAGCTACGAGGACTGGCCAGCACTAGCACCGAGCCCGTGGTCGACCGGCGAGTCGGACTCACTTTGGCGGTGCTCATGTTCTTGTTGCTGGAGGCGATCGAGTTGTACACCTCGAACTTGTTCAAGTGGTTGGACAAGCTGTTGTTGAACTGGGTCGAGAACTCCTTGTTCAACACCGAGTCTGGCCCGTGCTCGGCCGCGTTGGCGTTGTGGTACACCTCGTTCAAGAACTTGATCCAGAACTTCTCTTCCTTGGAGATCTTCTTGGAGATCTGGCTGATCTTCTTCTTGTTGATCTTCTGCTGGGTCAACTGCTCGCTCTTCAAGAAGTCGATCTTCAGGTTGAACTCAAGCGTGAGGTTCTGGACTTCCGAATCTAGCACGTTGAACGCATGGTAGTTGTTCTCTAGGTTCGCGAACAAAAAGCTGTCGTCACTGAGACATGGGCTGGACGCAGTGCTGGAACAGGACATCAGGTCGCCCGAAAAGGACGTGCCTCGCTGGCCAGCAGGGCTTTGGTCGCCCTCGACCGCTGCGGTGTTGCTGGAGAGCTCGTGCAACGACTGGGTGATTGGCACGTTGAAGCAGATGAAGTCGTTAGGCACCTCGTCGTTGTCAAAGTCGTTGTAGTCGATGTCCAAGTCGTCGAGCTCGCTGACCATGGTCTTGATCGACTTCTTGGGTTTGAAGGACGTCTTGGGCAAACGGTGCTTCTTGTATACCGGCACCGACATCATTGGGGCAGGATTCGTTTACTAAAACCAGCTCCATCCCGGCAGCCACTCTGTATTTATTGGCACTGCTCCGACTCAGAAATCAGGATGTAATCTGTTTACACTTCGCTGCTGCAGCCCCATGCGCGCATTAGACGCAGCGTGTTGTTTCACCATGCGGTGTTTTGGTATTACCAAAACTACGTCAAACCAGCTAACTCGGGCTCTTGCAACCTTCCATCACGCCCCATAACCCTGCCAAAACAGGAGCATTTCCGGACCTAATTCTAGGTTCGCCGTCAAGGTGTTTGATGTCCCAGACTCTAATTAGTTCTGCTGGTCGTCACTGGTCTCCGTTGCACCTGTCTTGTAGTGTCTGACCACGCCGCACTGATTAGGTACGGGTCCAATCTTGGATGCAGCAGAAAACATTTTTTGCTCGCGGTCTGGACTGGCTGGAGGGCTTACATCCAGACCCAGGGCCGCAGCTTAAGGCACCAAATACTCCTAGGGTAAAAAGGGAACCATGCATCTCCAGCAATGTGCCACTTGATGGATACTAGCCTTGTCTCTGGTAAGTCCTGAAGGCTGGTACTGTGGTGGGAAAATCGAAGGCTGGCTCAAGCGCAGCACGGTGCAGGTCACCTGAATGTCACGCTGCATCCATCGCTAGGTTGCGGGCCCTGCTGCGGGCGCTGGTGAAAAAATTCACATCCTCACTTCCTCCACACCATATCAAACCATGGGTGTTCCAGCTCTTTTCAGATGGTTGAGTGACAAGTACCCGAAGATCATCTCTCCGGTGGTTGACGACGGGTCTGAGTACAGAGCTCCTAATCCCAATGGTGAGCTAGACAATTTGTACCTTGATATGAACGGTATTGTTCATCCATGTTCGCATCCCGAGAATAAACCTCCTCCAGAAACAGAGGCTCAGATGATGCTTGAGGTGTTCAAGTATACCGACCGTGTGGTGCGTTTGGCACGTCCTCGTAAAGTGTTGATGATTGCTATTGACGGTGTGGCTCCAAGAGCCAAGATGAATCAGCAGCGGTCAAGACGGTTCAGATCAGCCAGAGACGCACGGATCAAGAAACAAGAGATCGAGAACGAGCTCAATTACAAAAAGCAGCAGCTGATATTCAATGGCAAAATCGTAGACGACTCCATCAAGTCGAACCATGTCCATTGGGATTCCAATGCCATCACTCCAGGTACTCCGTTCATGGACATATTGGCAGAGTCTCTTCGTTACTGGGTTGCCTACAAATTAAGCCATGACGACGGCTGGGAGTCGCTCGAGGTGATATTATCGGATTCCTCGGTTCCCGGTGAAGGTGAACATAAAATCATGAACTTCATCCGGTCCCAAAGACTCAATCCTCAGTATAATCCTAACACCACCCATTGTATTTATGGATTGGACGCAGACTTGATTTTCCTTGGCTTGGCCACTCACGAACCTCATTTCAGAGTGTTCAGAGAAGACATGTTTGCCAAGTTCTCTAGACCCCCAGCACGAAACTTGTCGGTGAAAGAAACCATGGACATGTCTCAGCATGAGAAAGACAGACTCGACAGACAAGAGAGTGAGAAACCGTTTCTCTGGCTCAACACCCATATTTTACGAGAGTATCTTAAAGTGGAGCTTCTTACGGGGATCAATATTCCAGAACTCGGGCGCAACTTGGATTTTGAAAGATGTCTTGATGACTGGATCTTTCTTTGTTTCTTCATTGGTAACGATTTCTTACCGAACTTGCCGAGTGTCAGTGTCCGAGACAACAGTATTGATTTGTTGGTGGATATTTGGAAACAGAACTTGGGATACTTGTTCCATAATAAGAAGAAATTCAATAACGACTACTACCTTACTTGTGACGGTAAGGTCAATTTGCTTGCAGTTGAAGTGTTGTTGAAAAGTTTGAGTTCCATGGAAGACGGAATATTCCGCAAGAAACATTCTAAGGAAGCCAAGTTTGCTGAGTTCGAGAAACGTAAGAAGGCTATTCGAGAAGGTAATAGAGGCAACACTTACAGAGGAGCTAATCTCAATGAAGACAAAGTATTTGTCAACGAGGCAGCAGAAATCAATAAGGTCATGCCTGTTTATTCGTTGGACACCAATACCGTGGCCAACGATGTGAATTTGACCACCAAAGACATTATTCTGAACCCTGTTTTTAAGACGGGAGTGTTGAGCGAGGCACCTAAAGCAGCAGCCACTGCAGAGGAAATCGACCAAGCTAACCAGAAAAGTCACGATGCAGCTGCCGCATTGAAAGCTCAGTTGGATTCTAAAAAGAGAAAGCTTGAAGATGACAGCACCGACGACAGTCTGGTGAAAGTTCAGAAGACCACCGACGGCGAAATCAGTGAATTATCGACAAGTGAGTTGTCTGCTACAGAGAACGAAATAGAGGAGATCATCGAGCCTCAAATCGTCAATTCTCAGACTGGCCAGACCATCGATAACAACGATCTTATTAGATTATGGGAACCAGGATACAGTGAACGATACTACAAATTGAAGTTTGGGTTGACTGACGAACAAATCCTCCCGTTCAAAAAGAGACTTCTTAAACACTACTTGGAAGGTGTTTCGTGGGTTTTGTTGTACTATTACCAAGGATGTCCTTCTTGGAACTGGTACTATCCTTATCATTATGCTCCTTTTGCTGCCGATTTCAGTGTGCTTGATTTCAAAGACGTCCAAATCGAGTTTGACAAGGGCACTCCGTTCCGTCCATTTGAGCAGTTGATGAGTGTTCTTCCTGCAGACTCCTCACACAACTTGCCTGATGTGTTCCATCCATTGATGAAAGAAGCCGACAGTGCTATCATCGAGTACTACCCTGAGTATTTCGATATCGACATGAACGGATCCAAAATGTCGTGGCATGGGATTCCGTTGTTGCCTTTCATTGATGAAAAGAAGTTACTCACGCATGTTGGAGCCAAGTACGAGTTGCTTTCTGAAGCTGAGATGTCCAGAAACACCAACAAGTCTGAGATAATTTTCGTCGGCAGAAAGAACAAATGGTTTCCTATTTGGCGCAAAGCATTGATGGAAGATGGACAGGAACAAGTGTCTTTCAATGCTCGTCTTACCAACTTGTCAGGTTTGGTTACTACGACAACTGAGTATGATCCAACCAGTTATATATCGTATCCTCTTGATGAGAACGATTCAGCAAAACCGTTCCCTGAGACAGTTTCCAGCTCTCTTTTCTTGAAGGTTGGCTACGATTTCTACAGCAGGGTGTCAGACTTGATCAACAAGCTGATGCTTTTGAACGGGTATGTGGCCCCGATTGCAGTTTTGACTCAGGATGATAAGAACGCAATTATATACGGGGGACAGGGATTTGCTGTACGTCATAAGAAGGGATTCACCCATCAGCAGAACCAGAGCATCAATTTTGCATTGACGATCGGGCCGCCAATGGAGCCAGCTTCTGGAGGTAAGCAAAAGCGACGATCGACGATCTTTGGTTCACGAAGCGGGGGGTTCTTGAGCTTTGTGAAAGGTGGCCAACCAAACCCGAACATGACCAATGCTGGTCGGGTCGGAGGATACGGTCACAATCAAGGAGGGTACCAGGGACATAACAATTACAATGAGGGATACAACAATCGCCAAGGAGGATACCAAGGGGGTCGCCAGGGGGGTTACAATCAGGGGGGATACAATCAAGGAGGATATGGCCAGAACCAAGGTGGATACAATAATCATAATCAAGGAGGCTACAATCAAGGAGGATACAACAATCACAATCAAGGTGGGTACAACCAAGGAGGATATAACAATCACAATCAAGGAGGCTACAACAACCAAGGCGGATACAATCAAGGATACAACCAAGGACAAGGTTACAATCAAAGACCTTCTCGTGGAGGATACCAGTCTCGAGGAAGAGGAAGAGGTGGATACAACAGTGGGTATCAGCGATATTAATGACCAAAATGTATTTTTATGTGATGAGATATTATATTGCCTGTAGATCCTGAGTTTGAGTAGACTTAGCCTCCATGTTTACATTAGTATCTCTGACGACCTGGATTAGTATATTGGAAGATCTCCAAACTTTGACTCGAGAACCCACGATTATTGTGATCTAGTATGTGCTAACCTCAAGGGTGGATTAATCTCATCAGTATATAAAGCGAATCAGACACCACTCCAGATCAAAACACTATCATTTAAACTACGATCTATCACAATGCAATACCAATTTATCAACGCTAACGAACCAGAAGAACATGACCACGACGACTGTGAATCCTGTAACGGGAAATAAGTCTGGTGGCATGGTTTCTTGCTGCTTGTCATCTAGAACTGTTTGAGTTCTGGTCAAAGACTGTTGGTGCTATTGAGATTTTAATTTTGAACGGAAAGAGATTACTGTGTGAGAATTAGTGGCTACTCTTTAGAGTTGGCTTTCAATGTTGAATACATAGTGCATGACAGAATGTTGAGTTTCAATATGCAGCAATATAAGAGATAAGAGAGTGTTTGTAGGAGGGCTTAGTTAGTAGACTGGCACAGAGTTCTTTTCTAGTTGTCAGTGTTTTATTTTCTTTTTTTTTTTTGTTTTAGTGGTTTTATTTTGTGGATTTCGGGAAAGATATTTTGTATTCCCATACACAACATATCTGGTATGTTCGCATACTGTATGTCAGGGTCCCAGTACATTCACAAATAACCAGAACAAGAATGAGAATCTACAAAATATTACTACGGTACAATCTACGCACAATTATTAAACACAAGAATTTTACAAGGAAGTCATCGCATCAAATAAACCATTAAAAAATTTAATCAGCCATCACCAAATATTACGATGATCCTGACGGCTTAGATGTGAATTATTTTGTTCCTCTCTCAAGCTCTATTGTCTTTCCCAACAACTAAGCCAGACTTTAATTGTTGCCTTCTCTTGGCCGCCTAAGCTCACGCATACCTTCCGCCTAAGCCCACGCATACCTCCGCCCAAATTATTCCCATAGCCTCTGCCAGGCTGGTTGCTAGGCTTTTCCTGCCGCCCATTGCCGCCCGTACTTTTGATTTTCCTTCAGACACCACTAGAATAAGGGTACTGCTCCATAAGCGGTTGCATAATACATTCCAAACAATACCAACCAAACACAATAACAAACAACTACTGTGAATCACATTATATTACAATACGATTGCTGGTCGTCGCAACCGAATCCCACATGTTTTCTCAAACCTAAACGGGACATGGTAATTGTCTGGATCCGATGGTTCCACGATGGATCATAACTTGACACTGCATGTCTAAAACATTCGCCTGGGTACATGACAATTTCACTTTAGAAACATCGACACGTTTAGTATCCATGGTAAATCATTATCACCAGCCTTCAAATTCATACATCCAGCCTTCTCTTCATATTCCCCACACCTTAACAATACCTTCCCATCTTTTAACAATGTGTCTAATGTTCCAGGGCTCTCTTGAATCTCTCCACATTTCATGTCTCTACAGTACGCTCCTGGTACCAATTTTCTACCTGCATCTGTTTTAAGGAGCACGCATATTATTTGTTCTCTCTCAATACTTACCAAACAGTATCCACTGTTCTAACATCAATGTTCCATATTCTCTATTTTGCTCTGGTACCATCCTTGTTTATTTCATTTGTTTAAGTTCCCCGGGTTCACTTAGTTTCATCCGATGTTAGTTTGTACTTGGGAGTTCTTCATTGGCTTGTGTTCACTTTCTCTTGGGAACTCATTCTGGTATACTCTACCCTTCTTCTAATCTCACTATTCCGTACTAAACTTCTATTTCTGCGGTTACTCAATTAGTCAGTCGGTCTTTTCTGAAGTTTGTCTCTTCTACAGTTTGTCTCTCCTACTACTTCTCTTACTACACACTCTCTCTTCTGAGGATACCTTCTTCAATACTCCTCCACCTCTTACAGTCATTCAAAACAATCTTGTTAAGGTCTATACCCATACTTAAAGAGTACCCTCGGCAACTTACAAAGCCTTGTTCAATGGCGACTTGAGTTGGACACCCTTGTAGAACGAAACAACCTTCTCACCTCTGGCAGCAACTCCTTCTGGAGTAAACTCAAAGTACTTGTAGACGTCTGGTCCCTTACCAGAAGCACCGAATCTGTCCAATCCAAAGTGCTCGTGAGAGTACTTGGACCATCCAGAGGTGCTCAAGACCTCGAACGACAAGATTGGCACGCCGTCTGGGAACACGCTCAACTTGTAGTCCTTGGATTGGGACTCAAAGGTGTGCCAGTCTGGCAAAGACACCACAGAGGTTGGGATACCCTTGTCGGCCAACAACTTGGCAGCGTCAACGGCAATACCGACCTCAGAACCAGTAGACACAATGTAGAGAGCAGAGTCCTTGACTGGGTGGACAACGTAACCACCCTTGGAGGCCTTCTCGATGGTGGAACCCTCCAATTGTGGCAAGTTTTGTCTGGACAAGGCAATGATACTTGGGGTGGTCTTGCTGCTGACGGCCTTGATGTAAGCGGCAGAGGTCTCGTTACCGTCGGCTGGTCTCCAGACACTCAAGTTTGGAATGGCTCTGAAGTGGGCCAAGGTCTCGACAGGCTGATGGGTTGGACCGTCCTCACCCAAACCAATGGAGTCGTGGGTAGCAACGTGGATCACTGGGAAGTGCGACAAGGCAGACAATCTGACGGCACCGGCAGCGTACGAGACAAAGTTCAAGAAAGTACCTCCGAAAGCCTTAAGACCGTAACCGTACGAAGCAATACCGTTCATGATGGCAGCCATACCGTGTTCTCTGACACCAAATCTGATGTATCTGCCCTGGTAGGTACCCAAGCCGGTGGAAGGTGGCTGGAAGTCAGTGGCATCTGGGGCTCTGGTCAAGTTGGAGCCAGTCAAGTCAGCAGATCCTCCGATCAACTCAGGCATGACGTCGTAGAGGACACTCAAGACACCCTCGGACAACTTTCTGGTGGCCACAGCCTTGTCGGTTGGCTTGAACACTGGGAGCTTGTCTTCCCATCCGGCTGGCAACTCGCCCTTGATTCTTCTGGACAACTCGGCACCCTCTTCTGGGAACTCCTTGACGTATTTCTCAACAAGGTCGTCCCACTTGGACTCCAAGTCGGCACCCTTAGCAGCAACAGCCTTGTACAAGCCGTAGACCTCTTCTGGTACGTTGAAAGTCTTGTTTGGGTCGGCCCCAATCTTCTCCTTCAACTGCTTGATGTCGGCAGCCTTCAATGGAGCACCGTGGACACCGTGGGTGCCTTGGGCAAGCGATCCGTAACCAATGATCGTGGTGACTCTGATCAAGGTTGGCTTGTCGGATTTCTTGGCCTTCTCAATGGCAGCCTGGATACCTTCCAAGTCGGTGTTACCCTTCTGGACCCACTCGACGTTCCAGCCGTAGGCCTCGAATCTCTTGTTGACGTCCTCGGTGAAGGCCACAGCAGTGTCACCGTCAATGGAGATGTGGTTGTCATCGTAGATGGCAATCAAGTTCTTCAATTGCAAGTGACCGGCCAACGAGCATGCCTCGGAAGCAACACCCTCCATCATACATCCGTCACCAAGAATGGTGTAGGTGTAGTTGTTGGAGATCTCGAACCCTGGCTTGTTGAACCGGGCACCAATGTGGGCCTGAGCCATGGCAATTCCAACAGCGTTGGAGATACCCTGACCCAAAGGTCCGGTGGTGACCTCGATCCCTGGGTTGTCGTTCTCTGGGTGACCTGGGGTCTTGGAGCCAAGGTGTCTGAAGTTCTTCAAGTCGTCAAGGCTGAAGTTGTACCCGGTCAAGTGCAAGAGGGCGTACAACAAGGCACAGGCGTGACCGTTCGAGAGCACAAATCTGTCTCTGTTGAGCCACTCCGGGCTCTTTGGGTTGAAGTTCATCTGTTTGAAGATGGTGTGGGCCACGGCGGCCAATCCCAAAGGAGCACCTGGGTGTCCCGAGTTGGCGGCGTTGACCTCGTCAACCTAAATGTTAGTACGTATGTCCGAGAGACTATGCGGGTGGATCGGTAACAGGATGGTAAGGTCCCGGTAAGCGAGCCAGTGGGGAATAACAACCCGAGACCAAACACAAGCCTCGGGACATCATTGGCACTGTCCACAAACCACAATTGTTGGCCAGAAACCATCCTCACTGGACGCAGCAACCAAGTCCCACAATTCAGGGTACCAGTTATCTGATCTATGTCAAGGGGGGGACAGTCACCCACTGGAATGCAACAGCAATAAAACTGCGGTAACTAACCATTGAACTCGCCAACAACAAAATATCGTTTGTTATCGAGTCATTGGTTACATTGCTTACTGCTAGAATTGCTGTCGCTTCACAATGACGACGTCCTACTACCTCCTCCACCCTGAATCATCTGTTATCCAGACCCCATAGCAATCAATCCCCTCCAGGATCCAATTGCAAGAAAACAACTTACGGCCAAAAGACGAATGGTGTCAATAGCTAAGTGATCAGTCTTAGTGAAAGGTTCCGACATTTTCAACGTATCAAATTGTTGTTGAAGAAGAGTGGAAAACAAATTTGAACAAACTTGGGTTTAAAAAGTGGAGGAGGAACCCAGTGGTTGCATAGCACGAGGTCGATGTCCGGGTACTTTGTTGGGCGGAGCCCGTATTGCCGATAGGCTCTAGCCAGAGTTTTGTGAGTGGCGAGCCGATAGCCGCAGGTGGTTGTCCCTGCTGACGTGAGCATCAGGTCAGCCAACTCCGAACTTTGATTGCCGGTTAAGGTGCATGTACAATAGAGTTCTAGGTGATTTGCTAAATATACCATTAGATAAGTCTATGGAAAATAATTTAAATCGGCTGAAAATTTTACGAGTGAGTTCTTGAGAAAATTCTCTTTCAAATGAGCCCCATAATCAATGCCTTCCAATCGATATCCCAACATCGACCCCAGACTGTTCCCAAAACAGCTTGAGGTGTATGTGCCGGGTAACCGGTACTATTCCTTGGGGGTGTCTGGGGTGACGGCAGTCCGTATCCTAAAGTTGCCGATTCAGGCTGGTACATTTAGCGAGGGTGGACTACTATGAAGATGTAGATTGGTTTCTTTATGCTATATATCGAGAACTAGATGAAAAAATGAAAACAAAGCAAAAAACAAAGTACTGCGGGGACCCCTCTTTAGTAGTCTTCAAATAAGAGATCTTCGCCTACAGTCTCCCTGCGGAACAATTGGCCCTTATTAGGTGACGGGGACTCGATGCTAGCGTAGACATTTTCCACGGTTGGCACAATGAGCAGGGCCGACACAAGTTTCGAGCTGTCGGTCGGGTTCTGCGACCCGTTGGTCAACGACTCGGATATGTAGATTGGCGAGTTGTTGACCGAGGTGAACGAGAGCTTGTGCTGGGTCCGCGGGGTGGTTGCAGGCGAGTATGAGTTTGTGTCTAGGGATGAGAGATGAGCTTTCACCGAGGAGTTGAATCGGGGCTGCGATGGGGCTGGCGAGTCCATGGCGAATGCGATAGGCAATCGCCGAGGAATGAAGCAGCCGTTGCGGGCGTCGACAATGCTGCTGGTGAGATCACTGCTAAGGGTGTCGTTAGAAGTTTTCATGTTGTGGAACCTGTAGAGCGAGTCCTGGAGCAGGCTGGAGTCGCTCACCAGCCGGTTCATTTTGGTCTTGAACTCGTATTTTGTGGCGTCGATCATGTTGACAAAGTCGGTGAGACTGCAGTCGGAGTACAGTGCTGCGTCGATGATCCGGTGGTCGTTAAGGCTGGGGGAGTTTTCGTCCTCTGCGCTGTCGTAATTATAATTTCTTATTGCTCTTGGGGAGCCTGTTCGTTGGATGGTGTCGAATCCGTCGAAGGTTATGGAGCTTCTTTTGTTGCCCTTGAACGACGACGTGTACTTGATTCCCATGCCGGTGCTCTCATTGTCCAAGTCAAAAGTCTCTGACGTTGGTGAGGTTGCCTTGAGCAATGCCGAAGGGGTTCTTCTAATGTTGGCATTGGTGTTGGTGTTCCCCTGGGTGGTGACTGCCAACGACAGGTTACTGAAACTGTTTCTCTGTGCTCGGAGAATAGCAGCCAACAGCACATTGGAGCTGGATCTGTGGAACGTAGGCACAGAATTCACCGACACGCTGCTGTTGTTGTTGGTGGCAGTCATCTTCTGGGAGAACGACGTGGCCGAAGGCGGAGTCTGAGGAGCCCCCGAGTTACCACTGAGAGTCTTGGTGAGCTCGAT
This sequence comes from Saccharomycopsis guyanensis, assembly GCA_030578595.1. Lineage (NCBI taxonomy): Eukaryota > Fungi > Ascomycota > Saccharomycetes > Ascoideales > Saccharomycopsidaceae > Saccharomycopsis > Saccharomycopsis guyanensis. Next base: position 465,202 of record JAJMSQ010000003.1, read on the forward strand.
CTTGATCAGGTGCACCGAATTGGTAGAGTTCGTAGACAACTTTCTATAAAGCGATCTTCGTTTCTCCTGGTCGATCTCGGTGTTCAACGGTGGTGATGGGGTGACCACAGAGTCGTCAGCCAACGAGAACCGGCTATCTTTTCTATAAGTGGTGGACACATTCAAAGACCCAAGAGGCGTGATCACTGGGTCGAACTCGTGCTTCAAGATATGTCTTGTCGATCTTCCGTTCTCGCTCGAGGTCTCGTAAGTTTTGATGATCGGTTTGCTTAAACCAATGCGGCCCTTGGACGAGATCTTAGCATTCGGGTCGAGGATTCTATAGTTTATCTTCAAGTTCCCGAGGGCCCCGCTGTCGGCTTTGCTCTTGAGCACCGCGGCCGGCTGTGACGAGATCTGCTTGATCAAGGATTTGAGAGCCGAGCTGCACTGAGCGTAGATCGTTGCCAAGTCGACCGGCCCCTTGGCAGCCTCCTCAGGAAGAATCTCGACCAACCATCGTTCCAACACGATTTCCGACTTGCCCTTTCTGCCGGGGCCAAATCGCTGCACCACCCACTCGGTGCTGTCGTCGTCGGTGATGAGAAGCTTTGCGTCTGAGGCCATCACGTCTCGAAGGTCGAGGTATGACTCTATTATAAGGGGAGGGAGTGCGGTGTCAACCAAACAGTTCTCCCATTTGGCCAACTCGGCCGAGGGGAACGAGCCGAGGTTCAACTTGATGTTGAACCACTTGTCCACTTGGTCCTGAGCATCTTTGGGGCTTGAGACACTGGGCGATCGGAAGATCGAGACGATATGGGCAGCCTTGCGAAAAAACTTGTTGACGATCTGGTTGAGGGTCTGGTGGTCACTGGAGGAGACCACGGGCGACAGATTGGAAGAAGAAAACCCTGACGAATGCAAAATGGAGCGGTGGTACGGAGTATCTGAATCCATTAAACCTGGCAATTATGGTTCACGGTTGACTCACTTGGGTATCGGACAACTCTGCTTATCTAAAGGGAAGGACAAAGGACAACACAAGTAGTTAACTAGCGATAAATGGGCCAACGGAGACTATTGGTCCGAGGATAATTCTAATCAATACCACCAAACAGTGTCAGAGAACTCAGGGTTAGCTGTAGTGTGAGCCAGGCTCGATAACTAATCAGTGATCTTCGAGGAAAAACAAGACAACACTGAGAGGAGATCGAGAGGGCCAGTATCAATCGAGAGCAGCAGTGAGAATCCTTGCCAGAAGTAAATCCAGTAAGAACGTAGAATTGGAAACAGTGGCGTGCACTAGTATATATTCCTAGGGGGAAGCCAGAACGCGATATGAATCAGAGATGAGACGATAAGAGGTAAATAAGAGCGGTCGTCACGTTTTCTTGTTAGGTGGCATCGGGGTGGGTGTTACTCGCACGATCGAATTATGATTCATGCATAACTACACTCATGTTTCAAATTCTGTTCGATGTAATTAGACTAGGATTGAGGCTGAAAAGCAGGCTAAAAAAAAAAAGAAAAGCAAGGGGACTGAGCCGGAGACTACTTATCTGACCAATCTCTCTTCAAACCGCAACTCGTTGCTGAGAGGCAAGCCCACCAAGAGTTTCAAGAGATTCTCGATTGCAGCACGCTGCTTGTTGAGGCCGTTGATCGGGTCGAAACCTTCTTTGGTCAAAGGTGCCTTCAACCAGTAACTCAAAAACGACAAGATAGCGTAGAACACCTGGTAGTCCTTGTCCTCGGACCGTTTGTAGCTGACTCTTGACAAGAACTCGGTCATGATCACCAAGTCCAAGATCAAAGGCACGGCCAACAACGAGTCCTCACAGGTGTTGTGGATCACCACTTTGTTGTGTCCCCCGAGCATGAGCTCAGAGTAGTACTCATCCATGGCCACCTTGGAGTCGCCCACAGCAGGAATGTACTTGATGACAATACAGTGGTCCACGGTAGATCCGTTCTTTTCGTTGTACAAGATCTCGTTGGACTTGATGATGTCGTCAATCACAGACTGTTTGGAGATCTCCTTCGATCTGAACTGTTTTGGCGACGACAAGTTGTACCCGTCGTTGTTACCCAAGTGGTTGTAGGAAGCAACAGAGATTGGCTTGATACCAGCATCAACAAGGTATTGGGCCAACACAGACTTGATCTTGGTCTGACCGGTCTTGAAGTCGTCTCCTCCAACAAAGGTCTTGTACTTGTCGGCCAACTCGATCACACCTGGCACAAAAGTGTTCTGTGGAGAACCGTTGATGTATGGCACCTTCTCCAAGATACAGGCAATGGCAAACACAGTCGAAGGACTGATCTCGTCGTGGTTGTCTTTGACAGCCTTCAACACGTTGTCGGCAGTGTCATGCACCCCGCCAATGACGTCCGAGTACCGTTCGGTGTTGGCAGTCCACAACACAATCACCTTCTCCAAGTCGTTCTTGGTCTTGAACTCGTTGATGTCCTTGCGGATTCTCTCAACGTCAGCCCACTTGTTTTTGGTGGTAACTTCACCAGCTTCGTCGACGTTGATCACGTTGTCGGCTCTCTCCTTTTGGTTGAGGGCAATGAAGTCTGGGTAGTAAACAGATGGCAATGGAACAATCTTCTCCAAATCGTCAGCCAACTGTCTTTGCAAATCAACATCAAGAACCTTGGCTCTCTTGGAAGCATCCTTCAAGTTGGCCTTGCTGATATCCCAACCACCAACCACAAGGTTGTTTGGGTCCACCAAAGGCACCAACGACTTGAATGGAGCGTAGACGTCGTTACCGGTCTCGTCGACACCGATCTTGACGGTAGAGGATTGAGTAACCGATCCAAAGTAGTTGGACTGGATCACACGGTCCTTGGTCTCGAAAGCAAGTTTCTTCTTGTTGGCAATGATAGCACTGACGGTGGTGGTACCGTTGTTACCACCAAGACCAACCAACAACAACCCGGTCTTTGGGACCTTCAAGTCGACCTTGAAATCGTAGTCAATGGCAACAGGCTCGACGTCAAAGGTACCATCTTGGTTCTTGCGGACAAGAGAGTTCTCGTAGGTGAACTTGGTCTCCAAGGTGTCGGCAGTCCACTTGGCTTTAGTGGTGTTGACCCTGACTGGGGCTTCGGTATTACTGACAGTCATGTTGGAACGTAAGGAAGACTAGAGTAGAGCAGCTGTAGAAAACAAAGAGAGAGGCAGAAAACACACCGACAGTAAAGATCAAGATGTGTTGCATAAAGAACAAGAACTCGGCTAGAATCCAGGACAGGGCCAGGTATTTATAGTTGAATTGGTTGAGCGATCAACTCAGGGGCCAGCAATTTACGTCCCCGTATGGACCCGTGGCCAAGATCAAACACATGCTAGTTTCTCGGAGGGTTATTTTGGGTTTTGTCGGAGCTGATTTCGCAATCAAGCTATACTACGACCTGGATTGCAAGCCAGTAACCAAATCTTGGGACACAAATACCAAAATCGCACCGTAAGAGCCCATATTTTTATTGCGGTATAGAACGAATCTTTGTTTATCTACTGGCTTGATCTTGACCCGGGCAGTCCCAACAAACTGATGCTCGACTCCCGATCCAGTTGACGTTGGGTTATTGGCCAGCTGATTGGCCACAGACCACACTAACTGCAAGTGCCGCTGCCCCGCTTTTGACATAGCCGCGAGTCAAACAAGGTGCTGCTCCGACGGATGTACTTGACTGGATTGGAAGCCAGAAAGCACTGTGTTCGAGCGAGGTTCTACGGTGGAGTTAGAGGGTCGAGCAGCAGGTTCATGTTGAAATCTCGAGCCCGAGGTTGTGCTGCCTCGTCCTCGAGGAGGTTTGGGTAACCAGTTCGGTGTTTTCCCGAGGGCTACCGGATCGGGAACGGGATGCAGGTGCAGGCGTTAGCGTGCGGGCGACCAGGAGGTGGCAGGCGGATCGACTGGTGGTTACAGTAGGCAACGATTGAAGTCACGGAGTGTGAACCCGGTATTAGAGTTTCTTCCATTCTGGGTAAATTAGCCTCCGGAAACCAACGGAAATTCAGGTAGGGAGACGGGAGGGAGAAGGGGAGAGGGTAGGGAACAGGGGTGGATTTGAGGGCAGGAGAATTAGGCTGGATTTGAGGGCAGGAGTTGGCTGGATTTGAGGTCAGGGTGTTGGAGGGTGCCCACACCCCCTTCAGAACGCCCGAGTCGGTGTGTCTCAAGTGTGCTTGGAAACGATTGTGGCCATGGAGCACGTCAACGAGAGTGTCAAAGGGACGAAGACCTAAAGGAGGCGTGGTAGGAGTGGGCTGGCGTGGTAGGGGTGGCAGCCGAGTGGCGGTCTGGCAATTGACTGCAGTGGACTCCAGATATTAGGCAGGGGGACGAAAAACCAACCCGAGAGGCAGCCAGAAAAAAATAAACTGCACAAGGAATCTCCGATTAGTTTAGTTTGTGACGGAGCTAGGCTACCTGGTCAAAGCAAGCGGGACTACTCACACAAGCTAGATGCCCCCACAATGAGCCACCACGACCCTTCCTCCAGTCTGCGGAAAGCCGTTTCCATCGAGCTGATTATCATATCCCCCGAAGACTCTGTCCTCCACCCGATGCCTGCCAAGGGCCCCAGCCAGCCAGCAGTCAAGTCGTCGTTCCCACCGATGAAATATGGCCCCAACGGCAGCCACCGCAAACAACCTCAGTCTGCCACCTCCGGAGGGGCTCGCACACGGTCGAGTCGACGAAAGTCCAAAGGATCTCTCGGGGACGATGAAGACCCCGAGCAGAACAACCGAGACCAGGACTTACCCACGCCCTCCAGCAAGAAGAACAAGCCGGGCACCAGTCCCGAGGTGCACGAGAACATTGAGAAGATCCGCGAGGAGATCAAGCAGTACAACAAGATCAAGTACGACTTGATCTTGAACTACGAGCAGAAGATCAACGACCTCACCTCGAACCAGATGTCGGCCAAGAAAGCGATCAAGGAGTACCTCCGGCTGACCTACGAGAAGAACCAGCTGTACTTGAACTCGTTGGAGACCGAGTTTGACAAGTTGAGCACCAACAGGATGGAGCCCAAGCGGGCCTGACTGGTATATAGTTGTGAAGGTTGTGAATACATGATGACGAGTAACTGGTAGAGGGTGGGGTGTGTAGCGAGGAGTTGTGACTTATTATGATGTGTTACTATAATGTGTTACTATAATGTGTTACAGACTATATTACTAAACTATTAAATTGGACTGTGTTATTACAGACCATGTTATTATTGCATCGCTCCATTACACTTGCTCAGCTTCCTGCCAAAGCCCAGCTCTTGATTGCTTTTCACTAGTTGCATTCACCTCCTTTCGGGTATACTGGTCGGCTAAATAACTTGAAGAATATCCAAGACAATTGGATCCCAACACCACCAACCATCATGGTTCGAATCCCTCGTCGTCACCATTATCTCAGATTTTTTATTTCTGTGATTTTCGCAGACTTATTGATGATAGCTCTTGCATCTAGCCTTAACTATTAGTCCGCTGCTCCACGCATCCTCGAGAACGTGACTCTGATTTTTCATGACTATCGTACACCAGTGTACTGGTCTGAGTGTCACTCCAGTGCCAGTACCTAATGTCGTTCCCTCCTCCTGCTGACGCCAAGGACTCCAGAATATGGATCGACGGTTGTTTTGACTTTGCGCACCACGGCCACGCCGGTGCGATGTTGCAGGCCAGACAGATCGGACGTCAGTTGTATGTTGGAGTCCACAGCGACGACGAGATCCTCAAAAACAAAGGTCCCACCGTGATGAACTTGGCTGAAAGAATGGTAGCTGTCGAGGCGTGTCGCTGGTGTACCCAGCCTGTCGGTGACGCTCCGTATGTGACTGATCCGGAGTTCATGGACAAGTTTGGAGCCAAGTATGCTGTCCATGGTGACGACATCACCACCGACGCCAACGGTGACGACTGCTACAAGATCGTTAAAGATCTAGGCCGGTTCGTGGTGGTGAAACGGACTCCCAGTATTAGTACCACCGATTTGGTTGGACGCATGTTGCTTTATACCAAGAGCCATCACATCCCATCGGTGAACTCTGTCTCATATAATGCATTCACTGGTCTTGGTCAAGAGTCTGGGTTGTTGACTCAAGAAAACATCGCCCGGTACAAAATGTATGCCACCGACGAAACTGGACACAACCCTGGTGCGGCAGTGTATATCTACACTCCTGACACTCAACTGACTGTTCCTTTGGTCCAGGGTTCTACTGGTGTCACTGAGAAGCTCAGTAAAGGTATCTACTATGTCAGTGGAACGTTCGATTTGTTCCACCCAGGACATATTCTGGTTCTTAAAGAAATTTCGTCTAGAGCTCAGGGCCAAGCTGTTGTGGTGGGATTAGTTGACGACCGGAACGCCAACGAGTATAAAGGTTTGAACTATCCAATCATGTCGCTATTTGAACGGTCTCTCTGTGTCTTGCAATGTCGTTACGTTGATGCCGTAGTGTTGGGAGCTCCAGTGATCAACTCCAAACAGTATTTGGACGAGTTGCTTGGGTCTACCGTAGAGAAAGTGTTCCATGGTTCAACCAACGAGTTCCCAGAGAAGATCCATAGTTTGGACGAAGCTTTTGCTGTCGAAAGACTGTCGAATATCTTTGAGCCAATCCCTGAGCACCCTTATGATCACGTCACTACCGAGGTCATTGTTCTGAGAGTTTTGGATAACAGAAAAGAGTACGAGGAAAGACAACGAAAGAAAGGTTGGAAGGCAGAGAAAGAGAAGGTGATGGAGAAGATAGAGAAACAGGGTAGTTCCTAAGAATGGAGCTTTTAATATTCAGCAGAAGTTTGCTAATAAATTTTAATAAATACTTGTGTTTTGCAGTACGAACTTTAGTATATTCTTTAGAGGACTGTTTCTCATTTTGTCTTTGTATTGACTTTGATCTCACTCACTCACTCACTCACTCACTCACTCACTCACTCACTCACTCATGCTCATGCATAATACTTCTTGATTCATTTCTGCATCTATTTTCCTCATCACACAATGCTTTACTGTGACACTGCTCAACAATGACCATAATAGAAACCACAAAAGCTATAATAAAGCAAAACCAGATTGCTTACAAAAGTATAGGTCCTTACACAATCACAAAATCACAGCTAAACCTGTTAAGTCCTGGAAAACAAACTGTCGCATTATATCGTCGATTCGTTAGATTGGCACCGTTCATCTCCACACAAAGAGATCACAGAGAAACTTACAAACATTACTTGAAGAAGAAGTTTACTGATATTGGAAACAAAGATGTTTCAACTGGATTGAACACTTTGTATTTCTTGCAAACTGCTGTATCGGATAATGAACAAGAAGCTCAACAGAGGTACCAACTAATAGACAATATCTTGACAAACTATTATTTCAAGCACAGATACAGACAGAGGATTAGGGTTAAAAAGCAAAACGAGAATACCACTGAACAAGAACCGTTCCAGAGGTATTTGGCACTATACAATAAGTCTAATGCTTTGGATTTGTAGTGTGCAGCGGAGAGTTGTGCTCTGAGGTCTACTATCGGTGCTCTGTCAAGGATTATTGATTATAAGACAAGTTTTGTTGTCATGAAAATAATAGGAGTTTCCTCTGGCATCCACTTGGAAAGGAAAGACAATTGTATATATATACTAAGCCACGAGCTTTGGTGAGCCTTGTTGCATTGGTTTTGCAGTGGAACTGCAATCATTAACGACTCTGCCCACTGCTTTCGTTCGGTACCATTTATGTTTCACGCTTCTTAGAAATCGTTCCAGTACAGATACTGTCATCTAATACTTAATCAATTACTTGGGCTGCTTTGTCATCTGATTTAATTCGTGCTTCAATCTCTACAGACGTCAATCAAGAAGTCCTCTCATCAACGCAACCTCCACCCTCTACTGTCAATACCTGAATATTTTATTTAGTGATAGACTGAGGCAAATCCCAATCAAATGTTTAATCATACATGTCGTAATACAGCTCCTCCACATCGTCGTCCGAATCATCGTGATCATCAGCCAACAATTTATCAATTCTCTCTTTGCGATGAATCAAGTTCTGCTTGTCATTCAAAGAGTTGTTGATCTGCTCGATTTCATTCTCAATAGACTTGATTGAGAATTGACTGCTTAACGACTCAAACTCCCATTCTCCACTCTTGTTAAGGATATTGATCAAATAATCGTGGTACTTGATCAACAACGGACGATGACTGAGAGTAATGAATGTGATTTTCTTAAACTTCAACAACTCATACAAGTAATCCTCGATATCCGTACTAATAGCATTAGTAGACTCGTCCAAGATCACAAACTTTGGTGCTTTGAACAACACTCTAGCAAAGTTGACTCTTTGCTTCTCACCTCCACTCAACACACTGCTCCAGTCTTGAATCGAGTTCAAGTAATCTGGACCACGGTCCAAAAGGTACTCCAACTTCACCAACTTCAAGACTTCAATCAAATCATTGTCAATGTACCCACTCTCATAGAACTCGTACTCTGACAACGGATAGATGATCTGGTCTCTGAGAGTTCCTTTGTGTAAGAAGTATGGCACCTGTGGCAAGTACGTTATGTCCTTGTCATTAGGCTTAGAAAGCAATCCTCTGTACAATGGCCATAACCCAGCAATGACTCTTTCAATCGAAGTCTTCCCTGATCCATTGAACCCAAGAATCAACAAGTTGTCTCCCTCTTTGATCAGGAAGTTGAGCTTGTTGATCAACTTGGAGTTGTGAGATCCGAGTTTCGTTGGCACAACGATAGAGATCTTCTCCATTCTCAATCCATTGTAATCGTCTTGGATCGTTCCCTTGATATCGTTAGAGAACTGGTCGTTGTAGTTGAAATCAATGGAGTTGGACTTGTGCAACAACGCAAGCAAGTTGAAAACTCTATCAGTGTATCCAGATAACGTTGAGATATCCTTGACAGAGTAGATCAATCTACTTCCAGCATCTGACAAAGAGAAAATCAATCTCTTGTTGGTAATGAACTGTCTGATGCTGGTGGATTTACTGGAGTTGGCAGCAAGAAGTATAGGTAAAGCAGCAAACACATGACCAGAAGCATTCCAAATCACTTTCAAGATATACTCTTCCATGAAATTGTATCTGACTCTCAACTTGTTGACGTAACCAAAGTGTCCGATCAAACGATCAAAGATGGACTTCACTTTGCCTTTCTCAACCTTCAACCCATTGTAGAAAGAGATCTCTTCTGAGTTGTTGATGAGGTTCAAATGGTAGTTGAAATACTCACCTTCCAAGTTCTGGGTCTGTTTAGTCAACTCTCCAAAATCTGGAGTGTATCGTTTCAAGTACAAAGCTGAAAGAGCGTAGTTGAGGAACAAGGCACTGATACCCAAGTTCCCCAAATTGTCACGCAAGTAGAACGAGAAGATCACCAAATCGATGATCGGTTTACCAAGACTGGAGATCAACGTAGTGATGAAATCCGTGAACTTGGTGATGTCACTGGTAATGAACTGATCAATGTTGGCAATGGAGTCCTCCTTGTTCTGGGCCAACGGAAGTTGGTTGTTTGCCTGCAACTTATCCTTTATAGCCTTTGTAGCAGCCTTACCGTCACTGGAGTCTTGGTTGTTGAACGCATTGACCTTGTAGAACACCATGCGGTCGTTTAAGTAGAGATCGTGAATGTATCTGATCAAGTTGGTTCTGAAGTTGAGAGCCAACCGTTTCTCAAGGAACTTGATACCACTGTTGATGTAACTGGACGGGAAAGCAATGACAAACCAGTAGATCAAGTCGGTCAAGAAATTCTTGAGGTTTCTGTTGACAATATCCTTGACGATCTGACCGTCAAGTTTGGTGATCAACACCGACAAGTATGTTCTGACAATCAAGAACAAAATCTGGCAGAAAAGCAAGTAGGAGTTTCTGTTGAACACGTTAGGAATGAGGATGTTCCAGATGATCATCAACTTGTTGACAAACGAGAAATTGATGATGTTGTTGGTGGAGTAGGAGATCCGCTTGGTGAAGTTCTTGAAGATCAAGTTGTTTCTAGCAAAGAAATCGTTATCAATTCGGTTGATCAAGATCTTTTTTATTCTATCCTTCTGTTTAAGGTAGACGGTTTTGAAGTTGATGTTGTTGGTTCCTTGGCTCATATCAGCCCTGTTGAATCCGACAAAACTGATGGACCGGAGAAGCGACTTGTTTCGTTTCAACGCCTCGTTGACGGCATTGGTCGAATGGTTCTTGTTGTTCAAGAGGTAGTAGTAGTTCAACTTCTGGTACTCGCGCTTCTCATTGAACTGACTGATGACTTTCCGAAGAAACACAAACCCAGCGTATATGGAGGAAGATGCAATGGAAGACAAGAAGATGATGAGCAACGCATTGGAGGAGATCGAACGGTCCCGGCTGTTAGTCTGAGACTTGTACAAGTTTATAAGCCTGTGGATCAACGGACTGAGCCTGTCCAACCGGCGCTTGACACTGTCCTGAACCATAGCCGTTAATTGGAAGAATGTTTCTTGTGGTGTCCGGAAGCAGGTTTCATAGTTTTTATACTAGGTGTGGGGCCAATTTTCACATGTCATTCACTGCGTATGCACTACTCCACTTTTCATTGCTCGGTACCACAGGAGCGGATTCTCGAGGCTGGGATAAAACTACCGGGGGTGGTGTTCGGAAGTGTTGTTTAATGACGTGGATGGTAGACTATTAGGGAATTGTATTTTTGGAATTTAGCTTGTTTGTTTTAACTACGGATAGGTTTATTGGGAAGACAGTGTAAAGTTAGTGCGTGAGAGTGTGGAGTACGTAATATGCTAGGTAAATCTTCGGAGTGTCTGTGAGTGTCTGGGTGTCAGCAAGTTTGCATGACAGGTGACTGTATGCGAGAGTATGAACGGCAGCTGGTGGGCATGGCCGAAGGGAAGGCAGACTTAGGCGGCTCGTGCAAGTGGGAGGCGCCTGGAGAGTGGTGCACGGGTGGTAATCTGCAGTTGGTGCTAGGATGCTGTTGGTTGGTGATTGGGTGGTGTCTGTGGCTCTGTGCTTGGTGCTCGGGTGTATATGAGTGTGAATGGGAACATGAGAATAGTTGAGGTACGGGTTTTTTTAATTGGATATTAAGATTTTTGTGATATTTAGATAATTTAAAATAATAATAAAATATTGGAAAACAGATACTAGTGGATGGTGATGGTTGGTAATGGGGAATGTGTGATGATGTAGCGGTTAGTGTTTATTAAGGGGAATCCTCTATAGGAGTAGTTAGTGGTGTAATACTAATTATGGCGTAGTGAGATGTAAGATATTTAGTAGAATAAAGAATACTCCGATGGGAGGTGTATGTAGGTTCCTAGCGAGCATCATAGATCTAACCTCCAGCAAATCGTAGTACAGATAACGGAACTACCATTGTAATCCCTATCATCAATCGCCAACAGCCTGTATTCAAAAGCAATGAATAACACTTAAAAGAATATGTTCTTGTGCTTGTGTATTTAGAGAATCCTGTATCACAATCACGGGTTGTAATCTTTCTTATCATGTTGTGTAATGCATAATGCATATCAACAGTTGAAGAATGGAAGCACAAGAGAAGATCGCTTTAATCAAGTACCAGTAGCAAATAATACTGCTCAACTTTTCACAGCCATAATGTAATGCACGATGGAAAAATAAAACCCACAAGCACTGTCTAGAAACATTTATACTTGACTCCATGTTTCTCTTCTAACTGTTCAATAAACTTGCCATTGGAGTACGGGTACGGTGATACCAGTTTGTGAGGGTTTCTCTTAACTTTCTTAGCAAGAAGATCACCGTGAGCTCCCAATGGGTCTTTTTCAAACAATGAGACTGCTCTAAGGTATTCGAATTTGTCCAAGTCTTGGAAGAACTTCGTGTGTTCAGCACTGCCCACAGCATATGGAGTTTCTGGATCTATGCCAATGTATTCGAGTTCTCCTTTGTAGTCTATGGCAGGAGCATGAAGATTGACAAACCGATGTCTCTTGAAATTGTAACCCACCACTGTTATTTTCTCTGGATAGCTGCCAGTTATCTCATGGAATCTGCATACTGAGAAAAGCGTGTTCTCCAACGAGTCTTTAGCATACTCTTCAAGGTAGATGGAATTAATCACATCTTCTTTTTGACTATCCTTGATAAATTTCTCTTTGTTTTGTAGCACTAAATTGAGATAACTGAACGATTCAGAAATACTTCCAACTTTTTTAGTTTTTCCACCACTGATTATCACTATTGATTCGCTGTCTATAAGCTCGATGCATTTCTCGATTTGTTTCACCCACGACAAATGATCGAGTCCTTCTTTCTGGAACTCTTCCATGTTCCAATGATCAAACTCAGTGCCATCACCGGATCCTTTATAAATTGCATGGCAAGGTAAAAGAATCAAACGTTTCGGTTGACTTGTCATGTTGTAATGTAATTAAGAACTGGATCTATTGGTACTAATGATTGAACTCGTAAAAAACAACACAAACTTTTTTAAGAAAACAGCTTTAAATATAATATAACAACTCTTAACAGATAACCTCAATTGAATATTCCACAACGATCTCAGTAACAATTCACACTTGCTTTCAGTGTGGTCTTAAACAGTTACTCCGAAAATACTCAACTCAACTACTAAAGATGGCACGTGCTGTGATATTGCCTATATAACATAAATGCACCGAGTGTTCCCACCCAAATAAAAACCTAAGAGATAACGTAAAAGAAAAAGACTATGCCCATTTGCCCAACAATGCCATGAGAAGCGTTCCCAATAGCGTGCAGAAGATATTAAAGGCAAGTTTTGGTAAGTCGTCCTTGGCAGCCTCGTTGAAGATGAAGTCTCTGGCAAGCAATTCTATTAAACCAGTGTAGATCAAAATCCCGGCCGACAACGAGTCGAGGATTCCCGAGACAACTGTAGCTGTGAAATGTGTTTCTGAGTAGCCGTTTCTGATGCCCAACCCAATGGCAATGGAGATTGGGGTCACCAAACCGTAGGCAATACACAACCCGTATCTGGTCCACTCGTTTCTGTTTTTAGGCCACTCAATGGCCGACAATCTGGCTCCAATACCCAAACCCTCAAAGGCCTGGTGGAACACAATGACAATGTAGAGGGTCTTGAACTCGTCGTAGGCTGCACTTCCCAAGTTCAACCCAATGATCACAGAATGGAAGATAACTCCAAACTCCAAACAGAGGAATGCGGCGATCTGTTTCTTGAAATTGGTCTCGATTTCCCACTCGGTGAGACTCTCCTCCTCGGTGGTGAACCCCTGTTCTTTCTTATCGTCTGCGGATATTTGGGAATGAGAATGGTCATGAGAATGGGACTCTGGGTCATGCATATGGACATCGCTTGGTTCTTCTTCTTTCTTTCCTGTGATTAAGTCCTCGACGTTTGGTTCTTCGTGGATACATTTGCCGTACTTTCTCTCGACGTACACCTGAGAGATAAGCTCGATAAGGAAGATGCTAAACACAGAGAGCAACATTAAAGCTGGCGGCCACGAGTACACGCTCCAGTTGCCCCAGCCTCCTACACAAGTATCTGGACCAATAGCCCCATAAGCCGGGTCCATCAAGTGGACAAACGCAGTTGCAATGATCACTCCCGCACCAAAGTACCGAGCAAAAAGATAGAAGTACAACGGCACCTTGAATGAGAACTTCTGAGTAAGGATAGGAAGCAACGTCACCGTGGTAGACGTCACAAGAACAACAAAGATCGCCCCGATCCGGGTGGCTAGTCCTCCCGAGTACTCGGAACCAGCATCAACAAATCCATCAAGTACACATTTCTTGAACGAGTCCGAGACGTTCTCATCAGTGAGAAGAATCTGGTCTATGTCTCCAGTAAACCCCCAGTTCACCATCTTCTGTTATATTATTGAAAGCCGTTTTTATGCTGGACACAACTCAACAATACGTCCAGATGTGCAGTCTTATATAAAAAACAGTTTAGGTCCCAGGTTGTTTGAGGGACTGCTCATAAGGCTTCAAGGAAAATTCGGTAACCACCATGGTGCCTGTTTTCAGAGGTCCCAGCCTACGGGCACCTGCATGACCTTGCACGATAACCTACATGGTATTTTTCCTGGGTTGTCACTCCCAGATCCACAGTAGCCTACTCCGCAAAAGCTTAAACGGTCCACAGTCCACCATGTATTGGTCTCTGCCTCTGGACTTCAATACTCTTGTTTCTACAACTTTTCTACAACTCATTAATAGGGGCACACCATTTCTATCGGATCCTGTCCAATCTCTTGGTATTCAGGAGTATTTGCACCCACACGTGACGGCCCAAGACCTTCAACCTGGTTCTCAGTGTGTTAGTTCCTCGATCAATGCCGTACTATCAATATTTCATAAAGCCTCTGGTGCAAATAGGTTATTGCGGCAACCGGCTAAACTCAAGTGATCTGATTGACATCTGGAGGGGGGAATATCAATTTTGCCCCACGTAGAACCGTGCAAGTCGATGGTTTTCTACCTCGCTGGTTCTCGAAATGCATGATGACCGTATGGAGCCTTACACCTTCTTTTACCGGGCCGGCCAAGACTTGTATTCGTAATTATTATTATTGGCATCTCATGATTTTTTACAGAGAACCTTTTTTGCAAACACCCAGGAGGTTACGACCGCATTCCGTGGAGATAATCATGGATTGTTCCAACCGTAAAACAGTTTCTGAATACAACACAAAACACAATGATCAGGAACTCCGGCTATAGTTTTGTGTTCGCCGATCTATTATAACAAAGACCCAGACTTTCATAACAATAGTCAAGCAGTTATTGGCTCGATCGGATCCACACACCTTGAGTTAATTGCTCATTCTTGTGATTTCATTTCTCTTGCTGTTCATTGGCTGGGCAATTCTTCCTCGGCTAATAAAGTTGTAATTAATTCACCGAGTAGCTCTATTGGTAATTTATTGCTTGGCAATCGTGCTCGATGGGTTAATATCAAGAAGTATCTATTTCATGAGTAGCTTTAAGTTCTTCTGCATATACATTATAGGGCCTACCGGATTCTTAGCTTTCAGAAAATGGGCGTGTGGCGTAGTTGGTAGCGCGCTCCCTTAGCATGGGAGAGGTCTTGGGTTCGATTCCCAACTCGTCCAATTCTTTTTTTGCATTTTCACAGATATCAAGGTGGATGTGCAAGATTCTCATTTTTTTTGCTAGAATTGATTTTATAATAGTTTTATTAGTTTCTCATTTTTTACATTTTAGTTCTGTAGAGAAACTGCAGTTTGAAAGAGTGTGTGCCATAATTCACGATGCCATTTAGTTTGCGGTTTGCAATTTGCGCTCTCTAAGTTCAATCAGACAAGACTTACTCTCTATATCTTCAGAAAATACTTCAGCAGAATAAGAAATAGAGGTATAAATACGTAGATAAAAAATTAAACTTAAAATATTTAAAGGAATACATTCCCGGTAACGATCAGTATCGTTCAAGGAGTCCTCGTCGCTGATATGTTGTTGAAGTTCTGCATTGCTTGACAGCATTGAAATGTACTTGGTAGCAAACCATCTTGAGTGAAATTGGTCAAATGCTGAACCGGAGATGCTTAAGCTGGTATTGTTAACGAGAGCTTTGCTTTATCTACTTAGAAGATGCTTAGATCCTGTTTACGTGAAGAATATTTGTCTCTACATACCTAAATGTTGAGCGACTGATCACCAGACAAATACGTCTGAACAAAGAAGACAATCCAATTTTTAACCAATAAACTGACGACCGCAATTATAACTTCATTGAACAATTAGGGAGCTCTTACGAGACTCAATCTTATAATCCACCGACTGGGCTGTCAAGAATCGACGGGGGAAGCAGTGAACTTTCAGAGTAACAGTATGAAAGCTGAAAGAAAGAACAAAAGCAAACGCAGATGCGCTTGGAAATGAATGCGTTGAGGTCTATTAATTCTCAGCTATGGAAATAACGACCAACACAAGATTCCCATCGGCTGACTCCATGTCACCGCAAGCCATGCTGTTTCAACATCAGGATTATGTAAGCGTCCACTACCCATATGTCTCGCCCCAACATTGGTATTCAAAGTATTATGTAAAATGACACACATGCCTGAACTATTTACTTTCGCTCCTGCTAACCCAATGGAACCAAAAGACCAGCAAGAAAAAGATCAACAGGATTTTAACGCGGGAGAGATGTCTATTATTGTGGGTACTCATGAGAAAGAGACGATTGTGGAAGTCCTGTCATGTGAAAAGGAACCTACTCCCAAAGCTCTTTCTGATGAAGAAAATTATGAGAGGTTGATGCGATTGGTGGCAGAAGGCATTCTTAATAGTTATCGAGGAGGTGATATGCACGTATCTAACTTGGTTATCGAAGCACTTCCACCGGTCTCGAAGTGTATTGGTCTTTTTGCATTTGCTCGGTTTCACGATTCATTGATGTGCCAGTTACGCCTAAAAGGCCTCAACAATATAGTAAACCATCTTGACAAGGATTTGGACACTGAACTTTCCTTTGTGGAGGGAAGTTTTGTCCAGAATATTATTTTTGAGGTCATGGGCCCAGAGTGGTTATACAAAGCTATAGAACGCCTCAAGCAAGACCAAGATCAACCTTACAGGGTCATGGATGTCGCCAAAGTTTATCGTAAAATGAGAATTGACTGTATGGGTCATGAGGACTTCAAAGTCTTTGAAAACTACAAGTTCAAACTCAAGCCATACAATATGATGGAGCATGACTACCTTCGTTAGATTAATTCTCAAGGTTAGGGACTGGTGTGAGATTCCGTTTGATGACAATGCGATCTTCTTTTCACTTTACTATCTGGGAATCAGTCTAGAGGATCAGAGCTTGCTTAGGTTACTCCCTCAAAATCGAGACAATTTGCCGACTGATTTTAATAGGGTTGAGAGGCAAACCTTGAGGTTCCCAAACTTCGAGGCTTTTTCTTTCCAGATAGAACTTTTTTATCGCCTTCGTCCTTTCAAGCGTCATGCTAGGGGTGGTAAGAAACAGGCCAAGAAGAAATCTGGCAATAAACCTCCTCCCGGAAAGAAAAAGCCCACAGAAATATGGTAAAACCAAAATTAACTGGTTGTAACGTCGTTGGTGGCAGTTCTGAGTGATGGTGTGCCCATTGGGACGCTCATTCTGCTGAACCTTCAAGATTACATGATTGGTTACGTATACGTTTGATTTATAGGACCCTACCACTCTGCTAGGACTTACATGACATATTGTTAACAAATACATGAGTTATACTGAACAGAATTACGAGTAACCTGTGGTTGATGAGACCCGATTGAACAATGATGAACTAGCAGCCTACTTTCTTGTAAAAGGACTAGGACGATTGCAGATAAGATTAAATAGAATCTGATTCTTTACAGGAACAATTGCTGTGCCAGACTACTTCGCATTTCCATGGTCTCTCTTCAACTTCCGACAAATCCAATTATCGCTATTATCTCTCTATTGAAAGCCGCGAACCTCCTAAAACAATCAGCGTATCAAGATAATTGCATCAATATAACGTATAATCAATTTTATATCTGTGGCTCGTCTCTAGACCGTTATTTATGACTTAATCAAAATTTAACAACTCCTACCGGGCTACACTCTGAAACAGTAAAAAAATCATGCTTGGTTACAGTGGCCGAGTGGTTAAGGCGATGCCCTGCTATAGTTTCGACTTAGTTGTTAGGCATTGGGTTTTACCTGCGCAGGTTCGAATCCTGTCTGTGACGCCATTTTTTTTTGAAGCATGCACGCTGCACAACCCCACATTTGACATAATCTAGGGGAAGTTAAATACCGTCGGAGTCTGTACATTAGGGAGTAATTATTGAAGGTTGCTCTATTTTTTTAGCAGTGGCCATTGTGATGACGTCAGAGTGAATTTTGGGAGTTGTTTGAGGATAGTGGATCGTCAAGAGAAGAAGATCTGGGGAAGCGAGACAGAAGAAGATAGAATTGAGTCTACGAAGCAGGAAATGCAAGCGAATATTGGCGATATAAGGAATGTAGAATATATAAGGAACCCTAAGAAATAGCATGTGTGCGAGCATGTGAGCATGTGTAAGCATGAGGTTAAGAAAGTTACAACCGTTCAAAGGATCACACAAGTAAACAGAAAAGCAATTGGAGAAACTGGAGAGTACTGGTCATTACTGTAGGATAAGCTACAGCAAACAACAGTATGTCAACAAGACGCAACGAGAGAAAACACATAAGGAGATAAGAAGCACCCACTAATTGTCAACCAACTGGAACGAAATAACCATCAATGGAATCCCATGGTCAACTCCAAGTAGATTGTCATCGTCAGCGATCTTTAATACCCACCGCACAGTGTCGTCGCCGACCTTGTTGTCCAAGTAACTCAGCAAGTTAAGTTCAAACCCACCCGGGAGCTCGATTCTGAAGTTGTTATCCTTCAACGACAAGAGGTTTGTCTTAAAACAGAGCAGGTAGTGCTGGCCAGGTTTCAAGGAGCACTTGGACAAATTGTCCGAGGAGGTAAAGAACTTCTGCCGTGCAGCAGACTGCTCGGGGATACCTTCACCTAAGAGACCTGTGTCTTCTAAGACAACTGACGAGTCAGCAGGGACATCTGTAGATACGTTGACGACATTGAAACTCGAGAGTGCTTTGCCGTAGAGCCAGGGCAGGTCGGCGTAGAGATCTCCTTTTACGGATGGGTCGACCCATCTGGTGAACGCAGAGAATGCGAGCCCAGTACCGTAGGGGAGAAACTTAGCAATCGACTGAGGGAAGTCGTTGCCAAACACCAACTTGTCAGCCGCAATCTCGATTTTAGGACTGAGATGGACCGTGATGTTCAAGAGATCGTCCTGGGTCTCGCTGCTGTTGTGTTTGCTTGACCGGTTGGTTTCGCTGCCTCGGTAGTCCTTGATAGACACCCAGACCTTAAGGGCCGCCTGTGGGCAGTCCAACTGGAGCCCGCCTGCGTTGACAGGTACCGCCTGC
Source organism: Saccharomycopsis guyanensis (assembly GCA_030578595.1). NCBI lineage: Eukaryota > Fungi > Ascomycota > Saccharomycetes > Ascoideales > Saccharomycopsidaceae > Saccharomycopsis > Saccharomycopsis guyanensis. The sequence goes on from JAJMSQ010000003.1 coordinate 484,193, forward strand.
GACTCGCTGGAGTACAGGCAGCCCGCAGTGACCTTAAGTCGTTTGTGATGTAACAACCCCGGGGATGTGGAACTGGTAGCTGCTTGCATTGCTGAGGAGGGGCCAGGACAAGTGCCCGAAATCAATATATAAGACCCATGCCCCCGCAACCTTGAGCCAGGTCCTATCGGCTAGCACTCCGGGTAACACAGACAACCAAGATGTTAAGGCCCAGTTTTCCCTCGGCCAAACGGCTTGCGTTTACACGACCGTTCAATATGCCCACCACCGGACTCCTCAGGTCGATCGAGGGCAAGAAGTACCCTGCCAAGCAGCATGCCTTGAACGTCAAGTCGCACTATCTCAGCCGCAACGAGACCCTCCACCCGAACGAGGTGTACTTTTTCTTATCTGCAGAGTCGCTGCGTCTCTATCCATACTGCGACCAGAACGTTCCGTTCCGCCAGAACAGATACTTCTACTATCTCACGGGGGTCAACATCCCCGGTTCGCATATCTTGTTCAATCTCAAGGACGAGAAGCTGACACTTTTCCTTCCGGATCCAGACTTGGACGATATCATGTGGAGCGGGGCTCCAATAGCTCCAGAGGAAGCCATTGAGAAGTACGACGTGGACGAGGTCAAGTACTCCAAGGACTTGGTGGACGTGTTGCACCATCTTGCAACGTTTGGTAACAACACGATTCTCACGACCGATCTAGATAAGGCTAACCACCACTACACTCAGTACTTGATGCCTGGTAACCCTGACTTTTTCTATGCCCTTGACGAAGCACGATTGGTTAAGGACGACTACGAGTTGGCCTTGATGCGTAAAGCGGCTCAGATCACCGACAATTCTCATTATGCCGTGATGAACTCGGCTCCAGTAGAGAAGAACGAGGGCCATATCCATGCGGAGTTCATCTACCATTCTATCAGACAAGGTTCCAAGAACCAATCGTACGACCCGATCTGCTGCTCCGGCACCAACTGCGGTACTTTGCACTACGTGAAAAACGACGAGGACATCGAGAAACGTGAAAGTATCTTGATCGACGCCGGTGCAGAGTGGGAGAACTATGCCAGTGACGTCACCCGGTGCTTCCCTATCAACGGGAAATGGTCCAACGAGCACTTGGCGATCTACAACTTGGTGTTGAAGATGCAGACCGAGACCATGGCCAAGATCTCGCCAGGCCAGTCCTGGGAGGAACTTCATTTGCTTGCACACAAAATCATGATAGACGGGTTCTTGGAATTGGGACTTTTCCACAACGGAACCGCAGAGGAGATCTTCGACAGTGGTATTTCTGGGTCGTTCTTCCCTCATGGATTAGGCCATTTGCTTGGAATGGACACCCACGATGTCGGAGGGTATCCTAACTACGAGGACAAGAACGCATTGCTTCGGTACTTGAGACTCAGAAGACCTCTCAAAGCAGGCATGGTTCTTACTGACGAGCCAGGAATCTATTTCAGCCAGTTCTTGTTAGAAGAAGGGTTGAAAGATTCTGAAAGAGCCAAGTTTGTCAACCAGGAGGTGTTGCAGAAGTACTGGAAGATCGGAGGAGTAAGAATAGAAGACGATATCTTGGTCACCCATGACGGGTACGAGAACTTGACCAAGATCACCAAGGACCCAGAAGAAATCTCGAAGATTGTCTTGGACGGTATCAAAAGAGGTGCTGACAGAGTCAAGTACTTGGAAGAGTTGGAGAATATGCACTGAATATCCCACATACAAATACATATTATTGCTAAGTTGGAGCTTGTAGTGTTGTGTCTCATGCATGGTATCTTAAATGAGGACTGCAGTGGATTATGTGCCCTGGACATTGACTTGGATCTGTCTCTAAGTGAGCCATAGGTTCCGTATTCCTCAATTCCAAACCAAGATGACAGTTCCAAAGTGAGTATTATATTGAGTGTCTTCTTTCACATAGATATTCCCATATATATTGTCTAAACCCCACTAACTCCAGAAACATTCGTGCATGTCTTTTTGGTAAGTGTTCTGTTTGCATGTAGTACTGAGTGACTCAATTCTAACTTCAGACATGGATGGTACTTTGATCAACTCCGAAGACGTTTATACTGAGACGATTTCCGAGGTGTTAGCTCGGTTTGGAACTGGGCCTTTGACCTGGGATGTCAAGATCAATCTCCAAGGTAGACCTGGAATCCAGTCTTCTCAGATCACCATAGACCATTATGGGATCAGTGATAAGATCACGGCCGAGGAGTTCTTCCAAGAAACCATCAAGCTTCAAGCTGCCAAGTTTCCTCATTGTCAATTTCTCCCAGGGGCCCAACAGCTTTTGCAGTACTTGAAATCGTACGAGGTTCCAATGGTTGTGGCTACCTCTTCTATTCGTAAAGGGTATGAGATGAAGACAGGTAAGTTACAAGACGGAGGGTTCGAATTGTTTGATGTGATTATCACTGGAGACCATGCCGAGATTCCAAAGGGCAGAGGCAAGCCACACCCGGACATCTACCTTCTTTCGTTGAAGAAGTTGAATGAGAAGTTGGGGCTTTTGGATACTCCGGAACAGATCTTGATTGAAGAGTGTTTGGTGTTTGAAGACGGAGTTCCAGGAGTGCAGAGCGGAGTCAGTGCTGGAAGTTATGTGATCTGGATTGCTGATCCTAGAGCGTTGGAGGTGTTGGATGGTAAGGAACATGACATTATTCAGAACAAAGGTGAGATTATCCAGTCGTACACCACGTTTGATATTTCGAAGTTTGGTATCTAGAGGGGGGTTAGAAGGTGGGTGAAGAAATGATTTTTTTTTGTATGAGGTGTAGTGAGTAGCAGAGTAGTAGTTTAATGGTGTAGTAGTGTAGTAGTAGTAGTAGTAGTAGTAGTAGTAGTAGTAGTAGTAGTAGTAGTAGTAGTAGTAGTAGTAGTAGTGTAGTACAATTGAAAAGAAAACAGCATCTATTACAGAATCTCGTAGAGTCATCGTACAATCGTCGCAGAGCCATCATCTAAGCATAGTCATTACCTAACTCGAAAGAACTGTCCCTTTGAGTTTTCGGATCTTCGAATTGATCTCATCAACCGTCCCATCAAACAACCGATTGTTTCTATACTTATCCTCCAGAAGCTCAGTATTAAACTCGTTCAATTGAAAATTCACTTGACCATACAATGAAGGCCGCGTGACTTTCTCTTGAAATATCGTCAATGATTCTAGAAGATCGTCGACCTTCACAAGTGACTTGGAACATGTGGTGACATATGTAGACTCTTTGAAATTACTATCGATCTGTTCCCCCCCAACATACCCTTTCTCTGTCTGAGTCATTGCATCAGAATAAACAGTACCGCCATAGTTCACTAGTATGTTAGGAACCACAAGAAAGTTCTTGACTAGCTGCTGGTACTGTTTTCCAAGTTGTTCCATGTTGGATCGGTATAGACTTTTAAGTAGTTTCACTTTATGTTCAAGCAACGGCTTTACTATAAATAGCGCAGCAATATAAGCCACTATTGAAGAATAACCAGCATAGTGCAACAAATTGCTCAAATACACAAACGTCGGATGGCTCGGATAGTTGCTGGAAGCTATGGTTGTCATTTTCTGGATGGTTGTCTGGACGTCAACTGGAGATCTGAATGGCCTATGGAGTTTCTGTTCGAGTTCCCTACTCGGGCTAGGGACACCACGGGCATCGTTGCTAACCGCACCTCACGAAAAAAAATATAGCGATGGATTTTTTGTTAGTAATGGAAATTGAATTATAGGTTGAAATATAGCAATGGGTGTTAAATGTCAAAGGTGTGAGAATGAGTCTACTCTTCAGTCTCGGAAACAGAATTTCTGTGAAGACTGTTTTGTTAGATTTATCAGAGCTAAACAGCGGAAGAGCATGGTACCTATAATCAACAAATGTCAGTCGACCAAATCAACCATTACCAGAATCCTATTACCTATAAATTTTGTGATCTCGTCTTCAAGTTTTGTTGGGTTTATCAGCACGATTGCTCTTTTGGACAGTATTATAGATTTTTTGAAAACAAGTTATGTGCAGTACTATCAAGTGACGTTATTGTTCATGGTTGATTCAGAGACTGCTGCAAAAGATGCACACCAGGTTGTCAAGAATATCAAGCAGCATTATGATTTTGGGTCCATTGATATGAAGGTGCTTAATTTGTTATCGTTTCTTCAATCAAACCATGGTCTTGCTTCTATTAATGTTGATAACGGAGTAGCAGTTGCTGCACCAACCAATCACCAGTACAATACATTCTCTGAGTATATACATACGATATCCAACACTTCTACCAGAGAAGACATCGAGTTCAATGTTTACTGGAGTCTTGTGCGAGTGTATGCTTATTTACACAAGTTTCCAGTGGTGTTGCTTAGTAACTCCATGAATAATGTTGCTACCAAGATAGTGTCTAATATAGTCAAAGGAAGAGGTGCAGAGGTGACTCAAGTGTTACTGCAAGAACAACAGGTCAAGTTAGAATCAGGTGACAACTATGTTTTTGATTTGTATTATCCTTTCAAAGACGTTTTGACTAGTGAAGTCGGTCAGTATGTCAACATCCTCAACTTGACCCAGTTCTTGTCAGAAGATCTTCAGCTGCTGTTCCAAAATTCTTACAATGTGAAAACGTTGAACGTCAAAACAGCCACTATCAATCAACTCGTCAATGACTATTTCACCGATTTGGAGAGCAACGGGTACCTGACTATTGTGTCAACAGTTGTTTCCATGGGCCATCGACTTGCGTTGCCTAGAACTGAGCTTGGTGTGTGTCCTATATGTAAATTTCAGATGGTGAAGAATGCTGCAGGTTGGTGGAACAATATCACGGTCAACACATCTGCAGAGCAAGGTCCAGTGAAAGAAAAGTCTGTTGCACCAGGGCAGATCGATGTGTGTTATGGATGTTTGACGTCGTTTGGAAGTATGGACAATGGATTGGACTGGCCGTTGAATGAGAAGTTGTCGGATCAGTCTGTGTTGGAAGAGTATATATTGAGTGAGGGAGAAGACTAAGAGAGAATATGAGGAGGAGCCTTGAATGCTTGGAAGGAGATAGTGAGAGTTGTAAGTTGGAGATCTATGACTATGGAGAGAGCACTGCATATAGTGAAAGTAAGCATATAGAGAGAGAGTAAGTATATAGAGAGAGACTAAGCATATAGAGAAGTAAAGGGCAAAGTACAGAAGCAAAAAGCAATGTAAATATATTATTCTATACCTTATCTGAAGAATTGTGTTAGTTTAGGAAAGTAGTTTAGAAGATTCCTCAAAGATGACTGCATGTTTAGCCATACCCCAAATACACGGATCTTTGGATCTCAATTTTTCACTAGACAGCCCCACTGCATCAAGCTATAGATTTATGGAGAATGCAAAGGTATGGAGTTTCAAGGGTAGGTCGGTTCCTGACCTTGTTAATACCTAAATCACGATGGAGGTTGAGTTGCAGATCTATAAACACTGTTAAACGACAGTTGAATCTTGATGATCTTCCACCAATTCAACTGATCATCGATCTTGGACCTAAAGACAATAACCTAGAGAATAAGTCTGGTCTTAATGTCAGTGAACTGGACCAAATAACCACACCAGACACTCAGGACAACAGCAAAGTTCTTAAAATCAAAGGACAGATGAATGCAGAGGACTGTCCTCCTGCATTGATGGAGATCCGGAAGTTAATGGACGTACATCCTGGCAGAGTAGTGCTTACTGAGTTAGGCAAATTCTACGAGCTATACTTTGAGCATGCAGATATATATGGACCCAAGCTCAATCTTAAAGTGGCCAAGAAACAATATGCCAGCGGTAAAGTGTCAATGGCTGGGTTTCCAACTCAAAACTGTTTGAAATACGTTGACCAATTGGTCAATGGCTTGGGAGTAGATGTTGTGCTAGTGAAACAGTACTTGCGTCCGTCATCTACCAATGTCAAACGGTTTGATCGTCGAGTTTACCGGATCATCACTCCTGGCACTATTATTGAGAAAGATATTTTGGATTTGGAGAAGAACAATTTCTTGTTGTCGATATATTTTCCAAAGACGTTTGCTGGAGACAGCAGTAGAGACCTTAAGATCGGATTAGCATGGTGTGATATTTCCACTACTGAGTTCTATGTACAAGAGTCGACGTTGGCCAATCTTGTGAACGAGTTGTCGAGAATAAAACCATCAGAGATTGTTATAAACCTGAGTTTCAAGACCAAATTGGAAGATGTCTTGAAGTTTGATTTCCTACGGTCGTTCAGTATCTACTGGTTTGATCTGAGTCTAGACAAAAAGTACAGACCAAGCAATTATTCAGGAATAATGAACCAAGAAACAGACTGGAACAAGCAATTGAGCAACGTGGAAACAGATGCTTGTTGTTTTCTTCTAGACCATGTTAAACAGCATTTTGGAGTGGAAGATGCCGACTTGTATGCGTTCAGTTTCTCTGCACCAGTCAAGAAACATGCCAAACATATATTAATGATAGAGGCAGCCGCAAGAGACGCATTAGAACTCACTGAAACAATTCGCAACAAAAGCAAGAAAAATACACTTTTCAGTACGATACGACGAACACAGACTGCTTCTGGTGCACGGATGTTGCGCAACTGGATAGATTCTCCACCTTTTGATTTGGCAGAATCCAGAAGAAGATTGCAGTTTGTGAAAGCACTATTGGGGCCAATGACTGAGCATGTGCCTAGAATCATCTACCATTTGAAAACCATTGCTAATCTCGACTGTAGCAGGCTATTGTTTGAGATTAGCTACAACCAGAGCTTGATCACTGCTGCGTCTAATGACAGCATGAATGTAGGACTTGCAATGAACTATTTGAATCTAGTCAAGATAATGAAATGTTATGAGACAATAAGAGATATTTTGAAGAAAGCAGTGGAAGATGGAACCATGGGAAAAACAATAACCAAGGACGTTGTTCAATTAATAGAGAAGATCAATGTTCCAGACAGTTTGGTCCACAAAATCGAGTCCTGGATTAATAAAGAGAATCTCATCAAAATATCCGAGTCATTAGACGAGCAAGAAGAACAACAATTGGAAGCATTGACTTCTAGCAACAGAAGAGCTACGTTTCCTGATATGACTTGGATCATCAATACCCAGAACTTGGCCGATGATGAATCCAATTTGCATAAACACCACGAGTCTTTGAAGTCACTATTGAGCAAGAAAACCAGATTGGAAAAGAAAGTTATGGCTGTATGTGATACTTTGCTGATTAAAAACTGTGAGTTCAGAATAGACGGCGATGTTCCCAACATATACATCCAGTATCCTGCCAAACTCAAACTTACGAGCACAGTATTGAACGAAGCATTTGATATCACAGCAACTTACAAACAATCCAAAACATCAAGACATTTTGTCAACAAGGAATGGCAAGCTTTGAGCCATTCTATTCTGAGAACTATCAAGCAGATCAAAGCTGAGGAGTTCAAGATCCTCAGTGAGTTGCGCAAAGAGACGTTGAAGAATTTCGAACGGATAAAGCTGACTTCCAGTGCTATAGACTATATTGATGTTCTTATCTCGTTTGCAATACTTTCCAGAGACTTGAATCTAGTGTGTCCTACGTTGACCGACAAAGTACAACTATGCATCAAGGGCGGACGTCATATCCTGGTGGAACAGACATTGAAGTCCAATGCAGTAGAGTTCCAAAGCAACGACTGCGTGTTGGATCGGTCTAACAAAATAGGTCTGGTGATCTCAGGCCCCAACATGGGAGGAAAGAGTACGTATCTCAGACAGAACGCAATAATAGCTATTCTTGCTCAGATAGGCAGTTACGTCCCAGCAGAAAGTGCTACCATTGGTATAGTTGACAAGATCTTCACCAGAATCGGTTCTGCAGACGATATCACCAATCACAGTAGCACTTTCATGATTGAAATGAACGAGACTGCCAATGGATTGGTCAATGCTACTAAGAGATCATTAATCATATTTGATGAGATTGGAAGAGGAACCTCTAACAAAGAAGGTATAGCCATTGCGTTTGGGATTTTGAAGTATTTGACCCATGATTTGAAAGCACGGTTCTTGTTTGCTACACATTACGCTCAAGAATTGCATGATCTAATAGCTCAAAGCGAGCAGTCGTCAGGGTTGGACTTGAACAGTAAAGTTCACTACTTGCATACTGCACTTATTGGAGACTTGTTAGAAAAGTACCTAGCCACTCAAGATTCGTCATCAGTGAAACCTTCTATTTTTAATGGCAGATTCTTTGACCATCGATTGACAGAAGGAATCAGTGAGTACTCACATGCAATATCAATAGCTAAGTTGGCAGGGGTTCCTTCTAAAGTGACAGCCAGTGCAGCAGAGGCACTTAAGTTGATGAAGGATGAGAGTGAGAGGGTATAAAAGAGATGCTGTAGTACTAATGGAGACTTAGAGATGCTGGATTACTGTTGGTCGCAATTTCGTACAGTAGAAGCTCCAGACTTCTTTGCTTTGCTACTTTCCATTTTAACCATTATGAGCCACTTCTACATTACGATCAAGACACATTTTATGTTGCATTCTACATGCTGTAGCTGAACAGTGCAATCTCTACAGCAACCTATAATCAATTAATGCAATTGTATTATGTAAACAGTCTAATTATACTGGTTCCCATTTCCTCCATCCTGAGAATTGTTCTGGTTCATACTATTCTTCAATTGAATTGCCGCTTGAACAATGTTAGCTAACTGAGTGACTTGTTGTGGTTGCAAATTATTAAGCAGGGGATGGATCTGGTTTAATTGGGCTTGTAAATTGTTCTGTTGCTGTTGGTTATTCTGGTCCCAGTTCTGATTGTTCGGTTGATTCTGCTGGTTGTTCTGGTTCCATTGTTGATTATTATGTTGGTTTTGGTACTGATTTTGGTTCTGGAACCGATTTTGTCCTTGAAACTGTTGATTCTGGTTATGGAACTGATTCTGATTTTGAAACTGTTGATTCTGTCCCTGATAATTCTGTTGAGGATACTGGCCATTACCTTGAAAGTTGTTCTGATAATTATTGTTCTGACGGTTCTGATAATTATTATTCTGACCATTCCACTGGTTAGAGTTTCCTTGGAAATTGTTCTGAGAATAACTCTGATTAGAATGTCCTGGGTTCTGTGGTAATGAACTGTTATAGCTCTCATACGGTTGATTAGAATTCTGACTGTAGCTACTCTGAACTTGTTGGTAAGGTGTGACACGATTGTATGACGAGTTGGTATTCGTATTGGTCCGCACATTGTTGTTGGCCATGAATGGACCAGAATAAGGCTTAGGTTGCACTGAAGAATGCATTCTACTGTTGAACCCTTTAGATTCCAGAGGTCTTTTAACCGAATCTTCAGCATTCGGCTCATTCTTTCTCTTTCTCTTTCTCTTCTTAGATCTCTTGAACTCTGCTTCTGCTCCATCGTCACTAAACTCAATCTCATTCTCTCCAACCTCCTCATCGTTTCCATTACTTGCGTCACACCCTTTCATAGCCTTGATTTTCTCAGTGAGTTCAAACTCGGCAGTGTTCACAACATAATACACTTTCACTCCCTTATCCCATTTGGTACTATTTTCTTCATCAATGGCAACTTTCACTCTGTAGAACGGACTTTTAAGAGGACCAAACACCTCACCAATCAACCCCACTGGAGTTCTGTCTTCCAAGCTAAGAACGGATCCTTCTTTTAAAACTCGATACTCGGCAGAATTCACACCTTTTATAATCAAGTTTCCTTCTGTGTTCGTGAAAATCTCTCCCACCAACTCAATAGCTGCATTGGAATCTATCTTATAATCGCTAGGAAGCATAGGCGCAGTCTCTTCCAATTCATTCTTAGACTTAATAGGTCCTTCAAGTGCCTCTTCTTCTAAATCCCCGGCATCTTCATTCACAGATATACTGCTCTCAGTGTCACTGTCTTCACTGCCACTGTCAGAATCATCACTGTCACTATCACTGTCGTCTGATCCACTGTCTGAATCAGAAGCACTAGGTAAATCTTTCTCATCTATTTCATCTGATGAGTATTTTGCAATTTCTTCTTTCTCATCAGTATCCATTTTGTCTATAATGTCTGCAATCTCTTTCTTTCTTTCATTTTTCATATTTTCAATGGAAGTGGCTTTGGTATTTGTCTCGTTACTCTCAGCTTTGTTTTGATCAACTTTCTGAACAATATTTTCATCATTAGTAGATTCCTCCTTCTTATCCTCTAAACTCACCGTCTCCTCTTTAGCTTCAGACAATTGGTCATTGTTATTTTCTTCCGATACCACTTCTTCAGTGCTTAATGTAGGTGCCTCAGAAATTTTCTCATCAACCACAGACTCAACAGTATCTGCCTTTTGCTCTGAAGAATTTTCGACTTCTATTTTATTTTCAGAAAAATTCTCAGGCACATTCTCAGAAATATTCTCAGAAACCTCCACTGAACTCTCCAATTTCTGACTCTCCATTGTAGAATTCTACGGCTAGTTACTATGCTTAGTTCTTGCAGAGAAAAAAAAATAGGCATCGCATCTGAACCGGGCTGCATAACCCGGTGGATCGAGTAATTTTCAAGTCTTAGTAATAGAGAGTTTGAAGACAAGGTGATTATTCTAGTACAAAACACAAGAACAAAAGAAAGGTACAAACAAACAGTCCACAAAGAGAACCCTCCTCACTTACACAGAAAAATCAAATCAATATGAGCGTGATAAATGCTAACCCTACGGTTTATGATGTTAGTCTTTTGCCGAGTCGAAACCAAAAAACCACTTCCAAGCTCAATCTTAGTCCTGATGATTTGGACTTGTACAAATTGTCATTAGCAGAGTCTCATAATGAACAGCTAGGATTAGGTAAAGAAGTCAAACAGTCAGGGTATGAGGCCAGTGAAATTTCTAGTGTAGAAGAAGCTTCTGATTTTGTCGAAGACGACGACGAAGAGGAAGAAGAGATCGATGCATTGGAGATCTACGAGTTGATTGCAAGCATATCTGATCCAGAACATCCATTGACGCTAGCAGCTTTAGGAGTGGTGAATTTGAACGATATCAGTATTAGTTACTATGACGAACTGAAAACAGGTATTGCAGAGGTCACAGTGAAGATTACTCCTACGATAAACCATTGTTCGTTAGCCACTTTGATTGGGTTGGGAATTAGAGTCAGACTTGAACGATGCTTGCCTCCACGGTTCCGGATTTTGATTCTTCTTAAAGAAGGATCACATCAATCGGAGAACCTGGTCAACAAACAACTTAATGACAAAGAAAGAATCAGTGCTGCTTGTGAAAACAACCAGTTGCTCAGTGTGATATCTACCATGCTTGCTTCTTGCAAGTAGTACAGTTATTCGTTATGCCAAATGTCATGAAATATAGGTCGTTTGTATATATGCAAACTATGGAAGTTTGTAAGTTGCGAATGAATTTGAGAAGTCTCCGTCTCCCGCTCATTCGTTGTTCATTTTGTATGTTTCGTGCATGGTTTTAAGTTTAGCCACTATCTCAGCACTCAATCCTGCCGACTGTGCTTCGAAATCGTACCGTTTGAGCTCGGCAGACTCTTTTCTTCTAATGATAATCTTGAAATTGGCTGGGTATTTGTGCGATTGTTTCACTCTAATCGTCTGAGCAATATGGAAACTGGAAGTTTTTGGTGCATGGTGGCCCCTTTCAGATTCTGGAGGTGAGATATACACATACTCTCCATCAAACGTGAGCATTCTTTCATGTCTGCTCATGAAATTCATCTGCTGACGTCGCCAAACATTGTATGTGTTTATTCGGAGCCCTGATCTTGGCAAGTCATGCATTGGTGACTTGCCAGGGTACATCAAACGGTTCTTAGTTTTAGTAAGAGAAGAAGACAATTTCCCTGAACCTCTCTTTGGCGACTGAACTGCTTTTGGTGGGAACAATCCACCGAGTCCTGCACTAAGAATACCGGAGTTTGTTCGTTTCGGAGGTTCTAGCGTAGTAGACACCGTCAATGTCTTCTCAAGTTCACTGTAACTATCAGAAACAGATCTTGCTCTGGTTTTAAACGTCAAGGCACTGGCAACTTTCTTGGAAAGCACACTCAAATCAAGGTTGCCATCAAGTGACCCTATAGTGTCGCTGTTGCTTAGCACGTATTTGTCATTGAGCACTTGCACACAGTAGAGCTCAGGACTGAGATTCTTTAACTGACAGTATTTTAGAAGCACATCATTGATAGTATCAACAGTACTGAACCAAATATTGTCGTAGCTCTTGTTCTCAGGGTATTGGAAGATACGCACTTGGACGCTTCTCTTCTCCACCACACTGCCTTCAGAGTTGTTGTACTTTGAAAGCCGCCGTGAAAGTAATGTGGAACTGTTGTTGTTCAACGTGAAAACAGCCTTTTTCTTCTCTGGAGTCAGTGTTGCGTCTCCCAATTCGAACGGTAATGGAGTGAGTTTTTCGTATGCGGCACTGGTAGCTTCATCAACTTCAATAATAGAGACCTCGTCAGGATTATATTTGCTGATCAATTCTGTGCGATCTAACACTCCAAAATCCTCTTCAAAAATCTCTCCTTCATCCGACAACTGCAACTTCCACTTGTTTGGGTTTCTGAACTTGGAATTGGAAGTCTCTTCTTTCTCGAGTTCTCCATAAGTGTACAAGATGAACCCAAGCAATTCAATGACTTTTGCAGTTTTCTTGACCTTGACTTTCAAAGGCGACTCGTTATACTTCTTAGAACAAGAGATATACACATTGATATGGGTAGCCACTCTGTTGCTCATGTTCTCTCCACTGATAATCTTGTATCGTTCAAGCGGAGAACTATCTGCTTGTTTCTTCTCATTAAACAACGCAGAAAGCTTAGACACGCCTCCTTTACTACGTTCTTGCACCGTCCTACTATCGAGTTTACTGAACACAAGCTTGGTGCTGCCTCTGGAATCCTGCTTGGCCAATTTCAATGAAGTGTTGGTGTTGGGCACACTTTTGTTCGGTGCTGTTTGTCTGTTTTTATGCGACCTCACCTCCTGGGAATCACTGTTATGTCTTAATCGAGTCTGGTTCATGCTGGTGCTCAACGACATAGGTTTCTGGAACCGAGCTATTGGATCTTTGACTCTTGCATCTTCTTGGGAATAGTTACTGAAATCAGAAGTGTCGATACTGACAAGACTGGCATCTGCATTAGGTGCCAGTGATTCTCCTGAAACTGCAAGATGCTCATAAGGAGTGGCCTTGTTTAGTTTCCAATGCAACGCAGCTCTTTCAAAAGCCAAATCCATTACACTGTCACCGTCATCGTCGTCTGTAAACGAACCATTAATCAACGAATCGTCATTTGAAAGCGACCCCAAACTGTCCTGATGGCCGTTGTCATGATCGATTTTCATCAAATCTTCGTCGTCGTTCTGGAACTCGTTGTCGTCTTTGTCATCTACAATCAAGTCACCAGACAATTCACCACTGCTCAACGTATGCTGGTCGCCGTCTCTTTCTGCTTCTTCACTAATACTGTCGTCTTCGTCCTCACTACTGTCACTGTCGTCATTAGGACTCTTTGGTTTCGATCCTGCTTTAGTGAAGAACTTCCCAAACGATGTTCTGTAAGTACTCCGCTTGAAATTCTGGAACTTGTTGGCATTGCCTTTCGTCGGGGTTATCGTACTGACACTGTGACTCATCGCAGAATGACTCTCGTTGTCCTCGTCTTCTTCTTTGATGTTGGAGATACTGTGGGTCAAATCTTGTTTAGCCTTGCTGTTTCTCTCCACAGGCACATCATCCGAATCGGTACTACTACGTCTTGATCCAGTGTCATTATAAAAAAACAGAGCGTCCTTGTCACGCAACGAGAAGTTGATATTCTTCTTACCATCCGGGTTTGCAGGACCGTTGTCAAAACTATTGATACTGTTCTTGTCGCTGTCGTCTTCGTCTTCCGAGTCAATCTGTTGATACTTCTTTCTAGCACTGAAATTCTGATAGAAATTGGACTGGATAGGAGGAGACTCGGCATTGTCATACAAATTCTCAATGTAATCTTTGTTCTCTTTTAGTAGTCGTAGGTTCAAACCATCAAACTTATGTAGTGGGTTCTCGACATTGGAAGCATGGTACACATCGTAATAATAGGAGTTCATCACATACGGTTTCATGATCCGTTTGGACAAATCACTTTCGTTTGTCCTCATGTAGTTGTCCCGCAACATGTTGATGATATAATTTATGTCCTGAGGAAACGCCATGTTTGCATTTGGCACTGGATCAAGTGAAGAGACATGGAACATGAATTGCAAGGCGATCAATTAGTGACAGACGGACCCGCGGGGCTGGTACACAGGTTGCATGATGAGTTGCTAGGACGGATGAAGCATGTAGGACAATGGGCATAGCAAGTGGCCGTTTAATAAAGCTAGTACACAATCTAATGTACAACAAATATCATCCTTTGAATAAGGAGCATTTTTCTTAGAATTATATATTACATGGTTTATAAAACGAATGGTATGGTTGTAGTATGGTTGAATAATATGGTTGAGAGAAGCACCGATCAGTAATGCACAGTACTCCACAGCCAACCACCCACTATATCGTCCGCTTCTTAGTCTTCTTCACTATTTTCTTACCAACAGGTTTAGTGATCTTCACAGTCTCTTTCTGTACAGGCTGAACTTTCTTCCTTTGTTCTTGTTCACTAATGTTAGTATTTTTTGTCACCTTTGTGCAAGTGCACTCAATCCTATTCTCACTCACCTCTTAAACCCTTTCACATCTGCTATTATAGACTCTTTGATATCTCTCTGCCTCTCTTCTTCCTTATTCTTCAACTTCTGAAAAAACTCGATTTCGTCATCATCCAAATGATGCGCTATAAACTTCTTTCTGTACGCCAACTCTTTCTCTTCATCAACCTTAGCTAACTAGTTAGTATAAAAGCCTACCATTAAGTCTCACACGAACTACCTACTTTTATTCTCTTGCAACTGCTCATACAAACTCTTACGCTCTTCCTCCTGTTTCAAACTCTTGTACGCCTCATTTTCTTTCTCCTCTTTCTCTTCAATTAATTTCCGGTCTTCTTTACTAAGACTTCCCTGAGCCACAAACCTCGACATCTACCACTACTACTTCTATTCTTTACTGCCCAGATATTTTCATGCGATGGGCCATGTGACCTGAGCTATATAACTCGCAACATCTCCATGTCTTACAACATCTCATAAGCTATGGACACCAACGACGATGACGAATACCGAGGAATATATTTGGGACCTGCCAATGGCGACGGGTCTGCCATTTCTGCTACCTCGTTGTATATTCCGGAACTCCAAGAAGCAGTGAGAATGTTAGAACCCAGGGCTGAGACTCTATATGACACTTTAGGTCAGGCAAGAGACAATACCTCGATCCAGTTTGTACGACGGTCCTTAGACGAAGCTGTATTACTGGATGGAAGACCCGATCTGGACATACAGCAGGAAAAACATAGACGGTTGGTGGTGGCTCGGTCGTTGGCTTGTCATTTCTACGATGCAGTCAAGCAGTACATCCAGCAGTCTGAGAAAGCGGGGATCTCAGTGGAAGATGATTCTGAGTGGACCCGCAAGTCCAACAGACACGCCATGGTGATTTCGTCGATCACAGCCAGTGGAGACTTGTCGCAGTTCCGTGTGGTTGGTAACACTCCGCTCCAGATCAGAAAAAGAAAGAGAAACCTCACGGTGGATGTCGATGAGTTGATCCAGAACAGAACTAGTAGAACAAAACGGTACAAGTCACTGATCCGTAACAGCTTGAAATGGAACATCTATGACGATATCCATTCGAGACTGCACCAATGTATAAATGTTGTGCCTGACACTTCGTTGCTCAAACATTATGTCCAGCAAGCCAAACGCAAACGTGCTTCAATGAAGTTTACGAAATCAGGTGGCCGTAGCTCTGAACTGCCATCAGGCTTGGATTCGGCTAACTTGTTCAGTATACAAAACAATTCTTATCTGTTCACTAACCTGCAGTATGTCCTTGACACAACTGACATCCAGCTGCAGATGGAACATTACAGTGAATTGTTTGAACTGAACCGTTCAGACTGGGACGTGAGACTTATAATAGATAGAACCAAAACTAAAAGCGGCGACTTTCTTACGGGGAAGTTGGTTTGCAACTATGATTTCCATAAGCTATGGCTTTTCAACAACTTCAATTTCATCGACAATCTCAGGAACAACACTAACAAAGAGTGGCACAGAAATGAACAGAACAGTGTTGTAAGGTTTGGCATTAAGATCATTGATTTTGCTGATCTTCATTTGTGTGAGACTCAGTCTTCAGGTACTCAAGTATCGTTCGTCACTCCGTCGTTCAGTTCTATCATCAACAATCAAAGTGGTAAGGACGAGAAATGGATAAGTACCCATCAACAATTGTTGGAACTTGCCATAGGCAACAGTAAACTAGCAGATCCTACACAGATCGAGTTCATACGACGTCGTCAACTCATGAAATGGTCTGAGCTTGAGCCGTTCAAGAATATCAAGTGCACCACCAATTTCATGGAAGTGATCTGTTGTGACCAGTGCTTGAAGTATCTTCAACAGAACTATGTGTTGATGGAATGGTCAATGATAGATATTGAGAATCTGTTGTTGGAGTTACTTGGCGAGCAGCGTTCAAACTTTGATGCTAGTAAGTTTTTGGTGCATGGTAAATTAAACAAAGACCATATTACTGATTATTTGAGTCTTAATGACTATGGGTTCAATATCAAGCCTGTGAATCTATTTGCTCAGATGGCTGAGATTAAACTACTAGTGTCGTTGAACAAGCGGACCAACAGACTAGAAGTGGTTAAGTGCAGAACGTTTAACAAGAATCCGTTGACGAGGCATTTGATGGAGGATTATACAAGTTATATAGATAAGTTGGAGTTTAAGGGAGTAGGGGAGTCGTCTACATATGAGTTTTGTTAGGGGAGTGTTAGTATGAGCATTGTGCATTGGAAGTTATTGTTTGGAGTTAGATTGGGTTGTTTAATATATTCAAAATGGGTTTTACGAGGATAAGATAGTGGTAAGAAGGGAGGAGTGTAGTCGAAAAAGAAGTGTGTAGGAACACAGGAAGGAGTGCAGGAAAGCAAGTAGCGGAGACGATGTAATAAAAAAGGAGTGAGATGGGAAGTATCATGGAGAGGCAGAACGATAAGCAGCAGACTAACAGAAGAAAATGCAAGTAGCAGAGAAGATGTAAACGAAAAACAGTTATAGGAAGTAGATAGGAAAAAGTAGAGGGAGGGAAACGGCACACCAGTAGTGTAGAGACAGCCACTCAGAAGTACAGAGCACTACGACCGAGTGTAGAAAAAAAACAGGCACAGCAAATATAACAAACCACCTCCAATGACTAGTACTCTTTCGTAATACTTCAAACCAACAACGCTGCTGTACTTCATAACCGTCTCTAGTCTCTCCAACAACCCTATGCATGTTGGAGAATCCCGTCCATAGATGCACCGATTGAAATAATCTGCTCCACTCCACAGTCTTACATCCAACAACCATGCCCACCAAAGAAAAACTAGCAGACCAGTTTCTAGACGCAATTGAACTAGAGCGAATCTCTGATATAGAGTCTGTCAACGAATTATTGTCACTGCTTTCTCCCAAGAAACTTGCACAGCAAGGACTTGCTATTGTGAACTTGAGTGTGTCTAATCTCAGGACAGGACTTGGAGGACGGACATTGATAGAATTGGAAAACGATGCTTCAACAAACCAGACAGACGAGATAGATGCAGGAGAGATCCGGGTGGGAGATATTGTGAAAATAGAAGCAATGGTGCTGTCTACTGTGAAGAAAGGTAAGAAACCAACGAAGCTGTCTAAATCGTCTGAAGACTCAGAGGCAGTTGAAGCAGTGATCACTAGAGTTCAACAGAGGAGAGTTATAGCTGCCATAGACGAACGATACGAAGAAGCAACATTAGCACTTGAGAATCAACGACTATGGATTGTCAAGGTTTCTAATCTGATCACTTATAAACGGATGGAATCGACAATGAGAAAGTTGAAAGAGATCGAGAGTCCTAGTTCACTTATGCGACTTGTATTAGGTGAAGACAAATTCATTGCACCAAGTACTGCAACTGTACAGAACAAACAGTTAAAATTCAAGAACGAGTTTCTTAATGAGTCGCAGAAGAATGCCATCAAATTTGCAATGCTGTCGCTGCTTTCAATTATTCATGGGCCTCCAGGTACTGGTAAGACCTACACTATTATAGAGTTGATCCAGCAGTTGTTAGAAAACGGACACAAACGAGTCTTGGTGTGTGGTCCGTCTAACATTTCCGTTGACACAATAATCGAACGCTTGGATAAGAAAATCGAGTACGGCAAACTTATTAGAATCGGACACCCTGCTCGGCTTCTTCCTACTATCCAGAAACATTCATTGGACTATCTCTCTAAATCAGGTAATGGAGCTGAAGTGCTTGACGGGATCAAGAAAGAAATCGGTGACAAACTAAAAGATTTAAAGAAGGCGAAAGGGTACAAAGACAGAAAACAAATGTGGCAAGACTTGAAGTTTCTACGGAAAGATCTTAAAGTACGTGAGATGAAAGTACTTAATGATTTGATTCTTGGTGCACAAGTCGTGGTATCAACTTTACATGGATCAAGCAGTAGAGAACTTATCCATGCTGCTGATGCTCTTGGGGCTCCATTATTTGATTGTTTGATTATTGATGAAGTGTCGCAGTCTCTTGAACCTCAATGTTGGATACCTCTTATTTCTCATCCTAAGATAGACAAACTTGTGTTAGCAGGTGACAACAAACAATTACCTCCAACAGTGAAATTGAACGACCATGAAGTATTGGTTCGCAATGGTAAAGGAGTCACCCAGCACAAAGTATCTCTGGGAAGAAGTCGACTTGAAACTACTTTGTTTGATAGATTGGTGAAAATCCATCTGGAAGAACGGTTGACTCAGTTATTGAATGTCCAGTACAGAATGAACACAAGAATCATGGAGTTCAGTTCCAAACAGTTGTACCACAACAAATTGATAGCAGACGACAGTGTTAAAGACAGACTCTTGTCAGATCTAGATACCGTTGAAGTCTGTGACGATACGTCTGAGCCTGTTGTTTGGTATGACACTCAAGGTGGAGATTTCCCAGAGACTGAAGATGATGTCTCAGCCAAAACTGTAGTCAGTGGTTCCAAGTTTAATGAGAACGAAGCTCTCTTAGCACTTTATCATGTGAAACAATTAGTCTCCTACAATGTACCACAGGAGCTCATTGGCATTATTTCTCCTTACAGTTCTCAGATTTCGTTGCTCCGACAGAAAATCCATGGTAAGTATCCTGCAGTGGAGATTGCAACAATCGACGGATTCCAGGGCCGTGAGAAAGATGCGATCATTTTATCGCTAGTACGAAGCAATTTTGACAAGAAAGTGGGGTTCTTAAAAGAAGAGCGACGTCTTAATGTGGCTATAACTAGACCTAAACGCCATCTTTGTGTCATTGGAGACATGGAAACGATCGGGGAAAGTAGAGTGCCGTTTCTAACTCAATGGGTCAAGTGGGCTGAAGAAAACGCAGAGATCCGGTACCCACAATTAGAAGATTTGGATGATGAATAGATTGGCGACTGGATTAGATGGTGATTAAAGATTTACAATTAGAGAAAGTGGGGTTTGAAAAGAACTAGAACGTTCACTAGAGGTTAATTGCATATGACGCAAGATAGTATAGTACGACAATGAATATCACAGAAATCTGACACATGAGTTCGTATTTTTTAACAAGGTTTGTCACAATACTCGTTGAAGTAAGCATTATTCATAAATCCAAAAAAAAACAAGACAAGCACTATTAATAGTACTCTACAGAGTTAGTGTCTGTGTCTTGCTCGTTCCCAACGGAACCTGCAAAAAAATCTCTCGGGGGCGATTCGAACGCCCGATCTCAAGATAAATGTGTACCATTACAGTCTTGCGCCTTAAACCAACTTGGCTACCGAGAGGATTTCTGTGACATTTTCACTTTCGAGGAACACACGGAACATAAGCATATAATAGAGAAGTAAAAGAAACAATCTAATTGCGCTTACTTACACCGAGACAAAAAGAAACTAATTTAAATACCACCGTTTACACCCACTTACAACCCATTTTTAACTAGTATATTGGATTCTTATGAATATACTGCTTTAAGAGTTACAGAAGCAATGCTTGCTAGATGCACAGAGAAGTGAAGTATAAAATTATCAAAACATCAGACCAGGACCAGACGGCACAAGAGATTAAAGCCACGTTGACTGGTTGACGTCTTTCTGAGGAGGAGCCTGGCCCGGCAACGTTGGCGATAATGGAAGCGATGCGTCGACTCGCTGCTGGGTGGTTCCGATAGCTTGCGGCTGGACCCCCGGCTGCTTTGTCTGCTGCGTTGGGTCTGGCTGCTGGCCCGGCTGGTTTTTCTGTGGTTTGTATGCTCCTTGGAAAAGCTTTGTAAGCGGATCGTCATCCTCGGCGCCCTCGGCGCCCTCTTCTTGACCGTTCTTCGTTCTTGTTGGGGTGTAAAATGCAATTTGATTGGCCTGGTGAGGAGGCACGATACAAGGGTCTAAGAGGAACGGTTTCTTGGAGTTGCCTGCCGCGGCGCCGGCCGACTTCCCGTTCTCTCCCTCGCCCTTCTCGTTGTTCTTCTGGGCGAGCTTCGATTGCTGGTACTTGACAATCGTCCAATCAAAGATATAGTCGTAGCGATAGTTCTCCTGCAAGAAGAAGTCTCGGAACAACGAGCGCAAGTAGTTGTAGTCCGGCTTGTCTTCGAACCGCAAGTTCTTCACGTAGCTGAAGTATTGCATGAAGATAGGGGGCAAGCCTCTGCAGAGGGCCTCGAGAGGAGTGGTCACCTTTCTCTCCATGATTCTCTCGTACTTCTGACGCTTTGTCACTGCCTTAAGCCCTTGCCATGGCAACGACCCTTTACAGAAATACACAAACACATACCCCAAACTCTCCAAGTCGTCTCTGCGCGACTGCTCGATTCCCAAGTGGGTGTTGATCGAGGCGTACCGAGCCGTGCCGGTCAAGTTCTTGTTCTCTCTGTAGGGGATGTGCATGAACGTCTTGACGTCCCTGTACTTCTTGGCGAGGCCAAAGTCGATGATATTCACCTGGTTGGACCGTCGGCCAATGCCCATCAAGAAGTTGTCGGGCTTTATATCTCTATGAATGAAGGAGCGAGCATGGACGTACTCTATACGGCACAACAACTGGTCGGCAAGCAACAACACCGTCTTGTACGAGAACCGGCGGTTACAGTAGTTGAAAAGGTCCTCCAACGACGGGCCGAGCAAGTCGATCACCATACAGTTGAACTCGCAATCTTTACCAAAGTACCGAACAAAAGGAATACCGACGCCGCCACTGAGCGCACGGTACACCCGGGCCTCGTACTCAAGCTGCGGGTGCTTAGCGTTGATGGACTCGAGCTTGATTGCCACCTCCTCCCTTGTGATGATGTTGGTGCCCATGTATATATCGCCGAACGAACCCGCACCAATCTTCCGCCCCAAGCGGAACTTTCTCCCAACTCTCAAATCCATAGTGTCGGAAGTAATGTTGCCGGGGGTAGAATGCGAATTAAGGACTGAAGACCCGAGTGGTGGAAGTTATACTGGGATAACGGAACTGCGTGCGAACACGGTGGAATGCACACTATCAATAGGGGCCGACCCTGAACGTATCAGGTGAAACAAGGATATATGATATAAACTCGAAAGAGCGATGCTGCTGACAACTTCGACCCTGGACTGATGTTACTAAGGCTCCAGAAAAAAAATCGTTCTGGAGTCGCTAGGTCTCGATGTCACAAACAGCAAAAACGATAAACGGTTGCCTCTTACAAATCACAGTAGGGAAAAAGAAATCTTTTTACATACAACCGTAGCACCACCCGGACACCACCCCCTCTTGCTCGGGAGTGCAGGACTCCCCCCATTGCTAGCCGGGGGTTGGGGTCACGTGACTCGCTCACTTCTTTCTGAACATGCCTAGGAACATTGACGAGAGTGAGGTCTGAGGCTGCTGATAAGGAATGGTGTGTTGGTGTAGAGGAAGTTTTTGTTGTCGGGGTTGATGGGTGGTGGTGTCCGGTTGTTTTAGAAAGTATTTGTTTGCAGCTGCCGGAAGGTTCGGGGCCGCCAGTTTGTAGCACCGCTGCAACTCTTTATCTAAGAGCAAGTAAAAGATCTGGGACGGAAGAGGAGCCTGGAGATTGTAGCCACGAATGGAGTCGTTTAGTCGTCGGAGCGACTGTTCCAACCCGGGTTTCTGCTGGGATTCCCAGGTTCGATCGAACAATTCCTGGTGGTGATCGGCAAAGTACAATGCCTGTTGGGCTTTGTATTCCTTGGATCGCCCGGGGTACAATTCGTCGATAAGATGCACTGCTCGAGTGAGCCATGCTTTCTGTAGGTTCTGTCGGAACGTCTCTATCTCAGTAAACACCGAGCTCTGTTTCTCGATCCACGGAAGTTTGATTTCCTGTTTCTTCAAAATATTGTTCAAGTGGTACTCGGTGCGGTCCAAGAATGCTGCGTGCTTGTACCCGTCGTCAAGTGGTCTGCCTCTAGGAAGATTATCGAATTCCCCTCTGTTGCGAGCCTCTTCAACCCTACGGTCTGCCGTGGCCACAATCGAGTTGGTGACCCCTGCGTACGACGTGGTCGGTGCCACCACTTGTTCGGGACCCAACAACCGTTCTCTGTACCTGTCTGCAAAACCAGGGTCCTCCTCGAACGTGGTGTCCAGGGTATGTTTCAACAAGGAATAGTCCAACGCCTTTTCCTTCGCAGTATTGATCCGGTCTGACACAGACTGTCTCAGCAATTTCGGTGGTGCCACCAGCTGTTGCAACTGCCCTGCTTGGTGTGCTGGTGCTTTACTGTTCCATGGAGTAGAGAGCGCAATGTCTTTAGATGTGGGATCGGCATACGATGGAATCTTGCTATACAGTATCGGACCAGCATACTTGCTCAGGAACTTCTGTTGTTCTGTTTTTGAATGGATTCTTGCTAGTATTATATCTTGATCCACCAAAGAACTTGTAGAGCCTTGTTGCTTGTTTGCTTGCTGTTTCGAATGCACATTGAACTGTGCTGCATCTTCTTCTAGTTGTTCAAACCGTCTCCTTAAAGCAGAGTCTTCTTTCAATTTATTAGCGACGCATACACTTCCCACTGCCTTGTTCAAATGCAGACTGGTGACTCGATAGAACCGGACCAAAAACTGGTTTCTCGATCGCACACATTGTCGGATTGGCACGCCGCCACAGTGCATGGCGATGGCTTTGGAAGATGAGATGGTTTACTTTTCACGCATAGCACAGCAAGTACAGTGGCCTTTAACCCTGCATTTTGCTTCTGTACTGTGGTGTGTTTAACAGTATTCTGTCTGTATTAGAGTATTAGTTCTTGATGTAATTGTAAGAAAATAATTGAGAGAATGGAATTTACAATATATTTGGACTTAAAATTTAAAACCTTTATTAAATTAATTTGATTGCCATTGTCATCTTCTAAACAATTCGCTACCTGTTCTAACCAGCACTGATTCTAATTTTACTACGCTTTATCATTAAGAGCTGCAACTCATCTTGGTTACATATTTCCTATGGTTATTTCCATCTCAGTACGTCTTTCCAATATTTATTTCCACCCTAAAAACTTCCAATGGCATACAACAATCCTCTTTCCCACTACAGCTGTCCAATGTCCACTGTCTCATTCATCTATAAGACTCACCTACCAAAGCCCTCCACCCCCCTCAACACCGAATAAAAAACTCCCCCGACTTATCTGCCAGTGCTTGGTCAGACGCCAAAAGCGCTAGAAGCGACACCTTATAAAACAAATCGTACACCTTCAAAAGCGGAATCCGAAGCTTGCCCAGCTTCTTCGGAGTACAGTTGAACTGAAGTTTCTGACGGGTGAACGGCAAAACTGGCAACTGACTTATATCTTTATTGTCTCCAGTCAAATCAAAATCCGTGCTTGGCTCAATGCTGACTGAAAACGTGAAGATCCGAGGCGTAGGGTTCTCGATGCTGTAGTTCAAGATCACCTGGTTGTTGTCCCTGACAACATCTAAAAGCACTCGAGGTTCTAACAAAGGCAACGTCAATTTCCAAGGTTGGCTTTCCGAAACATTGACAATGTCACTGCCAACCCGTTTCCATTCCACCACAAGTTGAGCCACCAACGGAATGTTGGTATGTAGAGCCTTCTCTTCTTTTCTGGTGACAAACAATTCACTATGAACAAACACTTCTTTCGAAGAAGGCTGGAGAACGAACTGCTTGTCTTCAGGTGAGGAATCAGGTATCACGTTGCACACAAACTCTTCGGTGTTGGTAGTTATAACGCTGAACAGTTTCTTCACAATCTCAATTGCTGTGCTGCCTTGAAACTTCATAGTCGATTTCCCACACCAAGTTCGTTCATGGATAGGTATCGACTTGTTCTGTAATTGATCGGTAGGCTCGAAAAGAAACGATGACGGTATATCTTCGTCTCTGAGTCTTGGCATTACTCCAAACAGATACGTCCATGGAGCAACCACAGGAATCCGGATACTCAACGTATCTCTGGTTGACAACGATTTGGTGAGTTCCTCAGACTCTTGCTGAGTCTCAATGTTATCACCAGTGAAGAAACTGCACTCAATTTTTATGGCAAAGTATTTCCCTGTCACGTTAGGAACCTTGATGTAAAGACTATGTTGAGTATTAGAAGCTGGGTCTATCTTAGCCAACTTCAAATCAAAGTTCTTTTCTGGATCTGATTCTAGCTCGTTGTAACCGTCCCATTGCATGGCCACATTATTTGATCCGCCGCCCGCGGCAGATTGTAGCAGTTTCTGTAAATCAAGACTGCTTCGAGGACTGGTTACTCTTGACGACACCTCGGAACTAGGTCTAGTTGCCGAGATAGTGCTGGTGTCCAACATTTTGATAACCGGTCTGAACACCATTCCAATAGCTTCGTGATCGTTATTGTTGATATTTAGTCCAAGTTTATATATTTCATTTGAATAGGCCACTGTTGGTTTGTCCACCACGATTTCTGTCTTAGGACGCCGTGGAATAATCACAGATTGATAAGGATTAGTGGTGTGGATTACATTTTTCTGGAATACCCCATCTTCCTCACCTCTGACCCAAAAGTAACTGGTCTTAGAAAACTTGTTGATGTAAAAGTTTGAGTTTGCATCAACGTTGTCGGGAGTCACTTTGGCAGAATTGTTAGCTGAGTCAAGGAATGCATCACCTTCAGCCAGTGCCAGAACAGGCAAGTTGAACTTCATGTTGAATTTATCGTGCTTGATATCGAGAACAATCGACGTCACAGTGTTTTTATCTATCTTGGACGCAAGCTGGCTGAACTGGAACACCTTAGCTTCTCTTGGTGCAAACTTCAAGTTTACTGCAGCTGTAAGAATCTTGCCTTCTTCATTGCCTTCTTCTTTGAATTCATCGATAACCACAAAGTTACTGGCTCGCAAACTCTCATCATGTCTCAAAAGAACAGGTAAGAAAAACCCTTTGAACTGCACCAAAATCGTGTCCACAGTCATGTCTGAGAATATGACACTGTTACACAAATTCTTCAATGAGAGTTGCATCTGGTTCTGTTGTGACAACGGCAATATAGGATCTTTGAAAAGAAACATGCCTGTGAACATATGTGGAGGTAACACCGTCTCGTCTCCAGGATAAAGCGTAATAGTAGGTTTATCTTCCGGGGTAGGAAACTCGATCTGGTTCAAAGTGTCTTTATTAATCAAATCCACACCTCCTTGCGAGAAGAACACTTCATCAATAACTGCTAGCTCCAAGCTGTACATCACTGCACCAACCCATTTCCCTAACTTCACAAAGCAGGTGACAAGTTTGAAAAGAACAGGCACCATGATGATCTTCCAATTGTCAGACTTGTAGTAGCTCAAACAGTTCTCGTAATGTTCTACTGCTTTCAGATACTGTTGCAACGCAAAATGGTCGCCTGCAATCTGGAAATTGATGTATGATATCGCCCGTTCAAACTCTGTCTCTTTAGACTTCAAGAACGAAGCCATTGCCTGTTTGAGTAATGTGATGGATTTCTGACGGTAAGGAAACTTGGCTTCCTCTTCCAATGGACGAGAAAGATAGAAATCAAGAATCTCCGAAGTCTTCGGGTCTTTCACCAAAGAATTATCTGCATGATCATAGAATTTATAAAACAAATCCTCAGGAATAGCTTCTTCAGTAGTAAGCTCTATATTGCTTTCAGCAGCCAAGAACGTTGCCTTGTCACGAGAACGTTTCAAGAAGTTGACTGCCTGAAGAAAGATGTAGCCCGGTTGTGGCATGGCCAAGGCTCCAAACTTGAAGTCTGTAAGTAACGGTTTGTCAATGGGAACAATGTATTCATCTGCAGTGAGACAAAGTTCTCCAAGCCACTGGAATTGAGAAGATAACCAATCAGAGACAAAATAAGAGGCGGGGTTGATATCGTTGGACTTGAGAATCGAGATCACGCTCTGGATATGGCTGTCGAATCTCTGGTAAGCCCGATTGGAAGACTCCAAATAAAGGTAGAGTTTCACTATGGAAATAGTCACTATATCAAGATACAATCTGGTCTGACGCCAAAGACAGTTGACACTGGCATCCTCGTAGCACGAGAACAACTTGATGGATTTCATAAGAGTTATAAGCGAGTCGTATGCTGACTCCAAATGTTTGATCGACATCTCGTTATTCTGATGAAACAAATTGATAAGCGCAAGCTTGACTGCGTATCGTGCATCCCACTGGTCTAAACTGTAACCGGCTATCTTGCCGTCTTCAATGAGAAGACTTTTAGAGAGTTTGGATGGAGTTTTGGAGGGTGGATTGACCCGTTTCTTACGGAACTTCTTCTCCAAATTGATATAATAATCATAGCACCATGGAATGATTAAATGCAAAACCGCCTCGACAAATATAGAGTACTCTTTGTCGGTGCCTGTAGGAAGAAACAAGAGTCCAGTACGAGGTGCCAATCCGGTAAGACTCCTGATACTGTTGACTCTGTCGGCCAATTCTGCAGTCGAGGGTTCGTCAGCTACAAGGATTTCAATGAACCTGATCCCACGGCGATTGATCTGGTTCTTCAACGCAGTTATTTCTGCCGCCAATTTCTCGTCTTTCTTGACGGTTCTGCTGGCATCCTGGTCAGCATCCAATTGATGCACCGAAATAAACACCGACGGAACAAGTTCTTTGTGTTTTGTGACCCACTCAGTGCCAAGAATCCCCTGGGGATATATAGGCGAGTCAGGATTGAAAGGAGACAACACCGACTTGATGTCATCAGACTCTGATTTGAAGTACGGTAACTGGAACTCTGGTCCAACAAACCTCACTCTGTAAGCCAACGTGCCTGAATTGAAATTGGTTTTGGTAAACTTTCTTGTCCATATATCGTCTCTTATACTGTGTTTCTCAAACAAAGAAACAATCTCACCTACACACTGTGCGTTGACTTCATCAAGCTTTCGACTGACAGACTCTGGATTCAGGTCCAACAAAGGATGGCTTGTACTGACGTCAGCAGCACCATTCTTTAAAACACCTAGCCCTTGAATCACCACCAACGGCGCCAGCTGGCTGACGTAATCGATGGGATAACACTGCATCTCGTTGGTCGTTGGGTATAATTGTGTGGAGGATCACTGCAACGGTTCAACTTGTAATGGATACCAGATCGCCAGGTCACGTGCAGCGGCTTATGAGCTCGGATCAGTAGCCAGGGTGTTGCAGTACGTGGGAGGAGTGATAGCGTTCTCCTGTCTTCATAATTTCTTCTGCATGTTTTATTTGTTTAATTTCTTTTGAGTATTCTTCTTTGTTTACGTATTTTCAATTTTTGAGATTCTCAATTAGTTTAGGCTACAAGAACATTGAAGGAGAGTGAGCTGTATTACTGTCTAGTTTCATTATGTACAGTGCTACTGTAGTACCTACCTAGTGCTACTGCGATCATACAGAATTCCAGAACTGAACTTAAAAGACAAGAGCTCTTGAAAGACACAATGTAATACCACCCCCACTACAACAAAGAAATACCACAGTTCGTAAAATCGGGTTATAAGTTAATATGAACATAAAAAAAAAACTGAAAAAGTAAGCGTCAGAAAGCACTTGATTGCAGGGTTGCCTGCTATAGTATAGAATATCCCATAGAATGACACATATAGAATAGAATATCAACATGAAAAGCAATATGTGAGAACTGCTACACCGGCAGAAAACCAGTGGTTTAATTACTCAGAGCCCCCAGAACACCTGTGATCTAATAAGCTAGAGCTTTGTCATAGTAGTTCTCTCACAGAAGCTCTGGGTCACCTAAGAGTGCCACTTCTTCTTTGATTCCACCTTGACCAGCTCCGCCTCCTGGTCCACCTCCGAATCCTCCACCTCCTCCAAATCCAAATCCGCTGCTCACAGGTCTGCCTCGAGGACCTCTGTCTGCTTCAGAAACCCACTTCAAGATTCCTCCTGGGGCTTTTCTTGGGGCTGCCTGGATACCTCTTGGCGGCGCTAACCCTTCGAAGTCTTCTTCTGGGATCATTCCTTCTAACGGCCCACCGCCTCCGCCTTCGTGGTGTCCCAAGTTCCATGCTCCTGGTCTCTTCGACTGTTTACGTTCCTGTCTTGGTGTCTGGAGGAACATCTCTGCACCAGGGGTGCCTGGACCCATCCGCTTTGGCTTGCGGCCAAACTCAATGGCAATAGAAAGTCCTGGCTCCAACAACTTGTCCCAATGTGAAGGCAAGATCGACACATTGGAATCTTTCAAGTAAAGCTTGATGTCATTGTGAGCGATCTGTTTTCTGAAGTTAGGGAATGCGTCTTGCAACACCAACGTGAACGCTGGCCAAGTAGACACAAGCTCGAATGGGAACTTGAACGGAGGCATGGTGCTGTTGACAAAGTCATACACCTTGATCGGTTCCTTGACCTTTGGCTTGTCAGATCTCTTGTCGTCTTTCTTGACCACCGGCATAGCAGGTTTAGAATCGGCAATAGACTTCTGTTCCTTACCAGGGAAGTTAGGCCAGCCCCAGTAGTTGTTGCCGTACCGTTGCAACCGTTCTTCCTCAGCTTGTTTTCTAAGCTCGGTAAGCAACCGGAGCTCTTTCTCAAACTTCACCTGCAACTTGGCTTGCACTTTAGCTGTTGCAAGTGCGGTGATCAATGCTTTTTCTTTCTCGTTGATCTGCCGTTCACGTTCCATTTCACCCTGTTGAGCCTGCACTTGAGCCTGAGCCTGTGCTTGTGCCTGGGCAATGTAGTACTGGTATATCTGTTGGTACCACTGCTGTTGCTGTTGAGGGTTGGAAAATGGAGCCTGAGGGAACGCCTGCCCAGGTGCAGGAATGCCTCCAGGAATGCCTCCAGGTATCCCTGCTGGGTTTGGCACCTGGCCTCCACTGGCGGCGGCAGCAGCTGCAGCAGCGGCAGCAGCAGCGTACTGTGGATTGAACGGGTCGTTGAGCGACGCATGGCCCGTGAGCGGGGTCGTGGTGGCGAAGTACCCAAACGGCATGGCTCCAGGGTTAGGAGCAGCTCCCGGAGTGAAGTTCGAGTGCAACGTGTTGGTGGACTTGCTGCGACTGTGTTTGTGGTGCTGGCCACGAGTGTCGCTGGGTTTCTTACCCCAGAACCCACCAGGGATCGAAGACGACCGTTTGCTTTCGGTGTCAGACTCGTCCACTGGAGGAATGAGGTTGCTGTCTCGAAGTTTCTTGAACGTGCTGAGGTGATCCTTATTGTTCTGGATGTCGCCCATCAAATCCTCGAGCGATCGGTGCTTCGAGGAGATGTCACTGATCATCGACTGGACCTCCTCCTCGACACTCTGCTGCTTGAGCTTGTTGTACTTGTCCACAAACCGTTTCAGCAAGAACTCCTTGCGCTTTGCGTCCGACGACTCCTGGAGAAACTTGTCGCGCTGCTGGCGTTTCTCCATCTTCTTCTTTTCGTCCCGGGTCATCTCCATGCCTCCTTCCTTGTACACGAAGATCGGTTTCCCTGTCACTGGGTCCGACTCGACTCCACGGTACGACTTGATAGACCGCAAGTCTTCCGTTGGAGCAAACGATTTAATGGACTTTGCGTCGGCCCGAGCGTTGGCCTTCAATATGTCTCTATTGATATCCTCGTAATAAGCCTCGTCGTCCATGGCCTCGTCGTATATCGTAAGAGCTGGCGACTTTGCTCTGTTGTAGCTGTTGACCGACTTGATCAGCCCAGGTTTCTTAAGCGTCGGCAGGGCAAGCCGCGACGGACTGTTGGTGTTGCTGACATACTGGGGGTTGCCTGTGGTGGCAGTGGTGTTGCCGTTCATGCGGAAAGCTCCGTCAGAGGTGCGCGAGGTTATCTTCTTCTTGATGGTGGAAGTACGGGACTTGGGGGCTAGGTGAAGAGCAGCCGAGTGGATCGAGGTGTTGTCAGGGAACGTCCGGGGCTGGCTGTTGGCGTTTGCGGCTGGGTTCATGAACGCATCGCCCGTGTGGTTGAAGTCCTTGATGGATATATTCTCGTTGGACGCCTCAGGAATCGGGTTCATATCATAACAGGTATTGAATTGGTAGACTGGGTGTGATGAAACAGGCTGGCGAGGGAGTCACTTGGTCCCAGCGCCTTGTTGCTATGAAGCTGGTGGTAATCGCTTGGTAAAGATGGTCGACGGTGTCGATGGTGGCCGTTGCAATGTAGAAGCAAGCCAGCTAGCAAGGTGTACACTAGAATCGAAACTAGCAAATTTGAGGTGAGCCAGAAAGAAAATTCGGGATACTCAACCTAATTAAACTTTGGATATGCTGTGGCGGGTCAAGATTGATGGATTGATTGTCGGTGCTCCACCGTCTCGTGTAAGTCTGGCGGTCGCTGTCTCAGATAGCCTTGCCCAACTGGGCAAGATATCAACACGGGCAGTGGGCGGGAGTGAGCTGTGCTGTGGGCGGCGGCAGCTGCACGCAGGCGGGTCGGCCGCCCTGAGTCCTGGGTTACATACCCCGGTCAAATTCTCGCGGATACAGTGGTAAACCATAGTGTAGCCAAGGTGGTGAGTCTGTGGTAAGCTGTAGAAAGAAGTTGGATCGTGAAAGCTTAGTGAGTCAACGGGTTGCGAAAATCAATGCTGGCTGGTATTGACATTGTGCTGGCATTGAGCTGCTGGCATTGTTGCTCATTGCATTTAGCACTGGCTTAACTCTGTCTCTTAACAGTGACATTGTTCAATACTGGACTTACTCATTAATAGACGTTCTTTTTAGTAGCATAATCGAACTGAAATCTCACCCCACGATCGCACTATACAGTGTCTTACCTGGGTTTTACCTGGGTTTTACCTGGTCTTGCCTGGTGCCTTTTTGTTGGCATCGAGTGTTTTCTGTGTTGTCTGTTTCTGTCAACTATGTTTTGTCTCTAGGTCTGAGCTTCCCCTTTGGCATCCGTCCCTATCTCGTATCCTTGGCTTGTATTTTGCTTTATCTTTTTCGACATTCCCTGTTTGACTTTGCCCGACTGCATCATTTTCTTGACTTCTCTATTTACATGTGTCCCCTTTGACTACACCTTGTTTTATCGTCTTTATCTCTGTGAGTTGCCTCGGCTACTAATGGTATTGACTTCTCCCTCGCTTATTCCTAATGCTTGTCTAATTCATATCGCTATATTAAATCCTTATAGTGCATCTCTAACCTATTTTTTGCCTGTCCAGTTCGGAGCGCTAGTCTACACCGCCGACTTTTTCTCTGCTTGGCTGTCTTACATCTCTACCTTTCATCTCTACATCTCATCTTACATCCTCACACCTATCTATCGTACATCACTAGCGTACACCTCTACATTACACCTCTACATTACACCCCTACACCTCTACATTACATCTCTACACCTCTACATTACATCTCTACATCTCTACATCCCAACATCCGTACTCTTTCACATCTCTACCTCACTCTTCAACCTTCTTTACTAACCTACAATATATTACCAACCCACCCCTTTGAACTTCGTAATTCTATTGTCTAACAAATTACTTGTTTATTGTCTCATCATTCCCATTTCGTTTGTCATTTCTCTGTCTCATTGTCCTCGTCTCATTTTCTTGTCTCTCATTCTCACTCACTCTCACACATTCTACACTATGTCTGTAAATCCACTCCAGTCTTTTTCTTGCTGGCTCTAACCTGCGCAGTCCTCTTCCACTCTGCTTAGCACCAAATAACTCAGTCACACCTCCGCCGATCCTTAATTGCTGGTTTAATGGAACTCTTTCTTCCGGTTCCTAGCGAGCCGGCGATTGAGTGCTTTTTTGTTTTGGTTCTAAAATTATCAGCCATCAACTTACCAAATCCGGCACCTGGTTCCACTAAACTCGTCTCCAGAAAATTGCCAGTTTTTCACTCCATGCAGCTACCAACGTTTTTTTTGTTTACCTTTGCTTAACGGGCTTTTTCCCCGTCACCTGACCTGCAGGCTTAGAACCAGATCTTCCTGGTACTGTGGATAACCTACCCTGATAGTTTGCTTCTCTCCTCCTGACAACCGACGTTTCCCATGAGCTATAAACCTCCGAAATCAATCAAGGAGTTGGCCAGAGAGGCCAATGCCTACAACTTCTCTCCGAAACTTCCATATCCCGCGTGGCTCCGTTTAGCCCACAACGTCTACAAGACGGTAAGTATCCTCACTCTGGTTTATGACCGCTCCAGTACTAACTTCCAGGCACAAATCCAGGAGAAAGAGGGCTCGTTCCCCGAGGCCTATGTGCTCTACCTCCGATTCTTGGACTTGATCTTGAACTCGATACCAACCCACCCTGATTTCCAGAGCAGATCTCTGTACCTGGTGTTGGTCGATAAGGTCAAGCCCGTACTTAAACGGTGTGAAGTGTTGCGCCGCCAGATCGAAAGTGAAATCGACGATTACAGCAAACAGCGCAGTTTAAGAAAGAAGAAATTGTTGGAACAGCGTCAGCTCGAGAAACAAAGAGCTCAGTTGCATTCCGACAATGAAGCTGACTCCCAGCTAAAACCTACACATCCGGACATTGAAGAGTCCAATCCCGAACAGGATCTCCAGCAGCCGGTGCCAGAACAAGGCTACGACGTCAGCGACTCTGTCATTAACGACAAGGAAAGTGTTCAATTCAAACGTAACTTCTCCGACTTGTCTACTGCTACAGGTCCTTCTGTGGTACCAAACACTCACCAACCGTTCTTGGACCTTAACAATGCTCCCCAGCTTACTCCCGAACCAGTGGAGCCTGCTGCTCGGTCCAAGTCTCCTGAGGGCAATATTCCTATCAATGTGCCTAAGATTCTGTTGAACAATGTGTACCATAAACCGCCACTTGAACAGGACTACGAGTATGTTGAATACGACAACGATGTCACCGACGAAGACGAAAGCATCATTGTTCCTGACTATCCTAAACTCCTGGACGAGCCATCGTTGCAGCAGATGTACCAACCAATTGCTGAAACCACAGGACCTGCTCCACCTCTTCCAGAGAAAGAGATCGATTCTCAAACCACACCTAAACTCGAACCTCAAGACGGATTCGGCCTGCCAATAACAATCTCGTCGCCTCAGAGACCTCCAAAGATCAAATCTGTGGAACAGATCCGAACCCAGAGCTCGTTTGACGTCGGTCCTGGTTCCAATGAATTGGCAGTGAAATCTAATAATGCCTCATACATCACGCCTGAGTCCGGTGAGATTCTCACCGTCAATCCTAAACAAGACCTAGTACACAAGGTCGAGTCTTACACCGAAGGAGGTATTCCGTTGAAGACAGTGTTTGTTCCAGTAGAAATCCAGTCGCTTTTCACTCAGCTTGCTGCAAGAAACACTTCCAAGGATCTTGAGACATGTGGTATTCTCTGTGGAAAGTTGGTCAGTAATGCGTTCTTTATCACCGATTTGGTGATCCCAGACCAGACATCCACGCCAAACACATGTCAGACTTCCAATGAAGAGAACTTGTTGCAGTTTGTGGACGAGCACGACTTGTTCATCTTGGGGTGGATCCACACTCATCCTACACAGTCGTGTTTCTTGAGTTCGGTCGACTTGCACACCCAGAATGGTTACCAGATCATGTTGCCAGAGTCGATTGCCATTGTGGTTGCACCAAAATCCAATCCTAACTTTGGAATCTTCCGGCTTAGTGATCCTTACGGAATCAATCTCATCACGAATTGTGGTAAGAGAGGATTCCATCCTCACTCCGAAGACGGATTGTACGATATCTGCAGCAAGATCAATGGTGGCCATGTGGTGGTTAGACGTAATATGCCATTAGAAGTGACGGATATTCGAACCACTTGAATCACGTTGCTACCCTTTCGTGTCATTGACCTTGTTTCTCCCTGTTCTCGTTGTTCTACATACCGTAAATTTGTTGATTACTTTTTTATTCGTTATGTTCTTTGGGATTCGCTGTTGTTTTATAATTTACACTAGTTATGCATTGTGAGGGATGAGTAGGAATAAGTAGCGGTTATTGTTCAATGAGTGATAACTGTGTGAGATTAGTCGACTTTCGTATAAGTCTTGCAATCGAGCGCTCTTCGTTCTTATTGGAGATTGTCTTAACTGCACTCACTTGTATGTTGACCCTTCTGTTCTTTGTTCCTAATTCTTTGCTACTCATCCTCGTACTCGTTCTCAAACTCGTTCGCTCTTTCTACTCCCAAATAATCAATGACCTTTCAAGTCCCACCACCATTTACCACCACAATCGTACTCTCCTTTCATTAGCAACCTCTCCCCAATAACCTCTCCCAAACCAATTCTTTCTACCAAAAATTACCTTCCTGTCTGTCCTTTCTTCGCTGCGCCAACCATTCTTTCTTGCAATCTCTGTAAGCCTGGAAATACTCATTACACACTTCCTTATTGTATTTGCCATTGATCTCCATACACCGAATACTCATCTTAGACGTCTCACCACATGGATCGTAGAACTTGCTTGGTTCTTTCGTTTCAAACCGTAACTTATTCAATTCTGACGTTGGAGAATCAGGATAGAATTTGTACTGCTCGACTGAACCAGAAGTGAAGTCCACTTTCTTCTTATTAAACTCGACCGAGGGATCAGAGGAGCTGAGTTCGTCTCGGAACACTGACGTAGTGTTATTATTTGACATGTTTTGATTGTTATGGGTGATTTGTATTTGCTTTGTAGCGAGTCAATTCGACGTTGCTGTTTAATTAGATGAGTTATGCAAGAGGATTGTTTTTCAAGTTGAAAAACTGACCATTGGCATGCAGGATGATTATAATTGAGGGTACAGAGAGTGAGAGAGCAGTAAAAGAGAATGGGAAGAAAATGAGAAAATGAGAAACTAATCGAGGAATTAACGAATAAACTAGTAATAAGAAATCGGGGAAAAAAAGTGAATGAACAACTAACCAACGATACCCAGAACTACTGTTGGTCTCCACATCTTCACTATTAGTTCCCCAACACACATTACTGCTCTCTAGAAACCCTACAGCAAAAACCTACATAGCATTACCTATCCATTCTATTCATATACCATTATATACCAGGTTGCTCAAAATCAACAACTACTTACACCGTGACTCTCCTACTCAGTAAAGAAATCAGCAATCGCACAGTTTGGATGCAACACATATACTCCTTCCTCCAGACTCGAATCGCCCATTTCATCCAAACCATCAGTACCAGTATTTCTCACCAACATCAAGATCCGGTCCTTGACAAGTCTCTTCAACACCTTCTTGCAGAGCTTCTCTTCTTTCCAGTACTGAGCTTCCGTCTCAATATCTTCCTCCTTCTCATTCAAGTACCATTGGATCAAATCTGGTCCTGAGATACCAGCACTGTCGTCGTCTCCATTCTGTTTCTCAGTCTCACTGACCTTCTTCACGATCAAGTTCATCATTTCAACATACTTATCGTAACTGATAGCCACTTTCTGAGATGGCTGAGACTCAGTAGCTACTTCTTGTTGAGGTTCAACAGACTCTGGTTCTGGCTGCACATCCTCAGTATCGTCTTCCTCCATCTCAACATCATCTTTATCAACTTTGATGATAGAATCTTTGAGCAACGAATAAGCTTCTGTGACAAGCTCAGGAGTGATCACATTGGTGGTGTTGGCTTTAGCTATAGCTTCCGACAATCTGATCAACGACTCGAGCTGACGAACCGTGATTCTGTAACTCGAACGTCCGTATCCCTGAGAATCGCCTGCTCTAAGGTCTTTGTAGAATTGAACCAAGATCTCTCTTGCTTTCTTGTTCATCTTTGGCTTGAAAGTCTTAGCATAGTTGATGTAACGTCTCACCTGATCAGCACTGTATGGTGAGTCAATGAAAAGATCACCACCTTTGTGCAAATCAATAATGAAACTCGAGAGCTGGGTGTCAATTTTCTCGTTACAGTCGTCCAAAATCACAAAGAACAAATCAAATCTCGACATGATCGGAGCACTGAGACTCAAGTTGCCTCGAAGCGATTGTTTTCTGTTGTATCTTCCACTGATAGGATTAGCAGCAGCAAGAATAGAAGTCCGTGCGTTCAAGGTCGCCTGGATACCTGCCTTAGCAATCGAAATAGTCTGCTGTTCCATGGCTTCGTGGATAGCAACTTGGTCACTGACATCCATCTTGTCAAACTCATCAATACAACAGATCCCGTTATCTGCCAACATCAAAGCACCAGCCTCAATCGTGAACTCTCCCGACTCTTCGTCTTTGATCACAGCTGCAGTCAAACCTGCAGCAGAAGAAGCTTTACCAGAGGTGTAGATAGCTCTTGGAGCAAACGAACTGACGTATTTCAAGAACTGCGACTTGGAAGTCGAAGGGTCACCGACAATACACACATTGATATCTCCTCTCAAATTGATACCTTCCACTGTGGTCTTGTGCACTCCTCCTAGAAGTTGCAACAACACTCCTTTCTTGACAGTCTCATGACCATACACTGCTGGAGCAACAGACTTCACAAGATTATCATAAATATGACTGTCATTGACCATTTCTTGCAACTCGCTCAACTCTTGCTGAGTCAAACTGTTCAAGAACAACTCCTGTTCTTGCTTGTCAGAGTCTGCTTTTTTACCGTTAGCATTGTCGTTGTCGTCTTCTCTGACTTTCTCAGAAAACGACGACACATGACTGGCCAAAAACGCAATCTTGTAAGTCAAGTCTCTGGCACCAAGAGATTTGAGACCAGTGACACTGGAATTGAGTGCGTCACTCACCACTCCAGACTCTCTCTTGGACACTGGTTTCACACCAGGTAGTCCAAGCTGACTGACATCTGGAATGACAATCGGCATTCCTGTGAGTTTCACCTTGTCACCAGGTTTTGCTCTCTCGACCATCTCGTCTCTGAGAATGACATCCAAGGTTCTTGGCATCGAACCAGTAGGAATCTCGTTGGGGTTCTCTTGGATCTTGACTTTCTGCCAATCAACAAAATGAGACTTCTGGACGTTCAATGTCCAATACGACTGGTTTTCACAAGCAGGGTTCGGGCAACTGGTTGGCTCGGTGTACTTGAAAATCTGTTCGACGTTCTCCACCACTGCTCTACACATATCACAAGTGAAAGTGGCTCTGTAAAGTTCTGGTCTGACTTCCGAAGAACGAGTCACTGTGCCCGATATTGTGGTCAAAGAGCCGATTTCTTCCGATCGGACTTCTCTGATTCTGTGGATAGTAGGCAAATTGAAGATACTGATCTGGAACACTTTCTCGTTGGTCTCAAGTGCACTGGTGGTAGAAGTAGCACCAACAGACTGCTGGGTGTCTTTCTGAGAACTATTAGGGTTGATGACCCCGGCTTTCAACAAGTCAGGAACGTGTTTACGGATAACTCTTCTCAATCCATGCTGCAAGAACGGCAAGAATCTATAGTACTGCTCCACAATAGCAGAGGCCAACACTCCGTTCTCACGAGTCAACAAGTGTTTGTAGTTGATATATATCGTGCTGATCTCATACACTTTCATGGCCTCAAGCTGCGCAAGGTACGTTTTCCCACCAAACAACTGGCTTGGCTCACCATTGTCGTCAGAGAACTCCTGCAAGAAATTCTCAAACGATTCCCTCACTTTCTCACCAGTGACATCATGGACTTTCTCGATCATCTCGTTGTTACGTCTTCGCAACCCCTCTATCTGTCTTCCATCATCGTCTCTGCCACCTTGCTCGGAATTCTGTGGGTCACTTGATGGGATAGTACTTCTGAATTTACTTGATGACGGAGCATTTTGTGACATGAATCTGTCCGAAGGTATATCTGGTTGGGAACTCAACGTGGCCATTGTGAATATATTTTTTGAATTTATTTGATTCAATTATGTTTTGTTGTTCTATTAAAAAGAATATTTCTTTGATTCTTTTGATTATCTAAGTCAGGGGATCTTAGTATGTATAACTTATACAGCACACTTAGATCTGAAATGACAAGAAAAAATGTGTCCTGAATCAGTCTAGAAATCTAGAGCTGCCTTACGCGTTCAAAGAAAAAATTTCCATTTTCGGAGACGAATAATTACGCGTCCTGCAAACTTTAACAGCCAAATAGTAGCGATCGGACATTCATGCATGAACTCCAACATATCTCAACTAATGTAGAACCGACTGATTCTGCTATGTTTCTTTTCTGTCTTTGAATCGAGTGGGTGGGGGAGGTTACTATTGGTGTCAGGGAGATAGTTGTTGCTAGACTCATAATCTTTGTAAGATCTGCTACTACCTTGTCCTCGATCTTGTCCTCGACTCTGTCCTTGACCTTCACTTAGACTTTCTTGATACTTTCGTCCCCGACTGTTTTCTCTACCATTAGTCTGCCAGTACTCTTTTTCTAGCACGTCTTTTTCTCGTACGTCTTTTCCTCTGTACTGGTTAGATCTTTGACGTTCTCCAGTTCTTTGATCTGGTTCTTGCTCCGATCTTTCATTAGACCATGGGTCATCTCGTTGGTTTTCATTTATTTTGTTTCTGTTTGGATTACGATCTGATTTCACCGTTCGATGATGAGATGGTTCTGGTTCAGAGTACTTTGAATTACCTGAATTCT
Source organism: Saccharomycopsis guyanensis (assembly GCA_030578595.1). Classification (NCBI taxonomy): domain Eukaryota; kingdom Fungi; phylum Ascomycota; class Saccharomycetes; order Ascoideales; family Saccharomycopsidaceae; genus Saccharomycopsis; species Saccharomycopsis guyanensis. The sequence continues at coordinate 523,359 of JAJMSQ010000003.1, forward strand.
CATTCCCTGTAATTCCTCCTGGCATTCCACCCTGCTCATTCCCAAACTGTTGGTTATAATTTCTTTGGTACTCATCGAACTGTCTATCAGATTCTGCCGACTTTCTTTTCCTTTCATCTAGTTTATTCTGAATTAATCCATCAATTTTTGACAACAACGGAACTCCCATCTGATGTCTACCTCCTGTTTTTCTAATAGGAGCTTTGGCAATTTGCACACTGGTACTTTGATTGGGCACATCGTCAGCCTCAGACTTAGAGTTGCCTTCACCTTCATACTCTTCTCCGTCACTCAGATGACCTAATCCTTCTTCTTCTTCTTCATCCTCCCTCAATTCATCTTTCAATTGATAATCCAACTCATCAGATCTACCATCACCACTTTCATCTTCATTGTTGCTTGATCCATCAGTTTCGCTACCATCTATACCACCCACTTCATTCACTTCTATTGACTGCATTGGTTCATCTGAAAGATCTCTACTTTGTAGACTCTGCTCCTCGACATGACCTCCACACCCTCCTTTCTCATAAATCTCACTGTAGTCTCTCTTGTCAAAGTATGTATGATAATCGGTGCTGTTCATCATCATCTCGTCAATGGATGTAGCATAGATACCTTCGCATGCGCAAGTACATCGGAAGAACGGTGCACTGACAATACTGTCAATGATATGCTGAATCAATTGCTTGAGAAACTTCTGTGGAGTCCAAGTGATTATATCTATTAACCATTTCAAGATCGAATGGAGAAAATCGGGACATTCACATCCACATTTGTGTTCTTCCAAAGACCTCAATGCACTTCCCACTAAATCAATAAGTACCTCAAACACCAACTTCACAGCATCCACGCCGATCTCAATCAATTTATCTATAACCATGAGAAGTTCTTGAAATATTTCAAACAACTCTCCTTCTATCTGAGCTAAACATTTTCCAAGCTCATGCAATCCAGCAACTGACCCATGATTAATCTCATGCAACAGATGGATCAGTGTTTTCAGTGTCTCTTTCTGTTTCTCTTCCAGTCTGTCACACAGTTTCTTCAAATACTTGATCAGCAACTTCTCTTCACATTCTTCATCTTCATAATCAAACTCTTCATAGTCGTAGTCGTCATAATCTTCTTCGTCATCATGTTTGACTGTTGCTTTGACTGAATCAAGATGTTCTAGAACTGCTACCGCTTCACCATCAATAGCTTTCTCAACCTCTTTCATATAACTGGGTAAGCTTAAAATTCTTTGAGTTTCACCGTATCCATACCTGAAATGAGCCCATTTCAATTTCAACCGTGAAAATGAGGGTTTGGCTTTACGAACCATTGGGATCTCAAATGCTCTTCCTTTCTGTAATCTCTGCTTTCGTCTGTCATTGAATTCTTTACTGACCTCATCGAGGATCTTCACAATTTGTTTGTTTCGTTTAACTCGTTTTTGAATCTCTGGTGTGACTTCTTTGGTGCTCTTGGCTTTCTTTTTGGAAACCGCCATTTGTTCAATAGTTCGATTGGTGGTGTCTTGCCAACTAGTGACATTCTCAACGTAAACAGTTAGAGCACCGTACAGAAATAGTAAGATCCATAATAGTTTCATCACTAATGCCTAATAACTAATCTACAGAGAGAATGCAGTTTTTCGAATTTGTTGTTGTAGCACACAGTCACAAAACCACTGCATGTGAGCAATAGAAAATATGCTACGCAATAGTCCGTTCTAAGTTTTTTTTCTAGCTTTCGACTGTTGAGTTTCAATTAGTCTAGTTTTGGTTACTGAGCAGTATAATAATAGACACTTGAGTTTTTATTAAAGCCATGCTCTCCTGTCGGGTGCGTGGTTCATGGAGCACGTTGGGTGCATTGTGCATGTTGACGATATGTGTTTGTGCACCAATTCTGTGATGATAATTTCATAATCCTTCTCACTCCCTATTCAACAGCCATAATAAAAAACAATAGCCCTCATTATGATTTTCCTTGTTTCTGTCATAATAGTCATTGCAATTATAGTCACCTTTTATGAGTTATAAGTTGGTTGGACGAAGCTGCGCAGAATCGATACTTGGCAGGGTGCAGAGGAAGTGAAAGATAGTAGTGGAGCCATTGACTGAACTCCGGTGATCAACAGCAAGCACAGAAACTGGCAATATGTACTGGTTCGTTTAATAAAGTGACATAATGTGGTAGCAATGTAGTGTAATGGGGTACGGCATAGGGACGGTGTCAGGCAAGTACAGTCCCCATCTTAGACTGTCTGTTCTTTTGAATCAGTGATAAATAGATAATCCATAAAATCTGGAAGCAATCGGTCTTTGCTTTAAAACAGTCATTCAAAAAATCTAACCCAAACTCACACCACAACTCTCCTAAGAAACCAACTCTTCTTGTGACTCTCCCTCATCACTTCCATCCTCCTCCTCACTATCAGGCTGTTCTGAGAAATCAAACGATATCCAACCTGGCCAAGCAAGTTCATCACGTAATATACTTCTGATCTTGTCTAGCAAAAACTTCTCAACTTTCCCCACATTTTTCAACACTGACCCACTAGACTGATTACCATATGTACCTCCACCGATTTCTGATTCGATCTTCAAGTCCTTGATAATTTCTATACGTTCTTTACTGTCTGGACGATGACTGCCACTGGCAAAAGATGGAATCATTGGATTACTTGAGCTTCTTCCTGGCTGTCCGAACGACGAAGCTATTGGTGTGTTGTTACCCATAGTATTAGCGGTGCTTGCTCCACTTCTGTTCCGAATAATGCTTTCTAAATTCTCGTCACTGATATCACAAAGAAACGATAAATGAACCAAACTGCCAGCATAACTGACAATAGCAAGCGAATGGATCACTAACTCAGTAACTTTCAACTTGATAGGCACTTCTATGAAACTAGCAGAAGGGAAATTCAACAACAAGTTGGTACTGATTTCAATAAACAAGTCGCCCCTGTACTCCACCTCGGCAATGATCTGAAGATCTCGGTCTCCTTTCACTGGTTGTGCTGGTGTGCTTTGTCTTGTGGCAGTTCCTTCAGCATCACTCTGCAGTTCAGGGTCGTCTTCTGTCTCATAGAACTCATCAAACGGTTCACTAATATGTCGTATGGTTATCTTAGGAGGAGTCTTGCCTAGAAAAAAATTGGTGACCTTCACGTCTCGTATATAATCGGGCACTTGAATATTGCCTAGCTGTTGGTCCAAGAACGTTTTGATGTTGTCATTCAACTGTTCGTCTCCAGACAATATATCCCAATTGATTTCAAGTGACATTTTGTACGGGGAGTTGTATTATATGAAACGCACTTATTTTTCACCTTGTGTATGTTGTAACAACTTATTAAAGGTTCTTGCTTTTAATAATATTCACAGTTGGTCCATTCGACTGCTCGTTCGTTAAATATTCGTATACTATTAAAGAAGTGTTTGAATAGTACCTCCTACCAAAGCAATTGCATATCTCAGTTTTCAATGCAGAGGTCAACTTACACCCGCAGCTTAATTTTTCAACCCAGCAGTGCACCTCGGAACTCAATGTTCAGATCACAATTGATTAGCCATTCAGTAAAAATAAGGACTGGCAAACAATTTATTGGCAGCAGTCTGATTTATGGCCGTCGTTCATTGTTTAGTTTGCCTAATTTTGATAACCAGGAATACGCAATAAGAAAACGGATCAAGTAAGTAAGGCACACTCCATGACTGTCTACTGCATCATACTAACAACAGTCAACCTTCAGATATATTGTTCGAAGTTGTATCAGATGTCACTAAATACCATAAATTTGTTCCTTACTGCACAGAATCGTTTGTGACAAAGTACGATCAGGAAAACTTACCTGCTGAAGGAGGACTCACTGTTGGATTCCAACAGTATAATGAACAGTTTGTGTGTCGATTGAAATGTGACAACTCGGAAACAACCAAATGTGTCGAGGCAGAGTCATTGTCAGACAATTTGTTTGAACATTTGAGGATGAAATGGTTTATTCATAAAGACCAGCGTCGACCAGATGCTAGTCAGATGGAGTTGTTCTTGACCTACAGATTCTCTAATCCGCTCTACAATTCAGTGTCTTCGTTGTTTGCTGCGAAAATTACAAATATAATGTTGAAAGCGTTTTCAGAGCGGGCAGGAGAAATAAGGAGGGAGAAGGTTGGGAGAGAAAAAGCCGGGAGGTTATGAGAGGAGTGAGTTACGGGTTATCAAGATGTAAATAGAGGTGTTGGAAGATTGCATAGATTAGAGATAGAAGTGTTGCTAGATTGACGAAAGAGGAAGAGGCTGGTGGCACTATACATGCGAGATAGAAGAAAAGGTGGATGAGAAAGCAATAGCTAATACATAGATGGAATATAGATGAAGAGCGTTGTGGTGAGACAAGACCGTAAGAATATCTGGCATGCAGAGGCACAGTGAGAGGTACCGAGAAGCATTCACAAAATAATAGATCCATCAAAGAACAATTCTACTTTAAGCCAATTCTCAACGTAAACCACACTATCTTACCGTCTACACTAATACTAGACAGTGGCTCAAAACACGACTACACACTGTCACCCTCGGCCAACCACAACCGTCCTACAACAATCCAATACCATTACATCTATTGTACATCACCCTCCCTCTCTCCTCACTTATTCCGTAGACTCCGTCGCGACCCGCGCAGTACTGCTTTCGTTGGTTTCTTCTTTGTAGCTGGCTTCTTCACTTCTTTTGTCGCCAGCTCATTACCACTTTCCACATCTGTCGACACGATACCTGACCGTGTTCGTCTTCTATTCTTTGTAGCACTACTTGTATTGCTTGTCTTCTGGATTTTACTTGGCTTAGGAGTAGAAGCAGCACTGGCAGCTTTTCTCTTTCGTCTAGTAGAAACTGTCTTTGAATCTTCATCCTCGGGCTGTGAACTAGTAGCCTTGGCATCACGATTCTCCACTTCTGGCTCCTCTTCGTCTTCACCCTCATCGTCATCATCATCGTCTTCGTCATCATCGTCGTCATCATCATCTTCATCGTCTTCATCATCGTCATCTTCATCGTCTTGTTCTTCATCGGCATCTTCATCTGCTTCTTCTCTAGCTTCATTACTTTCAGCATCACTTGAATTTGCAGAACTAACAGGACTAGGACTTTTCAGATCAATCGCATTCTTTTCTATCACTTCCACATACTCTTGTACTGGTACTAAAGAAAACTCTCTGTACACTTCTCCATCACTGTCCTCCAACGTATTGTCATCAGCATTGACTCCTCTATCGCTTGAATCACTATCACTATCACTGACACTTTCTTCTATATCCTCCAACTCATCAAGTTTATTAAGATCGTAATAACTCGACAATTTCTCTAGTATATCATTCGCAGTGATTACTTCAGACGGACTCTTAGGCTGTACTCTACTGAGTAGAGACATCATATGAAAATGCTTGTTCTTCCCACATGGTTTGAATTGACAAACAGCCCGAAACAATTGGATTTCTTCCTCAATCTCCCAGTGTCTCATTTTATTAAAAAAGCTTTTGCTAATAATTTATTGACGACTGTTCTGACGACTGTTCTGACTGTTCTTTGACATACTGATAATCTGTTTACTCGTTATACCACACCATTGGTTCCGGGTAACTATCTTCGTTGCATAATTTTTTCACTCATTCAGTCCAAACCTTGAAAACTGTAGTTGAAGAATCAAATCACCACAACCAGCAGAATGCCTCGAAAAGCAATTTTGCTCAAATCCCTTACTCGGGGCCGGATCCGGACGTCCATGAATAAGTACAATCTTTTCAATTTGTACAAGAAAGCTCCGGTGCTGATGAAAGGTAAGACGTTGTACCAACAGAAATGGTTAAGTAAGTCTGAAGCTAGAGGGTACCATGGAGAACATTTAACTGAGTCCAGATGGCAGACCGATTTCACTCCAGCTCTTGATTCTGTGGCTCAGTTGGATTCCATTGAGAAAATTGAAAGAGGCGAGACTTTGCCTAAGACTCCAATTGCGTTGCAGACGTTTGCAGTGCTAGAGAAACGACTTGACTTTGCGCTTTTCAGAGCGATGTTTGCGTCGTCGGTAAGACAGGCCCGTCAGTTTGTGTTGCATGGGAACGTGAAAGTGAACGGGGTGAAGATCCGGTCGCCAGGGTACAATTTGGCTCCGGGAGACATTTTCAGTTGCGATCCAGAGAAGGTGTTGGTGGCTCTTGGAAGAGGCAAGTTGGACTTTGCGTCGAGTGCTAAAATCACTGAGAAGCAGATAGTGAAGTGGAACGAGTATGTGCGTGAGGTGTTGAAGAACCCGGAGTTGGCCGACGAGTATGTGGCCAAGTATCTTGACCGTCTTCATGAATCAGAGAGAAAGAAGCTTGTGGACAGATTCAAGAAGAAAGACGTGAATGCCAAGGAAGTGATTATTTTGGATGCGGTTGCAATTGCCTTGAAACAGGAGAAACTCAACCAGAGCACTGGTGAAGAAACTCCAAAGTCTGTAGGTGCAGAGGTGTACTTTGACAAGTATGCAGGTAACAAAGAAGTAGGGTCGAAGCTTTTGTCGATCTACCAACTTGTTGTCAAGGATTACTATAAAGGCGATGCATCTCAGTTGTTTGAAAAGTCTGAGAAAGAACTTAAACAGATTGTCACTGATTTGCTTGCTCAGAATTCTAAACCTGTCAAGAACATCAAACAATTAGCTTTGGAGATCAACAGAACAATCACTGACCCTGACTTGAAATCACAGGTCACCGAACAAGTGCCAGAGAACCTCAAAAAGAATATACTAGACAATCTTGCTAAGAGCCGACACCAGTCGCTTGGTGTGAAAGAGCTTGTTGCTGAGGAAGACAAGTATGCTGCAGAGAAGAAGACCAAGGTGCAGCTTCCTTTCCAGAAACATTTGTACGGAAGACAGGACCCAAAGAAAGGGTATTTCACCCCATGGCAGCCACGTCCGTTCTTGGCTCCGTTTGCGATCTTGCCTCATCATTTGGAGATCTCGTTTGCAACTTGCCATGCTGTGTATTTGAGAGACCCTATTGCCAGACCAGGAGAGTCTGAGGTGATCACTCCGTTTGACTCGTCGGTGCATGAGAGAGCATACATGTACTATGCGAGAAAGGGGAAATAATGTAAATAATCTGGACAGGAGGTTCAACTCTGTTCGCCAATATCATGTTATTAGATAAACAGTAGTGGCATGTTACTGTGGAGTATGGTCAAGCAGAATTAGTGTGTGACAAGGAAGACAAGTCATGCTACTAGGAGTGACGTAGTGTGACTCAAGTTCTACTATGTTATTATAATTGGGAAGCAGTGAAATGAAGCAGTATCAATATTTTGTAGTTCTCCATAAAAATGAATAGTGAGTACTAATGAATCATGTTCAATCATTCTTACTACTATAAGTAGTAGGCCCCACGTCAATTATTGCTACGCGCACCCCGCGCACCCCCTCCATACCCCTATTAACCTCGATTTCTGCGTTTCATATCCACCTCTCCACAACACAATGGCTGAAAAATCGTCCAGTTACAGCGTTCAAGGTTACAATTTTGTGACTCTTTTGAAGCGGTAAGTCTGAGTGTCTTGTTTAGTTTTGATCTGATTTCCAAAATTAAATTGCTTTATTTGAGTACCCTCTATTAACACCCAGCTTGGAAGCTGCCACCTCACGGTTGGAAGATATCACTATCTACCAAGAACAAAACCCAAAAGCAGAAACCAAAGAAATCAGTCCTGCAGGAAAGACTGCCGGTGCTGCTGATGTCGTTGCTCCACCACCTCCTCCTCCAGCTCCAGTTGCTAAAGAAGTTGTAGTTGAAGAAACACCCCAGGTGACAGGGTTCGAGACTTACATTGACACTTATGTGATTCCGTTTGAGAAATTGTCGAAGGACGTTGATCCCGAGGTCACCAAGTTGGCCGAGTGCGTAGTGGCAGCTTTCAAAGAACAGAAGAAGTTGTTGAAATTGTTCTCGATGTCTAAGCCTGTCTCGGAAGAGAAGGTGATCCCATATATAGTACCGATGCAAGAGCAACTCAAGAACATCATGGAAGGCGTTGAGAAGTACAGAGGCAAGTTCCCTAACCACGTCAAGGCTATCAATGACTCTACGCCTGTGTTGGGATGGGTTGTCACTGAATGTAAGGGTGGAAACAACAAGCCACTTATCTCTTTCATTTCGACTTTCCGTGACTCTAGTAAATACTGGTCCGACAGAATCATTAAGGAGTTCAAGGAATCTGACAAACAACAACTCGAATGGGTGAAACTGTTGAACGGACTCTTCTCTGGACTCATTGATTATGTTAATGAGTACCATTCTACTGGAGTCACTTGGGATACTAAGGACGGATTACCGATTGACGAGGCAGCCAAGAAATTGGAATCTGGTGACAAGCCAGCTGCTAGCTCTGCTCCTGCAGTAGGTGGTGGTGCTCCTCCTCCACCTCCACCACCTCCTCCTCCAGCATCTGTATTTGAAGTTTCTGAAGAGCCAAAGAAAGAAGGTGGGTTTTCTGCGGTTTTCTCGGAGCTCAACCAGGGTTCGGATATCACTAAAGGGTTGAAGAAAGTCGACAATTCTCAGAAAACTCACAAGAACCCTGCTCTTAGAAGAACCAGCTCCAATGCGTCTACTGACTCGACTAAGAAGCCTATTCCAAAACCTCCAAAGAAGCCGGCTGCGATCTCCAAGGTCAAAAAATCACCACCAAAGAAAGAGTTGCTTGACTCCAAATGGATGGTTTCCAACTTCGAAGACGACCATGAGATTGTCATTGAAGGTGAGATGGACCAGTCGGTATTCATTGGTAAGTGTAGTAACTCGACCATCAAGATCAAAGGAAAGGTCAACGCCATCACTATTTCCGAGTGTACCAAGGTTGGTGTGTTGGTGGATTCTTTGATTTCGGGTGTCGATGTCATCAAGACTCAGAAGTTCCAATTGCAGACTCTTGGACATGTTCCAATCTTCAGCATTGATCAGAGTCATGAAGGTGAGATTTATTTGGGTAAGGAAAGTTTGGAGGCCCAGATCTTCAGCAGTCAAGCCACTGCTTTGAACGTCTACGCGGCAGATCCTAACGATGAACAGGGTGATTTCAAAGAGAACCCGGTTCCAGAACAGATTCTTAGTTACATTGATAAAAAGACCGGCAAGTTTGTGAGTGAGATTGTTGAGGCGGCGGGATAAATTCACTGACAACTCGGTCTAATACGCAATTATAAAATGAATGAAGTTAAGAAATGGTAGAGTAGTTTTTAGTGGGAGCTGTCTTTGAAGCTTTGATGGTTTACTGCTTAAATGAACTGTACTTCTCACTAAGTGTGTAACTACCCAGAGCTTCTACCGGGTAACACATGCTGCACATTTTTCTATGTAGATTCGAGTTCATGTTGGACTATAACCAATTAATAATGGCCAAGAAAAAAGATAAAGCTGCTAAAAAAGCAAGAGCCGCAGAGAAAAACTCGAAAGCTCAGGCGAAATCTGAAAACAAAAACAAAAAGAAGGCTAAGAAACAAGGGCTTGACGATGACGATCAGGACATCGATGAGATCTTGAAGCAGTACCAAGAGCAGCAGTTGAGTTTCGAAGAAGTCACGATTGACAAATGCGCACATCCGTCTAAACGAATCAATCCTGCCATGGTTGCCAGTCCTTTGCATGGCAGCAAAGAATTGTTTTTGTTTGGAGGCGAATCGATCAACAGCAATGGCTTGACGGTGTTCTATAATGATTTGTACCTGTACAACCCAGACTCAGATATCTGGAGAAAGATCGTGTCACAGAACTCGCCGCTTCCTCGGTCGTCACATGTGATGTGTAGTCATCCTTCAGGGATAGTGTTGTTGTTTGGAGGAGAGTTCTCGTCGCCCAAACAGAACACGTTCTATCATTATGGAGATACATGGATCTTGGATCCAGAGGACAAGAAATGGGCCAAAGTAGAAGGAAAGAAAGCTCCTAGTGCACGTTCAGGATCCCGAATGTGTGTCTGGAAAGGCACGATATTGTTGTTTGGAGGTTTCAGAGACTTGGGAACAAGTACTACATACTTGAACGATCTCTGGGTGTTTGATGTTTCTTCATATAAATGGCAACAAGTAGAGTTTCCACCACATCATCCTATTCCTGATGCTCGTTCTGGGCATTCTTTTGTGCCGTTCAATTCTGATACCGACAGCGGAGCTATTTTATGGGGAGGGTACACTAAGGTGAAGGCAGGTAAAGGATTACAGAAAGGTAAACATTTGACGGATACTTGGATGTTGAAAATGAAGTCTGACTTGAAGCAGGTGCGTTGGGAAAGACGTAAGAAGCAAGGGTTCAATCCGTCGCCAAGAGCAGGGTGTAGTTTGGTTCCACATGGAGCTAAAGGTCGTCATATTATGTTTGGAGGAGTGTTTGATACCGAAGAAACAGAAGAAAGTTTGGACTCTGTGTTCTATGATAACTTGTTCTGTTACCAAGCAGACAATAATAAGTGGTTCAATTTGAGTATCAGACCTCAGAAAAAGAAGGTCCAAGAGAAACCTAAAGAGAACAACAGACATGCCAGAGCTCAAGAGTTGGAGAGTTTCTTGAACTCGATCTTGGAGAAGAACTCGTTGAAGAATGATGAGGAAGACGACGAAGAGATGAAAAGACAGATGGCCAAACTTGATTTGGAGGAGGACAGTGAGGATGAGCCTGACAAGAAAGAGTATCCTGTAAGATTCCAATTGCCACATCCAAGATTCAATGCTGCTACTTGTATTGTTGACGATACGATTTTCATCTACGGAGGAGTGTGGGAGTATGGCGAGAAAGAGTTCAATATTGATAGTATGTATGCTGTAGACTTGGCCAAGTTGAATGGAGTGAAAGTGTTCTGGGAAGATCTTAGAGAGATTGAATCTGCATTGGAAGAAGACGAAGAAGAAGACGAAGATGATGAAGATGACGAGGACGATGATGACGAGGAAGAGATCAAAGATCAAGTGTTGGTTGCTGAGGAAGAGGAAGAAGTGGAAGAGGAAGTGGAGGATTCAGAGGATGATATTCCAGACGAGCGACCTTGGTTGCCGCATCCAAAAGCGTTTGAGAACTTGCGGAGTTTCTATTTGCGGACAGGAGCACAGTTTTTGGAATGGTCGATTTCCAATAACCGTGGGGTCAGAGGTAAGAACTTGAAGAAGGCTGCTTTTGATTTGTGTGAGGATAGATGGTGGGAGCGCAGAGAACAGGTGCGGATTTCAGAAGACAAGTTGGAAGAGTTGGGAGGGGTTGGAGAAGTTATAGAGATCAGTCAGAAATCGAAGAGAAGGTAGAACGCTTAGAGAGAGCTGTTCTGCTTACAAGTTTTTAATTTGGACTAATGTGTAATGATGAGTAAAAGGCTTGTGTCATGTCTTAAGGACTTGACTAGATAATACCTGTGGTAGATTTGTCGGGTTTAATGAGATTTGAAGTAATGCATGAGAACTGATCTATAGAATCTACAACAATGACTCGGTCTCAGTATATGGCAGACACCCCACTTCAATTGAAAAACCCCATTCGTTCCCACTACTTAATGGAGAAAAACAACCCCTCCTTGTGGAATCCAAACAAAAGTTTCAAAAACTCCAACTGGTCACACTTGCTAGATCTCAGATCAGACAACCCGGTGTCTTCCAACACCTTGGCAATCTTCTCTTTCACTATAGCTCTGTAGTCGGTGTCAATGTCCATATCTCCATCAGTATCAGGGTTACTACTAACATAAGCCTTGTAGTTCTTCTCCAACAAGTCTAGCACAGAATTGGTCTTGAACCCTGCAGCCACAGTCTTATTTTTTCTCAAGAAACACACTCTGAGAAGTCCGTCCCATTCGTCAAACTTGATATTAGGACGAGGACTCTTGACCTCGATGCGTACCACCGACGACTCCACTTTAGGTGGAGGTCTGAAATTGTTCTTGCCCACTTTCATTATATGTGTCACGTTGGCCCACATCTGGACATTGGCACTCAACCGACAGTACAAGCTGTCACCTGGACGGGCCACCAATCTCATGGCAAACTCTCTTTGGAACATAAGAATAGACACTCTTGGAGGATTAGGCTGGTTCAACAACTTGAACACTAACGGCGACGATATCTGGTACGGAGTGTTACTGATACAAACGTCAAAGTAAGGCAACTCTGTCTTGATACAGTCGCCAAGAAGAATCTCCAACTTCTTACCTTCAGCTGTTCCATGGACTCTCTTAGTTAGTTCTGCTGCCATCCGAGGATCCATCTCCACCGCTATCACTTTACGAGCTTTTTGTAATATTTTAACAGTCAAGTTTCCTGTACCCGGTCCCACCTCCAATATGGTGTCGGACGGCCTTATTTCTGCCTTGTCAACAATCCCCTGTGCAATCATAGGATTCTTCAAAATATGCTGGCCAAGCTTGGTGTTGAATTTGAACACAGTGTTGGCGTGCTGTGCTGCTGACACTTGGTCGCCATGATCTTTGCCCATATATTTTTGTTTGTACCCAGCCTGAGCTTTTCCCATGTTTTTTGGTACTGAATCAAGGTTTTATGGATCAGATAATGCAGTAGAATATACTGTATAGTAGTGAGGATTGATGTGCAGAAAAAAAATTTACCTCATCTGCAAAGTCATGTGATATGTAAGAGAAGAGAAGAGAAGTGTAGACTACAATTTGAGAGCGACTGTTAAAATGAGAGAGTAGGATAATAGTGGTTTGTATTACTAATAATATTAAAATGATCTTTGAAAAGAACTGAGAGCAAAAGTTGACGTTGATTGTGGAAGTAGTATTGTAGAGTATACTCTGCTTAGTAGATTCTACTTACAATTTGCTACCCGGTCTAAACATTGCTTAAGCTTGATGCATAGACTTCAACCAATATGAACCACAGAATATGAGCTCTAAAGTACCAAAAGAAATTCAAAGCAGATCAAAAGCGTGAGTTATAGCTATGAAGTCTCTTATGAATGCCTCTAACTAAAGCGTGTATATGATCCTTTTTGGGATCCCGGTTTTCTGTGCAACGTCCTATGAATTGTACAATAGATGTAAGTAATGATCTAGCAATGGTATGAAGAAACACTGACACCAAGTGATATTAGGTCATGAGAGAAAGATCCAACAGGGAGAAATGTTGCCTGAGGGGGGCATAAGGGTGTTTGATGAGTATGAGAAGAAACAACGGGAGAAGCAGAGTTGGTTTACCTGGATCTTTGGACTGGGCTAAGTGTGGAGCATGTATAACTAGGAGTAGATAGTTTCAAGTTGTTAAGCTCTCGGTCAAGTGAACTTTCAGGGTTAAGAGAAGTGGTTATGAAATGGGTATGAGTTTCTTTAGATTGATTTAGCTGAGCATGAGAAGAGATTGGTGATCCTCGGAGTATTCAATCAGGACCAGAAATAGATCGTCAAGAATTGACCTCGGTTGAAAGAATAAGACAATCAGTCGTGACATAGTCATAGAAAAGTCAACTTCTCCAAGTACTCTATCTTACAATAATCTACTGTGCACTCAATGTTGGTTCTTACATGGACTCGACTAATGACCCAACACAGTGGCTCCTCACTTCTCACTTCCCACAACAAAATAATTGTATATAGAACAACCTATTGTATGCATTTAACTCATAACATAATCACTCTTGTTTACATAAGCACTCCAATTACATCTTCCATGCTAATACTCCGCTCAAACAATAGACTAGTAATCAGTGCGGCTCAATGCTGCTGCCCCGGGTAACAGCCCCGCAGCCACACTTAGTTCAAGTCTTGCTCATTTTCTCTTGCCCCACAATCAAATCTACTAATCAACCATGTCTGAATTACAAATTGAGAGAATTGCTCCAGGTAAGTAACGGTGCTATCACGAATTGAGGGCAGCAGTCTAACATGATAGGCGACGGAAAGACTTTCCCACAAAAAGGAGACTTTGTGACCATCCATTACCATGGCACTTTAACAAACGGCAAGGTGTTCGACTCTTCGATCACTCGTAACAAACCATTCCAATGCTACATTGGAGTTGGCCAAGTCATCAAGGGCTGGGACCAGGGTATTCCTCAATTGTCTCTTGGAGAGAAAGCTCGGTTGACTATTCCAGGGCCATTGGCTTATGGAGAAAGAGGGTTCCCAGGAACCATTCCACCAAACGCTACCTTGATCTTTGAGGTTGAATTGTTGGGAGTTGAGAAGGCGTAATTGATGGGGCTTGCTGATTTTGCTTGTCGTTTTGGTTTGTCGATTACAATTGGCTTGTTCTTTGTAACTTGTCTTGTGCTTGTAACTTGCCTGTGCTTGTTACTTGCCTTGTCCATTGACAATTGTCTTATCGACACTCCTTGACACTCCTCCACCCCACCCTACTTAAAGAATATACTCTAACATTGTTTGCCAATGGCACAACGTATATGTAAGCTATTTACAATAGTCCAACCGCACTACTCGTCAATCCAATTGATGTACTGCGAATCTACTTCATGCTGCTTGGTCTTTCTGTCCAAGATATTGGTGACCTTCCAGTTGACTCCCACCTTATTATGATGCTGGTTGACAAACTTGTTGAGCACTTCTTTTCTGGTTGGAGCATAGTCTCTGTTAGACCCGTCGTTTCCGGTGATGTAAGCTTTGACCTCGGTCTCACTAGGCAATCCCATATTGAAAGGATACTGTTTGTAGGTGTTGACGTAACTGTTGAATCCAAAGTCTTGGAGACTAGTGTACTTCAAAGAAGGATTGCTGGAGAACAACGAGAACACCTCTTGGACTGGAATGTCGGCCAAAGTAGCAAATCTCCATTTCGGATCGTTGGTCTTAGTGATCAACTTCTTGCTGACTCCTTCGACAAAATCGTTGGTGTCTGGTTTAGTAAGCATGTTCTCTGCAAGAATCAATTCTTGAGTGATAGCAGTTTGGTTATTAGAATGAGCTCCGAGTTTCAACAACTCACTAGCGATTTTCAACGACACTGGAGACTTGGTCTTCAACTTCTGAGCAATCTCTTCAGCAAAAGCTTTCAATTCAGGGTTAGAGTTGTTCAACTCTTCATTCAAATGTTTGACCACTGCATCAATAGTATCATGCTTGAAAACCTCGTCAATGAAGTTTCTTTGAGCGTTGGTGTACTTGAACTGATGGTCAGCTGGAATTGGATCAGTGAACTCTTCAATAGCACTGTTCACTACGGCATAGTATTCACCCACTTTCTCCGACACCTCAGCAATATCTTTGAACTCAGTCTCGGAAAACTCTTTCAACAACTCGTTCAGAGGCACGTTCAAGCCTCCCAACCGTTTGGTAAGCTCCTCGAGTCTGGCACTTGGGACATAATGTGTAGCAAACCCTGCAATCAAGTTGTCGTATCCATACAACGACTCACCAGTGTAAGCAAGAAACTTACCTAATTGGCCGTCCATTCTCGGTAAAAAGAAACTGGTTCCAACGTCTGGAAAGAACCCAATGTCCATCTCTGGCATGGCCAATCGGGTGTTCTCAGTAGCAATTCTGAACGGAGCATGCACTGACAACCCAACACCTCCGCCCATGGTGATCCCGTCAATGTAACTCACAACCGGTTTAGGATATATAGACAAAAGGTAGTTGAGCGAGTACTCCTTGTGGAAAAAGTCTACGGCTTTGTCGGCGTCGCCAGCAATGACGTCTTTGGCAGCCTGGGCAACGTCTCCTCCAGCACAGAATGCTCTTGACGACGACGAATTGATAATGATGGTATTGGCCAAGTTGCTCTTGACATACTCAAGCAACCGGGGGGTGATCTGGTCGACCATGCTGGTGCTCAAAGAGTTCAACTTCTTTGGTTTGTTCAAGGTGATTATTCTGGCACTGTTCTCGGACTTGAATAACACCTCCTCAGAGACAGCGGTGGAATACTTGTGGGTGCTCGACATGACGGATCGCGAAACTAGTCTAGCCCTTTGGGAGTTCAAGATCCTCAACATGATCGCCAAATCCAATCGAATATATCACCTGGTTTATATATCGGTGTTTGCGTTTTTCAAGCGGAGAGCTCCCACTCCTTTAGACCGGCAGTTGCAAAATTTGTTTAGCTGGTGGGGTGTGGGGGCCCCTAGAATTGCTGGTCTGCATAAAGGCATAACTAGACGTGCGTTCGACATAGAACTGTGTGAGGCATTGTCTAGGTGTTGGTTAACTCATGAGTCGAGAAGATATTAGTAGATGCTCGGATGTATGATGTAGGAATGTGTATATTATTCTCGTTAGTGGTTGTTCCGCTCTGCTCTAAGAGAGTCTCCACTGCTTCACTACTCTCTACTCTCTACTCTCTACTCTCTACTCTCTACTCTCTACTCTCTACTCTCTACTCTCTACTCTCTACTCTCTACTCTCTACTCTCTACTCTCTACTCTCTACTCTCTACTCTCTACTCTCTACTCTGCTCTACTATTCTACCCTACTCTTCTACTCTACTCTTCTACTCTACGCTACTTCTACCTTCTTTCTCTCTGCTGCAGTTCTTTCTCTCTCAGTCTCCTCTATGTCCTCGCTCTGCATTCATGTTCGCTCTACGTTCTGCCTGTAAGATCCTCTCGTACCTTCTAACTCTACTCTCAGCCATTACCTCCTGCGTCTAACCTCTACATCTCTACATCGCTTCTCTTTGGCTGACTTCTACAGACATTCTGTACATTCACTCTCTACATGTTTCTTCTGCATCAGTTTACATACATCCTCCATATCTATTCTCCATCTACATGAGCTTTCTACATCTATTCTATACATTCCTTCTCTACATATTTCTTCTGTAGCCATTCTCTACATCCATACACACATAGACTCTCTTCTCCCCATACCTTCTTCATTTTATTGACAGCCTTCACCGTCTATCTTCTGCTTTCAACATCACCCTCCATCCTGCACGTACATCAACTACATCTATCTACCCTTTTCCTTCTCCATAGACGCTCTACATTTATTCTCTACACCCATCTTCTCTCTCTTTCTCTGTTCCGCCTTCCCCACCTCTTCTCTAATACACACACTCCCCACCCTACACAAGCCAATAAAATGTATAATAAAACACAATGCCAATACATAACTCCTCATCTGTAATCTGTCTTACCAATACCTCTCTTCCCTGCAACCAAGTGCTTCGACAACGTCACAGGCTGGTGTCTGTCGGCCTCGCCCTTTCTGGCGTTTCTGTTCCGCTCGCGACGCTGGATCTTCGCCAACTTCTCGGCCTGTGCCACCTGCACGCTGTCCGAGATACCGTCGTTCCGTTTGTCGCTCTGCGAAAGCGGCGTCTTTCTCTTCTTGTTGCCAAACTGCTCGTCCAACACCACGTCGGCACCTCTCTCGACGTACTCCGACTCGGCTCTGGACTTTCTCTTGCGGCTCACCAACGCACTGGTGTCGTGACCCAACGACTCCAAATGTTTCTCCATGTCGCCAAAGTTCTTTGTTTGCTTGCTTCTAGGCATGATTCCTCTGTTCTTAAGAGCCTTTCTGTTTCTGGCGGCGTTGATCATCTCCTTCTGCTTGTTACGGATCCAGGCAGCCTTCTCTCTGATATCTTCAGCCTCTTCGTCTTCGATCTCAGAGTCAGAATCATAGAATCCTTCCTTCTCCAATCTCTCTTCCTCGTCCTCCAATGCCTTCAATTTGGCTATTATATCTGGGTCCAAGAAATCATAGACGTTACGACCGTTCAATACCTCTGGCATCACATCGTTCTTCCACTCGTCGTCATCCAACAAATAATTGTCCTTCAAGTTCAAGTTGTACACTCCGGCTCCTCCGTTCTCGGCCTCAACGTCACGGGCCAACGTTCTTCTCTCAGGATCGCTCAAGTCAAACTTCTTCAAATACTGCACCGCTTCAGGAATGTGTGGCTTACGCTCCACGTCGTCTCTGGCTTGTGGCTTGGCAACATGGATCTTGTTGAGCACGCTGCTGGAACGACCGGCAGCTCCCTTCAACTTGTGCTCGATTCTGGCACTGAGCAACTTCTCACAAGCCTGGTTACGAGTGGCCATCACGTTGTCGGTGTCTTGACACGAGATCTCCATGGTATCAACACCACTCTGGTCAGTGATGGTTTTAAGTAAAGCCTGACGCTCTGGGTCAAGATGTTCTGGTCTTATTATATCGGATTTGTTGAAAACAATCATCACCGACTTGTTAGCGAACAATGGTTTGATCGATTTGAACAACTTCACTTGGTCCTCCACTGAGAACCCACACTGTTCAGACAAGTCCATGAAATACATCACCGTCGATCTCAAATGGGCAATGGCATAGATCGACTGCATCTCGATGTTGTTCATCTCCTCCACCGGACGGTCCAATATACCTGGGGTGTCGATGGCCTGGAATCTCAAGTACTTGTAGTCGAAATGTCCAACGTAAAGAGACTTGGTGGTGAAAGCATACGGTTGCACCTCGACGTCCGCCTTGGTGACCTCTTTCAAGAACGACGACTTCCCGACGTTTGGGTACCCGCAGATCACAATGGTTCTGGTGTTAGGGTCGATCGAAGGTAAACGGCCCAAATGTTGTCTGACCTGTTCCAAGTACACCAACGGGTCCTTCAACTTCTTGGCAATAGTGGCCATTCTACCCAACGCAGCTCTCTTCAACTGTTTACACTGGAAAAGAGACTGACCAAACTTGAGTAATCTCACATAGTCTCTGGAGACCTGCTCAATCAAGGACTTGGCTCTGGAAATAGCAGCCAACGACACTTTATAATGGTTTTTTTCATAGAGAGTGTCCATCAAGTCACGGTGGAAAGGATGCACCTCGTCAATCTTTGGAAACCCAGCTAAGATGTCGTCAAACTTCTCTGCAAACCCCTCAGCAGTGAACTTGACTTTTCTCATATAGAAAGATCGAATACGAGTGATGGCAAACCCCGGTCTGATGACCGTAGGGGTCTTCCGCTGAGTTCTGTTGAGAACTATATCCAACAAATCATTGGAATTTGGCACAGTGGCAATATCTTTCCAGCTGAGTTGCATGTTGGATAGATGTTAACCTCACAGGTATAGTGTAAAGAAGCCCTACTAGTAGAAAAAATCAGAAGGGGAGAAAAAAAATTTTATCTGCGGGTAATTCATCTCATCTCGAAGACGGTGGTGCATACTGGTGCGTCATGATGCATGATGAGTATAGACTTATTGGCACAACTGTTGGTATCGCAGGATACTCGAAATGGCTTGGAACGAGGTATTTTGTTTAGAACTTTTAATTGTGTACCAAGAAAGTTATATTTTTGTAGTCTGTGTTTTTTGAGCAGAAACAAAGTGGTATTTGTGGATCTGTGAACATCACAAATGGGTAGACTGCAAATGAGGTAGTGACGAGAAACTAGATATAGGAATACACTGTTGTATTGGTCGCTCGAATTTGCTAAACAAGGACAGATATCTTTTTAAAATGAACTTTTCGCCTAGCCAAGAATTTGCTACTTCTACTCCTAAGAAAAGATCGTTTCATCAAATACTAGCTGATGCAGAATGGAAGCAGAATAAACGGCCAATGAATGATTCCAAGAAGGTGATCAATGAGTCTGCTAGTGAGTCATCTCAAAAGCCTAGTAGTGATGAACAATTATTTGTACAGTTCTGTAAATGGGATAACAGTTTTGATTCTGAAACTAGTAACACCAGTGTTGAGACGGTTTCTAGCTCAAAGTCTACGCATGTTCAATTGGCGTATCCAGTTCAATCTTCAGACACAAGTTTGCAAGTGTCGCCAAAACGGAAACGTTCGGGAGAATTTTCTAATGAGAAGCAGAAAATTAGGAAAACGAACGACGAGGACGACAACAGAGTTGGAAGTTATTATGGGTGTTGAGGGGAGGAGTTGTATGACCGAGAAATCGATGCGGTAATTACGAACTGATATCCTGATTTTAAACCCAACTAGAACAGATATAGAAAATAAAATAATGCTGCTGTCTTTTAATGTGGGAAATATAAATTTGCTGAGAATCTGAGGCTGCTAGTGAATGTTGTCGTAGGAAAGTGTAAATAACTCTCCTTCGTGGAAACTTGAGTTTACGTCTTGCTATTCGACTATGAATAGTGACAATTCCACGCACGTACGCTAGTCCAAACCCCTCCAAAATCCAGCAATATCTAAAATATAAAAATCTAAATCCAGTCCTAATTTTTTAATCTTCTTCCCTTTTCCTTAAAGGCAGAAGAATCAGTACGGACCACAAACAACCTGCCTCTTACTATGTACCGGGCAGCCGGTTACATGCCCTGCGCAGAGCATTGGTTTTTCAAAGATTGTGTATGCAGTCAATACGGTTCCTAGTTTAAACACGATAAGGGGCAGCATGGATTTTATTAAGAAGAAGATATGGGGGCCAGATCCCAAGGAGCAGGTGAGTGACCAGTTGTATTTACAGTACTGTGGGAGGTTACGGGGGTGTTTTGGATGGAGTCATGACTAACTAGTAGATGAGAAAGTGCAACTCTATATTACGAAAGAACAAGAACCAGCTTGACAGAAGCATCAACAATCTTAACCCTTTGATTAAGAAAACAGAATCGCTTATCCGGCAGTCGGTGAAGAAAAACGATTTGAAGTCGGCCAAGTTGTATGCCAAAGAGTTGATTGGCATGAAGAAACAAAAGACCCGGTTGGTGAACTCGAAGGCGCACTTGGACTCGGTGAACATGCAGATTAACGAGAGTTTCACGATGTTGAAGTTGCAAGGCAAGCTCAGCCTGACCACGGGGATCATGCGCGAGGTCAACACCTTGATCAAGTTGCCGGAGCTCACAGGGACGATGAACCAGTTGCAGCAGGAGCTTATGAAGAGTGGTATAATCAGCGAGATGATCGACGACACGATAGATGGGTTTGCCGAGACAGACGATATCGAAGAAGAAGAGGAGGCAGAGGAGGAGATCAACAAGATCATCACCGACGTCACCAACGTCAAGTTGGGTGAGATTGGTGAGGTGCCTGCTAATCCGTTGGAAGAAGATGCCGAGAAACACGAGGAGGCAGTCGAAGAGGACGACGAGAGTAAGGTGACGTTATCCGAGATGCGAGAACGGTTAAAAGCATTACAGGGATAGGGTCTAGTCAGTGGACACGGTGGTGGAGAGCTGAACAATAGACGATCTCTTGGGCAGGATAGTAGAGCCGTTGGGTGAGTTAGCAGCAGCGGACTTGGCGGAGACAAGTGAGTGCCACAGTGGGAGCCACACATGGAGCTGCGGATAATGCGGGTTTAATGATGCACCCAATTGGTGAGGAATTTGGAGAGCCCAGGATTGGGAAGGAATAATCTATGCTTGGGCGATCCAGTGGGCAGACCCTTTAAATTGTTTAGCTTACATTCATAATAGAAGTTGATTGGTTTGTTGTTGTATGGTGTTTGTTGGAGGGAGTGTTTGTTGGAAGGGGAGTGTTTGTTGGAAGGAGAGTGTGAACTGTGCTTCGAGGCATGTACCTGGTGACACTCTCTGTTAATACTAAAAACTACAACTACTCACTCGATAGGCAAATAATACTTTATTAATAATACCTAACTAACAAATCTCACTTCTTTCAATTGATCATAGCAATGTTAAATAAGCGTAAGTAGCAACCACTGGTCTCAATCATCAACAGTAGTATCAATCACCAGCATCAATCAGCATCAATCACTACGACCAACACAAACCAATCCCAAAAAACCATTCACTCAAAGCTTAGCACTGCTCTTGAAAAGTGGCTCGATACTAGTGGCTTTACCAACATCTCCTCTAATCTTCAATCTTCCAGACAAGAATAAAGTCTGAGCACTGGCCTTACCAGAGATCAATTTCTTAAGGTTAAGGTCCGAAGTGATGATCACAGCATCATGCTTCTTGACCTCGGACTCTGGAATAGGAGTGATGTTCCCAGCCTCCTTCAAGTCCAACAACCAAGCCTGTTGCTTGCCTTCCTTGTTCTTGATCTGGAACACAATAGTACCCTTGACACTCTTGATAGACTTTTCTCTGAAACCACCATCTTTAGCAAGCTGCTGGTTGATAGCGTCCAATTGCTCTGAAGATTTAAACCCGTCGACGATGACTGCCATTTTCAATGATTCACTGATGTTAATAGTACTGACACTCCTGAAACCTGCGGAGTATTACTACTTATATATTAAGCAAAGATGGGGTAAGCCTGCCTTGACAGGTAAGGTTATTCCAGGGGCACCTGACCAAAAAAGCATGTGAACCCCGACCCGAGTTTCTCTGGACCGCCTACCCGGTTTGCTGATTTTTGGTCGGAATTGTTGGCTGGAATCCCAGCGTTACCCGGTGTTCAGCCCGGTCGCGAAATCTGATATTTACAAGGAATCTTGTTTTGGGTAGATTTGAGTGCCGGGCACTGTACGGTGAACATTGCACTAGAGTCTCAGTTTCCGAGAGTTTCTTTTTTTTTCGCAATACCGTGGCGGTGCAATCAGGATGAGTGTGGCGTCCGACGATGAAGAAGATATTGTTCTTACCAAGAGAAGTAGAATTGCCAAGCCAGAAGTAGGTTCGAGTGATGAGGATGTGCCATTGTCACAGGTGAATGCAATTGGTAGTGACACATCTGTTGGGTCGAGTGGCGAGTCTAAGGCTGCGCTGAAGACGAAAAAGCGGACGAAACTGACTGTAAATGGTAGTAATAAGAAAGCAAAGACTAATGGAGTGAAGAACAGTGTGAAGAAAGACAGTAATGGAGTGAAGAATACTAATGGAAATGGCAAGAAAGAAGTAAAGCCTAAGAAAGAGTCAAAGGCGAAGAAAGAGGTGAAAAAAGAAGTGAAAAAAGAAGTAAAGAAAGAGACTGTGCCGAAGACTAAGGTGAAAAAAGAAACTAAACCTACCAAGGTGAAGACTGAGCAAGCTAAAGTGAAGCCTGAACTGGAAGAGCCTGAAGACGATGATGAAGACGATTCGTATAAATGGTGGGAGGCAGAAGAAGACTTGAATGGAGAAATCAAGTGGGATACTTTGGAGCATAATGGAGTGATGTTTCCTCCAGAGTATGAGCCATTACCTAAGAATGTGAAGTTGGTGTATGAAGGTAAGAAAGTAGATTTACCTCCAGAAGCCGAGGAAGTGGCTGGGTTCTTTGGAGCAATGCTTGAAACTGACCATGCCAAGAACCCTACTTTCCAGAAGAACTTCTTTCGGGATTTTCTTGAGGTTTTGGAATCTGCTGGAGGGACTCGTAATGGAGTCGATGTGAAAGAGTTTGACAAATGCGATTTCAGTACCATGTATGACTATTTCGAAAAGAAACGTGAGGAGAAGAAAGCTCTTACGCGTCAAGAGAAGAAAGATATCAAAGACAAGAAGGATGCTGAAGAGGCACCGTTCAAGTTTTGTGTTATGAACGGCAGAAAAGAACAAGTGGGGAATTTCAGAGTGGAACCTCCAGGATTGTTCAGAGGAAGAGGGGCCCATCCAAAGACTGGGTCTTTGAAGAAACGAATTTACGCTAAAGATATTATAATAAACATCGGCAAAGAAGGAAAGGTTCCAGAACCTCCGGCTGGACAGAACTGGGCCGAAGTGAAACACGACAACACAGGAGCATGGCTTGCAATGTGGAGAGAAAACATCCAGGGAGCCAACAAGTATGTGAGATTGGCTGCCAACTCGTCCTTGAAAGGAATCAGTGATTATAAGAAGTTCGAGAAGGCACGTCAGTTGAAAGACCATATTGAACGGATCCGCAAGGATTACCAGGTGAACTTGAAATCCAAGATCATGAAAGAAAGGCAGATGGCTGTTGCAGTGTACTTGATTGATGTGTTTGCACTCAGAGCTGGTGGTGAGAAAGGAGACGACGAAGCCGATACTGTTGGATGTTGTTCTTTGAGATTCGAGCATATCACGTTGAAACCTCCACGTACTGTTGTGTTTGACTTCTTAGGTAAAGATTCGATTCGGTTCTACCAGGAGGTTGAAGTAGATCCTCAAGTTTTCAAGAACTTGAAGATCTTCAAGAAACCTCCGAAGACTATTGGAGACCAGTTGTTTGACAGAATCGACCCTACTACTTTGAACCGTCATTTGCAGGAATACATGACTGGCTTGACTGCCAAAGTGTTCAGAACTTATAATGCTTCCAAGACGATGCAGGATCTTGTGAAATTGATTCCTAACGAAGGATCTGCAAATGAGAAGCTTGTGAGATTCAATGCTGCCAACAGAGAAGTGGCTATTTTATGTAACCATCAGAGAACGGTCACCAAGGGCCATGCAGCCAGTGTTGCCAAGATTAACGAGAGAATCAAGGAAATGTTCTGGAAAAAGCTTCGTTGCAAACGGATGATGTTGCAGCTTGATAAGAGACTTCTCAAGAAAAAGCCAGGGTACTTTGATGAGATCGATGAGTTACCAGATACTGAGCTACACACAATTATAGAGGGGTTCATAGACAAAGAGAAAGACAGAGTCACCAAGAAGTTCAACCGTGATAACGAGAAATTGAAGTCCGAAAACCAGGACTTGCTCAAGGACAGCGAATTGAAACTTCGTCTTGAAGCAGTTGCCGAAATGAGAAAGGCTTACATGAAAGAAGTCAAGACCAAGAAGATTTCGGAACAGTACTTGAAAGGAGACGTGGAGAAGTTGGAGAAAGAGGTGGAGAAGATCGACCTCCGGATCACAAACACCACTTTGCAATTGAAGGACAAGGAAGACAATGCGACTGTTGCTTTAAGTACCTCGAAGATCAACTATATCGATCCTCGGTTGTTGGTTGCTTTCAGTAAGAAGTACGATGTGCCAATTGAGAAAGTGTTAACGAAAACTTTACGAGAAAAGTTCCAATGGGCGATCCAGAGTGCTGATGCTGATTGGGAGTTTTAAATTGTATACTAAGAAGAATTAATTGGGATGTGTAGATTGGTGAGTGTGAGTGGTGGAGGTTATGCAGATGTACATTAGTTATGTCACACGCATATCATGTGCGTGCTTGCAGGGTACATTATACTGTCACATTTAGTTAAGAGATATACACGTGACTGGAATGGTTTGTGGACACGAGCCCTGAACATGGGCGAACGACTGCCTGAAATCTTAGAGAAAAATTTCCCTTAGAGATACTAGATAGTACGAACAACAGACATAATACAAGTAAGTAAACACGGTGAAATGAATGATTGAAGAAATAAGATTGGGGATCTGATGAAGTTATGAATAGAGGATATGAAAAACAGTAAAAAACAGGATTCGAATTGGACATCTTGAAGTATGATGGACAAGTACAAATTACAAGTATTGAACAAATGAACAAATCATGAAAGAAGTTAACAAGTGAGAATCAAGATATTACAACTAGAATTATCAAGAATCGAAGTTCTAATGAAAGTTGAAATGTGTTGGAATGACCATCAAAGAGTTAATTATCAGATATCTCAAGATTATAAGTACGCGAAAAGATAATCACCAGACTTACTACAACCTCACCACATCCTCACTACATCCTCATCAGTAAAAATCATCATCCTCTATTCAGAATAGCATGAAAGTCCCACAAACATATCTATCTCTTTAATCGGAGTTATTGAGTTCTTGGAGATCTCCAAGATTCTCAAAAGCTAAAACACCAGAACAAACACTAACAATACAGTATGCCACCAAAGGTTCAATTGTCTAAAGCTGCTAAAGCTGCTGCCGCCATGGCCGGTGGTAAGAAGTCCAAGAAGAAGTGGTCCAAGAAGTCCGTCAAGGACAAGGCCCAACACTTGGTTGTCTTGGACCAAGAGAAATACGACCGTATCATGAAGGAGGTCCCAACCTACAGATACGTCTCTGTGTCTGTCTTGGTTGACCGTCTTAAGATTGGAGGATCCATGGCTAGAGTTGCTATTGCTCAATTGGAGAGAGAGGGAATCATCACCAAGGTGTCCAGACACTCTTCCCAATTGATCTACAAAAGAGCTATTGCTGAGTAAATTATTTAGCCTAGCATTAATGAATGTAATTTACATATGGAAGTGTAGTGGGAGGCGAGGAGAAGGTTCTTGATTGGCTTATGATGTTCTCATATACTTGGAAATGCTTACTCGGTAGAGATTACTTAGTGTAATATGAGAGTAGAGAGTGTTACTGAGAGTGTTAGAGGACCAATTGGAAAGACCAATTGATAAGGAAGAAGAAAACAGATATGGACAATAAACTGAGAACTTTCACTGGCATATTGCTTTTCTCAATCGGTTTGTTGTAGTAGTTGTCTGTCTAGTGTCCTTGACACTTCGTGTTCTCTCACAGTTCTTAGGCTTAGGGCTAATACTATCACTAAATAGGTATTGGCAGAAATGACTCCAGAACTTTAAACCTAACTCCATACAAGTCAGAGTCAGAACTACTGAGAATGAACAAGCACTGATAGTCCAAACTAATGGAACCTCAAGCCATTATTTTTTCAGTATTATTGATTCACACAATGATCTTACACTGTGTTAGTAATTACCGTGTAGTATATGCATTGTAGAAACACTCAAGTCTGAGTCAATCCATGAGCCATTTCAGTGGTCGGTTTCTCAACCAGGATACAAATTAGGAACTCAAAACTGATTAAATAGGAATTCTAAACATCCATTAAAATTCTAAACCAATAAAACACTCACCTGCTAAACCTAGAACTCACGTTTCCACATTCTGAAATAATGAAGTTGGCTGGTACAGATCAAGGATGCAGGATCAAGTCTGTGGCAGCGATAGTGAAATCTTGACCCTGAACCACAATTGCAGATTCCGGTAAATGAAAGCACAAAACAATGACTTTTGTGGCAACCACAGTGTAGCAGCCACTCTCGATTGGAATTTGGTTAATTAGAATATTGGATTAGAGCAGCCCCAAACAGCACAGTTCAACCGTTACAGAATATGATAGCACTCACAGTTGCTGCAGATCAATCCTGCCTGCAGCAACACTGCGAGCAAAGACCTCGTCTAACTCATGACCAGCCATGTATAAAAAACCAATAAATAGAATAGTATGGCACTGTTTGTTTACTTTCCTGCTACACGACGGTCTGGAAAACCTAAATCATTATCCTGTTGCGATACCATAATATGTTGCTGACGGTGTTTGTGTGGTTTGTATTGGTGGTGCTGCGGTTGGTGAGTGCTGCAGATCTGGAGGAGTTCAAGTTGATAGCTGTTGGAGACAACGACCATGATTCGTTGCAGTTATATCCATTAGCGGTGTCTGGAGGACAAGTGGTGCTATCGAGCAGTGCTCAAGCTTTAAAATTTGTCATTGATGATCAAGGAAAGACCAGTATCCAAGACTCCAACTATGCTTTGGTTATAGATAGTACTGGCAGACTCACTGCCAACACCTCAGGCACTACTATATTCTATATTGCAGGTAGACACCTCCATTACAACCAGTATTTTGTGTTTGTTGCTTGTCCTCAGGATGCTGCCAACAACAGTTTCACAGTGTATGCTTCGACGAACCTGGGGATCTGTGATGGAGGCACATACTTCAGTTTCCGACCAATTGCCAACGAGTCTGATCCTATCTCCAGTTATATCCCATCTATTTTGGACTCTGGAACTTATACTCTGCAGCTGGTGGCAATGGCAAGTACCACAATCAACTCGCTCAGTACTGGAATTTCTGCTGGAACCACTACTCGTACTACTACTGCTGGTGGTTCCTTGACTGTTAGTACCACTACGATTTCTGCAAGTTCACAAAGCGTAGTGGTTGAGACTCAGGTAGTTGAAACTACGTCTACTAATTCTGACGACCAGGTGGTCACTGAAACCGTCTATGTTGAGAACCTGAACACAGTGGGCACTACTACTACCACAACTAGTGCTGGTGGAGGTGGAGTGGTGACTATCATTACAGAGGTGGATGCTTCCTCTGACGATGTCACAGTT
The DNA here is from genome assembly GCA_030578595.1 of Saccharomycopsis guyanensis. NCBI lineage: Eukaryota > Fungi > Ascomycota > Saccharomycetes > Ascoideales > Saccharomycopsidaceae > Saccharomycopsis > Saccharomycopsis guyanensis. The sequence goes on from JAJMSQ010000003.1 coordinate 551,252, forward strand.
GTGACTTCTACTTTACAAGCTAGCACATCTCTGAGTTCACGGACAACTGCAACTACCACCACCACAGCTGAATCTGCTGTAGTGAGTACTGTTACTACCTGCTTAGACTCTGCGTGCGACACAGTGTATGTCATAGTGACAACGATCGACAACGCAGTGACTTCAACAGCTGATTCTGACACTGGAGTGACAACAGTAACAGCAGCAGACTCTACTACTGGAGTGACAACGGTGACAGCAGCAGACTCTTCGTCTTCCAATACCCAGACCACAGGCACTGCCTTGGTGGTTACTCTGACGCTAGACTCTACATCGACCCTGAACACTACCCTCACCTTCGGAACGTCAACGTCACGATCCTCAAACTTCGCGCTTCAAATACCCCATGCGAGCCAGCTTCTATTGTTTATAGTTACGTTTTTGTTCTTCTAATACCCCCAAATACATGTTGGCCTTTGCATTTGTTCTACGCTATAGTGAGATTGCTTCGGATAGACGCAAGAGATCTGCTTCTGCTCCGAAGCCCTTCTAATCTTCCCTTATAAGTCTGCATGCTTGTATCAATTCCCGAGGCATACCTAGCGAATTCTGCTACTGGCCATGGGAAAGCTCTGAGCAAAGGGAGGAAGTTGCCGTAGAATGGGATCTTGATCACTCCTCTTCTTCCCAACTGCACAGACCGCACAATAGTTTTAGCCACATCGACAGGATCAAGCACTGGAGCCAGAAAACTTGAGGGGGTCTGCACTCCCATGAACATCGGTGTTTTGATTTGTCCTGGAGCGATCAACAATGTTTTGACACTGCCTCTGGAAACCAAAGGTGGCACAAGCTCGTAAGTGAGAGACTCATGCATTGCAATCAAACCAGCCTTTGAAGCTCCGTACGCGCCTAGAGTAAAGTTAGTACGTCAAAAAAGAAAAGCTGTAATTAATAAATCTTTTCTGATACTCACTCAAATTTGCCGGTGAAATATACCCTAGCACCGACGCTATTGTGACAATGTAGCCTCTTCCCATCTCCAACATGTCAGGGAGAAAGATCTTGTTAGTGTAGAAGTTGGACAAAAGATTCACACGAATGGTCTCTTCTATTTCAATAAATGTTAAATTGAGGAGTGTCTCTCCGGTGGTTTTGCCAGCATTGTTGATGAGTATGGTGACAGTTCCCATTTCGGTGAGGATCTGGTTTCTTGCTCTTAACACCTGTTCCCCGTCACCAACATCACACTGAATATAATGAACGTCCTGGAACTCTTCATCTTCAGGTAAGGGTCTCACATCCAACACCACCACTCTTGCTTTGAGTTTCAAGAACTCACTGACCAACTCTTTCCCTAAACCTGAACATCCACCGGTGATCAACACCAAGTCTCTGTCTGGATCAAAGACCGTGCCAATGATTGCACTGGAAAATTGATTATACCATCTGTTTGTTCGAAGCAAAAGAAGAGGAATTGTCATTCAAAAACTGTCAAGAGAATCAAGTGGTGTGAAAGTGTGTTGGCCACGAACTATGCACATTACTAGCAATCTACGCAGTTGCGACAGTGCATCTCAAAACACAAGACACAAGAAGGAGCTATGTGCTTGTGGAACTCCAATAAAAGTAAAAACTTGAGATTTCAATAATCACACATCGCTTGTGGTATGAGACGATTCAGCAGAATGAATCTCGAACAGGGAGCAATTAGGTTCCCGAATCTAGTGATCGGGTTTTAGTAGCTGCATGTAGGCATCGAAATAATTGCAGCGGAATTACTTGCCCAGTTGAACCTTAGAGCATACAAACCATGTCGAATCCACAGTTACCTGCGACAGTACGAGTCAAACGAAGAGTGACAGAAGACCCACTTCTGGCCCTTAGTAAGTGCCAAACAGCCAAGGGACAATTGAGGATGTTTAATACTAACGATAATAGTCTTTGGGGGAACCCGGAGTGTGAAGCGGTCCAAAAGCTCGACTTTCAGTGAGTAGCAATTAACATAAACAGCAACGATTGCAATTACCAAGACTAACCATGAGTTTTCAAGCTTGCCAGAACAGAGTCTGAGACCTCGATTAAACTGGAGAAACTGAAATTGCACCAGAGTTTAACCTCGGACGATGATACCCATGGAGTGCTACTTACTACAGAGACAATTGTGGACCAACAGGTAAGTGGGTTGAATCAGAAGTCTTAAGCAGCAGTACTAATATAGAGAAAACGTTCACACTTCCACCACCAACTCCCAAGGAGAAAGACGTAATTCCTCAGGAATTGGCAGATATGGTGAACGAGTACCTTAAGCTAGAATCGAGTGAATCCACAGTGCGCAAGACCAAACGGCCAAATAGACAGCTAGAGAAAAACGATCCTGCGGCCAGAGAGTTTGTGTACGATGTGTATTATCGGGACAGCACGGCAGCAGCTGAAGATCTTGATAAGAACGTGGGAATAATGTGAGTATTATTGGTTACGGCATAGTGGACCGATTACTAACAGTGCAGTAAACTTGCAGACGAGGATTTGGAGTTATTGAATCTGGACGACGATAGCGACAGTGATTACATACCAGATTCAGATGACGAAGACTCGAATGCCGAGGATTTCTACAGAAACGATTATCCTGAAAATGAGGACGATGATAAAGGAATTGTGATTGGCAATGAAGAGGAATGGTACAGTGACGACGAGTTCAGAGACGAGCCAATGTTAGATACCAGAGAAGTAGATGACAATGTGGTGGATGGGATAAGGAAGAAGTATGATGGGATCAGCTCACTCACGGAGCAAGAGGTGGATTATTTGTACCAGGAGTTTTACGAGGAGAATACTCGGGATGGGTTTATTGACAAGTAGGAGTGTTGAGTATAGGAGTGTTGAGTACAGGAGTGTGTAAGAGAAGTGTGTAAGTAGAAGTGCAGAGAAGTGTGTAAGTAGGACGTGAACAGAAGCATGCAAGAGAAGTGTGCAAGAGAAGTGCAAGAGAAGTGTGTAAGTGGGAAGTGCAGAAGCAAGAAGTCCAAGAAAAGCGTTCACTACTCTGCAACAGCACACTCCAACGCGCTACATCAGTTAGGAAATGTAATGGATATTCGTGGCAGTTGAAATCCCGCTCATAGTCAAGCCCCGTAGTTCTGGGACGGTCACGCGACCCGAGCCGCTTAGATGTAGCAGCCAGAAAAAGTGCTCCACCCAGTCCACTCAGTTCAGCACATCTCGATTACACCAGAGACCAACAGTTTCTGGAGGCAACTGGATACTGGCGAGCAGGTCACCGAGATGCTAAATTCGATAGCCAGCAAGATATATGCTCCGGCGACAGCTGAGCTGACGCCTGTGGCAAAGATCGAGGATGCCGATGTGGGCAAGTGGGTGACAGTGTTCAAGCTGGCCCTGGACAAACTCTCGCGGATCCAGAGAGAGCTGAGCCAGTTGGCGACGTACTGGTCTGCGTACTTTGAGGGCCAGATCGGGGCGATCCGGTCTGTTGGCTGGGAAGACGGTATGGCAGAGTACGAAGCAGTGACAATGAAACTGAAGGCTGATGCTGAGAAGAGCTTGATGGAGTTCGAGAAGAAGATCCAGTCCAAGATCAAGAACGTCAAGACGTATGTCGATACCCAGCAGAAAGCACTAAAGAAACGAGACGACAAGAAGATCGAGGTGGACAAGCACACATACTATTTCAACTTGTATTCGAACAAACAGTCTGCGTCTCAGGAAGACGAGAACGCATTGCAGTTGACAGCCAACGAGAAACTGGAGCTTGAGAGTATCCGAGCCCAGCTACAGAAGTCCAAGAAAGAGTTGGAACGCATCGAGTCGCAGATAGCCGAGCAGTTTCCTCAGGCCTTGAACATGTACTCTGAGTTTGTGAACAGTATCTCGAATGTGATCTACTACGACCAGCTAGAAATATATAACCATGTATGTGAGAAGCAGGATGCGGTGTTGAATCTGAAACTACCGGAGGTCCGAGGGTACGATTTGGCCTCGGTGTTCAGACAGATAGGCAACATTGATATTGTCAAGAACCCGTCCAAGTTTCTTATTGAACTTGGCACTCCAACAAAAGAAAGCCCCGCAGCAGAGACAAAGGCGAAAGATAAACAGAAACCCCCGGCTTCAAAGATGCGGTCGTTGAACTTGGACCCTAAGAAAACCACTGTGCGACGTAGTGTGACTTTAATGCACAGAAGAACTGGATCAAAAGGTATGGATTTGAAAGCCATTGCCACCGACGACATCAAGTTGAAACGACAGTCTGTGCGGTCGTTCAGCTCGTTTCTGTTGGAGGATCCTCAGTTCAGTACCAAGGACGAAGACACTTATTCGTTCACTTCATCATTATCGTCCAATGCAGACGAGTCTGAGAAACCAGAAGGTGTATCGCAGCAGCTGTCGCCAGCAGGATCACCTAAAAAATTCCATAGTCCTAAACGATACAGCATGATTGGCCAAGACACCAATCGAGTGAGCTCCGACATGAACAGACTCAGCTTGTTCTCACCGGTGAACAACCGTGCAAGCATGATCTTACCTAAACGCATGGGGTCTGGAGACCCACAGCCTCGCAGCTACGAGTGTGCTATCACCACCGACCTCAAGCCTGCTGATAAGCGGCTCCAGACCTTGGCTATAGCCACCAAGTCGATGTCGGCAGCTCTATACCTTAACTACAGCGACATGTATGCGGAGCAGACACAGAACAAACTTTACGACTACCGATACTTGAAGTCACGCAACGGCAAGACGTTGGAGGAGCCACAGACGCAGGCAGTGGTGAACACTCAGTACACCGGCACCCAGGTGGGCGACTTGAGCTTGGATCTTGACGATAAGCTCACGGTGTTGTCGAACAGCGGAGAGTTGTGGACTGCGAGAACAGAGGACGGACGGGTGGGGCGGTTCCCGAAAGAATACGTAACGATAATTTAATTCACTGGCCAGGGATTTCTTTGGACCGGTATGGTGTATAGTGGAAACATTGCCCTTGATGGGTGCATTTTGAATGGGCGTAAACTATGTTAGGGTGTAGGTATGGTCAGAGAGCATAACCAAAGGGAGTAGCCGAAGGGGTACAGAGAAGTGGTTGGCCAGGTGGTTGGGAAAGTGGTGGGAGAAGCAGTGGGAGAAGTGGTTTAGTGAAGTGCTGGGTGATAGTAAAGAAGGTAGTGGGTTGGTAGAGTGTGTTCTTGATTGGACTTGCGTATGGAGTATATGTCTACTTGTCTTAAGATGGATTGATTCGTACTGGCATGTTGTATCAATTGGCACATAATTTAACTCGCCAGTGTCAACTCTCCAGTGCTGTAACGTGATGTCCATTAGATAGCGTAGATACTTGGTATCGAAGAATGATGTTGCATACCAGTGTCTGCCAAGTACTGTGAGAGATGGCTACATAACACAGAGCAATGTTGACAACTACCAAGGAAAGATGTTTACAAAGCAATGTGGAACGTTAGCAACTCAGAGACATGTTTGCTACTACTGATGTTGACAACTACCTAGACATGGTTACTACACAGAGTACTGTGGAGAGCTGAAATTGTTGACAGCTACACAGATGTTGACATACACCAAAGTGTTTACCTGTACATAATAGGAAATGTCAAAAAAAAACTAAGTACCCACCAAGTTGTTTACCACCCAGTGACGGTTAAACCTTGTTTACTGGTCAGTGAAAGGTCAGTGGAAGGTCAGTGGAAACTGACACCTGGTGACACTGACAGACACGTCTGACACCTGGTGACAGCTGGCACTACATGAAGGAATCCACAGTAGCAAATGCCGTCACAAGGTGACGAGTGCGGAGTACAGAAAACCATGCAACAGACACATATGAGATAACAAGAATTGCGACAGGTGATGGAAACCAAGGGTCCGTACAGGCCAGCCAAGGTAAAGCCAGCAGGTAAAGCCAGCATCCTGAACTTAAATGGCTATCAAAGTGAAGGGATATGTTACAGGAACACAGTGGAGGTACTGTACAAGTACTGTACAAGCACTGTAGACTAGGTGCAGGGTTCAAGGTTAAATGGAGGAAGGTGGAGTAGATAGACTACCCAACAACATAACCGATTTACAAGGTATAGCCTTGTGCCATAACTGTGGAAGCCATAAGCAAGCCGTACCCAAAGTATAGTACCAGTGCACCAGTGTCGCACTAGTATAGCCATGATTACGTTGATAATGACCAGGCTATAAGGGTGGCGTTATAAATAGTATCATGGCACACCAGATATGTGGAGCCTTAGAGTTGCTTTTGGAGGCTGTCACAATCGGTTGCTGACTGGATACTGGAACATTCAAATGCTTGAATCGCGACCTACTGAGACCTGCATGGAGTTGTCATCCCATACAAATGGGTTGTACGAGGTGGGAGGGTGTGTTGGCTTCTTTGTTGGTAGGTTCTATAGAAGAGTAAGAGTAAGAATAAGAAAAAGAAAAGATAAGAATAAGATTATGAATATTAATACAAGTATTATACAAGTGTTCACGTTGTCTCTGTGAAACGTGAAACGTGTCAAGGTACGTCCAACCGTGTCAACACTCCGTCAGAAAAAGAGCCGTTTTCTCACACCAGACGCACGTTTTAGGCTCGGATTAATAGCGGAGAAAGCAAAACTTATTTACCTGAAATTTTTTAAGCTTAGCGACGAAGGCGTGGTACTGGGCTGGGTGTTTCAATATAAATACTGGCGTGGTGGTTTGTTTTTGCAAGTTTTTGTTTCCATAATATTTATACACTTGCGTTCTGCACTTTGTTCTTTTCCTATACACATTAGACATGGCTCAAATACATACACCGTTACCTTCAGAGGTCCCAGTTAAGATCTTGGTTGACAGTGCTACTGAGGTTGTTGATGTCAAGACTCCAACCACAGTTGAGGTCCAGGCATCGCACAAGTCAGTCAACATCAACGATATCCCACCTATTGCTTTGAGCAGCAACTCTAGTTCGACCACTCTTGTTGAGGATGTCGACATTCCTTTGACTGAGCGATTCAACGGCTGCGTTGGGATTCTCCGTGGAGCAGACTCGCCTAACATCTACAAGCATTTGTGTGTGAGCGAGACTAACTTGGCTAAGGAAGTGCTTCTTCATCAGGCTAAGGAGATCGAAGGCACCACTCCTGTGGTCGAGAAACAAGAGGAAGACTTGATTGTGCCTATTCTCAGAGGCCCAGACTCCCCTAATATCTACGCACGGTTTGCTTAGACACAGCTAGTCTGTGCTGAGCCCCAAAGTTGAGGGCAGGCCCCAACACTACATGCTCTCCAATTATACTATATATTATAACCATCATAGCCGTGCTAGCCTAGCAATTAATAGCGATAAATTATATTGAATAAAATTGACTCGTAGATGTTGTATTGGTAGTAGATACTGATATTGTGTTGGTACTCATATTGATATTGGTATTAGATTTGATATTGATATTGATATTGATTAACACATAGGCAAGGCCCATCCTTTAACTGATAGCAAGGATTTCTCAGGAACAACGCTCGCCCTTCCACTCCCTCCCTCGCTCACACTAAAGCACCTTCCAGCATGGTCAAGCTTGACCAACGGTCTAGCATGAACCAGCTTCTGAACAACTTCCTCAATGAACTGCCAACCATTCACTGATCGTCTTCAACACCTCGGCATATATTTCTTCTCTCTCGATCAACAAACTGTGGTTGGCGTCCTTGTACTCTTTGACAGTGACGTCTTTCGCATTAGTGAGCTTTGCAAACTTACGTGACCCAGCGACATCGTTGATCTTGTCTGCTTCTCCATGGACAATCAAGATTGGGATATCGACATGCTGGTTCTTGAGGAACTCGGGGTCAAGCAACCGGTCACCTCTGGAAAGCATGCCGTCATACAACGACACCGTGCCAATAGTCTTGGCTTGAGGATGTGCCAACAAATAGTCTTGCCATGCTTTGTGGCCGGTGACGTTGTGGACCTTAAGAGCAGAGTCGATCTTGTGGTTGGGCAACACCTTAGCAATCACTGGTTGCAAGGTCCGCAACACAATGTTGGGTCTTGTTTCTGGATGCAACTGGATCAACGGACCACTGGCAATGATCCCTGTGATCTGGTCCTTGTATTTCCCCATAACAGCATAGTTGAGAATGATACCTCCTCCCATGGAGTGGCCGAGCAAGTAGAACTTGCTGTTGGGCTTGGACTCGATGTACTTCAACTTCTGCCCAATGAAATGGTCCAAGTCTTTGAAGGTGTAGTGTTCATTGGACACCCCTTTGAATTTCCCGGTCGAAGTTCCGCCAGCTCCTCGTTGGTCGAAGAAGAACACCTCGTACCCTAGAGCAGTGAGGTCGTCGAACGCCTGGACGTAAATATCAGCAAACTCCGCAAATCCATGGACAAAAAATATATAGCCCTTGTACTCGGTGCCCTTTGGCACTAGCGCAGTGGCAGTATGGAACTCGACCGCACCGACTTTTTCGGTGGATTTATGAACAGGGTTCTTGGAGGTGTATGGAGGTTGAGGAATCGACATTGCTGGCAGCAAAGAATAGGTCTACGGCAGGTATTTAACAAAAGTACATTGCACTGGGTCGGTGGGGAGAGCACAAGGAAGGTCGAACCCAATCACGGGACCACGGGGGTGTCCAGTTACAGTTTAACCAACCTAGCCCCACAAACCTGGCACCACCATAATGAAATAAATATTAATTCACTCGCCAATACTCGCCGGATAATTCTCCAGTCAAACAGCCAGGTGCACTCCTCAAGGCTCGCGCGGTGCATGCACCAGCATGTAAGGAGAGCGCAGTGGAGCACTGAAAAACAAAAGGTTGCAAGTTGTTGATTTCTGGACTCCCAGGCTTCACACCCACCAGGTGAGTTCAGAGACACGTCCGCCAGCCACACCGCCGCCTGCAACATGGCCATGATCACCGAGAGCGCCGACAAGGCGCAGAAGCTCGTGCTCCAGAAGAAGGTCAGCTCCAAGAAGTACTTGGAGTCGCTCTACAACGACAGCGACGACGACGACCCAGAGGTGACAGGAGAAGTGGACACCTCCTCCGAGCTCGTGCTGCCGCTGTCGGTGACCCTGACCCCCAAGCTCAACGTTGCCCGCCGCGAGCACTTCCGTAGTGACCTGTCGGGGTCGGGGTACTCGTACAAGAAGAAGGAGGGTGTCAGCAACAGCATCAAGCTTCTCCAGGACAAGATCAAGAAGGGGCTTGATCTCAGCGAGCCGGACGCGTCGGGGTCGCCGCCAGGGTCCCTCAAGAGCTACAGGGGAAGTCTCAAGTCGCCTCCGTTGAAGGGCCCGTCTACTCCGGTAGTAGAGAAAGTCAAGCTCAGACCTGCCCAAAGTACACCTTCCAGTCCAGCCGTGGAGCCCCAAGGGACGTTTTCTGAGAAGCCAAAACAGCCGCAAGTCAACGGAAAACCTGTGGCTCCTGTGGCCAGCTACGAGGTCAATCCGTTCTCTCCAGTAGAAGACCCAGTGTTGAAACAGTCGACCAAGCTCAACGAGCCTACATACGTTCCGAAGAAGAAAAACTACGCGATCCCGCAGTTCAAGGTGGTCAAAAAGACCCCCGTGCTCAGCGACCCGTCGTCGCCAACCAGTCCGTTGTCGGGCATGGACGTGCTGCATTCCCAGGAGTTGAAACAGTTGCAGCTTATAGACAAGGAGATCTCGAAGAAAATCAAGAAAATCAAGGCCGAGGTCCGGTTCATCGAGGACTCCTTGCCGCCAAACCCGTGCATCCACGACTTCCAGTCGCGCAAGAAACTCGTGGCCGCCAAGGAGACCCTCGAGAAGACGCTTGAGTTCTGGGAGAAGAAGAAGTACGAGAACGGCATCAACTTCTCCAAGCTCTCGCGTAAGGTCGTGTACGCCGGCGGCGAGGAGGTCACCACATTCTTCTCTGGAAGAAACGAGTAATTCTGTTTGTGTGTTTAGTTCCTTGCTCTGCTCTGTTTGACTTTTTTCTAATGTACAATTACCTGTGGGTGTGTAGGGTGTGCTAGGCACTCCACGATGCTACAATTAATGAAGTTTTAGATTAATGAGGCTTTAGATTAATGGGTTAAGCGATTTATTATCGGCATTCATTGAGTGAATGAAATACTATGCTACTCGACTCCATGGCATTGAGTCAATGTATTTACACTCTGTGTGTTCTGGTACTGGTGTCCTGTAATGGTGTCCTGTTATGGTCTGGTTTTCGAGCCCTGCAGATCACTGTACATTCCTCTAGTAACCGTGTATTGTCTGGCGACTGACTACATAATATCTACCAATCTCAACTAGTCAACTGAGATTACTTAATCGAGAATAATCTTTTAATTAAAAACCAAACCAGTAATTACTGCCAATAATAATTGGCTCCACATTAGTCCTCCACCCTCTCCTGATCTGCACACTCTCCGACTACGTTTATCGGTTATGCATAATCAGGTTGCCATAGACGGGATCAACTGTAGTCAAACCAGATAACACAAACGGTCATCTAGCGAATAAACTAGTGACTAAGACATGCCTTTTACGGACTTGTCGCATGATGCTTTCATGAGTTTATTTTCGTTTTTGTTTTTGAGGCGAGTTTCAACAAGTTGTCTTGGCTAGGAAGTTGCATAGCCTTGGTCAGGAAATCGTTATTGACCGGGTTTGTAAATGTAAGATGAGGTGATGTTGAGGCGATGTGTAGTTGGTTGAGGAGATTGAGTCTGGTATTGAGGAATGGCTGGTAAGTTGGAGTGGGATGAGTTGAATTTCTGGTTGTCTGTAATCTATGCTACTTGAGTAATGTGTTGCACAGTACTCTGTCCACTCTACTTAAAAGTCCATATCCCACAGGATACCGTTATCGTCACCATTTGACTATTTAGCTCAGACTAATCAGTGGGCAGTCCTCATCATTTGAGTAACCGAAGTTGGTACTATGATCCACGCCATTTGAGTAATCGCACTTCATGGTATTACACTCGCTTTGTGTAATAGTTGTCCACCTTCCATAGTCTTATCACCTTCCATTCATCTCCATATCCAAGACTACTCCATCCTTCATACTCCTAGCACAGCTCACCATCATACTCGCTCCATATAGCAATCCTACAATTCCCCATGTATGTCCTATATATTCTCATCATGCTATCTGTATATGCTCTAGTCATCGTCTGTTAGCTGTATCTGCTGGCCTCCTAGGCCCTTGTCTTACCAACAAGTATCAATCCTCCCGGCCCCACCATGTACAATTTATAATACTTGACAGTCTTCGGCAATCCCTGTTTCCGATCAGGGTCCTTCTTGGTCACCACCTCACCGGTCTTGGTGTTTTTAAACTTCTTGGAGAAGAAGAAATTGTTTCTTAGAAAGTGGAGGTTCGGAATCGTCGACTCCTTGATGATTCTAGTATTGATCCAAGGATCCGACGCACGCATCACCGTCATACTTTTCAACGAATCCTTGACAATCCGCCGCGACGTCGGACTCTTGTCTGACGGGTTCCACTTGTACTCTGCTGCCACCACCGGCAACACTGGATGGTTGTTGTCGTACCCATTTTCTTGGAGGTCAAAGTCGTCGTCCACCACCCGCTCAAACTCAGACTCTCGGTCCGAGGTATCGTCCACCTCGTCTCTATCATATAACTCGTCTCTATCTGATGTCACGTAATAACTACTGTCTCTGTCATCGCTTGTGTCCTGAGCATCTGACGATGCCAACGATTGAGTGGAATCGGTCACAGTCCCTCCGGTCGTATCCAATGCCTCAATCTCCCTTCTCAACTTCTGTCCCTCCTCTGTCACTTCCTCGTCTTCGTCTAAATTGAAACTCTGATCAACAATATCTGACAAGTTCGAATAAAGGTTGTCGTCTAGCTGATCAAATTCAGGCTCCGGCTCGGTTTTCTTGTCAACAAGTCCAAATATCTTCTCAAACGATACTTGGGAACCAGACGGTGAAACGTTACGGAACCGGAAATCCAGTCCCGAATCAAGAGTCAACCCTGAAGAACTGGAGTTCGACCGTTCGGTTTTACATTTCTGAGTCACCAAAGGCAGCGGGAGGAACGGCTGAGGAGAACTCAAGGTGTTGGTTCGAGCCCTGTTTAAGTTGTTCAACGAGTTGGATCTCTCTCTTGAGTTTCCGAAAGCAGCAACCGTTTTGAAATGCGGACTCGACAGTTTGTTGGGGCTGACGGATTCTGGCTCGTGGAACGTGAACATTGATTTGTTTGGACTGGTGGACCGTGTTCCTGCTACCAGAACAGGAGCACTGACCCCTGACTCCACCGACTTCTCTTTGCCTTTACTGTTCTTGTACATTCGGAACAACGATATGTTGGACTTTTCAGTATGAAGAACCTGCTCTGGAGGTGACACAGGAGCAGTGCTGAGCTGCAGACTGCTGGGTTTGGATTCCGGTTTCTTCTTTGGCTCGAACTCAGACAAGAAATAGTTGAAGAAAGGCGAGCTCTTGGCTTTGACTTGGTCTATTTGCTGTTGCCTAAACTCATTGTCTGCTTCTGCCTGGTTAGTATCAATACTGAACGCACTTGTTTGCCTCTGATGTCTTGTCTGGTCAGTGGTAGCGTTGACTATACTGGTACTTGAATTCGATCTGATTGACCTGTTCAAGAAATCACTGGCCGAACTCAAAGCTCTAGTTCGCAACGCCGGCTTGTTTTTGTATTTGCGGTTTCTTCTACGACGACGTCTTCTGGTCGGGATATTGTTGAACTTTGGCAACTCCCGAACCTGTAAGTCTAAGGACACGTCGATGGCAGTGATAATCGCATTGTACCACGCAACCAACTCGTTCAAGTACTTGAAATCAATCAAGAACTGATACGCCTCGACCCTGAGCCGGATGACGTTGTTGGTGTTTGTCTCTGAGTTTTCGGGGGAATGATGTGATCCGAAATACGAAGCCACAAGTGCTTTTTCTTTCTTAGGGAAACAACAGTCGTTGGCAAGTCCCATTTTCGCGTACTGCAACGAGAACGACTTGATCAACTTGTCTTCGGCAAGAAACTGGGCCGGTTCCTGGACTACGGCTTTAAGGATCCGGTATGTGTGCAAGTTAGTGATCTGGTTCACTTGGGAATACAGACTGACGTCAGTGCTGGAACTAGACTTTGCAAAATTGAACGATCTGAAGATCCCTGATTTTTTCCGGCCCTTTTCTAGTTTCTGTTTCAACCGGCTTTTTTCTTGGAACCCATGGTGTCTGTTGTAGCTAGCACAGTACTGGGAACCTGTCCCTAGAGGTAAGATCCCGTCATCAAGATCGATGGCTTTAAATATATCCACGCCTTTGAACTTATAGAAGTCTTTGTCGTAGAACAGACTACGGAACTGTTCGTCCTGGTAAAAGAACTGACGTTCTTGACGGATCTCGTCGATGAAAGCAATCTCTGACGAGAAGTTGACATCGTCAAGAGTAAACTGCGAGAAGTCGATAGAATAAAGATTGATCTGGGTGGAGTTGAGCTCGAGCAACGCTATACGCCATTTTGAGTTGTCACAGGCATAGTTGTACAACCCTGCGTCGTTGACCAAATCATGGAGCTGGTTCTTCTCGAACTTGATCAACACCACGGCAAGTTTGTATTTTGTCGGCGAGTAGCCAGGCAAATGCGCCTGTTTTACGATATTGGACTCAAGATGGGTCTCGACTTCCTCGGCGGATTTGAAGAAAAGATTGTTTTTGAACGGATCGATCAACTGCTGCTGGCAAAGGCACTCGTACTGAGGCAACACCGAGTCGTCACCTATAGTGTACATATGTTGTTCGTACGACGGCACAGGGTCAGTAGGAGTCAGCAGCGATGTTCGAGGCTCTTGCGACGGTTCTCGAGATGTGGACGTTGGTGCCTGAGAAATTTCAGTCAGTTTTTCAGCTGCAGGGGTGGACACATTGACCTGTTCAGATCCATTGACCCCGTCACCAGAATCAGACACTACAGACAGGTTACCTAGGTTCGGCGACGGGAGTTGGTCCTCGGCAGATGAGAAACTTTCTAAATGGCTGTGATCCGACAGAGATAGCTGGCTGGTCTTAGCATCGATATCTAGTTCTTTGGGTTCCAGCTTATCGGAAGAGCTGGCCTCAAGCAATGCCTTAGTGTCGTCCGAGTCCGGTCGGTCGTCGTCCAGAACAGACAGCACCGAGGTCAGCACCTGTTTGGAGAGTTGCGATTGACTATGGCTGAGCTCCGGATCTGCCGTTCCAGACAGGGACTGATTGGTGAGAACCAGAGGAAGTAGTCCCGAGAGCGACGATAGCAGCATGGTTGAAAAAGACAGATCCCACTAGGCAGGGGTTTCCATAGTAAGCACCCTTGACAAATAACCCCCTAATCAATACTGGCCAGAGAATGCCCAGGAGTAGCTTGTGGTTGTGGATCTCGAAGCCTTGCTGATTGCCAGGCCCGGAACACCATAGGCTGACGAATGGAAGGGGGTGGCCGGGTAATCGTGATTTGGTGGGTGGGGGTGCGCCCGGTCTGATCTGGGGGACCTGCGTGGGGCTGTAGTCTAAGGTGGAGCTGGGTTTAAGCGAGAACGGTCTGTTTATTAATAAGACAATGAGTGAAGTGTACCAATGGAGGTGAGAAGATGAAAAATATATAGGTGGGTGCGCTGAGATGAGCTGTTGCACCTGGGTATGTTTGGATAAGTTTCAGTGACTGAGGAACACGGACCACCAGGCTAGCGAACCACCGTCGTATACACTGTCTGAGTGGTGGTTGAGGTCGAGTAGTCAGTCTCAGTCTCGTCATCAGAGTCACCAAAGTCGTAGTAGTAGTAGCACGTACTGTCAGAAGACGACGAACTGTATGGGGTTATTGTCGAGTCGATTGAGGAGGTTATGGTTTCGAAGGTATCATAGGTGGACACAGAATCGTCCGAAGAAGCAGTGGAAGTAAGAGTGACAGTGGTGCCGGTCAGCTTCACCACAGTACTCAGAGATCCCGACGACGCCTGGGTGGTACTGCTGGAGGCAGTAGTCGAGGGCGCGGTTCCATACTGTGTCACGTAGTGGGTCTTACCGGCAACATGCACTGTCTCGGTTATGATTATTGTGGTGTAGTAACTGGTGTAAGTAGAAGTGATGCCTTGGTCAACGGTGGTGATGGTCGAGGTGATCACCGAGGTGATGCTGGAGGCATCGGTGGTCGAGTCCTCAGCAGCAACAGGAGCTCCGTTGGCTCTGGAGGCCAAGAGTAATGCGCACGGGAAAAGCAGCAAACGCAACATCGGGGTATCTAAGGTGGGTATCGGAAGGAATTGGGTATCAAAAGTCGCAGAATCTCGGTGGGGCTCCAGAGCTTAAACAGTTCTCAATCAAGGTCAGACAAAAATAAATCAGCAAGGTGTCTGAGATTTGACGAGATATCCTCCTCGGTATATATACCAGACCCTAATACAATAGTGCAGCAGCAGCCCCAGGTACGCTGCAGCATGGACAGGCCAATATTCGAATGGCTGAACGTCTCGGCAACACAATGGGGAGGCTCCAGTGTCCCAATGGGGCAGCCGCATCACTGCGATGTGATCTTGTGGACACAGTGTGCTGCTAGAGTTGAGGCCGGGAGCCTGATTCTGCTTAGACGATGGCTGGCTGTTCTGCACTATTTCCCTGTCATGCATGCTAAGCTGCCTCGACAGAAATCCATCTGGAAATGGGAGTCCACGGTACTTCCTGGAGCGATGCTCCTGCCAATAACTCGCAATCACACCCGGTGTCTGAGATATTTCATTATTCATTTGCTGCCGCAACCCGTAACATTCGTTGCTGATTTCTGCTCCAATTTGTCTGACACTCACTGACACCATTTGAGGACTGCACCTCTACACCAACATGGAACACCACTCCCCGAGTTCCAGAATTCCGCCAACAACAATAAATGCCTTTGTAAAGCCCTATTGATGCCTGGGGGCCTGCAACAGGTTGCTACGGTTAAGCCGACCGGCAGTGATGATTGACGAACCCGGTGCCTTAGTAGTAGAGCACGTCCCAATCGGGTACACGGCCAGCATGGAATCCGGTATAATTTTCGGTGCGACGCAAGAGTGAAAGAGTACCACCTCAACTTGTCTAATTCCAGAACTGATCCGGTCGTAATGTCTTAGATATTTGGGTTGCCTTCGTATCTATTTTTGGTCATGGGTTGAACCCTAGCGTGTTTTCTTTGAGAATAGCTCCGGTTGCTTTAACGATTGATCTCCAGTGCTAGCTCCGTGTAGCAACACTACAGTTTAATGGGCCTGGTCACAACTCCTACAATTTCTCCCCACAATCAATTTATGACAAACAAGCCTGTAAATTGAACACATGCCTTGTCCTAGTCACCACAATTACTGCTTGTCCTCATTTGCTTGTTCGCTTAGAGGTTTACGGTTTGCAAACCTAACCTCTAATTAGGTCCCAATCGAGCATGAGCCAGCTGAAAAACCTTAAACATTTCGGGGCAGTGCTGACGTAAGCACGGCCGCTTGGTTTATGTCAGCAGACCAGGCAACCGTCAACTCGCTTGATCATGGTGTGCAAGTCCCTCCAAGATGCAGCACCCACTATGACCGCCAATCTACAATGGTTTGAGCTTGCCGAGTTCGACGACTTTCTCACCGCGTCTTTCATCGACGCCATATATTACTGGGCAGTTATCCGCAAGGCATATGCTGCTCCCGATAATGTCGAGACTCTTTCACGCGACGAGAGTTTGCGGATCATAAGAAACAACATGGTATTTCCCAAGGACCCAGGGCTCACCACGAAGAAGCGAGTCAGCAACCTGCTCCAGGACTTTCTCCAGCTAGACAAGGTGCGCCATTTTCTACGACGGTACCCGAACGAAAATAAAATCCGTGACTTTGTCAAGCACGCGACTCGGTATTTACAGTTGTATGCTCGAGATTGTGGGTTCGACATATGCACCACCGACCGGTATATCCTGCGGTCGAAGAAGTTGGAGGCGTGTGTGGTGGCGAGACGCACCTACGGGCAAAACGAGGAGGTCAAATATTTGTATGGCGGGTTGGTGGGGTTGAGTGAGGATGCATTGACCAGTCTAGACCAGAACGATTTCAGTGTCATCAATATCACGTCGAGGAGTCAGCTGTGTTTGATGCTAGGGCTTGCTCGGTTTGTGAATCACGACTGTAACGGTAATGCGAGGTTTGCGACCAGTAGAGCAGGGATGACGATCATAACTACGAGAAAGATACTTGTCGGTGAGGAGATCACGGTGACGTACGCAAGCAACTATTTTGGGTCTGGCAACCGCGACTGTTTGTGTGCGACCTGTGAGAAAAAGAAGTCGGGAGCGTATAGAAAGAGACTGGAGGAGCCGCAGAGGAAGGACAAAGGCACGAAGTCAACACCTATAGAGAACGACAGTGAGACTGGAAGCGAAATAGAAGAGATCATGGTGGACGAAGCTGCCGAGGATATGGCTGGTACAACCAAGACAGCACGTCCCAATTATCCTACTCCGCAATCAGACAATGTGGATTCTGACGACAGCGAGTTGTACGTTCTGAGTCCTGGGGACCACCACAAACCGTACGAGCATCTTAATCTGCTGGCTGCTCTGGAGTCTACGGGGTACGAATCAGATATAATAGAGGTGAAAGTGGTTGAGGAGAGTTCTTTGGACAGCAAGTTCGAGGCTCCTGCGTCAATTGGGAAGGCAGAATCCACTGACAGTCAAGACGAGGTGACAGAAACTCCAGAATGGGGTACTTCCACTAGCAATTCTGTCAATAAAAAGTTCCTAGACAGTCTGCAGAGTGATTCGTCAGACGACAGAAGCGGAGCTAGTAATTTCGATAATCTAGAAGAACAGTACCTTGACCGTTCTTTGCGTCATAGGAAACGGATCATGAACCAGAAACTCGACTCTGCAAGTTCGATTCTTGATTTTGTGCCCTTGGACAGTTCTCCCGACTCGTTCAACGACCCCAGACGACTGAAAGTGCGCACCCCCAACTTGATCGAGTTGTCACAGCGACGAGTGTCTCGGAGCTTGCAGCGACTCTACAACGGATTGTTCTATGATCTTGGCTACGCCAAGACGTTCGAGGTCTGGGACTGTTGCAACTGCGGATCGTATTTCCATGCCAAGGAGTTCGAAGCCATGAACCTTGACGAAAAAGACCAGGAATTGACCAACAATAACTTGTACTGTCCACGCTGTATTCGTCATTACAGAGTCTACAAACTTGCGTGGCCGTTCACAGAGGTGGAATTGGACGTCGAGCTCCCTGAAGCTGCACACCAGTTTCTTACTTTCATACCTGTAAAACGTCGGTCCATAGCAGAAATATGGGAAGAGTCCAAGGAGGATCCTAAACTAGCCGAGGACGAGGACCCTAAGACAACCGTGCTCCAGATTCTTGGCGACATTGATTTTGTGTTTTCCGACATGAACGACCTTAAACTTATTCCCCGGAGCCACAGCTTTGGACCAGACTACGCACACGCAGGTGCGGTTCCTGGTGCTGTCGTGGAAATGTACTCTGGATCTTCCAACATGTGTTTCCGAATAGCTGGACAGAGACAGGATCAAGTGGGAAGACTAGTGAACAGACTCATGTCGCTCTACACAAGGTACTTGAACACTATCCAGAGAAAGATCCATTTCCCAAAGTTTTCGTTACGTAGGGGACTTTCTCCGGAGGATATGGATCAGAACCATATGGATTTGGGACATTTAAGAACTAAAGGTCGTCCAAGAAGAGATAACTATGGAAGAGTGACAAAGCCTACCAAGAAGAAGGTCAAGACCACACCCAAACCTAACGGAATTCCAAAACAAGTGGTGGGGATTTCAGATTCAGAATACGAGATCCACGACTCGAAAATCAACAGCTACGAATCAGATACAAGTGACGACGAGATCCAGATCATCAGTATTGTGATCCTTGATCCTGACGATAAGAAGACCCAGGAACTGAAACCTGCACCGGTGGAGTACTACCAGATCGACTGACGAGTGCAGGATTGTGCATATTTGTGCATAGGGCACTGAATTTTTTTCCTGGGTTGCGATGACTGAAGCGACAACGAGGTTTCTGAGGATCCAGGTTTATTCAAGACGTTGGTGGTACTTAGGAAAGTTGTTGTTGGACGTGCCAGACGGTTGGTGAATTCAAAGGGATTGTATTCGACAATGAGCCACCAAGATACTAAGGTGTTACCTATCGATGTGAACTCGATAAGGTTCTCTGATGCTTACCAGAAGATCCCAGAAATCACTGACAAAACCACAGAAGCTAACTTGGAATCGGCAGCTGAGGTCATTGGACAGTCAGAACAGTTGGTAGGGTTTCCTACTGAGACGGTTTATGGATTGGGAGGGTCTGCACTTAATGATCAGTCTGTCAAGAATATCTTCAAGGCCAAGAACAGACCTTCTGATAACCCATTGATTGTTCATATTTCGTCGTACGATCAGCTTGATCGACTCATTAAGGCAAACTCTAACGACCCAGACGCAAAAGTTCCTGATATTTATTTGCCGTTGATCAAGAAGTTCTGGCCTGGACCTTTAAGTATATTGATTCCTATTGACCTTGAAGTCAAGCACAACAGCCCTTACAGGCTCTCTAAATATGTCACCAACAACTTGGACACGGTTGCGGTTCGGTTCCCGTCAGATCCTGTTGCCAGAGCGTTGATCGCATTTTCTGACACTCCAATCGCGGCACCCAGTGCAAACACATCCACGAAACCGTCGCCTACTCTGGCCAGCCATGTCTATCACGACTTGAAGGGCAAGCTACCGATCATTTTAGATGGTGGCAACTGTAATATAGGGCTTGAGAGTACGGTGATCAACGGTCTAGTGTCGCCTCCAACGCTATTGAGACCTGGTGGCTTATCGATAAGAGAAGTGAAGAAAGTTGCAGGATTTGAGGAGTTGAGAACTGAAGTGAACCAGAAAGATAGCAGTGCTCCAGTGCGTACTCCTGGAATGAAGTACAAGCATTATAGTCCAAATGCTAGTGTGATCTTGATTGTGAAGAAAACTGACGGAGACGTCTACGAGTCTACCAGTTTCAAACAATTGTATGAAGAACATAAATATGAAAAGCTCGCCCTCATCACCGAGACTTCGTTGCAAGCTAATTACGAGCCTACCGATTTATTGTTGCTTAGAGATTTGGGCCACGATATCAAAGATATCCAATTTAATATGTTTCGACTTCTCCGAGAACTGGACCAGCTCAATGCCAAGGCGATTTTCATTGTGGTGAACAGCACCACGCTTAATGATGAAGACGGTTTGGCGGTGATCAACCGGTTGTCGAAGGCTGCAAGTCAAACAGTGTACATATAACCCATAGAAATAATATCATGGTTAAACTAGCGGGATGGAGAGTAGGAGGGGTCTTCGAAAGTGTGTTGTTTGGTAATGACAACTACTCATTGTAATACAGATCAGTTTCTTACTTCTTTGATGATAGTTACTTATTGTAATGCAGATTAGTTGCTTACTTCTGAGAGACAACTGCTTACTTCTAATAAAGTCCTATTGCTCTATAGAAAAGACAGCTACTTACTTCTATGAAGCAGTGTCTGATTTCTAGAAGACAACTGCTCATTCCAACATAGATGAACTGACCATCGCTAGAAGCAACTTCTCTCTCTAAGAAACAACTTGTCTTTACTAAGAGACAACTGCCATTCCAAAAGCCACTCCCCTACAATATCAACACAACATGCTTACATTCCTATAAACTTGCTTAGTCAAACAATCCGAATCCCATGTCGTCATCGGACTCCTCCTCCTCTTCAGCTGGAGCCTCCTCCTCAGCAGCCTCCTCGGTGGCAGCAGCAACTGGAGCAGCAGAAGCGTAGGCGTCTGGGTTGGCGATTCTGTCCTTGATCTCAGCAGAACCCTCGTAAGTGTAGTCAGTAGCAACAGAGATGGCCAAGACGTTCTTGTAGTGGTTGATGAGAGAGTGCGACACAGATGGCAAGGTTGGGTAACCAATGGCCAACGAGATGGCAGCAATGCTGTTGATGGCAGACACAAAGTGGTTGACCAACTCGTCATCAGTAATGTCCAAGATGGATGGTGGGAACACTTGTCCGTCATCGTAGACTTGAGCAACAGTCAAACCGAAGGTGAATGGCGAGATGTTCAACATGTTCAACAAGGTGGCCTCGGAAGCACCGACCTTAGAACCAGCCTCAACGACCTTGATGTCAGAAGTAATTTCAATGTTACCTCTGGTAATCTTGGTTGGCACACCAATGGCTTGGAAGAAAGAGGTCTTACCTGGCTCGAAAGAAGTTTGTTGAGCTGGGATGACAACGTCCACGTCGGAAAGAGCACCAGCTCTGGCTGGAGCCTTGACCTTGTTGGAGATGATCTCGTCTCTGATGGTCTTCAAGTCCTCGTTAGAGAAAACGAAACCAACGTTTCCCTTGATGAAAGGCAAGAGCTTCTCGAATTGCGGCAAGTCACCCAAGAACCCTCTGATGGCTCTTCTGATCATGGTGTTCTTACCCATCAAGACAACGGCTCTGCCACGCAAGGACTTTCTGACCTCGTGCATTTGTTGCGAAGACACATTGTCCACTCCGACAACGAAGATGGACTTGTAGGTCTCCAACAACTCCTTCAATTTGGTGAAGTATTCTTCTTTGGATTCACGAGTTCCTCCCATTTCGACTCTTAATAATTGAGGATAGGCTTTTTAAAGTTAACTCAATAGATGGTGAGCAGTGTTGACGGTGTAGATTTTTCACATCGCCATGGCAGTGAGGACGGGGCTGCGAACCATGAGAGCGGATTTGGTGGTTATGAGCTTAGTGTGACAGTGTAAATGAGGGTTAACTTGTACTTGCACGTGGTAGGCACGTGCATAACAGGGCACACATCTATCTGCACGTCAATTGATCCGATGTTATCAAGTCATCGCTCATCTAATGGATGACTTCAGAAAGCACGTTAGAAATCAATTCTTCAGATGACGAGATTATTTTTCAGAGTTATAATGAAAAGGCAGAGGTTGAAACAGTAGTGGTTGATCAAGGAACAAAAGAAACAAGTCTGAATGGAAGACTGAAGAACCAGAGGAGTGACAATTCAAATGTACCGAAGAAGAAACCAAAACGTCAGAGGTCACCTATCCCTTGGGTGAAGATCTTGACTTTTGAAGATAAGTTTAACAAGACGTTGGTGTCGATGGATGCGTTCAATTATTGTTTACATAAAGATATCAACGTATACTTTCTCAGTCATTTCCATTCGGATCATTACTATGGCATCTCTAAGAAGTGGGATAATGGTAAAATATACTGTTCGGAAGTGACAGCTAAGTTGCTTATTTTGAAATTCAAGATGGAACCTCAGAAAATTGTGCCTTTGAAAATGAATGTGACCTATGAGTTACAGAAGAACTTGTTCTTTACTCTAATAGAAGCCAACCATTGTCCTGGAGCTGCCATCTTCTTGTTCGAGTTTATTAAAGACCAACCTAACAGTATGGATAATGCAGAATTGTCAGATACCAGCGAGGTGCATCGACGGTACATTCGAAGTCTTGAGAACACAGGGACTCGAGTGTATAGAGTGTTGCATACTGGAGACTTCAGAGTGTCACGTCAGATGTTACGCCATCCACTTATCTCCTGTAACAAGCTAGACAAGTTATATCTTGATACAACGTATTTGGATCCACGGTACTCGTTTCCTGAGCAAGACACTGTCACGAAAATCACTGGCCAGTTTGGTCTGGGGATATTGAATGGAGTGTTCTACAAGCTGATGGAGAAAGAAGACGTGAGTTTCCAACGACGAATCACCGATTTCTTTGCTGGACTTGTGCGGCCAGCATCGAAACTAGCTGGAGAAATCGTGGTGGATTTGGAGAACGAAGATAAAAAGTTCAAGCACAATTACTTGATATGCATTGGCACTTACACTATTGGTAAAGAGAAGATTGCCATTGAGTTAGCTCGTCAATTGAACTTGAAGATCTTTGCCAACGTGGGCAAACGAGACGTGTTATCGACATACGATCCATCGTTCTTGGATTTCGAGAACATGATCACCAACGATCCTTACTCGACCAATATCCATTTGGTGCCCATGCGTGATTCCAATACCATCGATGGTCTAGAGAAGTATTTCCAACCGTTCAGGCAAACCTTCACCAACATAATAGGGATCAACCCCACAGGCTGGACGTTCAGGTCCCTGCCATCGTTCACTGCTGCAGAAATGAGACTGTTGACGCGGCAAGAAATCCTCGAACGCACAATTGCTGAGAAGGTCGGGTTTTCCATGGACCATTTCACAAAGCAGTTCAACAGCAACAAGGTGATCCAGATATACCTGATTCCGTACAGCGAGCATTCGAGTTTCCGGGAATTGAGCTTGTTCTTGATATTGCTCAACATCGACCGAGTGATCCCCACTGTCAACTTGCATAGTCAGGAAAGTATCCGCAGCATGGAGTCGTGGTTCCATGAATGCAAGATTCTCAAGGACCTGAGAAATTACAGCATCGACGACTTTTAGGGTCATTTAATAAAATCGTCAATAGTGCGTGGGTCATCATACACCCATTTCATTTGTGTGTAGCCGAACAGATTGGGTTGTAACACTTTTCGTATCTTGATATTAACATCTCTCGGCTTAGATGCTAGACGCGTTAACCTGTGGGCGAGATCCAAGGCCCGAACGTCAGTTATGGCTTCAACGCTAGTGGTAACACCCATAAACCGTAGTAGTGCATCGCTAGTCTCGAACTTGACCTCAATCATTTCAGGAGCAGAAGAGTTCAAATGATCGCCGATTATGAGTGTCACATCTGCTATCATCGCACCTTTATTGGGTCTGCGCCAGTTTGTAAAATTGACAACGTTTTTCATGCCCTCTGGAGAATCGCCACAGTCGACGTCAATGATGCTTCCAGACAATGTCAAGCTACTATGTGAGTTCTCAGGCGTGATCCGTGAAACGTAAGTTGCTCCATACGCTATATCTCCTAAGCTGTCTGATATCTCGTCATCGGAGGTTTCATAATCATACAGCGCAGTATTAAATACCGCTTGCTCCGAAGGGTAAACTGGAGGTCCAACTGTGTCCCTATTGAGACTACCCAAGTGCTGTTGTGGACTCTGGTTGTTAGGTGTGGTGCTCAGTAGTTTGGCGATCTTGGATCTTCTTAGATCTTCTTGTGCTGTCGACAATTCTTTCCTTTTATCATGCCTGTCCTTCTCTTGTTTCATGATATCTTGTATTTCATTGAAAATCTCTACAAAACTGCCCAACGATGCAAACCGAATAGATGATGTCTGCACCACTCGCCGCATGATAGGAATAAGATCCATGTACCTAGACTTCAAGTCACGGGCCCCAAACGCTTCCATTGACCGAGGTGCTCCTTCGAGTCCATAGTTACCTTTCCTGAGAGTAAATGTACCTTTGAGAAACACGCAAGCCAGGGATCGTTCTATACTGTATACCACCGTTTGACCACCGACAGAGTAATTGGCATCTAATCTTGCTCCGGCACGTTTAAACTCCTTTAAAAACTTTCGCCATGGTGGATCGGCATCCCAGAATACTATTGGAAACGTTTCATCTCCCGCCAAATGATGATCTCCGATCTTGATCCCATTACCCATTGAAGGAACCACATTGACTGAGACCAACCTTGAAAAATCGGTGACAATAACCGAATGATTGGTGCGGCCCTTTGCCACAGCTAACACTAAAAACGATAGCGTGTACAATGAATTATACTCGGCGGCTTTAATATCCAGTAACCCATCAACATGATCCATGATTTGACATATTCATGCTCAGTATTAAAGACGCGTTCAGTCGCATTAGGTGTATGGCACGTGTTTCGATGATATTTTGATCGCGGGTGCAAGGATGTTCGGATGTTCGGATGTCGTGGTGTTCTGATTGTTGTAGGTTGATGTGAGGATGCACACGTGCTTATCACGTTCTGATAACCTATCTGTAGCCTCATTCCTGCCAACCGCACTTTTTTTAGAAGGGGGTGGAACTTGGAATGTACCATCGAAAGGGGTTTTCCTTTGGTACTGATGCTCAGGTGTCTCTTGGAATTGTGATTTGAAAAGACTTTAAATTTGATCAATGAAATTACCAGGTGGCTCTAGATCAATTGCTGCCTGGCACTTCAAACAAAATCCAACCCACCCACACAGCATCCATTCCTCCCAACCGTTAACATCTGGGGGTGCGCACACGCGCTTACCCTGCCTAACCACCTTGTTGCAGAGCAATCTTCACGATCTTAATATGCCAAATCCTGAAACTGGCAACCAGCCCTCTGCGTCACGTGACCAAAATACTGCGAGGCTCCGGTTCCACTGCCACCAAGTATTTACCAGCCTGATTAAAGTTGTTTAGTGGTGGCTCTATGGACAGGAATTAATGAGCAAGAGTCATGTCGCAGTCAAATCCTAGTGATGAGTGGGCCGCGAAATTGAAGGTGGTGGAGACCGCAGCAGACGGCTCGAAATACACCAGAATAATCAAGCGTGGTGTCAACGACTTTGAGTTTTCGAAAGAGTTGGGCGAGGGGTCTTACCTGACGGTGATGCTTGCTCGCGACAAGCACAATGACAAGTTGTATGCCATCAAGGTGTTGGACAAGAGGCATATAGTGAAGGAGAAGAAGGTGAAGTACGTGAGCATTGAGAAGGATGCGTTGAACATACTCGGTCGCCGGAATGGGATTATCCATTTATTTTTCACGTTCCAGGACGAGAACCTGTTGTACTATGTGTTGGACTATGCCTCCAACGGCGAATTGTTGACGTTGATCAAGAAGTATGGCACCTTGAACTGTGACGTGGTGCGGTACTACGCTGCTCAGATCATTGATGCCATGCGGTACATCCACTCGAAAGGGATCATCCACCGGGACTTAAAGCCGGAGAACATTTTGTTGGCGGGCGATTACAATATTCAGATCACGGATTTCGGTACTGCCCGACTCCTTGAAAGGGACCCCAGCACCAACAAGTTTGTGGACGACGGGAAAGCCAAGTCGTTTGTCGGCACTGCAGAGTATGTGTCGCCGGAGCTTTTGAACGACAAGGCTGTAGGCAAGCCCTGTGACGTGTGGGCCCTTGGGTGTATTATATATCAGATGATAGCAGGTCGGCCTCCGTTCAAAGCGTCGAACGAGTATCTTACGTTCCAGCAAGTGATGAAGGGCCAGTTTGCGTTTTCCGCGGGGTTTCCTACCATAGTGCGAGATTTAGTGAACCGGATCTTGGTGCCAGTTCCCGAGGACCGGCCCACCCTTAAAGAGTTGCAAGGTCATTACTTTTTCACGGACATCGACTGGAAGAAGACTGACACTTCGGTGTGGTACACTCCTCCTCCGGAGTTCAGTGCATACAAGATGACAGCACAGGCGATGAAACCTATGCCGGAGCTCGGCACTGCTCCAAAACCACGTATTCAATTGAGGTCTCGTAAACTGTCGCCTCTTACCTCACCTAAGAACACAATGCATAACAACAGTTTACCTGCAACTACCAGCAAAACCGTCGACCTGACATCTGTTGGTCCTAAGGTCCGCAGCATCTCAGCTAATGCTGCAGCATTGGCGTTGACTAAAGGCCTGGGAGCAATAGAACCTGTCAAGGTGAAAGCAAGAAAAGACAAGAAAGAAGTGAAAGAGCATCGTAGAGAAAAATCCAGTTCCTCGGCTCTGCGGACTAAAGAGTTCAAGATGAAGTACCATCAAGATGTCCCAAGCACACCGCCAATGGGGAGCACTCCTGTGCTCAAATCCACATCTTTACCTCCATCTCCTAAAGTCCCAGTGCCTCGAACTCCTAAACTGCCGTCGCCTCCAAAAGAATTCACAGCTGTGGATTTGGAGTGGTACGGTTTTTTAGCACATTCACAAGAGCGGATCTTGAAAGTGGCTCCGCTTTATATAAGGTTCCTCACCACGGATTCGTTTGAGAAGAAGTTCAAAGGCAAGATCGCCAACTCTCCGTTATATTATAAGGGCCAGCGGAACAACGGTGGGAACATCACTTACAGCATGCTTACTCAGATGGTCCATGGCAACGGGAAGTCTGGACTACGAGGCAGTCTAAGCCCTACCAGTGAGAGTTCCACCGGAACCTCCGAGAAAGAAACAGTGGGGATCGTACATTATGTGAGAAATACAGATATAGAAGAATTGGAAGAGGAGCTTGAAAACGGAGGAAGCACCAGTCTTTACGCGGCAGCATCCAACAGCATTGGCAAGGGAATGTTTAAGAAGTTCATGAGCAGCACCCGATCGATCTCCAATTCGATGATGAACAATTCGGCAGTAGAGTTCCGGTCGTCTCGGATGGTGATCATCACCAACACCGGCCGGTTGTTGCTTCTCGGTAGACGACCAGGAGCCGATCCAAACGCATCGGACAACTTTGCCAAATACGAATTGATGACAGAGATCGACATGACGCATCCTTCGATCAGAATAAAAGAGGTTGTGCTTGATCCAGGTGGATTGAGCCGCCTTACAAGTCCGACGTCGCCTAACAGTGTTGGGCCACGGCCTACGAATGTGTTCTCTGGAATCTTTGCAGTGGTGACGTATTCTACTACCACATTATTCCAAGTAGATAAGGGCAGTTTGAACACATGGACCGAGACATTGACAGAAGCTAGAATTAGTGGGCAGGATTACAAGCTTCGAAAAATCATAGAGAAAGACCCGCCAGCGGGGACAGGCATGGTGACAGGATCGGCGGCTGCAATGGCGGCTGCCAACTTGGGGTGGTCTCATTAAATAATGAATGCATTGGGTTAAAGTAGTGGGTGTAGTGAGTGTGGTGGGTGGTAAAGTAGTGGATTGTGGAGGGAGGGAATCAGTGGGAGAGGTACATTGAATGAAGTAGTAGAAGAGGTAGTTGGAGAGGTAGTTGGAGAGGCAGTAGGAGAGGCTCTGTATGACGATCGAACGACTCTCAGAGTACCTGTCAAACTTAAGACCAGCAAGGTCAATTAAACGTGACGTAATAACTAATCAAGTGAGCAATTAAGAACAAAAACCGTGTAAACGAACAAAATACACTGTAAAGAAAGAGGAAACGAGAACCAAGAAACCACCTGCAAGGTGGTACGAAGCTTCCTATACTGCATTGGATCATGACTGAGGAACCCTAGAATAAACACTGGGCATATGAAGAAGTACGTAAACAAAATGTAAGTTTGTTGGGCAGTCAGTTCCTTGACGAATCATCCAATGACAAAAAGTTTAAGACATGTGAACTACAACGGATGATCGATAGAATTAGATAGAACGGATAGAACAGTTAGCATCTCGTCATCGAAGTGTAAGTTCCGATCTATTGCAGTGCCAATACCAAACGGGTGCGTGCCAATACCATGTGGCGGGTGCGGCCGGAAGAAGTCAAGAATTTAGTGAGGGCCCGCCCGAAGGGTCCGCGCGGGCTGCAGGGTTTAGTAGGGTTTGAACTGCGGCGCCGACACTGCTGGACGGAGCGAAAAATTGCAACCTTAAAATTTAGTTAGGACGGAAACGGGTTTGAACTAGAGCAAGATGACCAGTCGAAGGTTTAGGTCTGTGGATTTTGTGATTTAGAATTGGGGGTTAGAATCTGGGAATTGAGATAGTTGGGAATTGTTTGCTATGATTTGATTTGTATTTTATTGATTGTTTATTTGTTTTGTAGTGGGCTGTAGTGTAGAATAATGGTCAGTGTGATGTCATTTAGATGCTGTGTTTGAGATGATGATTGTTCGGGTGTCGGTTATTTGAGACACTGAGTAGTAATACAGAATCTTAATGAGAGGCTTAGGCAACGGAACCATGGGATCAGAATAATCCAAACAAATGTTGAGGGACCGTGTTGTTGGAACTTCAGTTGAGTAGATGAAATTCTTTGGATTGATCTGAATAGAGTGATTGGAATTTCATAGAGCAGAGTCAGACTGAAAAAGTCTGGTTTCTTGAAGTGTAGACATGAAATAAGCAATGTTGATTTCTCGATGACTTCAACAGCAATACAGAACATTTGTCTGTAATATATTGTTAAGAACCAATATCATTGCTATAACTTCTACCACTACTCTGTTATCTCTCCTCCATCATCTACAATCTACAAGCAGTTGTCGTTAAGTCATGAATTAAGTGGCCTGGCACTGGGCCAGGAAATGGCTAATAATAAAATACGTACAAGAAATGAAGACCGGCCGACTAGGATCCAACTAATAAGCTTCCAAAACGTCTTGGTTGAACCGAAGCATTTCCATATCCAATTGCTTGGCCAATTGCTGGTTGAAATTCTCGTAAGAAGAAGAGATGTAGCTGATGGCAGTAGGAGCTGCGTAGTACTCTTCATCCTCAGAGGTCTCGAGGTCTTCGTGGTGCAAACTTTCGATGTCACTGTCATCGTATTCGTCGATATTGTCTCTCTGGTAAACGTTCAAGTCGTTGTGGCTGATCTCAGAGTCAAACTCGTCTGGGTTCATGATGGTAAGGGATCTGCTGGAATCAGCAGGAGATTTAGGCTTGCCCTGGTATCCGTAGAAAATATTGGCATTTTCGTTGATGATGGACTCGTTGACAGACGACACGTAAGACTCAAAGGAGGCCAATGAGGCGTTGTCTTGCAGGTAAATAGATTCGTTGTTGTTGGAGTATAAGGTGTGTTCGTCAGAAGCAAAGCCAGACTCGCTCTTGTATCCGGAACTAGCGGCTTCAAAAGTAGAGGAGGAACTGGTGGTGCTCTTTCTGGATTTAGGACAAGAGAACACTCTCTTCAAGGAGCCAAGCAATCCCGACTTCTTAGAGAGGCTTCCTGAGCGTCTAACCTCTTCAGGATGATCGAATCTGATGGAGCCGTCGCTTCCATTTTGGTAGTAGTAACCTTTCAAGTTACTGTCGTAGTGTTCTTCCCAAGACATTGCAGATAGATGTTGGAGTGGTATATTAATAGCAGTTGGGTGGAGGAGCTCAAGTATTGAGTAGTGTGGAGATGAGAGTGGATGGATGTGACAATTGAGTTGGAGATGCCAGATCTTTATATCGTTGGGTATCCGCGCATGTAACGGTTCTTGCATGAGCCGATGACAAATAAACCCGAGACAGTTTTCGGGGCGCATGGTTTTTCTCCGAGGCCGCGCTGGACACTGCGGCTGGAGCCAAAACCCAGCTCCGCTATCCGCGCGATCGATTTCTAATACTGAGCAACCGTGATTAGAAATCCACAGAGAGCGGAGGAGCTGCACCCAGTTAGAGTTGGATATTAGAAATCAGCGCATGAGACAGCTGGCCTGGATATTGTGGGGACTTTGAAATAATAGAGGTGAAAAGGAGTAGAGGATTTGTCATGGAGTAGGAAATAATCGAGGCGTATTGGAAACATCGGAGACGGGTTGGTGGAATGGCGGAGCCGGAGTACAATGTGGATTGTGAAAGGGTGTAGGATAGAAGCCGTAGCGATTAAGTAAGCGAAGCGATTAAGTAAGCGTGTGTTAGAGAAGTAGGGTTTACCAGACAGTAGTTGTGTAGAGGTGTAGGAGGTGAGGATGTAGGTGTAAGGATGCTGTGGTGTGAGGGTGTGTGGTG
Source organism: Saccharomycopsis guyanensis (assembly GCA_030578595.1). Classification (NCBI taxonomy): domain Eukaryota; kingdom Fungi; phylum Ascomycota; class Saccharomycetes; order Ascoideales; family Saccharomycopsidaceae; genus Saccharomycopsis; species Saccharomycopsis guyanensis. The sequence continues at coordinate 581,841 of JAJMSQ010000003.1, forward strand.
CATAGATGGATCGGAAGTGGGCGTTAAAGCCGGCGAGCAAATGTTTGACGGGCGAGGTGTATGGATGGAACGGGTGGATGAAACTTAGAGCCGAGTGGCTTGAAACGGGCCTTGGAGATGGAGTGAGGCAGGTGGAGTGAGGCAGGTGGAGAGAGGCAGGTGGAGTGAGGCAGGTGGAGTGTCGGAGATGGAGAGGTCCGGAAACTCGAACAAAAATAGAATGAGTCAGTATGGTGGATTGCTTAGGAATGGTGTGGGTTTGAAGAATTGTGAGGAGCGTGTTTAGTAGGATTAGTGAGACCGTCATCCATGATAGTTTTTCAGTTCCAGTATACTTTGTAGGTAATAGGTGTAAAAGTAGAGTTGTACAGAGACCCTGAGGGCAGGGACCAAGACAGGACCCAGGCAGAACCCGAGCAGGGTCTGGGCGGCTCTTGGATGGGTCCTCAGGCGGGTCTCGGACGGGTCCTCTACCGGTGTTTGGACGACCTCCTCCGAAGAACGCATGACGGAGTGTACGGATGTAGAGTTTTCTACGCAACAGTATGGACCGACACAGTACGGTGACTGCGGCCAAGGACCAAGAACCGATTACCTGGGGTCGAGATAAGCGGGTTCACTGTCGGCCGAGACTCACCAACTAAAGAAATGTAGGGCAACCAAGTGACAAAGTTCGGAGTGTCACTAAGCAATGCTCAGACAGAGTTTGACAGTCATTACACACCCACTGGCCACGGATTACAAAACACTAAACTAAGTTTAAGGAGACGATTGACAATAGCTGACCAATGTTAGTAAGCGGGTTTACCATGATTGGACAAAGGTTTATTTGGAATACAGCAACCATCCAGTTTGGTTATTAGAACCACCGTGCAGGGCAAATCCATCTGGATGGAAACTGCATTAGAAATCCGCGTTGCGATGTGCATTCCACTGACAAATCCTGTGGTCGATTGCTAATCAATGGAGACCCATTCGGTCCCATGTAAATCATCTAAAACTCGTATAGTCTAAAGGAAAGTTCACATTAATATATATGGGGAGGCTAGATAACAAGAACATAATTGTCTATTTAATCGCAAGGAACGGTGAGGTCACTGGTGAAAAGTCTTCAAGCAAACTTTGAAGGGTAGACCAGGACCAATTCGGACGTGGGTGCGATAAACCCGTGCGGTAAACCCGGTGCGGAGGTTTTGGGCGGTTTTTGTTTTTTGTGAAGGAGCGCGGGTGGCAGTCGGGCTAAATCCCAAGGCCCATCGGGGGTACCGGTGGTCCGTAAATGCCGACTGAGAAAAAAGTCTTTCTATTTCCGGACAGTTCCGCCCGACGACCCATGCCAGTGGTGTAGCGCGTCGGACCCATGGCCCACCGGGTTTAAGCCCCAGCCGGTCACGTGCAGCACCTGGGGCACGAGCGACTCGGTCACGTGGACGTGGTCTTGCCCTGGTGGTTTGGTCTGGGGTCTCTCGAACAAGCTTGGAAGATTGACGAGAGATGTTGCACTGTTGAGCTCGTCGAGGAGTGCTGGCTCGAGCACAAAGTCTTCGGCTGTGTCTGTAGTAGGGATTGTTTGTGTGTAGACTTGGGGGATTGGTTGTGGGGCAGTGTGAGGTCGCAAGTGTCTTGCGTTGGGATCGGTTCCAGAGTAGTCAATGATTCTGTCTAGAAGTCGAGTTTGCACTGCGTCGATGGTGTCAAGGTCCGTGAGACTCTCAGTGACAAGGTGCATGCCGTTGGGCGACACCATGCAGAGGTGTGACATCTTGCCCTGGTAGTATTTCACCAGCTGGTTGGACTTGCGGAGGTGCATGTTGAGCTCTGCAAGCACGTCGCCAGCAGCACCAGCGAATCCTGGACTGGACATGCTGTTTTTCCGGCTGGAGAACGTGCTGGAGATCTGGTCGCTGGAGCGGTTGCTGTTGCTGCGAGGCTTCTTTTCGGGGCTGCTGAGAAGCTCCGACGCAGTGGACCGCATGTGTTTCAATGCTCTTGGCTGTGGTTTTTGGTTGACATAGCTGGATAAATTGTCGAAGAATCTCGACTTTTCTCCTAGAGTGGTGAGCTTGGACTCGATCTTGCCGATGTTGCTCCAGATCAGGCCCTTGGCACCAGGCTCATCTCCTTTCACCCACCGGGTACGAAGAGCCAAGTATTTCGAGGCCAAGTCGTGAGGAGATATCTGGGGAGGCTGGCCATGGGCACCTCCAGGCATTAGCATGAATATCTGGATAAACTGTTCTTTCATAAACGACCAGAACGTCTCAAAGGTGTTGAATCGGAAAGCCCAGTGCACAAACCGGTTGACGGCTATCACAAGAGCCTCGTTGACTCGGGAGTCGAGCGACTGGTCGAGCGACAACGCATTAAGAGTGTCGCCGAGATTCTTTCTGGTCTCAGGGTTCAGGTGGGCCGAGGGACTCAGCTTGGGGTCGGTGGCAACCGGCTCACGGTCTTTCTTGGGGAGGAGCGAGTCGATGGTAAGCGTGCCGGACTTCTTGCCGGGCCAGCTGTTCAGGATGTAGTCCAAGGAGTCATCGCTGTCGTCGGAGTCATCCTCGATGTAGTCGGAGTCGTCGTCTTCGTTGAGATTGCTCATCTGGGAACGGTGACGGCAGGTACTAAAGGCAGTGCCGAGGCTATAGGGTTTGGAGGGACGAGTCAAACAGTCGGGCTGGGAACCTCAGGCCATAGGGAAGCGAGCAGTTGCTGATAATGTGCCGGGGAAAAAGTCAAGTTCGAGCGACTAGATTGCAATAAATACCAGGTGCTGGTGATGAGCCTGGATTATAGCCCTTAAACTGCATGAGCTGCGACGTTGTTTAAGGTTTATGATATCGCTGATCCACACTCACCGCGTCACGGAGGCTGTACAATAGGAACAACAGGTCAACTGGATGCTGTCTCTAGGATCGGCGATAGGCCTGCCAAAAAAGTGGGCTCATTCGAGAGCCAACGTCGATCCTGACGATGTCTTTCAGCAGTTCCAGCAATCCTCAAACCGACACTGGGAGCCCGGACCAAAAGGTCACTGGCCAAAGCCCAGAGTTCTAAAACCTTTTTGACTCCGCATTGTGCCTCGACTAGTTGTGCCGTGCTCCATCAAACGCACCGAACATTAAATTCCATGCACCGGCCCCAGTCCTCCCACCGGCCCTCGGCCAGATGATTCTCGCAGATGCACCTGGGGCCTGTAGTGCGATATCGTAGCTGGAATCCGCCGTATATAGTCTGGCTAGCTTTATTGGGTAATTTCGTATAGTGGTTGGGGCCGGTCTCCACGTATTTCCGCACCAAGCCCCTGCCGTCCTCTGTCGGGCCCTGCACCGATCCGTCAATCTTCTTTCTTCCAAGGGCAGGTGGCTAATGGGAGCACTTGGACGGTGGTTGGGGCTGGGATCACCAATGATCACCAGTGATCTGTCTCTGGGAGGTGGTCCTCAAACCCTGTCGTAGAGCCTGCCCACCCCTTTTCAGAGATCGGAGCCTGTGCTGGCAGCCCTGTTTCTCAGCTCCTGTTAGAATTCAGTTCTGGTATCCCACCTACTGCTTTCGTCTAGATGCCAGTGCCCCGAGGGGTGAACAGTTCCTCGTCAAACTATATCTTTAAGGTTCGGTATCAATGCAAGCAAACGCCTCGAGAACTTGTTCCTTCGCCCGAAGACCCACTAGCATGGCACCCAGAAACAGCACCTAATCTCTACAGAATCATTCACATGGGCCCCGTCCATGACACCGCCCGTATAGATTACGCTATGCCAATGACACCTTCCGGACTGGTCTGGGTCACACGGCACAGGCCTGTTGGCACGCAGCATTTGCCGGTGACGTCCGCACTGTCGCTTCTTCCCTGAGACACTCCAGGACCACTGTTGCCCCGCCAACCCTCCTTCCTCAAAGGTCCATCATTTTACCGTGGATTGCGTTGGCCCTGCAAAAGCCAATGCTTCGACCAGGGAATTCGTTGCAGTCAAACGTGGGCCCGCTTAACTGACTACAACCCAATTTCATAACCTTATTTTTCCCACGGCTCAGGCTTCCCTGGTCATTGTGTCGTTTCACTTCGTCAGAGGATATCTGAGACATCATGAAACAGCGCGACGCTGTTTGACACCAAAAGCCCACGTGACCATTACATCAAACTTACGCCGCAAATCCACCTGTGCTTTGCCAAAGCTTATTCCCATTGTACTTGTCACGTGCCTACCCCAGACCTATTGTACATCCTTACCTACATCCTTACATCCTCACATCCTTACATACACATCCTCACATACGCCCTAAACTGTCAAGTGCGTTGCTGCGTATTGCTGTTATTGTGCATCTGTTTTGCTTCTTTGTGTTATTATTTCACAATACGTAACTATGAGATTTGCTATAGTCTATTTGTAACTGGGAAACTCTTCCTTTGTAGTTTCAGTGACCCAACGGGTGAGGAAACAGAGCGTGTCACATGACCATTCCGTTTACCCTACCGTGCCTCCTTACAAGCTGAAAAATTCTCCAGCTCATTCGTTTCTCCATATCTCAAAAATGGCTGACGAAAGAACATTTATTGCTATCAAACCAGACGGTGTCCAAAGAGGATTGATCAACCAAATCCTTGGAAGATTCGAGAACAGAGGATTCAAGTTGGTTGGAATCAAATTGGTTACTCCAACCGAGTCTTTGTTGAAGACCCACTACTCTGACTTGACCTCCAAGCCATTCTTCCCATCTTTGTTGTCCTACATGTTGTCTGGTCCAATCTTGGCTACTGTCTGGGAAGGTAAGGATGTTGTCAAACAAGGTAGAGCCATCTTGGGTGCCACCAACCCATTGGCTTCTGCTCCAGGTACCATCAGAGGTGACTTTGCAATTGACATGGGAAGAAACGTCTGCCACGGTTCCGACTCTGTTGAGTCTGCTAAGAAAGAAATCGACTTGTGGTTCAAGAAGGAGGAATTGGTCGACTACAAGTCTGCCTTGTTCTCTTGGGTCTACGAGTAATTGTCTACCTGAAGTATTTGATTGATAGTTGTATATGCAAAGTATATGAATGTTAATTACACGTTGTAGCTGGGGTCCACCAACAGGGCCGCAGCAGCCTGCAGCATCGCCGGTCACGTGTCAGCGCACTGTATTTGTTTACTTCTCAAAAGTCAACACAAAATACAACACAGCATTGTACTCTGTAAAATGGATAAAGAGAATATTTTGAGTGCTGAAGACAGTGGGGCGTCCCGGAAACGTCCTCCAACAACACCTCTTACTCCTTCGCTTGTGAAACAGAACATTTTGAAGAAGAACCGGTTCAATGAAGCAGACCTCAGTAAGAAGAACTTGAGAAACTTGTTAATGGCCAACAGTTTGAAGAAGAACTATGAGGTTTCAGTAGAAGGCAGAGACAGAGAGAATGCAATTGTTATTAATGATGACAGCGAGTATGAGCTGCTGGCTGTGGACGATGACAATTCGGTTGTGTCTGATAATGAGTCTGTGACTCAGTTCAGAAAAGGTATGAAACTGGCAATGAATGATATTCAATTGTCAATAGCAGTGAATGATGGTAGCAAGATGACAGCTGAAGGAGACGAGGAGTATTCTAGTTTTGAAGATTCTTATCAACCAAACTTCAGTGGTACGAAAACTAGTAATTCTGACGAGAACGAGTTTCTCAACTTCGATCTGTTTTCTAGTGAGATTGATTTTGAGTTGTACAAGAACGACAGTGAGATTGAGAACTTGATAATGCAGAAGAAGGTCGAAGACAACAAACAGCTTTTGTCGTTTCTTGAATTGGAGCGGGAGTTTGGAAAGGAGTGAGGAGGGATAAGTAGTCGTTTTATTTCTTCATTCTTTCGACTGTTTTCAATTCTTGTGCGGTACGTTCTTGACTAACGTACACTTATGTTGGTACATTTTTATGGTGTTATATTCTTGTGCTGGTGTGTACTTGACTAGCAAACTCTTGTGCTGGTATGTTTTTATGGTCATCATGTTTTTGTGCTGCCATTCTCTTATACAGCCACCACATTACTTCTACTCAAGGTTCCAATCCTTCATTTCTTTGATTATGCTAATGTGCTTTGCTCCACTCACTGAAAACTTGCAACGCTTCACTTGCTGTGATTCTCTTCGTCTCATCATATACCATCATTCTGTTGAACACCTTATCCTTGAACCATTGATGGTCTTCTAGTTTAGGAACCAACTCATCCACTGGTTTTCTTGGCCATACTTCAAACTGAAACTGTTTAAAGTACTTTATTTCGTCCACGCGTGGCCACTCGGCACTGGTTGGAGTACCGAACGTCTGGATGATCGAGTAGAGTAACGATATGTCGTTGAAGTTTCCAGACTTACTGAGAATAGGCACCATCAGAGCACTGAAAAACTGGGTGACAATGATCCCCAACGACCAGATATCGACTCCGGTGGAATAATCGGTGACTCCCAAGATCACCTCTGGAGGCTTGAACACCCCTGTGGAAATCTGGGTATGTTTCTCTTGGTCAGTTTCTCCTTCACGAGAAAAGTCTAAATCAACAGAAACCTTCGTATTCAACACATTGACGTCGACATACGAGATCCCGAAATCCGTGACCACCAATTCTCCATAGTCCTGTGTGAATAATATATTTTCGGGTTTTATATCCCGATGGATAATACCGTAGGAATGTAAGAATGCTAAAGCTTCAAACAATTTCTTGATAATAGCTAATGCTTCATCAGAGTCGATTTTACTGATCCGTCGATACGCCGATTTCTTTTTCTTGTTGTACTCTTGCAGCTCCGAGGCATCAAAACTCTCGTAGTAATCGTCGTTTTCAAAATAATCGTCAATAGGATCCAACATCGAAGCACCATCATTGGAACTGCCTAGCAAATTATTGAAATCGGTCATAAGACGTGAATGGCTCTTGAAATAATCGGTGAGATTATATGGATAAAAAGGAAACACCATGATGGCTTCTTCTCTATAAGTATAATTTACTACTAACTCAATTATATTGTGGCTTCCAGATTGAGGGATCTGTTTCAATAGTTGTAAGATATTGACCTCGACCTTCAAAGAATGTGGAGCGATTTCTCCATCGTCTAAATCAATGGATTTCAAAGCATACACTTTGTTTCCAGGTCCATCAGCTTTCGAGATCCTCGAGAATCGACCACCAGATACCCGGATTCTGTTTGTGTATTGCTTGTCGAGTTCCATTGATGATATAGATGGGTATCAATGAAACGGTAGAGGTTATACCTGGTCTTGGTGCCGGGTAACTTTCTCTTATATATATGCAAACAACTTTTCAGCTTGGAACTCACTCAGCAATGAATTATAATAGGAAAAGAAAGTTCGATTACGAAGAAGGTAATGGAGATTTGGGGTTGCCTTCTGCGCCACGAGGTGGCCAGCAGTACAACAAACGGCCTCATTTCAATAACAGGTACAACAACAACCGGAAGTTTCACCAGAACAAGTTCAACCAATTGTCAGTGATTGAGAAGACCACCATCAATGTCTGTAGAGATATCAACAAGATCGGTGAGTATTATCTGTTCAGCGAGCTCCAGAAAAACTTGAACCATATTTCGATTCCAATAGCTGTTGAGTTTGACAAGGAGGACGGGTTCAGAAACAGTGTGCTCACGACGATATTCTCGACGTTGGTGGAACAACCACACAAGATCTTGCTTCTCAGTTGTTTGATCCAGGTTGCCAATGCCAAGAACCAGTCAATTGGTCGTTTTGTGGTAGAGTTTTTCCATCAGAAAGCTCTGGAATTGATCCGTGAAGCTACTTCTGATACTCCAGTAGACCATCCGTTTGAAGAGAAAAACTCCAACGACACAGGACCCTGGAACAAGGTCAAACTTATTCTCCGGTTCTTTGCGTCATTGACTCCGATTATCAGCCGGGCAGCTGTTTTGAAACTCTTTGAACAGCTTCTTGGACTTGCCATTGAGTTGCAGAACGCTACTCCAGACAAACGTAACCCATTGGCCGAGGCTTTATACTACAATGCCTTGATCTCTGTACCTTTCATGCTTGTGTTCAATTCTGAAGACGAGGATTTGAAACGGGATATCAATGACACTGTGTTAGAGACAGCCAAAGGGTTCAAACCAGTGAGTTCTGAGTCAATTGAGCTTCTTAAACCGTTCTCTACTACTTCGACAGACGAAACCAGCTCGATGTTACCGTACGAACCAAAATTGTTGATTGAAACCATTCTCCCAGCACTCGAAGTGTTCTCCAGGAACGGGTTCGACGTCAAAGGGTTGTTTCCAGACTTTGGACCTATTCTTGGTGAACTTATTCCCGAATCGTTTGTAGTCAGCTCTCTTGTGTTGAACAATTTGCCTCAATTGCCGTATCCAGACATCGCCACACTCAGCCAAGCGTCTAGTTTGAGCAAAGAAGTTGGCAAAATCGATAATCTCTGGCGTACTCCACGGTTGTTGTTTGAAGTGTTTCCTTCAAATACAGACTATGAAACCATGCCTCAAGTATCGTCGTACGAAGGTCTTTTGTTCAAAGACTTGACCCAGGATATCCTTGAGGCGTTGGAATACAACAAGAAATTGAGCAGCAAGCAGTTGATGTCGTTGGACTTCTACTTCAAAGCAGGACTCTTTGCTCCCATCAACAAATCGTTGAACGAGCTCAACTCTATCCACCAAATGAATTTGAGCTTGGAACAGGGTCAACCAAAACAATCGACCTGGGCCATCGAAGACATTATTGTTGAGAACGCGTTGTCGTTGATCTTCCAGCTTCCAAGAGCCCAGACGTTGCCGATCTATTACTACAACGTGTTGGTGGAAGTATGTGAGAAAACCCCTGTTGGAATGGCTCCTCGGTTCGGTAAGGCCATGCGGTTCTTCTACTCGAACATTGCGTTGTTGGACTACGAGCTCCGACTTCGGTTCATGGACTGGATGTCGATGCAGTTGAGCAATTTCCAGTTCAAATGGAAATGGAACGAGTGGAAACAGGACAGCCAGATGTTGGAGAACAGTGTGTTCCATCCTAAGAAATTGTTCCTCAAGAACTTGATCTTCAAAGAAATCAGACTCTCGACCAAAGAACGGATCTTGGAATCGTTTGGAGCTGAGGCGTTGGAGTTTGGAAAGTATCTCAACATTGCGATCTTGAACACTCCAGAAAAGGTCAACCAATACGACAAGCTGGTGTTTGGTGACAAGGTCAACACTGTGGAACCGTTGGTGGTGGAGAAAACTGTCGACCAGCCTCCGTTGAAGTTTGTTGCCGACGAGTCTGTACCGTTCTACAATGAATCGTCGCATCTTTTGACATTGATCCAGAACGGAGGAGGTACTGAACAAGAGTTCTGGACATATTTCAGTGACCTTGATTCAAAACTTGAGTCTGCGGAAGACGTTCCAGACAAACTACGGTTCAAAATCAATCAGTTTTTCCAGGTGGTATGCTTTGCTGCAAGCAGATCGATCTCGCATTTTGAAACGTTGGTGTCCAAGATCGCATTGAGAATCAAGAAATTACTTGGCAGACCAATCAGTGCCGACGACATTGTTCGGTTAGATCCAGAGTTTGATTATGACGGAACGTACTTGACTGCAACAGAACCACAACCAGAAATAGGATTATGGGTTGTGGAAGCAGTGCTTAGATACTGGAACGATACTCCACAGAACGGGTTTATCATTCTTGAGATACTCCACAAACTTGAATTTTTAGACAACAGTTCGATTTTCGATTACTTGTTTGGAAAAGAGGCTCAGGTACTTACCAATTCGTTGGCTACAGAGATGCTTTTCAGATCACTTATCAGCATTGATGCTGGACAAGACCCAGAAATCTTCATGCTTGTGCTTGAAAAAGCAATTGGACTCGTGAACGAAGCCCTGGAATCTCTTGAAGACGGAACCATTGAACCACCTCTGGACTCTGAAATGGGTTCACAAACTTACGAAGCCAAATGGAAGTACCTCAATGCAATGGGACTTGTGAAATCGGTGTTACGCAAATACGGAGACCACTACATTCCACAGCTTGACGCTGCAACATCCATGGCCGAGAATCAGGTCACTCACACATCGACCAAAACAAAAATCAACGAATGGTTGACCCATTTGAAAGACCTCTAGAAGCATACTCGCTTAGCACGGAGTTAGGAGGCGGTTTTAAGGGGGTGTGCGCACCCCTGGCTTCGGGTGCCCTGGCTGTCGTATACAACCCGACTAAACGAGCCGGATTTTTTCTGGTGAGTTTTTCATAGTTTATATAGAACAATAACCAAGTCCTGGGGGTGCATTCTTACGATCCTGTCCGCTCACTACGTTTTAGCAACTTTTAGAAAAGAGTCTTGACGATTTCTTGACCAGATATTAGAACCAGTGTATTAGCAGTGGTCTTTTTTGTGGGTGTATATTGAGAATTGACAGTTGAAGAATCTGTCAGTTGATACTTTGAGAGTGCAGAAATCAGTTGATTCGTTGTGAAGTATATAAGATCGGCATTTTCAATTGGTTGATTATTTAGTGGTCAAGTTTTACTGTTGTTAACTGATTGTTGGTTATTGTTGATTATTGTTGACTACTTGTTTGCTGTTTGTTAACTTGTCTGCTAGCTGCTAACCAGTACTATATCTCTCTGCTCTTCATCACTGACATAGTCACTTGCCATGGATATCGTCCTTGAGTTCGCGGACTACTTCTTGTTCGACAGGGTGTACGCCACCTGTTTCCCGTCGTCGTTAAACCAACATATTCCTAGCAGCGTGAGCAAGAACCTCGGACTCGGAAACTTCTCGACTGCTCCGATCCAAGCTGTTTCTTCGCTGTCTGAACTTGCTGAGATCACTAAACAGTATGTGCTTGAAAAAGACATCTACGGATACTTGCCACACTTTCTTCCAGAGTCGTCCTGGATGTACCTGTCGATCTTTGCAAGACACCATATGGTCAGAGAAGCACTCAGTCTCTGGATCATTGGAACTATTTTTGGCTGGCTCTTGTACCTTTTCAGTGCCAGTTTCTCGTACCATTTCATCTTTGACAAAGAGATCTTCAATCATCCTCGGTACTTGAAGAACCAAATGTCGTTGGAGATTAGACACGCCATGGGATCGATTCCTGTCATGGTGTTATATACGATTCCGTTCTGGCTTGCTGAACTCCACGGACTCTCTAATCTTTACATGACCATTGACGAGTCCACTGGAGGATGGACCAGCGTGGTGTTGCAGTTCCCGTTTTTCATCATGTTCACCGACTTTGGCATCTACTGTATCCACCGTTGGTTGCACTGGCCTAGCGTATATAAGATTTTCCACAAACCCCATCACAAATGGATTGTCACCACTCCGTTTGCTTCACATGCTTTCCATCCGTTTGACGGTTACGCCCAGTCGTTGCCGTACCATATCTATCCGTTGTTGTTCCCGTTGCACAAAGTGTCGTACCTTGCACTTTTCACAGCAGTGAACTTCTGGACAGTGATGATCCACGACGGCGAGTACTTGACCAACGACCCAGTGGTCAATGGAGCTGCCTGCCATACCGTGCACCATTTGTACTTCAACTACAACTACGGACAGTTCACCACTCTCTGGGACAGAATCGGAGGAAGCTACCGGAAACCAGACCAGTCGTTGTTTGACAAGTCCAAGAAGAAGGACAAGCAGACCTGGGAAATCCAAACCGAGCAGTACGACAAAATCAGAGAGAAGGTTGAAGGAAACAGCGATTTCAGAGTCTACGGAACTGAAGAGCAGTTGCTTAAAAAGAGAGGAAAGTAGGTGTTTCCTCATGGCTGTCTTAAGTTCTTTGACCTTTGTGGATACTTTTCACCCCGTTACACCCCACCCCACTCTGTATTATCATGATCTCAATCAGGCTTTCTAAGCCCCTGTCATTTTAGACGTTTATAATGTTCTCTATACCTAATATATCTATTGCTGAGTAATAGCTGAATAAGCGAGAGCCCAAGGAGGATGAGCTAATTGCTTACCTAATAGAAGCCTCGCTGGACCCACCCCGTCTATTACATAAGCCACTCGTAAACTCGAGTTGGGGCAACTTCCGCGCTGCTCGTGACCCGTGACCCGCGGTCCGTGGGCCACGAATGCGCCGCCCTCCATTTTACCCGCCCGTCCCACCATTTGCCACCGCGCCGGATTCTCGCGGTGTGACACTGCGGCCGGCCAGGATTCCCGCTTCCGGACGGCCTACCCGCATTCCTTTTTTCTTGTTCACCCCCATATCCTCACCAACACGGTTCGCCAACGTTCTTTATTTTTTTTTTTTAATTTTTTACGTGAATCTCTAACCAATTCTAAGGATATATCGAACTCGACATCGCTCCATCCAGACCTCATCTGATCAAACGCCACCGACACAGACTGCTTCCCCTAGTGGCCCCCCGTGTGTTTGTCGTGTCTCTTGTTTAATTCACACTCTTTTGTGGTAGGGATTGCACAACAGCGTTAGTTGTCCTATCCCCTGCAGGAGTAGCAGAGACCTATCATCAGTCGACAGTTGTTCGTCTAAGACTGTTCGCATCTAGACGGAACGTTTCCCATCGAGAAAAGGCGGTTGTCTTGCCCGCAACGGCATTTGCCCCTGCAGTTTCTCTCAACTCTTAACCTCTTTTTATTCATGATGTCTGGCCCGAGCACCGTTGGTGGTTCCGACCAGAACAACAACCCGAAGTTGGCCTCCGAGCTCGACCAGGTGCCAGGATTCAACAGCCAGGGCACCAACGGAGGCAGTATGGTGCGCTCGCACTCGATCTCGTTGCACCAGCTGTTGCCGAAACTCCAGACCACCTCGGTGATCTTGAACACCAATAGCTTCGCCCAGCCTAGCTTGCCGTCGCTCGACACCCAGATCAACTTGTCGCCGACGCTAGCAGGGCAGCAGACCCGCAAGTCGTCGCTCATGAACACCTCGCCGCTCCACACGGGCAACAACCTCGTGTCCTCGATCTCCCAGCTCTCGTTGAACACGCCCCAGAACTTGCCGGGCAAAAGTAATCTCTCGGTGCACCTCAGCAGCAGCCCCGGGTACCCCGTCAAGCTCCGCAACGTGCCCTACGACCTCACCCACAGAGAAGTGTACGCGATCTTCAGCTTGGCCTCCGACTTCCTTGGCGCAGACTTGTTCTACGACCAGGGCAACAACCTTGTGGTCAACGCACGGTTCCTGACGTTCAAGGAGGCCAACAACGTGGCCCGGATCCTTGACGGGAAGTCGATCTTTGGTCCGTCGTTCATTCCAGTGAAGGTCGATCTTGACGAGTTGGCAATGGCTGTTCAGCAGAACGGTACTGCTGCTTCTTCGAATTCCAACAACGGGTCTGTGTCTAACGCAAACAACACAAGCTCCAATTCCCAAGCTAACGGCTCGCCTCCTGCATCGAACGCACCAATTAGTGGCTCGCTTATGAGTCCAAGCATCAACATCTCGCAGTCGTTGCCACTCACGTCGCCTCAGGCAGTGGCTACTCCTAGCTCCTTGTACCATAACCAGCAGATCCAGTTACCGAAACGTCACTCGAGTGCCACCACCAACCCACGGTCCCGGTTCTATTCTGACTTCAACTCGAGCTCCCTTAATGATTCGGTCCAGAGTCCAATCGACTTGCCTCCAGCGACCCCAACCAACGCAGGCAAGTCGTTGTTGATGATGGAGACCCAGGCCGATGCCCGCGAGTACGAGCAGCTTGTTCGCGACCCGTGGGCCAATTCTAATGGTGCTACTAGCCAGCAGAAACCGATCGGGTCGCAGCCCGGCACGCCAATCAACTTCGAATGGGTCAACAGTTCCGAGTCCACCAACGGCAGACGCATCAGCTCGTCGTTCTTCCCTACTGGGTTGAAATCAAATAACCCCCAGAGTCTTGTCAATGGAGGCACCAGTCGTAACTTGAACAAATCGTCTTCTCCTCCAAACAACGTCACCAACCTTGGCACCACCAGCCAAGGCTCTGGACCGGCTGCTAACACCAGCAGTGGCACCAGCAGCGGACTCACTACTCCAACTGGTAACCCGACAAACGGCAATGTCGATTTGTCGTTGTTGGCTAGAGTGCCGCTTCCTTCGAACCCAGCCGACCAGAACCCGCCTTGCAACACTCTCTATGTTGGGAACTTGCCTCCAGACGCAACCGAGGCCGAGCTCCGGGCGTTGTTCTCGCCTCAGAAAGGGTTCCGTCGGTTGAGTTTCAAGACCAAGGCGCCAAGCAACTCCAACAGCAGCTCCCATTCGCACGGGCCAATGTGTTTCGTCGAGTTTGAAGACGTGGGTTACGCCACAAGAGCGTTGGCAGAGTTGTATGGAAGATCGTTGCCGCGGCCTGGAGGAGTCTCCAACAAAGGAGGTATTCGTCTCAGTTTTTCAAAGAACCCGTTGGGAGTCAGAGGTCCAGGCCAACGTAGAGGCTCGTCCAACTACGCCGGATTCCAAGGGTACTCGCAACTGCAACAGCAGTCGCAGCTGCAACAGCAGCAGCCGCAACAGCCAGCTCCAAACCAATCCCAGTCGCAGACTAGTCAACAGCACTCCGCACAAAGTTTACAGTCGTTACAAACATTCCAATCGCAACAGAATTTGGGCAAAACTCAAATCGCATAGTGTCATGTTCATTGAAACTTCCGCACCCCTCATGTCCTTTTGCTTATCATCATCGCTTACGTGTTTGTTATTTTGTTTTAGCATCATCCTTTGCATGTCCATGAATCCCAGCGATACCGTCTCGAGAACTGTCCTGCCAGGTCCCTGCCTAAGTGTGTTTACCTTCTACTATGATACCCACTGACACCGGGCCCTGGCTTGTTCCGTGCCGGTACTCGCTTGCGCATCTTTTTCTATTTTTGTTTCATATGGTCCAAGGACTATTGAATGCTTTTGTGTCACTATTCTTGATGTACCATGATCAGTCTCGAAGACGTTTTTTCTGCCTATATAAGTAACATGGAGGGAGTTCGTGGGTATATTGTGTATAATATAATCATTGAGTTTTGAGTTGTAGGAGGGCGACGGATTCGTTTGGTGAGTTTGAATTTCCTTTCTGTCTTTTTGGCTGGACCTCGAAGACATTCTCAATGCTTGTTTCTACCCATAACTACATCTACGTAAGTTGTTCTACCTACAACTACAAACAATTTCATAATATCGCAATATCGTAACCTCTATGCAGTATCTCTTCATCTGTACTTGATCCTGTCTATAGCCGTTCCTTTTGATGAACCTCACTTCATTTGCAGCAGCAGCATCTCTCTCTAGCACACTTCGGTTCTCACTTGTTAAGTGCCAACGTACATCCTAACATCCACCGAAAATCTACTGCCTATTGTCCAAAACAAAACTCTCTGTTTATCTCCGTACCTCTATCTCCTTCTCTAACCAAACCTACCCCATTTATGAACCTGCGTTTATGCATGTTGTCTATCAATAATCTTTGACTCTGACCAGTTCTGTACTAATGACAGGAGTCGTGCCTGAATACCGGCTAGTATAAACTAGTCTTAGAAAATCTTAGATGTAAACTAATATTTTGATTAAATTCTGTACTGGATCTTCTTGTTTGACAAGCTTAGTATTAGTCTTAACGTTTTATTCTGCCTTCTGTTGTTTAGCTCTGTCTTGTGGATTCTACAGCTTGTTCGGAATACACTCCCCGTCATTACTACTCTCTCCCTTTCGGCTATCTTAGTATACAATATTAATGAAAATATGTACTTTACTTAAATATTACTTTACGGACCATACAAACATTTTTCCGGAGAGACCAGCTTGTGTTATTCTCACGTAAGGGCATAGCAACCAAAACACAAACTGCACAAAACCCGTACACTCACACATCCTCACATCCCCTTGCTTACCCACAGTTACATACATCACAACACCAGCTAATCACTACACCAATTAATCACAACACCACATAATCACAACACCAACTAATTCACAGCAGGGCACATACACTGTACATGTACTTCATTTTCCAATCCACTTCTGCTCTACGCTCAACTTGCTTTAACGAACTAGACATTTGAATGAACAATATTTCTCTAAACCCGTCGAATAAAAAATTAAAACTATCAATTATATCCAGTCCCGCTAATTCTTTCTTGTTGTCCTTACGCTAGTTGTGTTTGTGATACTCACTTCGTTTGCCCTCACTCTTCTCCCCGATCCCACTCACTCATGTTCAGTGTGATGCATGGTGCGTCTCATTTTTCGCGCACTGTTTACCTTTTGGTGTGCTGCTCTCTCTTCAAACGTCAATTTCCCGAATGGATAAAATCGATTCATATATTGACGAGCTCACAACGAACAGTGACCAGGACGATGTCGTCACTCAATTAACTGCCGAGATCGTTGCTGTCGGTTTGTCTTCAAAACAGTTGGAATCATTGGTGGATGTGATTCTCCACGGTTCAATTCCTGCTCGAATCAAGACTAAACTTATAAGGCAGTGCTTGTACCCACAAGAGAAAGTGCCTGCCAGTCTAGTATCTGATATAGTACTCAGTCTTGGTGTCAGTAAACTTCCAGAACGCGTTCAGCTGGACCTTGCTCGTTGGTTGGTTCTTGTTGGATTCTACTTCCAAGACGGTTTGAAGTCACTCTACAAGATGAACATGGTGATCTTCAATCTCCTCAAGATCGGTTACATTCGTCATTGGGCTTGTTACTTGCTATATATAGCCACCCGGCCTACCCAAATCAAACCTTGGCGGATCCTGTATATGAAAGAACTTGTGAGGAAAAGCATGAACTCGTCGTCTCTGCTTCTACTGCTACTTGACTATTACGAAGGACTGTCTGAAGTATCATTCAAATACCCTGACAGTGAGTTTCTAACGAAAATGACATCAATCAATCCTAATTGTGACGATGATATTCAACAATATTTAATCAGTTTCGACAGAGGAACGAAACGACCTCGTCGAAGTGCTGCTTTCGATTCACATTTCAAAGTAACCCAGATCGTCAACGACACCATTGGTACTAGAGAATTCCATTGGGCAGAACTCAACAACCCAGTCACCATCCCGCAATACTTACCTCAATTGACTGTGCCTCTACAGATTCACGAAGTTATAAGGTCCCAGAATATCTACCAGATATACACATGCTGTCTTCTTTTGGCTGCCAATCCAAAACACACCAAGAATCTTGAATTGTACACTGAGATCATGCTTACTGGATCTGACCGTCCAGATCTTGCGTTTCTCTCTGGTTTAGTAATTTATACACAAATCTCTGGTCATTTCCTTAAACCAATTGAGTCATTGTTAAGAACTGACACCGAAGAAGAGCTGAAGATCAACAAGTTTGAGTTGTTGCAACTCTTGCCAGCTTCAAAAGCTGATATTCTATCACAGTACGAACTCAAGTTTCTAACCGGTCTGTTGCAATGGACTTGTCAATTTCTAATGTGCTTGACTTCACTTTTAAGCTGGTGGGATTCTCGCACTGCTCGAAAATATCATACACTCTTTGCTCAGCATATTCCTTACAACAGGCACCGTTTCAACAACGATCCAGAATTCCAAGCAGTGTCAGGACTTTTTATGGATCTTTTCAGGGAGGAGGAATGATTTCTTTATGAATGGTGAGATGTCTACAGTGTCACTGGGTTGGCCTCAACCTAGAGCCAGTCGATGATACCTCAACTGATCCTTAATGTCACAATACACCACGCTTCACACAAATCTTACCACGTCATTACACATCGTCTGGCCCATTAATCCATTCACATTATTTCCGTAAACTCAGGTTCAACCTGTTATTCACACTATCTATGCATAAACCATTTACTATCCTATTAAGCAGTATTGCACTGCACTATCCTATAACCATCGACTAACATCAGCTAACCACCACCATCCATCCATCCATCCAACTACTATTAAACACACAGACATACTCCACTCTTCCAACACACTCCTCTCCCTAACAAAACCCACTGCTCCAACACACTCCCCTCAGAGCAACCATTGAGGTGCCACGGCCGGATCGATCGATATACTACGCACGTCAAACGCCTCGATAAGCAACTCCACAAGAATTCGACCACCCTTAGACCCCGTGAACCGTCGGTACTCTTCACTCACACTGGCTAGATTCCAACCCTGTAATCGTCGAAGACATCCTATCACCGTCCCAGTTCTGTGTCTCCCCATCCCACAACACACTAACAAAGGCGAATAGTTCTTGTTGGCAATGATCTCCAACGCCCTGCTGATCGAGTTCTGACTCAACCCGTCCCACGGATTGCTGGTCCCGTCGTCGTTCATGCCTCCTCCGATGAAATGCACATTGATGTCGTTGTCGTCGGCAAACTCCAAGAAGTCGTCGGTGGGATCTTCCGACGCCATCCACACTATGTTGCGTATATTCAATTGCTTCAAGAACGAGTGGTTTATCGGGGTCGGCTGTCCGGATCGATACAAGTATCGTTCTACTGGACAGAAGTTCATTGGAGGCACCACTTTCAATGCCGGAGGCTTACTGATAGTCACCACATTGTCTCCACCACGGCCTGCGATCTCGTCCTCGACGTTTATTGGCTGTTCATTAATCGACTCGATGGTAACGATCTGCTCGTCAATACCTGGCATTGTGGCCTCGCTGTTGATATTAATTGGGGATAGTTTCTTTAGGGTCCATGACACTCATTGTGCCCCGAGATTTCCTTGCCAATCACTCTTTGCGTGCGCTTATCAGTTTACGCACGTCCCCCACCACTGTTTGGCGTGCGCTTAGCTGAAATTTGTCCATGCCTTCGCCTGGTTTTCTATGCTACGTATATGTTAATCCCATCAACCAACAATGGCTAAGAAAGACGCTACAAAGAAGAAAGCTCCAGCTGCTGCCGTGAGCCGGTCTCCGGCCGTCTCCTCGGCCCATTTCTTGGACGACTTGTCTGGGTCCATCAGCATCACTTTCAAGAACTATCTCAAGTCCCAGACCCCAAAGCTTGTGCTTATTGATGCGTTCTTGGTGTTCCTCATGGCACTTGGAGTGATCCAGTTTGTGTTCTGTTTGTTGGTCGGCAACTTCCCGTTCAATGCGTTCTTGGCAGGATTCATTTCTGCTGTCGGTCAATTTGTCTTGACCGTGTCGTTAAGATTACAGTTTGTGTCGCAGAATAGAAAAGATTTCCCTTCGGTGACACCAGAGAGGTGAGTAAAGAATTGGAGTGTTGAGTTTGTTTTAGGAATGTATTACTAACCGTTTAGAGCAATTGGTGACTTTATATTTGCAAGTTTGCTTGTTCATTTCATTGCGTACCATTTCATCAATTGAGAGGGGGGGATACGTTTAGTGGTAAAGAATTGATGGGGTGTTGATAGGAGCTGATAAATTGAGATGGACTTTGTGATCTTTGGTAGAATTTTGATAAGGCTAAAGATTGTCAGTTGGTGGAATGTCAGTGTTAGTAGGCATCTATGCATTGATATTTATATGTGGTGGATGTGTCAATGCGTGTGTATAAGCTAAGTTGCAAAGTACCAATGAGCAAGAGATAATTGTGGAGGAAAGCAAGAAATCATTGATCAATGAAATGACAGTTTTGCTAAGCAATTCAATCGAAATTCCAGCATTTATCAATACATGTGTGTATCGTTTGCAATGTAAGCGTAGCTAAGTAGCTTATAAGTAAGACGGACCATAAGGTATTATTTTATTTTCAAATTTATCAATTAAGAACAAAAACCGTTGAATTCTAATATTCAAACCAGTAACAAACTTCTAAATTGATACACTCGTCAATAGCATACACACGCACACACTCACCATAGCACCCCACCAACCACACCCAATGTCACAGTAACTTGTCACACTACTCCTCTGACCACTAAGTGTCCCTATACCAAGAACTCACTGCACTACAGCCGCCAATCTTTCCGGCTTTAACTTTCTTTCACCTCCCACAACTTCTCCGATGCTGTCTAAATCCATTTTCAGTCAAATGTACACTTACATTCAAACTCAGCCTTCACTTGCTATTGCATTCTCCATCATGCTCCTGGCTTGCTACTTGCTACTGGTGTTACTCCACACACTCCAACTCAATCACCAACTCAATCTCCACAATCTCATTCTATCCTCTTTAAAACCAAGTTCGTTAAAACCAAGTTCTTCAAAATCCATTCTTTAAAATCCATTCTCCCATAGCTGCCTCCTACACCATAGAATCTATAAAAATTAAATCAATTAAAGAACGCAAACAAAAAGTGGAAGGGGAACAATGTAAAGAAAAACCAAACTTTTCAAACCTGACTAAACTATAGTACAGCACTTGGACTCCTTCTTGTCCACAGCAGTCTTGCCGGAGTCAGCGTTGTAAGGGGCTTGCTGGTGGGGTTGCTGCGCAGCCTTGGAGTCGGTTGCGGCTGGGTTCGAGTCGTGGTAGGCATTTGGACTGGACCCGGAGTTGTGGTCGGTCTCCTTGGACTCGTTCAACGCCGCTTTTTCTGCTGCCGATTGCAGGTCGCGGATGATTCTCACAAGCCCGTAGAACGAGCTCTCGACGTTGATTTTCTGCTTGGCAGAAGTCTCTAAGAAGGGACACTTGAACTGCTTGGACAACTCCAAACCCTCATCGTAGGAGACCTGACGCTCGTCCTCAAGGTCACACTTGTTGCCGACCAACAACACTGGCACAAAGTCGGCGTCCTTGACCCTTAGAATCTGCTGGTAGAACGTGGTCAACTCCTCGAACGAGGACCTTGCGGTCACAGAGTACACCAACAAGAACCCTTCGCCCGTGCGCATGTATTGCTCTCTCATGGCGGAGTACTCCTCCTGGCCCGCAGTATCCAAAACGTCCAATAAGGCCGGCTCATCGTCTATTATGCAATGCTTGCGGTACGAGTCTTCAATCGTAGGGTCGTACTCGTCCACAAAATGGGACTGGATAAGCTGAATTGTCAAGGCAGACTTCCCCACGCCTCCTCCGCCTACCACGACCAATTTATACTCTTTGACGTTCTGCTGTTAGTACTGTGCTGGTGGAAACAACGTGCAAACACTTACCGAAGACATAGTTCACCACTGTTTGGATTCCAAATAGGAGTCTGGGCTGGCTCACGACACAATATTCCAGGGGCCCCGCAGATATCTTGGAGGCGATGCAGTGGCAGTAAGAACCGGGACTGGGCTGACTACTCAAGGGCACGGCTAAGCCTGTATATAACCTTGGATGGTGGAGGGATTCGAACTCGACTAGTAAATAAATCCAAGTGCACACTTGGAACAAGGAAGAAAAAAAACCGCCAAAACCGGCTCTGCGCCGCCCTGCGAGGGAACGTATACTGCTGCACTGGGCGCAGGTATCCGCAGATCGAGATTCCAGCGACCATCGCAGGATGTCACCACTGACAGGGGGGCCGCCGGTAATTTCAGTTTAATCGTCCAGTATTACCAAATAAGGTTGCCTGGGTGCCTGGGCGCCGGTCCCTTTCGGCCCCTTTGAAGAGGCTGCTGTGTGACGAGTTGCTGGCACTGCGACGACAAGACCCTGCTTGGTGTGGTGTAGTTTGCGGGCACGGCTACCCCGTGAGTCGTTCCAAAAATACTTTTTGAGAGTTGTGGAGTGCGAGGCTGGTGGATAAAGTTGTGGGCGAGGTGGGAGGCAAGCGTGTGGGCCAGATTGGTGGGGTTCTATAATTAGCTGGGCAGGTAGTTCTAGTTGGTGTTAGGTTGTTGTGAGAGGTGTCTGTGGAAGTGTCTGTGGGAGGTGGTGGTTGGTGGTTTTAGATGGTTTAGGGTGGTCTCAGATGAATTTCAGTTGGGGTAGGCTGGGCTGTGGGAGGTTGTTGTTGGCAGGTGGTGGTAGGTATTAGTTGTTGGCAGTAGTTAGTGGTGCTTGGAGGTAGTAGTAGTTGACTGTAATTGGTAGTAGCTAATCTCCACTATGTATACACTGCGCTCCAGTAATATCCACGATGTACGGCTGTATGTAAGGTCCACTCCTGACTGTCAATGTGCAGTCGATTCCATAAACTGACGTCTAGATGTAAGGATGTGTCTAATATTGGATAAGCGTGCCTGGATTAGCGATTAAGGTCGATTGCCTATTAATTAAGGTCTATTAGTGGTATTAGTGGGGACTAATGAGTGAGGGTTGGGTAGTAAGGGTCTGGGTAGGGTCGATTGAGTAAGGGTCCACCAAGGATCTACAACTAGTTCAAGCTGGTTTGTTCTGTCTGATCTGTCGAGCTCTTAGCACAACCAACTATTCGCACCAATTAAAGTCTGATAGCACTGCATATTGGCTAGTGTGAACCACTATTGAACACTAGTTTCTTTCTACCACTCTCACACGCCTTCTGATCTCTGTCAATGCATCATGTAGATTTGGTTCCTGCTTGCTCACTGCCTCTCATCTCTTAGCTCTCACCTCTCACCTCTACACTGCCTCCACCTACTATCTACTACCTTCTTCCTCTTGATCGCTTCCTCTTGACCACTTCCTCCTGACCACCTCCTTGCTACTCCTATGTACACTCCGCAATGACCTACCTCTCACGTCTGGTCCATGCCTCACTTGCTACTGCCTGTCTCATACTCACTGCAGTATCTGCTTCCCATCTCTTCCGTTAATAGCCGTATATTATTAACAGCCACTCTGATGTCTAAGTCTTGTCTAATGCACATTGCGCAATTTCATCAACATTGCTTGGTCTAATGACCCCACATTGCTGATATCTCTCAATATCCACCACTCTTTCAGTGTCTGCCACTCAACATCTACAAACAGACATCTACCACATCCACAGACCTACGCCGACTAATATCTACCTCGTCCTCCGGATATTCACCGACTATTCACTGTGAAAGACCTCATGGCAACTCTCTACAATTAAAGCTTGCACACCTCGCTAGCACGCATACCAACACTCTCCAACCCACTACTACACAACTTCACAGTAATCATTGCAATTCTTAACAATCTATACCAACACAATCCCTAATCTACTGCTCGCGAACCTCTGCCAACCTCTAGTCTCTCACTTGGCTAAGCTCCTTGGCTCATGGCAAACACTAAGCTCCTTGGCTAAGCTCCCAGCTCCTTGGCCTTGGCCAACCTTCACTTAATCTTAGCTCAATCTGTCAAACCACTCCCTGCAAGCCACATCACCACTGCTCAGGTCAACAACTTCTTACAATCGTCACAGTACCACCGCCCTGTAGGCGGCTTGTCAAGCCCCACACACTGCAAATGGAACCACTGGATCTTACAATTCTCGTTGTCACACGCAATCATCTCGCCAAACGACACCTGCTGACACACACAGTACACCTCGTTCACATTGTCGTCGTCCTCCATCTCCGAGGTCTCCTCCTTCTGCTGCTTCGGCTTGGTCTTCTGCTTGACAATCTTCGGCCGCTTCCGTTCGTCGCTCGGCTCAATAGGACGCACGGGCCCCACCGACGGCCGTTTCTTTTTCATGGCCACCGGGGTCGACTCCCGCTGTCGGCCCGTGGTCTGCTGTGCCCCATTGTTTCTGGCCTTAGGCTTGATCTGAGATTGCTGGTGAACTGGAGGTATCTGAGGAGGCAACTGGTGCTGCTGCTGATGCTGGTGCGGAGTATAACCCGGATGAACAGACGGTTCAGATGTCTGGTCTGGTTCGTCCTGCTGTGCTGCTTTCCGTGCAGCTATGGCTTCTCTTCTCGACTCACTACGCTGGCTGTGTGCAGACTTGTTCTCCGGCAACTTCGAGTCCGACACAATGGCCGGGTGGTTTTTCGGCCCGTACTTGATGATCTTCGGGATCTCGTTGGTGATGATACAGTCGAACGCATGGTTGATTCGGTCCACATGCTTGGCCACAAGGTCCACGGCCAAGTTGGCAATCGTCATCTTCTCCTCATAACAAGGCAAGTTGTAGACGATCTTCTGCTTGATATCTTCGAGCTGGCCCAGCTTCGTGCTCGAGTCTGCATCTGCTGCCGACAACTCAAGGTACTTGTTGATCTTGCTGTTGAGCTCTGCCTGGGTCTTGGTGCATTTGGCATCGATCTCTTTCAACAACGTGAACTGCCGGACGATATCGGCCGGAAACGCTTGCAACGCGTCGGTGAAGTCGTTGATCGCAAGGTACGCATTGTCCTGGTGCCGCAGTCGCGACGACTTTGCTCGTGTTGTTGGCTGGTACGTCATGGGGATGGTGGTGTCGAGATGTTTCGGGGGCGGCTTTCACATTGTTTTGTCCGGGTAACTCGCGTGCGTGTGCCCGCAGCCCGTCTAGCCCGTGACCAAGGCACTGTTAGAAAAAGAAATGGAGGCAGGGCCTATTCTTAAGACCTGACAGATCATCGTTGAGGTTTTTTTAGTTTAGCTTTTTTCTATTTTTGCAACGTTTACTTGGATTCTGACAGATCTGGTGGTTTATAAACTGTGCATCCTCACATCCACATCCACATCCAACTTACGTTCTCTTCAATTCTTTTTTCTTCTCTGTCTTCTCCTGTCTCCTCTCTGTGTGCCTCGATGTTCATCTCAGATAAGATCAGTTGTGCCGCAGGTGCGGCTGGGTTGTACCCTCGAAGTGTTGATCTGGTGATCTCCACTGCCAAGTCGTTCCGGTCCTGGGACACCTGTATGGACAACAAGACGTGCAAGATTGTTGCCATTGTGCTCATTGTCATTGCTAGTCTTATAGTGTTGTGGGTGGTCAGTAGTATTGCTCGGTGTCTCTGCTGCGGAGCTACGTGCCTTACATCGTTCTGTTGCTGCTGTGCCAACATGTGCAATGCCTGTGGAGGTTCGTCTGACAACTTCAAACGGTCGCCGCAACAGCAACAGCCTCCTCCTCAGAACTACCAGTACGGACCGGTGGTCAGCCAACCTCCGCCGATGGAATCCAAGCCCCAGGACTACTCCATCTTCACACGTGACCCCAAGCAGCAGCGCAGCAACGAGTATCTTCCGCCGATGCCTGCACCTCCACAGAAGTCTGGTGAGCTTGAACAGACTCCCTCGAACGACCAGCAGCCTCAGAAGTACGACCCGGTGTATGCTGCAGCTCACCAGCAGTTTGGCAACAACAACATCTACGACAATCCGTACAACAGCGAGCCTTTGAGTGGGCCTATCAATAAGACCACCACCGGTGATCCGTTTGACGACCGCCAGAACTTGCTGGACTCGCTTGCAATGGCTGAGCCTGAGCACACTCGTACAAACAACATTCCTATGAACAATTTGAACCAGACCGGTCAGACCTACGGGTCTTATACCGGTGGTAACTACAGCGACGCCGACACTAGACGTGAGCAGATCCCGTTCCCGGCCATGAACAACCAGACTGGTGGCTCGGTCATGGGCTACACTGCGACCGGCGAAACCACCGCCAACTACTTGCCAAAGATCGAGCCGGTTAACCTCGATCACCGCAAGACCGCTCCTTATCCTACTTCTAACCCAATGAGTATTCCTTCCGACGAACACGATCCTTTGCGCAGCTCTCCACCGTCTAACCCACCGTATCCAGTTGACAATGTCTCGATTTTTGACGGCACCAACCGGTACCAAAGAAGGGCATAGTGAGAGTTGAGCTTTCACGCTTAGGCATAGTTTAGATTGTATATTAGCAGTTTTGGTCCGATTAATTGAATGGAAATTGAGGAACTAGGTTGTAGGGTTGTGGGGGATGTGGAGGGATGTGACCTGGGGTGTTGTAACTTGGTGAAAGTAGAACGTGTGGAGAGTATGGGTCAATGGAGCTAATGAGTTGGGAGCGGATTGCATTTGGACAGTCTAAGGTGGGTCTTACTTAGTTGAATGTTCTTACTGCTATGCATTCTCAGGATTAAAGAATGAATGACATTCAGTTCTTAATTATGGAGCTCATTCAATAGTACGTGCTTACAGTAAGTATGCTCACTATTAGAGAAACACACTCAATAGAGCATACACTAATAAAGTCCGAACCACCCCAATTCAACTCTCCCTCGGCAAATCACATTCAATAAAATACTCTCTTTAAAAAATACTAATACATTTCAATCTGCTCAACCTAGTCAAAAACTCCACCACTCAAACTCCCACCTATTTCCCCGAAAATCTATGGCTCACATGTGCAGCAGTGCGTCAGCCACAACCTTCAACTACAATTTTTCTCCCAGGTCATACTTTCCAACCCAAAAATAAATAAATAGTAAAGCCCAAGAACCTTCCAATTCAGGAAACCTCTCACTCCTAAAGCACTGCCTCTTCCACTCTTCTCCCACTCTCTCCCACTCTCTTTCACTCTTACTCAATACTATGTACAATGCTACCACCCACCGCGTTGGCTCCTTGCAGATCTCACCTGTATCTGGTATAAGTAGGCAAGCCCGCGCCCTCCAACTTCTGCTTCTCTCTTCAAACCCTTGTACGGTTCCTGCTTCCTTTCCCTCCCCACCATCATGGACACTTCACTGGAAACCCCGAGCCCCAACGGCCGCAAGTACAGTACCGCCAAGCTCGCCCAGATTCCTCAGGATCTCAAACTGTCCGACAAGTCGAAAATCGCAGTGATCAACCTGGCACTCCAGACCAGTCCTTCGTCGAACCTGGTGTTCACCATGAGCCTGACTCCACCCAACGGTCCTTCCAACACCCATATCATGCCGCTGCGTGACCACGGCGGCTCCGACGGCTACGATATCCCTTCGTTTGCTGTCGACACTCAGGACTACGATCTTATCAGCGAGGTCCACAAACATCTTGTGTCTGAGAACTCGCTCAACCTTCCTGGGGGCGACGTCACACGAGACTTGTACAAGTACGCCAACAGCGAGCTCTCGGACTCTGCTGCCAGCAGCGTCAAGTCGTCCAGCGGCCACGCCACTCCAAAAGTCCGCCGCAGCTCGTCGTTCTCGTTTTCCGACAGAAGAGGCTCTTCGGCCAGTGGCATCAACGTCCCCGGCGGGTTCCGGCGCGAGTACTTGGTCAAGAAGAAGAAAGAGTCCCAGTTGAACAAATCGTACACCGGCGAGGTCGAATTGCCGCCGTTCTTGACCCGGAACTTTGTCGAGTTCCTTAGCATCTACGGTCACTTTGCAGGTGAGTCTCTTGAAGACGACGACTTCAAAGCCTGTACTCTCAGCAGTTCTGTGATCTTGGACGAAGAAACCCCACTTTTACCTGACCAGTCTGACCAGATGCGTACTGCCTCGGCAACTAAAGCGTTCTTCTTGTTACTCAAATCGTTTGTTGGTACCGGTATTCTCTTCCTCCCAAAAGCCTTCTTGAACGGAGGCCTCTTGTTTTCGCAGCTCACTCTCGTATTCTTTGCCATCTACTCGTTCTGGTGCTACTACATTTTGGTGCAAACCAAAGACGCTGTGCGAGTGTCGTCGTTCGGTGACATGGGCCAGAAACTCTTTGGGTTCAAAATGAAGTTCTTGATCATCTTCTCGATCATCTTGTCCCAGATCGGTTTCGTGGCAGCGTACCTTGTTTTCACTTCCACCAACATCCAAGCATTTCTCCATAACATGTTTGGAGTCCACACCGAGCTTGGCCAGCTTATTCTTCTCCAGTGCATAATCTTTGTTCCGCTTTCTCTCATCCGCAACATCACCAAACTCTCGCTCAGCTCGTTGGTCGCCAACTTTTTCATTTTCCTTGGCTTGATTGTCATTGTGTTCTACACCGTTGACGACGTGCTCACAAGAGGTTTTGCTCCAGACATCAAGCAGTTCAACAAAGCCGACTGGTCGTTGTTCATTGGTGTGGCTATCTTTGCTTTCGAAGGTATTGGGCTCATCATCCCTATCCAAGAGTCCATGATCGAGCCACAAAAGTTCCCTAAAGTGCTTTTTGCAGTGATTGCTACTGTCTCGGTGCTCATGTTGATTGTAGGCTCGCTCTGTTATGCCACCTACGGCAACAGCACCAACTCGGTGATCATCCTCAACCTCCCACAGGACTCAGTGTTTGTCAACTTAGTCCAAGTGTTCTACTCCATTGCCATTCTTCTCTCTGCACCATTGCAGTTGTTCCCAGTGATCAAGATCATCGAGAACAGAGTGTTTGGAAAAATCCATAGCGGCAAGGCCAACCCACAAATCAAGTGGGCCAAGAACTGTCTTAGAAGTGCCTTGGTGATATCTTGTTGTATTATTGCCTACGCCGGTTCTGCCAATCTCGACAAGTTTGTGTCGTTCATTGGATGCTTTGCTTGTATCCCATTGGTTTACATGTATCCGCCTATGCTTCATTACAAAGCAGTGAGCAAGACCAGAGCAGCCAAGCTCTTTGACTGTTTCTTGGTTGTGTTTGGAGGAATCGCCATGGTCTATGTGCTTCTCCAGATGATTTGAGGGACGTACTAACGGTTTGTAGCAGCCAATGAGCTAACTGTCGAAGCATTACAACTCAATTGGTTGTGAACTTTAGTACTTGTTTCTTGTCTTCTGCGATGACTGCTTCCACCGAAAAGTTTCTATTTGCTTCAGGTTCTTTGGTTTCTTGACAGGTTCTGCTTGCTTCTCGCTCCTCATTTCAGTAGCATTGTTTTGGTTTGACTGCAGTTTGCTAACATTGACCACAGCTTGACATCTTGACCACAGCTTGACTGCTCCACCACATTTCACTACAGCTTGGCACATACCCTAGTGATTTGATATATAGACTAATCAGCATTTCATACCCGAGCATTGTAGGGGAGTCAATGGATTGAGTGGGAGGTTGTTATCTGCTTTCATTAGACCTTGGACTAGTTTACTACGCATTCGAGTTGTAAAAAATAGGCAGTTAATTCCAATAGATCAACTGTATTCATCTACGCTGTTCATCTGATGTTCATCTATCGTTCATCTATAGTGTCCATCTAAGTCTGTTCTTCATTTATGTTGTCCATCTACCCTCTTGATGTACACTCTTCATCTACACTGTTCGTCTATACTGCTCATGTAAGTACTGCTAATTCTACTACTACTACTCCTCCTCTCTTCCTGGTAGATCAGCACACTGCTACATCACTACTACATCCCACTGACCCTTGACCCTCCTCGTCATTAGGTGAATATTACAAACGATTCACATCACGCCACCCGCACTGGTCATCAATTCTTTAACTCCGTGGTTATCGCCCTGCGGATCTTGCAAGATCGATGTTGAGAAAATTTTCACTTTTACGCGGCGTATTGTTACCCAAACCGTGCGCATGTTCATCTGCATTTCTGAAGCTGATCTCACGTTCATCTCCACTGCATATCTGTTTTCATGCTTATGGTCATCTCACTTAGTCATTTCCACTTGCATATCAATGATTTTCACAAGTGCACATGCCAGGATTTTTCAACATTGGCCTTGCTGGGATCTGCATGTCGATTTCGACATCCACCTTGGCACTATCCAATTAATTGAAAATTTGATTACGCTTTAATTGGTTCGGGTCCACTATTCCAATGGAATTCTCAATTACTGTCCTCTCTCCAGTCCACTCTCCAGTCCATTCACCCATTCACCATCTACTCTTCGATGTACTCTCTCAATTAGTCTCCACTCTCCCATCTACTCTTCCACTCTTCCAGTTACCACTCCCCCATCAACGTACTCCCTACCACATTATTTAACCACTCCCTGCCTAAGCCCATAAATTCCCGCGCATTTCCTCGCTTTTCCTACTATTTTCAGTCCTCATGTACTCACAATCTGCCTCACCTCCACCTGTACATTTCCTACATCCTGCCTACATTCTCCCTGCATTCTACCTGCTCCCACTTTCTGCTCACCCATACACCTTGTCTACTTACATCCACACATCGCTACTACATCCACACATCGGCGCTACACCCTCACCGCTCTACATCCACACACCCTTACATCCAAACATCACTTCCCCTTTCACCACACCCGAACATCCCTTGATCCCACCATCCTACTCAGTCTCAATACACGAAAACTTTTCCACCCAAAACTTTTCCAACCCAAACTTTTCTCAATCCAATTTTTTTCCGCCTAGACCAACGTCTGCCTCGCTGACCCTCCGTCGCCGGCCCGCCGCTGCAATCCGCTCGCCTGCGCCACACCCTCGCCGCCGCCCACGCCCGCACCAGCCACCACGTTTTCCTCGCTGCACCGCCACAGTCCACCGCCAAACCTGCCGGGCGTGCATGCGGCTGGTGCTCATCAATAGTCACTTCCTTACGGTTTACTGGCCGACCGATCTGGCACTCTAGTTTTTTCTGTACTCGACTTGTGGTTCCTCGGTGACTCTACTGCTTGCACTCCTCGCTTCTTGCTTCACAGCAACCTCCCCACCGCCTGTCGAGCCCTGTTGCCGGCTCCTTCTTATCTGCAGATCACATCATGGATTCCTCCAACTGGATTGATTTCAACTCGCCCGTGTCTTACGACAACATCAACGAGAATTTGGGATTCCTCGACGGGGCCGCCGCCAAGTCCGGCTCCACTCCGTCCAATGACCTGGGCCAGCCCCAGCAGGAACCGTCGCAGGACCCTCGCGACAAGACTCCTTCCGATAACCCTGTCAGCAACTCCTACTTGTTAGATATCCAGAAGTGGACCGACTTCGACTACAACTCTGAAAGCCCCAAGGACCACAACGACGACCCTGACAAGTCCGCCTTGCCGTATGCCCTCGACAACAAAAGCTCCGACCAGCACAGCGTCCACACCTCCAACACCAGTGCCAGTGACTCCAAGGCTCCCGACAAAGACGACGCCAAACACAGCCTGGCCCCCGCCGACAACAAGAAGTACGTGCCGATCACTCCGCAGTCCTTGGACTTGCGCCAGCAGCAACAGCACCACAATTACCTGCTGAAACTGCTGGTGTCTTACCTCAATCCACACCACCACCAGTCCACTTCCAACCCGGCCAACTTTACAGTCGACAACCTGGAGTTCTTCACGCCCCTCATCAGTCCTGCCATGACGCCCTTGGACTCAATGATTCTCACTGACGGTGCTGAGCAGCAGCAACAGGTGTCCAATTTCGGTGACTTGAATCAAGGGTTTTTCACCCCACTTACTTCTCCTGCCATTAACCCACTCAACCCTTCGCCCAACGACACCACGGTGGGAGCACGTCCGAAATCCAAATCCGCCTACAGCTCGCTTGCCGGCAAGATCAATTCCAAGGCTCCAAGTGGCCGGATCTTGAAGAAGAAACCGTCAGGAAACTCCCCAGTGATTAAGTCCAAGTCTCCACTTGTACGCACCAACCAGCGTAGACTGTCGCCCAATTTCAACGCCAGCAGGAAGAACAGCACCAGCGATTCGAACCTTGCACAGCACAGTATAGAAATAGAAGGAATCAACTTTGGCGAGTTGGAGAATTTCAGTCTTCCAGACAACCTCGAGTCTCAGCAGAATCCTGCTCTGCAAAACCTCCAGGACGCAGCAGCCTCGATCCAGCAGCTATATTCCAATTCCGTCAACAACTCACTGACCAGTTTGCACAGTAGCACTGACTACAGTACCACTGCTGCTCCTAATGAAGACCCGCACAGCAAACCTGTGACTCCTGCCACTCTCATGAACCTCAAGTTCCAGGGCGGTGACAAGTCCAAGGCCAAGGTTAGTGAGATAACGTTCCAGACCACCCCGCAGACTCAGTACGTCCTGTCGGACTATAAGAAGAGTCTGTCCAAGAAAACCCCGTTGAACTCCACTTTCTCGTCGTTCAAAACTTACAAGTCCAAGCTGTCCAAGAACGCACAGGACCCGGTGACCGCGCACCAGACCCAGTTCAAGCTCTCCAGTTTCCCGAGCCCGGTGCCCGGGTTCAACTCCAGCGGCGGCGAGGGCTCGACCCAGAAAAAGTCGCTGCACAGAGAAGCCGAAAAGGGCCGCCGCGACAGAATGAATATCGCGATCCACGACTTGGCGTTGCTTATACCCGAGCAGCTCACCAACACCGTGGCCGTTCCAAGTAAAGCCACCACCGTGGAGCTTGCTAGCAAATATATTCAGGATTTGTTGAAGGAGAACCAGGAGTTGAAGGCTAAAAATAAGAAATGATGTAAACTAGGCAATGTATGATAATGTGAGAGGTTGTAGGTGGTGTTTGGGGTGTGTAGGTGTTTGGTTGTTTGGTGCTGCTAGTTAATCTTGATAGTTGTAATCCCGTGGGCATTTCCTAATTATTACTTAGTTTGAGGTTGCATGTTGATCAGTACATTGTCTTAAATTGATGTTGAGTACAATGGACAAAGCCATGTCTCAGAGAGGTACTTCAGTAGTTCAGCTCGTATTTTGCAAGCCAGGATTGTAAAGTGCAATTGTCTAAATTAATTGATTAAAATAAACCTGAGAAATGAGAACAACCAACCAGTTCTTTACAATCACGCAATTATATTACACATTCACTTAACTATTGCACAGCCAATCACTCTTTGGAGACCATAGACAAAGAAACATGGTGCACAAAAACTAACCCTTGCTCAATGATGTCTGACCTGCCGGGTTCAAACAATACATCATTCTAAAATAAACAGTTATCAATACACCAAGACCTGAAAACTACTACATTGTCAAAGGAACTGTACATTGCAGTAAGTGTCCATCTGAACAGCACTCCCAAACTTATACACTCCTCTTAGCAACCCACACCCAACATCAAAAACCAAGATTCCTATCAACCATCTACGACTCCACAACAATATCCTCTACACACCTCATAAACAAAAACATGCTTGCTTCACAAATCCTACAATCTCTCAACAATTATCTCCATTCTCTCAATGTTATATGTCGGGATATGCGCATGTACTAGTGCGTCGGCACATCTGCATCTAAGAACTGGTTCCTCTCAAACTGTAAGCAGCCACTGTAAGCAGCAACAAGATCAACAACGACACTCTGCCCGTGAACGTAGTGGCAAAATAAAGACCCCATCCAAGCCACTTGTCGACAGCAAGCGTAGTGGCACGTGCAAATCTGTCACCTGTTGTTGGTTTCAAGTACATGTCAAGAGACCGATGTGCACCAGTGTCAGTGATCACATTAATTGGTGGAGTCTCTGGCACTTCGATACTAAGATACACAGGTCTGTGGTCCGAGATCGTCACTGGAACAGAATCGTATTTGTTAATTGTGACTTTCTGGTCGTATTCTTGGTACAAGATCCGGTCACACCAAGACGGAGTTCGTGAAGTGTTGTAATGGTCTGTGCCTTCAAAGAACTTGTAAGTCGGTTGGAACTTGATTTGTGCCTCAGCAAACCCTTGGAATATTTCTCTGGTCGGTTTAGAAGACACCAATTCATCCAAATTCCGATCGTAGGTGGTTATATTAGGAACTCTTTCTAAGGTCCGCATGTTCAAATCTCCAAGCACAAACGTATGAGCATTAGGCTTTAGTATTCCCCAGCCGTCTTCAAAACATACTGTACGTAGAAGGAACCCCCAATCGTTACGTCTCTTGATTATATTCAGGTACCCCTCGTTGGCTGCCAAATGAGCAGCTACAATAGTGAACTGTTCTTTGCCGATACTGAATCGCACTCCGCAAGCCCCTTTCAAACTCAGGTAGAAGTACCCACAGCTGGACCCTGTGGTATCGATCTTGGATCCGTAAATCTGTTCCAGAGCAACAGAACTAGGAGAAATAAGCACAAGTCCAATGGCACCAACATGAGAAATGGCCACTGTTTCGAACTCGACTGTAGGGTACTTTTTCTGAAGCAAACCAACAAGGTCTGTTGCGATTGTTTCAAGTTCTTTGCTTACCACAGCCCAAAATGATCCATCTATAATACTACACAATTCCTGGAACCCAAACGCAAACACACTTGCAGGGTTCTTGGGGAACGTCTTTGTCACATGCTCAGCAACCTCGTCACTAAACTGAGGAGCTTCTTTGCCACAATTCAATGTGAGAAAATAAAGAGGAATTGTCATTGATATGTGGGGTTGTATAGCAATTCCAAATGTTGTAGATGGGTTGGAGCGGAGGGTAACCAGAGGTTTGTTATGCACCAAAACGGTGGGTCATTTCACTTCTGCTTATACCATAGTTATGGAATGAGCAGCGTCTCAATACACTTTTCTCACCTTCCACAATACACATTAACATAAAAGTGAAATCAATTCAATTCAAATTATTTCCATTAAAGTAAATTCCATTAGTAGTATGTCACCACCAAATTCTCACCGGTGGTCACTGCTGCTACCTCACCGTTCAATGCTGCACTCGACACTTCAACACTAGGCAAGTCCAATTTCGTCAGCTTGAAATCTATCACTGAACTCGTACTGGATTCTCTTATTCTAGTCGATTTCAACACTGCGGCCAAATCGTAAGTCAAAATCCCTGCTTTTGATATCGTAGCAAGTTTCAGTCCGTTTCTGGTAACGATTCCTGTTCCGTTTGATGGATACGTGAACCCAGCAAACTCTGCTGCTTGGTCTGGTTCACTGTACCCTGCCCCTCTTTGAAGTTTCGACAAATCGTATTTCCGAATCCATCCCGGTTTCCCAACAACCACCAAGTAACTATCGTTCACAAAGAAACTGGCAATATCGTTAGAACTGGTCACTGGATCAAACGCAACTGGATTGATTGTCACCAACCATTTCTGGTTTCTCCAGTCTAACACTCGTATTATATTACCAGCTTCCAACACAAGCAAACACTCCTTGCTGAAAATAGTGGCAAATTTCACCGCCACTCCTATATTATTAAGTGAGACTTCTATTGGTTGGCTCTTGGTTCCAGGCAGATTATACACCATGACTTTCTTGAAATCTCCAGTCACTGCCACAGTTCCGTCTTCAGCCAAATCAATTGCGTTCACTGCGCCACTAAAATTTTCGCTCTTGAATCGCTGCACATCTTCACTTCGGTTGGTTATAAGGATCACTTCGTTGCTGGCACTTGAACCTACAAGTGTATGATTTGCAGTACTGACAATGAAATCCACCAGTCCATACTCTCCTAGCTTGATCTCCTTGGTGGTATAAATATGTTTACATTGAAGTTCAGAAGCCAAACTATATGGAGACTCCAATTCAACTGGTGTTAACACTTTCAATTGGCCAGTACTTGTACCTAATACCAAATTATCTTTGTACCAATTCACTGCCGTCACCTGGAATCCCAACTTGAATATCACCGCATTAGGATTTCCTTGGTACACTTCCGAAATAGTTATCTGCAACGAATCGGTCATATTGAGCTAATATTTATATTATACTCAAAAATAATAACTTCTTTCAACTCCTAAAGTAGTCCTCTGCTGAACTTCTCGTTCTATATTGGAAAATCATAACACTATGGTTGTGGTCACGTGCAGCACCGATTTGTAAACTCCAGGTTGACATTTACTATTATAGATTCGCAAGTATGACGACTATCAGTGATTCACCTACTGCCAGCAGGTTAAAATTGCTCAGTGGGATCTTGGGCGATTATTCTGGGATCTCAGAACCCTCGGACGAAAAACCTTTACCTCCATCTAAAGTGAAAGACGAGAAAGATGTGGTGGATAGTGACGAATATGAGACTGAGTTTCTCCATCAATGGGAACAGCTAGACCATCGCCTGGAGTTCCGGAGCTATTATGAAGCACAGAAAAAGAGTCTTAAGAATCTCCAGATACATCTTGATAAGTCTATGTACGTGGTGGATGAGTTGTTGGAGTATTTGACAGGGTTTGAGAAGAACTTGGGGGATTTGTCTACTCAGATGAACAATCTTAAAGTCCAGTCGGAACAATTGAACAGAGAACTACGATTGAATTCCAAGTTTGAGACTGAATTGATTCCGATCCTCACGGATATAATAATATCACCAGAGATCATCCATTCGATTATAACCGAGAAAGTCAGTGTGCTGTGGTGTGACAATATCAGTTACATCAATTTGAAGCTTGAGTTGTATTCAAGGTACCAGAAAGATCTTGAAGAGTACAATGCAACCGAGAAGAAACACGAGGGCGAGCCTAACCCTAACCATTTGACAAAGTACATGGATCAAATGAAACATATTGTAGATTTGTTGATAGTGAAAGCCACAGAGAAGATCAGAGACTTCATCATCAACAAGATCAAATTGATCCGGTACAGCAAGAACTTCAGTTTGCAAATTCTTCAGAAATCGTTGCTTCAGATGAAAGAAATATACCTGTTTATGTTGGTGCACAACGAACCACTTGCGTTGGAGCTCCGTCAAGCTTATGTCCTCACAGTGAAATGGTACTACTTCAAGAACTTTGGTAAGTACTTGTACTCGCTAGAAAAACTCAAGTTGTATCAGATCGACAACAACTACTTGCTTGGCAATTTAGACGGCACTGATCTCTTGGACCCTTCAAGACAGTCACGAACCACATCCACTTCTCTTGTCTCTTCGTGGCTCCGACCTTTTCAGGCAAACAACAGTCCCAGCACTTCTGCCAGTGCAGTGCGCAAAGCGTCGCCTGCCACAATCTTGTTCCATGATTATTTGGCAGCAAAAGACCGGCTTGATTTGTTGACAGGTGACGAGCCAACTGCATTGCCTGCTCAGATAGCTGAAACAAATCCCCTTACATATTGGCTCGAGGTACCTTTCAGATCGTTCAATCTTGCTGTTATCGACAACGGAAGCGTCGAGTATTTGTTCCTCAGTGAGTTTTTCCAGATCGATAATCCTGATGAACTTTCAAGAATCTTCCAGCAACTCTTCCAGACAGTGTTCCATATTGGAATCAACTACACCAAGACATACCTCACCAGCCCCGGCAACTACGACTTGTTCTCGATCCTAATGTGCATTAAAATATGTCAGATCTTCATATTCCGGCTCCAGCACCGCAAAATCCCGGTGATGGAAAACTATCTCTATCTCCAGATCACCACGCTCTGGCCCAAGTACCAGCTCATTGTCGACGCCAACTGCTCCAATCTCCGCAAAGTGCTTATCAAGAGCCACGCCTCCGAGAACTCGGCAGCGCCGCATCCTATCACCAACCAGTTTGCCACGCTTTTGGCGTCGCTTCTCCAGGTGGCTTCCATTGACACTCTGCATCCGTCGCTCTTAACCGAGGGACGCGAAGACGAGTCGCGCGCCGTGACACCGTTGGCCCAGGACTATCCTATATCCAAATCACATCAAAAGACCCCCGAACGGCTGCGTGCCAGCTCGGTGTCCAGTGTCGAGGTGCAGCACACAGAGCCGCTTTCGACCAGCATCATCCGGCTCCGCAACGAGTTTGAAAACGTCCTCAACAAACTCAGCGCCGCCGCCAGCAGCTCTGCCGCGGACAAAAATCATGCCCGCGAAACGTTTCTATATAATAACTATCTCCTATTGTACACGGTCATAGAGCGATGCGAGGGACCTGCAGCCGACGCCGAGAGAGACCACTTGAACCTCCTCATCAAGGCTTACAAACACAACTGAGCCCCAGCCAATGCCGACATCACTCTTCATCTATGCTGTCGTAGTCGTCATAGTACTCTTCTTCGTCACCGTTGTAAATGAAAAACTGGATGAAGATCACCACGTCCAACCCTAGCGTGCCCACGCTTCCCAAGAGCCAGCTGAGGTTGATGACGATGTATCTCCAGCTGACCCCGATGCAAAGAATACTGAGGACGTAGGTGAGGTTCCCCATGCAAGCAAAAAAGAAAAACATAAACGAGATCCCCTCGCAAGACTTACGGCGGTAATTGAGGAGGATCTGCGGGATCCGAGATCCCAAGTAGAACACTGCGCACAAGTACCCGAACACTTGGCCCCAGAAGTCAATCTCAACGTCATCGTAGTTGTCGTGGTTGTGTTCTGGCGGAGTGTTCTGGTCGTGTTTCAAAGCACGAATGTATGAGATATACCAGCCTCCAATTCCAGCCACAAGCACCAACGACACAAGGATTCCATTGAAGAACTCGGTCTTGAGCTTGGACTGTTCCTGTTTCTTGACAGGAGAGCTTAAGAGTGGATCGTCTTCACGGTCTTCTGCAGAAACCAAGATCTCGTCGAGCACGTCCTCAGAAAGTGGGTTTGCAGGAGACAAGTGAATAGGATCCACCCGTTCGTGGGTACCGTACATAAGACACTGAATAAGCAACACAATGTCGGCCAAAGTATAATATATAGCAAGAATCAACATGGTTGGAAGCACGTTCTGGAGAATCGCGCCAATGACATTAAAGATGTCTCCTATAAGCCATAACACCACAAACAAAAGCGAGAGTCCCTCAGCCGACTTGCGGTTGAAGTTCTCGTAAATTTGCGGTGCAAACACAATCACCCAGCAGGCAATGGAAATCGAACTAAACGTTAGTGAAATGAATCCCCGAAAAAAAGACCGTGCCTCTGCTTACCCTAAGATCCCGCTAACCGCTTGGGCGTTTAATTCAACTGGTGGTGGTGGAGCCATCGTCAATACTGTAATACAGTTAACGAAAAAATTTTCGACTACAAATGACTGAAACCTGAGCAGGCGATGGGATCCGCGTCACGTGGGCTGCAGTCTAACATGAAATGTACGGTTAGCGAGACGATGGGCGGTAGCAAATGCATTAGGGTAAGCCAGGGTTTAGGGGTAAGGATGTGTTGTGATCATGGGATGAGGTGAGATGTTGGGATGTGGGTTTGGGTTGGTTTAGGGATGTTGTTGGGTGGATGCGGGGTGTCTAAGGATGTATGGAGGTTGCAGGATGGGACTGGAGAAATATGTGGGTTAATGAAATGCGTTGGAGTCGGTTGGAAGGGGGTTGTTTGGAAAGGGGCTGGTTGGAAGTTGGCTGTTGGTGGATTGATTGGAATTGAGTGGTTTGGAAGTGAGTAGATCGAAAATCTGCTGTTGGTTTCTTTTGTTCATTTCTTTTGATTGTTTCTTTTGTTCGAGTAATGCATTAAGTTTGAAGTACGTACCTCGGCAACTGTTGTGGTTAGGGCAGAGGTTGTAGGAGTACATTACTGGAATATATTAGTTACAATCTGGTTGAATGTATAATGCTTCAAAGCATAAGAATGTGTAAATATTTACTAAATTAGAGAAACGTAATCAGGTATAGGATGTGCTTGGCTTGGAATTACATTATGGCACTGGAACACTGACTGTGCTCTGTGTGTCTGCCCGACAAACTACAGATCATCATTAAATTGGCAAATTATTAAAAGTATCGAAATTATCATAAATAAGCTTAAAAATTAGATAGACAAACAGCATTAATAACCAACTTGAAAAATCATCACAGACATTGACGATGGAAAACTGAGCAGGTAGGTGCACACTATTTTAGTCCCCATAGTATGGTGCTTGGTTCCTGATGTATAATAATAATTTCCATGCACATCCAAGCACTCAGTCTCCACCGATAATAATCTTTGTACGTAATAATATTAATTGATTAGTGTACCATAATATAATAATCTTCGTACTGACCATAATATAATTAATGAGGTTGTGTACCGGTCATCGTACGCTATCTAATCAATCAGCTTCCATATCTTTAAGGCTCAGACAAATCTGATGAACTTGTACTACTGTCGTAGCCAACTTGCTGAGCTCTGGTTTCACTGAGCCAAGGATCATTGATCAATTCTGCCGCAGTAGCTCTTTTCTCCGGACGCGACTCGAAACAACGAAGAAGGAAATTGACACCTGCAGGACTCAACTCTCCCTTCTCTGGAAGTTGAGGTTTGTTTCCAGTGGCAATATGGTACATAATAGCATATTCATTGTCCAACTTGGACCATGGTCTTCTACCAGTAGACATCTCTAAAACACAACATCCAAGAGCCCACACATCCGATGATCCAAGTACTTCGTTGCTCTTATTGGTGATACTTTCTGGCGACATGTACATTGGAGTACCAGTGATTCCTGTCTGGTTACCTTGAAGTGATCGTTCAGGGTTCATTGACTTGGTTCTGCCTGTCGAGGCAATCACTTTAGCTGCTCCAAAATCAACAAACTTGATCACTCCCACACGGTTCAACAAGATATTCTCTGGCTTGATGTCTCTGTGGGTGATATTGTTCTGGTGCAAATATGCAAGTCCTTCTACCATCTGGAACGTATACCATTGGATAAGTCGTTCGTCTGGGATCCTTCCATGCTCCAATAAATTAGCCAACGAACCTCCTTCGCAGTACTCCATAAACAAGTACACTTTATCACTGTGCACCTCCACTCCGCAGTAATGGACAATGTTAGGATGGTTCAACATCTCAAGTACTGTCATTTCTTCCTTGATGATTCCACCAATCTTTGTAACTGACTGGCTATTAGGGAATTTGACTTCTTTCACTGCCATCACATTTCCGCTTTCCAAATCGTTAGCCGTGTATACCGAACCAAAAGTTCCTCCTCCCAAATAGTCACCTTTCTGCCAGGTTGACGAGAACTTCTTGAAATATTTGGACAAGTATGTAAGGAACTTGTTCTCAGACAAGTCGTTGTCCAAAACTTTACCGATTGCTCTGTTCTGTCCTCGTTTCTTATCCAACTCACGATCAAGCTGGATGATCTTCTCACTCAACTCTGTGCTCTTGTCCTGAGCAATGGTACGGTCCTTCTGGATAACTGTTCGCTGCAACTTGGAAATCGACAACAACACTTTATCGGCTTTATTGGACCGTGCTCCCATGATATCAAAGTGAGAAATCAACAACGACAAACACCCAGCCACTTTCAATTTCAACACCGCAAACTGCTCGTCGTTCAAAAGAAGCACGTTGAACTTCTGGAACATCAACACCGCAAACTCCAATGCAGAAACACACCATCGGAACGTCTTCAGTTCAGTGGCAACGCAGTCGTCAACAATAACTTTGATCCATTCAATACTGAGCTGGATCATTAGTCCCACAAGCTCGCCTCTGTTGCTTGGCTCAAGCGATTTCAACGACTGCAAACTCGAGTCTCGCATAATGTAGAACAAGTTGTTGATGATTTCTAAGAACCCAAGATCCATCTTGTCTCGGGGAATAGAAGTTAGCACCTGGTCTTTGAGTCTCAAACCTTTCTCCACAAGTATAAAAGCCATCTTGTTGTAATACCTGTTGATCTTCAAGAACTCCTTCTGAACAAGAAGAATACTGCAGATCTTGTCGAGCTTCACGTTTTTGATGATATGCAACAACTGCCGGCTTGCCAAGTTGTCGCCTTCGTACCTCGTGCTCTCTTCCATCGTGAGCTTATCAAACAACTTGAGAGCATAATCGACTCGGTTTCTAGGTGACTGGATCTCTGGGTACAAATCTGCACTGGAGTCACTCTCGTCAACATAGTAAGTTTTCAAGTTGTTGATGAACTTCTTTCTTGAAGCTGCCAAGTTGAGCGACGAGCCTTGCGTCAAAAGAAGTGCATTACCATACTTGACAGAAACAAACTTAGGGAACGAATTCACCTTGTTCTCTTCCAACGATATGTTTCTCAATTTTCCTCCCCAGTTGATAGGTCTGGTGAACGAGAACACAAGCATGTACCCCACTTTGGAGTCAAACACCTCGTCTTCCTGGTAACTGTTCAATCCAAGAGGATCAGAGTTCATTCCAGACACTCCCTCGTTGCTGTAAGTGGAATCCATTGTGTCTGACTTCCGCAACAGCTTAGACTCTAAGTCATGCTCATTAGAGTCGCCCGTCAAATTCGTAGGGTTCTCTGGGGTGCTCTCTTTAGGACTGTTTGTGTCAATTGAAAGATCATCAGCAGAAGGTTTGGTGGTGTCACATCCAAGTTTGGATCCTTGAAGTATACCTAACACCTCAGAATCGGAGGCAGAAAGTAAATCGTCACTGATGAATGCATATATGATGTAGTTCTTCTTGCCATCAGGACGCTTTCCTGTACTGTACAACAAATCATGCAAATTGGAGTTGCCATTGATAGCCACCAACGCATGGTTGCGACGGTTCAAGAAATGCAACAACATTCTCGCGATCTGAATATCTTTGTTGTAGTTCAAATGGATGATCATGGCGTTCTGCACAGACCGTAAACTGCTGTTGACCAACTTGGTAAGTTGACGTTTCACACTGTTGTAGGCATCAAGAGTCGAGGTGTACCATCTGATAAACTTGATCTTGCTCTCCAACACAGGATTATCCAACTGATGATCAATGAAATTATGTAATCTGACCACCAACTGCGACGTCAAAAACAAGTAGTTCCGTGAGATTTTGAACGCCGAATTGATTCCTTCAATGAAATAACCCATATTCTTCAAGAACGGCCACTCTTTGGCCAAAAACTCTGCCTCTTTGAACGTAGTGAAAGTGTAATCGTTCCTGGAACTGTCGAGCAATTTCCGATGGAACAACACCAACAAGTACTCAAGGAAATCGATGATGGTCTGGTCAGCCTCGTCAAAGTTGACGTTCAACTGTTTTGGCGAGACGTCGGTCAAACCGTCCAAGAACTTGGTGAAATTGTCTTTGATTTGGAAGTAAAGCTTGATGATAACCTTGAAATCAAAAATCGTCTGGTCGATTCCCATCAATGTCTGTCTGGTTATATTCTTAGCATACGACAATCTTTTCTTCGCAACCTCGATGATCAAATTGAACGGGAACCGAATCAACTCTCCCAAGACATTCAAGAACGACGGAAGTTGCATTTCTTCAAAGATATGCTTATACATCAACTGCGACTCTTTTGCTTTCTTGCTCCAAGGATGGACCACGGCAAAGATTTTCCGCTGGAACGTCTCCCCTAAGCT
Organism: Saccharomycopsis guyanensis; assembly: GCA_030578595.1. Taxonomy (NCBI): domain Eukaryota; kingdom Fungi; phylum Ascomycota; class Saccharomycetes; order Ascoideales; family Saccharomycopsidaceae; genus Saccharomycopsis; species Saccharomycopsis guyanensis. The sequence continues at coordinate 624,444 of JAJMSQ010000003.1, forward strand.
CTTTTCTGTCAAAGTGCTGTCGGCAATAAGAGCCGGGTCCAACTCTTCCACATCAATAAACTGGAAATACTCTTCGGTGTTCATGAGTCCCTCGTTCTCCTCTTCATAGAGTTCCAACTCTGGCTGTTCGCTTATTGGCGAATCGAGATCGTCTTTGGTCAGGTACTTGTTGACAGGAACATCAAGTTTGTTTCGTTGGCCGTCGTCAGTGTCGTCACATCCAGTTTCGCTGTCTTTATCCGAAGTTCTACAGTCTTCAAACTGGCTATTATAACGAGAAAGTGACGAGTTCAGTGACGGTGTCGTTTGAAGATCCTGAGAATCTTGTCGGGAAGCAGAAGGCCGAGGAGACTGGGCACTGCTTTCACCAGAACGTCTGAACTTCGAGATCAAGATATCTTTCTCGGAATAAAGAGCTTTGATGATATTTCTCCAGCTCACAAGGGCATCCAACCGCTGCTCGAACTCCTTGGACTTCAAGACAGGTTTGGCAATATTCATTTCTTCGTGGGTCATCCAAAGCTGCTCACAGTTATCAAATTTGTCCAACAACTTCCCTGTGACTTTGCAAGCGTCCTTGTACAACAACGACTCCAAAATATGCTGCTGGTGACTGGACAACGTGAAATAGCTCTGGTAGTCTTCTTGGTCAAGAACATCAGGTGAGATGTCAGACACTTCGAACCGGATGAGATCCAAATAGAATTTCTTCTCCACTAGTTCGTGATCGTACTTGAACGTCATGATCTCTTCGATCACTTCGTTCATCAAACTTCTACTGTAGCTGAGAATCTGTTTCTGTTCCAACAAGTCCCGGTTGTACTGTTTGGCTTTCAACGAGAGCCAGAGGTTTTCTTTGTAGTGGTTTCTGAAGTAGCTCGACAAATAAGCTTCAGTGCCATGAGCATTGACGATGTTGGGACTCTCTTCATTAGGACCGTAGTTCAACTTCTTCATCATTTTGTTTTTCTCGGCAGCAACAATGTCACCGTTCACCACCAAACTCAACATGATCTGCCACTCAAATCTCTCAAGGAACGTCTGATCTTTCAACAACTCCGGTGTGAGTCGCGGTTTGATCAACGGATAAATGATAGTGTCGTCGATCCGGAACGTCTCATGGAGTTTATCAGGAGACACTCTGGCAAGCTCTGTGGCATAAGTGATAGCATTTATATCGTCGTCGTCGACTTCTACGTCAGCATCCACAGCAGCATCACCAAATATTTTCGTAAACTCGTTGTCTTCGTCCTCGAGCATTGTTGCCGGCTGCAGAATCGAGCCACGAGCAATCGGATTGGAAGGCGACACCAACTCGTCGTTCCGGGCGTCGTTGATCATATCCACTGGATGCGTATCAGGTAATTTATACCCTGAGGTGGTCATGATAAAGTTCGGGTCGACTTCCGTGGGAGAAATCAACTCGTCGTCGTCAAACGAAGGCGGTCTTGCTATCCCCGGAGACACACTGAACTTGCTACGAGGATGAACACTCATCAACTGCTCCTCTTCCAAGACTTCGCCCTGGTCCTCTAATTCCAGATCATCGAACCGAGACTCCGAGTCGGACCCCTCAGAGTCCGACACCACTGTGTCGAGGGTGTTGTACTTGTTATCAATCGCCTTGGTGCTGTAGTCGTCGATGAAGTCGTTGTTCATTTTCTTGATGTAGGCTTTCTCCTGGACCTTGTATCTGCTACGCTGCTGGTCGGACTTGAGTTTCTGGGCCGTGGACATCGAGTTTGTGAGGTTGGAATGATGGTGCACTGCAGAAGAGAACCCAGGACCTATGCTGATGGACGCCGACGGTGACGAAGGTGACGAGATATTATGTATATGGCCAGGGCTTGTGGACTGCGAGCTCGACGGCGACGTGCCTGATTTCCGCGTAGGATACCGGTTGAACGAGTTCTTGCGCAACACATCGGTCTGGATACTAGGGTATCGCTGCAGTTGTGCGCTGCCTTGTAGATAAGTTCCCGAGGTTACCGGAGGTTTTGAGGACGCCACGACGTTGGCAGTGCCGCCGCTGGTCATCTTGGAGAACGTGCCGAACTTCGGGCTCTGTGGGTTCGACAAACTCTGGGATCTGATCAACGGTGGCTTGGTATCTATATGGGACAACTTCGAGATGGCATTCACGTCGCCAAGGTCTTTCTTCACACCACTGGGATGGCCCGGGTCCTTGCTGCTGTCGCCGGGATTCGTACCCATGGTTATTTATTGTTGCTGGTGTTCTGGGTAGCTGGGGTGGACTGCTGCTCCAAATCTGCAGTAAAGGAACTGGGTCTTGATATCGCACCAACCCCGATTTAAATAACCCGCGCCCAAGAGCTCTGACAGTGATAACTAGGACCGGGGCGTGCTGGCGCTGCGCTGTGCTGTTTCCAAAGTGCTCGGTTTATATATAGCACTGGAATCCAGGTAGACCAACTGGGGAATCTCAACGTCTGGGGCAATCAACAGAAGGAGAATAGACAGAGGTCAAGACTCGAGCGGTGTTACCCGGGGCAAGCGTTGAGATTGGCATCTGGAAGTGGCTTTTTTAGATTTGATCATCTGCCAATATTTTTTGGCTGCTGTTTTTCTGGCAATGGTCACATGACCTCATCTCTGAAATTTTTTCTATTTCTCTCTAATGCTGTGATCGCTTAGTGATACAATACAAGTACAATGTCCACGATTCTACCGCCACCGAGTAAGAAACAAAAGAAAGAGTTGCAAAGTCTTAATACTCCCAATGTCAATGTTGGTGAGGCAAAGCCTGTGGTGAATGTTACTATCAATTTCAAGTCGGGAGAGACTGGTGATTTGACTGGTGGAAGTATTCGAGTGCCTAGTAATATCAGTCCTAAACAGCTTGAGCAATTATTGAACCAGTTAAAACAAGAGTCGGATGATCCTGTGCCGTATGAGTTTTCTGTTCTTTCAAATGACGATACCCCAATAGATATAGTACATAATTTGCATGACAATGTGATAGCCCCAGGGTTGAAGACCACCGAGGATCTTTTCACTATCGTCTACAGACCACAAGCAGTGTTCAAAGTAAAACCTGTGACGCGGTCGTCGTTTGCAGTGGCAGGTCATGGGGCCACGATTCTTGCTGCTAAGTTCTCTCCGGTGAGTTCTTCTAGAATGGTCAGTGGGTCTGGAGATTCCACTGCAAAGATATGGGACTGTGACACTCAGACTCCTTACCGAACTCTTAATGGACACAGCAACTGGGTTCTTACTGCAGAGTATTCTCCTGATGGCAAGTATATTGCTACTGGGTCCATGGACAACACCGTGAAAATATGGAATGCTGACACCGGTGAGTTGTTTGGCACCTTGGCAGGTCATTCCAAGTGGATCACCAGTATCAGTTGGAAACCACTTCATCTCTGTGACGACGAGAACCTTATGCTTTGCACTGGGTCCAAGGATGCCACGGCAAAGATCTGGAACGTGTCAACTAGAGCCTGTGTGGCTACACTTCTGGGCCATAAACTGTCTGTTTCTTGTGTGAAATGGAGTGGGTTCAACAAGATATACACCACTTCTCATGACAAAACTATCATGATGTGGGATGCCAAGGATGGTACTTGCATTAAAACTCTCAAGAGCCATGCACATTGGATCAACCATTGTTCTCTTTCAACAGATTACTTGTTGCGTAAGGGACCTTATGATTACAATGAGACTGAGAACAAGAAGATCTACAAACTTTCTCTCAAGGAGAAAATCGCTCTTGCAAAAGAAAAGTTCAATGTTAAACAGGAACGTATGGTTACTGGAAGTGACGATTTCACTATGTATTTGTGGGATCCTTTGAATCTGGTTAAACCACTTGCTAGAATGCATGGTCATCAGAAACTCGTCAACCATGTGGCGTACTCGCCTGACGGAAGACATATCGTTTCTGCCTCGTTTGACAATTCCATTAAACTTTGGGACGGAGTCGGTGGTAAGTTTCTTGGAACGTTCAGAGGACATGTGGGTCCAGTGTACCAAGTGTGTTGGAGTAGTGACAATCGGTTGTTGGTAAGTGGATCGAAAGACACTACCTTGAAAGTCTGGGACACAAAAACGAAGAAGTTGTCGGTGGACTTGCCTGGACACAAGGATGAAGTGTATGTGATTGATTGGAGTACAGATGGTAAGAGAGTTGTCAGTGGAGGGAAGGACAAGATGATCAGAATATGGACTCATTAGGGGGTGACTTCAAGCATAGACTATTGATTTTTTCTAGATGTTTCCAATATTGAGTTTTGGCATACTATCATGTTTAATTAGTTCTAATAGAATTCCATAATTGAAAATTCATTGGCATTGTGTTTTGAACTACTTGATTTGTCTGAAGCTGAAGTGAACCTTCCATGTTGAAGCAGACGCAATGGTCTTGTTTCCGGGTAACCCATGAAATACACTCCCGGTTTCAATCGATGCTGAATCGACCAGACTCAATCATCTGACATCTTTAAGTATGGAAAAGTTCACAAACTGGAGAGATCCTGGAACTGGGATATCGCCTTTTATGCCAATCCCAGACCCTGATAGAGGTCGTCCAATAATCAAAGCATTGAAATTGGTAGCAGCTCTACCATTGATACTTGTTAGATCAGTATTGCTTCTTGTCAGTGGATTATTGTTAGTGGTGACTCCTATAGAAGCAGTCAAGAGACTTATTATTGGTTTTATTCTTAACTTTTTGTTCAGTTTCAACTTCACTACGCTGAATCTTGTTGATGTTTCTGTTGAAGGCGTGAAACGAACAAACTACAAAGGAGTGCAAGCCAACTTCCCACAACGAGGTGATGCATGTATAGCCAACTACACCTCACCTTTGGATGCGCTAGTATGTTACTTGCTTGGAAGTCTGCCGGTTTTCCTTGTTGTTGATCTGCGAGGAAAAGTTGTCGAGTGGTCGTTGTGGCAGTTTTTTTTCAACACCAACAGTGCACCACAGTTGGCTGCCAGTGCCTCTAACTCGTCATACAAACACAACACCGTGTTTATCTTTCCCGAAGGCACGCCTTCGAACGGCAAATCGTTGTTGCCGTTCAACATTCCGGATCTTGATTTGTCTAAACACAGACTTAAGCTTTTAACTCTTAAGGTTACTCCAGCAACACTCACCACACCAGTTCCTCAAAAGTGGTACCTTATATCACTCTTGAAGAACCTTAGTTTGAGGTTTAGAGTTAGGATCGCGTTGGTGGAAGGACATCCTAGCTACGACCAACTCAGAACAAAGGCCAGTGACATTAGTAGACTCCGGCTTGTTGGTAAAGAACTAGACTGTGACAGCAAGACCAAATTCATCCAGGCGTTCAACCATTAGAGGAAATCGATCCACGTACCTATGCAGGTCCATGCAGCAGCATCGATCGCACCTTCAAAATGGTTCGCAAAAAACATCACTTCGTGAACCATCCGTGTCGATGGTACATACTGTCTCACACGACACGGTGTGGAATATCAGACAGAGCCACTGATTGTCGACGATCTGAATACCTTCCTAAGGGTTCTGGGCCTTGCTGGTGATACATGGAGTATGATTTGTTTGTGTTTTTGTCATACCGACTGAGTATTCACAATGTATGTCAGTTGGATTGAAATCTGTCGGTTCCTCAAAGATTTCACTGCTGGATTGCAACCAAATCAACATACAACAACCCCACGTCAAACTAAATAATAAATCAATGTTCTGAGACTTACACGGAAATCATATTGACTGAATCTCGCCCCAAAAATCGCCTTTTCAGTATGGACTGGGTCGTCCGTCCTCACCACAGCCTAGGTAAAAGGCCGGGTAACCAACGGGCGTACCCAAGAAAGAACACCACATCCGTTTTTTTTTGTTTCAGTGGATGCCTTGGATAGACGATGCCTTTGTGTGGTTCAGACAAAAAGCCTGGTAAGTTATTGGACAGAGGCACAGGATTGCGAGATTGAGTCAGGGAAACTAACACGTCAGTGCAGCGGAAGATTGTGATTTTGGGAGATGGTGCCTGCGGTAAGACTTCGCTCTTGAACGTGTTTACCAGAGGGTACTTCCCACAAGTGTACGAGCCGACGGTGTTTGAAAACTACGTGCACGACATCTTTGTGGACAACCAAGCGGTGCAAATATCGCTCTGGGACACTGCGGGGCAAGAGGAGTTTGACCAGTTGCGGTCGCTCAGTTACATGGACACCCACACAATAATGCTTTGTTTCTCGGTCGACTCTCCAGACTCGTTGGAGAACGTAGAAAGCAAGTGGATCCAGGAGATCAACGAGCACTGCGAGGGCGTGACTCTTGTGTTGGTGGCCTTGAAGTGCGATCTTAGAAACAACGAGGACGGCGAGGTCAACACCAAGAAGTCGTTGATTTCCTACAACGAGGGCTTGGCAGTGGCCAAGAAAATCGGAGCCTTGAAGTACTTGGAGTGTTCGGCCAAGAAGAACCGTGGAGTCAACGAGGCATTCACTGAGGCTGCCAGATGTGCACTCACTGCTAAGCCGAAGGGAGCAGTCGAGGAGCCTACCGACGAGAAAAGCGGCTGTGTGATCTGTTGAGGTTTGTTTGTTTGTCCGTTGATAGTTTTGTCTATTTGTTAATGCTAAGAGGGAAGTTTTGTTCAACATAGAAAAGTTCATAAGTAATACATTAATTGTTTTGAGTTAGGTGAGTAGAACACAGGACATAGAAAGGTACTAAACATAGAGTGACAGTAAGCATAGAGTGACAGAAAACATAGAGTGACAGTAAACGTAGAGTGACAGTAAATAGTGAGTCACATTCAACATAGTGTAGAACTAGATATTATAATAATCAGTTACCAACTTTTAATATTCATGCTTCCCTACACATTAACAACTCTTAATATATTTCTACCTTATATGACATGCTTTTCAATGCATTATGTATACCTGACACTTTTATGCTTTGTGGCTTTGGAGAATAAGCTGTACAATTGCTGAACATGAGGTGGCGTTGACCTTGCAAAAAAATTATGATTGTTTGCAAGTCAATGGCCATGATTTGGATCTAGACATCATTCCAAGATCATGGAAAGAGTTTGGTTCAGAATGTATGCAGTACTCTTCAAAGACAATTAGATTTAACTGGTTCCTCAACTTCAATTTCTCAGAAACTCGCCTTGATCAAACATATTCTCAAGATACATACTTGGAACAGTTTTTCTTGCCGACCCAGTCGTTGCATTTGCTTTAGCTGGCTGAGAAATCTCTGAGCCTCCAAACTCGCTCTCAAGAAGGTTCAGCACCGAGTTGGAACGAGAATGGCCGCCATAAATACCTGATCTATGTTTCTGCAACAACTCGTTTGTCGGCGAGATGAACATGTTTTTCGCGTCAAACGATTTCCGGGACTGCATTCCAAACCCGGTTGTTGTCGTTAGCATACTGTTGTTGGTCTTGCTTGGAGTCAAGAACGGATCATTGATCGAGGTCTTTGTTGGCGAGTTGTTCAACACAGAGTTGTCCGAGTACGTGTTGTAGAACGGGTTGTAGTTTGTGCTGTTGTTCATTTCCTTGTACTTGGAGAAATCGTCCTTTGGGTTCAGCACAAACAACCCACTGCTGTTTGCGTTTCTTCTGTTGATCCAGCTAGTAAGGAATCCTACAAGAAGCACCACCACGATCGCAAACGCCATGATGCTGCCAATAGCAATAAACACCGTGCCTGACGGGTGTGTTTCTCGGTTGATGTACGGGTTGTTTGAGTTGGGAGGCACCGAGATCGACGGTGTTGTGTAGGAAGATGACGAAGACGAGAGAGTAGGAAGCGAGCCCAGTGACGTCGAAGAAGACAACGACGAGAGTTTTTCAGAAGTGCTCGAGGACGACAACGACGACATTTTAGAAGAAGACGATGATTCAGAGCTCGAGGATTTGGACGAGGAGCTTGTTGATGACGTTGACGATGAGGAACTCGACAGGCTAGACGACTCAGTTGTGGATGATTCAGAACTGGACAGATCAGAGCTGGACAGCGTCGTCAGAGACAGCAGCGACGACGTGGTGGCTCTTTTGAATATCCCGCTGTCATCGATTTCGAGCTCCAAATATTTTCCGATCTGGTATTTAGGCATTTTCGTCAGATACTAGACACTCGGGGCAAAAGTTTTCGGTAGAAAAGAAAACACTCCAAAAATAGAAAAACATAAACCAATCACGTTTGTGGGCCAAGACAAATTCAGGAATGTCTACCTTCAGACACCAGTACTGTCGTAAATTGAATATTCGAGCAGCGAAATAGACTGCAAATATACCAGAGACATCGGGATATATATTTAGATAGTCGAGCCAGGCGGAGTTTGCAAACTGCCGTGGGTGGTAGAATGGACCAGGATCAAATGCATGGCCGGACAGTTATTGTTTATGTTGAAATGGATGGAACAAAACAATGGGTTGAAGTGTTAAAGTTTGGAGGATGGTTGAGTTAATGGGAGGGTCGGAGAACTGGTAAGCTGGACGGAGTTAGAAAGAAAAAGGCGTAGCTGAGGTAGTGAGTGGTGTTGTTGGGGAGATGTTGGAAGCAATGTGGGGCTGGTCTAAGATATGTCTTGCATTATCCTTGCAAGGGTGTGATATTTTGGAAAGACCAGGGGAACAAATGTAGGTGTTAGTCGGGGCTTTGGATGTGGGGGTTACGTAGTTTGAAAATGGACATGTAATGGGAAACGGGGTGGAATGAAGAAGGGAGAAAGAATTAGAAGAGTGGATAGAATGTAATGAGAATAGGAAGTAAGCAGAGAAGTAAGTCAGACAGTAGAGAAGAAAACAATAGATGTTTGGAGAGTAACGGCAGGACTACAGGCGGAACACAAATGGAGTACAGGCGGGTAGTAAGTGGTGCATGGGCGGCTTATTAGACAGGGGACGCGGTGAATTCTGGGGCTTTGTGGGCGGCTTTGCTTATGTATGGGGACCCTAGCAAATACACTGCTTTGTAACGAGGAGCCTAAAAAGGTTGTAGCAATGGGAGGTGGAAACAGCTGTGTAAACAGATCTTTGTTTGAAGGAGGTGGCCAATGTCTGCGTCAGTTACCAATGACTGGTTGTAGCTTGTAGCATTTTTCTATGTGTGCCAAGCAGCTTTTGCAAACACCAATGTTTGAGTTCACTATGGTTTTTGAGTTCAGAAGCCAAGTTTTGTAAATACGAGTTTGAGTTAATATTTTCGAAGTTACAACCGGATTCGGTTCGCGGGATCAAAATTCACAGACACAGTTACAAATTAGAAACAGAGAATATGAGTTAGGATCAAGTGCCCAGGGTCTAAAGCAGGAACAAATACCCAAGGCAGTGGAAAGCATGCTGACAACCACCATCGATACAAGATCACTCCACAAAACTGTATCTGTTTGTAATGTTCAAATTGCTTACTCTCTTTCAAACAACCAGAGAAAATAACCCTTCTGCTTTTGATGTCTGTGACAGTATATGCAGCTGGAAGATTGTTCTACAAGACTGCAGCTAAGCCCGATCCTCACTCTAGTACTGTGAAGTAATCACAAAGTTACAAGTAGAAAGAAGAAATCAAGGCTTAGAAAAATTGCTAAGTCGCATGTAATAAAGCTCAAGAGACTAATCTCATTTAGGAAATGATGGCGTAGTTAAGAGAGACAGAATTACCAGAACTAATCGATGGATAGAGAACCATCAAGTTCCCAGCCCTGAAAGATTCTCATGCATATTGATGATTTCTGTAGATCTCAACCTATGTTTCAAGTATCAACCACTATGAAACAGAGCAAGCAAACAACTACAATGGAATAAATTGAATAACGCGTTAAGAATTTGTAACGGCTAAAAACAGAGGCTAAACAAGTTGGTTAATGAATAAACCATTGGGCGACAAAACTTTGGAGTCTGAACGAAATAGAATTAGAGGCTGATGCGTCGAGGCATCGCCTGTGGGCTGCCGGCAGCCATAAATGCGAGGAGGTGTGTAGAACCAAATCCTTACATCTCATCATGGATGGATCTTCTAGCGTTCTGGATTTGCTCGATAGCAGCACGAGGAATTGGTCTGGCTTCAGTAGCAGCAATGGCCAAGACGAGAGCAGAGACAATAGTGGAGAATTGCATTGTTGAAGATTGGAAGTGAGTGTGAATTAAGAGAGTGTGAAGTTTGTAGTGATCGAAGAGTGGATCGAGCTGTGAAAGTAGAGTGTTGATTGTTGATGAGAGAAAAAAAGGATTCTACACTGGCAGTGGCCGGAGGTTTATATAATGTTCAGAGATGGATTCTGTGGATCCAGGACACCTGCATGCGTCAATCCATTTTTTTTCTCAAACTGCTCCTGAGTTCTGGGACCTGGCTAAGCTGCACAGTTGCATTGTGCCACGATTTCTTTACAATCCTCCAGATTATATCCATGGAAAGTGAAACGTTAGAGGAATTTGATTTGCCGGAACTTGGCGAGGACTCCGAGGAATATGGAACATCCGAGCCCAGCTTGAAACAGACACTGTGTGTGGTGGACCAGTTGGTCGAAGACACTCCTATTGCCCAAAACAAGATCCACTACGTGCCCCCACTCAATTTCGCAGTGGTTGAGAACGGGGTGTACCGCTCGGGCCACCCCATCCCCATCAACTTTGAGTTTTTGTCTCGTCTCAGTCTCAAGACAATCATTTACTTGGGTGAGAAAGAGGACCAATACCAGTACTACGGCTGGGTGAAACTGTCGGGTATCAAGTTCCATTACATCAAAACAGAAGCAACCTCGGAGCCATTTGTCGACAATCACCCGGAGTCCATGATCAAGGCTCTCCAGCTTATCTTGGATAGACGCAATTTCCCAATTTTGATCCATTCCAACAAAGGCAAGCATCGGGTGGGAGTGCTAGTGGGTATTATGAGAAAGTTGTTACAGGGCTGGAGTCTAAGTGGAATATTCCATGAATACGTCAAGTTTGCAGGTGGGAAAGGTGAGGCTGATTTGGAGTTCATAGAGATTTTCAACCACCAGATAAAATATCAGCTACAGTACAAGCCCGCATTCGTTATAGGGTGAGTGGTCGCTGCATTAGCTTACCCAAATTTGAGACTGCTATATTATCTTAGGGGCGAAAAGCAAGTTACCATACCCAAGCACTCTACTAGTGTGATGGGCCGCCCATCCTGACACAACAACCACTCTACAATGAAACTCTCACAATACAATCCTCTCACATTACCAGTCTACGGCTGGTGTAATTAACGTATCTGTGTGACGTTACGTGCACTTCCACACACCACTCGTGGACTTCCACACACCACGCATCCTTACACCCTGGATAGGTATACTTCCGAACACCATCGCACTTCCATACACCAACCACCACGCATCCTTACACCTACCCACCACTGCACTTCCGAGCACCACTCGTACACTTCCAAACACCACCCTCAACTTCCATACACCACGTGCCTCCACCACACTTGGTGCCTCAAGCCACACCTGGTGACGACTCACAAGCAAGTGCTGCTAGTGCGAACCAATTGTTTGTTTACAGGTGACTTTTTGTTTACAAGTTGGCAGTTGTTGCGCGCGTCATTCATGTCCAACAATTTGCTGGGTTCCTAGTTACCCCTCATGGGTGGGTCTGACCGTGGCCCGGTCCAAAGCTGGGGTGTAGGTCAGCCAAACCTGGGGTAGGGTGAGAGTCGCCCCGAGGCTGGAAAAGGGTGAGCCTTGAGGTGTAGAAACAGTAGTTAGGAATAATACAGGCTATGGCCTAATGTCATATGTATTCAACTATTAACATCGACACGCTTAAGCAGCGAACGACAAGCTGAAACCAATCTTGTGGACTGGTTCAGCCAATCGGAGAGCGTCGAAAGCAGCACCAATACCCAAGGTGACGCCTGGTCTCAAGACTTGCGAGTAGGACACGGCAGCCAATCCGGAGTCGGCCAATTTGGCCTTGACGAACGAGGTTGGGTCCAACAAGTACTTGGTAGCAAACTCAATGCCGACTGGCTTGGAGCCTCCGTTTGGAGTGTTGACGTCGTAGGTGGCCTTGGCACCGGCCTCAACAAATGGACTGATCTTGTGGAAGTAAGAGGCAGTGAAGATGCTGAAGTTCTTGGAACCAGTAACGGACACGGCGTAGATTGGGTGGATGTACCCAACCGATCCGGCCAATCTGGTGACCTTACCACTGCTGATGTCGTAGCCGACCTCAGATCCAGCAACGTAACCCTCATGGCCGACAGTGAAGTCACCAGCAAAGGTTGGGCCCTTCAACAAGTCGAAGAAGGCTCTTCCGTTGACCTTTGGCTGCGAGAAGTACAAGTTCAACTTGGCACCCTTTGGCCCGTTTGGAATGACAGAGGTCAACAACTCGGCCTTCAACCCTGGGGACAACAAGTCCAAGAGCTCCAACTTGGTGTCCAATGCGTTGGCGGTGTTCCAGCCCTGGGTCAAGGTCAATCCCGAGGCCTTGTCGGCGTACTTGGTCTCGACGTTGGCGGAGATCGAGTCGTCTTTGGCAGTCTTCCCCTTGAAGGTGAAGGCGACCCCATTAGGAGCCACGGTCTTGACGTCGATGGCGGCCTTGGACAAGTGGTAGAAGTCCTTGTTCAACAAGCCGTTGACGTTCTTAGAGATATCTGGAAAGGTTGGAGGAATTGACATTGCGAATGTTCAGTGGGATAACTGGGGTAGAGAAAAACAAATCCACTCGACTCGGTTTTGTTGGACAACACCGCATCCCACGTGACCGCACGCCTGCCCCACGTTTTCCGGGCTGCACCTGGTCACTTGCTGAGCCGGGTTCTGTTTACCTTTGTTGCGAACCGGAGCGAATTGATGGTTTCGCTGAGGTGGTGGTTGTCCGGGGAGATGTTGACGAACATGAGGGTCTTGGAGTTGCCCGAGAGCGAGTGCTGTAGAAGGTAAGTCAACTTGCTGTTGCGGAACGGCACATGCAGGTTCGATCGAGACCCCAACGAGTAGATCACGTCTCCAAGACAGCTGAGCGACTTGTTGATGGCCTGGGTTTCTTTGAGTCTGGAGCCGGTGACCTGTGAGTGTGACAACCTCTCGCTACCTGCAAGGTCGATGAGATTGAGCACCCCGCTGCAGCGGGCAGTACCGTTGTGACCTTCGATCAAGATCCGGATGATGGTGTGCGACCGTGAACTCTGGTTGTTGGCCTTGGTGGCAGCCACAGACTTGTTACTGTTGACCTGCTGTAGCAATTGGTCCACCATTGCACTGGACTCGAGCTGCACCGTGGTCATGTCGGTGACTGTAGTGGTCCCGTCCACATGTCTCACCTCGTGCTTCTTTTTGTCTCTTGTAAGCAAGTCGTTGATGGTTTCATTGTAGATCTCCATGAACTGGCCTGCAAACTGGTACTGCCAGCCTTTGGTCCGTGAGTGCTCGAACAACTGCCTTATCGCACGGGGGATCATCCCTGTGTCCGGAGAACTCATGGTGTACGTCTTCCCCGACCCCGTTTGCCCGTAGGCAAACACACATACGTTGTACCCGTCAAGCGCACTCTGCACCAATTGTGAGATTTCTTCATAGATCTCGGAGTTGCTGGTGTGCGGCTGGAACACCTTGTCGAAACTGAAATGCGCGTTCTTCTGTTTCAAGAGAATCTCACATCCTTCCTCGTACTGGTCTGGAAACTCCACTGCCACTGGGTCTTCTTTTGCTGTAGCAGGCCGCATTCGACAGTACACTCGAATATTACCTTTCAAATCTTGAAGTCTGTTATGCAACTTACGACGCCGTATTTCTCCGTCAATCACTTTCTGAACCATTGCTTCTGTCTCTCTATTGGTCCATTCAATGTACTGTTGGATCTCCACCATCCGTTGACCCTTGGCACTCAACTCGCTGTGTAACTCGTCGATGTCTCGTCTCAATCCCAAAGCCAGATCCTCCAATTCCCGTGAAAGATGCTGGTACTTTGCTAGCTGGATATTGATCTGGCCCTCTTTAATACTGTTACTTTTCAAGTTTCGTTCTATCTTCTTGATTTCTTGAGTAGTACTGGATATCTCTGCATCAGCCTCATGCATTTTCCTTTTTAATTCAGCCTTCTGGCCCTCGTTGGTTTCGTTTAATCGTCGCTGTGCGTCTCTAAACTCAGAGTCTATTTGTTTAAGTCCTGCTTCTAGCACGTTTCCTAACCCTGCAAGCTTACTCTGTTTCAACTCCAATTCCTGTCTGAGCTCGTCTCTTTGCAACTCATACTTTGGATCATGTTGTTTCAATACTTCCCCATACTCTTTCTCCATTTGAAACACCGCCTGCTGTTTCCCAGACTCAAGTTCCTCAACTTCCAACTGGTAGTTCAGTAACAACTCCTGGTGTTTCAACTGCCCCAACTCTTGCATCAGAGCAAGCTGGTCCTCGACGTTCCTGACCCTCTGCTGACTCTCTAGTAGCTTGTCCTCCATCATCTGGAACTCTAGATCAGTCTCCTGTTTCTGATTCGTCAACACCATCACATTACGCTTCAACTCACTCAACTCTTTGCCTCGGACCTCGCACTCTTTCTTCAATTTCTGTAACTCCAACCGTTTTTCTAACGTCACTTCACCACCTTCCGTATCGTTAAAATCATTTGTTTTCTGCTCAATATTCAATGACACGCTTCTACCTGTCTTCTTAGCCACAGGGATTCCTGAGTGCGATCTCTTTATCGACACTGTCGGTTCATTGACACTCCGTTCAGTTAGAACCCCAAAACTCTTCACCGAGGCCAACCGAGGGATTTTCGACTGGTTTGTCATCTCTGGAGGGCGTGGATTTAGACACGGATGTCAAATATCTGTACTGTTTATCTGGCGTAATCTGATATAAACAAAACCGGTCAGCTGCAGGTTGTGGTTGAAAAAATTTCATGCAGGCGGGATGAGCTACAAATCTTTTTGACCACAAACTACAGGTATCAAACACAATGGCTAAACAAAATAAGAGTGCTGGAAAAGCCAAGAAGTTGGCTAAACCAGTCAGCAAGAAAGAAAGCAGTGAAAGTGAAGTCAGCGAAAGCGAAATCAGTGAGAACGAACAGAGTGGAGTGAGTGAAAGTGAAGCAAGTGATGAAGAACAGAATGAGACCGACGACAGTGAAAGAGAAGAAGATAGCGAAAGAGAAGACAGTGGTAGCGACAGTGATAGTGTAGATACCGATGATGAATTGCCTAGAATGAAGAAGAAACACAAGAAGAGCGACGACGGTAGTGAGACGTTCTCTACTGCCTTGAACTCGATCCTTGGGTCTCACCTTAAAGCTTATGACAGAAAAGATCCTATACTTGCAAGACAGAAAAAGCGGATCTTGAAACAGAAAGAAGATGAAAAGCTTGAGTTGAAAGCAAGACGGTTGATAAATATTGAGAAAAAGGCATTGAATGAGAAATCCCGAGTGAAAGATCTTCTTCCTTCAGCAGACTCGGACGCAAGAAGCCAGTTGGAGTACGAGAGAAAATTGAAGAAAACAGCTCAAAGAGGAGTGATCAAATTGTTTAATGCAGTTCTTCAGACTCAGATTCAAACGAATAAAGAGGTCAGCAAGGAAGATAAGTTGAGTGATAGCAAGAAAGAGGTACTTTCCAATGAGATTTCCAAAGAGAAGTTTTTCGATATGGTTAAGGCCGCAAAGTGAGGGTGCCAATGGGAAGCTGGCAAAGCACCCGAAGAATCAGGGGTTAATCTGTTTTGTTGTTGCTTGAACGCCTTTGGGGCTTGACTGAGAATCAGAGTTGTGCTGGCCAAAGCTGAAGTATTGCTTAGTTGACTTATTAGAAATGGTCAGAAACTTCCTTAAGTTCAAACTAGATTGCTTGCACCAAGGCATTCTTCTACTTCTAAGAACGATCCCTCTTGTATAGTACATTGAAGCATTTTTTATCTCATTGATCATTACGTAGTATACCAAAACTTAGTACAACCAGTCATAGAGTGATAGATCAATCGTTCAGATACTAGCCCCTCACACCCCCAAATGTAATACATATTATACATTAACTATATGCCACTATATTTACAGAATTACTCACTTATGCTGATCATGCTCCTCTAAACTCTTTCTAGTTTCCTCGACTTGCTTCTCGAAATCCTCCTGCAAAAACTTCTGCAACCGTCTGATAGCCCAGTTCTTACCTATGAACTTAACCTCCGGTGCGCTCAGACCTTCACTGAGAGTGAAATCTTTCCAAAACTCAGGGCTTTTAAACCGAGGGTCTTCTGTTGGAAACTTGGCTATCTTGTGTCTTATCTCCGCGACAGCCTCACGAAGAGTAGCAGATATTCTGCTTCGAAGCTCCTCGGCTTCTTTACCATACTTCAACTTATCGTTGAGGTCAAGCGGCTTTGCTGGATCATAGTATTTGTCGACAAGTTTCCGCCACTCATTTCTGAATCCTTCAATGATTTGGTCACTGATTGGATCTCCAAAGAACACATTAACTTCGTGACGCAAGTTCCGAGGCAAGTAACGTTCCCATGGCGATTCTGCTGCAGACTCCGGAGCAATCTTTTCAAATCCAGTTGAAAAAATCGGCAAAACGATCGGTGGCTTTGTTGCTTCTAATATGAGTCGAGACACACCCCAACGGAAATATCTCATGGAGTTTGCAAACGGAGGCTCTAGTTGAAGAACAAACCCTTCTGGAAACACATGGAACCACGACGGTCTCAGACGTACCACCGGTAGTTTGTGGTTCATGTACCTTGGAGCCTTGATCTTGTCTGCGATCAACTGTTTTCTTACAACAGAAGGTGTGTAATCAATGTCCAAAGTGTCATCAGGAGATAAGATACGAATAGCAGCGTCAACAGATCCTTGGAAAGGACCTTCGCCAAATCTTTTCGTCGATAGCACCTTTCCAAAGCTGAAAAAATATGACAATACTTTGTTTGTGAAACAGACGTTGGTGGCTGCAAAACCCCATCTAATCGCATCAACGTCTCTGTAGTATCTCATCGGCAAAATACCCCAGAAGAACGGATCATCAACAACACTCATATGGTTCATTACAGTGATGAGGCCTCTGTTCTCCTGCTTTGACTTTTCCAACACCATGTCTAGCTTTTCAAGCCCGAAGATTCGAGGTTTGTATGCAGTATAAATGATGAGTTTGGAGGCCCCGACAACAGCAAGGCATGTCAAATGACTCAAAGGGTTCCACCAGGAGGAGTCCCGAGGGTACTCCTCAAGAAAGTCACTGCCTCTTTGCAAAACAGCAGGAAGCGACATCCAACACTCTCAGACTTTGGTACTATACAAGTCAGACTAATTGGTGGAGCTGACTTGCTTAAGGCAAATTTTTTATAGCACGTGGACTGAACATGCAGTATGCAGAGAACGGCGGCTCCACCGTTGCAAATGTCTATGAATCATTGACAAAAGAAAGAAATGGCTCTAGCTGAGCGCAACGCTTCTGGATGAAAGATATTTTGTTATAATAGTATTAAATTTTTTATAGGAATTTTAATTTGGGGTTTTATTATTGTTTTGAGTAAATAGCGCATGTGGAACGTTGACGTTTGTGATTCGAAAGTGTGACGGGATTTTCCATCTTGCAGTACATGAAAGAGGAACTATCAAAAAATGTGATAACTGTCAAAATGAGCAGAAATTCTTTGCTGAACACAATATAATTTACAATAAATTCACTTTTATATTGTTACGTTTTATTTCAATTATTTTGAAGGGATTTTTACAGGCTACACTGATGTATTGTGTGCGGTTATTCCTGTCAACATTTCAGGTTGTAAGGTTTGCAGGTGGACAATTACGACTGTGCACAGATTCCTACAACGCCCATCTACCAGCACATACGTAATCGTATGAGACTCATTTCCTCGAGACCCATGACGTTATGAGCTTT
The DNA here is from genome assembly GCA_030578595.1 of Saccharomycopsis guyanensis. Taxonomy (NCBI): domain Eukaryota; kingdom Fungi; phylum Ascomycota; class Saccharomycetes; order Ascoideales; family Saccharomycopsidaceae; genus Saccharomycopsis; species Saccharomycopsis guyanensis. The sequence continues at coordinate 642,286 of JAJMSQ010000003.1, forward strand.
GCCGGACCACATTTTCGGCAGTGTATACTCCACGGCAGGGCTTTACTGCAGACTGAAGAAAGTTTGAAGGGGTGATAACAACCTGGTGAGGCAAGGGATCTCGTGCTGTCAAAATCGACAAGGTTCGCGAAGGGTTGAAGAGCAACACCCGCCATGGCTTTGAAGATTACTGAATATTTGTGATTCGCGAGATTCGAAGTGAAGTGGCTGAGGTTTCGGTCTCTTGAATACGTCCACGCCGTTTGGATCAGGTTGTGTGGTACACAGATTCGCGGTACAAAAGAAGCAAGGGGAGCTCAGCCGTGCCTGAACACAACATCTGAAGGAATGTGAAAAAACCAGAGCAAAAGAAATCCTGTGTTAAGAAAGTTAACCGTATTCAGTATCTGGAAGCTGAGGTGATGGCAAGCTTTGCTCGATCCTGTAGACCGAATTCCAGGTTTTGAGTTTGCGAAAGCCACATCTAAGTATAAGACAATAGTGATCGTAGCCCGAGGATTGCAAGACACTGGCCAGGGATTGGACAGGAGTGGAATGATCTTGGCTTTTTTCAGCCCGCCAACTAATACAGCAGAAAGGAGTCCAGTAAGGGCAATTTTCACGCAGTGCTGGCGGCCTATTGTCTGACGAGTTTTAGGATGGCATGGGCAGCAAAAGTTTATCCTCAATTGCGAACTGAGGTTTGGTGAGATTCAGGGGACCTCAGTAGTATCTACAGTGTAAAGCAAATCTAGAATTACATTAGGTAAAGTGTATTTGAATTTGTTTGGGACGGTGACGGTGGTAAAGACTAAAAGGATGAATAAGTGTAGTTTCTTCTCTGCAACCTGAGGTCTCGCTATTCTTTGTCAAAAAGCAAATAAGATCAAAAGGGAAAAAGAAAGGTATATATATTTTCCAAAAGTATATCGAAAGAATGATATCGTCTATCCATGACACAGAGCCAAACAAAACAAAGCAAGAATTTTATAAAACAAGAGACAGCCAGGGCTCACTAGGAACAGACCTCGAAGGGAGAAAAGAAACTGAATGTGGTCGAAGGGGTAAAAGAAGCTTGAAGTTGTGGAACTTACAACAACAAACCAGCAGCCAAAGCAATGACACCGACACTGTAGCCGGAGACAGAGCCAAGCTTGTTAGCGAAACCAGCGTAAGTGCTGACCACTGGGGCAACCTCTTGTGGAGAAGCGTTTCTCTTGTAGAGAGTGACGTTCGAGGAGGTCGAGTTGGAAGACACATTGTATGGAGTGGATCCGTTGTAAGAAGCTCTGTAGGTGCTGTTGGAGAAGTCGAACGACGAGGTGTAAGCAGTCGAAGACACAGAGGTCTCGGTGGCAGTGTAACTGTCGGTAGTAGCACCGCTGTGCATGTGCTTGGTTTGGGTAACGTAGTAGGTGGTAGTGGTGGTGGTGTCAGCAGCCAATGCGAGACCAGAGACCAAGGTACCAAGGACGAGTGTGTTGAATTGCATTTTTTTCTCTTGAATAGTGAATGTTATGGGATTAAGTGAATGTGAACAGGTTGACTAGTGATTCTAAAGAATGAATAGACCGCTTGTAGAGACTGAGTAGTAAAGAATGACTGAGGTTAGAAACAACTCGGTTTAGCAAAAAAACACCAGGGATGAGGGAATTCTAAAATTATATAAGTGCAAGGGCCTAACCCAGAAAGGCTTTTAGCGGATGGCTGCTTCAGATTTAGAATGATCTACGCGCGATAAAAAAAAAGAAGGAGGCAGCCAAGGAACGAGACTTGCGCTGCAGGAGCTGCGTCTCGGAATTTGTGGAATTCGAGGGCAAATTTCACCCTCGGTAATCACATGACTAGCACGTGAACACACAATTTACACATACAAATCTCGGAGTCGCGATTGCCAGGGGGGCGGTACCTGGCCCTCGGAACTGTTCGTTTTTCACGTGACATCTAAGGTTTTTATCCGACGGTGCTGCATTCCTCTGTGTTGCATTACAATGTGATTATCTTATCCACGGATTTAGCATAGGGGCGAACACAAGTTACCTGATTAGGAACGGGGTTGATCCAGGAGGTGGACGATTACACTTGGGGATTTGACGATGAGCTGGCAAGGAAAAAGGATGTTGATGTGTTATATACGAGAAGATGAGTTCTGGGATCAAGGAGCATTTTTATGATGGGGATGTGGGAATAATCCATGAGAAACCGCTCCTTAGACACCATGCACAATGACGCACGGGGGCGTGTCGCGAACACGCTCTTTTCGGAACACTATTGCAACCAATCCAGAAGAGGGTTAACCCAAAGCGGTTGAAGGCTTAGGAGACAGAAGTTGATTTGGTGAATACTAGGGCAGTGACTGGCAAGGATAACTCGAATTTATTAGTAGGTGCGTGTTGATATTAGCGATTTATAGTAATAGGAGGTGTTGATAACAGGTGAATTTGTGATATGCTAGTAGCCAAAAGTTCTGGCCAGACTAAAGCTGAGTAGCTCCAGCCTCATTGATGTTGGTAGTAGTAGTAGTAGTAGTAGTAGTAGCTGGTTTGTAGAAGTGGCTTTGACCAGGGACAGTCAATATTTGGGGCGCATTGACTTATGATTTATTTTGGTAATTCGCGGTTGAAGATAATCAGGCGTGGGGTGGTTTGAGTATTGTCACATGAGAGATTGTCACAGGAGATTGGCAGTGGTGGCAGTAGTTGCGTAGAATCACAGAGACTAGTAAGATTGATTGGAGAAGCAAAGTGACTAAAACATAGATTCTAGGATTGCAATCAATTTAGTGAAACAAAACAAGAGTGCAAACTATTTCTGTCGTGAATAGTTGGGGAAGAGGAATTTTAGAGAGGTTGATAGTTGGAGTGTGGACGAAAAGAGTACCGAAAAGAGTAGCAGGCTGAGGTAGTAATAACATGTAGGGTAGACTGTTGACCAGCAGGTGATAGGTGAGTAGTGTAGCGCAGAAGAAAGTGGTATGCCAAGCAGTAAATAATATTCTGGTGACCGTTGGCAGGCGATAAATAATATCCAGATCGATTGGACGGTTTAGGAATAATGGTTTGTTGGGCGTGATTTGGTGGGGGATGTACAGAGCGAGTTCGGTGGTAAATGTGAAGTGTGGAGGAATGTGTAGTGTGGAGGAATGTAGACAGGCGTGTTTTGTGATGGTGTGTTTAATGGAGAATGAATTGTGAGGAGCACTAAATAATGTTATTGGCCAGCAAAAGTTGGCTTTGCTGGAAAGGCTTAGTGGTGGCTGAAGTAATGGATACTCAGAACTAGAGTGGGAAGTGTTTGGTGGTTGTAGTAAGAGGCAGTAGTGAGAGGCTTGTAGGTTGTGGTTTAAATTAACTAACAAGTAATAACAAACATTAGTGAGCAATCAGCAGAATTTAGCGAGTGAAATTTGGCTAATGTAATTTATAACGTATGGCATATTTTATTGCACGGCAGTTTGGACGTTGGACAATAAGCAGCAGTATTAAATAGTTCACAATAGTGATTAGCAAATAATCGATGTAAGGGTGGACGCTTGGAGCTTCGGGCGGGTACTAATGGGGACAGGGTGACTTGCCGTGCAGACTAACGGAGTTTCTGGGTGGGTAGTGGCCCGCAGAACGAGGTCTAGGCCACTGGGTGAGTATGTATGTGGGCGAGCATCTGTGAGCGAGCATCTGTGAGCGAGCATCTGATCAGCAAATCAGTGAACTGCACTTCAAAAGTAAACCGACTAACCAACCCCAGGGAATTGCACTAGACGTTGTCCGGATCTATTGAGTAATTTACAAATACGACTCATGGTAACGGCTCGATGCGGCAACCAGACGTTGATCCAGGGATAGGGGTACCTCAAATCCAGGATTAGGACCAGCCCTTGCTGAGGTGGGCTGCCGAAATTGGTACGCACCAGCGAACTGGCAACAACGACAATCAGAGGTTACAAATAAGCGAGGGACACCGGCTGCCATGATATGAATACCAACGTAAAAAGCAACAGCAGTGCAAGAGGTTTGACTTTCAGGTACGCAACCTATGGATTGGGGTACCTCAAATTCCAGATTAGGGCAAGATGATGGGCGGTCTGTGAAGCAGTAGAGGACTATTGTAGACCGGGACTGTAAACTGAGTGATGTAAATGGGACGATGTAGAGCCGGTGATGTAAACAGAGTATACGGAGCAGAGGTATGCGGATTGAATCTAATTAATAAAGTACGAGGATTTACGGAGAGTTGTAGGGATACTCTTGGCAGGGAACAATCAAAAGGTTGGGAGTGTCATTGGAACCAAAGGTACGAACTGGTGATTTATCCCGGTGAGGCTCATCAGAAGAGAGTTGCGAGAAGTGGTGGTCAGCAGGTATAGAGCTACTAATGACAATTGTGAGATATGGGACAGGGTACCAAAAGACAATAGAAAAGACGTGGACTGTAGTCAGTGAGGCCCAACTGTAAACCAGAAGGTTTGGGAACACAATTGGACAAAGAATAGGTGGGGCGAGTTAGTGAACAATACACGGCAGTGACGTACAACAACACCAGACGGCACAGATTAGAGAGATCAGAGATCAGAAACCAAACAGGAAGAAGATCCGAGCACAGTAGCTTCCAGTAGAGTCCAGTGGATCCCAGTGGAAATCAGTAATAGCCAGTAATAGCCAGTGAGTACGTGCGAGTGCCGGGACTGGTGGAGTTTGGATGAGCCCACCAGCAGCGACTGCGTTGGGGCTGCTGTTCGTAATGAGTGTGACTGAGCTGTGGCCAGATATGGGACCAGCCGTGAACAAAGTTTGCCACAACTACAGGAGTGTGTACTTCTGTGGGAGTGTGATTTATCAAGTGTGGGAGCAAATGAAGTGTGGGTTTGTTTGAAATGTGAGTGAATAATTGGTGCATACAGGTGTAGATGGAGAATGAGATTGCTTTGTTATGAGTACTGGAAGCCACAAAGATACGAGGCAGGGGAGAGACAGAGGAGACAGTATTACTTGGCTGTAACACCAGATGTGTTAAGTTGGGAGACACAGGTGATATGCTTGGAAGTGTGGAACAGACGTGATCATAGGTGGAACAGACAAGATGCGAAAGTGGTCAGAGAATGCGGATGATTCGGACAGAACAGGCGTTAGGTTGGAAACAAACAAGAGAAGGAATATGCTGGTAAAGATTCTTGGCGTGGTAATATGCTAATGCGGAGAAACATGAAGCAGGTTCACCAAGACACAAGGCACAGGTGCTGGCAACCTAGGAGGTTGTAAGAATAGGCAGAAAGCCGAAACAAGAACAACGTCATAATCTGCTAGTCAGTGCAAGTTTATCGACCGCACAAATCTACACGGGAGATTATACAATATGCTGACTCGAGCAGGTTGTAACTTAGACCGGGCCCTTGACAATATGGAGTTTAGCACCGAGGATATCCCGCACCTGTATTGCTACTGGGCACCTTGGAGTGGCAGCAAAGATGAGTACCATTTCAGGCGCAACAGGATCCGGTGCTCCAGCCTGAGGCAAGCGCAGTATTCTGATTCTGTGGAGGGCTGTAGCAAGGTGCGTAAGAGGTGCAAAGTGAGCACCGGCGTAGTTTACGAACCAGTGATGTGCAAAGCAGCAGGGAGAGCCGGGAGCCGGACCTGGAACCTGGAGCTGGAACCCAGTAAGCGCAGGTGAGTGTAGGTAGCACCCAGCACAGATAAACGGCACATCTAGAATATCAAACAGCATACACAGGCCACAGCGTCGATCAGGTGTTAAGTCATACTACTCAGCACATACAGGCATCAACTCCACCCTAGCGAGACAGCCAATATTGACACAGACCCCAGGGGACCCCAGGCCACCCTGGATCCTGGTGGTCGGAAATTCTTGCTGGCGGCCCTGCAACATCCTGAGCAACTGGGCCAAGTCAACTCTGCAGCGATCAGGCACCAATCCTAAACATCATTCCTAAACACCGGCCTTAAACATCAGTCCCAAACCGGGCTTGAGGTCTAGCCTACCAGTCCCTGAGGCCTAGCCGGGGGCCACCACCCTAGACAGCAGCACCCTAGACACTGGTGGGCAGCAGCCCAGACCCTCGCACCACACGCCTCAGACATGATCAGACACCGCTCACACCACTCAGGGCAAGCCACCTCTGGGGCCTCCCAGGATTAATACGAGGTCAATCGGCGAGCAGCCACGACAATAGCCCGAGCCAGTTTCGACAATCAAACCATAAACGGGTGAGAACGGCTGATTGCGAAGATCCAGGAACCACAGGATGTGGCTCCAGCAACCAGGGGCATGCCAGCAACCAGCAATATCCAGGTGCGCTCGATCCCCCCGGTCTCCACAACCCTAAAGCCCTCCCCGAGTTGGGCAAACTGTGGAATGCCGTTTATGAATCGCTGCTTCCATGACGTTTAGCGGACCTGCTTATTTACGTGTGGCCTGCTCGCTGCTGCTGCTGGGGCCAGCGCGATCCCCAATCAGCTATCAGTTGGGGCGCCGGCACTGCAGCATCATGCAGGTATATCCTTGTTGGTAGATCGGCGGGCCATTGGTTCCCCTGTCCCAGAACAAATCAGCGATTTGGTTATGATGTAACGCTTTCAATCGTGAAACCAATTATTCGAAACACACACAATAGCTACACAATGATGCAGGAACCCAGATTCCGCCAGCTCCACCACCGCCGCCGTCCCACGCCCGCTGCCAGCTATCACGCCCTGTTGTGACCAGGCCTCCGATCTACCAAGGGCTCGCTGGACAGAAGGATTTGCTGTCCGGGTTTAGTTGCTACATGGAGTGGCCTGTGCGATAAAGTTTACAGTTGATTCGTATTTCAGGACAGTTGCTGCACCTCCAGGTTGGGATTCAATTGCAATTCCAGAACTGAAAATCAGCAACCCAGCCAGCTGAGTACTTGGCCGGCACCAACCACCAGGGCATCCCAGTGGGTGCCGCCCCGATTCAGCATCCAGCACCCACAGATCCCGCAGCCCAGCCCCGACGATCGCACCCAGTTGCAACCGCTGGCAGAGTGGGCAGCCCCTCCAACTAGGGCGGTTTCCTCCTCTGCAGCAAAACTCTAAATGTCAAACGTAAGGTACCCCTAACAGAAGGATGCGGAGGAGCGCAGAGCCGGGTAGGAGAGGAACACGGTAGTGTGGCCAGGCGGTTACGTAACCCGAACGCTAAAATCCGCAGAGCAAAGTTAGCAATCACGATCGCGGCTGGCAGCGGAGGAACCGATGTTTTGCAGGGTTCCTGGTGGTGGACCGCAATGCCCACCGGCCAGTGGCATGGCGGGAGGTCTGGCGCTACACTGCGACGGCTCCCCTTGTTGATAATTGCTTGTACAATTGTTGATTTCTCTCGGGATTATTGTTCTGTAAGGGGCACTGCCGAGGTTCTAGACTGACTCACAATGCAATGCCTGCGTGTTGGTGCAGGATGCAGGATTTTCTGTCCAACTTGGAATCTTAATTTTCCGCCTGCATCTACATAGCCCAAACCATTCTCGTCAAGATAAATATAACCAGGCCCAAATCATTTGAGGTTGGCGTTTTTTCTCGACACCAGTGTTTATCCGGGTTTACACATATATTTTTATTGTTTTCGTTTGCTGTACTATATCTCTGCTATGAGCTACCAAGTGTTTCCTGATCACCAGAAGTGGCCCCAAGACATCAGATCTCCTCTTAACTCCTACCAGGTGCTCCCCAACAACACAAGCCCTAAATCCTCCATGAATAACACCAGTAATATCCCCCAGACGACGTTGCCGCCCTTGCTGCTGGTCATGTACGACTCCTCCCAGGCCGCCATCGCGCCCCAGCTGCAACTGCTCTACATGCCCGGCCCGGCGGTCCAGGACCCAACCCTTGTTCTTGCTGCTTCCAACTCGAAACCGGTCATTCCAGAGCACGACGAGAAGTGCCCTTTCCGCACCGACGGCCAGCCAAGAATCCCGCGGCCCCGCAACGCCTTCATCCTTTTCCGCCAACGTCACCACCAGGCCGTGCTCGACGAGGGCAATGTTATAAAAACAAACCCAGACGTGTCGCGAGAACTCGGCAAGCGTTGGAGAGCCCTTTCCACCGAAGAGAAGGCCTACTGGAACAAGCTTGCTGAAGAAGAGAAGAAGAAACATTCCGAGAAGTACCCAGGGTACCGCTACATCCCACGCCGGGCTGGCAAGAAAGGCAACTGTGCTGCTTGCAAGATCAAGGCGGCCATCAAGAACGGTGTCAACCCTGCTGCTACCATGGGCATGAACGGTGGACTTGTTGGTGTGCCAGGCAACGGCATGGGCATTGCCGACCCTCTGACCGGCTTCGCTTCTGAGTTTGCCCAGTATCCTGCCCCTGATATGATGGTCAACCCGGGAATGTCCCAGGCTAGAATGATGCAAATGAACCCCCAACCTTTTGCCCAGCAACAGGTGTTACCTCCTTACCAACAACAATATTCGTCTAGATTGCCTCCTCCTCCACAAACGGCAATGCAACAGCCTCCTATGTCAGGCAACTTGCCTCCATTGCTGCAGCAACAGCCTCTCCAGCAACAGCAGCAACAGAATTACTTTCCTAGAAGCATGCTGCTAGACACGCCCTACGTCTCGCAACCTATGGGATTCACGAGCTCTAATAGCAGCGAAACAAACGCTAATTTCAACAATGCTAGATACATGGTGACCTCCAAAGGTCTGGTGAGCTTGCCTCACATCAATCGGTTGGATTTGCCAACCGCCAGTGTCACCGACAACAGATAGAGTAGGTGTGTTCTTTTCGGTTCTTCAGTTTGCATTTATAAACAACGGTTCTTTATGATTCTGTAGTCACTTCCCTGGTAGGCCCTTACTGACCCTGCTTTAAAGTTCTGACGGTGGTTGCCGAGGTCTTGTCGCTGGTTCCTGGGCTCGTCATTGTTGTTTTTGGTTCGGTCCGAAACACTGTTGCTTTGCGAAACAAACATCTACGATTTACTTCTGCGCTACTGCAGCTATACGGCCCCCTTGCTCATACAATCATTTAATATATCTTGTTGGTACCTGCTTGTATGTTCTCTCGTCGCTCAGGCTTCTGCTCCCTGTTTTATTCGGGATCCGAGCATCCTGCACCCACTGGTGCTCAGGTATACACAAGCCTGGTTAGGTCAGGCACCATGAAATTCGAGTCTCCGGCCGGTAGCCTACCTCCCGGCTGGCAGTCCCACCTCTAACCTTACGACCACGGCTGAGGAAACAGCCGAGTTCTCATAACCTTTACTCCTCAATCTCGCAACTTTATAACCACATTTCTTGGACAACCCTCTTTCTCTGAGTTAGCAACCGTCAGCTCACTCCTTGCTACTGGCAACTACGAGGAAACTTTCTTATCAGCAAACACCTTATCTACGTCAACCCGTTGCAAACCCCCTTCCCCTTGCAACAATCGGCTGCTTATCTATATTTAACTCGTCCCGTCAGCCTAGTATCCCTTCGCTATTGTCAGGCGATTGGATTCTAGGTCCGTCGTAGTTGACTAATTATTAACGGCTGCTGGTATCCGTTCCTCTTTTAACCCGGAACTTTAACCCTACGGGGACCTTGCCAAGGGTGTGCCATTAGTGTTTATTTCCCGTCATAATTCCGATTTAAAGTTCAGCACTAATGAATAAGACCCCAGTCTGATGTTGCTATTGTGAAACAACAGAATCGCATCTCTTGTCTCACCACGCCGTCCCACTGCGTATTCTCCGACCCGCGTGACACGTGACACGGAGCGAGTCCCAGGCCCACACTAGCGCACCGGCAGAATCTGGGCCTGTTTGACATTTCCTGGCTAAACGTGCCAGGAAACAGTCTAACCCAACTAACGCCAAGTGGGTCCTGGTGTGGTCTGCACTGCCCTTAGGTACCACTAAGCAATCGACTGTGTGTGTTGCCGTGCGGTTCCACCAAGCGGCGAGGGCACATAACCTGTAAACAGCCGTGCTTACGATGCTGGTGGAGGCATATTTGTTTTACCCAGAAAGGGTCAGTCATACGGTGGGGGGTTTGTGACCCTGCGGGGCTCGCAACCAGGAGGTTTATTTTTGTCTTAGGACGGGGCTCGCAATGTTACTACACCATCGCACATAACTACAAACTGTGTAACCCCGTGCCCATAACCCAATGCCACCGATCAAGTGCAGCATCAAACAGGTATCATTTAAATAGAGAAGTGACAAAATAATGTCGACCGATGATTTGTTTGAAATATTAGATGAGAATGACGAGTTTCCATTATTGAATAAAGTATCGAAAGAATCGTTTTCTGTGAATATCACTGAAGAAATCCTCAATGATTCTTCCAAAGACGAGTTTGATGTGGACGAGTTCCTATATAAGAATTTCCGGTTTATATCGTTGAGTGATCTCATCAAAGAATTGTCAGGGTTGAACAAGGATTTGGATGACGAACTTTTCAATCTTGTGAATGACGACTACCATGATTTCATCAAGCTTGGGAAGTCTATCAATGACGAGAACTTTGTGAATTTGCTGGCCAGTATAAAGTACAGCGTGGGCAACTACAACAAGGTGTTGAACAGTGAGCAAGACACAATCGAGAAGAGTTTCACCGACATAAACAGCGGGGTGTACTTTAAGAAGAAGGTGTACTTGATGACGAAGTTTGTGGAGAAGAGTTTGTTGCTTGCCAAGTTGATCAACAACTTTGAGACCATCATAGACAAACATTCCAGTACGTCAAAGTCTGTGGCCGATGAGAATGACCAAGAAGATTTCGATGCAGTGATAGATCTGATGGCCGAGGACGATTCCCAGATAAATATTGAGACTTTGAAGAAACTCACTTCGTTATACTTGTCGATTCATCAATTACAGGACTATATCACTAATAAGTTCACTGATAGAACAGCGACGTCTGATTTGCTTGAGCTCAAAGATACTCAGGAGGTGTTAACTGCTAAAGACATTACCAAGAATATCGACAGTTTGAACAGCTTGACAATCAACAATTTGTTAAGCAATACCATAGATAAAGCACAAGATGAAGTGTATGGACATCCAGTGTCTATTCAGAACAACCAGTTTCTCAACACTCAATACAAACGAATCAACAAGCTCCGACTTGAGTTCCGGTCGGTGCTAGATGAATATGCTGATAAAGCCAAGCACGAGAAACAGGATATGATTGATTTGTCGGTGATATACCTGGTGATAGGAGCGGAGACTGGGTTTCTTCGAAAAGTTGTTGCGGGGGGTTAGCAGTGGAGAGTTGGCAGTGGGAGAAGTTATTGGCGTAACAAGTAAAGGGTGAGGGATTGGAATGATACTTGGATTCTTGGAAGGGAGGAGAATGGCTTAAAAGAAGCTATGGGAGAAGAGTAGTTAATTCAAAGAAGCCACGAACTTATAGATGGACCATTGTATACTAATAGATTTTGAACGACAATTGACCACTGATAAATGGGATTGTAATGTTTTGGGTTTCGTAGTCTGAAAAGGAGTATATTAAAGATATTTTCCAGTGGACATAGCTGAACATTGTAGTCTCACTTCGACATAATCTACAATGCATACATAGAGACACTCGCAGTAATGCAACTACGCACAACAGTTCAATTCAACGAACCTGACTTCATTTTCCATCGTTTCAATTAAGATTGGTTTTGTAATTCGAACGGGAGTGTATTTTAGATTCTTGTCAGTAGACATAGGTGAGAACTATAGTCACACCTCCATAATTCTCTCTGCATAACACAGATCACAGCTAGTAATGCAATCCTGAACATACACCAGTCAATCAACCACTCACAACAATTAAATCAACTACACAACCCTACATTTCTCATCATGTTTATACATTGCCTAATTGCTCAAATCTTCCCCTCGGCCTTGGCCACTTTGAATGCTGCTCTGGAATCGTAATCCTCGACATTCGGCTTGTACAAAGGACTGGCCTTCAAATGGATTGGCACCTGGCCGGCTGGCACGCCCGGGATCTTCTTCTCCAACTTCAAGTTGTCAAACACACACTTGTTGAACAACACCTCTGCCTTTCTGCAGTTTTTCAACTCGTGGTTATTTTGTTCCAAGCACTTCCAGTGCAATCTAAACGACTCCGAACAGTGCTGGTTGATATCTTTCAACACCGACGAGGCACATCGGGTCACTCTTCTGCCCTCCTTGAGACACCCTTCCACGCCATTGGTTGGGTTTTCGGCTTTACATTGCATAAAGTCATCGTTATATGGTGCACATTTGGCTCCAATGAAATATGAGGCCGACAAAAGTGGGGCCGAGGTCACTCCGATCTCAGCCACTGGAGGAATGTGTGATGGCAAAGGAGTGGCATCGGTCTCAATGACAAAGTTAGTCGAGGGTTCTCTTATGGTTGTCATTGTCCCGGCTATAAACTATACGTCTAGTAGTAAGAGGTTCTTGATTACTGCCTATTATTTCTTCAAGGTTCATTGGATGGGGCATGGTTGCGAGCGATGGGTCGTACAGACTTGGAGTACGTCTGGTACTACACTCCAGTGTATTTCAGTCTACAACGCAGTTAGAACGTTGAAAATTTGGCAATAGTATTTTACTGACATTACAGACCTACTGACAAATTTTCAACAAATTCCAGGCACCCCACCTCTTGTTACCTCCACTACTTTCACTTCCATTGAACCACACTCACTACACTTAGACCGGGCAACCCTCACCCTTCACGAAAATTTAACTACTATCTGTTTACCACTAAGATCTAATCATCACCCAAGACTCAATGTTTGGACAGAAATCATCAGGAACCTCGGGATTCTCATTTGGAAACACCAACAATTCGGGTTCCGGAGGCTCCAGTGGGTTTAGTTTTGGTCAGAACACCAATACTAATGCCAGTAACTCTGGATCACTGGGGTTCAGTTTTGGAAACCTGAACTCCACCGCCAACAACACAACCACTCAGCAATCATCAGGTTTTTCATTTGGAAACAACAACAGCAATAATACTGCCAACACTTCAAGTAGCGGTTTGTTTCCAAACAAACAAGTTAATACTTCCAGTGGAGGATTGTTTGGAAACAGCAACACCAATAGTACTGGCAACACCAGCTCTGGAGGATTGTTTGGAAACAACAATAACAACGCAGGAACCACAAACTCAGGCGGATTGTTTGGAAACAATAACAACAACACTAATACTGGTACCACGAGTTCGGGTGGATTGTTTGGTAGTAACAACACCAACACTAATACTAATACCAATACTGGAGGATTGTTTGGTAGTAACAATACTAATACTAATAATAATACCAACTCTGGTGGATTATTTGGAAACAATAACAATACTAATACTAACACCAATTCTGGAGGATTGTTTGGTAATAACACTAACACAAACACTAATACTGGAGGAGGATTGTTTGGAAACAAGACTGCTACTACTTCTACTGGAGGTGGATTGTTTGGAAACAACAATAACACTAATACTAACACTGGCGGTAGTTTATTTGGCAATAATGCTAATACCAATACTAATACTAATACTGGTGGATTGTTTGGTAACAATGCTAACACTAACACTAATACTGGTGGATTGTTTGGAAACAAACCTGCAACTAATACGGGAGGATTATTTGGAGGTAACAATGCTGGTGCCAGTAACGCTACCAACAACAACCCTAGTTTGTTTGCAAACAATGCTACTAGTAATCAGCCATCGTTTGCATGGACTCAAAACACTCAGGCATCTTCCAACACTCAATCATCACATCCTACTATAAGTGCATTGCAGCTTCAGCAGGCTCAATTGCAGCTACAGCAGAAGAATTTGAACAATTATCTGAACACGATAATTGAGCAATTGATGAAGATCAAGAACTCCTGGGACCCTTCGACTTCGACCTTGACTACGTATTTCTACAACAAAGTGCCGGAGAACGAAGTGTTGACTTACGTGAAGCCAGAGAATATCAGCCAAGAGGAGTGGAACAAGGCGATTTCCAAACGGCCAGACGGCAGTTTTATTCCAGTGAAAGCCTCAGGGTTTGATGATTTGAAGAAAAGAAGTATTGCACAGACCAACCATGTTGCTCAGTCACGATTAATACTTAAAGAAATCGAGACCAAATGCAAGAACCTTGGAGACAAACACGACTTGGATTCGGTGACAAGAATCTCGAATTGCAAGAGTCGTCATGAGAAATTGTCCAAGAAGTTGTTGATTTTGGGCTGTAAACTTTCGGTGTTGAAATCACGCGGGTACCCATTAAGTCCAGAAGAGGAAGTGTTGACTGAAAACTTTGATAATTTCATCAAATCAGTAGACGATCCAGCCAAGCTTGGACGCACCAATGAGCTCTGGTCTCGGTTGTCTATACTTCAAGAACGAAGCAAGTTGTTGAAGAGTCAACTTACCAACAAGTTGTACATTGCCAATGGAGACGGAGAGGTGGAGTCGAACGAGCATGAAGCTCAGATCAACAAGATAGTGAAGATCTTACAAAAGGAGCAAGCCGGCATTCAATATTTGGCCGAGGTGTTGGAGAAGGACCGCATACATATCGACGAATTGCTTGAGAAGAACAAAAAGTGAGCGACCGGGATTATGATGGATGCGTGCCAGAGACGCATTATCGATGACGTGCTGCTGGGCCAACTGAGCTAGTGGAAGCGATAATTTCAGACCCTGGTGCGTTAGCTGCACTGGGCGGCGAAGTTACCAGTGATTGCTTGCAAATAGAGTTCTCGGAGGCACTAATGGAACAACTTGAGCGAGGATAATTAAGTCTAGATTCGAATTAATCAGCGGCGGAGGAGCCATGTGAAATTATCTTGGCGTGTGGTCTTGGCCTTTGACAGAGGGCAGTGGAGAAAATAGGAGGTGAAGAGACTGAACAAGTAGGAATTGAGTACGCTATAGTACGCTACACACAAGCAAACGCGTCGTAATATTATATATAAATCAGAACATCAACTTTTCGCACCGTTGTGGAGGAATGTAAAAGTCAGTAGAGAGCTTACAACAAGGCAGCAACCAACAAAGAGCCGACAGCAGCAATTGGCAACAACACCAAGTTGGCGTTCAAGTCAAGAGCACCGTTGGAGCTGGACTCGTTAGAAGCAGCGGAGGAGGCAGACGAAGCAGCAGAGGAAGCGGCGGAGGATCCGGAGGAAGCCTCAGAGGAAGCAGCACTGGAAGCAGAGGAAGCAGCAGAAGAAGCACCACTGGAGGCAGAAGAAGCACCGCTGGAAGCAGCAGAGGAGCCGGAAGAGGCGGCCGAGGAGCCAGACGAGGCAGCAGACGAGGCGTCGCTGGAGCCACCGGCAGCAGCAGCAGCAGCAGCAGTCTCAGAAGACACTCTGGAGTACCCTGGGAATCCGGTGATGAACGAGGAGTACTCGGAGGTTGGGAAGTTGCTGGTGTAGGAGGCCAAGTCGGAGGCAGAGGCAGCCTGGTTGGCAAGAGCAATCAACGAAGCTGGGTAGGCAGCTGGGTTGGCAGCAATGTAGGAGAGGTACTCGGAGGAGTGGGCCTTGATGTCGGACAACAAAGCACTGAGCACAGCAAGCTCGATGGCACTGACGGCGGACACAACAGTCAAAAGAACAGCAGCAAACTTCATGGCAAACAGGTACAGTAGTGAGTGGACAAGAAAGTCTTGGAAAGCTGGAAACCGTGTGGTTTAAATCGTGGTGGCTCCAGCTCCACTCCCAACTAAGCAGCTGGAACACCAATGCTGCGCATGATCCTGCATGCCCGCAAGCAACTCCACGTCAATCCTAGCGTTTTTCTCCTCTGCTGAGAAAATATCCGGCTGCTAGCACGTTGCTAGCTGCTAGTAGGTTCACTGGAAGGACCAGCGAAAGGTCTAGGCGACTTGGTGGGCCGTTCGCTTACAGCCTCCAGTGCCGCAACCTCGGTCTGGGTCTCTGAAAAGCCTCCGTGTCTTCCATCAATGAACCCTCTGGTGCATGCACCTGGAAACATCCTTAACCCAGGCAGTACAACGCCTTACCCCTCGCTGAAAAATTTGTCGCCAGTGGGTTGGCTGCTCCAGTCCTATTGGCTCTGGGAGATGCTTTCGGGTGGATCCCTTCCCAATCGGGCACGCTGCGTCGGCCCACCGCGCGCCAATTCTATTAGTCCAGCCGCAACCTCCCTCTGAGGTTTGACGTGCTGGGTCCCGCACTTCGCAATCCCGTCGTGTTATTGCAAACTTTAACCGGACCCCATGTGCAACCGTTTCACCTTTGCAACCTTGTCAGTAGCTGACCTCTTCGCTGGTGTTTCTCCGTTAAACTCCGCCCGCCTCCTATTTGATGGTGCTGCCGTTGCGCCGTGCCGCCTGTGCCGCGCACGTGGACTTGGCTGGTCATACTCTGCTGCCCCATTTTTTGTTCCGAATATGTGGATTTAGCTCAGTTGGGAGAGCGTCAGACTGAAGTTCAGTCCGGAGAAATCTGAAGGTCCCGCGTTCGATCCGCGGAATTCACACATTTTTTTTGGTTCTTGATATTTTTTGATTCATATCTTGACTATGGATAATGTTAAAAGCATATAGGAATGCCTTGAAATCCAAACAATATTTTTCTGCTGTCAACTTATTTCCACAACTTGCCAATGATCATGGTGTTAAGAAATTGAGTTTGTTCAAGTTGTTGTCGTTGGCTGTGGAGTATAATGATACTGTCAATTCTACTAAGCTTATAAGTATAGCTTATGATCCTGTTCATAATTTCTCAAACAGCTCCAGGTATATTCGAAATATCTTATTGAAAAGTCTCCGGCTTGGCAATTATCCTGTTTTCCAGAAAGTTTACACCGAAGAATCGTCTGGAAAATCTATTGTCAACGATGGACATAATGATTTCAAGTTTCTCTACAATTCACAAATGTTGAACCATATGGCACAGTTACTGTCACGTAACGGTGATTTACAAACTTTAGAGACTGTATTGGCTTCAGGGAACCTTGCTGGTTCTAATTCTTCTTTAACGAACCCTGTCAGCTACTTGATAGAATGTGCAGTTCAACAAAGTATGGAGGAGAAGAACCATAAGTCCTGGCCAGAGATTTTTCATTTCATCGACCAGTTTTCTACCGAGTATGGAATTGAACTCAAACTCACCGACCTGGATCCATTAATTGCTCAGTATCAAAATGAAATCACTGACAACTTGTCTGTACAACAGTTCAATGACTCCATACTAAGCATATATCACAGTCTCAAATCTCCAACTACCAAAAAACTTTTAGTGCTAAGTCTTATCAAATACCAACTTACACTACCCAAGAAATCTATTAATCTCAATTGGTTCACCAAAAACTTGCTTGCTATCATCTTCTCAGACCACAAAGTCACAATCCCAATCAGCAACGACCTCATAGATTTACTAGTTGCAGCGACATGTTCGCGGTTTGATTGGGGCTATTTCTCATCAATTGAGGTTTTCATGCTTATCAGATCTGCCGAGCTTGAGTTGTCAAGTCTGAATTTGATCAAATTGGTGAGGCAAGCTTGCAGCCATAATGATAGAGACAGACACAGAATTATCGCAATATATATAGAATATTACTTGAAATCACATTCAGGTATCCCAGTTGAAGTGGCCCATAGTTTGTCACAAGTTGGGTTTGAATCACCCAAGACTAAGACCAATGGGTTGAAGTTCGATTACAAGATCAACAATGATTGGCGTGATATGAACAATAGATGTCACCAGCGAATGAAACTAGTTTCTAGAAGGTTGTTGGCCAGGCATAGGATTGAGGAGTGAGGCGTTGGTCGAGCGGATTTTGAATTGCCTAGACACAATGATTCTCCTTTGCCTTATACTTTGAGGTTCTTGAGGGTTCTTAAGAATACTGGGTTGGTTGATGTGGATTATAGATTTGATGCAACGATGAAGTACATAGAGTAACGTTCCTTGCCATTTTTGTCAAAGGTTCTTACGAATTCATGACGACAAATAATAATAATTGAGCAAGTCAACCCAAAGACTATGCTTATGTTGATTCTCTTACTCAGAACCATTTGTACGTACTGTATTCCAATATTGACACTCCCATACTTCAGCAGAATGCCCTCTACCAGTGCCTTAGCCAATTAAATAAGCTAATTGCAAATCCATTAAAGTTGTAAACCCAATTGAGGTTTTCCAAGTGTTTCTTTTTGTTATTTACTGAACAATTGCTCAATGTTCATAGACACTCTTGATTCCCTGCACACTCTGCACACTCCACAACCACTCACTAAGCCGTCCGCCAAACCATTTTTCTTCCCACACACTCTCCAGACTAAGCCAAGCAAACAACCAGGACAATGAGAACAAGTATAAATACCACACTAATTGCCAATTTGAAAAAGGCCGGCCTCCGGAACTTGTCCACTCGTCCTAGTTATGAGATATTCGACAGACAGTTGAAGAAACAACAGCGACAACAGTACGTGGATCTGCCCGAGTTTTCCCAGGTACAATACTTGAAGCAACAATCTATAACTAAGATTATCACCACGCTATCGTTTATCAACAGAGAATTTCCAAACACCCTTGACATTGGATCGAACTATGGCCATTTTGAAACAATGCTCCATGAAGAACAAGAACTTGAAGCTGATTTCCAACAGGATGTCGACAAGGTTAGATCCAAGTTTGGTCACATCACAATGGTCGACGGCAGTGAGAAACTCCTTGGATTGAAACAGTACCCTAACGTGACCAAGATCAACACCGACGAAGAAGCTCTAGTTCACTCACAGCTTCTGCCAGAACTGTTCAATTGTATTGTCAGCAACTTGTACTGCCATTGGATCAATGATCTTCCTAACTTCCTCTCTCGCTGCCACAATCTCTTGAAACCTCAGGACTCGATCCTCATTGGCTCGATGTTTGCTCAAGACACATTGTTCGAGCTTCGATCCAGTTTGCAATTGGCCGAACAGGAACGTAAAGGAGGAATTGCTCCGCATGTGTCTCCGTTCATCACGGTTCAAGATTTAGGTAATCTTCTTAATCGAGCAGGATTCAAGATGATCACCATTGACATCGACGAGGTCGTAGTGGATTACCCTAGCATACTAACATTGATGTCTGATTTACAGGTGATGGGAGAGAACAATTGTCTCTACGAAAGAGAACCACTCAACAAAGACGTGCTTCTTGCAGCAGACAGTATCTACAAACTGTTCTATGGAATTGAGAACGAGGGTCAAATAGCATACCCTGCGACTTTCAGAATGTTGCATTTCATTGGTTGGAAGGATACGGGTATCCATACTGCAGCCAGGGGATCTCAAGATGTGAACTTGAAAGAGATTCTTTAGTGGACTACACATCTCCGTTAGAAGACTTCCTTCAACTTGAAAGGGATTCTTTAAAGTAGTGGACTACAAACATCTCAGTTAGAAATTCACATATCAACTTGAAAGGGACTCTTTAAGCAGTGGACTACACACTTCAGTAAGAAAGTCACAAGACTCCAACTTGAAAGACATTCTCCGATCAAATCCAACATTCTACTACCCATTGTTCAATGCGATATTTATTTGTACATAGATAACTTTTCCCTGAGGGTTCAACCCTCATTATCACATAATGCCCACCTCTTCATTATCACATGAGTTTAGCACACGAGTTTAGCATCCACTGTAATGCTCACCTCTCACTAGTTAACAGTAATGCTACTTCCACTACCGACTACCTTGAACTCCACTGCCACTATAAATCACCATTCTCTTCATCAATCTTAGCTTTTACAATCTCCAACTGTTTCTTCAACTTCTCGTTGCTTGGCTGGAACGCCAATCCTCTCTCCAAATCACCTTTACTCTCTTCAAGTAATCCCATCTCCAACAACGCAATAGATCTTCTGTAGAAATTGTCTGGGTTCACGTTCATTGTCTGGATCAACAAGTTGGCGTCCTGGTACGCCTCAGGAAACTTCCCTGCCAACAAATAGGCGTCGGCTCTGTTCATAAGACACAAGTGCGACTCGAACAACGTTAACTGGAACGCTTCCCACTTGTTTCTCTTCAACGACACATTCAAACCTACACTAAAAAACTTGATAGCTTCTTCAAACTTGCCGGCTTTAAGAGCCTTGACCCCGTTCTCATGTGATGTCTTGATCAACTGACTGATCTTCTTAGTTGGCTCTGGAGATTGAGGCACATCAGCCTCCAACGATATCAATTCTTGGATTAACTGATTCGACTGTTCGACCTGCTCGTTCAAATCTTCCTGAGTGTACTCAGCAGGTATCTGAGCGTCACCAACAAGCGAGATTTGCTTCTTGGTTCTGTTGTATTCAATTAACGTGGTCATTGTGAATTACCAAGATATTGGAGTACTATTAACAGCTGCAGATAATTGTGATATCTGTTAACTTCATATACATCGGACTCACGTGCAAAAAAAATGCAACAGATTACCCGGACCACAGCATGGCCAAGAGCAACTGATGGTTCATTGGGTGGTGGACTCGTTATCAGAGAACAGTGGTCATTATTCTTGGCTTGGTTCTTATCTCTGAGTCGGTTGTTTTACGTTATTGATTTGTAGCACAGACGGTAAGAGACAAGATTTATTCTTGGAATTTCTTGTTTGTAGCGAAGGTCCTTATTATTCATGGGCACCGTCAAATTTACTGGTCTTTGATCTCTAGCAAAGCGAAGAAAACGGGCGGATGTTCGGGCGGCCCAGTAACCGTATATCCGCCTAGACTTATTCAATTAGCGGTCGGGGCCAAGAAAATAGGCGCAGCAAGTCATTCACAAGGAGCCGCCCGGCTGTTTGCCGGTGTACCCGCCCAGAATGTCATCTGAGGAGCCGCCTAGAGCCGCCCACAGATTTTCAGTTGGCTGACCAACTTTCGTTATTTCATTCAGTAGTTATTCGCTGCATACTTCGCAGATTCTCTATTCTGGTGCTACACAGTTTAATACTACCCAGGTATATTCCAGATTCTACACTCACATAGAATAAAAACTCTTAAGCATGGTTCTCTTTCCTCCATTTCTCTTTCCTCTGATTTCTTAGTTCCATGGTTTTGTATTTCCACACTCAACTGTGTCTCCCTCCTCTATATGCACCTCTCAACACTCCTCCAGAATCTCCGATGCTCATCTGCACGAAAATTTTTATTTGGATTCTAATATTGTGCAGTGAAAAACTCAGAACACAGCTGGAACTGAAGACACAAGAAGCTAAAACAAAATGGATATTTTCAGAGTGCTCTCTAGAGGAGCCAATATAAATAAAAACAAGAGCAATAAAAAATATATTAACAGTGCTCGACTGAATGATGACCAGACTACTAAAGTGCTAGACAAGCAGATCAATAAGGAACTTGATTTCTTTGGTACAAAACAAGAAGAAGATGAAAGCGACAATGAGGACGAGCTGGAAGATGAACAGAATAATGTGAAAAGCAAAGTGAAAAGTGCTGCAACCACCAGCCAAGACACTGAGGAAGATTACACTGTGGAGGAAGCCATGGCATTACGTAAACAGCATAAGATGAAGATTCTTCACGGCGAAGATGTGCCTTTGCCTATCAAATCGTTCACTCATTTGACCATAAGGTACAATTTGACAAACGAACAGTTGCTTGACAATTTGATTGAGGCTGGGTTTGTGAACCCTACACCTGTGCAGTCGGAGGTGATTCCTATGATCATGAACCAAAGAGACTTGTTGGCGTGTGCTCCTACTGGTAGTGGTAAGACGTTAGCATTTCTTGTACCATTAGTGGTTCAGATTCTCAACCATGGCAAAACTGCATTGATTGTGTCTCCTACGAAAGAGTTGGCTACTCAGATATACGTTGAAGCATTGAAGCTTACCAAAGGACTTGGCATTAATGTCCAGAACATGAACAGAGCCCTTATGAAAAAGATGGACAGTGGCGAGTACAATGACAAGATTGATTTGCTTATTAGCACTCCATTGAGATTGATTAAAGCAGATGTTGGCAACTTTGTGCTGGATTTCTTGGTGTTTGATGAAGCAGACAAGTTGTTCGATGGAGATTTTGTGCATCAAGTAGACAAGATCTTGGGACTGATGAAAGACGCAGTCAAGATGATGTTCAGCGCTACTATCCCGTCGCATGTGGAGGAGATCAGCAAGTCGATCATGAACGTCGATTACATTCGGTTGATTATTGGGAACAAACAAGCAGCCAATGCTATGATTGACCAGAAGTTAGTGTTCTGTGGTAATGAAGAAGGAAAATTGCTTGAGATCAGAAACATGATCACCAGAGGCGAGTTCAAGCCGCCAATTATTATATTTTTACAATCGATTATTCGTGCCAAGGCATTGTTCCATGAGCTTGTTTATGAGAACTTGAAGATCGAAGCTATCCACAGTGAAAAGACTCCGTCTCAGAGAAACAAGATCATTGAGGATTTCAAGCAGGGCAAGACATGGGTGCTTATTTGTACCGACGTGCTTGCTAGAGGTATTGATTTCAAGAACGTCAACTTGGTTATCAACTACGATGTGCCAGTGACTGCCTCCAATTATATCCATCGTATTGGTCGTACTGGAAGAAACGGATTACCAGGTCGGGCAGTGACATTGTACACAAAAGAAGACTTGATTCCTCTTAAATCGATTGTCAATGTGGTGAAACAGACAGGAGAAGTCGAGCAGTGGATGGAAGGGATTGGCAAGGTGTCAAAGAAAGAAAAGTCGCAATTGAAGAAAGACCAGATCAACAGAAAGAAGATTTCTACGGTTCCAGGAGTGGTTGTGCATAAGAAGAAGATGAGAAAACAGATGATCAAGGACAGCAAGAGGTTGCATGCGAAGTAAGGTGTGGTGGTGGTTTGTGGGTTGCTAAGTACAGAATTGGGAGTTCTGGTTGATGTTGTACAGAAACAGCTTGTGCTTTGTGTGCATTGTATAGACAAAGTCAATACCATAGACTTGTATGACTGTGTAGACAAAATACCACAGACATTGGTTTTGTATAGATATTGCAATGAGGAGTTGAACGATGGTGTGTGATATGGAGTGTGCAGAGAATATGTGAGAATGAGAAAGCACAATTTCAGAGTGTACGGAGAATATGAGCAACGAGTAATACCTAAGGCCCATATTGTATGACTCTTCCATATTCTATAATAACCTAATATTAGTAGCAGCATAGAAAAGATTATTATGGCACATGTACTATCGTTAGAAATTATTAACAACTCATTGTTCACTCCTCGAACCAACCCTGTATACCACACAATGCAATTACACTATGCGACACTCAGCAGCTGTCAAACTTTGTCTACAGTACAATCAAGTTTGAGGATGTTGTTGGAATTTGCTAACCCTCTCTTGTGGTCAATATCCCTCTTGCATATGCCAATACCTTAGGGCACCGAATATTATGATTCAAATATAGAAGCCATTTACAATGCGGTTATTAAGAGTCGAAAGGCTTCAGTTTTGTTCTTGGCACGTATCGGTTTTTGCTTCTTGCTTAACTCACACGGTGTTCCTGTACCCCAGAACTGTCTTCGACGTTGCACTTGTGAGCAATATCAATACAGTATATTTGAACTGTCTATTAGAAATATATTAGAACGCTGATAGCAAACTCTCAACCTCACTCGTCTATACTAAACGTCTACCCCTTACACAATAGGGGTGCCCTAAAGGACTCTCCCTCCTCCCACCGACTAAACATACACTAACAAAACTAGACCTGAACCAATCAGACCTAGCTCATACTAACCCTTAACTAGCTGTGCACTAATCCTAAACCGACCCTGATCGCTGTCGTTTTTTCTTGGTGCCTCTTGCAACCACATATCCATGCTGTGGGGTACGCTGCAACATGCATACCAAGAAGCCGTTTATCTGGAAATACACACCACAATAGACAGTGACAGTGGAGACAAACGCGGCGGAAAAACACTGTTGTGGGGTGGTTACGACAGCAGCAGGTCACTGGATATACGTAGGAATGTCGCGGGGGTTTGTTCGTTAATTAATGTCACTGTAATTCCTACGGTATAATGTAAGGGCTCTTCATTCACTACTTCACACAGCCATTAATGAACATACTCATTAACGAACAACACAATAACACAAACTCCCAGCCAACGGCGATCCCCAGATTACCCCGGAACAAATGCGGTAAATTTTTCACTGACAAATTGGTCTGAGCCCAGGGGACACAACAACTGGCGTGAGGTTTTTTAAAGGCAAGGCACTGGTGCAGTACCCCATAGAGTATCCATCATCCCCATCATGCATACTAAAACCCGGCCTGCAGACAGGGCCCAACATCCAAGTTTAAACCCATTTGTATATAAACTCCAGGACGGACGCTTTCTGCGGCTGAATATTATCTCAAGTCATTAGTTGTATCCTTGAATATGGGTCTTGCAGAGAATAAGATTGTGCGGTTGTTTTTCAAGCCTGAGGAGAAGAAAGGCTCGGCCAAGATGGGGGTGATTGTTGGTGTGTTTGCTGCGTTCGCCGGTATCTTGTACGGATACGACACTGGTACCATTTCAGGAATCCTTGCCATGGACTATGTTTTGGAACATTTCCCTGAGAAAGAGCACGGCAAGTTCACTTCCAGCGAGAACTCGTTGATTGTTTCGATTCTCTCTTTAGGTACCTTCATTGGTTCTCTCGCAGGTTCTTACTTTGCTGACAAGTTCGGACGTCGTTCCACCATCATTGCTTCTGTACTTATTGTTTTCAACTTTGGTATTGTGTTGCAGACTGCTGCCACTGGGATTAACCTTCTCTGTGCAGGAAGAGCCATTGGAGGTTTGGGTGTGGGACTTGTGTCTTCCTGTATTCCATTGTACCAGGCTGAATGTACTCCAAAATGGATCCGTGGAGCTT
This sequence comes from Saccharomycopsis guyanensis, assembly GCA_030578595.1. Taxonomy (NCBI): domain Eukaryota; kingdom Fungi; phylum Ascomycota; class Saccharomycetes; order Ascoideales; family Saccharomycopsidaceae; genus Saccharomycopsis; species Saccharomycopsis guyanensis. Next base: position 667,097 of record JAJMSQ010000003.1, read on the forward strand.
TGATTGCTGCTTACCAGTTAGCTATCACTGTTGGTTTGCTTATTGCTTCTTGTGTCAACCAAGCCACTCATGCCAGAAACGACTCTGGGTCCTACAGAATCCCTATTGCTTTGCAATTCTTGTGGGCTCTTATCCTTGGGATTGGTTTGATCTTCTTGCCTGAGTCTCCACGTTATTTCGTCAAGAAAGGCGACGAGCAAAACGCTTTGAAATCTCTCTCTACATTGTTGGGACTTGCTCCAGAAGACCCAGTGTTGATCGAAGAGTACAACCAGATCAGAGCTAACCATGAAATGGAAACTGCTGTCGGCCAAGCCACCTGGAAAGACGTCTTCACTAAGAGAGGTTCTCAGTTGAAGAAAGTGGCTACTGGCTGCGGATTGCAAGCTTTGCAACAGTTGACTGGTATCAACTTCATTTTCTATTTCGGTACATCTTTCTTCAAGAGCTCTGGTATCAAGAACTCGTTCACCATTTCTCTTGCTACCAACGTCGTCAACCTTGGTATGAGTTTCCCAGGTGTCTTGCTTATCGAGCTTCTTGGTAGAAGAAAGTTGCTCCTCATTGGTTCTGCCGGTATGTGCATTAGTGACTTCATCATCTCCATTGTTGGTGTTGCCAGTAAATCTGTGGCAGCTAACCAGGTGTTGGTTGCCTTTGCCTGTATCTTCATTGCTTTCTTTGCTGCTACTTGGGGTCCTATCTGTTGGGTTATTGTGGGTGAGATCTTCCCATTGAACGTCAGAGCCAAATCTATTGCATTGGCTACTGCTTCTAACTGGTTGTTCAACTTTGCCATTGCCTTTGCTACTCCTTACTTGGTGGACTCCGGTCCAGGTAACGCCAACTTGGGTTCTAAAGTGTTCTTCCTCTGGGGTGCCTGTAACGGTCTTGGGTTCGTTTTCTCTTACTTCCTTATCTACGAAACTAAAGGATTGTCTTTGGAAGAAATCGAAGAACTCTACAACGCCATTCCAAACGCTTGGCAATCCCACACCTTTGTTCCTTCCGACAAACACATTGCCGATGTCGAGAAAGGTGTCACCTCTATCCATGAGTCTCTTGACATTAAAGAGTCTCACGACACAGCGGGTTCTCAAAAACACTCCGCTGTTTAAACAGCCCAGTTGCTACCCTCTGCTGAGCAGCGCCTCTAGTTATTCTCTATTCCACCTTCTATTCTTCAGTGCCTAAGCCACTCTGTTCACTTCCATAGTTCTACGCGGTCTTTGAACCTTTTTATAATTTATTATCATGTTACTTATTGACTCAATGCTTCTCGTTAAAACTTGGGTAGCCAAACACCTTGCGACGTCCAATGATCTCTCCCAAGGAGAACAACCCTATTAGTTGGATGCCATAGACTCCGTACTTGATGACACTCTCTTTGCTGATCTTGACAGACTTGGCCAATTCCAAAGCCTTGTTTGGGTCCGACGAAAGTTTGAGGGTCTCGGCATAAAGCTTCTTGTAGACAGCCTCGAAATCTTTGACCTTTGGAGGAGCCAACCCTTCTTTGACATAGATTTGCTTACTCACTTCACCAACCACTTTGGCCCAGTAAGTAGCTTGCTGAGTCAAACCAGTGATTCTGGCAGTGACACCAGAAGCAGCACCCTGGATCTTGGAGGCGGTCGAGTTGAAACGAATTCCTCTGATGAAACTGTTCTGAGGTCTAAGAAAATTGCGGCCGATCATTGTTAATTACTATAGAGTGTAGTGAACAGTTTACCTGAAAAAAATCACCAGCCTTTGAAAATCACTGGCCAATGAAATCGGCAAGAATGCAGAACGTGATAATGGCGTGATAAGTACGTGACATGCACGTGAAACGCAGTGAGTGTCATAGACCCGCCCTAATGGTATACTCCCAGCATGCTGGCACGATCCAGAAGCAAGTTGTTTCATGATAATAAAGGCTAAGACACTAATGATTTAGTGGCTACCATCAGACGGGTAGGGTAGTGTTTTTATGATGATCAGGGTTTGGTAACTGGCTCGTTTAAGACGGCTGGCCTTAATGGACATTGTTTCCATGCGATTCTCATTGATGGTAACTGCTTGGACCGGTAGGAGTGGCACTGATCTGTGCAGGGTTTGGCTACTGTTGGATGGCTGTCAAACGTCATGGAATCAAGGTGAGTGTACGAATTACCACATATAAACCGAGGAATCGCTCCTCAGATTCGTAGACAATATCAAGCCTCGTTGATATGAGATTCTCTAATGTTATACTTGCATCCATTGCTGCTTCCATTGTAGAGGCCGATGTTGTCACTTACACTGTGACTCAAGGTGGAGGATTGCGAGGGGATAACCACTTTTTTCTGTTTGCCAATACTTTTGCCACTATGGATGTTAATGCCTTCTTCAGTTCAGCTGGGTTTACATGGGGTGGAAAGCATGGTGGAAACAATGGTGGTGGACAGACCACAGTACAAAACACCGCACCTGCCACTACTCAACCAGCTGCTACTACTCAGGCAGCCACTACCAGTCAGGCTCCAGCCAGCACTGGGTCTTCTGGAGGTGCTTCCAGTGGATTCCAGCAATCTATGTTGGATGCGCACAACACTGACAGAAGTCAGCATGGTGCCAGTGCCTTGACCTGGGACACTGATAAAGTCCAGGCTCAAGCTGATTCGTATGCGCCAAAACTCTGTTCTCTTGGAATGGTGCACTCACAAGTTTCAGGAATGGGTGAGAATCTTTATTGGACCAGTGCTACCGACGTTGACCCTAGTCAATTGGCATCCGACGCAGCTGCTTCTTGGTACAGTGAAGGTAATGGATACACTGCTCAAGCTGCTCCTCCTGAGAGTGTTCTCCATTTCACCCAGATGGTCTGGAAAGCCACTACCAAGTTGGGATGTGCCTACTCTGTTTGCAGCGGTGGTACTTATGTTGTGTGCAACTACGACCCTCAAGGAAACTTTGGTGGTGAGTACTTGGACAATGTCCAGCCTTAAAAGTTTAGATTTTAGGCCTGTTGTGTGTCAAATCAGAGGACTGGATTTCCTCGACTCTGTTCGTTTTGGTTTTGTTGATTTTAGTTATAGACATGGATAAATGTAAAATAGATTCTCTAGTTGAATGGCTGTAGTGCGGTACTCAGAACTGTGTGTCAGAGAGTGGTACTCAGAAGTTGACTGTGTGTCAGAAAGTAGTTCAGAATTGTTCTAGAAGGATCTTTTTGTGTCCAGGCTTTGCTCGTATTTGAATAGGCGTTCTTTAGTTGGCCTTGTGGCAGTATTTGTGTTGTACTTGATTTTGGGTAGACACTCGGAACTAAGATGTGCCGTTAACAAGTGTTACAGACAACAAGAAAGTCAAAAAAGTTAGCAGTGTGTTAGTCATAAACCAAAGAGTTTGAATAGAGGAAATTCAAGAGTTTTAGATTTGGAGCTGAGATGTTACCGACTGTTGGTGGGTCTTCTGCGCAAGAAGTTAGGAACCTAACAGTACAGGAAGCACAGTAGAGGTGCGCGCTGTTTGGATATCCACAATATTTCAAACCTGTAAATAGGAAAAGACCGAGAAACACAATAAGGTTTCGATGGAAGTTGAATTTGACAAATATGTGACAACTGGGAGGCTCGGCTTCTTATTTGTGAATGGCGGAATGCTGCGGAACGGATTAGAGCATGGTGGAACAATCTAGAGCATAGAGAGTGGAAGCTGAAATAGAAGCCGCAAAGAAAAATTGAGTATAGCAGAGATAAGAATGATCAAAAAGCAATGGAACAATAATAATGTAGAGCAGTATAATAAGAGTGAAGGTGGAGTGAAGCAGGTGGAATCTGGGACAATAAGAGCAGGGGTTCGGCACGGAAAGGAGTCGGGATCGGATGGGAGATTAATAAAAAGTACCGCGGAGCTAAGGATTGAATAGAAAAGGAATTTATTTGAACAGGCCTAAAATTATAGACAGAATGGAATGAAAGAAGTGTGTGAAAGGGGAAGTGAAAGAAACAGGGTTTGTGATGGTGGGTGGGCCATTGAAGTAACAGGAAGCAGTACTGAAAGAAGTGATAAATCGCAGTGGATAAGTGAATGGAATGAAGAGAGGTGATTAAGAATGAAATGGAGTGGAATAGAAGAGAGATGTAAGAGGATTTGAGAAGAGTAGAAGTTTGAGAGTTTTGGAGTGGAAGATAATGGAGTAGATGGTTATGGAGTGTGGTGTACCCTTTGAGAGAAACGGATACGGTAGAGAACGAGAATTATTGAGAGGAGATCAACAGATAAGTGTGAGCTAGATAGAAAGGAATTCAGAAATTACAGCTGATTACTATAATGGAGTGGACTAGGATAATGAGACATAGGGTCTGATACAATAGCTCTGGAATAGTGCTCGAGACGACACAACACAGTAAAGAGTGTACACTGAAACATAGAGAGTGACACAGAGCCAAGAGTGACACAGAGCCAAGAGATCCAGAATGCACAGGTACAATAGCATTGTCACATACAATCAAAGTGACACCCAAACGAAGATCAAGGATTCAATCGCAGAAGATCAGAGAACACAGTGATGTATACCTGTATAAGCAAGAGAAGTAGGCCAGGTCACTCAGGATGTAGATCAGTAGAAGGGATTGGAGCAAGTCTGACGCAGTGAGTGAGCGCATGCCAGATTGGAATGAGTGTGCATAGAGTTTGTAGACGACAGACCAGAGTGTCAAGACACCGAGCAGCACCAGACAAACCGGGCGGAGGTCAAGAGCAGCTGGGCAGCAGCACACAGGACGGCTTGGCTTGTTCCAGGAGGGTCGGCTGTGTGGCATCCACTTACTGAATGGAGAAGTTACTCCAGAGGCAGGAACTCAGACCATATCGCTCGGCTAAATTGAGGTGACGTGGGCTCGGAGATTCTGTCCTTTCCTGGAGGGCCACAGTAACTGGAGAAAAATTTTCGCATCTCTGAGACGCTAAAATCCGAACGGACATGGGGAGATGGCCCAGAAACGACCAGGATGTCTTGATTAGGGCGTAAACCAGATGGGCTGTTGACGGTGCTGGAAAGGGGTCGGAGTGGTAAGGGAGGAAGGATGTGTGCATGGGAGGAGAACACAGTAAGCGCAGATTTTACCGAAGACAGCGATCGATAATTAATATTTGACGAGAAGGGGAGGTTAGGAGATTGCAGCAAGAATTGGGTTCTGACTTCCAAGTGACTTATGTGCTAAGGTGTGTGGGAATTACAATAGGTGGGAACCACAATAGACGAGTGCTACAGCCAACAGCTTCAGGCAACCCTAAGCACCAGAAGCACAATAAACGAGCAGCGAAACAGCAGATGGCAGCGGATGCCAGTCTAAAGCAGTGGACCCCCGCGCACTCCGGCGACCAGGAGCACCCAGCGGCGGGTGCTAGTGGTAAGCCCTAGAGATGACACTAATGCCAATCGTGTAGAGGCAGTGCTTGTCAGTGGTGGACCAAGAGTCTGTACACCATGATGTAAATAGAACCTCGGTCCCCGAGGCTTGGCTTGCCAGAAACAGAAGGAATGTGTTTGGAACTGGGCCAATGGAGTCCAGACCTCAGAACTGGCTTGGGCTCGGCATTTGAATCAGACTAGATCGAAGTGGAGATCGCAGTGCTTTTCCTTGCATGCGATCTTTCAGGATCGTTTAACAATAGAGGACTTCAGTGGTTATAATTTTCAGTGAAGCAGTGCTTCAGCAGTGGTCCAGGTGTTTCCGTTTTCAGAGTGGTGTCAGAGTAGGTCTGCCTGTTTCAGCGCACTGCTAAAAGAGATTCTGGCTAGGCAAATAAGTGCAATGCAAGACTTGCCGTGTCGAGTCGCAAGTAAGCTTTGCATTGTCTAATGGCGATTTTCCAGCTAAGGTTGCGTGGGTCTGTTTTTTGCAGGTCCTACTTCCTGTCTTATTTTCCTCCAGAGTGTTCACCTACGACTGTCTTCCAGAGTGTTGTGTGTCAGGTATTCAGTGTCCCATCTTAATGTCCACCGGGGTCTCGGTCCAAAACATCCTGTCAAACCCTAATGTTTTCGTCCGCAGCAAAGTCTCACCATTGCGTCCACTGCTGCCAATGACTCGTCCCTCCAGAGTCGTCGTGAAACCTCGCAGTGCCACATCCAGATCTCCAATCAGTCCCTTCCAAGCACCCGCACCGTCCCTATTGTCTGTACCAAGATCTCTGGTCATAATTTTATTTTGCCGTAACCTTGCGCGCAGCAAGGTATGTTAACCACTGTCAATCTTCACTGCAGCAGCACCGGAGACTCCTCCAAGTGTTTGGTAAAGCCTAATCGCCAGCACCACCGCATGGTCTCACCTGGTGGCATCAGCTAGTAATGGACCTAGTCGCCTCAAACAGCAGCAACCCCATTCTCCTGGTGGCCCCACAACCCTAGTCCAGCCGGGCTCGTCCTCATGTACTGTCGTACCCCATACATGAAAGTGTCACTTTGGTACCGTACTTGACACTGTGTACACCGACGATCCACCACTGCTGCCTGGTAATCCGTGTACACTGTCACACGCCGTTAAGCCTTGGAGTATCTCCGCCGGCGGATCCCGCTGCCACTTAAATTGCGGAATTACAGAGCAGCACCGAGTCCAATTAATGCGGCCCCACTCCAAACACTCGCAGGCCTGCTCAGGCTTGGGCCCACCCACTCCCAGCCACTCTCGAGCTCCAGCACACTCACCAGCGAATTGCCGGCTGTTTGCTGGCGGTACTCACCGCCACTCTCGTCGGATCAGAGCCTTCAATTAAGGTGTTCCCTGGCACATACGCAGGTAGTCACTTTAGCCCGCCGTTGTGACTGGGTAAAAGGTGCGACATACTGCGGAGCATTGTAGGCCTATGTGACCCTTACTCCGGCCCACGCCGAGTGCTTACGAGCTGGTGAACGATAGAGATAGGCTGGGACTTGCTGGAGGAGTCTGGCTCCTGTGCCGTATCGTAGTTGGAACTCTGCTGATTCTGAACCCCGGGACACCATGCTGCGTGCTCGCCAAGTCTTTCAGCAGCGAATCCGGCATTGGTACCGGCAACACAGCCAACAAGAACACCGACAAGTGTACAACTCAAAACAATGGTACCGTAACCTGAATACCTTCGAACCACAACCTGACTACTTTGGAACATGGCCTGATCAGCTTGGAAGATCTGGCACGTAGGAACACGAACTAGGAACACAACCCAATTGCCTGGAATGGAAGGGGATTTGGAGGGGCATAGCGTGGAGTTGTAGCGTGGTTGTTGTGTTTTTGATTGAACAGCATTCCATAGGATATATGGAAATAATGTGGAAGCATTCCTTAGTTATCATTCCTTAGAAGTCATTACCAAGAATAGTTGTGTTGGCATTCCCAAGATGCATGGATTGGAAATGGAGTCAAAACATTCTTGGAGGAAGCACCATAGTTTAGTGCAGTATACCATGACTTAGCGGTATTCATTAGAACCAATACCACTCTGTTTGAACCATCTTCTTATCGTCAGTGCTGCATGTCGTACATTGGCTTATTCTTTAGACTATCCTCTGTATTGACCCTTTCCAGCACTCAGCACTCAAGACAGTACTCAGACACCGCTCTAACACTCAAGACACCACTCAAACACTCAAGACACCACTCAAACACTCAAGGAAACACCCAAAAGCCTCTAGTCAACTCTCAAAGCAACACTCAAGACAACAAGCCAAACCCAAGCACGTCACTACACCCCATAATTGAAATTCATTACCTATCTATATCAACCTGGCCTAAAGCCCCACATGACGAATCACTCTTCGTAACCCTTCGCCCGTCACCACTATCCGTCCCTCCTGTTGCAACCGTATAAGCACCTCCGACACCTCGCTGTTCTCGACCCGGATCTGTGACTGGTCATTGACACTCTTGACCAACTCACTGTAGCCAACGGTGCTGTCCGGACGACCTTTAATCACCGTAAGAATCTGGTTAGCAAGATCGTCTTTCAACACTCTCTGCGCAAGCGACTGTCCTGTCTGGACCAAATCCATATCGATTTTACCGGTCTTAGGATCCGTAGCATAGTCTTTGATGGCCGACTTGATCAACCGAACCGCTTCCTGAACGTCCTGTAAATCCACCGACGAGCTCAAGCGCATCCGAGCATGAGCTTCACTAAGACGGATCATCGACTCAAGTTGTCTGGTGGTGGCGGTGATTCTACGTTCAGAACTCCGCACGTCCTCACCCAACTTCCGCATCTCAACGTAAGCCTTGACAAGCTCGTCCTTGGCCTCGGCCAGGATCTGGGGCTTGATGTTCTGTTTGGCGTACTGGATGTAGAGCGTAAGAAACTCCACAGGCAACACCTCGCTGGCAGCAGCATGGAGCGGGTTGTCCACCAAGTACATCGAAGCCAAATGGTTGGCAAGCTGTCTGTCGGTCCGAGCATCAACCTTGTCAAGAACAAGATACACCAAGTCGAACCGCGACAACAACGGTGGCGGAAGGTCGATGTTGCCAGTGACTGGAAGGTCGGGGTTGTAGCGAGACCCGATGGGATTGGCCGAGGCCAAGATCGAGGTCCGTGCGTTCAAGGTGGTGATGATCCCGGCCTTGGCAATCGAGATGGTCTGCTGCTCCATGACCTCGTGGAGCACCGAGCGGGTGCTCTCGTTCATCTTGTCGAACTCGTCGATGCAACACACTCCGCCGTCACTGAGCACAAGCGCACCACTCTCGAGCACCAACTGCCGCGAGTCGACGTCCCTGGTAACGTAGGCAGTGAGTCCCACCGCCGACGATCCTTTACCCGAAGTGTATATGCCCCTTGGGGCGATTTTGTGCACATACTGCAAGATCTGCGACTTCGAGGTCGAGGGATCTCCGCACAAGAGAATGTTGATGTCGCCCCTATAGCGGCCGCCCTTGTGGAACTGCTTGTTGGTGCCGCCGAACAACTGCAACAAGATCCCCTTCTTGATGTCGTCGAGCTCGTAGACACTCGGGGCGAGCGACCGGGCCAACACCTCGTACAAGTCCGGCCGCAGCGCAGTGGCCCTGATCTGCTCCACCTCCTGCTCGGTAATCTTCCGGACTTCCTCGACGTTGTGCTGGATCTGGTCGTTGATCTCGGCCTCAAGCAGCTCGGGGAGGGTGCTTGCATCGACCCCGAGCCGCTTCTCGTCGATTTTCTTCACATGCACCACGTCGACGTAGGTCTTGAGAAGCGACCTGAGCGACCGTTGCCGCGAGTTCACCCGAATGGGTATCGACCGGAAGATCCCACACACCTCGACCCTGTCTCCCGCGCGGCAGGTGTCCACAAGCTCGTCGTACACACAGAGGTTCACCGAGTGCGGGGTCTGCCCGTCGGGCACCAAGTCCGGGGTCTCCTGGAGCTTGATCACCTGCTTGTCCGAGAACGTCAGCCGGTTGTGGACGATCGCCATCGAGTTCACCATCTGGCACCGCGGACACCTGCTGGGCTCCTGGATCACTCCACGGTCGATCTCCACCGAGGTCGTGTGGTCACAGACGTTGCACTTGAAGAACGCCACTTTCATGTCGGGGATCACCGAGCTTGTCCGGAGCACCAACCCCTTCACCAGCACCAACTTGTCTATATCGTTCGGGTTAAGCTCTCGCATACCTCTGTGCGAGTCCAAGTTGAACGGCCGCACTTTATAGATCGTGGTCTCGATATCCTCTACGCTGAAGTTCTGGTTGTTCTCTGTGGCCAACGAGATCATGCAGTCCTTGATCGTCTGGTCCATGATCGGAATCACTTCCTGCGGATAGTTCTGGAGCTGGTAGTACAATTTCTTCGTAGGAGTATAACTAAGTAAGTTACGGGCGTCCAAGTTGACGTTGGTGGTGCCTACCATCCGCATCTCGTTCAAAAGGTTCACGTAGTACAAATCCCCATCGGCAAGCTCTTGGTCTTCCATCAGCTCGTCCTCTCCTTCTTCTGCATCAAGTTCTCTACGGTACTTGTATTTAAACAACATGATGAAGTTGCGGAAATTGTTGGAACACTCCTGGATGCTGACATTTGTACCCCAGATCACCCGCACCGGTTCGTCGTTGGTCACGGTCGAGTCTGAATTGAGTCCATTGGAAGAAGTAGCTCGTTGGTCAAAGTATCTTCTCTTGGCAGGAGAATTGTTGGAATCAGGAGACGACAAGTCGCCACGCTGATAATGCTGGTTGTTGCGACGGAGTCTCTCACGAGCAGCCTCAGAGGTCAAGTTGCTTTGACGTTGGTCTGAGTTATTGAATGAAGACGACGAGTAATGGAGTGGTGACGAGCCACCTATACTGCTGTTGATTGCAGTTTGTCTGTTAGCAGAACCACCGACCTCGACATCCGAGGGAGGGTTGGACGACGAGGGGAAGAACAACGGTGAAGATCCACCATTGTTGCTTTGCGATTGTGACTGTGTCTGGTCTCTGTTGCTAGACATGATAGCTGTAGATTTGCTGCTGATGAAACTTGACGAAAAATTGTCGACGCGTCGCGTTGCACGCTGGTGTCCGGGTAACTCCATTGGACCCAGGGTGGGTGGTCTGTGGGAGGCTGCCTGTTGGTATCAGTCGGTTATATGTAAGGCAGATCTGACGTCTGCGCATGTATGTCTTGGGGCGAGGGCAGGAAAAAGGGAAGTGAGTTTACAGATTGGAGTTGCAATGACAGTATCGCCAGATCAAGATTCACCAACGGTGGAGCTGACACCAGGAAGTTTCAAACATGAGCGGGCAGTACACGATGGGGGCGTTAGTGCGCAAGCCCCAATTCAGCCGGCCTGCAAAAAACGGGCGGTCCACATTTCGACAGTTCAAACTCGGAAATGGCATTTCAGACCGGCAGGTGGCCTCAAAAACTCGGGGCCGTCAAAGCACCGCATTTCTCTGGGCCCAGCGGGTGCGCACTGGCACTAGCCCGGTGTGCACTCTAGGTTGCAGCCCCAGGCCCTGAGAACAACCGGAAGCTCTGGCAGTTGGGAGGGGCATGGCGTGGGTGGGCCCACGGCGGCAGTGGGGGAGGGCGTGCGCCGGCGCCGGGGGCAGCACAGGCACCAGCGGGTACAGCTGGGGTCAAAGGGGCGGGCCAGCCCTGGCCTGGGTACAGGCCCCAGGCCACTGGATTGGTCCGTATTTGCGTATCTTTTTAGCACTTGTTTTATGTTCAAGGTTTCTGGGCCGCTTATATGTGGAGGGTTCCCTCACTCTAATGTAGGTGCCTCGACTTTACATGATTTGCCTTCTCAATGTTTTCTGGGTTTGCATCACTCATACACTGTCTTGACACCTTCGTTCCCAAAGTCATCCGCCTCTCGACCCCCTTCCCCCGCTCCGCTTAAAGAGCAGGCCGCCCCCCGGTGCAGTCCCAGTCCCAGCTCCAACGGCCCCACCGCCTGTCCTTCCCATGTCACACAAACCGTCGTCCTCTGTCGCCAAGTGCCCGTTGTGCGACACCAAGACCAAGAACCTTCCTCGCCATGTCCGCGAGAACCACTCCAATAAGCAGAAGCCGGTGTGTGACCACTGCCAACGAGACTTCCTGCGCAAAGACAACCTCAGCCGGCACTACAAGACATGCCCGGCCATACCCAACAAGCTGCCCACCGCCAACGCTCCGCACGGGTCCCCGCCAAAACCCCCGACCCAGCTGCCGGCCCAGTCCTCGTCCAGACGCTCCAAACGCTCCTCGAAAGGTGCCAATGCCGATCGGAATCGTGCCGGAGCTAAGCTCCAGCCTGGGTACCAGTCTCCAGTGACTTCCTCCAAGTACCTCGTGCCTCTAGGACCCTCGCTGCTGACCCTGGTATCACTCCCGTCGTCTGTCGACAGCGACTCGCGTTCCAGTCCGCTGCTGTCCAGCCCATTGTGGTCGCCCGAGTCCTCGTCCCAGGAGCCCCACCCACATCTTCTACGCAGCTTTTCAGACAGCAGGAGAGACGTTCCAATTCCCATGGCCCCCAAACTGGACAACGTCATGGCTATAGCCCTGCTCTTGAACCCCGCCGCAGACTCCAAATACTCCACGGGCCACTACCTGGCCCGCACCTTGGATCAGCCTCCCACTCTGCATCAGGCCCCGAGGCTCCACTCCTCCTACCCTCCCAAACTCCCGAAATACTCTCTGAAATATCCGCTGGTGTTCATCCCGGACCCTCGCTCCTAGCCCCAGAGACCTGCTTTTGCTAATAGGCCCTTGCTCGCCGTTTGTTGCTTCATACGAAATTATGGTTTCCCCTTTGCTTAGTTCAATACAACGCCATTCACTTGTTCATGCCTTCCAGCACCCCTGGTATGTAATCCCGACCTCTGTGTCTCAGCCTGTCGTCATTCCTGTGCTCCAGTTCTTGTTGGCACTCACTTGGTTCCAATCTCCGCCTGTGAAAATTTCCACTCTGGTCCGCTCCACCGTCACCCAGTTCCCTCGACCCAACACCGTCGTCAACTCTCTCCTTTCTCGCTCTCAGCTCCGTATCTACAACTGTTTTAGACTCCCGGACATTCTATTCATGCAATGTTGTCCCTCAAACACCGCCCGTGGTCACTATATCTCTATATATACTGGGTTCACAACACCCGCAAATCTCTACACTCCTGAACACTATCATCCAAGATCTGCCTGGTTCCAGTTTAACCGCCTAACGCCACCGGGCTGTCTCAGATCTCGTCAATCTGGTTGTAATCTTCATAGTCTTGCTCCCCAGAGTCCTCTGGCAAGTTCAAGACTCGGCTCCCTCGTAATAATTATCACAAGCAAATCCTGCCGGACTGGGGTCTGTCCCTAACCGAAGCCTCACTTGACAATCTCGTTATTTGTCTCTTCTAGTACCGGCTTTTTGCTCAGTGTCTTACTCGCACATATGGGGCCACTTACGCTTGAGGTTGGCACAACTTACGCTATCTCTGACCCTGCCACTTTCGTTATCACTGATCAAAGGGGCCCCAGCCTCTACTGGGGTCATTCAACCTGTCCCTGATTAATCCGTACTCGGATACCGAAACATTATTTCTCTGTCTTGAGTATGGTGTGATACCTCTGTGTTTTCTGCATTAGGCTGCTGGCCTGGTTTTCAGAGCCCAAGCCTATTTTCAGAGTGGTTAAGTACACACCTAAAGGTTAAGGAGCCGGACTGTACCTGTGTTCCAGAACACAGCGAGTGCTAAGGGTATACTTCCAAGCCGATCGTCACTTAAACCTTCCTGGGACCGGATCATGTAGGTGCAAATGTTATAGGTAATGCCGTAGAGCATATTCTGCTACTGGAATGAATTGGTGCGCCCCACCAACTCCATCCCAGTATCTTTCTTTAAGTCCTGCTTTTTGACATTGCTCCTCAAATCCGTCTGGTTTAAGTCCTGTGTGCCACTGGTCATATTCCATAATGTCCCTCATATATCGTTTACGGGCCCTTGCGTTGACACCTCGGCACTGAGTGTTGTTCAGTGAACACTCCTCAACAACCTCTTTTCAGTTCATTACTCTTCTTTCTTTCAAGAAATCTCTGTTAATTGTTGACCTGTGTCAAACATGTTGGTCAGACACTCAGTTGAGGACCACTGGAGGCCCTTCTCAGGTCGTTCATTCACCGAAAATAGCACACAATGTCCTGAGCTCCTCGTCACTTCTCGGCCTTCCATTTTATTTAAGCACCTGTCATGATCCGTTGATTCTGACCTGTTGCAAGGACAATCGAATCAATCTCATATCGACGATGGTCAGACGGTTTGAGTGTTGTGAGTGTGGGTACCGTGCAAACGCAGAACTTGAAATCAAACGTCACTTGTCCCGTAACCATGTTGCCATCTTCTTCTGCCCTGCTAGCTGTGGTCATTTCTGTCCAAGAAAGGAAAACCTTCTAAGACATATTGAAACCTCCCATAGAGATGCAGTCAGCTACTGGACCACTCACGTCAACACTCATCTCCAACGGCGCCGTGCTTGCCGAGTGTACAGAGTGTTTGATTCTAACAATCCGATCCAGCCGATGGTCGAGAGAATCCACAAGTTTACGGAAACGTATTTACCTAGTACAGGGTCTGCTGGTTCAGACTGCTCATTGTACAACGGTCAAAGTTACGAGCCTCCAATGCCACCTTCATTCCCACCAATGAATCAATTCTACCCACCATTTTAACAGGACTCTGAAGTTCTCTCCATCATGAACAACGAAACAAACAATTATTATTTTCAGTTCTCAATTTATAGATTTTTTTTTTTCTTCTGGTTATATTTAAGAATACAGGTTTTTGGGCACACATAACGGGAAAGTAGACGGGTTTAGGTCCCTGCAGACCATTGTCTAAGGCATTAGTTTATTCAACGAAAACCACAAACCGAAACTCAAAAATTTCAATCTGTATAAAATATAAAACTCTTAATGATCGACCAGAATTTCAAAATGTCTCGCTTACCGGAACCTCACCGGTCTCTCAATCTAGCTGGCAGCTCCACCGCAACCCGTCTACCCCAAGTTCATGTTCAGGAAACATCCGTGCACCACCCACGACGGCCGGGCAACTGCCACATCTTTCCATTCGTCGACAGAAACAAACTCACCGTTCACTGCGTTCACAACAACTAATTGCAGACAATCAGCATATTCTACAAGAGAAATGTCGTTTTTTGGGTTCGACTCAAAGTTGCCGGCAGAATCGATTGATTTCCAGGACACCTACGACGGCTTAGGTGAGGACAACGAGGACGAGTACAACGATGAAACTTTCGGAGCAGACGTTCTGATTGGCAAGGATTTCAACTTCGGGCAGGCCTCCAACGCTCCGGCGTCCAGCCGGGTTGATCCGGGGGTCTCGTACGCGCAGGCCTTGAACTCTGCCAAATCCGTGCCTGTTGCTTCCGAGGAAGACTCTTTGAAACCTTTGGATTCGTTATGGGACACTCCTCCTCCACAGGCTGCTCCTCAAAAGAAGGTGTTCTCATTGGAGGAGCTCGAGGCCAACTTGAGCCTGAGCCAACCTCCGGGATTCCAACAGCAGCCTCAGCGAATGATGGGTTACGCTCCTTTCAATGGAGGTTACGGAATGCCTCCTCCACACGGACAGTTTGGCATGCCTGGTCCTCAAACCTGGGGTTATCCTAACCAAGGGTTTCCAATGGGAGGTCAGCCTGGAGGGTTTCCACAAATGAACAATCAAGGTTACATGATGCAACCTCAGCAGATGAACCAAGGACTTCAACAGCAACAGATGCCTCCTCCAATGCCACAGCAGCCTCAGCAACAGCCTCAACAACAAGCTCCTCAACAGCAGGCTCTTCAACAACAGCAGCTGCCTCCACAGCAAACACAGCAGCAAGTACAGCCACCTGTAGTTCACGGCGACGCCGATGCTAAGCATAAAATGAAACAACTTGATCCTAGCCAGTTCCCATTGCTTGGAGCCAAGGTTGCTCAGCAACAAGCAGTGTCTGAGCGTGGGCCTGTCACTGGAGTCAATGCCAGACCAGAGTATTCTCAGTCTCCAGAACCGGTTCCTATGACTCCGGAAGAGGAGGAGAGACTTGCAATCAAGAACAGAAAACTCGAGAGAATCATCCGTTACAACAACATAATGACCCCTAGAGACAAGGACTTTGTCACCCGATTCCAAATCTCGCAAATTGTGACGGACGACCCATACAACGAAGACTTCTATTTCCAGATCTTCAAGGCGATCAGAAACGGTGGTGAGGGAGAGTCGTTAAACTCTATTGCTCAGTATTATTTGGAGCATTCTGGCCACAGATTGGGAGGCAAGCACAAGAGAGCAGACGTGGCTTTGCAGAGAATGCAGCAGCAGGTCACCAAGGCCGTCACCGTGGCCAAAGAAAGACCTAAGTCGCTGAACTTTTCCAAAGAAGGGTCGTTAGGTAAGATCAGTATTGGAAGTGGTAAGACTCCAAGAAAACAGCTTGAGATCTTGAAGAAAGAGATCGAGGCCAATGCTGAAGAAAGTAAAGTGGCAGGTTTGGATGTCGAAGGTAGTGAGGACATCAAGTTGAGCAACAAGTTGATTTTGATCTGCTTGGAGAAATCGTACGCCAAGAGCATCGAAGTTGAGGCTCAGGAGAAAAACAACGAGACTTTGAGCGTGGGAGAGTTGTGGGACTCGTTGTACATTGAAGAGAAGGGGTTCAAAGAGAATATCTTTGTGTCGTACTTCAATTTCAACAAGGGAGTGAAGTTGTTCCCTCGAATCTTGAGATACTTGAGCCCTGAGCAGAAGTTCAAGTTGACCGAGAACGTGTTCAAGAAGATCTCGTTGTTGAAATTGTTGGACGAGACTTCGTATGAAAGCTACTATGCTCAAGACGCTAAAACCAGAGCACTCATTGACAAGAAGTCCGAGAAGTTCGAGTCGTTGATTTTCAAGTTTATCATTTCGTACATCTCCAACGACTTGAAGTTCAACGAGATCATCAAGTTGATCATTGCTTTAATCAACGGCAACAGCATTGGTAAACTCTTGCCTAACAAGATCGGATTGACGTTGATCACGATCTTGATCTCGAAGATCGAGTTGATCAAGCAAGACATCACGATCACGTCGTCGGACCTTATTATCTGGACCAACGTCTACGACAAGCTCTTCAACAAGTTGATCAACAACTTGATCACGGTGTTCCCGAAGAAACTCTATGTGGACGACGAGTTGAGCCAGTTTGACGACTCGTACATATGGCACTTCTTGGCCAGTTTGGCGTTGGCAGGGAAGTTGCAGCACCAGCGGATCATCGTGGACGAGGCCCGTGACAAGGTGTTTGGATGCGTGGAGTTTGCTAAGAAGTTGACCGACCGCGACGAGGCCGTCAAGAAGTTGACCAACTTGAACTTGTTCTTGAACGTGATGGGTCTCAATGTCAATGCAGCAGGCGACATCACCGAGCTTAAATAGGCATGACCCTACATAGATAGTATTTGTCACTCTTCTTTTAATTTTACTGTACTGTGCTCAACCTTCTTTGGTACCACTGTCGAACCCTGCATCTCTAACTAACAATATGGCGATCTGGGACTATTTCAGAGGTCCCCAGGCCATCCGCATCAACGACGAACCTCCCCAGCTTCCTCCGCCGGTGCCTAACACCTCCCGGACCAGTATTTTCACTCCGTTCACCAACTACGGCCGAATCCGACTTGATGGCGACTCTGCCGACGAGCCCCCGATCCTGAACGAGCCGGGACTTCTCCAGCTTTCCCGTTGGGACAGGATCATTGTGTTTGCGATCTTTCTAACCGGTTCCTTTGCTTGCTACTTCATTTGTATCTTCATGTTCCCGATCATCTCGTTGAAACCCCGCAAGTTCATCTCATTGTGGACGTTGGGGTCTGTGTTCTTCATCACGAGTTTCGGGTTCTTGCAAGGATTCGTCAACTATGCTCGTCACTTGATCAGCCCTGAACGACTTATCTTTACGGTGGTGTACTTTGGAAGCATCTTTATGACCATGTACTCGACTCTAGTGCTACGCAACACTCTACTTTCTATGGGGTTTGCAGCAGCTCAACTCATCGCCCAGATCTACTACTCGGTCAGCTACTTTCCGTTCGGAAGACGTACCCTACAGTTCACATCCAACGTCGCCATCAGCTCAGCAGAGTCCTGGATCAACAGCTGAACGGCCACCCCGGGGTTACCCGCAACACCACCGAACCTATCGCGAAGTTGATTACGCAGTCGTACTCATCGCAATTATGTCCGACCTACCTACAATAAAGAACGAGGATCCCGACCTGTATTCGGGGTCGAAACCGGAACAGGCGGTCGAACGGAAGCGGCGCGACAACATCAACGAGAAAATCCAGGAGCTTGGTACCATCATTCCTCATAGTTATTTTGAAACCACAAAGGATAAGTCGTCGGGTACTAAAGACGGGAAACCAAACAAGGGCCAGATCTTGACCAAGTCGATCGAGTATGTCGAGTCGCTCCAGGATAAAATTGACGAGAACAACAAGAAAGAAATCGAGCTTTTGATTATCTTGAAGAAATTGGAGGAGCTTCGCCAGGTGCCTCCGCATCTCAGGGCCTCCAAAGTGTTGTTTGAGAACACCAGCGCCGAGGTCGAGTTGAGCAAAGTGGGGGTCGGCCCGTTGGCGACGGGGGGTGGCTCCAACACCACACAGGGATTAGGAGGTCGTCGGTTTTCTGCTACTAGTCAGTCGCCTAACTCTAACGGTGCGTCTCCAATACCTGCAAACATGGTGCTGATGTCCACCAGCAACTCGGAAAATAAAAGTTACAATCTTGATTCGACGCTAATAGACGCCGAGCAGGGCGATACGTTCAAGAAAGAGAACTACTTTGACTTTTAGATGCCGGGGCTGGCGGCCGCAACGGCTACTTCTTGTGTATTATGTGTGGTATGGATGGTAACGTACGCTGTCATGAAGGTGGATAGCCTTTGATCCATGGCACGCTCAGTCTATTTTATTATTGTGTGTAATTGTGAATCTCTAATGTACTTTTTCATGTGTTATTGATGTGTGGGAAGTGGGATTGTATGTGGTTGAGGGAGTGTGATTGAGGGAGTTTGATTCAGGATGTAAGCCGGTACTTCTATTCTTTTCTCTCACTTTTGGTGCGGAGGTTTTAGTTATTGTCGATAGAAGCAAAGAGAACCGGGATTCTATAACGCTTTCTTATTGTTCCCACGATTTCGGTCTTCGTCAATTGTAAGAGAACTAAGCTGACTCTCTGTATCATACTCTCGTGAACAAATGAACCCATACTTTCGAGCCACAGCTTTAAACCACAACTTGGCTCCTTGCAAGTAAGTGAACTGAAACTCTACAATCTTCTTCACTTCTGAACCCTCAGAGAAACAATGCAGTGCCCCACCATCCTCACGTCTTCGACCTGCTGTATCGTTCATAATCATCGTTCTGCAAATAGTAAGCAGGATAATACTCGGTAGAAGACTCCGTGCCCAAACTCTTCATCCAATCTAGTTTCTCCCTATCAATATCCTTGTTCTTCTCAAAAAACGTCTTCTTTTCCAAGTACGGATTAGGAACTGTCGACCCTATTCCTCCGATAGAAGTATACCCATAAGCATAGAGACAACAGTAATCGACATGCAACGTCAACAAGAAAAACCAGATCTCCTGGTAAGTCCAGTTCAAGATCGGATGCACTCTCATGAACTTGGGCCAGTCATTGTCTGTCATCTGGAAACTCTGAAGACTGTTGGAATACGGATCGGTGTGTCTGTTACCGACTATCACTGCCTTCACTGAAGAGTAGTCTTCGAAATATTTCTCAAACCCTGCTTTGAGTTTGAAGTTGGAGTATTTGGGCAAATCCAAATTGTAGCTGGCAATTACTCTCTGATTAAACTGTTCTATTTCATCAAACGTCTCTTCATAATGAATGTACACTGCTTGTACTTTAGGTCCAACCAATCCTTGGTCATGAAGCACTGCCAAATATATATACAACATCACAAGACAATCTTTGCCGCCATTGAACGAAATAGAGATCTCCTCTTGCTTATATTTGCTCAACACCTGTTTGAATATCTCTATGGTGTTTCTGACGTTGTTCTGGGTAGACCTTCGAAGGTCTCGGACGGTGTCCGGCACTTCCGAGGTATCCTGAAGGAAATCCGACAACTTCACACTCAAGGTTTCGTAGTTGGTCGCCACCATTGCGTCCCGGGCTATTAGTCTGTACAAAACAACAAAAACAAATGTAAATAACGAGTACTTGAGCATATATCCAATGACTACTGTTCCGATTTGTAAGGCAGGCCCCAGAAAAAATTGTTCTGCAGATACCACGGCAACGGGCCATTGCAGCTTCACATCATCTTCTGTTCTCTTACCTCATTGATTTCCGACACCAAGGCTCCTAAGTCAAGCCGCTCGGCAATCCGACTGGCAGCTATCAATGCTCGGTCTTGTTTCAACTCTTTCATTAACCCTGTGGCTTTGACAAGATCTTGATTGGCACATGCTTCACTGAACATCGTAAGCACCAACTTATCATATTGAGAATTGAGATCTTGAAGTTTGTCAATGGAATCATCGGTGCTCACTTTAGTCTTGAGTGTTAGCGTATCTTCAGTGATATCGATTTCATTATCAGACAAATTCAAATCAAGATCATTGATATAGTCGTCATCGTCTGCTACTGCCTTGCTTCTCTTGTAGTTCTTGAACTTGGCTGTGATCACTCGTTCAAAATACTGATGCGATTCAATAGATTCATGGATCAATTCAGACATGAGTCTTGTTCGAAGATACTGTTCTTCCTTTTCCATCTGCTTGCGGAACTCTTTCTGGATTTCTATGTCTCTATCAACCAGAGGATCGTCTTCTGCCAACACATCGTCGTCGTCTTCGTCATTATCTATGAACCCGTCTTCTTTTCTGGTGCTTTTCTCTTTCAATGCTTGCAAATCGACGTTCAAATCCACCGGAATCTTGATTGTCAACTCCGTAGGCTCAGGCAATGGAACAGGACACGATTGATCGCTGTTGAAGAACACCGCATTGAACTTATCGTCAATCAAACTTATCGGCACATACTCCAAGTACGACCGAGAAATCAACACCTCGTTCAAATTGAGTAAAGGAATCACCTGCAGCTGTAACGGTTTCTTCCATTTGCTGAGCACATACAAATAATTGTTGTTGTCCACGAAACATGGGTCGCCGTAGTTGTTGAAAAGTAAACCTTTCAAGAAATAGTCCGGCTGCACAATCTGAGGTTTGTCCTCGGTCTGTTCGAATTTGTCAAGAAGTTTGTCAAAACTCTGCTCTTCTGGTATAAGGTACTCTATAGGCAACGGCAGGTTTCTGTCCAAGTAGTTCTGTCGGGTGTTGGTCACAAGGTCTCGTAAACTGTAATAGAACTGTCTTCCATTGCCAGTGCTAATAGTGAAAAGAATTTTAGAATTGGAGATCGAAGCCACCACAGGTAAACTCTTCTCTATCCGGACCAACAACCCAAACTTGGTGAGCACTCTGGTGTGACCTTGACTGGTGAACACAAACACGTACCGTTTACTTAAACTAATATTAGTGACAAACTCGCTGATCTTCTTGGCACTGCCATCTTGATAATTCTTGATAGGCAATGTTTTCTCCCAGCTATTAGTTTCGTCTTTGTGTGGACGATACAAGAGCTTTGCTTGTTTATGATCTTTCAACAGTGCCAACGTCGTTCCAAACTTATCCAGCAGCAGATCTATATAACCTGACTGCGCAAGCAAAACACCTTCCTCTGTCAAGTGTGCCAAGTCGTAGCCATTGGAATCCACAAAATAATAGTCTGGATGTGTGCTTTCATGGAACTTGATATTGACCACTTGAGAATTGGCACCTACGTTTTTCTCCACATAAACCTGACCAACGTCGTTTACACAAAGGTACCGGCGGTTCTCGGGACTCCATGGTGTGATTCCTGGAGCATACGGTTTAATGTGGTAGCTTGGAAGACCAGAAGCTGGCAGATCATCCTCTTCTTCGTCTGATGAAAGATCAGAAAGTTCAGACAACGTTCGTTTGAGTGTAGGTTCTCTTGGTGACACTGGGAAATCAGAAAGGTTAAGATCATCGTCGTCTTCTTCGTAATCAAACCGTTTCTGAGTCTTTTCAAGTAATTCTGGATACACATAAACATCAGAACCGGCAGTTCCAACAGTAAGATGGATTTTGTCAGTAGCACTCCACGAAGCGTTTTTTAGATGTGCTGAGGATGTCAATGTTTCTGTCTTGATTGGTTCTTTGGTACTGGTGTTCCACACTATCAATTTGTTATCAAAGTCTATGGAAGCCAAGTACTCGTAATTGAAAGGACACCACAGAATATCCACCACAGGAGCAGTATGACCGGTCAAACTAGTGGCAAGATTCAAGTCTTCATCGTAGATCTGGATTTCGTTTGTCTTAGATGCAACTGCGTACTGTGATTTGTCGTTCCAAGTGACAGCACAAGAAGCAAGAGTATCTATACTGATACTGTCTTCTTCAATGACAGGATAAACGTAAGCAGGAATAGATCCGTTAAGAGATTTAATGTACTTGATAGGATTAGATTCAGTGGTTAAACTCATCTGGTAGAAATTGACATTGCCACTAGAAAACGTCACTGCTAGACTGGTCAGATCATTGAGACTTAATGATCTCACCTGATCAGACACTCCCACCGTCAACACTTTAGGGTTCAGTTTCACTCCCAAATCGTACTTGCCGTTCTTGAAATAGTCGCTGATGTTGACGATGTTTAGCTGGTTCAAGTCTCCTGCAACAACTATGTGTCGAGAATTGTAGATCACCAAGTCTCTTAATGCCAACTCAGATCGGTAACTTTTCACACTGTTGACGACCCCGGAAACCTCATCGTTAAGCTGATACATATACAACTCACCCTCGGAAGTCACTGCCGCCAACAAGTTGTCTTGCACCACAAAATTGCTGACGTTCTCGACAATCTCTAACACTTCTGGTTCATCGTCTTTGGCATCCAAGTTCAACACTTTCACAATTCCCAAGTCGTTGGCAACAAACACTTTGTTGCCTTGAGCACGAACCAACGACTGCTGTGCCCCTGAAAAGACGTTCACCAAACTATCGGCCATTATAATTAGCGAGTGAGACTCAGAGTTGACTGTGGACTAAGAGAGTCTTGTAAATATAGATCAACGCGTTGGAAAGAAAAAAGAACGCGTATCTGATGTTGGCAGATGTGTGGTGTGTATGGTAATTGCATGATTGTGCATATGAATGCATGCATAGATGAAGTTCTCCGACTAGTTTCTTTGGACTTGAAGATCATTTCTGGGGTTAATCCAAGACACTAATATGAGACCAACCAGATCTCTACTACGGTTGATGCCAGTCAAAATAAAAATTGATCCTGTTCCAGTGACAGCAGAAGAAGTCAATTTCATTTATAGATGTCTTTCGGAAACAGGAACCATGACAGAGTTCTCAATCAGTACAAAACAAGTGGGCCAGCCGTCAATGAGATACCACAATTGGATCCGAGCAGTTTTTGAAGATGAGAAGAGTTGGGCGAAGTTAAAACAAGTAGCTGGAATGCCTCGATTGGCATTTTATAAACGAATCTTCACTACTGGAGAAGATGCCAATTCTGAGCATTCTCAGTATTCGATCAACGATCAACTTACTCCAATGACCAAGACCAATCCTTTAATGTATCTTAGGGACGCCGGTTTGCCAGCAGGTATTTCTCGTGATCAGATGTTTGTGATAAGGAGGGTGGAGAAAGATGAGAGAGGGGTGAAGCAGGAAGTGATACCATAGCAAATGGATTATTTTATCAACTGTGAAAAGAAGATTCTGCTTGCATTGCTGGATGGCGTCTGTTTTAATGACTTTATGGCACTAATAATTATAGATTACTTTACTTTTAAGACGCGTTTTCGAGATATTGGATACTACTTGGAGACTGCTCTGGAATACTATAGATCATGAGTGGAGCTTCTTGTATAACATCCCTGAGTTCTTTCAACTACCATAACAAACTCTCTGGATCTGAAAACAAACCATAGCCAAGGTTTCTAATCAACTTTTAATTCTAACATTTTTCTTCTGTGTAGCATAAGTACACTACTTACAATACCTCCTACTTTACTGCTAATACTACTCCCGATCGTGCATGACACGTGACCACGATGAGCATAATTTTTTTTTGTATGAAAAATTTTGCCTAGTAGTGCAAGAAACGTCGTGAACAAAATGGCATTGAATGATCCATTTTTGTCGGAACCAGGTGCCAAGAAACGAGGAAAGAAAGCTAGCAGGCAGAGAAATAATAAAGATCATGACGAAATTGACAGCGATGAGTTCAATTCAGATAATGAGACGCTGAAGAAGAGAAGCAGAGAGCCAGAACTGGAGAGCGAAGAGGAACCAAAGAACGAGTCGAAAACTGAGCGAAGAAGACGTTTAGCTAAACAGTATCTTGAGACGTTGAAGCTGGAGGTCAGTGCACCTTCTGCAGAAATAGGCGATGTTGGAGATGTGGATACCAGTAATTTACAGGACTTTATGTTTGATGCTAAGGATTTGGACGATGAGAATATCTCTCGAAGACTTCAGCAAGACAGTGCCGAGACAAAAGGCAATGTGTACAAATTCATTAGCGAGAAGATGAAATTGCTGAGAAAGAAGATTATATCGTCAAAGCTTAACAGTTACATGGTGAATCCTACTGCGTTGGCTGTACGGTATCCGTCATTATATGTTGTCTCCAAGGGACAACAGCTAGTGAAGTACGACATCACAGATTTACAGAAACCGCCACAGAAGACAAAATATGTGAATATGAAGGGAGAAGACGAGCATACAGACGAGATCACTACGGTGGCAGTGAGTCCCGATGGGAAGTTTGTGGTCACTGGTGGTAAGGACAAGCATATTATAGTGTGGGACAGTGCTAGACTTTCATTGTTGAAGAAGATTCCTTTGAACCACAAGAAAGCAGTTGTGAATTCTATGGCGTTCAGAAAAGGCACCAGTGAATTGTACGTTGCGTCCAGTGATTTGAAGATCAGAGTATACAATATCAACCAGTTTGCTCTTTTAGATACACTCTTTGGACACCAGGACGAGATTGTGGGGATCAGTGCATTGACTCAGGAACGATGTGTGACGGTGGGTTCGAGAGACAGAAGCGTGATGTTCTGGAAGATCCCAGAGCAGACAAGACTTACGTTTAATAGTGGAACCAGTTTCGAGAAGTATTATAATCAGCATTTGAAGGCCAGCATTGGGGCCAAGACAAAAACACCTGACAAAGAGCAGTTGCGTCGTGGGTTTGTGAAAGAAGGAAGTTTGGAGTGTGTGTCCATGATAGACAATCGTCATTTTGTCACTGGTTCAGACAACGGGAACCTCAGTTTATGGAGTATCCAGAAAAAGAAACCGGTGTTCATTGAGTACCAGGCACATGGACTTGAACCACAATTGACTCCTGAGCAGTACACTGGAGACAACGACTACATTGTGTCTGGAGGAGAGATCCCAGCACCACAGCCCTACTGGATCACAGCCGTCTATGCCATTCCGTATTCGGATTTATTCGTAACTGGGTCGTGGAACGGCCAGATCAAGTTGTGGCAGCTTGACCACGCATTGAAAAATTTCACCTTGAAGTACAATTTGGAAGGAGCCAAAGGAGTTGTTACTGGAATCGACGCAGTGGAACACACCAACCCAAACACAAAACAGAAGACCGTGGCAGTGTTCGCAACCGTTGCAAAAGAACATCGGTTGGGCAGATGGTTGAAGAAACCACAAGGGGCTGCCAACTCGATCTTCCAAGTGGCAGTCAAATTGACCTAAGTTTGCATACTTTTTTTCGGTTACATACAGACCTTTTATTCGCTATATACATTAATGAGGGATGTAATGACAATTGATAATGTAAGAGGGAGGTTGGATAATCATTGGTAGCATTGTTTTGTGGTTGTTGTAACAATTGACTAACATCTTCTTTAGTACTGTCAAGTCAGTGCTTTCACACTGCTTGCTGCATACCTCCACAAACAACACAAGCTCTTCCTGTGGTCTACCACACTCTCAAATGCAACTCTCCACTCTTCATAACTCCATAGTATAACCTCATAAAATTCTTTACATAAATCTCATAGCCTTGAGTGTCATAACATTTATTTCAATCTGCGTTGAACAAGATGGATGACCGATGGGATAATGAACAAAGCAGCACCAATGAACAATGTCTGCTGGATGGTTTTGTTGGAAGCAGCAGTCTGTTGCTTTTTCTCTTCTTCAGATGGAACACTTCCTGGGCCGAACATATTAATGTGATGGTGGTTGGAGTAACATGGTTATGTAATGGCAAATTTTTTGATCACTGGCTCGATATGTTACCCGGACGCGGTACCAGTGAAAATTGAAGTGTAAGCAGAAAAGGAACGGGTTGTTCTGTGGTTCGAGATAACAATGAGTGAGGAAGTACATGAAGTGACTGACGTCAAGAATGAGGTAGAGGACGTTGAAGAGGTTCCTACTGTTAAGCATGAGGAGGGTGAAGAGATTGTAGGAGAGGATGTTGCTGAGGAAGTTGCTGAAGGTGAAGAACAGCCACCGGTTGATGAGGAAGAAGAAACGAAAGTAGAGGTTGTTGATGAAGGAGAAGAAGAAGTGCCTGAAGACGAAGGCGATGAAGGCGAAGCTGAAGCTCCTGGATCTGAAGAAGAATTGTCTGAGGTTGATGAGGGTGATGAAGGTGATGAGGATGACGAGGATATGATCTTGAGTATGGGAAGACACAAAAGAAGAAGCGAGGGACGTGGAGCCAGTGAGGCAGCAGACGAAGAAGAGGTTGGAGGGTCGAGTGGAGGTCGTAAGAAGCCGGCAGCAGGTTCTGGTGGTGAAGAAGAGGAGCGGTACATTGATGAGGAAGGGGCCAATGATGCATTGACTAGAAGACAAGAGTTGGAGAAGAAATTGGACGAGGCACTTAAAACCAACCGAGGCTCGCGTCGTAAGAAGGTTGGCGAGATTGATCTTGAGCAGATGCAAGATTCTCAGATCCAGGCGTTGAAGAATCTCATGCAAGAAGTTGCTTATGAAGATGCCAAGATTGTTGATGAGAAATCGGGAGTGGCAGCCAATAAATTGAAGCTTTTGCCTAGTGTGAAGGAGGTATTGATGAGAAAGAATTTGGCCGATCTGATCTTGGATAACAACTTACTTGAGAGCGTAAGAGTTTGGTTGGAGCCGTTGCCTGATGGATCGTTGCCTGCTTATGAGATCCAGAAAGTGATGTTCAACTCGTTGACAGAGTTGCCTATCAAGACAATCCATTTGCGAGAGTCCGGTTTAGGAAAAGTGATCTTGTTTTATCAGAAATCGAAGAGAGTGGAGCCTGGTTTGAAGAGAATTGCTGACAGATTGGTGGGGAACTGGACCAGACCGATCTTGAACTTGTCAGACAACTACCACGACAAGTTCATCCAGCAAGAAGATTTTGAGATTTCGAAACTCATGCAAGCAAGAAAACGTAAGAGAGACGTTCAGCAGGAGGAGAAGTCTGTGTATGAGTTGGCAGCCGCTAGAAGAAACAGAGCAGCTGCTCCTGCACCTAGAACTACTGCGTACAAGATTGCTCCAAAGGTCAACATGAGCATGAGAGATATGTCGACGGGAGCCAAGTTGCAGAGCGCAGGAATCCCAGCTATTTCCAGAGACGATCAGTATAAGAGAATCAACTCGAAGTTGCAGAATAAGAACAGAAAAGTTGGGGCCAAGAAGTCGGGGATCAGTATTGAGGGACGTGATCTTCATATTTAGGGGGGCGTGTGATTCTATGGCGTTGGTCATAAGTGGTTATGTAGGATAGTATTATTATTGGAAGAAGGTATTACATGTTTTGACGAGATGAGTAGGCATACGTATGTGAAGTGAGCTGTGGTGAGAAAGCTATGAGATGAGAAATCAGACTTTTATGAGTAGCAAACTGTGTTATGTACAGAGTGGAAGACTGGGGTGTTCGTAGATGTTAGGACGTAGTGAACATGGACAACGTAATTGCAAGTATTAACGTTCTCGGAGAAAGGAGTGTAGAGTGTAGAGTGTATCCACGAGAATAGAATGCAGAGAACAGTAAAGAAGAAAAGAGAAGCAAGTAAAGTAAGACGGAGAGCAGTAGAATGCAGAATGGTGGTAAGGCGAATATACAGTAATGCTGGGGAATATGCATGTTGGAGAGATAGTGATACTGAAGTAAAGAGAAATTAAGATGTGGCGTGCAAGAGGGTGTGTAGATGAAAAAGAAAAGTAAGCAAACAAGCAGAGTACAGTTCAAAAGAGAAGACGGAATAGAAGTAGAATCGATAGCGCCAACAAAGTCAGATGCAGAGCTCAGCAAAGAGAAGAATGCATAGCAGAGAGAAGAACGCAGATGAGACAACAAACAAACAAATGAATAGAAAACAGGACAGGGTGGGATTCAGAGAACGGAGAATACAGTAAAAGAGAAAGTGAAGCAGAAAATAGGACAGAGTGGCAAGTAGCGTACAGATCATGGAGTACCACTGGTCTATGTCACTGTGTCAAAGCGTTAGGTGAGTCAGAAAGGAGAATATTGAGAGACCAGTAGGACACAATCTAGTACTAAATTAGGATTCACCAGTGAAATACAATACCAGAGTTAAATGAAGAAAGAGAGCAGCCAGAATCTTCAATGATCTCCATGAGTGACTGTGCGTCTACATGTTAACAGAAAAATGAGTGTTGCACGACCCCTTTACTGCACTCCCTACTCCCTTGGTGCCGCCAACACACTGCCCCAGCCGCCCATGTACCAATCAAACCCGCCTAGAGTCCCCTAGACGCAAGGCCCCAGCCAACCATCGCTCCAAGTCTCACGTCCTCAGAGCTTACCCAACCGCTACACACTCGGGCCGATACCCCTTTGAATCGGCCCAAGGTTTCAGCCCCGGCCGCATTATCACCCCAAACTCTGTCTACCCGATCTGCATACGAGGGGATCCCGCATCGACTGGTCTCAATCCAGTATGGGCGGACCGGGCGGCTCCTCTGGGGCGGGCAATTGGGGAGGGGGAAGGTAACAAGAGGCGACGACAGGAGAGAATTTGAAAGGAGTAGTTCAATATTCAGAGACTACAGCATCGACGGGCGTAATTCCAATAAAAACATATTATTATATTGTGATTCTCACCATTTGTCGTGGAACAAACTCTCCCATTCCAAGTTCTCTAGCACCGGTTCGGCTTACAGTGCAATTACGGTACTGCGACAGTACGTCACTGCTACCCTCTCGGAACCTTCCCCCAGGTTGTCATCGCATAGAGATCCAAAAACTATCGGTCATAAATGGCCGACTTTCCAGCCTGTACAGTGTATCGATTTTTCCATTAAATCCACTGAGGTTCCACACTCCAACCCAGCCTACCAGTCGCCAACCCCTTGGTTTCTTCCACTCACTCCTGCCAATGTCCAACAAGAACGGTTTAAGTCCGCTTGAGAAAGCAACCATCGGTGCTGCTGCCTCGGTGATTGCAAACACCGTGGTTTACCCCCTTGACATCACCAAGACCTTAATCCAGTCCCAGCAGAGTCTTGCCCATTTCTCCAAAGAAGAGATCGAAAACAACCCGAACTTGTTCAAGAACAGTCTTGATTGCTTGAAGAAATTGTACAAGAAAGATGGTATTAAAGGCTGGTACTACGGTATTATACCTTCGCTCACCACCACTGCTACCATGAACTTCTCGTACTTCTTCTGGTACGCAGTGGTCCATAAAGTGTACGATTCCAGATTCCCTGGCAGAGTGAAATCCACTGCCACAGAGCTTTCCTTGGGAGCAATTGCTGGGGCTCTCTGTCAAGTGTTGTTCATGCCAGTTGCTACCATTAGTACCAAGCAACAAACAGAAATCACTCACGAAGATGCCGACGACGACAAGATCGTCAAACATCCTACGTTCTGGCAGACTGCCCAGAAAATATATAAACAAGACGGAGTCAGTGGGTTGTGGAGCGGGTTGAAAGTCAGCTTGGTTCTTACAACCAACCCTTCTATTACTTATGGGGCTTTCGAAAGATTGAGAACCATCTTCTACGCTTCTAAAACTAACTTGACTGCGCTTCAAGCTTTCTCTCTTGGAGTGTTGTCTAAGCTCTTGGCAACCATCATCACCCATCCTTTAATCGTCTCGAAAGTCATGATCCAAAAGAAAACAACTACCATCACCGAGAAGGTCACCGACCCTGTCACCGGTGAAGATAAGCTTGTCAAGACCAAGAAACATTTCAAGACGTTCCAAGAATGTCTTGTGTTCTTGTACAAAAACAACGGGCTCTTGGGTCTCTGGAAAGGCGTGTTGCCTCAGATCTCCAAGGCGGTGGTGGTTCAAGGGTTCTTGTTCATGTTTAAAGAACAGTTGGAAGTATTGTTCATTAACTTGATTCGTTTGGTCAAGCTCAGAAAAAGAACCGTGGGGTAATTGATGAATCGCGGGTGGATCCACCCTGCTAGCAGTGCGGTAGAGTACGGGGGTGTCGCACCCCGTGTCTCTTGAGATCATATTCTGTCAATCCGATGGGCTTTTTTTATACTTATGTAAACAATACACAATGAGTTTCGTGCAATCTTTCGTGACGTTTATCTATGCGCTTATTTCAACCATTCTTCTTGAAACATACAGATTCTCGTTATATTTCTATGTGACGTTCCCTACTGCTTCTTCAGTGATAGGCACTGTTCTTATGGTGTATGTTAGTTACAAGTTCTTCCGGTACATTTTGAGTATCATCTATTCTCTGATCATTGCGTTCTTGCGATTGGTCATTGTGTTGAACCTTATCATTATTGGGTTGTGGTGCTATGTTCGAGGAGTACCAGCGTTCATCACAGATGTCAAGTTTTTGTTCCACTTGGCACAAGCTCGGTATGCTGAAGTCAGAAGAGAAACCGGGGATTTCATGAACGAATTCGAGTACCAGAATCAAGCAGAGTTCAAGGTGGATCCTAACAATTTAAACGACGAATTCAATTTGTTTGATTTGTCCAAATCGTTCCGGTCTCATAATGTAAACCAATTGGTAGAGTTGTTTGGATTGAACTTGATCCAGTTCTACAGAATGGCTTCCAACGGAGTGTTCTGGATGTTTGCCAACCAGAATATCAGAGAACAGTACGATCAGATCGTAAGAGAGTTTAACAATAATTACAGAGATCTTTAAATGCTGAATGGAGTTTGTTTGTGATTTGTCGAAGGTGAAGGTGCCAGAATTGAACGGTGGCGGACCATAATAATTGTTGGGGAGTTAGTGTGAGAGTATGAAAATTTTGGACAGTTCGGTTAGTACATAGAATTTGTAATGAAATGAATATGATGCAATTTATAATGATACACAAGGGGTTAATGTGACTAATGTAGGGAGTGTTTGGATGGAGAGTGTGGGGGAGAGTGTTCTGAGAGTGATCTGGAGATTGTTCTGGAGGGCGATCTGGAGTAGAGTGAACTCTATGTATAAACAACGAGTACCATCGGAACAGACAAAAAAATACAACCTTCTTGTGACAAATTCTAGTCCCACAAGAAAACTGCTTTCTCAGTGGTGGCTCCGGCCAACTTCTCCTCACCTTTATCCAAATACACAACCATACTTTTAAACCTTGCACCGGAATCAGCAGCACGCAATTGTTTTACTACCCGATACTTATTACCGGAAACACTCACTCCTCGAATCACCCCGTCGTCACAGGCAATCCATAGCCCAGTTCCATCCGGTCGCCAAGAAATTAATGGACTCGAGAACTTGTCTTGTGGGGCATCGGTACTGATATTAGCAGCGATTAGTCCTCTGAATGTTTCAATTCCTGACAATGACTGTCTTTCTTGATCACTGGAATTGCCAAGATGGTTTTCAAGATCAGGAAGTTTGATGGTCACGATTCTCATGTATGGAACATGCGAGGTGGCAGCAGATATCAATACTGTGTTGTCTTCGTAATTATGAACGGCAATACTCATTGGAGAAAACACATGGTTAGAAAACTCGGCATCATTAAGTGACAATCGAGCTATTTCGTGTAATCCTTTGTCTGAATAATTGTAGACAGATAATAGAGTGGATTCTAATCTGCTTACAAGAATGAGTGGCACACTTTCAGATCCTTCACCACGATGAATCACCACCTTGACATCAGTAGGATTTGTGATCAATTTGATTTTTGCTACCTGAGTGCCTTGTAATTCGGAATTCTCGGTAGTCAGTTTGGCTTCGGGATCAGATTCTTTACCTTTCAGTCCGTCGTGATCTCCATTCAATCGGTTCCCAGTAACTTCAATAATACTCAATGTCAGATCAAACCCAATTGACACAATATAAGTTTTCTTGGATTGCCCGTCGTTTGACTTTGAACCTGGCTCAGTCCATGATTCTAATGCAGTTATCACTCGATTATGAACTTTCACTTTACTGATCTCTGTTAACGACTGTTCGCCCAACTCGTAAAAATAAATGAACCCATCCATAGCTCCAGCAGCTATAATGTTTGTCCCTGGAACTTGAACCAATGGCTTGAACACTACCTTGGCAGTGTCACTCGCCACTACTGTTTTGGTCTCAACATCAACAGCACGAATCACTCGATCTCCACAACTAGCCACCAACCACTTTCTGCCGTTGATTGTGGCCTCCGTCAAACTCAAGCACAAAACTCCAGACAACGCATTAACCTGCAGTCTATTATTTATGCTAGTATACTCCCAGTTTTTTATTAGTTCATGAGAAACGTTGGGTTGTTCAGGTGCCACTTCCTTATGATGATTTAAGTACTTGTTTCTATCATTCACAATCTCTTCAAGTGATTCATGTACAGATTTCTCTCCATCCTTCAAATAAAATCCGGCTTCGTTTTCAAAAACACTTAAAGTCTTGTCGTACCCTTTCGATTTCAAAAAATCTCCAATTAATACTTCGATTGGGGTCATATTGATATACTACTACTATTCATAAGCCATCCGATGCCTCTATCTTGATGGTATGGGCGGGTAACTAACGATGTGGATGTTGTGATGTGTGGGTGGTACTGAGGTACGGGTGTGTGTGTGTACGGGTGTATGTATGGGTGTGTGCACGGAAGTTATTTCATAAGGCAATCACATGCGTATCACGCTTATCCACCCAGGGCTAGAGAAAATTGTAAGGTGTGACAGTGGATCGGCAAAGTCTTTGTCCGGGTAGCAAATTCTAGGATCGGTGGTCGGTTCAGACAAGTGAAAAAAACTGTTACGAAAATTTTAGTTAACAGTAAAGAATCATTAAACCAAGATGGGTAAAGGTAAACCAAGAGGATTGAATTCTGCCAGAAAATTGAGAGTCAGAAGACGTTCTAAGTAAGTAATGACGGATATATTAAAAGATACCATTGTGTTTGTTGTCTGAGGGATGGTTAAAAGGATAATTCAGTGATCAAGATAAGTGAAGCAGAAGCTATTGAATATGATAGTAAAAGGAGTTCAGAAGAGAAGATAAGTAATCATGAGCAAGCAGTGTTATAACAAGAGTGTCTAGAATATTGTGGCAAAGTGAATGATAAACGGTTTGTGGATTCCACTGTTGGAACTTGGATTTGTCTCCTTGACTGTTAATTTGACTCCTATGAAATTTGACTAGTATTGGAATTGTGAAGGAGAATTTTTATGAACGAAACGAACAATCAGTTTGATTCATTATCAATAATGAAAAGTTATCTGAAGCAATCAACCAATACTATTCAAGTTAGTGTTGTCATGATCAGTTGGTTACTAAACCACAAGTAACCTTCAGTGGTGGACCATATCCAATAGTACTTTGCAACATTTTCAACTATCTAGTAACGCTCAATCGAAATGCTTTAACACTGTTTGCTCTGTTACTGCTTTCAACGAATCTCCAGCTTTTCTCTATCGATATCGTTGACTTTTCTTTTATACCCAAACCAGGTGGTGTCTAAATGTCATACGCAACATACTAACAATTCTAGCCGTTGGGCTGATCAACAATATAAATCCAGATTGTTGGGAACTGCTTTCAAATCGTCTCCATTCGGTGGTTCTTCTCACGCCAAGGGAATTGTTTTGGAAAAGATCGGTGTCGAGGCCAAGCAGCCAAACTCTGCTATCAGAAAGTGTGTCAGAGTCCAATTGATCAAGAACTCTAGAAGAGTTACTGCTTTCGTTCCAAATGACGGTTGTTTGAACTACGTCGACGAAAACGACGAAGTCTTGTTGGCCGGTTTCGGTAGAAAGGGTAAGGCTAAGGGTGATATTCCAGGTGTTAGATTCAAGGTCGTCAAGGTTTCCGGTGTCTCCTTGTTGGCTTTGTGGAAAGAGAAAAAAGAAAAGCCAAGATCATAAGTTTGTTCTTTGTACTTTATGTTTTCACCCTATAATTAATGAAAGCAATAATTGAAATGATAACTGGCATAAGTGCTGTAGATGTAGATTGGGTTCCAATGGAAGGAGGATGTTGGACTCTTGAGACAATTGAAGTGAACTAGTGGAAGTCACTGTGCTACTATGTGGAACTCTGGCTTACCTATTGCATTTCTATCCAATTGAGGTGCTGGTATAAGATCTCTATTGTACCGCCAACCACTAGCCACTAAACTTCTGAAATGATACACTATTATTTTGCCTTCGTACAGTATGACAGTGTTTTATACTTCTCTTTTACTGAGAAAGCGCTTGATTTAATGAGCTACTGCCAAGCCAATTTATTGTTTTCCTCAGTGTCTTCTCGTGGTACCGACTTCTATGCCTGATCGTCTGTCCAATCTGATGCAACACAATGACATCATACCCCAGAATTTACTCTTTTACTCTCTGTACTGCTGTAGCTTGTCGCTCAAACATCAGGGACAAAATTGAGACATTTGAGGTTCTCTAAAGTGCGGAGTAACCGGCTGATTTATTGGTCAGTTTGTCCTACTGTAGACTAGCAAGATTCAAGAAAAGCCCCAATCCTTGAACGCTTCGTAGAACAGCTTGCGTCTGAATCTTAAACTCTCAATCCAGTCCGAATCTTTGGCTGGTAATAATGGGGTGAATACCAGCTTGGCACATCGATCTCGTTTGTAATTGTTTCAACATTGATGTTCTTGGAAAGATCTGTAGAATTACCAGCCAAGACCTGGGCATCGAGGAGCATAAGTTAAAATTTAGAGCGTAAACGAAGTGTAAGAACCAGCATCAAAAGAATTATACCTAGCTTATGACTGCCAAGTCTTTCTATTGTATTTTACAACGCTCAAACAGATATTACTGAAATCTGGGGTCTCTTCAAATGCTCGCAAGCGAATGCCTTCGCAGAGTATATCGGTTACAATGTCAAGCGCTGCTAGTCTCAGGGGAATCCAAATTGTGAATACCTAGGCTATTTCCCAACTGTCAGAGGGGCTAACCCGCTATTGTCTTGGCTGTCAGAGTCAGAATGCTTGTGTTCTGATGTTATTGTTTATAGAATAGTTTCTCCGAAGCCTGTAGGACGAATGCTTATCACTATTTACAGTTTGAGGGGATCTTTCAACATAACAGAGGGGTATCCACTAAAAGACCCATCAGATGGCGGCTGGGCCCAACATAGAGACAACTCTAAACTTTAGCTATTTAGACAGCTTTCTCTAAACTCTCCACAATGTCAAAAAGGCTAGCCGTGGGTCCTCAACAAGTTCCATGTAGCACGTGACCATATCGGATTTTTCATGCAGCATGTCTCAGAGTTCTCCCACGTAATTAATCCTAACGGAAAAATCTTTTGAGACATTGTGAGACATGAGGTTAACAAAATTCCAACACAAGCTCAACACTACGTCACACAAACCTTGAGCCCCACTCTTTCTCGCTGGTATCAGCTGATGAAACCCTAGTTACCACTATCTTCTACCCGCAAAAATAAACTCTTACACGATATGCATTGGCGCCAATACGAACTTTTCCATGACATGGATACGAATAAAATTCGGGTACGCCGGGAATCTAGATTCGAGAACAATAGGACAAGAGATTGCCGGAGGAGTCTTGGAGGGGTACCGGAGTAGTTCCGGAGCACCGCTTAGAGCGATTCCGGTGCTAGAGCAATACGTGTGTAGAAGTAGTGTTGTCGGGGAACAACTGAGTAACAGCAGAATCCCCAGCAAACCAGAACTTGAAATACGTTCAGGTATTCTCCTGCCAACCTTCTTCCTTGTTTTGTACACAGTGAACACATGTTCATAGTTGGCGAATGTCTCGCCCTCATGCTACTCACCACCTCCTCACATCCCAGCAGGTGCACACGACAGTTGTCCCTGGGCGTACTCACCTCCTCAAATTTTCCTGTTTCTCCAACTGCACCCCAGTGACCCCAAACGATTTGCCCAACCGGGCGCACCGGGGAGCATGTAGTAGGATTCAGCCGTGACTGCACTGCCCACCGGTGTATTAACCGGTGACCTCACTGTAGATGTACCCCAGAACTGCAAGACAGTAGCAATGGCTAAAGCCCCACGTAGAACTTCCCCAAGGAACAACCAGATCACTAGTCCATCTACTCTCTTTGTCACCAGAACATTGTCTTCTATTTTGAGGCTGACAATGACTTCGTTTCGACGACGATTCCCCCTCAAAGAAAGCCAAGGCTACGGGCTTCCAATGTCTCGGCATATTTCAAACACCCGACCACACTAAACTGTATTTCCCAACCCAACCACAAACCCCGATCGCATCCTATTCCTCGGGATTCCTTTAGGCAATTTGTTGGCAAATTTCTATACGATAGCCTGTGTCTGAGTGTCGTATTGTGACTACTGGAGCGATCATCAACTGATCGCCCGCACCCTTAGCAACACCCAGCCGTTACTCATTGGCTCTCATCTGCTCATGGTATTCGGTCAAAGGACACTAGAGTCACACCTCCTCTATGCTCCAGCCTGCGCCCTCGCCGTTCATGTAGGTCATTGGTTATGCCCACGGGTTCGTGTTTGAGGTTGTCCCCCACTGCTGGTTGCCCGCTTACGTGCTCAGAAACACCTCCAGTTGCCCCAGAACCCCACCCCCAGGAATCCGCATCCGTCGCCAAGGTGGCTTTGTCGCCAAAGTGGAAAACCTACTGGGCCTAAAAACTCCTAATTCTCATCGCTGGCCAACTGTCGCCAAAGCCCCCCTCCGCGTTTGCGCTCCGCAATGCGCAAACTTTAATGCCACCCTCCCTTACTTTTTTGCACCCGTAGCGTGACTGGCGCCAATATTCTGAGTCGCTAAGCTAGGACGATCGGAACCCAGCTCGATGAAAAACTCTTATCGATGCCCAGTAATTAGGGCCAAGGCCCACTCCGGATAAACCTCGGCGGATCTGCAGGTAACTCGGAGTGGGTAATTAGTACCAGCATATCTTGCTACAACAACCTCGGAGTTGTTCCCCTCCTTATTGGTGCCTAGGGGTGTTTTTCTTGCTTGTTTCGAAACAGGCTGGAAAAGTGAGTTCAGGTCTCCAATTAAATGCAGCAGCAAGCAGTTTCACGTTAGCACACCATAACCCCCACAAGTTCTAGCCTGCATGTATTCACATAATTTTCACTCACTAGATTTTGGGCTGTTCGTGGCCTGGGGAGTGCTGGTTCTAGGGGAAGCTACTGATTGGTCCTCAAAGGCGGGGGTGGGCTGGTACTGGGTGCCACAAGTACGTATTGCAATCCCTGTAGAGACTTGTATAGAAGCTGTTGTCGTTCGTGACCATCGGTCCGAGACGCATTCCACTCATTGCCACTTGCTGACCCCGATGGAAGGGCCGGAGAATTTTTTATTTGTGGGGCCGGGGCTGAAGTGCAGGCACTCCATACGGGGTCGGAGCTGAATATCCATAACCGGAGAAACTGCGCGTGGGCGTGCATGCAGCCTGAGGAAATTCTCGGGGAAATTTTCCGGGGAGCAAAAAAACCTCATTGCAGTCCACAGCTTGTACGCTTCCAAACTGGCTCGCTCAAACTAAGTGTTGGTATTTCAACCACTTTCTAAATCCAGCAGGCACAAAAAAATCTCATTCCTAGAATTTTCTTGCACCGTTCTCGGGCAGAGTGAAAAACCCTACGCACCACGCTGCAGCTCCATACGCGCATTGACGCAAGTTTTTTCCGGTGCATCTCCCCCAACAAACAGCCAGCACCTCAGTGTGGTTCCCCAGTTCTCGACCCCAGTTTAATATAAAAAGGGCACCGTCCGGGGAAACCTGAAATTTTTTTTCTCCATTCTCTAACAATTCTTTAATCATGGGTTTCTCTGAGAGCAAAATCGTGAACATTTTCTTCAAGCCAGACCAGAAGAAGGGGTCTTCTAGAATGGGTATCACCGTTGGTATCCTTTCTGCCTTCGCCGGTGTTTTGTACGGTTACGACACTGGTACCATCTCTGGTATTCTTGCCATGGACTACGTCTTGGAGCGTTTCCCAGCCAACAAGGAGTCTTTCACCTCCAGTGAAAACTCTTTGATTGTGTCGATCTTGTCTGCCGGTACTTTCTTTGGTTCTTTGATGGGTTCTTACTTCGCTGATATGTTTGGACGTCGTATCACCATCATTGTGTCTGCTTTGATTGTTTTCAACTTGGGTATCATCTTGCAAACTGCTTCCACCGGTATCCCATTGCTTTGTGCTGGAAGAGCCATTGGTGGTTTGGGTGTGGGTCTCGTCTCCTCCTGTATTCCATTGTACCAAGCCGAATGTACTCCAAAATGGATTCGTGGTGCTTTGATTGCTTCTTACCAATTGGCTATCACTGTTGGTTTGTTGGTTGCCTCTTGTGTTAACCAAGCTTCTCACGCCAGAAACGACTCTGGATCTTACAGAGTTCCAATTGCAGTTCAATTTGCTTGGTCCCTCATTCTCGGTATTGGTTTGATGTTCATGCCAGAATCCCCACGTTACTTCGTCAGAAAAGGTAACGATGTCAAGGCCAAGGAGTCTTTGGCTATCTTGCACGGTGTTCCAGTCGACAGTGAGATCGTTGCTGAGGAGTACAACGAGATTAAGGCTACTTACGAGTACGAGCTTTCTCAGGGTACCTCTTCTTGGGTTGATGTCTTCAGAACCAGAAACTCCCAATTGAAGAAGCTTGTCACCGGATGTGGTTTGCAAGCTTTGCAACAATTGACTGGTGTTAACTTCATCTTCTACTACGGTACCACTTTCTTCAAGAGTTCCGGTATTAAGAACTCTTTCTTGATCTCCCTTGCCACTAACGTTGTCAACCTTGGTATGAGTTTCCCAGGTGTCTTGCTCATTGAGATCCTCGGAAGAAGAAACTTGCTCCTCATTGGTTCTGTTGGTATGACCATCAGTGACTTCATCATTGCCATTGTCGGTGTTGCTACTGACTCCAAGTCCGCCAACCAAGTCTTGGTTGCCTTTGCTTGTATCTTCATTGCTTTCTTCGCTGCCACCTGGGGTCCAATCTGTTGGGTTATCACTGGTGAGATCTTCCCATTGAACGTCAGAGCCAAGTCCATTGCTTTGTGTACTGCCACCAACTGGTTGTTCAACTTTGCCATTGCCTACGCCACTCCATACCTCACAGACTCTGGTGCTGGTAACGCCAACTTGGGATCCAAGGTGTTCTTCATCTGGGGAGGCTGTAACGCCATCTCCCTCTTCTTTGTGTACTTCCTTGTCTACGAAACCAAGGGTTACACTTTGGAAGAGATCGAAGAGCTCTACAACGCCATTCCAAACGCTTGGCAATCCAGAAGATTCGTTCCTTCCGACAAGACCGTCTACAGAGAGAACGCTGAGGTCGCAGCCGACAAACAAGTGGTTGCTCAAAACGACTCCAGCTCTCAAGACGAGAAGTTGTAAGCAGCGCGTCTTCACTATCTTTTTATCGTTTAGTTTTTAAAGTTATCTATTCATGCTTATGATTATAATGTCAAGCTTATCCTTTTGGACGAGATATCATGTGAAACCTGTTCGTAAGTTGTTGTCTCAAGGTAGTCGATCATTTCTTGATTTGTACCTCCACTTAAATATAATGTGCGGAACAGCTCAAGAAGCTTGATGAGCAAAGGCTCGTTCTTAGCGAATCGTACTGCCATCTTCTCCAACCGGTCTTTAGATTCTTTGACCATCTGGTTGTTGAGAACCAAGTACTCATAAACTTTGATTGTGTTCTGCAACACCCCAGCAGACCTGTTCTTGATCTCAAAGTTGTGTGTTCGTATATACAATTTCTTTCCGATCAAAGGATCACAATTGAACAAATCCACTTGTCCATCTATGAGTTTACTCAACAAATTGAACGTGCAGCTTTTCACTTTCACCTCGAGATCGTAGCTGATATTTTTCTGTAGGTTGTAGTTGACCACTTTGGGAGCTTTGGATGTGTCTCGTATCTGATACAATATATCATTGATCACACTACTTCTTGCTTCACCAGTCAAAACTTTGTCAAACAACCGTATCACGCTGTTGATTCCTTTGTAAGCACTGAAACTCGAGCCACTCACTGCTCCTACCGACAAGCAAACCCCTTTCCAGAACAGACGGCTCTTTTCTCGCAGATCTTTGCTTTCCGGGTCAGCCACAATCACCAGCAAGTATTTGTCACAGTAAAAATCA
This sequence comes from Saccharomycopsis guyanensis, assembly GCA_030578595.1. Classification (NCBI taxonomy): domain Eukaryota; kingdom Fungi; phylum Ascomycota; class Saccharomycetes; order Ascoideales; family Saccharomycopsidaceae; genus Saccharomycopsis; species Saccharomycopsis guyanensis. Next base: position 707,161 of record JAJMSQ010000003.1, read on the forward strand.
AACAACCCATTATAATAGTCGTAATAATCGTTACCCAGTATCAACAGATCCCAGCGAGACTGATCTCCACGTATCAATGCTTCCAATAACCGTACTGCTCCATACTTGATCTTGTCAATAACTTCACTGCTCAACCTTAACAATTTTGTTTCAGCGTAATCTCGAAGCTCTGTGTTGGTTTTAAACAACTCCAAGTTCTTCTCAATTAAACCAATCGTTTCAAGTCGAACTTTATTACCAACATCACCTTGTTCACTAAGTGTGTAATCATCTAATTGATCTATTACGCTTTTCAAAACACTAGTCTGCAATACCAAAGCTGACGATTCCCCTGCCTCATTCGACTGCTGTACTAAGTTTCCAACACTGAATATCAAGTTGACTCTAGTTTCAAACGAGGCTTTTCTATTACCAATGATCTTCAACATCTCATCAAGCACTTTATACTTCTCCAAAAACTCTGAATGGAAATACCCAGCAATACGTGCGCTGTGCAAGTTTCCATTCTTAATATAATACACTAACTTCGCAGCCAACTCCGGTTTCAAGAAACTTGGATGTTTCGAGATTTCTACCACAAACCCCTTGAATGCCTCAAAGATATGGGCGTTGTTCTGTCGAACAATAGTGAAAACCAAGTCTGGAACAATCGAGTCTGGTGGGCCCAAAGGTTCATAATAAGGCAACAAGCTCGTAACAAGACATATTATCTCGTACCCTTTGAATGGGTTCTCTTTATGGAAATCGTACTTTACTTCTTCCAACTGATCTTTCACTCTTTCAATTGATTTCTGGAAAGATTCCGATGTTGGCTTTACAAATCCAGCTGAAGCCATATTTAGAAGTTCAGAAATCGCTAAGAATGGACCCATTTTATAGTTTTCTGTGTCCACCTGTCCAGCTAAATAGTCGACTATCTGGTCTACCAGTCCGAAACTGTTCCCAGACATACCAATCAACTTGACAAGCAACTTGGAAGAATACCGTCTTGTTTCACTGTCGGTACTCAACACCCCAGTTTGCACAAACTGATTACGAACAAGCTTTCCTTGAATAAGCTCACTAGAATCGCAGCTCAAAAGGTACAGGTAAAAGTATGGCTGGAACTTAGCAATGGAGTAAACCACCACTGAACTCTCAAGAAATGATGCCTCGAAATCATTCAACTTGTTGAATTCAAGCAACTCCACAAGTCTCACAGAGTAATTATTGGCATCTTCGGGACTGACTTCTAGCAATTCCCACAAAACAGAACCGTACCTTCCAATAAGTTCTTGAACGGTTGCAGAAGCACAGCGTCGAATAATCAAGTCGTTGTCAAAACAAGCAACAAACAAAAGTTCTCTGAACGTGCTTACCAACACTTCTGGGTTCGCCAAGAAGATCTGTCTGTTGTATTTCAACCAGTTCCACACAATGTATATGACCGAGTCTCTGAGATTGCTGCCTGTGATAACGGTGTTCATCTGTTGTACTTTGAAATGGTAGAACGGAGTAATCAACCAGTTGATTAAATTGACAACACCAGAATCCAGGGGAATCAAATTGTGTTTAAAGAACTCGGCAGCAGTTAAAAACACTCCATGGTACTGGTTCACAGAGATCAATTCGAAATTGACATTGAGTGTTCCAAGACTGCCATTCTTTTCGCCCAGCTCATTTTCCAAGTACAGAGTAGCCTGGTCTATTTCGAGCTGTCCAACCAAGTTTTTCAATATATCCATGGCAAAATCAGATGGTAAAAGTTTGGTGATCTTGGCAATGTTCTTAGCATTTGAGTACCGGACAATGGTGTGTCGATTACTTGTTAGAGAAAGCAAGCTTGCAATGATCTCTTCAACATAAGCAAAGTAGAACTCAGACATGTCTTCATCCTCAGCAGTTTCTGCCATAAGAATGAATTTCATAGCCAATTGTCCGTAGTTTTTGATGATCAATTTCAAACAGTGTGCAGAACAGTTCTCGTCCAGTTCTATCTCATGGAATTTCCTAGTTATAAGCTCATAATGCAAGTCCAATAATTCGCGTTTTCTGTCATAGTTCACTAGTTTTAACAACCGTAACATGATCTGGAGATTAGATAAACTTTCATTAAGTGAGAATTCATCAAACTTCTGTTTCAAGTATTGCTGATAGTATGCTTCAAGAAACTCACCAGAATCAACTCTTGACAAGAATTTCGAGTAAAGAATCACATTGACATCACTAACGTAACCTGCAGTACTCTTGTTTTGGAGAATCTTGTTCAAGCAGATACTGTTGATGGTACCACTGTCATATAACAAGTTCAACTTGAACGGTGAAAGAATCAACACAGATAACCACAATAACAACACAGACACCTCGTACCAGTCTCCTGAGACTTTCAAGATGGTCTGTAATCGTCCAAGAATTGTATCAAACAACTCAATCTCTGTGGACAACAACGTGCTAACTAACACAAGTCCTCGTACTTTACAGAAATTGTAAGTTATCTTACAGATCCCATGCAGAATAGCCACACTCAATGGATCGATATTGCTGACTTCCTCATCCAGTTCTGGTTTTCTGATCAATTCAATATAATGCCCAGACAATTTATTGACAAACTGTGGTAGTTGTTTGTCCAAAAGTTGAGGTGCTGATTGAAACTCATTGATAGTACTGATTGTGGACTCCACAGATTCATTGATATCTGATACTTTTGCAGGGTTCAAGACCCCGTCAATTCCTTGGCTGATGTCTTCTAGTAGCCGCAGACGGTTCTTGGTGATTTGTAGTTCATCATTCTCCATGGTTTATATCATTGGCTTGATAGTAGTGTTTGTGGGTTGAAAAAAATAAAAAAATTTGAACCGTGGGAGGTTCGAACTCCCGATCTTTTCGGCGCATATCCTGGAAAACCAGTGAACATTGTAAACGAAACGTCGTGACCACTAGACCAACGGTCCAAATCTAGTCTTTTTTTGGTATGGTTTGACATCTCGATGGATGGAAAGTAAAATCCTCAATAATCGTCTGGGACAATTCAGGATAGTACCATACACATACCAATGTTTCTCCAGTTGTGCTGAACTTATTAGAAACTTGTTTTCAGGTGACTTTGTCTTACAAAATTACGTTTTTGTTTCCCCGCTTTCTATGCAGATTCAACCATAACCAGTTTCCACGATCGAGATTATTGAAGCTCATCTCTTCTCGCAAACAATAATACCACAGCAAACAAGTTCTCAAGTTCAGGTGTATATACAAGAGCATAATTATATATTCACGTGTCGAAAATGCTGAAACCTGAAGGAACACAGAATATTCGATTTCGAAGTGTAAGTATTGATTGACGCGATGGGCAAAAGAACTGGTATTTACCTTTGACTGGTACTTATTGGTGGCACGTCTTTTCAGCATTGTCTATTTGAAATGAGGTCGCAAGTACTATTATTAGTTGGCATAGTCTTCAGATGATCTTATTGACTTGTGCTACTTGCTACTGATTTCTTTTGTTGTCGTTTGCTTTCTATGACTTCATTGTCTATGCCATACAGTTTCTTCCATTTGTGTCTCCTTTTGTCTCCCATACTAACATCAAGCAATATGAAATCAAGGAAGCTATCATATTTTGTATCGAGTTAACCGATACAATGTTCCAGCCTCATGAAGAATTAAAAGGAAATTCGCCACTTCGAGAAATATTTGAGAGTATAGATTTCCTCATGTCGCAAATGACAATCACCATGCCAAACTCTGGGGTTGGTTGTTTCTTCTTCAATTCAGAGATCACCCTGACAAATTGTAATCAGAGTGTAATGCAATTCTTTAAGCTTCGGGATTTGAATAGCAAGACCATGAAACGGGTTCGGGACATATTGAATGATTCTGATCCTAATGTGGTGGGACCAATAGATTTACGTGAAGAGTTTCCGCCGATTGAGAATGGAGGAGGCCATCATTTGAATCATGCTATCATGCAGATGAAGAAAGAGTTTATATTTGATGCGCACAACAACAAACTGTACAATCATAAAAGAGTGTTCTTGATTACTGACAATGACAAACCATATGATCCTGAGGCTTCCAACGGGCCAACGTTAAAGAGAAACATTCGTTTGTTGTTCAGTGACCTTGACGACGCCAAAATCACCGTGGTTCCTTTCTTTTTAGATAAACCGGGCCACCAGTTTGACAACAGTCTTTATTCTGAAATCCTTTATACAGCAAAGCAAGAGTCAGAAGATGCATTATTGTATAAGGGCAAACCTGCAGAGTCAGTGTCTATCAAAAACATCAAGAATTTGGTTAACAATAGAAAAGGTGTTCACAGAATCCAGTTCCAATGTCCTTTGATATTGGGACCTGGACTCACAATTCCTGTTCGAGGTTATACCATGATATCTCATGAAACTCCTAAACGAGCAAGCTACATGTATACCAAGTCAGAAGTGCCGAAAACAATCCATCTGCATTCACAGTACTACACCGCAGACGGTTCCATGAAAGTCGATCCTCAGAAAGATAATTTGGTGAAAGGGTACCGTTATGGTAGTCAGTTGATCTGTTTAAGCGACGACCAGATCACAGAGCTTTTGAACTTTGATCTGTCCAACAAGCAGAATCAAGCACAATTGAAAGTTATTGGGTTCAGGCCGATTTTGAAATCGTTCAGCTACGAACACCATTTACGTAGAGCTCCTTTTGTGTACGTCGACACTAAAGCCAGTTATCAGAATGCGTTCAGAGCGTTCTCCAGCTTGTATCAATCGATGCAGAACCTTGACCGTGCAGCTATTTTGTGGGGTATGATACGACGGAACTCGTATCCTAATATGTTTGCTTTGATTCCAAGCAGTTACAAAGAGTTGGACGTGGATTTAAAGTTTCCTCAAGGGTTTTTCCTTGTACGACTTCCATTTAAAGACGATATTAGACAGTTTCCTGATATTCGGTCAGTGGAAGTACTGGAACCACTTGTTGAAATTGCAGAGCATTTCCTCAAGAAGTTTGATTTGAAGAAAGGGTATCTTCCAAGCGAGTTCCGCAGTCCTACTTTGAACTGGCATTATACGATTCTCAGAAACGAAGCGTTGCTTGAAGAAGTTCTGAAGGATACTATCTTTGCAGGACAGCAAGACGAGTATTCTGAGAATCAGTTGAAAGAATTGACGCAGTTTGATGATACGTTGAACAAAGTGGCTAAGATCAATAAATTGCTTAGTGACGAACGAGTCAAACTTGATGGTATTGATTTGGACGACCCTGATTTGAAACCAAAGTATTCTGCTGCTGCGAAACGGTTGTTGTTATTACGATCGTTCTGTTCTGTTTTGAATCAGATCCAAAGTGACGGTGAAGAAGAAGTTCCAAAGAAGAAACCAAGAAGGGGAGGGAGAGTTAAAAAGTAGGGTAGTTCTCTACTAGAGTTATTGGAGAACTTTTTAAATTAGGAACGATTTGGGACAGGATCTGTAGTTTATAAGTGTTTAGTTGGTGACAGAAATGGAAAGAATATGTTTGAGTGATGCACATCAGTTCATGCTTCATAATCAACTACCTTTCACCTGATAATATGAGAATATCACAGAATTCTTTCGCTTAGTAAAGAAGTAATGCCAACTGCCAGAATAATATTACACTAAGAAATTTATTATTCTGCAGAGTAATTGTCAGGTTTTCATATCCTAACTGTTTAATGTGTAAAGTTCCCACTGTTGTATGCACTGTCAAAGTTACCCGCCCGTGAACCAAAGTTCAAATTTTACAGTTATACTGACGAGTTTTCAACTAATCAACCAACAATGTTCTACAGAATAGTAATGACACGGTCCACTATTGGACTTCCTAGTGTTTATAAGGAGACTTTAAAGTCATTGGGATTGAAGAAGAAGGGACAAATTTCTTACCAAAAAGTGTCGCCCACTGCTGCTGGTATGATTGCCAAAGTGAAAGAATTAGTGAGTTTGGATTTGGTTGAACAGGCGAAGACTCAAGCACAAGAAAGACAAGAGAGAAAGGGTAACCCAGGGTTTGTTGTTGTGAAGGATTAGATGGGAGATTTAATGTTTCTCAGCTAATTGGAGGGGGCTTTAAGAGAGATAGAGAAGAGTGATTGGAAGTGTTAAGTTTCCTGGAATGCTGATATAAGCATCTTGTAAATATAGAATAACTAGCAGTGGATGGGATATGAGGAATTCGAGGGAGATCTAGGGTTGGGGTTTTGGGATGTGAAGATCAGAAAAGGTGGGATACGATACGGATCAGAAAAAGTGAACTATGGTTGAGTCCAGCTTAAGTACTTCAACTGAGTCGCACGATATTGAGTGCATTCTTGAGAATGAGCCTAGTACTGAGATAACGAGATAATTGAAATTATTATTATCGAATACGGTATTGGTTCTGTTTCAATTGATATGTATGACACTTAAAGTTCGTCCATTTGTGGATCTATCACAGAACCATATTGTCTAAGTCAAAGGACAAGCTCTAATTCTCAGGACAACACCAGTTCCAACTACTCAGTTTCTAACCCAGATTCTACTGCGTGTATAATGTTAACGAATCATAACGTATAATGGACATAATTGAAAGAACTAGTAAGAAAGTGTATAGAGTGACCCTAGAACAGTCGACGAATTGAAGGGTATATGCAAAGAAAGTGTTTTTGTGACAATGATCTGGCCGATTACCAAATCACATTGTCAATTGGTGAAGTAAAAGTTTCACCTTGGAATGTCTTTGGTGTGATGGCATTAGAGTTTTCTTTATTTTCATGAAGATCATCCATGGTGAATCCTTTACTGAGACCCGAAGGAGCGTTGGTGGCATTCTTCAACTTTGGAACGTTGATGTTCTGCGAGAGTGCTTTGTCAATTTGATCGAACTTGTTCAACTCGTCCAAAAAGCTGCCAGAGCCAAATACCATAGCTGCACCATTTCCTTTAACGGTAGAATTGTTGATTGAAAGCAACGACGAATCGTCTCCGTCACTGGCCACAAGAAACGATGGGTCGACCATTCTCATCACCGACTCTGCAGTGACAGTCTTGCCGTCTGATTTCAAGATCTTTGGCTTCTTCAATTTCTTAGCTGTGCTGTGACTGGATTTCAATGGTGTGAAATAGTCGTTGTCTCTAATGAACCGTTTTCTAATTGGTTCATTGAAAGAGATGTTGTGGACTGACTCGTCGCCACTGTAGTCAACGATTTCTAAGGTTTCAGAATCCAAGCATTTGCCGTCCAATCGCAACACTTTTCTGTTCTTCATAGACTTTTTAATGATCTTCAATGCTGGATCTTGGGCAGGGATTTTAAAGTTGGTTGCTTGTCTTGCCTCAGTCAAACCGTAAGTTGGTTTCAATGGCTTCTGCAAACTGCAAGTTGAACGTTTGTGAATTTTCTCAAACTCCAAATTGCTTCCTTCTTTTACTAAATCCCCACTGCAAGTTCTGTCATTCAAATAGTTGACTTCATTCACAACGGCAGCATCCATATCGAACACTTCCACAAGAGTTTTGCTTGCAACCTTGATCGCAGGCTTCAAACCCTTGGACATCTTGTTACTCATCTGATGTCCATTGTGACTTCCGTTGTTTCCATTTTGATTAAGATGACCAGCACCATAGCTCAGAGAAGGTCCGTTGTACGATCTTCTCTTCATGTAATTGGATTGTCCATTGTTCATATTAGGTCTGTAACCATTGAGAGCCAACATCGTGAAAAGATAACTTAGTAATAAAAGAAAGAAAAAGCCACTAAAACAAGAGGAATTATTTAGTAACCACTGGTCAATTGGTTTCCCAAAAGCCGGTGTTCTTATATATTCTAGTGTGAACAGGATGATGTTGGCTTCTATGCATGGTGCAGCATAAGTACAGTTTACATCTTGCCTAAAATAGACCGAATCACAACAACAAGCACGTGACATGTTCTATATAGGGAAGTCGCAAACAATGTTTGACAGATAGGGTAACTGACAGAGACAGTGCGACAAAAAAAATATGTGCCCTCACTCAGATTCGAACTGAGGATCGCTACATTACTAGTGTAGCGCCTTACCAACTTGGCCATAAGGGCGATATCTGCAGATTTTTAGAATACAGCGGAAGTTGCACTTGGATGTTGGTTTGAGAGGGTTGCAAGGGTGATTGGAAGATCTAATTGGGTTCAGTTAGTGGGGTGGATCTGAAAAATACAATTTTTCTAATTTAATTTACTAAAAATAGACTAGATTCAGGTGATATTCGGTAAAGTAACCAACTTCGCAACCGTACGCGGCTCATGGATTTAGTACCTGACTGAAGTATGGAACTCATATGTCAAGAGAATGCAACTTCGGGGTTGACCAACTAGGAAAATTAAATAAGCTTTTTGACAATAATCATTCATAGAAAACAATAAGCCATGAAAAGCGTGAAACGTTAATTCGGAACTTGTAAAATGAGGTTGTGTCTTGGAAAGTTGTCATTCATGCTTCAACTGAAATGAGAAATGTCATGGCGGAGCTGGTATTCAGATAATCGCAAAGTCACCGGCATAACAAGAGAATGTATAAAATTTTGAATCTTATAAGCCTCAGATCTAGTTTGCCTTAGAGCATAACCACTTTAGTTTGTCTGATAAACTTATGATTCTACAGTGACCAAAAATGCTATAGTATACATTGAACAATAAATGAGTGTACAGAACGGGCCAGCCATCTAAAGAGCAAATATTAAGGGAAGCTTCAAAGCAAATGGGCTGTAAATGAGTGAAATAGTATGCAATAATAATACAAAAACAACGAGCGTTAGTTGTAAAGAATGTGAAGTTTGCGAGTGGTCGCATGCGTAGGGTTGAATTCAACACTGATTCATGCTGTTGTTGAACACAAGAACGTCAGTGTTGATGTTGATAGGAGCTTGGTTATTAGAAGTGTTAGAGCTCATTTCAGCCTTGACTTGGATTTGATGATCAACCTTCACGCTGGAGCTCATGAAAGTAGGAGTCTCAGTACGAATGATTGCGTCGTACAAACGGTGGTCGATCTCATATCTGTAGTAGACCTTTCCCTTGATCTTGATTTTCTTGAACTTGGTGAAATCGATCTCATAATTGAGGTTGTATTTGCCGAGAATGCATTGACTGCTCTTACCCTCGAGAATGGATTTGCCGCAGCACACACTGGTGAGAGAAACCAAGTCGATTTTCAAGGCAGAAAGAACAAATTTCTCAGGATAAGCTGCGTGAGGATTGAATTCACGTTTGTACAACATGGCGAACAAGTCTTGGGCAGAGAATTGCGACAAGATGTACAAGCTCATAGAATCTTTCAAGTTCTGTTCAGTGTTCAAAACTCCCTTGGAGAATTTGTTGTGCACCACTTTGGCGTGCGAGAATTCGACAGACAATGAGAATGGCAATGAGACATCACCAAATGTACTGGTTGGGTCTAAGGTGTGGCCTGGGAGCAGTTTCACTCGGGAGCTGAATCGTTTGATCGACGAAAGCTTGGAGTGTCTGTCGTCTGGGCTACCTCCGGAATTTGGACGGCTGCCAGCAATTGAGTTATATTTGAAACAGAAGGACCCATCGGTGACCGAGAGTGGGAAGCTGTTGTTATGGGACAAGCTGAACGAGGTGCAGAATGGACTAGGCACAAACTTGAACAATTGAGAGGCAGTGATTGGGGCTTTGGCATTGTGTTTGTCGAGCAACACATCAATGGAGTAGTCAATTTTGGTGGACTCATTCTTGCCAATATACTGCATTGAAGGTGGGAGGTTGAACGAGTCTTCACTGCTGGTGGCTCCGGAGAATTTGAAGTGGAATGGGATTTTCTTAGTGCCAGCACCTATCACGTCGTCAATGACCAAGGCAAGAGTTTCTGTGTGAAGGGCTCTGTTTTCACATCGCATGAAAGTTCCCTTACCATCTAATAATATGGTGGAGGAGTGAACATTGAGGGTCGCGTTCAATGTCTTGACTTTGACCCGCTGTTTGGACTTAATCACCACCTCACCGTAGAGAGTGTCGAAATTGGTGAAGAACGAGCGCACAGCATCGGGAGCACCGATGTTGACAGACACTGTGCAAGAGTCGAGGAAGTTAAGCATTAGGAGTTGATGATGCGCGAGATCAAATAATTATTTTTGGGCAAACAGGGCACTCTTTATATCAACCGCAAATTCCCACAGTTGAACAGACTATCCTGTCAAGACGCCATAGCGATCATGCAGCCTGTTGCCGTTCGGAAGCCGCTCACCAGGCAGTGCCTGCGGGCGGGTGCATGAGAGTGTGGCCCATTTCCAGGGGACGCCAGGGGACGACTGTCAGGTACGAAATTAACAAACACTGGAAGATTATATATTATACATTATTAAGGACGATGATGTCAGAGCAGAGCTTGAGACTCTTCTTCTGCGCCACCGAGTCGGCGCAGAGGTCGGCGGTGATTTGGAGCTGGTGGTCATTGCGAATGTTGCATACCTCGAAAGACGGGATTGCAGTGCCTATTGTCTCCTGGTAGAGCAGAGGATTGAGCTCGTAAACGTAGAGAGTCTGGAAATGACCGGAGACTTTCTTGAACTCGTTGAAGTTGATGATCAATGGCTCGCTGAATTTCGGCACCAACTCTTCTTTGTTTGCTTGGTCTTGAGTGAGCTGTTCTGCACGTAACGAGAGATTGGTAGCTAACTTGATCAGAAACGACAGTAGAATGAACCGTTCATGGTACACCTGACCGTTGGAGACAGGCCCGTGGATTTTCTGGTAGAGCTGCTGGGGCGAGCATGTGGTGGTGAGACTGAGACTAAAAGCGTGGTTCATAGGAGTAGCCGTCTCAATGACCCCTTTACAGTCGAAGTTCATTGAGATTGTCTGGTTGAATGCAATGTTCAACGACATTGGGAAATCAACCTTGATACCTGAGGCAGAGCTTCTGTTTCTTCGACGATGAGCGTAAGGACTGGTAGGTGATGCTAGACTGGTAGTAGAAACATTAGAGTTTGAGCGGAACCTCGTGATGAAACTGTTACGTTTCTGTTCAGGGCTGCTGGACAACTGTGGTGGTTCTTCATAGATGTCGTACTTAAAGAGTGCGTCTACCTCACTGGTGGACTCAGGGAAACATTTCAAATGGCTCTTGTGGAAGCTGGTGAATTTTCTTCTTGGATAGAATATAAAAGGCTGCGTTTGAATCACTGGTTCGTTTGACTTTCCAAGGTTGAGCATTGCTTTCACGAAGTACTGCACCTTTGCATTACCTACACCTCTGTACTCAAACGAAGGTGGTAAATTGTAGCTTTGGTATTCTGCAAAAGATTCATCGAATACCTTCTCATGTAGCTTTCTTTCGATACAAGCCACATTGAAATGTTCCGCAGGTATCATCAAGTCAAACGGAAATTTGTAAGTGCCTGGCTTCAAGTAACTGGTTCTGTCTTGTCCATAGAGCTCTTTTCCTCTGTAGAGCAAGTTGTGCGACTCTGAAAGTGTCTTGTTGGCGCTCAAGTCCACAAGGTAAGTGACCGAGGTGGACGAGCGGCCCACTAGTATGACTTTCAAGGATGAGATGCTTGTTTTAGATTTGATGTTGACAGTGACGGCGCCTTGCACTCTGTCACCGTTGGTGAAGTAGCTGCGACCTTCAAGAGCCTGATCGACCTCCAACACTAGATCGCAGCTTGGTTTGCTGAAGCCCATTAAACCCATGGTCCAGTATAGAATCCATGAAATCGCAAATAAAAAATCGGGTTGATTTATTCCAGTGACCATGGGTGGCAGTGGTTTTAGTATGCGCCTCAAGAGATCCCATGCGGAATGTCAGACCAGTGCATACGGCCCTAGCCAGAAGTACGGACACCCACAAATAATTAGTGGAAGGTGCCGGGAAGGCGTGTCAGAATTTAAATAATTCCAGGAGAACGATACGCGTGGGCTACAGCAGATAAACACAGTGTATGATGTAATAAGCAAAAAAACTCTAGTAATCTCTAAGCGGCGCGAGGGCCCCGGCAAGCAACAAAGTATAGTACATAAAAAAACCAACCAATCATTTCAAGATAACCACATCGGTATTGATGCAGAACTTCTGAGTAGACTTTGACCCCTGATACATGAGCTCTCCGGCAACTTCCAACTGATAATCTCTAGAGGCATTGCAGAACAGGAACGATGGAATGTCTGAGTCGATGAAACAATTGAACACACTAGGCTCCAACTGATACTGATACACCGTCCGGCATTCCTTTGTGACTTTCTCAAAGCTAAGCAAGTCGATGTTGTAGAGAATGTTCTTGATGTTGAGCAACTCCTTGACCCCAGTCTCGTGCTTGATGTCCTTTGACGTAATCGAAGTGGTGACATATTTCAATCTGATCGACAAGCCAGTCAACACAAACTTATCAGCGTCTGTGAGCCGTTCAGGATCCACAGAGTCAGAGGAAATGTCGATAATATCCTTGAACAAATCGAAAGGCGACATAGTAGATGTGAATTGGATGTTCATGAACTGAGCCAACGGCCCCTGGTGCTTCAAAATGCCTTTCTGGTCAAAGTTGTTGTAGACGTTGTGGTTGAAAGTGAGCGAGATGCTGAGAGGCACCTCGTAATCATATTTCGATCGAGGCGAGAACACATCCCTGAACGAGCTTGCCACAGTGTGGCTTCTCAGCATAACCGACGATTGGCTCGAGCCAAAACTCGAGAGAGAGTCGGTGCGGCTAAGGCTGTTGAATGGAACCGAGTGGTTTGATTCTGGAGATCCAAACCGAGACCCGGTGAAAGGACGATGTCTGAAACGCATGTCTGGAGTCTCAGGAATCTCGTGAGGTGGTTTCTCCAACTTGAAAAGATAGTTCAAGTAGCATTCTCTTGTGGATTCTGGGAACATAGGTCTGTGGGTTGGGGAGAACGAAGTGTAGGCAGACGATGGACAGAACAGAATGTCTTGCGAGTCGATAATTCCTGGCTTGGAGCCTCCTCGTTCCATGAAAGCACGAACACCATAGTAGACCTCGAGGTTACATTTGGTACCCTTGAATTTCAAACTTGGTGGAAGACCCTGGAACTGTTTAAGCTTGGAAGCAAACGGACACTTCTCCAGGCATGCTGGCTCAAGGTTCTCGCCTGGGATCTGGATGTTGAACTTGAAAACATGTTTACCGGCAGGCAAATAGTTGTCAGTGGCCGACTCGGCAACCAATGGGTCATTGATTTTCACGGTGTAATGTTTCTCTGAGGATTGCACGGTAGAGTTGATAGTACCGTATGGCACAGTAGAGTTGCACACACCATAGAAGGTCACCACCAAACTCTTCAAAGCAATCTTGGCTTGCGACGACAACACTACAGACCCGCTCAAATTCTCACAGTTCGTATAGTAGGCCCTGCCCTTCAGTGGAGGGTTCACAAACAACTGTAGCTGTGTCTTCTTCTTGTCCGACCAAAGCATGGTGTTCTAGAGTCTAGTGAGTGTATGGCAGTTGGGAAGAATTGAAGAAGTAAACAGGATTTCCAAGTCTCAGGACGCACAGGCCCATATATGTGAGTTTCTTATCTCCCAAGTTCCCAAATTTCTGTGCGAAACCATTACCGTGCAGCACGCTTTATTGTTCGGTAATTACCGCTCCTTGACAGGACTCAAGTATTCTGCTTTGCAGCCCTTTTTCTTCACACAGTTTTGAGTTATATGCTCATGCAAGCCCCGATGCTTGCAACCTTCAATTTACATTCTCAAGCCTCGACATCCAGCTTCGACCTTCCGAGTTCTATCAATCTGAGAGATTGCAAGACATATACTCAGGGTGATCAATTTCATATCTGCAGGTCGTCATTTCTCCAACCGAGACGGTGCAATCAAAAGAAATGATCACCGGATCTTGTTAGTCAGGCTACTAGTCTGCGGGTCGACCTGCATAAACCATAACCCTGCGGGCGAGTTACCACGAAAATACCAGCTGGTTACAAAAAAGCCATAACGAGCGATGACAGCGCCAGATTACTGATTGATGGGGACTGGAAAATAGGAGCAATATTATTTGGTTATCTTTCGAGTACGAGTTTGTGTCGCTGACGAGTTACAGTGGTATAATGGTATAAGACAAGATCTCACTGGTGGAATAATATGCAAAAAAGTATGCAGGTGATCTGCGAAAAAGTCCAAAAAAAAGACGACCTCGGAGAGGATCGAACTCTCGATCTTGCGATTAACAGTCGCACGCCTTAACCAGCTTGGCCACGAAGTCATTCTTGTGGGGTGATTTTTGCAAAATTGAATAGCAGGCGGGAGGCTCAGAATACGCCCAGCAGTCAGAGCAATTGACAGTTAGAATTAATTGCTGCTAGATGGCAATGGATATGTGGAGATAGAGCTATACAGAAATGGAATTGCAATTGCAGTGCATACGATGGGTTCATTTCAGCCCAATGATTACTGAATTGATCCAAATCGAGGCGTCCGCACACGGCTCCAAGGATCTTCAGTGATAGCAAGTCCCCCAACCAGGTAATGCAGAGCACAATCATCACGACATCGCGATAGCGGCGAGCGAACAGCCGGCAGAAACCATGATAGTACAATAAAGCCGGTGCAGTGTCGATCTGTGGTGAGTTGGCAATTGGGGAAGCTGCAGCGGTTTGTGGAAGTTTATAAACTGACCTGCATGGTGCATGTCGAATCCGCCGGGAAACCACCAAGGCTGGGCGACGATGTGGTTGCGCTACAGAGATGGATGGGTGGCTACTGCTGAAAGCGGAAAGTTATTGAGACTATCTGAGATTTGCGGACGGTTGGCTGGACGTCCGGGTGTATGAAAGGTCGATATTGCGGTAGGCGGCAGTTGCTGTCTTGCCAATGATTGGTCGGGACACAATGATACGCTGCGATGGTGGTTAGACATACAGGTATCGCAAGGCACCACGATTAAGCAAGGGCAGAGACCGGGGGGAGATGGATAAGGCATGTGATTGGAAGGGGCTGGCCGAATAACGGGAAGGGAGGAAGGTGGGAAGGTAGCCAGGGACGGGCAGGAACGGTCCAATATAGTTAAGGTTCCAGGCTGGAAAAGAGAAAGGTTCAAGATTAGGAAGGAGAAGAAGATGAGACCGCCGGTGAAAGCCAAAGGAAGCAAACGAACGATTGAGGAATATGGAAGGGCTGAGAAAGTCTAAAAATTATAGGAAGCGCCGAGCCCGGTTTTGCGTTTGGATATGAGTTTTGTGCGCAGTGGATACGGTGATGTATGGATGAATGTCAACATGAAAAAAGGCAAGGATGGATGAAGGTAAGGATGAATGAGGGTAAGGATGGGTGGAGGTAAGGGTGAACGAGTGTACGGATGAATAGAAGCATGTGAGCGAGAGCAGATGTACGGATGTCAACGTGAGTGGAGGCTGGATATTTGTGATCAAGCAGAGCATCGAAAGGGGTGAAAAACGGTCCAGTTGAGCGCAAACGACGCAGAAATGGGTCTCATTGCAATGGCATGTAAGTTAAGAAGAACTGGGATGTAAGAGAAGAGGAATTAATCATACGCTGATTAAAACAAAAGCACAGCGAAGTAAGCAAACCGATTGCAGTAATAATATGAGAGAGGTATTTAGATGCGCGTAAGCGAAAAATCGGGCCAGATATGTTGTGAAGCGATGGAAAGATACTGAAGGAAATACTGAGAGAGAATGGAGTGATTTTACTGAGCCATCGAGTGAGTTTCTTACTGGAGGTTGTGGTGGAGTGGGGGACTCATGTCCAGGTTGAAATTTTCAACATTCGGAGATGTGTTCCTAAATAGGAAATATGATGAAGTTTGGAAATGGAAGGTGGTAACGGCGTCTTAACAGAAACGCCAGTATAATCAAACTAGAAAGAGTAGATTGAAGAGAAAAATTAGGGAGGGTTAAGTTAATGAGTAGTTGAGCAATTTTGAGCGATTGAGTGGTTAAGTGAACAGGAAACAAAAGTATGAGCACCTAACGTGTGAGAAAAATCTGGATAGTGAGTGTGTATGTATAATCAGGTTGTAAAGGCAGAGTAGAAATGAGTGGATCGGAGAGTAAATTAAGGAGCAAGAGTGAATAGTAATATACGGCTCCATGAGAACTGAGTATCAAGCGAGTCGGAGGATGCATGTTAAGGAACAAGGATGTTGAAGTATGTCAATGATCCAATGCTAATAAGAAAGCATGAGAATAATGTTGAATCTTGCCTGAGCGATAGGAGTGCAAAGTGACGAGGTAAAATTCATAAACGAGTAATTCTTAAAGTGCCGCTGGCTTCCGAAAATGAGTTAGAAGGTGAACGTTACTGAGGAGCAGTGAATACTAAATGAGAATTCGCGAAAAGAGAGTGGATGAAGAGTAAGCAAGTAACAGGCGCCCTGCAAGTGTAAAGAAGTCGTAGAGAAAGCAGTACTCATGTGAACTACAAAGCAAAGTAATTGGGGAACGAAATAATTGCAATAGGGATGTAAGTAAGCATTCAATACGTGAGTGGGTGAAGTACGAAGAATGAACGCTTGAGTGAAAATGGGGGGTTGTAAGAACATTGTTAAACGGAGCAGCGGAAAAACAAAAGACTGTAAATGAAAAGCACAGTCAACAATAGAGCTTACAAATAACACTAGTGTAATGACCAGCATGAAACGTAGAGGTAATAACCTTGAAATACGGAAGCGAAAACCTTGTACATACACCGAAGCGAGAAACGTTGAGTGTAATTATAAGTAATAACCGGCACAACTCCGAAAATGTATAGCCCAAACCTTGAGTGTGAAATGGGCCATACCTTGACTGCCATTAGTGAGAACCTTGAATTGTACCAATTGTACGAATACCTCAATACAAGTGTGAGTGAACACGATTTTGGTGTAACCACGAACCCACTTGCATGATCCTTCCAACCTTCAACTTCTAGACATCTGGTTCTCGGGGTTTATGACGTGCTGGACTAGCGACTGTCCAATCAGCGGACAGCTCTCACCAGGAATAATAACTGTTGGCTAATGTTTCTACTAGTGTATTTTTCACCGTATCCTGAAAGATCTGAGTAGGCACTTGCAATGACACATCCACTCTACATATATTATCTGTGGACTGCAGTCCACAACTTATCTCAACCTGGTTGGCTGCAGCTTGCTACGTGCCAACAGGTGTCGACCTTACCTTGGGTCTATTCCGTTTCCCTGATGCCAACACCAGAATACTCGCTCTGGACTAATCAGAGACACATATTTAAGCCACTGCGACGCATATATCCTACAGACAGTTCGTACTCGCACCAAAACCCGTCGGCGATTTTTAGTGGCCGTTGCTGAATTCAACACTACAACGGTTTCCCCCAGGTTTGGGCAAATCACACACCGTCTAGTTCCCAAGTCCAGTTCCGTCCAGTTCCGTCCAACCTAGTGGCCTGCCACACTCCCGTAGCACTATTTTCATTTACGCTGCGATTGGCGATAAAAGGGGCAATTCTCACGTGTCGACGTGTCAGAGTTTCTGAAACACCGGCTTACGTAGAACATGCTGCACTGATAACAAACCCGATCGACTCTCTTACGACAATGTACAGAAGACCTCAACTTACCTAAACCACTCAGGCCCTTTAATTTCCACTTGTTTACTCTCTACATTGACGGTAAATTGCAAGGGCCACTCGAAATATTCATTAGTACTCGCCGCGATTCATAAGTTCGAATCGGTGTGATTGTCGTCCCAACTGGGAAAACGTTTCTTTGGGATCTCCGTTGCATCGGCTCAAGAAAAACCCTCCCAATTCCACCGTGGCCCAGCTACTCACTACCACAGTCCACCGCGGTAATTAGCTGCTGATTGGCTCTCCCAACCCAACGATTGTCCTGCTGTAGCCCCTGGCTTGATAATCTTGGCTCATTTTCATGGAACCACCAGCTCTCGGTCACCGGTGCTTGGCACTATGTGTACTCAACCGTCCAGACTCCGGAGTTTGATCGTCTATATCGGAACAGCCATGCCTGCTGCCCCACGCCCACACACCACCACCACCCCGGCCGTCGACATATTATCGTAATATTATCCGCGAGCCCAACAGCCAATAGCCAATCTCTCCGAACAATAAGGGTTCTTACCCAAAACGAACACTAGCTAAGCTCGCTGCAGGTGCTAACAATGCACCAAGCAGAAGCCTAAATAGCTTCTCACCAGTGTTAGTGCCTGGTGTTTAGGGCCCGCATGAGAGGTACTCAATGGCATCCTGGAGCACTATATAGCTAAACCCATCTGCCGTCGAGTCTGCCTGTCGACTCATACTTCATAATATACCCTTTCAAAATGAGATTTGCTGCCTTTGCTTTGACTGCTGCTGCTGTTGTCAGCGGAATTGAACTCGCTGTGCTCGAGGCCATCTTGTTGGACTTGTCCAGTTACTCCACCGAGTACCTCTCATACATCGCTGCCAACCCAGCTGCTTACCCAGCTTCTGTTATTGCTTTTGTTGACGAGATTTCCACTGTCACTGACTTCGCTCCATACACCACCAAGTTCCCAATCTCCCAGTACGAGTCCTTCATCACCGGATTCCCAGACTACGCCAGAGTCTCCAGTGAGACTGCTGCTGCTGGTAAAGAGGCTGCTGCTGCTAGCGGATCCAGCTCTGTTGCTTCTTCGACTGCTGCTTCTTCTTCTTCTGCTGCTTCCTCTTCTGCTGCCTCCTCTTCCGCTGCTTCCAGCTCTGAGGCTTCTAGCTCTGCTGCTTCCAGCTCTGCTGCTGCCTCTTCTTCTGCTTCTTCTAACAGCAGCAGCTCTGGCTCTTCCAAGATGTCTTCTTCTAACTTGGTTCTCTTGCCAATTGCTGCTGTCTCTTCTTTGTTCGTTGCCGCTCTTTTGTAAGAAAGTTTATGTAATTTAGATATTTAATACAGGATCTGGTTACTCTCGTACACTCATGCATTCTATTATCTACCTGTTCACTCATCTATACACTCACTCCACTCACTCCACTCCTCGATTTTTCAACCTCACACAACTGACACCTCACTACTCCCCGGAATCTCTGGATCGTGTTCCGGTCCTCAAATCTCCATTTAAACTCTAGGTCTAGAAAGGGCCACAACTTACTCAATCCAACCACGCTAACGCTCGATCGACACCAACGCATGCTGGTTGGTGCAGTTGTACACTAATCGACCACTCGCGACTCCCCTGACAGTGTGTGATTTCTGCCCCACAAACCTGAAAAATTATTCCCTATGGGCTCGCTCAAAAAAGGTTCTGTGTGACCTTGGCTTCAAGTTTCACAATTATGTGCCGGCCTGATCGTGCATAATCTATCACAAACAAGCGAGCTTCAAAGACCTTGTGTTTTGTACATCTCTTGGCAACTTTTGTTTCTTGATCGATCCCTTGAAACGTACCTTGACGGCTCTCTGACTCGGCTTTTTTGTGTCTAGCCCGTTGGCTTGTACCGTGACTGGCCGTTTAACTCTTAAGCCACTCTTTGGTGTCTCCATGTGACTCCACACATTGCTTGTACAACTCTTTCTCAAGCTCTTCCAAACCAAAAATAAACTTGCTGATCTGTTCATGGGTGCTGTTAACCCCGTTCGCATTGAACGAGTAATCGTTGATCACCACCGATCGCTCAAGCCACATCTGCTGTACTGTCTGAATCAACTCTGCATCCTGGAACCAGAAGCCCCATTTCTCTGCCAATTTGTAGTAATGGTTGAGAATCGATCTCAACGCGACGTTCACACTATTGGATTTAATCGAGCTTATCACTTTCTTGTTGAACGCTTCAGGTCGTACAAGATCTAACAATCTCACTTCTTCGTCATTCTCCGCTAGGATCGGTATCCCAGACAAAATCCCGGCCAACCACACTGGTAATTCCATCTTTGTGTCTTCGTAAACCTAATTGTTAGTATTCAAAGTAATAGAATCTTGTGGTTCGGCATTGTTAAAGACATAAAGACTTAGTAGCTTAACGTCTGCTCCTCTGTAGGTACCAACCCTGTTTTCTTGCTCTATCTCATTACTCCAGCTCCATAGAACTCAAATAAAAATTCCTCACACACATCTTCTGTTCCTGTATCTTCAAGATACCCTAATCCTTTCACTTCGATGTTGAATTTACAAGTGATTCTCTGTATGTTAGTTCACCTTCCAAATCAAGACTCTCGGTTCTCGTCGTTGGTGTGCTCCAATCTCAAGATTCAACACATTCGTGTCTCTCTTCAGACAAAGCCACTCAACCAAACCATTACCCACCTCATTTTCTGACAATATATCGTCGAGATCATAATAATCCGTCATCTTTGACTTTCTAATCTACAGTATTATTGTTTCCATTTCAATCGCGCATATATACTAGGACGCGTTGTGTTTTGGTTACCCGGCGTGGAACTTTCTCGAGAGTCTTCTCACTGATCTGAGTGTACTATGAGAGAGAGCTGCATTACTGGTAGAAATTTGTTTGCTGTGTCTCTGTAAATTATACATCAGGGAATATTAGAAATAGATAGTTAAGATTTGGCGTTTACAATCGTCGTTAGTATATTCTATGATAGTGTCAGAATGTCACCAATTTAAACAATAAGTAGCTACTAGACACTCCCACCTCATCAGCATACCAGAAGCCCTGGTCAGATGTCCTTTAAAATTTTTTGGACTGTAGACCATAGTGTAAAGTGTGTGGAGCTCAGTACTGTAGAATATGGGCGATTACACTAGATTATACGTTGGGAATATATCTCCTGCTTTGTATAATGATATAAAGAAATTGGAAGATAGATTCCAGAAGTTTGGAGAAATCAAATCCGAGTTTGAATTGAGATCAAAGGAGACATTTGAGAATGTGAATTACTTCGGTTATGTGAATATAGATATCACAGAAGACAACTTGAAAAAGTTGTTGACGAGTTTTCATAAAGTGAAGTTCATGAACAGTTCATTGGCAGTCCAGAAAGCTAAACCTTCTTTCAACCAGATAAATCAGCAACAACAGAATGACGAAGAGTTGGTGAGGCAGAGTAAAGAGAAGGAAGAAGCTATAAGCTCTCAAATAGCTCGCACTGCAATGGTGAATTATAGAAGACAGTCAGGACTTGCTCAGGATCCTGCCCAAAGATTGAAGGATTATTTTGGGGTTATTGAAGGTGGGATCAGAAGAACTCCCAGAGTAAGAGATGTGCGGAAAAGATTGCAGCCCGTAGATATCACCTACAGAGTGAAGTTTCCAGTTTATAATACGTCTTCGAAGAAGTATGATCATAAATCGCGAATTATAAAGGCAGCTTTCAAGAAGAAGTTATGGGGATATGACAAGTTCAAACACAGAAACGATCTTGTGTACAAATACCTGAATGGTGTATGGAAGGATGGAAATTTGCATCAAGTTGAAGTGGTGCATCGCAACAGACCAGGAAATGAAGATTCTGCAGTGCCAGTTGTGGTAGATGAAAATGCCATCAAGAAAGAAAAAGAGCGGACCAAGTCGGTGCTTGACAGTTTTCTTTCATCGTATGATTTTGATAAGCCTATTGATTTTGACTGGAACAAAGATAGAACTGAGAAATTGGAATCGCAGAAAGAAAAGTTTGACTATGAAGCTGAGCAGCCTGTTATTATGTTTGATGATGACGACGATGAAGAGTTTGTCAGTGAGCCAGTATCAAAGACCCAAGAGTTGAAAGCTTTGTTCAATCCAGGAATGGGTTCAATTCCAGATCAGAACCAGAACCAGTCAGGTGGGTTTGCTTTTGATTTAAGAGGATCAGATATGGAGGACGATATAGAAGATGTGGAGGAACCAGAAGTGGTGCCTCAGCAGAAACCAGAGATTAGGTATACTGCTGCGAAAAACAGAAAGGCATTATTCTTTGCACATTTTGAGTCTCCGTTCTTGGTTGCACAGACACAATTGAGCAAGTTACTGGCGTATAATTGGAATAATCAATCTATCACAGACTGGGCAGGGGAGTTTGAAGAGAAGCGAGTTGAGATGATGAAACTGCTTAGAAAGAGAAAGAGGGATGTTCTGAGACAGACTATTAAGCGGTAGGAGCTGTGAGATTGGTTTGTGTTAGAACCCAAGAGGAAGGCAGAAGACAGGAGGAGGCATAGGATAGCGCATAAGAGAGAGCAGGAGGGAGTAGGAGAAGGAACAAAAGAGAGCAGAAGAGAGACAATTGGAGAACGCGGAGAACGCATGAGAAACCTAATAATATAGAACAATTCAATGGAGATGAAATAATGTCTTGCATATGAGAATCTAGACAAACTGTAGCGAATAACAAGAACAGACAAACCTTGTTCTATTTTGTACAATCATTTTGGAACATGCATCTGTAAGTAAGATCGATGTAACATTCAACATGGAGGAACAGTATAAAGGGGAGGGTAGAACTTCAACTGCACAAACTAATTTGTTTCTTCCATCTCTGTTTAATTAATCTCCCCTGTTTGACATGTCTTTCAGTAATTTGACTATGCAGAACTTTTGGCAGACTTTGGATGCGGTGATGCTGATTGTCACACAGTTACCAGTAGTGTCGAGTATGGTGAAATGGTTCCATGATACTATGATAGCAGCATTGAAGACAGGGCCGATTCCCAACCATATGGCGTTTATAATGGATGGGAATCGAACGTTTGCTCGAAATAAAAACTTGCCGCTTGAAGGGGGCCACTCTACTGGGGCGGCTACTCTTGTTAAAATCATGCGATTGTGTCTTAGTTTAGAAATCAAGGAAGTGTCAGTGTATGCGTTCTCCATAGAGAATTTCAATCGAACAGCAGAGGAAGTGAATTTGTTGTTTGATTTATTGCGAAGCAAATTGAAATATTCTACAGAGCCAAGTTCAGAGTGAGTAACTAGATGCATGCCGTTTAGTAATTAGTGGTCAAACAAGACATTAACTAACATACAGTGGTTGGGCGGAGCTTGGTCAAGTAAGAGTAAGGCTTATTGGAAACAGAACCTTGTTGCCTCCAGATATTCTCAAAGATATGGAAATGATTGAAAACAAAACAAGTAAATATACTCGGTAGGTACGATCCACTTTTCCATAGATTAGAGCTTTCACTAACTACAGTGCCACCTTGAATATTTGTGCTCCTTACACTTCTAGAGACGAGATCACACATGCGATCCAAGAAATAGCCAGCAAATGTGTAGACGACCAGATGGATCCACAACAGATCAGTCTGCAGATGGTAAGCGACAATTTCTATTTTGGTCACGATTCACATCATGTTGATATTCTAGTTCGAACCAGTGGCCATACTCGATTGAGTGATTACATGTTGTGGCAATGCAACGAAGACTGCAGTATATACTTTGTTGATGTTCTTTGGCCTGCGTTCAGAGAATTGCATTTGTACCAGATCTTGTTGAGCTGGTCGTACCACAGGGTAATCTCGCTCTATAACGGTGATTCTTCTGGTTATAAAGAAGTTCAGCTCGATACGCTTGGACCTGTTCCTCCTCTAGTTACAGTTTCCAAACGGAGAAAGTAGATGGAAGTCGAGATGCAGGTGCAAGGGCAAAGAACAACTTAACTAGGAAATGGCTACAGATTCAAGCAGGATTCGTACACAAATCTACGATGCAATTAGCAGATTGGAATTAGCAGATTGGGATTAGCAGATTGGGATTAGCAGATTGGGATTAGCAGATTTAGCATATTAGCAAATGTAATCAATAAAGTTCTTTAGCAATAATAATTGACAGTTCACTTTAGCCATAGCTGACTATCAAACCGACATACCCGTGCTAGTGCCCTCCACCCTACCCAATCAAGCTTAACTCCAGACCCACCCATCCAAGCTCCAGACCCACGGTTTCGGTCCACCGTCCAAGGCAGTCGCCAGCGACTCTTGGTCTACCTCAATCGATCCAAATCGAGTGGCTCGATACGTTTTATACTATTCCGGCCGATCTTTTTCCAAAGGCCCCGGCCCGACTCCGCACCGGATTTATTGTGGATGAGGCTCAGATCGCACCCTGAAGAAAGCCCTGTTTGAGTATTATACTTTGGCCAACACCAGCCTGGAAATTTACAGTTGCTCATCCAAGCCTCCGGTCCAGATGTCTAAGCAACCATCCCAAATACACACTAGCAACGATTGCTAGTGTCTACAAACCCAACGCAAACTCTGCGAACTAACGTCTAGTCTTGGCTGCCACCACCTATCAAAAAAGTTAATCATGTCTGTCGTAAGGCCTGCCGTGTGTCACCCAGTATTTTGTTTTTTGTACTCCCCGTGCATTGGCGGTGGGCCATGCCCGTCAAGCTTATTAATCCAGTCTCATAGACATCCAACAATCTGTCCACCAGACAAACAAATAAATCCCCCACCAAAACTCCAGGCTGCCTCCAAGCCGTTTATTTATATTTTTTGTATATCTGTTGCAAACTGCCAGGTCGCCCCATAACGAGGCAGTACCCCACGTGAGCTGCAATTTCTTTTTCTGCGAAATTCGAGATTGATTCTCCCCCATTGTTAAAGGTTCCTCTGCCAGTCCGCTCAGGAAACTCCCAGACTCTCAGCCTTCACCGTCCAGTGCTAGTCGTTACATGGTCCAACACTAACCCCGGGCCCTCCCCCTCTGTTACGCTACTTTTCCTGAACCTTTCCTTAGAAACTCGCGCACTTGTTTACCAGTGACTGTGCCTCACGCTGTCTGACCATGAGCACCGTCAACCGCAGTCCCGTGGACGACGAGCCGGGCACCAGTGATCTCCTTGCCCCCCTGCGCTCCAACCGCACCAGATCCATCTCGATCAACAAACTCTTTTCTTTTGGAGTCAACAAGGAAGTGAGCTCAGTGGGCCAGGCTTCCAACGGCTCGAGTTCCAGTCTTGCTGGCAAACAGGAATCCAACTTCACCAATCTCACGGTGAAAAAGAAACCCTTGGAAGACCAGGACGCAACACACTTGTTGGATATCTTGAAAGTCACGCCTCCGGTGTCTCCCGAGAAACATGTTACTAATGACAGCATCGAGCAGCTTGAGGCTCGGGAAGACTCGCCCGAGGTCGAACGCAACCCACGCAGATTCACCAAGATCAAGAGCTTGTTCAAGTTCAACAACAGCGAGACCGGCGAGTCTCTCGACAGTCCCACCAGAAGTTTGCATTCGTCGTCGGAGGACAAGAAGTCCAAGAGCAGCCACGGCACACACCATCACCACGACGACGACGAGTACAAGTCGGCAAGCGACAGCGAGCAGTCGTCAGCATCGGCCGGGCTGGCGTTCAAGTCGCAGGAATTGCTGCTGCTGCAGCCGTCGCAAGGAGCCACGTCGCTCATGAAAAGAATCCGTCGCATGCGGTCTCCTCTGTCGCCGACACCAAGTAGTTCGGTCGAGCCGATTTCAGGCAAGCCGAAATCCAAGAACGGCGTGAAAAGCCCGATCATGAGCAAGGACCAGAGTAGAAGCAGCAGTGCCACCAACGACACCCTCAGTATCATTTCGTCCAATCCGTACTTCCAGCACCAAGGGTTGCCTCCGCATCTTATTGACGAGGCCAACAATGACATGAACGAGGTCGACACCAACAAACTCGTGGAAAACTACAAAACCAAGGGCCCCCTTTCGTTTGCCTTGAAATTGCTTTCTAACAAGAAACATGACCAGCAGGAACAGCTGCCGACTCCGGAACCTCGCAGACCTTCACCGAAGCAAGAACCAAAGTCCGAGGGCGTGCCGATCAGCGAATCCACCGCCGACAACATAGACATAAAACCAACCGAGCTCACTCTGGAACTCGGACTCAAACCTCCGACCTATGGTAAATTGAAGGACACCAGCGAAGACGACAGCTCGGAAGAAAAACCGTCGGCCAATCAGCAGGCCAAGAAGAAGTTGAGAAGAGTGGCCTCTGCTCCTTTGGGATTGAAAGTGCTAGCAGGTTCGACTCTGTCGGGAGACGCCCCAACTGGACTTGCAAATCTAAGCACCTCAAACCTTATATCTGCGAAGTTCAAGTCGTTGGCCAGTGAAACCAATGTGGTCAAGAAGAACGAGCATATTGGAGAACTCAAGGGCAGACCAAGAAACAAGTCGTTTGGAAGAATGTACTCTTCCAACTCTATCAAAGTGTCTGATGTCAGGGTGGCTCCTTCGTCGTTTGAGAAGGTCAGATTGTTAGGTAGAGGTGACGTTGGAAAAGTGTACTTGGTTCGTGAGAAAGAATCCAACAAGTTGTATGCCATGAAAGTGTTGTCCAAGAAGGAAATGATCGAGAGAAACAAGATCAAGAGAGTGTTAGCAGAGCAGGAGATCCTCTCTACTTCCAACCATCCGTTCATCGTGACGTTGTACCACTCGTTCAAGTCCGAGGACTATCTCTATTTGTGTATGGAGTACTGTATGGGAGGTGAGTTTTTCCGTGCTTTGCAAACCAGAGCCTCCAAATGTGTCAGTGAGAACGATGCTCGGTTCTATGCTGCAGAAGTCACTGCTGCTCTTGAGTACTTGCATTTGATGGGATTCATTTACAGAGACTTGAAACCTGAGAACATCTTGCTCCATCAGTCAGGGCATATCATGTTATCGGATTTCGATTTGTCCAAACAGATCTCTTCCACCAAGAACCCTACCATTGTGCTTAGTAACAGAGGTAGAGGTAACAGTCAAAGCAATGTGCCAGTGCTTGACACCAAGACCTGTATCAACGGGTTCAGAACCAACTCGTTTGTTGGTACTGAAGAGTATATTGCACCAGAAGTGATCATGGGACATGGCCACACTGCTGCTGTTGACTGGTGGACTCTTGGTATCTTGTTGTATGAGATGTTGTTTGGAAACACCCCATTCAAAGGCTCGAACAGAAACAAGACATTCAACAACATTTTGAAACACGACGTGACGTTCCCGGACTCGAACTCGAGCAACAACAACGACAGCAACAACAACTTCCAGCAGATCTCGTCGACATGCAAGAACTTGATCCGCCAGTTGCTTATCAAGGACGAAAACAAGAGATTGGGATCCAAGTTGGGTGCTGGAGATATCAAGAACCATGCATTTTTCAAACAGACTCAGTGGGCTCTTCTTAGAAACCAACAACCACCTTTGATCCCAGTGCTTTCTAAAGCAGAAAAGAATGTTGTTGACGAAGACAAGAGTTTGCAGAATCTTGCCAACACCAGTATCGATGTCCGTGCTGTTCCAAATGCAAAGGCGTCCACTGCAAAAGCCACCACGACTCCAAAGGAAGATCCGTTTGGAAACTTCAGTTCCATAACGTTAGTGCACGATGGTATGGACGATCCAGATAGCTCGATCCAGTACGGCAAGGAAACAAGTTACGAGAAAGTCAAGTACGCCGTGACCAAGTCAAAACTGAGCAACCCAAGCACAACCAAACACAAGGGGTTCTTCAAAGAAAAGCATAGTTTCATTAGAGTTTAGCTTACATTGTGTTTTTCTGTTATGTTAATTTTTGTTACATTGTGTTACATATTTTACTAGTTATTGCAAAAGGTGGGTCTAAATAGGATTATAGCCGGGGACCAAGACAAAATGATTTATGACTATGAACAGTAGATCCAGACCAGATCGCTTTTGGTGAGAACCACAGACAATTCTAGGTCAGTCAGCTGAACTGACTATCAATTGATGGTCTTCAAATTGTAAGGTACACCCTTAATAATAACTAATCAACATATTCCAAGAGAAATCATCAGGTATCATTAAAAGCCTTCCAACTAGCAAAATATAAACATCTCACTCATAACACGACACCAAAGAACCCCCAACAAACCCAAATTAGTACATCTAGTTGTCGTCTTGGTTTCTTCTGTTGCCCTGGTTGTTGTAGTAACCTCTTCCTCTTCCTCTTCCGCCTCTGCCTCTACCTCTGCCTCTTCCTCTTCCTCTGCTTCTGAATCTCTTGGTTTCACCAAAAGTCTCCATGTCGTCGTATCTGACCGCCTCTTCTGGACCTGACTTGTCGGTGGACGAAGAGATACTGTCGAAGAAAGACGATTTCTTGTTGTAGAACGACTCTGCAGGTTGCTCGCCAGTGCCGTCCTTGTTGAACTTAGCGTTGTTCGAGGCAAAGTCAAAGTCGTCCTTTGGAATCTCGATGCCCTTCTGTTGACGTGGGTTGGACCGCGTCTGGGTAGGGACTGGTTTTGGCTGCTCGGCAGGCTTGGTTGGAGCAGCAGTGGTCTTGGCAACTGGAGCTTGTGCAGGAGTCTGAACAGGTTGTTGTTTCTGAGCCACAGGAGCCTCAGCAGCAGGAGGTTGCACAGGTTGCTGTTGCGGTGGCGACTGCTGGACTGGCTGCTGTTGAGGAGGTTGCTGAGGCATTTGCTGAGGAGGTTGTTGGTGCTGTTGTTGCTGAGGTGGAGGCTGAGCATATTGCGGAGGATAGTTGTAATAACCTTGTTGTTGTACAGGAGGAGGCGGTGGCTGATGGGCAACAGGATCGTCTAACACAGAAAGATCCTTGACATCAGAGCCTCGGAAAACAACATAGTCATAGACATCGGAGCTCGGTGGGATCTCCAAAGATGGGTTCTCGGCTCTTCCCTCGGTTCCAAACGGTCTGACTTGCTTCAAAGCAACAGTGGCTTCTTCTCCGTTGATGTTGTCTAAGATTCCAACATAACGGATCCCCTTGTTGGAGATCAACGAGATGATTTTTCCAATATACTGAGACATTATGGTGTCGACGTCGACATGTACGTGGATGAAATTTTATGTGGGAGGCTCTAGGTTACCCGACACACGAGATCGAGGGTCTGAACATGGAGTTTTTCTCTGCTGGTGGATTTTTTATGTACAATTGATCAGTTCAAGAATGACTTCAGTTGTGCCGTTTCAGTTGACTGATTTGTTCGGGCTCAATAATGTCAATCTAGACAATTTCACCGAGAATTTCCCGATCTGTTTCTACTGTCAGTATCTTGCAGAATGGCCTAGATTGTTCTACAGATCAGTGGAAGCCACCAGTCAAGGACCAGTGACGTCTGGGTACATGATGGGTAAAGTAGAGGGAAAGAAAAAAGAGTACCATTCACATATTACTGCAGTGACAGTGGCCCCAGAGTATCGTCGTATAGGAGTGGCCGAGGCGTTGTGTGAGGAGTTCAAGAAACTCACTGAGTCTGATATCTATAAAGTGTTGTTTGTGGATTTGTTTGTGCGAGTCAATAACAGGCCGGGGTACAAGTTTTATAAGAAATTAGGTTATTCTGTTTATCGGAGAGTGGTGGGGTATTATGGGTCAGATGAGAATATTAGTAGGGACCAGATCAAGGATGAAGATGATGCGTTTGATATGAGAATACCGACAATGATAGATACGAAGAGGGAGAGTATAAGAGAGAACGGTGAGAAAGTGTATGTTCTTCCAAGGGAGGTTAAATTTAATTGAGGGGGGCGTGGGAGATTTTATCAAAGAGTTGCTGTTAATTGTGGATTTTATGTTGATTTGTGGTTAATGTTGCCAGTCTGTGATTGTCAGCTTGCTGTCAGTTTGCACTCTTGTACTGGAATACAAGTACTAAACTGCTCGACACAGAAACATATTTCTCAAGTGAGGTATGACAGGGTTTGCACAAATTTCGGTTTTTTGTGGTTTTTTATGATGATCCTTTCCTTATATGATACAAGTGTCAAAAATGGAAGTGCACTAGTCGTTTGGGACTCTCATACAAAATATGCTTGGAAACTAGGTGAGGATTCCGTCCAGAGAGTGATCCCAAGAGCCGCCCAACATACAATCCAGGACCCACTAGGGGAGCCGCCCGGCACCCGCCCAAGTAAACGTCAAAGACCCGCCTAGACTCGCTTACACTTCAAACCCTAAACAATCACCATCCATCCGAATCTTCCTACCATCTTCACATCCTCTCCGTCACATCCAATCCCTACAAACTATTTCATGACTGTTCATTATTAATGATTATATTTTTGTAACCACCTCCATCGTAGCACATCCTCACATCTTCACATCCTAACACCCTAACACCCAACCTCTTCTGTCGTCAACTCTCTCTCAGTTATATGCCTAACCCTGTAGCTCCAAGACCGTACCCTTTAGCCAACCCCACCACACTCTGCTTCACATACAACCCCCAGCCGTAACCCGAGCTTGCGATTCTTTTAAAATACGGCACACTCAACATAAAAAACACCGCGGTGCCAAATCCTTGGAGAAACTGCATCAACATCTGATCCTTAACCACAGCATACATCACGGTCTTCGCACTGACCTTTTTCTTTGTGCTGGCCACCGACACATCCTTGGAACTGTAGTTTTCAAGTGACCGACGAAACAGCTGCTCGAATCTCAAATCGGGTAAAGGTATCGTAACTTTGGTTGCCATTTGTGACGGACCAACTCCATGTTAAGACTCCGCCGGTTATATGTGTGTCCGGGTAACTTTAGTGATTTTGGCGAGTATCTATGAATGAAAATTAGTGTCAACTACAACTAATACACAACAATCACAATGTCTGACAACGCGGGGCCGAGGGTCAAGATCAGAGATATCCAGAAGGACACGGTGAACTTTGTTCTTAGCAACTGTGACCTTGCGCTTGCGAATTCGGTGCGGAGAACCATGATTGCTGAGGTTCCTACTCTTGCCATCGATATCGTGGAAATCGAAGAGAACTCGTCGGTGTTAGCAGACGAGTTTCTTGCTCATCGGTTAGGATTGATTCCTCTTGTGAGCGACGACGTCGACAACTTGCTCTACAACAGAGACTGTACTTGTGGCGAGTACTGTGACAAGTGTTCTGTGGTGATAACTTTGCATGCCAAATGCACCACCGATGGAATCCAGCATGTGTATGCTCGTGATTTGCAGATCCAATCCAACACAAACGGACTCAGTATTGGGACCCCGGTGATCAGAGACGAGGAAGGCAAGGGATCCTTGATTTGTAAGTTGAGAAGACACCAGGAGTTGAAGATGACTTGTATTGCCAAGAAAGGGATCTCAAAAGAACACGCTAAGTGGTCGCCGGTGGCGGCTATTGGATTTGAATACGATCCATGGAACAAATTGAAGCACACTGATTATTGGTATGAAGAGAGTGCTGAGGCAGAGTGGCCTAAATCTGAGTACTGTGATTTCGAAGAGCCTCCTAATCCAGACGACAAGTTCGACTACAATGCAGTGCCAAGCGATTTCTACTTTGATGTTGAGACGGTAGGGAGTATAAAACCGAACGAGGTGGTGTTACGAGGAATTCGTGAGTTGCAGAACAAGGTGGCAGGTATCGTGTATGCTCTTGGAGAGATCGAAGGTAAGAATATCGAAGAAGGTAATGTGGATAATATTGGAGGAGCAGGGTTTGCTACTCAGTACGGTGGAGCCACTGGTTACGAAGGAGCAGGCACCTCGTATGGTAGAGGCAATTTCAGTGCTTATGGGAAATAAGCAGTACGACTGACCGGGCTTAGAGTCGGAGGCATTTGTTGATGTGTATGATTTGTAAAACTATGCTGAGAAGCAGAATATAAAGTATTTCATTTGGTGAGTAGGAGGTGAGTAGTGTTAGTGAGAAGCTGTTTTATTGAATAATTTTTCTACTGAACAACTGTACTAGATTTTCTAGTTTTTTAATGTTCCAATTGTCTAATCCTATTGTTTAACTGTTCTATTGCATAACAGTTCCACGTTTTTGCTCCACAATCCATTCTCAGTGTTCCCCATTCCATTCAACCACATCACTAAACTTAACTAATTTCCCTCCAAAAATGTCCAATGCACTCCCATATGTCAAGTCCACTTTCCCTTTACTTAGATCCGCAACTTTCTGCAAATCATCAACACTCTTGGCTCCTCCAGCATAAACAACAGGCACAGACGGTAACAGTTCATGGCTAAACCATTCACCAAGTTTTGCCACCAATTCATCATCAATCCCATTACAAAGTCCCTCTACATCAGCAGCATGGATCAAAAACTCACAGCAATATTGACTGAGTTCCACAAACAACGATTTTTTCAACTTCAACTCAGTGATCACCGTCCACTTATTGATAGCCACATACCAATCAGATTGACCGTCAGCATCAACTTTCCGACGACAACTCAAGTCAACAACCAATTTGTCTTTACCTATCAACTCACTCATCTGCACTAATCGTTCTTTTGAAAACTCACCTCCTGGAAACAACCAACTAGTGACTATCACCTGTGATGCACCCTTGTCGATCCAGCTCTGAGCATTCGATAAATTAATACCGCCACCAACTTGTAAATATCCAGGCCAAGTCCTAAGTGCCAACTCAGCTGCTGTGTCGTTCGCTTCAGAAGATCCAAGTTTAATCACATGTGTGCCCTGTACTTTATTGTCTTTGTACAACTGCGCATAGTAAGAGGATGGATTCTTCGATACAAAATTGGTGGTCACAGTAGAACTGGTTTTCTTGTCTTCGTCTGACGTCAATGTTCCTCCAACAATCTGTTTCACACTTCCATCATGGATATCAATGCACCCTCTAAACTTTGTCATGGTTAATTTTTATTAATATAGCTAGATATATTGTGTGATTTGCTCGAACCAACTTCATGTTGAACTCCAACATTACTCATTACAGTGTTACCCGGGCCAGGATTATAGACTTCTACAATATTGTACCAGATAATGGTAGAACAACTTACTCTCGAAAATAGCTCAGAGAAGATTAGGAAAAATTTTTAAAGATATTTCCAAATGTACAAACCCCAACACCAACAATTATTTGTTTCAATTCCCATTTCCCATGATTCTTCTTCAATTACTATGTCTTGATACTGCCTCTGCCAGATGAGTTCACGTGACTTTTCATAAAAAAATTTCTGTACTATACAGACAGTAAATAGAAGAATAGTACTCCAAGCAGCTAAAAACACAACATGTCGGAAGATTATCTTGAAATTCAGCGACGGAATTTCGAGGCACAGTTTGGTAGTCTTGAAGATTTGGGGTATGAAGACAAATATTTACTGCAAAAGGCTGAGGAAAATGAACTGGAGCCTGACAACACTCTGAGCTCTGAAGATGAGTTCAAAGGGTTTGGAGAAGAATCAGAGAATAGTTTGGCAGAAGATTCAGACAGTAATACGAGCGATAGCGAGGCCGAAGAGGATGGTGAGAGTGATTTGGAGTATGAAAACGAGCCCCAGCCCGTGGTTGTGAGGTTCAGTGAGTCTAATAGTTCTAAGACAGAAGCTCCAAAACGTAACAATAAACACAGTCATTTACGAAGCGGGAAAGTGCCGTCTCTACAATCCTTGGAATTGAAACGCAAATTGAATCAATTAGAAGCTCAAAGCGAGATTTTGAAATCAGGAGGATCAAAGGAAGATATGGACAATATGAAGAACGATCTTGAACTCCAGCGATTGTTATCAGAGTCTCATATTTTAGCAGGAGCTTCGTCGAGTTCAGGAGCCGATGTGACGTTGCGAACAATCAACGAAGATCCTATTGGCAAGACGCGAGCCAAGACTTATGCTCAGCGGATCCGGAGTCTTTCTTCAGACACTTCTTCTAATAGAAAGCTTGAAAAAATGCCAATGTCCATGAGAAAAGGAATGCTCAAGAAAGAGATCTCCAGAGTGAAGAAGTATGAAGAAGAAGCCAAGAACAGTGGAACCATTTTGGCCAAGAAGGGCAAGTATGAATTAAGAGACTTGAACATGACAAGGCCAAATAAAGTCGGATTCAAGACTGATTTGATTGGGTCGTCTGTGATTGGAAAGAAGAAACTCAAAGACAAGCAAGGTATCAGAAAGAAAGGACTTAGAATTAATAGTGTTGGTAAAAGCACGAGGAATGGATTGAGAATCAGTCAACAAGAAGTGGATGGAATCACAGGAGCCAACAAGAAACGAGGTAAGAAGAAGGGTGGGAGACATTGAGGAGGGTGGGAGGCATTAACATTGAGGTCTTTATCTCTATTGCCAACCTGATAATAGGATTATCACAGTTAGAAAATAAACTTCCAGTTCGACACACTCAGTGCCAACACTAATCCCCTGTTGCTACCACTCTACAAAACCGAGATCAAAAGCACATAATATACACTACTTTATCGTTTCTCTGAATATACATAATTTCTCGTTGCACAATCCCAATAAACCACCCAGTAGTCTCATGCCTATGCACCCAATTATTTGGTCTTGGAGTCTTCCTCGTCCTCGTCTTCCTCATCGGTGTCAGTATCTATATCTGACCAATCATCGTCGTCTTCCTCAACTGCTCCCGTGGACTCAGTCAACTCATCCTCGTCTTCACTGTCAAAGTACTTATCCACCACGTCGTTAAACGAAGGCTCGTCTTCTTCACCCTCTTTCACTTCATACACCTTCTTCTCTGCTGGCTCACTCACCACCATGACTAATGGAATATCGAGGTCAGAACCAAAGTAATCGGCACTCTTGATGAAAAGTCTGAACTCAAAGTTTCCCTTTTCTGGAGGTGCAGGTTGCGTAAGTGGCACTTTTATGGTACCCACAAGCAACCCGTCTCCCTTATTCTTAAGCAGCTTCTGGAACTCTTCACTGCTGAGCTTCAAGTTCGACAAGTCAAGT
This sequence comes from Saccharomycopsis guyanensis, assembly GCA_030578595.1. NCBI lineage: Eukaryota > Fungi > Ascomycota > Saccharomycetes > Ascoideales > Saccharomycopsidaceae > Saccharomycopsis > Saccharomycopsis guyanensis. Next base: position 741,634 of record JAJMSQ010000003.1, read on the forward strand.
CTGGTGTACGATTCTGGCTGTTCTACGAGCTTAGCGTCTTTCTGCAAAGCAAGCAACGAGACCCATGATCCTGGGGTATCGTTCGCTGGGAAGTAAGGTTTGAATGCAGGAGGCATCACTGGCTGTTCTCTGACCATCTTGAATGGGTCTCTAAGAGTGTCGAAGTTTTCTTCTTCTTCAAACTTGTGTGCAGCAATGTCGCTTTCCTTCACCACTCCATGATGCTTGGCGGACTTCACCAACACTTTGATGACAATGTGAGCAAGTGACCCTGGGGCAATCTCGTCTTCTCCTGGCACTTTGAATTCAGCTTTCAACACTTTCAAGATTGGGATCTGGGCAGCCACTTCAAGGGTCTGAGCAAGCTTCTCATCACTGGTAATTCCTAAAGCTTTCTTCTGTTCGTCTTTCTTCAAAGTGAACAATTTTCCTAAGGTCTTGATCGAAGATTTACTGACAGCCTCTGGGTCGACATTTGGAAGTTGCAAAAGTTGTTGCTTGGTAGTACCAGACAATGGAACTGCCTGCGAGATACATCTGATGGTCTCAACTCCTACAACACAGATATCAGTGAAACGGAAGTAAGCAGCAATGTCAACCAACCCATTGAGAAGAATAGGCAATTGAGCTACGATTGCCAATTGGTCCTGCTCATTGGAAACTGACTTTCTTTCAGTGTAGGCAACAATAAGATCAATAATCTGTTTCTTGTTAAGATGTGGGACGGCTTCTTTAATCTCCAACGATTCAGCCACCCAGTCAAGAAGCAACAATGGACGGATGATCTTGGTTGGCTTGTAGTTGATGATTTTCTCAACCAAGTGGTCGGCAGTCTCGGTTCTGATACCTTTCTTGGTGTAAGACTTGGCACTGTTCCACCACTGACTGACAATAAGTGGCAACACTACGGCAATCAACACAACATAAGCAATGACCAAGAAAGGTCCTTTACTCTCAATCAAGAATTTAGGCAAAGCAATTCCCTGGGTGACGGCTTGAGGTCCGTCTGGATGTCCATACTTGAGGAAGTTCTCTTTGGTGACTTCATCAGTGAGTGCCTTATAAGCTTTTGTAATCAACACAAATGCTTCTTCGGCTTTCTCTCTTTCTTCCTCGGTCAAAGAGCTAGACAATTTATCAGGGTGGAATTTAACCGATAACTTCTTGTAACGAGACTTGACTTCTTTCTCAGTGGCAGACGACGACACCCCCAAGATCTCAAATGGATCGAAAAGTAATGCAGTAGTCACAATCTCTTTGGTGGAGAGATAGTTGGTCAAGTAGGCAATAATGGCCCAGCCAACCACAAGGAAGAAATTGGACCAATTGAAAAGCTTTGAAGCTCTGAACTTGGCCCGGAAAGTCTTGATGGCCTCAACATTGAACGGCTGGAACGATGAGATGATACCACCGTTGAACTGCTGTTCCTTCTTCTTGAAAAGCGGAGAAATCTTGGAAACAGTAGCTGGCACCACCAAGACACTCACAAGGGTAATGGCGAAGAACGGCCATGTTTCCGAGTTCTCATCATAACTATACTTTGCGTTGCTCATGATGAAGTGGGTGACTGGTAATGGTAACTTGGCCGAAATTTCGATAGAAAAAAACACGTACCAAATCGTGATCACATGACGTGTCACGTAATGACGGGGATTCCCAAGACGGTGCCGCTTGAAAGTGGTAAGATTTTGTTGCTTGTGTAAAGGTGAAGCACGTGATATATGTAAAGCTATTACCAGAGATCTCGGATGGACTTTCAATTCTAATATGTCACTCCATTCGACTTGGACAGTTGCCAAGATAGTTGTGAAAATTTCTAGACACAATTATAATGAAACTGCCCAAAGAAATGGACGACAGAAACTTTTAATCTAAGTTAGCTGGACAGCCATATCTGAAAAACCTCTACCAACCTCTAGTCATAAACCTACCATTCTACTGGTTATAATCATCATAAAGGTATCTATTGGATGCATAAGGAAAATCAAAACATATATAAAAGGCATATCTCCCCCAGCATCTTTCAGTTTGTCAGCAAGTTTCCAAACTTGTCATCGATACGTGCCATATCAATTTTGCCAACATCCACATTCTGTAAATCAAGGAACAAATCAATCAAACATCCAGTACTCCAAGCTTGAGTAGGTGACGAGTCGTAACAGAATTGACCGTCTTTGTTGGTCAATTCAGTAAGACCGTGCCATTCGTTGCTCTTGATCCAGTCTTTGTGCCCCTCCAACTTGCTCATCAATCCACGATGCAACTGTTCCAACACTCTCAGCTTGAGTTTGCCCTTGACTGCTTCATCGTAGAAGTAGAAGTAGGCAAAAGCTCTGAGGAAGTAACCAGTGCACCAGACCCATTCTGGACCCTGGTGGTAGTTTCTTCCCTTCGAAGTAGCAAAGTCAGTGCTGTCTTCTGCATTGTTGTAGTAAGGTCTGTAGTTGTAGTCGGAAGGATCCAAGGTTCTCATTCCAACTGGACCTCTGATAACTCTGTCTGCAAGTCTCAAAGCACCCACTGCATGCTGAGGAGTGAAGAGCTCTGGAGAAACAACCATGGCAATAGCAAAGTTTGGACGAAGCTGGTAGTCTTCGTATTCTTTGCCCGACCGGTACAAGTCCTTGTACATGCCTCTACGGTTAACAATGGAGCTGTTAACATCGTAGTTGCCGTCGTCCTCTGGTTTATGAGGAACATAGTACGCTTTCTCGAAGTTGTCTGCAAGAAGAGTCTCCCAATCTTTGAGAGTGACTGTATCACCGTCTTGGGTCACAACCTCAGTGTTGGTGAACAAATCAGGTCTCTTGTTAACAAATCTCAAGGCACTCTTCAACAAACCTGTGATCTCAATAGCTGCACCATCTCTTGGAGTTCCTGGAACTCCCTTATTGTTGGCTCTTTCAGATTCACCCATCTTGTCCATCCAAGTACCACAGTTGAACTGAGTTCCACCAAAAATGATACCGTTGCTCCAATCGACATGGATCTCTTGGTTGAATCCTTCGTCTTTCATTTGGGAATCAAGATTTGGACCTGCATTGGCTTCTCTGAATTTGATTCCCTTAGCATGACGGGCCAAGATTTCATAGACAAGTTCCTTGATAGTCGAAGTGTAGCTGAAAGCCTCTGGGTCATCAAATGGAACGTACTTATCATTAAGCGGGAATCTTCTTTTGATTGGGATATCCAAGATCTCCTCACCATTTGGAGCAAGGTTAACGTAGTCTTGGACAGACTGCAACCAGAACCAAGTAGCATCTCTGGCATTGTACCGAGGATTTCTGCAACTGTCGATAAGATTTGGAATCAAACCGTGTTTCAACGTCGATCCTGCGGCCAAAATGTGTTGCTTGGCGTCCTCGAACCGTCCAGTCGCAAGTAAAAGACCTCTCAAAGAGATGAAGATGTCTCTTCCCCAACAACGCATGTACGAGTAACTGAAGTGAGGCAACCCTGCCGCCATACTTGGAGCATCTTCAAACGGTCTGAGGGAAGCAGACTTGTTAAGACCCACCATCTGGAGAGAAGTCATTCCAAGTTCCTGGATGAACAAGGTACCGTCCTGGAACAAAGGAGACAAAATACTAAGGGCACGGATACGTGCTGCCTCGTAAGCAATACCAAGAACCAAGGCAAAGTACCGAGGTCTGAGGAAGAATGGCAATTTCTTGACAGCACTAATACGTGATTCCAACCATTCTTTGAAAAGCCCAACTCCTTCAGAATTGTACTTATCCAAACGGTCAACCACATAATCCAAAGCCCACACACCATCACGGACATTGACACAGAACGGATGTGCAAGGTTGTTGTCTCTAATTACAGGCTTCAACATTGAGATCCAGCCTTGCAAACCAGCATAAACCAACGAGCCATGGTTAGGAATGTTGTAGACTCCAGAGTTTCCAGCAGAGAAATCACGTTCTTCAGCCTCACATTTGTACAAGACAGCATTCAAGTCGTACAAGTTGAGTTTGCCTGCTGCCTCAATGGCTCCGGTTTGAACAAACTTGTTCAACTTCTTGTCGACATCGTCGTGTTGAGTAGAGAAAACCGCAATACTTCCGCCTGGGAAATGCTCAGGAAGAGTAATCGTAGTGATATTCGATGCATCGTCATGATCAATTCTAGCCTTTTCCAACTCAACAACCTTGATAGGAATAGGCTCGATCAAAGTCTCGGAAGGTTTTGGATCGCCATCTCTTTCCAAAGCATACGAGAACTCATGCTTGACAACACTTCCATGCAAAGTGACAGGGTCTAAAGTCTGGTGGTCCTGGTCGGCAGAAAACTTTGTTCTGGCAATCAAAAACCAACCAAACCCGGTTTTCACATTGGTACGATGCAAAGTGATGAACTGGCCGGCATGATGGACATGCATCTCATTGTCGTTCCAGACATTACTCTCTCTTGAAAGACCATCACGGATCTTATAAAGCTTGGCTTTGATATCACCAATTCCATTGCCCCAGGTGTATTGTTTCTTCTCATGAACCACATCCAAAAGTTTAGGATAACACTCGTCGTAACCGAAAGTGGAACCAACAGCACAAGAACAAAGCGACACCAAAGCAGCATTAGGTAAAGTATCCTCAACGGTTCTTCGCTGGGCTGGTGTTTCGTTGTCGTGAGTGCAGTCCATGAAAAGTCCGTGTGGTTCTTGGTAAGTAAGAAGTTTAGGAATCTCGATTTCAGAAGGTCTGTCGTTGGTGGCAGGTACCAAAGCAAAATTGCTGCCCTTCTTTGGGTAGGCAAAATCGTCCAATGGTAACCAACTAAGAGACCCAATAGGCCTTCCTGCGTACTTGTGGACCAATCTGGAAAGCTCTTCTTGAGACCAGGCCTGCATGGCTTCTCTGATCAACGAACAAATTCCGAGTCTTTCAACAAACAAACGGTCAAGCTCTTCACTTCCAGAGAAAAGCTCAGCTACAACATATATGTTAGGGTTGACCTCACGAGCAGCATCGATCAAAGCTTCTCCAACATGGATAGGCGTAGAGTGACAGTTATCAATACGGAACCCGTCGAACACCTTGGCACACAATTTGGTGTAGTCGATCATCCGTTTCCAAAGGTATGGTGAATCTTCTGGACCGGTACCGTATCTTAATTTGACACAATCACCCCAAATAATAACTTCTCGTCTAAGATACGCCTTAGACTTGTCCGAAGCAAAATCCAACAACGGGTTTCCGTTCCAGACCCAACCGTTATTGGCAAGTGAGCATGATTTTCCAGTGACGTCCTTGAACCGAGTGAAGTAAGGTTCGGTCAACGGGTTTTTCTTAGTGATCTTGCCCATGCGTGGGCCATGGGAATCTAATCTAAGGTACTTTATTCTATTGAAAAGCTGTTCCAAAAGAATGTTGACATCCTCGTCATACTCTTTATACAATGGCAAATTGATCTCGTCAAGGATCTTCTTGGCATCCTCAACTAAGATGTCAACCGAAGGACGAGCAGTGGCTTTCTGACACTCTTGCCACGACAACACCACGCTGGCAAACTTAGCTACGTCGATCTTGTTGCCGTGTCTTTCTCTAAGCTTGATTTCTTTGGGGAACGCATAATGAGACGCAAACTTGGCCAAGGCTTGGAACGACGAGCCGGCTTCTCCGAGATCCATCACCGGAATCAGACCCAAAGTGGTTTCGAAATGCTCTCTAAGAGCCAGGATAGAACTGACGGTGTCGACAGCCAAGAACTCCCACAACTTGACCTTGGTGAGCACCTGCAGCTTGATCCCGTCCATGATATTGAGCAAGTCGTCCTCGGAGCGAAGTTCTGTAGGGAAGTTCAACGACTCCAATTGGTCAGAGAACTGCAACAAAGCTTCGTCCAACGCAGCCGCACCAGACAAATGCGGTGCGGTGACACAAGAATAACCAGCTTCCGGGTGTTCTCTGAGCCAAGGCGAGTTGTTGGCAGTGTGGTTCCAGACAACATCGGTAATGCTCAAGAGTCCATGCTTCTCACGCATAGTAGTGATGACTTCCTCTACTTGGGCTGTGCCATTGAACAAGTTGTTGTCCCAACGCAACTGGTCGTACACCGAGTACGGCGAGTTGGATTCTCCTCGGGCCTGCAACGGGGTGAAATGGACCATGTTGTAGCCTTTGCGTGCGACCTCCAGGAAGATCCCGTCCCATTTATCGGTAGGACCCATCCATTTAGACACAAGCGACTGGATGGACACCGAGTTGAGAGGGAGGTGGCCCCCTGCTAAGCTCAACGACGGCTGGACCACAAAGTAGTGTTTGCGGGTGGTGGTGAGCTGCCCGGCTGCCTGGTACAGAGCATAGAAAGCGTACACTCCAGGACGGAAGAGCGAGATCGAGATCTTGGAGTCGCGGTGGAACGAGCAATGGATCGGGTGGGGGTAGAACTTGTCACGGGACTGGGCGGTGGCGGCGGTGGGCGGCGCATTGCACCAGATGGTGCCGTCGGTGGTGACAGGAGAGGCGGCCGAGATAAGCAAGGTCAAGGTGAAGATGGGGTGACTGGAGTTGCCAGAGAAAGGGTGCGACGGAAGAAGGAGGATGCCGGAGCCCGGAGCATCGGGCTCGCCGTGGTCATTGAGTTTCAAAAGAAGGTGTTTCATTGGCAAGAATCAGGAACAGACAAGCACCCAATTAACCATACGTTGAACACGCTGCTGGGTATACAAGAAAAGAATTGGGCAGCAAACTGGGGGCCCAAGTCCACAGGTGGTGTGTGCTGAGTCAGCCCGGCGGCGCTGCTTATGTCAGGGTGGCATGTGCAGGCGGGTGATGTGCGGTTATGTCAGCGGGCTGCGGGCTGGGTTCTAGAACAGAGGACGTCGGAAGGTGTCGGGGGATGTAGTAGTAGTAGTAGTAGTAGTGACGGTGGGATGCTTGCTAGTAGGGTTGAAAGGGGTGGGTAACAGTTGATGAAAGATCAATTAAGGTGAGGTGGTTTTTAGAAGAAACGTGGACAGTGAAGATGTAAGTATGGACAGGGTTCCATAGAATTACTGGTACTCAAGTAAGTGAGAAGTGACTGCATATAATGAGGTCACCGTGGTATGTGAGGGAGTGGGTGACCGAGGGACTAAGCATGATCAGTAAACGAGTTATATCTATTAGCTAAGAATTAGTCTATTAGCTGAGAATGATGTCTATTAGCTAAGAATATTTGAGAATGAGTGTATCAATTACAGAGTCAGTTGTAGTGTATGCAAGTGCCTGTGAAAAGTGTAGGCTGGCCAGTGAAAATTGAATGAGAACTGTGCAGACACAGAAAGTGGTACTGTGAAACAACACAAGTCACCAGAATACAACACCGGCTCACAAAAGATCACCCGCACTAAATGCGTAGAACTACTATATTAAGAACACAAGCTTAATGTGTGAGTTTCGGGGATGCCTGAAATACATTAGACTTCTGGTTCGGCGAACTGGTTTGGCTGGTTTCGTAGGGGCTTGGGACTGCTCGGCAGGTATTGGCGGGGTTTCTAGGCGGGGGAGTGGGGGAGGACGCCGGAGGGGTTACTACGGACGTGGGCGGTGAATACATGAGGCATAGAATGGAGGTGCATGAGTGGGAGACACAAGTGAATGTTATCAAACATACATGTAAGAGTTGTGTGAGGATGTGTAAAGTAGCATGGGAATTAGGAAGTAGTATAAAGAAAAGTATGGGTTGCTAAAAATTGCAAGGGCTGAAAGCTAACGAGCGGTGGTGTGTACTTGGTGGGCACTACATTACATACATTGAGAAGGCTGGTACAAACAGAGTAAGACCAAAGACAGTGAGACAAAGTATGAAGTGTTAACTGGTTGTGCAACAGTTGAGCTTGTACTAATGTAACCCGCAGACAGAAGCTCATGTAAAATTTAGAGAGACCATACGAAAATGTAAGACTCAATCATTTCATGTCTAGAGAGTGTGATTGAGTGATTGTCTGCGAAGATAACATGTAAAAACTACAGAAAACGAACACATGGTCAACGACAACAAGCCATCTGAACAAACCCTACAAAAACTACATCCATTCAGATAATTCAGAATATTAATTATAACCTATTTAAGGAACAGTCTAGCTAAACAGAACAGAAACACAGAACTACACCTCGTTCATTTTGTCGTCTCTTGCACGACTCAAAGCAATGCTTCTCAACTTATCGCTTTGTTTTTTCTTCATTTGAGTAAGCTCTTCCTCCCACAAGTAACGAGTGGTATCTGGTCCAATAGAGTCATCTACTGGCACCTCAGCGGCGTCTTTCTCCACAATCAAATCTTTTATACTGGACTGTTCTCGTACAAGCTTGAGTAAACCTCCGCCAACAGACCATTTCAAATGATTCAGACGAACAAGCTTCCCCCAGTTTGTCACCTGGCTTGCTGACTTGTACCCCAATCTCACTGTACTTAACACTGGCACCTCTTCTGCATCTTCACGAGCTGCAATGTTCAAGTTATTTTCGACGGTGGTGAGCACGTCTCTGAAAGCAACATGAAGCTGTTTCTTGGTTTCTTTCGAGATTTTCTTAGAAGATTCTTTGGTCTGTTCGACGAGTGTCTCAACAATCTCATCCTTATCAAAATAAGGCAAGTTAGCATCTTCACCTAATTCAAACTCAAACGATTGGAAACACTGAGCCACTAAAGCTCCAGCAGCAACAGCGATCCGACTGCTGTCGTCGTTCAAGTATACTGCAATAGTAGGAAGCAACGACTCGATGGCGTCGTTCAACTCATGGGTGTCGGTGATCAATGACAACAACACGCCAATTCCGTTCAAGATCGCTACTACGCATTTCACTTCATCGCCAGATTTCTGGATATTGCTGTATGACAAATCAAGCACGTCCAACCAGCTACTTATCTGCTCTTCGACACCAGAAACATACGATCCAGCATGGATCACTAAGTAAAGTGTGAAGTATCCTACCAAGTATAACGACCGGGTACTAGCATTCACAGACTCGTCCTTGACTCTCTCAGTAATAAACCCACCCAACATCGCAAACACTTCAGCGGCAAAATCTTCGACCAGCGACACCGCAAGTCCAACCAATGACTTGAAAGTATACACTAGCTCTGCTTCGGTACGCGAGTCTTTAAGAGCATTGAATAAGATCGCAAGGTGACGTTCAGTGATCTCTGAAGCATTGTCTTCTGGTTTTCCCGACGTCACCTCTACAAATATTTCTCTTGCAAGTTTCTCTCTCTCGTTGGTGGAGATCTTCGATCGGTCATATTGCAACGAATCGATCTTGTCGGCAGCACTGTGAGAAACTGGTTGCTCATCTTCGCCCTCGGGTTGGGCAACAGTGCTGGACTTTGGTGCTGGTTGTTTTCTAGATTCTTCGGCAAGGTAGCCGTAGATCTCGTCAACAGGATATTGGAGAAAGTCTCCAGTGGTAGTTAAGAACCCTGACATTGTATATTGTTGAGGAGAAAAAGATTTGAGATGAGATAGAAATCACTAAATAAATACTTGCTGCGATTAGAAATCACAGGCGCATACCTTACATAACAGTCCAAATTAGGTAATCGGGTTGTGCAGGTGGGTACATTGGAGGAAGCTGACACTGAGAATGAAACCGGTTCTGAGGATCTTCAACAATGCCTGAGGTATTTTAATGAGTGGGTGAGATGAAAATTTTGTCGATGATTTGAATTGATGTGTTCACTGTATTCACTTTGGAATGGGAGTTGGGAGTTGGGATTTTGTGTTGTGGTGTAGTGTAGTGTCTGTTCAGTTGTTGATATTATAGTTTAGTTGTAGACAGTAAGAACATTCTGGAATGAGATTCGTAGAAGAGAGTGGAAGAGGCAGCAAGGAGTCTTTAACTTTAACTTGACAGCAGTAGACGAAGAGGTCAGTTCAATTTAGTAGTGTTTCTTGTGAATGGAGTGATTACTAAAAGAGCTATGGTATTTGCATGTTATGAGCTTAGTGTGTGAGTACTGTAGGACAGACGTTAGATATGTATTACTGCTGCTACTGTTGAATGTGTACTACTAAATCATTATTAGCAAGAATTTGTGTAGTCGTTACTAGACAGACGTTGAAAGAAGTACCATACTCTATATGAAACAATACACCCTGCTTGTAATTACTTGTCGCTGCTTTCTAATTGCAACTTCCAGTCACCAACCTCCAATTACCAATGACCACCAAGAAATATAGCAAAACGAGCCAAAAAACAATCCAACGCCCACCCTCAGAACACCCCCTCCAATGCTTTAAACCCTTCAACACTTCCTGGGTTCATCACCAATGACCGTTGGATAAGTCTCAATTGTCCTGTCTGACAATTGATTTCTGCCAAATTAGCAGCACTGATGACCGTCTGCCCTGAAGACCCGATCTTCTCAGCAGTACGAGCATCAAGATGCTGCCATATAGCGTAGTCGTTAGGGAACAACACCGCGTTGCGCTGCCACATCGAGTTGTCCTGGGTCGAGTTCGTGAGATTTCGGGTGATATAACTGGTGATCTCAGGAACAACATGGAACTGGTCGTTGATAAGATCGTTCAACTGTAACCCATCCAACTCGTCTTTCACTGCCTCAAGCAACTGTGCGTCGTTCTCCAACATCGCCATGGCTGCCAGAGTCAACACTATTTCCAAACTTGACCCATGTGTACTTATATACTCAAACAACTCATCCATAGCTGCCTCCTTGGTCTCTTCGCTTCCATAATTGTAAAGAACCTGCGAAATAAGAATGATGAAACTCTTAGCACTGTCTGACAATTTAAGAATGATCTTGAACTCGTCAATCGAGCTCTGGAGTTCGTCAAGAAAATAGTATGCCAACCCAAGAACTGTACGTGACGACAACACTATCTGCTTACAAGTGTCGTCGTCTTCCACTAAATCTAAGGTAAACTGAGCAGCCTCCACACAATTCTCATAGTCCTCGTTCGCCAAACAGATCCGAGCATACTGTGCCTTAGCAGTAGCAAACTGGTGCAACACCGATTCAGACTCTGTCTGCTCGTACTTGGATTCGAGAATAGCACACAGTCTGGCGGCCCATTTCAAACCAGCAGAATAATCTCCCAACCGTTCGGCAATGTTGGCAGCAATCTCTAACCCTGCCAAATCGTCTGGTTGTTGAGTAAGAAACTTAGAAATAGCTTCGAAAGCCATGGAGAAGTCTTGGAATACTGTGATATCTCTTTTGCCTGCTCCTCTTCCGATCTTGTTGTTACATACTGACAAGCCATACAACAACTGAGCCAAGGGCGATTTACCGTTGGACAACACATACGCATGAGCAAACAATCTAGTCGCGTTCTGTGGATCATCAGAAGCATCTGCTGCCAAAGCGTCACCTAACCATGACCGGTCAAGTTGTGGCGAAACACTTTGAGCTCTAAGGAACGTCTGCTGAGACAACTCCAAGTCTCCGTACCTGAGATACAAAGCAGCCAAGTTGTTCCATATTTCTCCGCTCTTGGCATCCAAAGCAATGGCTTTAATGAAACAATGCTGTGAGATTCTTGGGTTCAACGACACTGTGGCTGCTCCCATGGCTATCCAGTACTCTGAATTGTTAGACTCTAACTGTATAGCAGTCTTCAAACACTCAATAGCAACTTCTCTGTAATGGGTAGCCTCAGTGAATCTGAACGCCTGTAACTCTGCCAATCCTAAATTGAACCACACAGTAGCTCGTAAAAGCTTTGTTCCAGAACTGTCAACAGACCGAATAGCACATTTCCCTGCAAGGATCTGGAGTCCACAAAGCGATTCCACATAGCTCTCTTCAGCATGCAACTGTTTTACTGACTCTAGACTCACCTTGTCTTTGTTTCCAAGAGTTCCATCTACCAGTCCCTTGGACACAATGTCGACTATTTTGTCAAATGGGAATGCGTCAAGTCTTGACTGTACTCGCAAGAAAATATCTATAGCTTCAGCCACAGACTTCCAGAGCAAAATCGACAGAGAATTGCTGGCTGCAGACTGGCAGAACAAGTCAACTGCTTCTGTGGCCGACTCAATAGCTCTACCATAGAACCCTCCGTCATAATAGTTTTGTGCAGAAGCAATAAGTGCCTCGTACAAAGACGTCACCACACAGTCTTCGTTAGGCCGTTCTTGCAACACACCTTTCAAGGTACTGATGCCCGCAGTAAACTCTTTGGTCTCACATTGGGTGACCCCAAGGAAATGTTTAGCATGCCAGTTGTCGGGATCTATACTAATAGCTCTGCTGAACACTTTAATGGCAGATTCCAATCTTCCAAACAACAAGTACGCCTCTCCAAGTCCAACCCAGGACTCCACGTCGTCCAATGACAATCTGATAGCAAACTGATACCACTCGACAGCTCTTTCTCCGTCCTGTTTCTCCAACGCAGCAATCCCAAGCACTCTATATACCCAAGACTTGTCGAATTCAAGTCGGGTGAGTTTACGACGTGCTTTCTCAGAATTGATGATTCTCTCGCACAACACCTCGGCCAAATCCCATTCTGTCTTGGCTGCAAACCGTTCCACAAGGTATCGAGCAGCTCCCAACTCAGCGACATCAATTTCAAATGCTTTGTAGAAACATTTCAACGCACGAGCTTCGTCGTCATAGTATGTAGAGTATATCACCCCAAGAGAAGTGTAGGAGCTTGCATGGTTGCGGTTGGCTTTCAAAGACTCAAGCAAGATCTCGTACGCTTTCAGCACAAGCTCTTCTAGTTTCTCTTCAGAAACATCGATTTCATAAAGATAACTCTGCGCCAACCGGTACAAGATCACTGACCTCAATTTGTACGAACGAAGATCAGTACCCTTGATCTCATCAAGACATGTCTGTAACCCTTTTCTTCCACTTTCAAGCTGTTTCAATTGGACTTTACACCAAGACAACACAAGCAACGCCTTGGTATCGTCTGGTTTTCGTGCTACAACATCTTCGAGAAGTTTCTCTGCCTCTTCAAGTTTCCCCTGTTCCATGAACACTTCACCTTTACCAACCTTGGCCTCAGAACTGTCCGGAAACTTCTTCAAGATGGAATCGTATATAAGAAGAGCAGAATTGAAGTTTTTAGGAGCCTCGTAGTAAGTGTAGACCACCGCAAGATTGAGAGAAAAGAAGTTTTTAGTATGTTCCAACAGAAAGTCTGCAAGTTTTCGTAGCTTGATAAGGAGATTAATACCTGTCTTGCACACTGATAATGCTTGTTCATACTCTTGTAAATACACATAGAACACGGCCAAAATCTGATGTGCTAACAACGATTCTTGAGAACTTTCAAACCCTGACACTATAAGAGACAAGATCTCGTCAGCAGACACGGTGGAAGTTGGACCTTCTGATTCGGAGCTGACAAGATTCTGCAACTCAGAGATGTTTTTATTGGCTTTTCTGAATTTACGGTTTCTGCGGGTACCAGCAAGAATCTCCTCGTTCTTTGTTTCTGCCTCTTCTTTCAATTTCAAGATCTCTGCTTGGTCGTAAGGAGAGATATCAGATAATCCATAAGCAAGCAACATTGTGGCCAACCCTTGGCCATGGAACATCCGGATAAAACTGAAAACGTCGTCTTTAGGAATTTGGTCAATCGATTCAAAATCACTGATGTCGAAATACAACTTCCAGGCAAAATAACTGGGATGTCTGACCACTATCATACCTTGTAACATCTCATAGAACTGAGCTTTGTACTGGTCTTTAACATCATTTTTGCCCGTCGGTATTGTCTGGAGAACAGTGTACTTGTACTTGAGCAAGTTCTCTTCTAGGTTCTGTCTCTCTTCATCGTCACGAGTGAAATTGATCAACTGTTCAAAAAGCCCAGGCAACTTCGAATCTTTATAAACAGACCAACTGAACCTGTTGATTTCTTCTACGGCCGTTGCCTTATCGAACTTCAATCTCAAAGTATCTGTCTGTTTCTTGATCACTCTGGTCTCAATCTTGTGCTGTAAAGCCAACAATTCTCTTAATGCATCTAAAGGATCCATAATAAGAGTGCCACAGTTCTCTGCCAACTTTGTGTTTGGTACTAAAGATTCATAGTAAGTGATATAATCCTTCTCGGATTGTTCAGTTTTCGTCTTGAAATAGTTCTGGACATCCACACCTGCAAGTCTGAGAGTGTCTGTCTCATGGTTAGCCACAAGCACTTCAGAGTAGTCCCCACTAACTTTCAAGAAATTCAATAACAGTGATTGACTTTTCACTACTGAAAAGTACCCTTTCCAAGCAGTCAAGTTGTTAGGATCAATGTCAAGTCCAGACTTCAAAGCCTTGGCTGCTTGATCTACTTCACCTTTCAATATATATGCTTTCCCAAGCAACAAGTATGCATTCAACAGAGTCTTGTCAAGCTTCAACGCATCCTTGACCAAATCAATGGCGTCGTCAGGATCGTCAGCAAGACACTTTTTTGCTTGTTTGAGCAATTTTGCTGCCGACGTCGACATTCTTGTACTCTCTAACTGGTTCTTCTCCAGTCAAATATCACTAATCGACGATTCTGTTTTGTGCACGTGACTCTGATCCAGTGTTTAGGTTTAATGATAGATGTCAACATTGGATCAAAACAACACAACAACCGTCAAACAGAAAATGGCAGGCAAGAAAAACAAAGCTAAAAACAAGACCAAGGCTGAGACTCTGATTGAGACGTCGCCGTCGAAACAAAAAGAAGAATTGTCTGAAGTAAGAGACAGTGTGGGAGAATTGGAGTATGCTAAACCTTCAACCGTAAACAAATCAACTGCACAACCAACAGAACGTAAAGTGTCAGGGATTTATCTGCAGCTTTCACAAGAGCAAATAGCAGTGTTACGAGACGCTTTTTCTTTGATTGACGACGACAATGATGGAATAATATCAGATGAAGATTTGGTGAAAGCGTACAAGATGATCAATAAAGAGCTGACTAGTGAACAGAGGGAGAGGATGTTTTCAGAAGTACAAGATCCGTTAGCTTTTGGAGGGTTTCTCAGTTCGTTGGCTCCTAAAATCGGAGAATTGTCTACTAAAGAAGAGTTGTTGAATGCGTTCCTGGTGTTCAGTGACGATGGTAAGAAGTATGCTGATCAGGACACTAAGCAGGAACTTAAGTGTGATGCCCAGGAGTTGAGACAGAGTTTGTTGGTGGCAGGAATGACAGAGTCGGACATTGATTTGGTGTTGAAGAGTTTTACGAAGACGGAGATGGATGGCAGGGAGTCGTTTATGGCCGATCGGTTTATAAATACTGTGAGGGATGGATGAGAGCGGTTGGGGTGGTCAATGATTGAGTTAAGCAAATGGGTTGAGTATGTGTGTTAAAATTTGTTGATTGAATGCAAGCTTATAAATTTGTTTTGCTGGTTGGCTTTCTAGCTGGCTATTAAATTGGTTAGCTGGTGTAGTAGCTTACTGACTATAGGACTAGCCAGGCTGGTTTTTGGTTGATCAGTTAGCTGTCATTATCAATAAACAGCCAACCACCAACAAGTTACCATCAAATTACATACTCCTTTCTAAAATCATTAAACCACTATTATGTTACGTTACTGTTTTACCTTGTAATATTATGCTACCCTGTATGCTATACCCTAACTAAAAACAATCCCAAATATGCTGTCCTTGAAGTATCTGTCTAATCAACTTCACTACCACCTTCTTTATTCTCGCTGCTTCCTCCAGTAACTCCCTCAACACTCGTCCCACTCACTAGTCCCGCACGACTCTCTGAAATCAACTTCTCATGCCAAGTATAATGTCTTTTCAAATCATACTCTGTCTTAAACATCCGATCACACAGTGCGTACTTGCAGCTCCGAGTCTTCACCTGCTTCTCACTCTGACTCTTAGCAATCATGTCAATAAACGATCCTTTAATCACCTCATCCACAGAAAGCTGCTTGATTTCTTCTTCCTGTTCACTCTGCTCGTCTTCTGTAGCATCAGAGTCTGTGGGCTTGTCATAAACCACAGACTCACTAGTTGGACTGAGCAGAAGCAACGACTGAGGAATCTTCACTGTAGGATGGTCCTGTTTGTAATGTGCCAAAAGATCATTCTTCTTTGCAAACGTCTTCTGACAAGCTTTGCAGTTCCAAATCCGTATAATCTTCGACTCGTCATGAATAATCATATGCATCCGAAGACCCCCATCTCCCACACACGCTTTCCCACATATTTTACACTTGATCTTCGGATGATCGGTCTTAATATGGAGCTGTAGAGCACTCCAAGTCTTGAACAAACTCAAACAGTTAGAGTACGAGCACTGGTACTGCGGTACCAGACCATGAGCTCTTTCTCTGTGGTTTGCAAGTCTGTAAGGACGCTGGTACACTTTCCCGCAGTCGGTACAGGTCAACTTGTTTTCATGGATCGCTAGAATGTGGAACTTGAGCTGGTTGTTCTTATAGAACATCATCCCACACTGTTCAAACGGACACTTGAAAGTCTTGGTGTGTGTGATTTCATGACGTCGTAGATGCTGTTTTGTGTTAACTCCTTTGCCGCAGATCCCACAACTGAACGGTTTATCCACTCCTGTTTTGTGCGAGAGCATATGTACATCCAAATGTGATTTCCTATAGAACGATTTCAGACAAGAATCACAAGTGAAAGGCCGTACGTTCTCATGAGTACGTTTGTGCTGGTCCAATAATGACGGTCTAGTATAAGCTTTACCACATTCGTCTATATCACAAACATATTTTTTCACTCTTGTAGTTGACGATGATCTGGAACTGGAACAAGAAGAAGGTGCAGAGGAATGAGGACTTCCTGTTAAAGAAGACACATTTGAATTAGTTCCTGTTCGAGATTCAAGTAACCCATTTGAACTTGATATACTGGCTGTGTCGGATTTTTCAATGGTCTTGTCACTGGGCGTAATACTGTCTTCGTTTGATATAATCTGTTTCTTTGAAGCGATGCCATTGTCTTGATTCACTAACCTTCGTTTATGACGAGAAGTTCTGACGAAATTATTAGAAAGTGATTCGTCACTACCAACATCAGCCAAATCCACTGCCGTCGTCACCGGTGACGGTTCAGATTCGTTAATATCTGGCATATTGATTGGTATATTGTGGAGACTCTTAAACAATTATTGTAGAAATATTTTTGACAGGATGAGGAATCACAAATTTTCATCTGCCCCTTACATAATCAAGTTGGTTAAATTACGTAAGCTTCTGATCATGAAAAAACTGCAGAAAAATTTCAATAAACAGAAGCTGTTCAGAAGCATACTAGAAGATGTCAGACACAGAAGAAAAGTGAGTTTTTCATTATTTTATTGAGAGAATGGTGGATATTGGTGTTCAGGTTTTCTCATTGTGTCTTTCTTTTCAATTTTTTCTTGCGTGCTAACAAATAGTTTTGGAGCTGACGATTTTAACGATTTTGACGAGGGACAATTCTCTGATAATGACTTCTCAGAACCAGCCGGACAAGCAGACAAAGAACAGACCGAGGAGTTTACCAGTGATGTCCAAGGGTCGGAAAACCGCAAAAAGACTTTGAAAGATTTGGCCATTCCAAAGAACCAGAGAACTACTACTCCATACATGACGAAGTATGAAAGAGCCCGGATCTTAGGAACAAGAGCGTTGCAAATATCTATGAATGCTCCTGTGTTGGTTGATATCGAGGGAGAGACCGATCCTTTACAGATTGCTATGAAGGAGCTTTCACAAAGAAAGATTCCGTTGGTCATTAGAAGATACTTGCCAGATGGAAGTTATGAGGATTGGGGATGTGACGAGTTGATTGTGGACCAGTTTTGAGTAGATAGAGGGTCTGTGTAATATTAAGCATTTTAATGAGGGTTGTAGGGGGGAGGGGTGAGGTGTTTGGGAGAGGGTGTTAGGAAGTGTGGGAGAGTGAGAAGATTTAACAGAGTGGAGTATATTGTGTGAGAGATGTGCCAAGTTGAGAGAATTGGAATTGGGAAGAGTTTTTAGGAATTCAGAATGTTATGATTGTGGCATTGGGAGAGATTGAAAAGAAAGAGTGAGTTAACTAATATGCAGGACAGCAGTAAGCGTAAGAGAAATGAGATTTAAAGCTGCAAACAAGATGCATGATTTGCATGGAGGAATGGAACAAGTTAGTAACGAAGCATAAGAGGCAGTCTGTCTTCTACTCTTAAACCCTATTGAGATTCATTCACATTCTGAATTGAACCTACTTGTGAACCTGTTTGTGAACCTGCTTATGAATCTGCTTATGAACCTGCTTATGAACCTGCTTGTAAATGTAAATCGTATTGAATTAGCCGGTACATAACCTTCTTGTTTCAACATGAGTGCCATAACCACACTCTCCCTCCCTCCCCCCTACAGCGAATAACTTCTCATCTATTAACATACGCTCTGAGTGAAATAATGTATTTTCAGGTGTCTATTCAGAGACAAGCTTCAGTAATTATCAGGCGAACCAAAGGTCCAGTTATAATGCAATCAGAGTTCGTCGGCAAAAGGCAAGATCGAGGTGTTACCCACGACAACGTACGAGAACTTTCCTAACGAGAAGTCAGACACGTCCTTGATAGCCACTTCGGTGGCCAATGGAGAGCTCTCGGCAGCAATGGCGGCTTCGGTCTTGGCCAACTCGACGTATTTCGACAAGGAAACACCGGATTTCAAGGCAGCGGTCACGCTCTTGATCCCGGCAGCCACGGTGAAGCCAGAGGCGTCGGCTACAGACACGCTGAACAAGCCAACGTCTGGGTGGACGTCAAGAGTGGCCTTGGCTTCTGGATAGACAGAGTTGACGTAAGTAGCCACGGTCTCGTACAAGGAATATTCTGCTGGTTTCACTGGAGCACCGATTATGGCGATGCTTGGGCCGGTGGTTCTGATTCTGGCTTCGCCGGTGAAACTGTCCGATGGAGAAGTCAACTTCTTTCCTTCTGGAAGGTCGTAGAAAGCAGAGTCGTTGACAAACTTGGTCAAGTCGGCCTCGTTGACCCCGGTGCCGATGATCTCGACGTTGGCCTTGGTGTATGCGTCGGCCGCAAACGTCTTGATGTCGTCCAAGGTGGCCCCGGACACCCCGTCGTACAACAACGGCTTGCCCAACCCCTTTCTGAACACCGCGTGGTACAATGCCTCCTTGGCAACATACTCGGGGTTTGCGGCGGCAGCTGCGTAGTCGGCGGCGACGGTGGGCTTGACCACCTCGTCGTACTCGTGGATCTTGAACTCGGTGGACGAGATCACGTCAGCCAATGAGTTGACAAAGTATGGGAGGTCTTGTTTTTGGAAGCTGGCACTCAAGACAATGTCGTCTCTGGTGACCTGGGACCCGTAGAACCCGCCCAAGAGCTCGGACTCTCTGGAGAATCGCAAGGCAGACTTCTGGGCAGTATTCTGGAAGTTGAATCTCGACAACAAGTGAGAGGTTCCGCATTTGTACGAGTATCGGGAACCGGCACTCACCTTGACAATCAATTTGGACAAGTAGCCGTCGGAGTCCTGGGCGGACACCTTCAATCCCTTGACGGCAGTGGAGTAGGAGCGGCGGAGCATCTTGTAGAGTAGTGAGTGATACCAGAAGGTCCGTGTACTGAACAGTTTTTCTTGCGGTAGTTTTCAGCTGGTATTATTTTTGAAAATGATCTGATTGGGCAGGATTGGAAGGGTAATGCGGGCGGGAACACGTGAGAAATTAGTCGACTGTTGTGGGCCCTGGGGAAGTTATGGGCCCTGTCCACTGTGTGTTGGTTATGGGCCCTGGTGTGAGAATGGTATGTGCCCTGGTTAGTCGTCTCGGTTATGTGCCCTGTTCTGTTTTCTCATGGTTATGTTCCGTGCACTAAATGGTTCTGTGCCCTTGTTACCTTCCGAACTCCTTTCGACATCACTTAGATTATGCATTTTTAAACCGTGCAGGGAAGGAAAAATTGAGCATGAAATTCACTAGTGAACTGGGGCGACTGAGAATGGGACAGTCAGTAGACATGAAATAGCGGGGGACCCAACGGAATAATTAGGAAGAAGAGTAGTTTAGTGGGAAATAACATAGTGGTATGATAAACGGTTAGGATTGAAAATAATAAAACAGGAAAAGTGGGGTGTTGGAATGTTGAGAGGTAGCGGAGTAGGGTTTACGAATAATATCGAGTGGGATATTAGAGAGAAGCGGAGTGAAGAGAAAATGACGTATTGTACAATTGAGTAGAGATGAGCAAAGTGCAAAGAGGGATTGTAATTGAGAGGTGAACAATGCCAGAGCACAATGTTAGAATGCCAAGACGAATTACCAAACGAGTAAGGAAACCGAGTAGAGGCAGGTTCTCAGATCAAGTGCTTTATGTACAGAAAAAGCACTGATCGGCAAATAATAATCTGTGATCTATCATACGTAAGAATCAAATATTATCTGAGATGAAATAGTGACAGTCACTAAGAATTGATCTGGGCAGGTGAATACCAGTTGAAAAGATACCCAGTTGTAAGGAACCGAGTAGCAGATCTTCTACTTGATTGAACGAAGCTGGGGATCAAATAGCGAGGTAGAGAGTAAAATAGGAAAAGCAATTGAGAAGCAGTTAATGCGAGAGAACGCGGTAAACGGGGAATTGTTTGATAGGCAAAAGGGTATGGTCGGTTGTGTACGGTTAATGTGTGCACACGACAACTAGGACTAAATGTGCAATCGTGCAAGATACCTGACTAAGAAGCAAGACAAACGAATCAAATCGATGTTATTGGATGTCACTTACAGAGACTAGCGAAACTTCCAACTACAAACCAAAGAACTGTTCTCCAATTCCACCTACAAACGGCTGACTCCAACCCAAAGTCTGAATCAAGAAATCAAGCTAAAGCAAATCAAACAGGCCAAGGTAAATCCCAGTCAAGTCCTATAAGCGATACCCTAAGCGAAGTCAATTACGAGTATCGGGATGCCAATTCCAGGTCCCGAATTCCAAGTCATAGCTCCAAGTTACTATCCACCAGTACCTGCCAATCGCAAGCGGTCCGTTCCATGTATATTATTAGACGTTTACCCCATGTGGCGTGGAGATTTACTATGCCCTGAAATGGCACAGCGATTTGCGAATAGTTGGAATATCGGTAAACTAAACAGCACCACACCACACAGCAGGCCCAAGCGAGTGTACTAGCAGCAAGCCCCACCGTTTGCACAATGCTTGACCCATGCTGGCACAATGTCTGCTCGTAAAAACTTGGTGAATGGGATTACTCGAACACTGTTTACGGACTGTGAATTGGCCTGGGTGATTCATGCGTCGGGAATCAGAGTACTTGAACGATTCGTTCTCAAGTAAGGGGTCGGGTATTGACCCGCCGGCAATCGCAAGTGCAGACAGTAGCCAGTCAGAACCGCCCTCCAAACACCAACTTCCAAACACCACCTCCAAAAACCAACTTCCAAACACCAACACCCAAGCACCACTTCCAAGCACCACCTCCTAGCACCACCTCCTAGCACCACCTCCTAGCATCACCTCCTAGCACCACCTCCTAGCACCACCTCCTAGCACCACTGCACCAAGATCCAACTCCCACATGCACATATTACCAAACCTAATCAAACAAAACGCTAGCCATACCGCACCAGATGGCCCCTGCGACCCGCCTGCCGCTCGCCAAAGGCCCGCCCCTTCGTGGGCCTGTCACGTGATTGGAGTGCCCTGGTGGACGGCTGCGTGCCGGAGGACATGGGTGGAGCGCCAGGCAGACACCCCCCGTATAAAAACTGGTGAAACTCTAATTCTGGTTTGGGCAAGGAAGCCTTCCGCTAGTTTCGGTTGGACCTTTTCCGGATCTGTTTGTAGAATGGTACGAAAAAAGTTTGAAGGAGCTGAGGGAATTGCTGGGGGTTAGAGTTCAGACCGATTGTGGATGTGAGGTGAGAAGTTCGTATAGTAGGTTGGGGTTTGTAGAGTTGTGGTTGACACCCAGACCTCTATGTGGGGTTGGCTGTCTACATTTGACTGGGCGTCCACACAGGCTCGCAAATCGTTATTTTAAGGCCAGAAATTCAGCCCGAGAATGGGGCGATATCAAGAAGGACTAAAGTGTCCCGCTCGGTTAGGCAGCAGGAGCACAAGGCTACGCGGACGAAAATGGCCACACAAGTCAAGCCGGGCTTGGGGCAAGCAAATGACGTATTGCAGCTGATCGGGATGATTGAACGGTTTGCTGGGGGCCTAGGCAGGTATTGGGATGGGGGCCTGCTTCTGAGTACCAAAAGTTTTCTGGAGCGGAAGCATTACTGTTGTGGGAGTGTATTCCGCATTCGATACAGCATCATTAGTTCCGTATAGGCGAGGTAATTACGTGGTTGGCAGGGCTGCTGGTGCTCTGAGACATAGTCAGACACCGGCCACTATTTTGGGAGGTTGCTAAGGGGGCGGTTGTGTCATGAGTATACAGCATGGCCGCACCGCACAGCGGGATTAATTACTAGTCAGCATCTGGCAGTGGCGACAGGGAATATCGAGCTGGTGTTACGAGGCTGCAGACCTGGGTGCAGGGATGTGTTTGCTAGAACATGGGCACCGCTGCAATGGAATGTTGACTGAGGTTGCCTGCGATATACGGAGTATTCAGGTATGGGCAAGGGTTCAGGGGTGGCCTGGGAGGTCTGAGGCAGGTGGAGGGCTGCCTGCCGGCACGGCGAAGAGGTTGAGATGATGGACGATGGAGACCCGGACCTGAATCGATGGTAATTAATTGCGGTTAGATAGAGTTGGAGTGCAAAGGGGGAAGGAACAAGTGAATGTGGAGGCTGTAATTAATTTAATTGTGGGCGGTAGGTGTAAGGAAGTAGGTGTGAGGAAGTAGATGTATGGAAGTAGGTGTAAGGAAGTATATGTGAGGAAGTCGGTGTACGGAAGAATGAACGTAAGGATGTCTGTAACAAGAGATGAATGGGCCAGTCTGTGGGACGAGAATAGAACAGATCGCGTAGAAAATGGCGGCGGACAAATGGTTTCCATGCGGGATAAAGCAGCGGGACTAATTACTGGCCAGATGACTGAGTGTGATTGTTGCAAGTGAGTTGTGTTAAACGTATTGTTGAAAAATGGAATGACCTTCTGGAACCAAGGGTGAGGTTCGAAGAATGCTGAAACCGAGGGTAACAACCATTGAGGAGCCAGAACCACCAGCTAAGACCTTGCGCTAAGACCTTTGCTGGGCTGTGTGATTCCTGCCAATTGTGGAGTAAGCACTTGGAGAACGTTAAGGTCTAAGACATTAGGCACCATGACAACATCGTGTGGCACTAGAGCATAGAAATCGAAGGTGCACAGTCATGGTGTCTCAAAGGGGACCACAATAAAAGAAAAGTTCTGGTGTTCTGGACAAGTCGGTGTCTGCTTGCGAGCCCCCGTGTGTACAATGGCGAACCAAAAAAATGTATAGTATAACAGAATATAAACCGAAAAGTATAATATAAGAATAGAGTATAGCTAGAGTATAGTATAGTATAGCAGCAGCAGTGCTGCCGCATAGTAGTGTAGAGTATAGCAGCAAGAATAGCAATAGAGTATAGTAGAGTATAGCAGGAGTAGCAAAGCTCTCCAGAAATAGAACACCCCCAGAGTTCGTCCAGAAGCTGAGGACTGTTTGTAACAGGTGGGGATCCAACAATGCCACACAATAGGAAGCAACAGCAGCCAAACTAAGTTGGTTTCGATATCGCCTGATTTAGTCGTGTTAGAGTTGGGTCGTGTCCGATTAGAGTTCGCTCCCAGTTGGAAGGGTAGCGGGTGAACCAGTATCTGAGACATTGCCAGCCAGACCCTCCTCAAACGTCTTGGCTTCGGATCAAGTGATCCGGCTGGTAGCTGTTGGCATTGATGTACCGTCCATTGACACAGTCGTTCATGTCGTACCTCTGGCGGCCCTGTTCAAGACTCGACACGATTCCGGACTGCAAGTGGCGTTTCGACACTCTGTTGCGTGCGCTCTGTTCGTCAATGTCGATCATCCAGGTCTCCAAGCTGGTCTCGTAGTCACCCGAAACTGTACCCTGGATCGAGGCCCACGGTCCCTGGTTGAGTAGGAGGTACAAGCCTTCGACAATCACGACCCGAGTCGACGACTTGATCTTGATCCCGGCAGGGGTAGGGTCTTTGAGTGCATGGTTGAAGTTGGGGATGTACATGTCTGGGATCAAGGTGCGGCGTCCGCTGAGAGTGGTCCATGGCAGACTCCAGCAGTCACTGGCCGGCGACGAGTACTGTGGGTGGACCTCGTCGAAGATCTGCGACACACTGGACCGTCTGGACATCACCTTGGACGAGTGCTGGTCCTCGTAGCTCAGGAGGAGCGACACATTGTCGATTTCCTCACACGACTCGCAGAAGATCGGCTCCAGGCATGCGTTGGTAAGGATCACGTCGCAGGTCGACTTCAACAACTCCACCATCGTCACCACCATGGCAGCATCGAACGTGTATGGAGCTCCGCGGCGTGCAAACGCGGTTTCTGAGTCCTGGAACTGCGCAAGAGTGCTGCGCGGAAGATGGAATCCGTCCATTGGCACTACCTGTGCAAACTCTGCAGGCTCGTCGTCCTGAGGCACGGTCAACCGAATAGCATTGTCCTTTGCTCTGCCGGTGATCACCACCTCCTGGTTGTTCAATTCCACTTTCTTAGGTGCGTAAGTCTCGTCTTCGGGGTCGACGGCAGTGCCTTGACTCAACTGCTCGAGTCTGTCAGTCACCTTGCTTGTGACGTAATTGCCAATGGAATTGGCAAACTTGTCGTCTTCCGCGTAGCCCACAAACCCGCTGTCGTGCTTGTGTGCAATGTTCCAGGCAGCGTCGGTGTCCATAGGCTGGTCTGGTCTGCACTTGCTGTTGATGGTTCTGGCGACATGCTCAGCAACCGTGGATTTGCCGGACCCTGGGGCACCCGCAAGCAAGATCACAATACGGTAGTGGGAGTTCTGCTGTAGAAGGTCCAACGCGCGTTTGGAAAGGTCTTCGTACACTTGGTCCATGGTATAATACAGGTGTTGATTGCTGGCTGAAACTGCCGCAGACACTGGCAATATATAAGGAAAAAACTCGCTTAGCCTGGGAATTGGAATTGACGCACCAGGCACAGCACAGATTGAGGCAGACATGCATTGACCCGCGGCAAGTGCGGGCCAGCAACGGTTTTCGGGGGGGTCAATTGTACAGAAATCCGTGGACTGCAGGACTCTGCGCAGGCTCACTCTGAGCCGCTTCGGACGCGGAAGGGACCTGGCCAGGAACCACTACTCAGTCCCCAAAGCAATCGTTGGCGACAACTAGGATGTCTGGCTGTCCAACCACTGAAGACACTTGACCACCTCCCCGATATCGCTGTAGTTCACCTCGAGCTGAGGCGCCTTCACGGTCACGAGACTGTCGCAGTATACCAGCGGCGAGGATGTCTTCACGGTAAGACTCACCTCGTAGCCAAGGGCCACCGTCACCACGGTATGTGGCGGTTTCATCACTGGGGCAAACACCTCGTTCTTGTCGGGGGTGGAGCTGGCGACCACGGTGATTGTCGCAGTGCCCTTTGTTCCACCCTGGTCCGCAGAAGCACTGCGTTTCTGTTTACCTTGCACCTCCACCCTGTACCCACATCCCTCATACAACTGTAGGAGCTCGCGAAGGAGCCGTTTCAAGAACTGCTGGTGGTGGATCTGGCCAATCACCGGCCGGAGGAGCACCGGCACCCCGTTTAACTCGGCGCTGTACAAATTGTTGCGGTGGTAGTTGCAAAGAAGTAGCCGGAGAAGGTTGGCAATGTAATCTGCACGCTTGTTGGTGCGAATAAGCTCTTTGATTTCCTTTTCAATTGGTTTGGATGAGGGCGAGACTCCCATGATGTTTTTCCCTGGACTGACGTCGGTGTCCATATCTATATCACTGGTACCTGCAGCCAGTCCGCCCGCACCGTCTTCTTCAATACCACCGTCAACATCATCGTCTCTAACAGTAATATATGACACTTCTATTAGCTGGTCCTCGAAATCAATTGTGATCTTTGAATTGGACACGATTTTCACTCCATACGGCAACAACAACTTGGCCTCTTTCACCAATTGGTAGAACAATTCCTCTTCAAACAACTCGTTTCGAGCTTTCACTATCTGATCATGAAGCCCGCTGTCACCAAGCTCACTTACGCCTTTGCCTTTTATTCCTTCTGCTAACGTCAGTTCACTAGTGAGGATCTGCTCGTCACCGATCTTTTCAAAAGTTCTGATCCGAACTCTGCTTTCACTCTGCTCCAATCTTCCAGAAACAGGACTGAAACTCACTTCACCATTGGACTTGCTTCGTTTTAATAGCGCAATACCTTTGTTGAGTTTGTACATTGATCCTGAGTCCTGGTACCCGTACTTGATGGCTATATCACTGTCGTTCACTTTGAACAATACTTCTTCGTACCGTTTTGGTTTGGAATCCACATTGGCCTGGTACGTAAAACAAGAGATCTCGTTCAACGTACCAAAATAACTTTTCTCTTTGGTCACTTCTCGTCGAAGAAACTCCGACTTTTTGCCAATCAATCCACTGGCATTGGCCAAACTCTCCAACTTCCAACTGAGCATGGCTTTCTTATGAGTCTCGTCCGATCTTTTCGTCTCAACTGGATCCTCGGCTACTGTTATACGGTCGGAACTCAATGATCCTAAAGGTATATGCTGTTTTAAATGTGGAGACATCGAAGTCTTACCGGCATTAGGACGAAGCGACGTCACAAGCAACGACACAAAGTCCAACGACAACGACGCCTCGTTCAACGAAGCTTTCACATGCTGCAACACCTCGTCTCTGTTCTCGTAAAACTTCTTGAGCCGTTCTTTTTCCACTCCTATCTGTTTCGTAATAGCTTCACTGGTATCTAGATCTGCCTGGTCTCCAACACCTCCATCACTCATATTACCATCTACCTCATCATCAAGTTGTTCAAAAATATTCCGGTACTTTTCAACATCGTTCTTGCCACTGTCGTCTCCCAGTCTCTGTAACCGCTGTTTAAGCTTCAAATCGATCTTCTCATTAATAACTTCATTATTCAAATCCTCTTCATTAAGTCCCACAAACTCTCCCTCACGTTCATGATTCACCCGGGAAATCAAATCAAAATACGTCAAATCCTCAGCATTGCTTCTGAACGGATCTTTAAACGATTTCGAAGAAATAAGATTGGGATCTAGTTTGATCTTAATATTATCTTCCATGATTACTACCGAGAATTGAGTGGCATTATATACTGTCTGGTATTCTCGAAATCTTAAACTTTCCAGTGTCACGTGACACAATGCCCTTTGGTCAACTGTGGCTCTGGATCCATGCCACATGAGGGAGCGACTCCTTATGAGATTGCTCTTATTTTGATAGCAAGCAACGTCAAACAATAACAAATTGTTTATTAATAAATTTTGATTTTCTTCCAAATGATTTCTCCTAGACTGCCTCCCCGTCTGGCGACCCACAAATTTTCACCTCTCGCCAGCCGCAAACCCGGTGCGTCACGTGACTCTCCACCATGTCAGTTCGCTTCCTCAAACATTTCCACTCCAGTACAAATCCCAGTCCTTTTCATATAGCAATGTCACTTCCCGTACCTAAAGATCAGACCCTCCGGCTTGGTTCCAAGGCTCCAAATTTCTATGCCGAGACCTCCAACGGTCCTATTGACTTCTACGAGTTTGCCGGCGACTCCTGGGTGGTTTTTTTCTCACACCCAGACGACTTTACCCCAGTCTGCACCACCGAGTTAGGGGCCTTTGCTAAATTGGAGCCTGAGTTTGCCAAACGTAACACAAAATTAATTGGGTTGTCTGCCAACACTGTGGAATGCCACAGGGCTTGGATCAACGATATTGACGACATCACTGGGTCCAAACTTACCTTCCCTATTATTGCGGACCCAAAGAGAAGAGTGGCTCATATGTACGATCAGATTGATTTTCAGGATGCCACCAACGTCGACGACAAGGGAGTCCAGTTGACGATCCGGTCGGTGTATATCATTGACCCAAGTAAAACCATCCGTCTTATAATCTTGTACCCTGCTTCGACTGGAAGAAACACAGCTGAGGTGTTACGAGTGCTTGATTCTTTACAAACCGGAGACCGTTACAAAGTGACGACGCCGATCAATTGGATCCCAGGCGACGATGTCATTATCCATCCTAGTGTCAGTGACGAGGAGGCTCGGGTGTTGTTCCCTAAATATAGAGTGTTGAAGCCGTACTTGAGATTGACTCAGTTGGACTAAGTTTGAGAGTGGGTGATTCCAAAGGATGGGTTTGTTGCTGGAAGAGTATTGGTTGTGGAGTATCAAGAGTTTGTTGGTTGTTGGTTGTTAGCTGGTTGTTGTTGGCTAGTTGTCGTTTGGCTGTTGTTTGCTGGTGACTGAAACATATGAGACAGACAGCTGGCTTCTGGTAGGTGACACTTTATGTGTGCATGAGAATAGGAGAGTTAGAATGCTGTGGGAAAATGTTAGATTGCAGTGGGACTAGTTGTTCGGGTCGCTAGTTGTTTGGGTCGTTGTTTGGATCACTCTTTGGAACACCAGAAGGTGCATGGAAGCCTACTACTAACGGTGCTAGCAGACACTAGTGATTGGGACACTTGGAACTTGGAACTTGAACTGAACCGTTCAGATGTTGCGGCGACCTGTTGTTTATGAGGCTACTGATTATGGGTCGCTACGACTCTCTGGGCTGTACTGATCACACATAGATACTGGGATTCAGCCGTACGTGCGAGCGATCTTTATATTTGATGATTACGGATGTGAGGAGATAAGATGGACTGTGGAGATTAGGGGTGGCTGAAGATAAAGCTGGACAGGTTTAGGTTCCTTGCTCTACTGAAAGATGGAATTATATAAGGACGAATAGATATGGAGTATGGTGGTGTGATGTGGTGTAAGTGTATTAGTAAGAGACTGTGAGACTCCACAAGGAAATGACATGGGAGTGTTGATAGATAAGAGTCGGGGTTATAGAACTGAGTGATTGACGATGCGGGAGGGTTTTGGTGAGGTTTTGTGAGTTCTTGTGAATTTTGTTGATTGTTTACAGAACAAGTGCTTATCAAGCACTGGGCTGGCAATGGACTACCACAGTACTGGCCCAGGGTTGGGGTGGGTATGGCATTTCTATGTGAGTGGTCTGGTACTGGATTGTCATAAGATTAGTGCTGACTGTTATAGGATTAGTACTGAACTGTCATTGAATTGGTACCTAGTTGGTGCTGTCTGGTGTTGGACTGGACTACCACAGGACTGGCCAGGGTTGGCCCAAGGTTGGACAAGACTGGCACTGCACTGACACTTCTATGTGAATCACCTGGCACTAGACTATCAAATGATTAATATTGGACTAGCATTGGTACTGAATTGGTACTGGACTGGTGCGGGACTGTCATTGGACTGTCAATGGACTCCGTAGACTACCATTGGTCTGCCACTGAACTGGCTCCGCACAGTACTATGTGTCAGGGAGTGCTCCTGTGGGGTCACCAACTAACAATGTGTCATTAATTAATTTTCAATCTTAACAAATATATTCCAATTCTCTTCAACTGGTTCTTAAGCATCCAGATCAATTGTTAGACAAATCAATGCTGCCCCATTCCAATTCTTTGCAAACTCCACTCCGCTCAAGAAACACTCCTTACTACTCCCTACTACTCTCTAATTCTACCAACCATAACTACTCCAACAACCTACACCAGGAACTCAACGTCTCTCCAATGCAACGTCTCTCCAATGGAACTACTCGCTTTAACTACTTCCAATCCTCCAATAATATTTCATGTATAAATGGAATCCAATAATTCTCCAGGGCTACCGTCCAACATTTAGCCGATCCCTGGCCAACAATTTGCGTCGGCAAAATGCCAGTTTTCTTCACGAGGTACACACCGCTCCGGCCCCCACACCTACGTCAAAATCAAAGGATGGCTACAAACCTCCCATAGCATTGTACCTATGAACGATAAACATGGCAACTAAATCAAGCACTGACCTTCTTCTCCAAGACATCCAACAAGGTCTCGGTGTCGGCAGCAAACTTTCTGATCCCCTCGCTCAACTTCTCGGTGGCCATGGCGTCCTCGTTGAACAAGAACCGGAACTTCGGCTCGTGCTCCAAGTACTCGACCTTGTCCAAGCTCTCGGCCGCAGCCTTAGCACTGTCCAAGATCTTTGGCACCTCCTCGGTGGAGTTCAACAACTCGTCCAACAACTTAGGGCTGATGGTCAAGAAGTCGCAGCCGGCAATGGCCTTGATCTCACCGGTGTTTCTGAAAGAGGCACCCATGACAATGGTCTTGTAGCCAAACTTCTTGTAGTAGTTGAAGATCTTACGGACAGACACAACACCAGGGTCGGTCTCAGCAGTGTAAGCCTCACCGGTCTTGGCCTTGTACCAGTCCAAGATTCTACCGACAAATGGAGAAATAAGGGTGACCTTAGCTTCAGCACAGGCAACAGCTTGCACCATCGAGAACAAGAGGGTCAAGTTACAGTGGATGCCGTGCTTGGCCTCCAATTCCTTAGCAGCCTGGATACCTTCGTAGGTGGAAGCAATCTTGATCAAGATTCTGTCTTTGCTAATACCCAACTCCTTGTACAAGCCAATGATCTTGACCGCTTTGGCAATGGTAGCCTCCTTGTCGAAACTCAACCGAGCATCAACCTCAGTGGACACACGGCCTGGGATGATCTTGAGGATCTCGGAGCCAAACTCAACAAGCAACCGGTCCAATGCCTCGGTGGCCTGCTCGGTGGCAGTGCTGCCGTGCTTCTTGCCGTACTCGACCGCAACATCAATCAACTTGGCGTACTCCTCCTTCTTGGAGGCAGCCAAGATGAGCGACGGGTTGGTGGTGGCGTCCTGTGGCTTGAATTTGCCAATGGACTCGAACTCACCGGTGTCGGTGACAACAGTGGTGCCGGTGGCCTTCAATTGTTCAAGAGAGTTAGACATGGGGGTTAGCAATAGGGTCTGGAAAGAAAAAGCTAGAGAAAGCAAACCTCAGCCGGAACTGCCCTTAAACCACCCGACTACCCCAGGCCCACCCCCTGGTTACCCGGGGGCGCACCGCGGGGTCACGGGGTGCCAATGTCCCAGTCTGCGGTCGTCAATCGCCCACTGGGGGTCGGAAATTCCGGTCGCTAAGTACCGTCGGAGTATGCGGGTGGACGTGTGCATGGGGGTAGGTAGGAGTGATTGTCCTAGTGCTTCTGTTCGTGGTCTGGTTAGAGGATGTTACTTAGAGTCAAGTTGCGGGCACTCCACACTGCAACCTTTTTTTTATTTAGAGCTCTCGATTCACGCACCAACTCGATCTCAATTGGCTCGGTAGCTCCACTAAAGACTTTTCGTGCTCGAGTCATCACCTTTTCTTGATAGATGTAGAGGAACTCTGGTTCCTGGACCTCCAAGAAATTGAGCACTTGGTAAGGCAGTGAGAGCTCGATCTTCAAACTGTTGTGTTTGGACACGGTCTCAGGTACCCTGTCGCATACTGTAAGAGTCAACCGTTTGATGATCGGAGGAGAAAGTCTGGATGTCTTGTAGGCTAACACTTGGTTGTCACAATTGAAGTCGACTATTATTGCCTTGATTTTGCAATGCGTATGGTGTTCTGAGTTTTTCAATAATGAAGATACGGTGGAATAATGGGTTGGTACTTGTGTCAGTGGTTGTGTTACTTGAGACAGAGGCATTTGTGTTAGTGGTACCTGGGACAGTGCGATTTGTGTTACTTGACACGATAATGCTTGAGACAGTGGTACTTGTGTCAGAGCCTGTGTCAGAGCTTGTGACACTGACCCATGCGACACTGATGTCCGTGGCCCCTGCGACTGAATCAATTGTGCAGTCTCTGGTGATCCACCAACGCCTAATCCTCCCACTGCCAATCCCCCCGGCAAAGACTCAAGCGTCTCAAACACTTGATCGTCGGTCACTAACGATTTTCCAATATTAGCCAACGCATCTATGCTCTTCTGCACAAACCCTATCTCCTCAGCACTCACCTTCCCATCCAACCACACCTCCTCCTCAAACTGAACGTCGTTCTCGTCGTCGTTGTCCTCGGGCCCCTTCTCAAACTCCGACTCCGCCAGACAGAAATCGTCGTCGTCATCCAGTAGTCTATTTGCGGCTATACTGCCGACCTCGTCGTCACGACCTCCAATTTCCAACCGGTTGCCAAGCCCGGCAGAATTAGATTGCCATCGTAACCCTCTTGCCTCGTACGCTTCTAACACATCTTCTGTCACGTAGTTCCGAGGAACACATTGACTGAGGTACCGTCCGTGCTTCGCAATATACGCACTTCCTGCATACTCAAGATACTCAATAACCAACTCTTTCATCAGACTGTCCAAGTCCGCAAGCTTCAAAAACCGCACCTTCACGATATTTGCCTCCAATACCCCTCGGTACTGCTTTACTTTGTTGATTGTCACGTCACAGAAAAACCCGTAGAACGGTGTCCCTGTCTCCTGCTGATCGATAAACTCTTGGGTCGATATCCGCTCCCCAAGCATCTCTTTTATCCCCGTGGCAATCTTGGTGTAAACATCCATTCGTGCCTGGCACATCAACACCTGCAACCGATCAAGTCTTCTTTGACCAACAAGAAATTCAAAGTTATTCATCCCGGTAGCTCCAATCAAAGGATTGTGTGTGAAATCGGTGAAATACAACTGCACAGGTCTCTTCCCATGAAAACTTCTGTTCAAACTTTTACTGTTGACATTAAGCAACACCCCTCTGAACGTCTGATCTCGCGCATTATTCGGTCCAGTTGCCAAATCCTTGATCTTGATCATCTTGTCGACGGACGCGTCCTGGTCTTGCTCCACGGCTCGTTAAATTGGATGTTTCACGTGATCTGTTTTTGTCACATGACATTGACACCTTCTTTCAACTTTGTACATCCGTACACTCAAACATCCTTACACCTTTACCTCCATACACCATCACATCCTTACACCTTCAATTAAGTCCTTCGCTATTTTCTTCTGGCAAGAAGTTTCTACAGAGATCAATAGATTTGTCACATGACCTCTACTCTAGACCTTGCGTTCATTACTAACTCAATTTTTCTATCATCTCCAACAGCCATCTTACACCATGCTCTCAAGAAAGATTGCGCCATTAATTTGTCGTCGAGGTCTTGCTTCGGTTGCGTCCTCTCTTCCTTCCAGTAGAGTTTCTAAACTTTCTAATGGTTTGACCGTTGTTTCAGAACATATTCCTTTCAGTAATACCGCCACTGTTGGAGTGTGGATCGATTCTGGATCAAGAGCTGAGACTGTCAAGAACAACGGAACCGCACATTTCCTCGAACATTTATCGTTTAAAGGCACAAAGAACCGGTCCCAGACTGATATCGAGTTGGAAATTGAGAACATTGGATCACATTTGAACGCTTACACTTCTAGAGAAACCACAGTGTACTATGCTAAGACGTTACAGAAGAACATCCCCAACTCCATTGAGATTTTGTCAGATATCTTGACGAATTCTGTTTTGGATAAGAGAGCCATTGAAAGAGAAAGAGACGTTATTATT
Source organism: Saccharomycopsis guyanensis (assembly GCA_030578595.1). Lineage (NCBI taxonomy): Eukaryota > Fungi > Ascomycota > Saccharomycetes > Ascoideales > Saccharomycopsidaceae > Saccharomycopsis > Saccharomycopsis guyanensis. The sequence continues at coordinate 775,162 of JAJMSQ010000003.1, forward strand.
AGAGAAAGTGAAGAGGTCGACAAGATGTATGACGAAGTGGTATTCGATCATCTTCATTCTGTAGCTTTCAAAGACCAACCTCTTGGAATGACGATTCTAGGTCCAAAAGAAAACATTCTTTCTATCCAAAGAGAAGATCTTGCCGAATATATTAGAACCAATTACAAGGGTGACCGTATGGCTCTTATTGGTACCGGTTCAGTGAACCATGAAGAGTTGTGTCAGTTTGCTGAGAAGAGTTTTGGCCATCTCAAACTCTCACAGCATCCAAACGTTTTTGGATCCACAGCCCATTCCAGATACGATTTGCCGGTGTTCCATTCTTCTGAAAGCAGAGTCACTGATTTCACTGTTCCACAAACTCATATTGCCATCTCTGTCGAAGGAGTGTCTTGGTCGTCACCAGAATATTTCACTTCTTTGGTAGTACAAGCAATCATTGGTACTTGGGACAGATCCATGGGGGCCGGTTTGGACCATCCATCTAAACTTGTTAACATTGCTGCTTATGGTGGTGCTAACCAAACTCCTATTGCCAACTCTTACATGTCTTTCTCTACGTCGTACTCTGACACAGGTTTGTGGGGTATCTACTTGACAACAGACAGCAGCAACAACGAGAAATTGATCCAAGGTATTTTGGATGAATGGAAACGATTGAAGAGAGGCGATTTCGATATCCAAGAGCTTGAGAAAGCAAAGAATCAATTGAAAGCTTCACTTCTTCTTTCTTTGGATGGATCTACGGCAGTGGCAGAAGATATAGGCAGACAGATTGTGTCAACTGGTAAGAGATTGACTCCAGAAGAAGTTTTTGATGCCGTCAACAAGGTCAGCAAAGAAGATATTGTCAATTGGTGTAACTATAGATTGGGTGCTGGGAAAGTAGCAGTGGCAGCATTGGGAGACGTCAGTGGTATTCCAAGCTACCAGCAGTTAAGCCAACAGATGGTTTAATGTCTGGCAACTAGTGACTAAGCTGTACATGTCTGCTTAGTTGTGTTGTTCCTTTGTATATATTGAATGCTACGTTATGGTCATGAATTGTAGGCAAGAATGATTTACTCCACCAAAGTTCAAGCAAGAGTCAACCCAAGAAGATATATCACATCCTTACATCATCACATACTTACATTGCTTCAGCCTCAGTTTATTACTGTACATATCTGTTCAGGACACTTCAAGTTCATGTCAGGTACTTCAACGACGCTGCCCCTGCGTCAATCCTTAACATGTCACAACATGAAACACCACCTTAAGAATCCAGCCCAGCCTCAACTCCCTAACGGTATAAATACAAAAATTGTTCTTGAATTTAAAAAGATCGGCAACTAAACTATTGACAGTTCTATAAATAAAATGAAATCGAAACAAAACTCATCTGTGTACGACACTCCGCCTTTTAGCCAGTTGCCAATCACTCTCACGTATGAGACTCCCAAGAAATCTTACCATTTTAATTATGATATTTTTGAAGAAGAAGAAACCGGCTCACAAAAAGAAGCTGATGCGTTTTGTCCTACTTGGCTCCGGAACTACACTTATGCTGGTTCCAACGACGCCAGCAAAAGCGTTCTGCCAGTCCTAAGAACAGTTTCCAACAAAAAACCACATCCACTTCAGATTCAGTCCTCAAATTATTTATTGCCTAAATTATTAGCAAGCTTTGAACCGCCTACGAAGAACTCAGAGAGAAAGATTTTAGAACCGGCAACCGTAGTTGCTGCCATGGACCCTGCAATACGTATAAAGAACGTCCCGGAAATTAAAATGAAAACCTCATCATCACAGAATCGATATGCTAGTATTTGTGTCAATCCATACCTCAGTGCTACCAAGCAATTAGTTTCAACAGGCATTGTCAATCCATACGCGCAATCATTAGAGAAAGCAGTGCATGGTTCCAACCAGAAACCATTTGGTCCAACAATAACAACTCCACAAGCGAATGACACACAATTCAAGATTCCTCTGCTTGAGAAGTTTGCTGCACTGTACAGTTTGCTTGATAATAGAGACACTTCTGTTGAGTTGTTCAATCGGACCTTGAGCGAGCTTGTTTCTTCGGAAGTTGCATACAAGAACGATTTGCTGGTAGTGTTAAGCGTGTTCTATAATCTGTTAAACACTGATAGGTACAAGTATTCTCTCGATTTAGCAGATATAAATCTTTTGTTTGGACAGTTTGAGAGCCTTGTGAATAAATCTGAGGAATTGATCGTGATGATCTCAAAACAGTTTGTGCTTGCACCTTCTAGACTTCTCAATTTAGATTCTCCTGCCACCAACCCACCGGACCCAACTGACAAGTTAGAAGACATTATTTGTCACTCAAATAAAATGATCGATATTGGAGATATTTTAAAGCTGTTCTTGTCAGATCAAGACTTGTGCGTGTTGTACCAGAGGTACATTTCAAACTTCGATGAAAAACAGGAAGCACTAAATCAGAATCTCAACGTACTGGGAACTACAGATTTTAAAAAGTGGCACAGTGAGTGTCAGGTTGCTTGTAAAGCTTTAAAAACAGGATGCTGGGATTTGAAGAGCTTTTTAATAAAGCCAGTGCAGAGGTTACCTAAGTACAAACAATTCATTGACAAATTAGTGATCTATGCAGAAGCAGCGTCAATCACCAACAAGAACCAGCTCGTCACTAACCTCGTTGACTCCAGAAACCTCCTTGAACAAATTTTGGTAAAAATTAATGAACCACCACAAGAGTCTCAAGCTGCAACTCCGTCAATTCGAGTATCTTTGTCACCATCAAGCACACCACTGCCTTCTTTAATACCGACGAGGTCGGTGTCTGTCAAACAATCAACCAGACCGTATCTGTTTCGCGAATCCAAATTCAAAAACATACCTCCACGGAGAATTGCCATTGTGAAATTGATACTAGAATTCAAGCACAAGTACGATACGTTGAAGCAGTTGGAGTCACGGATGGTGGAATACCTTGACGGTTTAGAGACACTCTTTCAAGATAACGAATCAGTGACAGAGAAATTCATGGTGACCGAAGATCCTCAGACATTATCTAAAGCTTGCATTCATTCGAATTTTATAAAAACCACCGCGGGGACTATAGAGAATGACATTCTTGTGAAATTGAGAAGTTTATTGAGTTTCTGTGAAAGAATACGAGATCATATCAATGAAGACAGAGAAAACAGGTTCAAGCTTCACGGATCAACAAAACATTCTAATGACCAGCAAACCCTGAATGGATCTGATCAGAAAATTCAAATAGTAAATTTTAAACAATTTAAAAAAACCGATCCAGGTCTAAATCAAAGAGCTATAAAATTGGAGAATGCTATATCGGCGGAACTTCCAGAGGCTCTTGAATTAATGACGGAATTTGTTGACATGGTTACAATTAAGACGCCTCAAATTCTTCAAGAAAAATGGTACAAAGACGGCGCATCTGTTTAGGTAATAATATATATACTTGTCCACACAAATAAGTACAATTAAATATGACACAAGAACAAGAGAGAGTGGTTGGTGGTTTGACATGCTGAGGAATCGATCTGTCACGTGACATTTCAAGCTGATAATTTTTTCGAGATTTTTTTTTCAGAGCTCATCTCAATCTGTATAGTATAGTATAATAATGAGTGCAGAACCTAATTATAAACCTGTGACGGTTGAGAAACCGATTCCTCTTACGTTTGATCTTGGAAACCTTGCAGGGTTTGACTCGAATCCAGTTGACACTGCTGAATTGCAGACCAACAAAGAGAAATATTTAGAGCTGTTGAACAGAGACAATGTGCAGTTGTTAGTGACACAGATTCTCCAGTTACCTATCAAGACGACGACAGAGACTCATGGATCTTCTACTGGACAAGATTCTACGTTGGCGCTTGTGCGGTTGCCAGAGCCAAGCACTCCATTACCTAGAGAAAAACCATTGCCAAAGCCAAAACCATTGACGAAATGGGAGCAGTTTGCAATTAAGAAGGGAATCAACAAAAAGAAGAGCCACGACAAGAAAGTGTATGATGAAGAGAAAGGCGAGTGGGTTGACAAGTGGGGTTATAAAGGAAAGAATAAAGAGTTGGACAGCCAGTGGTTGGTGGAGGTTGATGACAAGCATAAGGGCACTGATAATGAATTGATTGACCCAAGAACGTTAAGCCGAGCCGAGAGAAAGAAGTTGGTGAAGAAGAATGAGTTGCAGCATAAGAAGAATTTGGAGAGAAGGGGTTAGAGATTGGGGAGGTGTGATTGGGGAGAAGTGATTTAAGAGTTGGTGCTTAGTTCCAAGAGGAGGGAGCAGGAGCATGGTTGATGTCAGACTGTGAGAGACCATGAGAGACTGTGAGAGACTGTTTGAGACACACAGTGGAGGAGAATTAGATAATGACAATTCTTTTGAGTATTATATTGTAGACCTCGTATTGTGTATTGACCAATTGATGGTCGGAAGAATTTTATATGTGACTTATTTATGAGAGTCATATGGCATCATATAATCTATAGTGGTAAGAATGAGACGTAGACGTACCATGTATACTAATACATTATGCACAGACGGTGATCACCGCTCCCCAATCCTTTTCTACAACAAAACACTATTCATATCGTATATCGACCAATCAATGGCCATAATCATATATAAGAACCATAAATGGCATAAAACAAAAACCATAAATATTTCGTATCGAAGCATGCACTCCCTCAGTTAGTAGGACGATGGTCTCCGTTGTGGAGTAACCCACCAGCAGTGTTACTATCTGATTCTTGAGGACGATGGAAAACCGGAGCATGAGGTTTATTAATCTTGTTAAGTGGCACGGATTTACCGTTAGGAAAATGGACCAACACATTGTCAGCTACGTTGTTTCTGTCCTTCTCATGTTGGGCAAGCTCTTCCTGTTCAAGCTGGAACTTGTACTGGTCCTGCTCTCTTTTCTTTTTCTCTTCTTGTTCCTTGTAGAACCGTTCACTGTCCTCTTCGTTCTTAGGCACAGTGTGACCTGGGATCCGAGCATGGGGCTTGTTGATCTTTGCTAACGGAACAGACTTCCCGTCAGGGAACACCACCTTGGTGTTCTCGTCAAAGTTGGGGTCGTTCTGGAACAACGGGTCCGGCATAATGGTATAGTATACGATGGCAAGAAGTGATAACCCAGCTATCACAGTTAGCAAAATAGATCTTCGAGAAAACGACGACACCTTGGATATTTATACACTCGAAACTAGAACTGCGGTTGCTCTTATATACCGAAGTTTCACAGCTATGCGGCATTGACACCTGGGCACAGCCGGGTACCCCTGCATGGGTTGCGGGTATTTGGTTAGTGCTACTGAGCTTCTGCAGAAATCGTATCTCCAGGTATTACATGGCCTGGAATTGTTGCTGCCTGCGTGTCCCCGATGATTAGTTATACGTTTGTGGGCATTGCCTGCTCCGTTGCTGGCAACGTGCTTATCTCGCTAGCCCTCAACATCCAGAAATATGCTCACAACAAGCTCCAGCAACTGCAACCGTTCCACAACGAACACCAACCTCTTCTAGGCGGAGAGTCCTCGTCGTCTCTTGACAGCGACGCAGCCAAACTCCAGACAAACTACCTTGCGAGCCCCTGGTGGTGGCTAGGCGCACTCGTCATGCTGATAGGAGAAACCGGCAACTTTATAGCGTACGGGTTTGCTCCGGTGTCGATAGTGTCTCCGCTTGGAATCGTCACCATCATCTCCAACTGTACCATGGCCCCCATCATATTCCACGAACCACTACGTGCCAGAGACCTCTATGGCACTGCGCTTGCGTCCATCGGCGTGTTGTTTGTCATTGCGTCGTCAATAGATCTGCTGGCGAACACTCCCGAAACTCCATCGGACCCATCCAGGTTCATCTACGACACTCTTACTTCCAACCTGTACTTGTACTACGTCATCGGCAGTGCCGCCACGGTTGCGGTGCTTATTTCTGCAGTGGGCCAGCTCCAAATACGATTGCCTAACACAAAAACTTTCTATACAATCGCCAACATCATTCTTGTGGCAGTGTTTGGGGCCCACACTGCACTAGCCACAAAGTGTCTTTCTTCATTGGTGGAGTTCTCGCTGTCGCTCTGGGACTTGTTTGTGGAGTTGCAGACGTATTATTTGGTTGCCGTGTTAGTAGTGACTGCAGTGCTTCAAATCAAGTACCTAAACAACAGTCTTCGAGTGGAGTCCTCCACCAGAGTGATACCTATCCATTTTGTGTGTTTCACAATCTCGGTTCTCATTGGATCCTCGATCGTGTTCAAAGATTATCGTAACAGAGGCGAATGGCAGATCGTCTGTTTCATGTTGGGCTGCTGCTTGACGTTCACCTCAGTGTTTTTGATCGCTGGTGGTTCAAAACAAGACTCTGAAGATGTAGAGTTGCACCAGGACGTGCTCGACGAAGCTTCCACTACCCATTTCTATTCGTGTCTTCCAGAGGAAAATAAGACGTTGCCTCAGCTTGAAGTATCGCAGGCCCCGGTCAAAAAGCAGAGCAAGGTCAGTATCTCTAGTACCTATTTATTACCTCAACTGGACGAGTCTATCACGTTTTTGTCCCGAAGCACGTCGATCAGCGACCTCCAAAACAATCTCTTGGCTCCTCCCTCCGACGATATTAGCAGTACCCGATCAATGCCAGATAACAGCGACGGGCCTCGTCGTAAAGCGATGGTCAGAAGCAGAAGTTTCAACTGGGCTGCCGACTTGCATGCAGACAAAAGCGAGTTGATGGGGATCCCAGGTAGTGGGAGCGTGCTCTTGAACCAGGTGTTGACCACCATTCAAGGCGACCGTAAGCCCAAAGGGAGGGGACATAATTGAGGTGTGGCAAGAGCACATAATTGAGGTTGTGTGCTTCTATTATGGCTTGGCCAAAGCATGGACTTTTTCTTACTCATTTGATTCCAAAGTATACCCCATGGGTTTTATATTATTATAGCATACAATAGATTAATGTTTTTCTTGTTTTTGTTTTAGGACTTTTTCACGGTATGAGGCAATGATAGTTTGAAGTATGATGGTCTGAATTATGATAATTCAAGTGAAGACTATGTGACTAGTCTGAGTAATGAGCCAAACAATTTTGATTACCTGACAACACTGCAAGCACCCTGGCAAAACCAATATGGTTGTTCTGGAATGTCATCAGAGAAGAAGTTTCTTCAAATACAGAACCCTATTCGCCAGTACTTGAGAACTCCACTACAGCACTGTCAGACAGATGCAGTCCAATCACTCTTCCTCTGCATCTCTGTCAAACAACAACCACCATTCCTGTGCACCTCTGTGAATCAAACCATCACTTCTCCTCTCTCTCAAACAATCCAAATATTCTGGCCAAGTAGCCGTCATCAGTCTAATCATTGTCTTATCAAAAAGATCGTATCCTTTCATTTGTCACTCGTCTCTTGATATATGCATGCATACACAGATCTAATTTGCAGACCAATTGGAGACCAAGAAATGATGTCAATCATGATAACAACACACCCAATTAATCGAAACAGAATATAATCAACTACAAAGACCCAATTAGAATTCTCAATATTATTAAATTAATTACCAACACCGGTCACACGGAGCATGCTCGCACCCAATACATCCAGTGCGAAAATCATTGTTTGCGTCCCCACACATACAACAGAACCAAAAACTGTCTTCAAGTTTAGGTCTTGCCATGGCCACAGAATAAGCAGTAGAGATTGGTTACTTAAGATATTACCGTGAGATTGTCACAGCGTACTTTCACAACCGACGTATCAACTGACGTATTACCATCAGAGAATTTCGGGGGTATGTTCACCGTATATATTCTCAAACAGTTCGCGTAGAATGGAGCCATTGTTAGATTGAACGCATCCGACTTTCCATTTCTTAGTACAGACAGTAGCAGGGTGTAAGGAAGGTAAGCCCGGACGTGGTAGTGCCTTGTCAATTTCTTTAGTTGGACAAAGTTTCACTGTAATTGAACCAACAAGCTTTCCAAAAGATTGACATTGAAAACAAGGGTCTTGGAAACTTAATCATTCGATTCTCCGCTTGTAGTGACAAACATTTGGAACACAGGGCCACAAGATTCCACACTAGTTATTGGTATGACTTTGAGGGAATAATTAGTACAATTGAAGCAGTGAAGCAGTGAATCTAGAAATTTAGAGATGCAGACAGTAATGCAACTGCCAATAGTCCAAGCACGTAACAATAGCTATCAACATGCCTCTGCAGACTAGAACAATATCTACAAGAAAAGGTTCAGGTTTCCATCAACCTACACTGTACGGCACGACCTTTCAAATTGCTGACCATGTCCCCACTTTGTGTTTCTGATTAACGAGAATTTCTTTGGACCCTTTCGAGTGCTATACAAGAATGCCAAGCTAATTAACACTGCACCACTAGTCTAGAGTATAGACAAGACAAACAAGTTTAACACTAGACATTATATGAAACTCTAATAACCAGTTCCAAACGCTAATGGTGATCGTCCAAATTTGATTTACTTATGTTACGTTAATTGTGATTCAGTTGAGAATCTACGTGAATGGTTCTACTCTCTCATATCTCAGTATTTCGCTTACGTTGGATTGGGTTCTGCCTATAATGAAATTCCATGGGTCGCCCAGCACCCGCCTGAACGTAACTCGAAACCCTCCCGAAGAAATACAGAGACCCGCCCAGACCCACCCAGCCGAATGAAGATCAGCAGCCTCACACCCCCGGGAACACGTGACACATCAAACCTTGAGTTCTACCTAAACTTAACCTACAACGGGGGTTGTCTACGTCACTTTCAAGAGTTTAAAAATCCAATTGGCTCAGTTCCCGTGACTCAACTTAGCCAATCAACCCAATTTCATAGCGATATTCACGCAAAATAACCTTTTCGCATTGGGCTGAAATCGCCTGGGGTCCGGGGTCCGTGGACCAGGGCTCGCAACCCGGCAACCGCAGGAGTTTCTCTGCTAGAAAAGCCATGGGGGTGCAGACAACAGAAGGGATTGACTACTAATTTTTGGCAGGCTGAGGCAGAAGAAAAAAAATGAGATCCGCGACATTTTTGTCGTTAGTGCATTTTGCAAAAGATTGACTAAGCAAGTGTACTGCGACTTCTATTTTTAAATCAGCAGGTTTATGACAGGTGAGGGTGGATAGCAGAGGGTGGATAGCAATTGGAGTCTCCTCTTACAATAGAAATGACCAAGTTTCAATTGCTAGGTAACCCACGCAAACTCAATGTGTAATAATAAACTAGTTAAGAGACAGTGAGAATAGACACCCCCAATTGCTAGGGCAACGCACCCCCTCCTGGATCCATGGATTAAGGTTGGTGCACCGTTAACCCACACCAATAACCTTACTGAAAAACGTAAACCTCACCAGCAACCGAGAAGACGATCCGAAATGTTGACCCTTGGTGACTCACCCCACTAGGCTGCCGGTCCCCCCACCAGAGCCAAGACTTATTGACTGCACAGCAATTGGCCAGTAGAGTTTGGAGGGACTTGTTATGCCGTGCCGGTGGTTTGAATCCATAGAAATGTCAGGCGATCGGTTGACCAGGGTCCCATGGGTTGTTTGATTTTTTGGGAGAGAAGAGTAGTAGCAGGGACGTGGTAAGAGAGTAGTAGGAAGCAGTAGAAAAGCAGTAAGGAAGAGATTTAGAACTGGCCAGTGTGTAGATCTAACATTGTTGAGGTGTAGCTTGGCGAACCGTAGAGCAATTAGATCTAGCAATCACTGGAGGTCTACAATTCTTATCACTAGAAGCCCACCACCTCCTCTCTAAACTTCAACAACCTCTAGCACCCCCTACACTCATCAATGCAATGCGAACCTCTATATTAATTTTAAACTGGCTAAACACGTAAGGTATAAATAAAAAGAAAATAAGAAAAAGGAAGGCAACCCTGGTGGTGCTCCACCTCAAAACGCGTGCTGCGAGTACCTGTTAGTAGGCGAAGTTGCTTGGTTGTAATCGTACTGGTCTTCGTCATGAAGTGAATGGGAGTCGAGCCGAGGCGATTTTCCTCCGGACTCAATGTCACGGCCCTTCCAGAATCTCCAGCCAGAAGGTGTTTGGCTAGCTCTTCTTGGAGAGTTGCTGGCCGAGTTGAGCTTCTCGTCTGGGTTGCCGTTTCTGGTGACCCACAAACCCTCCGAGTTGACGTACCGTTCGTCCTTTCTTGGTTTGTAGAACCGGAAGTAGGCGAAAGCCAAGGCAGCCAACAAGAGAAGCCCTCCTACAATGCCCACCACACATCCGATGACGATCTTCTTGTTCTTGGAAGAGAGTCCTCTGGAGTTGGTCTGGTTCTCAGTCGAGAGAGTAGGGTTTGCGGTGTTGGAAGAAGTGAGAGTAAGAGTCCGTTGACTGCTTCCTTCAGTCTGGGTGGTTGTTTCGTTGATCACGTAGGTCTGTCCGGAACTGTCGGTGGAAGTGGTGACAGACAGGTCGGTGGTAGCCACAGAGGAGCTAGTACGAGAAGATGTAGTTGAGGTAGAGGAGACAGTGGAGGAAGAAGAAGAGCTCAGGATGGTGGTGGTAGTAGAAGATTCTTCGGAGGAACTGAAACTGGTGCTACTGATGAAAGTAGAACTGGACGACGAGCTGGAGAACTCGGTGGTCGAAGCAGACACTGAGCTGACGGAGAACAGAGAGCTGGAAGTAATAAACGACGAAGTCAGTTCCGAAGAGAACAGCGACAGCGACGAGAACGTCAGGGTCAGCGAAATACTGGTCAGGGAGTTGTTGGTGTCGATCTCGGCCCGTATCACCAAAGTAGCATACGCCTTTTCTTTGCTCACGTCCAAGGTGTTGGCAGGCATGATTTCCTCCAGATCAATCACTGGCACTCTGTCTGGAGAATGGTACATGATCTTGTTCAACCACTTGGAGACCGCGTCGACGTCCACGACGTTGTCCAACACACCTTCGTGGTAGTCTTGTTGCATCTGGTGACACGGAGGAGTCACCTTGTTATGAGAGCCATGTCCAGGATCAGGAACCATAGCTACATCGTAAACAGCAGCACAGAGCACCAACAACGACGTCGCGATCAGGCACGACAAGATCAAACTAAATAAAAGTCCACGAGGTTTCCGGACTGGAAGCTCGTGCTTCTCACTCAAAGGTGAGACCAATGGTTGGGACTGGCTAGACATGGTCTGGTTCACTGTAGCAGGAGCCAGAAAACAAAAAAAGAAAAAAATCGACTGGGCTAACGCGTATCAGGTCCAGGGAGAGTTGCTCGCCTTCAAAGTCGAACAGAGGCTAGACAATCAAAAGCACTATCACAGGAATTGACAAAGCTGACAAAAAATTTTATAAATAGAAAACAGCAGCCCAAACCGTAGAAAAAGGATCCCCTCCGATGGGCCGGGTAACCCTTTACAGGCTCTCCCGAGGTGCGGAACCCCCCGTTCGGGGCGTGGATAACTCTGTACCGTACTTTGCCCCTATATTACTCTGCCACTTGCTGCGGCCCAAGGCACCCTTGGATCCCTACAACTGTTCTTCTGAAATACGGGGCTGCGCCGCTGCTGGTGCTATTGATTCAGGTATATCATCACCGCTCAGGCCCGCTCGGCGATATCTGCGGCCTTGTTGTCCATGAAAAAATACTTCAAGCCCTCCTCTATGGCGTAGCAGAGTCCGAAGTCCAATGCCATCGAGGTGGTCAACTTGAACTTGAAATTGTCCGACATCTTAACAAATTTAATGGCTTCGTTAAGTTCTGGCACAAACTCGGTGGACCCTGCAAACGCAAGAGCGGCCACTCCCAAGATCCCGTAGTACATCCCCTTGTTGTCACGGATGTTCTCCTTGAACGGAGACCCAATGTAGTTGACAGCAAACGTCGACACCTGTTGCACAAGCTGAAGCAAGAAGATTCCAGTGTTAAGCAACGACGGAGTGAACTCTTTCTCGAGGTCTGGCTTCGGTTCCCGTGGCTCCAACTTGTAGATTTCCTTGGTGATGTAGATAAGAGTCACGATATGCACGGCAAACTGGCCAAGAATCGACCCCATAATATAGATCGAGAAGATCCCAGGCTGAGGCCGTTCCTTAGATAATGTCTTCAACGGCTTGCCTTTGGAAATACTCAAGAAACATACACTCAAAAGCACCCCCGCAGTGGTCTGCTGGGCGTCGCCAAACTTGAACCCCGCCAAGAACACCACCGAGAGCGAGTACGCACTGATAAGACAGTTCAAGGCCAAGATCTTGTACATCTGGATCGTCGACACAAGCGCACACCGACCTTGGCGGATCACGTGGGTCACGGTTGACACCGACGCAAGCTTCGAGGTGAACGGGGCCGCGCACGAGGCGTCTCCAAGCTTTAAGGTTGGGGCTTCCTCTTCCTCCTCCATCTCCTTCAACGATCCGAGCAACTGCTCCGCGATTCCGCCGGACTTGTTGGCCGAGGTAACCGGAACTGGAGCAGCCACACTGGCCAGTCTCACTTGCTGGGCAATCTGGACCCGTTGCTCGTTGGTGATCTCCACCCCACGTTTCTCCATCGTCTTAATGTAGTGTGGGTTCTTAGGTCCTGGTGGGTACATGTGGGCAATGGCTTCTGGAACAGGTGGAGCAGGCTGGTTCCATCTGGCCAACATCTCCACTTGCTTCTCGTAGACTCTCTTAGCGGTGTCGAGCTTTCTGTTCTCTTGCATCTTTTTCATTCCGTCCTCGGTTCCGTTCAATAACGCAATGCCAACGTGGGCCTGCTTCAACGCACCCACGTCGTTGGTTCCGTCTCCGCACATCAAGGTGTTGTAACCCATGTTTTTGTAACTGTTCAAAAGGTACTCCTTCTGAGTAGGCGACACCCGTGCAAACACCCAGGTGTGACGGATGAGTTTCATCAACTGCTCGTGGTCCATAAGCTTGGCCATGGCGTATCCAGTAAGACAAATATCATTGGTCTCGAAAATCGACTCGTCGATCTTGCCAGTGAACGGCATGATCTTGGTCTCGTGGACGTCTCTCCACACCAACTCCTCGTTGATATGGTCGTACTCCTCAGAAGAATCCAAAATCAAGGTCTCTCTCTCGATGATCTTGACGTCCTTGGCAACATGGACAGCAGTAAGCGGGTTGTCACCGGTGATCATCACACAACGATGCGACGAGTTGTTCAACATCTCAATGGTTTCAATGGCATCTGGTTTCATAGGACAGTGGAACACAATGAATCCGGCAAAGTTCAACTTGGTCTCGACCTGGTTTCTCTCAAGGTTGTTGAGTTTCGACAAAGGAATGTCGTTCTCCAAGTACTTGTAAGCCAAGGCCAACACTCTGGATCCAGAACGGGTGAAAGACTTGTAGATCTCTTCGTAGTCCTTTGGAGCATCAACCAATCTCGATCGGATAGTCTCAGGAGCACCCTTGACAGAAACCAAAGTCTTGCCCAAGTTCAGAATGTGAGAAATAGTAGACGACCGTTTCAAAGCAGACGAGAATTGGAACCGACGCAAGATCTTGATCTTGTCGACGCTCATCTTGGAAACCTGATCAGCCTCAATAACCTTGTTCTTAACCAAAAACCGAGTGTCTCTCTCAACCAAGTTCTTCTTACTGTCGGACAATTTCCAGCCACTGGCTTTCAAAGTAGCCTGTTCCATTGGGTCTCCAACAAGCTCACCGTCGTCGAGTCTCACTAAAGCGTGAGCAGATCCCAAAACGTAGTTGGTGACTGAAGGAACTTCCTTGTCAAATGCTTTGTAAAGATGTCTAATATGCTCGGAGTTGAACCCAGCAAGTCCTTCAAACACCAAGTCCTCACCGGTCAAAGTACCGGTCTTGTCGAAACAACAGACGTCAATACGACCGGCAAGTGGGATCCGGAAAGGCTCGGTACAGTAGATGTAGAATTTCCCAAGAGCAGAGAGCGAGTTGTTGACAGCCATGGTCAACTCCATAGGGAGTTCCGGAGGAACAACCGAGGTGGTGATCAAAATACAGTCGAGGATCAACTTGGACTGTTTTCGGCCCATCTTGGTACCTTCGATCCAGGTGTAACGAGACGCAGCAATGGCAAACACAAGCAAGAACAAAATGAAGTAGAACGATTCCATGTTACCAACCGAGATTCTCTCGGAGCTGAAGATCATCACACGCACCAAAGTACCTTGAGAGGTCTCAAATCCGGTCTTAGACACAACGGCAAGTGCACCAGCGTCTGGAGGAGGAGGCAATTTCGATTCGGTAGGAGCAGTGATCTGCAAGACCTTGGTTCCTCCGTGCAAAATAGCGTTCTTGTCCAACCCGTCAGCATCAAACTTGTCTTTCGAAGGTCTTAAGGCAATGGATTCTTTAAGCAACGGAGTACTTTCACCTGAAAGCATAGCCTCGTTGACAATAGCTCCACCGTCGATCAAGACCAAGTCACAAGGAACTGAGGTCTCGTCGTTGTTACGGACAATCGACACCAAGTCACCAGGAAGCAACTCGTTGGTCATAAGCTTGACCCAACGGCCGCCACGCAAAGTGTAGATTGGGAAAGGCTTGACACCCATGGTGGTGAACTCGGTTAAAGTACTACGTCTTTGGAAAACAGTGGTGAACTCAAACGACACCAACATGAACAACGAAAACAATGAATAGTACCAGGAGTCGTCCATCATCCAGAGAGCAACACAGAACACCTGGAACACAAAAAAAGGTGCCACGGCATGTTCCTTGAACAACTCCAACAACGAAGGGATCGGGATATCAAACTTGTTTTCACCGTAACGTTCACGGTACTCCTCAAACAACTCCTTGGACTCAAGACCCTTCGATTCTTTGAAATCCTTGATCAGTGGAGACTGATCGATCAAGAACTGAGGAGGCTCGAACTGGCCAGTGGAGTCGTTGTGGAGAAACCGTCTTTGCTGGAAAACAAACGAAGGCTCCACGCCGGCAGAAGTGATGTTGCGCTGGATCTTGACAATCGAGCCCACACCCTTGTTGGCTGCAGGGTGGATCAATATCGAGGTTGCCTCTTCGATGGACTTGACCTCACGGTAATTGAACTTGGCGTCCAAATCAATGGTCCAGTGAGGAGCAAGGTACAACAAGGCGTGGATCGAGCAGATCGTGATCATGTAGACAAACGTCCATTCGGATCCGGCAAGGTACTCGTCGTAGTGGTAGTAGTAGATGTTGGCAAAAAACGGGTACAAAGTGTAGAGAGGTATCACCGAAGGTCTGAACAACAACGAGCTGGGAACCAACAACGTGGTGGACTCAATACCGTACTTTGAATCCACAAGGTTGTGGGACCCTGCTGCGAAGTCGTCAGCGGGTTTTTCAACAGCGTCTGACTTGCCCATAGTTTCAACGATGGTTATCAACTGAGTGGCCAAATCCTAATTTTTCAGCCATACCGTTGGGGGTTTCTGGAGTTACCCGGCATCGAAATGTGGAGGCGGGTTGCCGGTGCCGAAGTGAATATTGGTGCAGTGTGATTGTAGTTAGAGAAAACAGAAAATGTAAAATTGAGATGAAGTAGGTGTGTGGATGCGAGATCGGTAGAGTTTATTAGTGTGGATTTTGGGTACATTTTGAGTGTACGTTTTGGGTGTACGTTCTGAGTGTGACTACATTTTATTAAGTATGATCGAAGTCAGATCCGTGTCTGTGGTATACTAAGATTAGACACACACACACTTGCTAGTAGACAATCTCTCTACTAGTTGTTTACCAACATGGGACTAATTAATCGACAAGTTAAGTAAACTTCTAAGCTCGGACTGATAAGCCTTCTAGTTAGATGTCCAGCTGTGTTCGGATGTATTCCGGGTGGCTTTCTTTTTATGGTTGATGTATTTTATGATCGGCCAGTGGAGACTAGTTCTCACCATGTATTTTTCAATACTGTTGTCTAGCTGCAGTTGAAGACTGCATGATATTCACTAGTTTAATTGTTCGCCAATCCTTACATACGAGATTGCAAGTTGGAGTAACAAATTGCAAATTGCAAGCAGTAGATTACAAATTGTTTTGGACTAGACTCTCGAAGGAATGGACTGCAGAAGACTAACCTTTTTTGCAATTCTTAGAGATATGTATTGTAGATCTTGGAGGACAGAACTACTGTAGACGCAGTTCTGTTCCACTTTCAAGTTCCCACGGTTTGTCTCTAAACTATGGCTCACCTCTTGTTTGTATCAGCAATGTTGTTCACTAATATTACTTGCTATTGTAATTTAATCATTATCATTTGCTATTGTCATTCTCGTATCATTTATTAGCATTGTCCTCCAACATCAACCTCCAACATCTTCCCACCCTACATCCTCACATCCACAACCTCATATACACCCTCCAAACTTCTCCCAATCAAAAACCTCCCACCCCATCGCTCGGCACTTATCTTCTTGATCTTATGCATGGTGTACCAGATCTTGTCGACTGAGTATTTGGCCGCACCTCCAACAGGGTCTGCAATCACTAGGCCGTGCAGGCCGTCCATGCAAACCCTATACTGCCTGTGCAGCCGCCTGTATTCGGTGTGGACACTCGGGACGAACAGTACGATTTGATCCAATTGGTAAGCCAATATCAAACTCCAACGATCGACCATGCCTGCCTCATAATCTAAATACTCGCCGACCAATCAATTGGACCAACCCACTTTTACCCAATTAACTTATGGCTATTTTATGGCTATTTCGTGACCATTTCATGACCATTTTACCGAACCGGCTTTTCTCTCTTACTGCCAATCCTAACACACTAATGCACTTTTCAAGAAGTCACAATCCAGACAATTTATCAATAATCTTTAGAACTACGTAATAAGACATCAACTCTTTTTGCCCAACCAGTTGTCCAACCAGCAGCCGAACCAATTGTGAATACAACCCAAATTTAGTTATGGCCAAGACTACGTCTTCAATTGCCAAGCTCCGATACGAATCAAACTCAAAGCTGACAACTCAAATCTGCTGAAACTAAGCACCACCTAAACAAGCACAGACCAAACTAGACCCTGGGTCTGACTCGACCATCTTGCATGCGTTTGGTATCAAATTGCCCGCCCCAAACCTATGCTAAACTTCTCACGTCAACACTAAATGTTTTAACCACAAAACTCTCCGTAAGCTCCAACTTAAAATTCGGTGGGGCTCTAACGGATTGGTGCTAGTGGTAAGTGCGTGTGATTTGCCCAGTGTAAATCAGCATTTCCCATATTCGTATTTTATTGTTGGCTTTTTTGGATTATTGTTCATCGATATTAGGTTTGAGGATGTTTATTTTGTGGCATTCGAGGTGGCTTTTGTGAGATTTGTGGTAGGTGCTTCGGGTGGTAGCCGACAACATGGGCCGCCCAGCACCTCGCTTAGCACTCGCCTAACTTGATGCCTAGCATCCTGCCCATCCGCCTGGCTTTCCGCCTAGAACTTGCAGTCAGTGGTGGGCTCAACAATCTACCATACTCTATAGCACACAGTAAAGTAGACACTCTTCGAATTGGAGTTCACCATATCCCACATAACCTTACTCTCACGACTCTTTAAAAAATGCTCTTAATGATACTAGTCACCAACATCTATGCTCCCACTCCTACACTCTTCTATGCATTCCACGACTTCTACTGTGCACTTGACTACACTCACTGAACTCAAATCTTCTCTACAACTTCTCTACAACTAGATCATTCTCTACCATTCACACTCCACCATTCACACTCTCCCACATGTACCATCAAATAATTTTCCAGCAACGTGATGTCATAACAACCCCATCCTGATTCCAAACTCCCCACGCACTCCACCAGTCTACCTCAACCACATGTAGAATTTCACCCTCTCACTTCACATGCAACTCCAGACTGCACCCAACACACACCTATACACCACTTAGTTGCTCCACTACATACTTACACACCCACACACCTACACACCTATACATCTGCACACCTATACACCACACACATACACACCACTCAGTACCTTTACTATCCACTCTAATAATATTTTCAAGACACACACATCGCTCTTAACATCCCCCCTGTACCACACCACTTTTAAGTCTCACAGACTAAAACCCACAAACTTATACCCATAAAACTTTACTTCCTGAAACAGTTGTTCAGACTCGTCCGTCTAAAATAAACCTCCCCACCAAATAGTTACCCCAGCCTGATTCACTGACCATGCACAACTGTTGGGCTGCTATGCGCCGGGTAACGCCCCTGATCATCTCATCTCATCGTTGCTTTGCCTCCTCGGGATATATTTATTCTGGAAGGCAACTGCAATTTTTCAGGCGATCTTGGATTTTCCAACGATAGATTAATATAGCATCGACTGACCATATAAAACCAAAGGTCCTATAAAAAACAGCATAGCATAGCTCGACCTCACATGAGTCCTCAAGTGCCTATTATTCTTGGAGTTGCTGCAGTCGGAATAGGCTGCGCAGTGTATCAGAATAGAGAGGAGATCAAAGAGTTTGTGAAGGATGGAGTTGATGGGTTCAAGACTGGACTTGCTCGCATTGCCGAGAGAAGAAAGCAACGGAAAATGCAGAAGAGAGGAATCAAGATGACTGCTGGAAGAGGGGCCGAAGACTTCCGTGGCAGTCAATCGACTTTGAATGAGAAGAGAGCTATTGACATGAGTTCTAGTGAAAAGCATGATTCGGATTACGACAATCCTTTCAGTGACGACCATAAGATGTCGTCTTCTATTTTCTACAATGATCCAGAGGACGATATTTGGGTTGTTTCTAATAGAGATAAAGGACGAAGTACTGGGTTTGAAAGTGTCAAGGACAATGTGAAATTGAGACATGACACCAATCCACAGTTGACCAAATCGTGGAGTGAGGTGGACGACGAGGAGTTCCACAGTGGTTATGATTTTGTTTCTGATGGAACCACGACTCCGGATTATGTTTCGGAGTAGGAAACATCTGAAAGATCACATGGATAATGAAATCTGTTTATAGGAAATAAAGTATTGGGGATTATTAGTGGTGTAGTAAAAAATATTAATAAACTGTTCATTCAATAGTATAATACACGTAAGTTGGAAATTGGGATTGCCACTGGGGAGTGGTGATTGAAGAATGCCATCGATAACTGACACTGAAAGGTAGATTATTCCATTTGAAGTCCACACCAACCAACGACAAGAAACTCCTGCAAACCTCAACTAATAATTGCTAGCACAATGAGAAGGGCAACCACCGCTAACACCACCAACACAATACAACTACACTTTCCTTTCTTCTTCTGATAATTGTTTGCCTTGGAAAGCTCTTGAGTTGCATTCTGAGCATTGTTAGTCAAGGCCACCAAATTGTTCTCCACTGTATCTATCTGTACGCCCTGCTCTTGAACAAGAGTGTTCAAATCCTTGAATATCGAATTAATTTCCTGCACTCCGCTTTGGATCTGGGTGATATTCTCTTCACGTTGCTGAACTAATAATGAATGATAATCTGCCTCGTACTTATTGATGGTCTGCTGTTGCTCTTGCTGTTGAAGTAACCCTGTGGTTTCAGTAGCCTCTGCTGCTTGCTCATCCTGTTCCACGGCAGTCTGGTTCTCAGAAGCTGGTTCAGTGATAAACGAATTAATAATAGCAGAGTTGCGTTTCTCAGTATACTTGCGTTGCAATGAGTTAAAACTATTACTTAGTCCTCCAAGTTCTTTCTGAAGCTTGGTAAGAACTAACTCGCTTTGAGTATCGCCGTCTTTAGCAAGCTGAACATTAAATATCAAGTCTTTCAAACGTTGCAACTGTCCCGATTGCACGTCCAAGTTCTTCTCGATGTTCTTGCGCAACTCCACACTATCTCTCTTGGTTCCTATCTGGTCATTCAACCGTTCAAGTTTAGATAAACTGGAAGCAAAATTAGTCAACGAGCTGGATATCTGAGCAACCGACTGGCCCGTAGGCGACGAAGTGTCAGCACCGCGTTGAGCTTCAATATCGTAATCTGCAAACGACATCGCACACACTGTTTGGATATTCCTTCTTTGGTTAGAAACAAAATAGGGAGGGCTGCGCCCACGTGACTTTACTGGTGGGTTAGCAGCCCCGTCCCAGCGGGGCCAGGTGAAGACTCCAGCCGAGGCCAATCGGCAGCTCGGGTAAATCCCTGAACACTAACCTGTTCAGAGTGGGTGTGATCTAAACAAGACGATCCAAATAATCCAATGGGAATCCTCAAACAACAGGCAATGGTTTGAAACAGTTTAAGTTTTGGGATCTACTATTGCATTGGCCAGGGCTATCCATGGAAACTTAGAGCTGTGGGGATGTTTCAGAGGAGTGCCGTCCAAAAGACTCCAGATGGGGCCTCGGCACCATTGGGGCTTTGCACCTCTCAGTTTTACGGTTTGCTACTAGCATCGACCCTAGCTCCCAATTGCACTGGCAAGATCTTCATCTCATTCACGATATTATACACTCCCTGCGGGGCGGCGCGCGGCGCTGCAGGCGCACGCAAATGAATTCTGGCCTGTAACAGGTGTGGGTGGGCTGGGCGACGGGCACGAAAAGTTGGGCAAGCGATTTGGTTGGCCGACCAACCCTGGCCAGAAGCTGAGAGTTGCGGCGTGTGCAACTTGGATCGCCGTGGAGGATGGCGGCCGGCAGACCCAAGCAACCAGGCTGTTTCTCGATGTGTGGGCTGCAGCTGCAACAACGTCTGGTAACTCCTCGGCAGACTTGTTTGGAGCTGAGCCTAGCCCCAGTTTTGCTGGTGCACATTCCAGACTTGACAACGGACGGTTTACCGTTGGGTGTGTCTGAATATGAGTCAGAGTGAGGGTCAAGGATGGGACAAAAGATGGGAGGTAGCAGTGGTAGTAAAGGTAGGTAGTAAAGATTGTAAAGAGAGAGGTGGCAGTTAGGTAGCAAAGGTAGAGTGTGTAGTGTACAGTTGTGCGAAGCGTAGTGCGCTGTACTGCACGGGTAATCGTCAAAGGGTAGTGCTGAATAAGTATTACTCAGGATCCTGGAGAGTGGACATTCATTAGACACATTCATTCACATATTCATTACCAGCAGTACTAAATACAAAAACAATTACCAGTACTAAACAAAAGTACTAATCCAAGTACTAAAATGCATTAGTCTTAAACATCTGGACTCCACAAATTATTAGCACAGACACACATCAAACCCTATCAAGTATGGAGTGCGCCATATAATATATGAGCTGTGATATCAACTGTGATACCAACTTAAACGACTGACCGACTGACCAACTGTAAACCAACTGTAATACTAACTATAATCTACTACCAAAAATCCAACTAAAATAAAACCAACCAACCAACCACCCATTAACACATATTCCTTCCCAAACACACCATATTCTTCCCAATACCACTAGTCCAACAAGTTAGCACACTGGATACTCACCATGTACTAACCGGCCATGGTCAATCTCTAAATAGCGATGATCGTGAGCAAACTTCCCAATCAAGACCAGCAGCCAATAAAATATCTTCTTCCAACCCTGTCTAACTCGTCCTGCTATCAGACAATTTATAGTTCGGCCTTTTAAGTTCAGCTGACACAACTGAGTTAGGTCGGGTCCTGTGGTACTGTCTCTGGCAACCAATACCTGCTTGGGACTCGCCGCATCCCAATGGCCAACCCATGCATGGTAACCTAACTAGTGCAAAACATCTTGCTGCAGTCACCGGCAGTGTCAGGTTTTGTCTGGCCCAAAACCAAGCTTCAGCTAAAAAAAACCATCTACCACTAATTTGCTGGCCTGTCCGTCCCTCCTGTTCTTCCCGACTTCAAACCCTTCGCTGCCTTGGTTGTGGGCCTGGCCTTTCTGCTTTCCTTATATACCCAGACCCCCTGCTGGCTTCTGGTTTTCCTGTGCTGTTCCAACCGAGTGCTCGCGTGGACCCTTTGTTGATACCAGGCCTACTGTATGAGGCATTGTCTGTTGCTCCAATGACCAAGTCTGCCACTAAGGGCCACTCCAAGTACGAGTCGGTGATAACCCACGAGATCCCCAAGCTCCGGTTCTCCTTGGTCGGGATCTCCGACTTGGACAAGCGTCTGAAACGCAAGAGCACCATCTACTTTGCCAAACTTGTCTGCAATCCCGTGGTCAAGAAGAACACCCACCTCCCCGCGTACCGCCCTGTCGACTCCCAGGAGTCTGTCGAGATCGACTATGCCATCACCCGACTTGTCGAGCTTCTTGCTATCGACGACGAGAGCGTGGCTGTCTTGACCCTCGAGACCATAGTCCTCACGCTAATCGAGAAGAAAAAGTACATGATACCGTTCCTCGACGCCGGACTCTTGAGCAGCATCACCCACTTGATCACCGCCGAGGTCGACCTCATCCGTATCTTCAGCTGCCAGATCCTCTCGCTTGTATCCAAGTACCCTGACAACATCCAGAGCATCATCGACTGTTTCCTTATTCGTCCATTGGTCGAGCTTCTTCAAGACGAGTCTCATGAGGTGGTGCTACAGGCAGTTTTCGCCATTGCAAACCTTTCCAAAGGTAACGACAAACAGAAACAGATCTTGATCAAGATCGGGGTCGTGTCCTCGATCCTCGTAGTGCTTGCTACCGACAACGAGCTAATCCAGAAATTCTCCATTGGATGTCTTGCTTCCTTGGCTGCCGGTAACATCTACCAGAAACAGACCTTGATCGACTCGTCCATTCTCATC
Source organism: Saccharomycopsis guyanensis (assembly GCA_030578595.1). Classification (NCBI taxonomy): domain Eukaryota; kingdom Fungi; phylum Ascomycota; class Saccharomycetes; order Ascoideales; family Saccharomycopsidaceae; genus Saccharomycopsis; species Saccharomycopsis guyanensis. The sequence continues at coordinate 797,833 of JAJMSQ010000003.1, forward strand.
AGCGTTGCCTCGTTCATCCAACCGTCCAACGACGACGCACTAATCAGCGAGGCTCTCAAATTCCTCGTCAACATCGCCAAAGGCACCACCGAACAAAAACAGCATATCATCGACAACACCTACCTCAAGCAAATCGTGCCACTCTTCGAGTCGTCCAACGAGGTCATTCTCAGAAGAACCATCCAGTTAATCCAGCACTTGGCTTCCGGAAGCAACTCCCAGAAACAGGTGTTGCTTGACAACGACGTCGTGCCTCATATCTTGACGTTCATCACCTACAACAACGACATAATAAGATTGTACGCCTTGGAGTGTGTCTCCAACTTGTCCAAAGGTAAAAACTCCCAGAAGAAAACTCTTGCCGACAACTTGATACTACCAGTGATCAACACCGTGATCCCCTCCGAAAACAAGATCTTCCAGAAACAGTCGTTGCAGATTGTCCAGAACTTCTCGGAGGGCAGCGACTCGTTGAAACAGATGATCATCAACTCGGGCATCCTCAAGACCCTTATTCCTTTGATCAACTCCGACAGCAGCAGCGTGAAAAAGAGAGTCATCAAGATCTTTGAGAACGTGTCCAAGGGAGGGCCTCGCCAGATCCAGTACTTGGCAGATATCGGACTCATATCCAACATCCCAAAGATTATGAAGTATTCTGGAAGCTCGGTCAAGAAACACTGCTTGTACATTCTTGGGAACATTGCAAGAAAGGACAATTTCGGCAAACAGATCGTGATAGAGTGCGGGATCTTGAGCTACTTGAAAAAGTACTTGGTGTCTTCCACAGAGTACTACAAGCCTGAGGTCATCAATGCTACTTTCCAGATCATTATTGGTATTAGTAAAGGAGACAACGACCAGAAACAGTCGATTGTCGACTTGGGATTCATCAACGTGTTCCTTCCGCTCTTGAACAACGTCAACGAGACAATCACTACCATGTCTTTGAACGTGATTCGCAACGTCGCTAACGGTACAGATGCTCACCGTCAACATATCATTGACACCGGCATTTTGACGTCTTTGCCGCCGCTTCTTTTCTCGTTGAACGAAGTCATCAAGAACTTGACGGTGGAAATTATGGCTTCCATTGCTCTGGGTGACGAATTCAACAAGCAGGCGATCTTGGATATCGGTGCTATTGAGTTGATCAAACCATTGTTGGTTAAACATAACGAAACGCCAGCAATCACCCATTCAATCTTGGAGTTGATTTACGGACTCACCCAAGGGTCTGATCATCAAATCAAAACCTTGGTCTACTCGGGGATCTTCAAGTTGCTTTATCCTTTGGTCAAGAAGAAAGAGAAGGAGGTGGTCAAGATCTTGGTGTGTTGCATTGAGAACGTGATCTTCCAGTTCTGTTACGTCAAGAACTTTGTGAGGATCTCGTTGCCTATTATATTCAATGGGTTCCAATTGCTTGACGATGATATCACTGTTCATTGCTTGGCAGCTATTTCCAACATGACGTTCAGTGTCGAAGGACAGAACGAGATTATTCAATATGGGTTACTCCAGATTGTGAAGTCTCTCATGTCGACTAAAGACCCAAGAATAAAAGAAGAGGTGGTCAAAGTGTTCATCAATATCAGTGCCGGAGACCAAAGCAAGAAACAAGCCTTGATCAATTTGGACTTGTACTCGACTTTCCAGCCTCTCTTGATGTCTGATGATGACAACACTATTGCTGATGCTATCTGGGCAATCAAGAACTTGAGTGAGGGCCACGAGAAACAGAAACACACTATTGTCGAGTCTGGAATCTTGGACCTCTTGTTGCCTCATGTGTCTTCTGAGAACTACACTCTCAAAACCAGAAGCTTGTCGGCTATTGCCAATCTCTCGGAAGGCAATTCCTTCTTGAAACAGAAAATCATTGACTACAACATCGTCACCATTGTCAAACCGTTGGTGCTCATGTTCAGTGACAACTACATCAAAAAAGAAATCATGCGGATCATAGCCAACATCTCTCAGGGGAATGACACCCAGAAAGATTATCTCATCAAGTCCGGCTACATCGACATTCTTGTGCCATTGCTTATCTTTGGCGACGATGAAATCAAACAGTACGCCGCCATGACTTTGAGTAACTTGTCGCCAAAGCTTGACGAGTTACAGAAACAGTACTTAATCGATTCCGGAGTCCACGACTTGCTTGTCCCTTTGGTCAATGAGTCCAAGAATCTTAAAACAAGAAGATTCTCACATGATGCCATGTCGACCTTGTTCCAAAACGGCCAAGAAGCAGTGATTATTGTATGAGTCGACTACCCCCTCCATTTGAGCATCTCTACAAGAATCAACTACACCAAGTCCATCCTCCTCTCCAACCTCCCAGAGACGCTCCAACGTTTTTATCAACCTTTTTAATGTTTGCAAGCACAAGGCTTGTATGGTGAAGAAAATATAGACGGAAATATTAGGGTTAGTTAACTGAGAAGAACGAGAACCTACATAACCATACTCACTCTTCCAGGTTAACTCCACTGGTCAATTTTGTGAAGGCGCAAGTATTTTTTTATCGTTATTTTTTGATTTTTGTTGACTGCGCATTTTATTTACTATTATTTTTGTCACAACCCGTTTTATTGTTACTACTCTGCAACTTTTTTTAAGATTACCTTCGTGGTGGTTTATGGACCTGCTGCTAGATCCAGTTTTTGAGACTTTCATGGTTGAAATTGGTTTTTTGACATGTGAACTTACTGTTTGATTTGTGATTTATTGCTCGTTAGCCCCCTTTATTCACCACTTTGTATAACTAGATGAAAATATTAATCTCATGAGATGTGTAATCTGGAGGTTCTCACTTGGTACATAGTGTAGAGAATTATTAGTATGCACTACTTCTTACCCCGGGTAACTCCGCTGGCCCAGCCAATCGATCGTCTTCAAAAAATCATTACAATACTAACTAGCACAATATACAACAACATGTATCGTCCATTAATCAGAACGAGCAGACAATTGCCAGTTTTGGCTAGAAGTCAGGTTCGTTTTTACACCATTAAAGATGACCAGATTCTTGAATTGGACCAACAGCAAGCTGAGTTGCCAAAAGAAATCATCAGTGGTGCTCCAGCTGAGCTCTCTACTCAAAGAGAAGTGAGAATTTATAAAGAAGCCAAGACTGCTATGCAGTCAGCATACCACAACTCGAAGTTCTGGAAGATAGATTGGGATATCTTGGGCAAAGGCAACAGATGGGAGAACGATTTGATGGGATACCAAGGAACCAGTGATGTGATGCAGTGTACTGCTTTGAAGTTTGACACCAAAGAAGCAGCCATCAGATTTGCTACTGGACAAGGCTGGGCATACTATATTCAAGAGCCAAAGGTCAGAAGATTCAGAATGAAGGAGTATTCTTCTAACTTCTACTGGTCCGATGGTCCATTGAAACACATTAGAACGAAATAAGCATAATGGATGAATATTGTTGAATTATGTAGTGGGGTGGGAGGAGGATTGTGAGAGAAGTGTCAAGAAATGGCAATATGAGAAGTAGGAAAGTGAAGATATGGGGTGGTTTCTGGTTAGAACAGTAGCTGTCAGTCGGTGCTCTTCTTAAAACTGAAGACCTCACTATGGATTCCAGGACTCATTGAACAGTAATAAACTAACAGCCATTAACACTAACATTAACATCCATTGAACCGAGAAAACTAAACAAAAAAGAAATGGTTCACTCCCCCGTCGCTTTTAATCCTCTGCAATCTTCTCTAAAATCGTATCGACGGCCCATTGTAATATAGTAGAAATCGTCACTGCAGCATGTTTCACAGGATACATCTGGATGCCTAGGTCTTTACTTGATTGTGTCTGGTCTCCATACTTGACGTTATCGTCCACAAACAAATGTTGATGATTTTTCTCGTAGTTTGGATAAACCATATCATCGAAATATCCTGGAGGATCCACCCAGAAGTCGTCTTTTGTCTGGTACCCAGTGCGGAGTTCCCGACGTGCTTTGATGATGTCGTAAGACACATTGAAAAAAATCTTGCAATCAAGTATATCTAAGATCGGAGAGTGTTCATGATACATCAAGAACCCATCAATAAAAACTAGTTTGATACTTTTACCACCAATCACTTTTTCGATTTTATCACTGAGTGTCTGTTCCAATTCAGCAGGGATTTGTGTCTTGTAGTCTGTCTGCAACGAATGATTCGTGATATCCGAAGTGCCGTGGCTCTTCAAGATCTCTAACTGCTGCTTAAAACTATTGAAATCTATTGACTCTGGACAGTCCCAGTTCTGTTCGCCAGTAGGCTCGTCTATAGGTATATCTTTATTATCTTTATAGTAATCATCCTCATGGATCAATATTGAACCTTTGAACAACCGTTTCAAAAGCTGTGATACAGTCTGAGTGTTAGTCAACTACGCTAAACTGTCGCCCTCAAACTAGGGTCCTGGATACCGAATTTCATAGACCAGATTCTCAGTAACGAACAAAAAAAACCAGACCAACTTACTGTTTTCCCAGAACTTGACGCTCCGCTGATTCCAACAAGCACGATCTTGTCTTCGGAAATCGCAGTCATCGGTACAATTCTTGAGAAAGTGTCTGCAAAATTCCGATTACTGATAACCTCGATCCCGACCACGTGAATACGACACTCATTACACTCACTACACTCAGAAACAAAGCTAGTAATAATAATGATATAAAACCAGAAGTAGCTTGGAACAAGCCAAAAAATAACTCTTGGATATATAACAGTCGCCCAGTAGATACTATCTTAGAAAGGAATCCAACCGTTTACTCCTTTTCTGAATGGTTACTGCTCTGAGATATCCTGAAGCTTTGGTCATAATCAATCCAGTCTCTTGAATTGATGGCCTCTGCTCTTTCTTGTTCACTAATTTCTTCCATCTGTGAATTTTTATTCAATAGGTAATCATTGAACGTTTTTTCGGGGTCCTCATTTTTGACTCTTGGGAAGTAAGTTAGTGGCTCCTCACTGTACTCTTTGCTCTGCTTTTGTGGTTTATCTTTCGTTCCCTCAATCAGCCTTGACACTTTCATTGGATCAAGATCAGCATATCCATGTCTTAACATCCCATCAAGATGAGCGGACGGTAAATCGTTATTGTTTTCCTTGTCTTCGTTTGGAAACAACGACAACATCACAGGAGAATTGTCTGGTCTGCCGTATCGATTCGAGTCAAACAGGTTCATTGAAAACAAATCTCGCTGACTCACAGTTTTTGCAGGCATATGATTCAGACTGATTGGATGTGGTCGAAACGCGTCCAACCCCATGATCCCTTCTGGAGGTTCATGATTTAAATGATGTAAAGGACCGATCTCCATGGGATGTTTGCTGGGAACAAACAGTTCTTCTCTGTATTGCTGCCTGTAGTAATTTTCTTGCTCATCAATCGAGTAAGGATAATGGTTGTAGTTATGTGAAAGACTTTCCTGAGGTTTTAAGTAATTGTAAGGGTAATGGCCCTGTTGTCTGGCCATATACTCTTCCTTCTCGAGTCTTTTGACAGGCTTGACTCCATGATAATTCGAAGGGGATCGCCCTCGAATGTTCAAGGGAGGAGTTTCACATGTTGCCACCAGAAATTCTCTGCCGTTGATAGTAGTTGCAATCAGCTCCACAATTAGTTTGAAATGCCGATTGGTGATCACTGGCTTGCGATGATTGATAGACGAAGCAAACTGCATACGCTCGTATCTTGCAACTTTGGAAATTTGATCCACCGGATACCCATCCAACGCCGCATATCCTTGCAATTCACCTGCTTGAGTCTTGCGGTTGAAGTAGAATATTTTGTTGAGCTTGGCGATTTTATCGTAGTTTCTTACGTTGGCAGCTTCCTTCACTATCTCATGATTTGGAAGTGTTCCTGGAATAGCCGGATACATCGGTGGTGTGAACTGAGGTCCTCTGTCTCGTTTAGCTGTATGCTGCACAAGATTGATTACAGAGCCATCTTCAATACATTCCGATGTGAGTCTCAGGGCAAAGAACTTGATAGGAATCTCATATTGGTTGTCGTCTACCAAAGTGAAAGATTCACCAAGAAACCCATCGAGACTCATCTGCTTAAACGAGAAAGCTGCCACGAGAGTGAAGTAGTTTCGTTTGTATCCAATCCATTCATCTTCAATCAACTCAAAACCACGGTCGATTCTGGCTTCCAAAATTGGACTCAACACCATTTTGTCCGAAGACAATACTGTGCTGACAGCAATAGTATTGCTGAACCCAGGACCTATTTTGAACTGTAGACTTGATCGAGGAGCCAGTTTCCCAGTCTGAGCTGCTGGATTGTTGGAATAATCAGGAGGTACTTCTCTTGAATACTGATGCTGAACTGTATCTTGAACAGCACGGTTACAAAATGCTTCTTTCATACCATAGTGCTGCATTTTGGTTGTGTCTATCTCAATCAAGAACCCAGTTAAACTCAGTTGACTACTTGCCTTTTAGCACCAGATTTTTAAAGGTTGTTGTCTTTCCAATAAACTGTACTGATTCCAAAACAAGAACAGCTTAAATAAAAGATGTGGAGTAAAATAAGATAAACTACAAGTATTTGTTGTCGCCGGACACAAACACATGTTGAGGAACTGGAGAAATCACGCAGTGAGGCGCGTCAACGTGCATACTCACCAGCGATGAGATGGGGGTCACCCGGCCACATATGTACCAAAATTTTTTTTCAGGCCTTAGAGTAGAGACCAGTACAATAAGCAGAACTGGAAAATGTCCAAGAAAGCCATTGATTTTAGAGTTCCTACTATTATCCGGAATGGTGTCCAGGAGAAACAAAGAAGCTTGTTTGTGATTGTTGGTGACAAGGCTCGGAACCAGCTTCCAAACTTGCATTATTTGATGATGTCTGCCGATCTCAAGATGAATAAGTCTATTCTCTGGGCCTATAAAGACAAATTGTTGGGATTCACGTCTCATAGAATGAAGAGAGAAAAGAAAATCAAGCTGGAGGTCAAGCGTGGGATCAGAGAAGCCAACGACAAAGATCCTTTTGAAGCATTTGTCACTAACCAGAATATCAGATACGTGAAATATAAAGAGACTGAAAAGATCTTGGGTAACACTTATGGAATGTGTATCTTACAAGATTTTGAAGGATTGACTCCTAACTTGTTGGCAAGAACTGTTGAGACTGTTGAGGGAGGAGGAATCATTGTTATTCTTTTGAAATCGATGAATTCTTTGAAACAGCTCTATACCATGAACATGGATATCCATGCCAGATACAGAACAGAAGCACACAGTGACGTGGTGGCTCGGTTCAACGAAAGGTTCTTGTTGTTGTTGAAATCATGTGCCAACTGTCTTGTTGTGGACGACGTCTTGAACGTTTTACCTGTTTCTGGAGGGAAGAACGTCAAGGCTTTACCTCCAAAAGACGACGACGACGAGCTTACAAAAGAACAACAAGATTTGGTGGATATCAAGAAAGAACTTGAGGATGTGCAGCCGGCAGGGTCGTTGGTTGCTCTTTCAAAAACTTTCAACCAGGCACAAGCAATTGTCAAGTTCATAGATGCGATTGCTGAGAAGTCTCTTAGAAGTACAGTGACGTTGACTGCTGGAAGAGGTAGAGGTAAGTCTGCAGCCTTAGGTATTGCTATTGCTGCTGCCATCTCTCATGGATACTCGAATATCTTTGTGACGTCTCCAAGTCCAGAGAATTTGAAAACCTTGTTTGAGTTTGTGTTCAAAGGGTTTGATGCTTTGAACTACACCGAGCATCTTGACTACGACATCATTCAGTCTACAAACCCAGCTTTCAACAAAGCTATTGTCAGAGTCGACGTGAAAAGAAAGCACAGACAAACCATTCAGTATATCTTGCCTACCGACTCGCAGGTCTTGGGTCAAGCTGAGTTGCTTATTATTGATGAAGCTGCAGCCATTCCATTGCCATTTGTCAAGAAATTGCTTGGTCCATACCTTATCTTCATGGCTTCTACCATCAATGGTTACGAAGGTACTGGTCGTTCTTTGTCGTTGAAACTTATCCAGCAGCTCAGAGAACAGTCGTACTCTGCAAAAGCAAACGGCGACGACACTGCACTTGTCTCTAGAGACAACAAGACAGTGAACCATGGAGAACTCCAGGGAAGAACCTTGAAAGAGATTGTGTTATCTGAACCAATCAGATACGCTCCTGGTGATAAAGTCGAGGCTTGGTTGAACAAGCTTTTGTGTCTTGATGTCAGTGTTTCTAAGAATGCTTCATTTGCTGTCAACGGATACCCACATCCATCCGAGTGCCAGTTGTTCTATGTTAACAGAGACACCTTGTTCTCGTGCCATCCTGTTGCAGAGACGTTCTTGCAGAAAATGATGGGGCTTTATGTTGCCAGTCACTACAAGAACTCTCCAAACGATTTGCAGCTTATGAGTGACGCACCAGCACATCAGCTTTTTGTTCTTTTGGCCCCAGCAAACAGCAAGAGCAACAAAGTGCCAGACCCATTGTGTGTTATTCAGCTTGCTTTGGAAGGTGAGATTTCCAAAGACAGTGTGAGACGAAGTTTGGGACGTGGACAAAGAGCTAGTGGTGATTTGATCCCTTGGATTGTGTCGCAGCAGTTCCAAGACGAAGAGTTTGCCGGTCTCTCTGGAGGAAGAGTGGTGAGAATCGCTACTAATCCAGAATATGCTGGAAAAGGGTACGGGTCTAGAGCTCTTGAGTTGTTGAAAGATTACTACGAAGGTAAGTTCACCAGTTTGTCAGAAGACGCTGAACCTAAAGATTATTCTATCCACAGAGTCAATGACAAGGAACTCCAGAAAATCAATTTGAGAACCGAGGAAATCAAACTCAGAGACGATAAAACCTTGCCTCCCTTGCTTCTCAGATTGCATCAACAACCACCATACTACTTGCATTACTTGGGAGTGTCTTTTGGGTTGACCTCACAACTCCAGAAGTTCTGGACAAGATCAGGGTACACTCCAGTGTACTTGCGTCAAACTGCCAATGATTTGACTGGGGAGCACACTTGTGTGATGATCAATGTGTTGAATGAACGTAACGACAAATGGCTCAAAGAGTTTGCCAATGATTTCCAGCAACGGTTCTGTTCGTTGTTGGGTTACAGTTTCCAAAAATTTGATGCTCTCTTTGCGTTGACGGTCATTGAAAGTGCCAAGAAAATCGTTGACGATTTTGGATCACAGAATTTGACAAAACAGCAGCTTGATTTGTTCTTCACGCCGTTTGATCTCAAACGTTTGGATTCGTACGCCAACAACCAGTTGGACTACCATGCAATTCTTGACTTGCTTCCAAAGATCTCAATGTTGCATTTCCGTGGTCAGTTGGAGAACCTCAACTTGTCGGATCTCCACAGTGCTATCTTGTTGGCAATTGGGTTGCAGTACAAAGATGTCGAGGTTATTGCCAAAGAATTGAAATGGCCAGTGAGCCAGGCTATTGCTATCTTTGCCAAGATTGTTCGTAAAGTGTCGAAGAATCTCAGAGAGTTGGTCAGCAAGTCTATTGAAGAGACTATGCCAGATCTTGAAGACGATAGAGTTAATGAGATGAATGGGTTGGAAGAGAGCGACGACGACTTTGAGGGCAAGCTTGACCAGGAGTTGGAAGAGGAAGGTAGAAAGGTTTTGGATACCATGAACGAAAAGCAGAAGGATTTGATTAAGTCTCTTGATTTGTCGCAGTATGAAATAGCTGACAACGTCGAGTGGGACGAGAAGTCTGCTAAGAAAGCAGTGAAATCGAACTCAAGTGGAGTTGTGAGCTTGAAAAGTAAAAACTCGAAGCGGAAGTCAGAGAGTGCAAAAGATATCTATGAAGAAGAGATGAAGTCTTCGAAGAAAAGCAAAAAGAAGAAGCATTGAACAGCATAGGAGAGTTTGGGAGTTGAGCTAATAAACGGTGGCACATTATTGTTTGTATATGGCAGTTTAGTAGAAGAATTTTGGTCATCGGAAGCAGAATTCTACTAGAGTAAACAAAGCCCTACTAATTATCATTATCGCTACTTCGTGAATAAGATACCTTTACGGATCCATAAACATCCTACAACATAAACACGTAATGTCTCGTTTATTGACTAAGCAGTTATCCACTGCAATTCCATGACCCCTTCCAACTCTAATCAAAGTTCACAATATCCTTGATATACTCTCTCATGCTATGGATCAGACTCACCAACCCAGCATCTGCATTGCGTAACTGAGCTGCAAAAGCTTGCTTGTTCTCTTCAATGGCTATTAACAATTTGATGTGGTTTTCTGCCACCTGTGGCAATTTTTCTTTTTCGTTCTCCCAGATCCACTGACGGGTGTTGTCAAATGATTTAGGCATGCAGTAACCGTACAACCCAGTGCCTGTTATCACTGGAGTGATGAATCTAATAGGTAAAGAACGGCGTGACACAACCACAGAAGAAGCCAAAGCACCAGTCAAAATGTAAATCAAACTAGGCAACACTGGCTCCACCACTATAGAATTGTACTTGTTGCTCACTATATCTAACTCGTTATTGACAGAAGACTTTGCAGTCTGGTACTCATAAAAGAAGGTGTCCAAATGATGGATAGACCACTGTCTCAACGCATTGAGCTGTTTTTCCAAAGTCTGAGAAGTTCTGATGGTCATGCCGTCCACAAACCCAAGCTCGGTGTGCTCAGTTGGTTGTGGTGATTCTTCTTTAAGTAATTTTTCTGAGATCTTGGTGTTGGTTCCAGGCACTGTCAATTCCAGTTCCAAATCCAGATAAAACAGTCTTCTCCCTTCAGCCTTTACAGTGGCAACGGTAGATACCGCAGCCACCATACCAGAAGAAACTCCAAACAAAGCGTAACGAAGATTGCCTGCTAACATTTACGCTTCACAATACTCAGTGAACAAATCTGATTCAATTGGTTGAGATTTTCATGGGACCCGGGATCACGTGCCACAGCAAAGGAGGATTTGCAGTGCAAAGGGGAAGGTTCTATTTGACTAGTTTAACATTAGAGGTTTAGGGTTTTGTGCTTCTCGAGGGTTTGATTGTCTGTAGAGTTGTTTGTCTCATTTTCTTTTTGGGTTGTGCTATTGTTTGTGCTTGATTGTTTATGGTTATGTAGTTGCAGTTTCTTTTTTCTGAGTCTGTGACCATGTCAGTGCCACACAAGCAACAGCAGAAGTTGTGAGTTTTTCTTTTGGGTGGAGTCAAGCAAGGCGAAGCAAGATCGTGGTGTTACGTAGATTAGGATGGTGGCTGACTAATTTCATGAGTAAACTTTGGTGAGTTAAAGATTTTGTTGGAGAACTGGAAAACTGGAGAACTAGAAACAATGAGAGTTATGACTTGACTGAGAATTAAAATCTGGATTAACAACCACTGAACTCGTAGCTCAGAAAGAGGACTAGAAATTTCAACATCTAAACCGGCAAGCTCAAGCCGATGGTAAAGTCACTGATAAACCAAAGTCAAAAGTATAAACCTCCATCGAAGCATGCAAGAGCCGATAAGAGAGAACGGTAGTATTGAACAGCTTATAAGATGGTAAAACAAACTACAGCATTGAAATGAAAAGCAATACGTAAGGATACTGCAACACTCCACCTCTCCATTACTCAAAACCGCAGAAACCAGTATGCTAATCCAATAGGACCCTTCTTCCCTGTGACCATGCAGCATGGTATCGCTCATTCCAAGCCTACAATCAAACATCATTCGCCAAGACAACGTCAGTACAATCAATCTGGGCAAAAGCAATCCAAACAATAATTCAAAAAAGTAACCCAACCTATTATCACCGTGCAATTAATTAGTAATTAAATCATGTCCACACCCATACCTATGCCCCATACCAACATCCTCACATACAAACACCCGTACACACATTCATCCGTACATCTGTACCTACGCCCGTACACCCACACAACCTTACCTCCAGTCAGCCAACAGCCCATGGAGTACCCGCCCAGGGTCTTTGTAAAAGCCCGCGCCATGTGAAAAGTTCCCGTCCATGTTGCATGGGCCCCCACCAGGTTATGCATGTTGGGTAAAATGATATATACGACGATGAGATTGACGAACGGTCTGATCACTCCGTAGCACCATATCTGAGATCAAGCCATTGTCTTCTGTTATTTTGAGACAACCAGATCTCCAGGGACTCGGAGAAATCCAAAATTCCGAGTCTCGGTTGCACCAGTGGTGGCTGCGAGGCACTCCGCTCGAATGCCTGCGGCTCCTTACTCATAACCACAGTGGTCGGGGGTTTTTCCAGCCATGGAAAACCCAGTTGGGATTGTTCGATTTCATCTGCCATTACTCATCAGAGGCCTGAGTTATCCAGTAGTTGCACACCGGTGTGCCTGAGTTGCTGACGACCGCCAAGCCCAGCCCCCCGTCGCGCCCGGGCTCTGTTTTCGTTTAATTTCTTTTGTGGGCCCACCGCACCAGTTCCATCAATCTCATCGTGCACCCCAGTCCTCTAGCCATGTCTCAACCTTTGGGTCCCGAGGCTCTTCTCACCCAGGACGACGACCGGGTCCAGCCCTACGAGCCCTGCAACATCTACGTGTCCCAGGATGCCATCCGCGAGGGCCAGGTCATTTACAAGACCGCCACAAACACCACCATGAAGCAGGAAGGCTTTGTGCCGACGCCGGACAAAAACATCCTTCTCCCACGGTTTCCGGACAAGCCGGTGATCGAAACCAACTCGTTCAGGGCCTATCTTATCTTGGTGGAGGAGAATATCTTTCTCCAGAACGACGTGGTCAACGGCAGAGCGTACCGGAGATCGCGGGCTCAAAGACGTAACCTCTTGACAAATTCCACTGGGCTCCAGGACGAGATCAACCACCTTGCTGACGAAACGAACCCACGCCGTTCAACCATGGAGGCAAACTTGGATAACGAGACTACTGACTCCAACGACGACAGCCAGGAACTGAAAAACGATACCAGCGAGTCGACTCTGGCCATTGTCAGAGGTATCCTCTTGATCCGGGTGTTGAAACATAATACCAAGATCAAGAACATCAAGCTTAACTTCAAAGGCGATTCTCGTACTAACTGGCCTGAAGGTATTCCTCCTAAGAAAGTGGAGTTCTTGGAACTTGAAAACATCATGGATTACGATTGGCCATTGTTTGATGTCTCCAACCACGAGGGAAGCCATTACACCAAAGGTGGAGCTAACCATGTCAACACTTTACCAGACCATGCTTTTGGTCCAGACTACGATACTCTTGATTCTGACCACTTGGAGCTTGACAAATCAGGTAACATCTTCTCATCTCTCAGTGCAGTTCCTCTGAACGGGTCACAGAAAGCAAACAAGAAAACCAAATTCTTCGGGCTCTCAAAACCAAAGAACTTGTTTGGTCGAGAGTCTGACTCCAAGTCTCCTCTGCGTGATTCTTGGGCCCCAAGAATGGCTAAAAGTATGGATCTCAACAGAACCCGCAGAAATTCTTTGGACGTTGAGGACACCAAGAAGGATTACCTTGACTCCCAGGGCAATTACATTTTCCAGCCAGGTGATTACATCTACAACTTTGAAAAAACCATTCCTCAAACGTCACCGGAGTCGCTTTCTTTGACGTTTGGGTTTGTGAACTACTGGTTGAACTTGGAGATCGCCAGAGCAGGTAAATTCAAATCGACCTTGAGAGCTAAAAAGAAGGTCAACCTTATCAGAACAAACTCGTCTCAGTCCATAGAAGAGAACCTTGATCCTATCATGATAAACAAGTCGTGGGAAGACAGACTCCATTATCTGATTTTGATTGCCTCCAACTCGGTGATCCTCAACAGTTTCATTCCTGTCAATATCCGGTTCGTTCCCACCGACAAGAACGTCAAGCTCTACAAGATCAAAATCTACTTGGTTGAAATTCTTGAGTACTGGTGCAAGGACCGTAAAGTCCATCGGTTAGAACCCCAGAGGAAATTCTTGTTGCTTGAGCACAAACCTAAGGTAGGCACCAATTTGCTTAGAGATTTCGAAGATATCAATTTCAACAATAGTGTGATCACCGATAAAAATGTCAGATCAGAACAGCAACGGTCTTCGGTTAATGTCGAGGACAGTTCTCCTGTGTTCTCCAATGAAAGATTGGGCAACTTGATCGCAGGGAGAACAGATGATGTAGCAAGACAGGACCGGAAGAAGAAAAACAAGAAGGCTAAGAAACCCCCTGCAGCTGAGGACGACGAAACAGAGTATATCAGTTCCAAAGATTTCAACTACCAATTGTACATTCCTGAGATGTTCTCTAAGTTCAGCTCCAAATTACATCCAGATGCAAAACACAAAAATATCCAGTGTCATCACTGGATCAAAATCTCGTTGCGGTTGTCGAAGAAGGTTGATGATTTTGAAATCACCAAGGATAATTTGCCAGAAACAACTGCCACCAATGACCTTGCAAGAATCATTGATCCTGATGGTAACAGTGATGCTTCTGATAGTGGAATCGCAGGTAACACTGCGCCTAGCACTCGTCGGTCTAGTATTAGTCATCCTAGAATTGGTAAGAACCACGTTGGTGGTAAGCCTAAGAAAGATGAGCCTAAGAGAAGACATTATGAGATTTCTATTGATTCTCCTATTACTGTTTTGCATTCTCTCTGTACCCAGGCCAACACTTTGTTGCCTGCGTATGATGGTGAAGCAGTGTATAATCCATATACTTCTGCTAGACGGAGATCCACTGGAGAAATTGAAATCATGACCAACAACAATCCGATCTTTCCGCCGGAGATTCTTAGTAATAACCCTAACGAGGGTGAGTTCAAGTTTCCTGGTGATCTGGGTACTCCTAATGATGAGATCAAGCTTATCAATCCGATGGACGCTTACAAAATTGCACTCAGACCTGCAAAAGAGACACATTCTCAACCAGAACCAGATACTACTACTCCAGACCCAGTGGATTATGCTGCTTTGGATGAAGATTTCTCCAACGATGTGACTCCTCAGATGACCTCTTCCAACTTGTATGCTCCACATACAATTGATTTGGATCTTGCTTCCGAACAAGCCATGCCTTTGAATCCTAACAATTTTGCAGGGCTTCTGCCTGTGACTTCCACCAACGGGCAAATTGATAACCTTCTTAGTCCTAACCCTACTACCAGCAACGACACTGCTCCAGCAATCTCGCTTTCGCCAAACTTCAGAGCACTTTCTCCTACTTTGAAGGCGACTTTAAGTGGCAGACTGAGTCCTCGTCTTAAACCTGAACTCACCCCTCCAAAATTGGTGGCTCACAATCTGGCCACCAATATCTTTTCTGGGTTGAATTTGAACCATTATGCTGGCAGTATTCACAGTGGCAGAGAGCAAGAAGGCACAATGCATTTGCTTCAAAATCCACCAATCAAACCTCCAAATTACAACATGTCCATGCACCTGGAGCCTGCTGTTACTAACAAACTCTTGAACACCGTGCTTGTTCAGAACGGTGAAGAGTTGGTGTACATTCCTCCACCTCCAACGTACGTGGATGTTGTAAATGAGAAAGCTCGGCTTAAAGATCTCAAGAAGTACAAGGACAGTGCTATTGATGATAATTATGCTAAAGCCAATCTTGACCCTGAAATCGATACCGACGGGGACGATATGGCTGAGGAGTTCCAGTTCAGTGGTGAGAACCCAGACGTTCCAAACTTGTTGCTCAGCAGAGTATCACATAAAGTACCAGGAGCGTTCAATGGGTTCAAGCAAGATCTGGCAGGAGGAAGTGGTGCCAGTGGAGTTAGTGGAGCTAGTGGTAACGGCTCAGGCTCACAAAACTTGGGCAATGAGTTGAGCTTGACAGGAATGTCATTGAACGATTCCAGTAGTTCACTTGCTTTGACCAATCATACTTTAAGCGAGTCTTTCGTTTCCAAAATCGATAAAAAACCATTGCTTACTCAAGAGTCCAACACTTCAAGCACTCTGCTTTTAGAAAAGTTCCCTTCACGATTCTCAAAACGACTTCCAAGCCTTGCAAGTCTTTGGACTCCCATGAAAAATTTTGATACTGTCGCAACAAAAAACGACTCCCACAATTTGGTTATGCATGATGATGGATCTAAGAATGATCTAGGGTTACGCTAATCTATTCTTTCACATAGCACTATCCATTGGATCACATCTCTTAGATTGTATCCATTGGCCAACATTCATTTTCAACGTTTTTGTTCCTTCCAGTCATTTATCAGTCGTTCTTCTTCTACTTCATTCATTTCACGTTCGTGATTTAGTTCGTTCATAGAATCCTTCCATGGTGGAATTGTTGATTCTTTCACAGATTTTGCTGTTTAGGATTATTGATTCTTACTAGGATTGTGTATTAATATTTGAAAGAAATTATGCATTGACCGACACATGATTGTAGTGACATCGTTTTTGCTCTGACTGTTTGTTTTGTGTGCAATTACGAGTACTAATGGAAATATGTGAACCACAAACACTACTCTTTGTTGATTGTAGTTCTTGATTGTGACTTTACACTGCTTGAAAATATATTTAAACTTCAGTAGTGATACTACTTACTTATCAAGTTCACTCTTATAGTTCTCAAAGATCCTCTCATAAAACACCCCCATTTATGCCATAACCTACTCAAAGATTACCCGGAAAGACTTACCTCAGGCTATTCTCCCCCGGCGCATTTCCACCTACCTTATATTTTTAATACCATAATTCGATTTATAATACATTTCTATTATCGAATATCAAATTTGAGCTCTTTTGAACCAGTAGCCATTGAGATAATTGTACGTTGAAAACTGCAACGACCCACTGCTTTGGTACATGCAACCATTACACCCCCATTTACACTCCATACAGTAAGCCCACAATTATTGGTTATTATATTCAACTATAGTAACTTCTTTACAAATAGAGTCTTCGCTCCAAAGCAGCAGATCCCTCCAATCAAGTACCACCTATTACTCGATATCATCCAAGTTCTCATCAGAGTCATCAATGAAATCCTCCGACTTGTACTTCTTGACCAACTTCTTCTTTTTCTTCGACAGTCCTTCTTCATCTTCTGGCTTGTCCTTCTTCTTACGCTCAGTCTTTCTCTTCCGTTTACCTTTCTTTTCTTGTGGCTCATCCTTCTCCTCTCCACTCTGTTCATCGGAATCTTCATCTTGCATGATAAATCCATCTTCGTCAGTTTTAGACTTTCTTCCTTCTTTCTTGGCTTTCTCTTGAGCTTCAGCGATTCGGTTTCTTTCCGCCAACTCCTCAGCCCATTCAAGAGCCTTGACTTGCAACTCAGCACGTTCTTTCTTCAACTTAGCTTCAATCTCGTCTTCTCTTTCCTTACGCTTAGTCTCTTCTTCCAAGATCTTCTGTCTCTCTTGCTCTCTGATCTTCTGTCCCTCAACAATCTTGTCAGAGTATTCCTGCTCATAAGCCTTCTGAGTCTCCAACTCCTTCAACAACGAGGTCTTGATAGTGTTGGATCCCATCACCGCTCTCTGTTTCAAGTCAGAGGCAGGGTACGGCGAGTTCTCCAATTCAGACAAGTCTTCTAACGTCTTGATAGCAAAGTCCAACCCGGCAATAACTTGAGAGATCTCGTCGTACGACCGTTTGTTCTTAGGAAGTTTTCTGACAAACTCAGCAATCTGGAAATAGATGAACGCAATGTTGAATTTCAACGAAGGAAGTAACCCGACATTGGAACTCTCGTTGTTGAGATGCTGCACAAACGCAATCTTGAAAGCTTTCTTAGAATACTGCAACGCTTTGTGCAACGAGTCGAGCGATTTCTCACCCACTCCACGACAGTACCAAGCACGTCCCAACAACGTGAAATATCTGCTGTCAGACGTGAGAATCTCGGCATTGTCTTTGTACTTAGCAACAGAATCCTCTTCGAAAATATTGAACTCATCTTGCAGCTCATCGTTAGCCAACAACGACGACTCACCAGATCCTCCAAACCGACTGATAGCGATCTCGTAACACTCGATGGCTTTACTGTACTCCTTGACATCAATCAACACGTGTCCAAGGTTCAAGAAAATCGACACATCGTTAAGTGAGTCTCTGATCTTACGGAAGATCTCCAACGAAGCTTCAGGCTGTTTCATCTCTGAGAGAATGATCGCAACACCTTGAGCAGCAAACAAGTTGTTGCTGTCAGCAGTCAACACTTTCAGATACAACTGAGCAGCTCTGACATAGTAGTTATTCTGTTTGGTGACGTCTGCAGCAGTGAGCTTGCTGCCCTTTAACTTGGCGTTGTTCTTGAACTCTCTGGCCAACAACAAGTAGATGTTTCCAAGAGAAATAAGCGAGTAGCTGTCGTACGAGTCATACGATGTGAGGGTTTCTTTGTAGAGTTTAGCCTCAGGGTTCTCGGTCTTCATGGTTTCCTTGTACGAGTCCAAACGTCTGTTGAACTTTCTCATGAACCAACCATAGAAAGCCCTGATATCCAAGTTGTCCTGATGCTTGTCCAACAAAGCCGCAATGTCTTTATCAAGCTGGTTCAACAGCTCGTCAGTAGAAGTGAAATACGGGTCCAACGAAAGCATATGGAACACCCGTAACTTGGCGTACAAATGGTCTGGCAACTGGCTCAACACCTCGTCGTACAGTTCCTGGATCTTCTTCGTGGAAGCACTGACCTCTGTTTCTTCTGGAGTCAAAGGCACACTGCTGTCGGCATTCTCAGCTTTCAAAGCAAACCCTTGTCTCAAATAATCCTGCTCGCCAATTCGTGCAAGATTGTATTTGATAGTGGCTTCTCTGGTAGCCGAAAGACCATCGTCCTGACCCAGATGAGCATTCTGAGCAAGCTGGAAGAATGTTTTCGATGCAGTGTAGTTGTTCTTCAAGAACTGGAACACACCGATATTGTTCAAGATCTCGCTTGGGATCTTCTTGTCGGAACTCTCAACAAGATTCCCGTCCTCGTCCAAGATCCCAGAATGCAACTTGTACAACTCGGAGGCCTTCTCCAAGTTCTGCAACACCTTGTCGATTTGGTTCAAGTACTCGTAGTTCTTGGCCAATGTCAAGTACGCATTGATGGTCACAGACTCTTTCTGTTGAAGACACAACTTCAAGTAGTTGGTGAGATGTAGCACCGACTTGTTGATGTTTTCACGGTTTTCTCTGGTCATCAAAGACTTGGATTTCAACACTCCATTGGATTTTGCACTGGCAGCTTGAGCCACTGCATTGCTTTTACGGATCTCTTCATCTTCAGAGAACACTTTCTCGTTATAAAGCAATCCCAACACATAATTGGCTTCTATCACTTTATCCTTGTTATCAAGCTTGTTTCCATTGACACCTTCTGCTTCAAAAGCCTTAATCAAATTCTCAAAGATCAAGATCGACTCGTTGACGTTCTTACGGTAGTACTGGATCTGTCCCGACAAGAATTTCGCATAGAGGTTGTTTTTGTCGTATCTTAAAGATTTTGTGATTGATTGCTGGGCTCTGTTGATCAAACTCTCCTTAGAAACATCCTGCAAACTTGCAGGCACTTCTACATTGTCGTTGCTAGTTGCAATGACAAAGTAACATCTTGCAGACCAGAAGTTCAAATCCGACACTGCGTTTTTTGGAAATGAATCAATCAAGTCGTTCTTGTTCAAGAAATCGTCCAAAATACTCAAGATCTGGCCGTATTCTTGTTTAGAAAAGAGATACGAGCAAATCACACTTAAGATGAACGGGTTCCGTTTGTTGACATTGAACTCCTCGTCTGCACGGTTGTAGTACTTGGCAATCAACCCCATTGGTTCTCCATAATTTTCGATGAACTCGACGTCTGTAAGAGACTCGTTGAACGCTCTGTTGAGTTTCACAATGGAAAGCAACAACGCGGTGGTGATACTGTCAGGGAACAATTCAGCACTGCGTTCCCATGCACTGACTGCCGATTTCAAGTCGTTCAAGTACCAGAAACAAAGCCCAATACCGATCCGGGTGTCTGGTTTGAGAAGCGGATTCAAAATCAAAATCTGCTGGAAGATATTGAGAGCCAAGTTGTAGTTTCTCTTCTTGAACAACACCTTGGCCTTACCGAACAAAGCATAAGTATTATTGGAATCCTCTTTCAAGATCTTATCATACATCTCAAGAATCTCGTCCAAACGACTAGGATTCTGTTGGGCATACAATAGTACCCGTGCCAAGAGTGCTTCGTTCGACACTGGGTTGATCGACAATGCTATCTCGACCTCTTCGCTAGCATATCCCAAACAAGCGTCTCTTTCAGCCTTGGAACGAGCTATGCGAGCCTTACGTAACTGCAACCATGCAAGAAATATATGGAACGGGAACTTCTGGAAGTTGCCTGTCTGGCTCAACTGCTGAGACTGGAACGCAGACTTCACGGTCTCTTCAGCCTGGCTGAACTTGTTCTGAAGAGCATACGACACCGCCACCGACAACCACGCCTCCTTCTTGACCCGCATCGAGTTCTCAAGCAACGTACAGAGCTCGGTCGGGTCGTCACGCAAATCCTTGGGGATTTCCACCGACACAATTTCGTCGTCGATGTTCTCGCCATTCTGCTGTCCGTCCTCGTCGTAATCAGCTAACGGCACCTCCACCGACTTGATGTGCTGGTACCGTTTAACACTGCTTTCATCCGGCAAGTAGAACCGGATGTTGGCTTCTGCGGTCGACATTATCAATTGACTGATGCTACTGGAGGACTCGAATTAATTGTGTTGTTATTGAAAAATTGAACCCGGTTTCGAGCCACGGGCAAAATGATATATGCGTTTATATGCGTGACCGTGCAGGGCAACGGTTGACCATCGTGCATCTAAGATGCTTTCACTGGAATGTCTATACCTGTGAATATCTCCCCGATCTTGTTCACACTGTCGATTCTCACGGTTCCTGATTTCGATTTTGACGTCAGATTCAACAAATCTTTTGTTTGGAGAATGAAATGGTTGAAATAGGATGCTCCGATGAACTCATCGTTGCAATAGACGTTCCAGTAGAGTGCCTTGGTGAGATTGTTGGAGAAATCACTCCATCGTATATATACTTGTTCCTTGTTCAAATGCTTCACCTCTTCTAATGCCTTAATTTTGTTTTGTTCAGAAAGGAGTGACGTGGCGTCCTCGTCAAATATCGATGTCACCGACAAGTCTCCAATGAAAAGCTCGGTGAAATTGATAGGCTCCGAGTTGTCTGGTAACACTATCCATTCTTCATCGTCTGCTGACAAGTCGGAAGTAGTTGAAGACTCGATTCCGAATCTTTCATTGGTTATAGACGAATCAACACTGTTGGCAACCTTGTAAACGTGCGAGAATATCTTGTTTTCTTCTGCAGACATGAACTTGTTGTTGCCGACCCAACTGATTCCTACAGACTCCAACACGCAGAACTCCCATTTCACACCTTTAGGAGCAGGGAAAGTCATCTCGACCGTTCTCCAATCTGTTTCAATATGCGAAGGTTTGGTGTTGTCGTTCACTTTCGTTACATCTAACGGCACAACAAGCACCCCGTCACTGACTTTGTGGGTGCTTCTGTACCGTTTCTCGATCCTGTACTTGATCTCCACTTGGAAGTACCCGTCTATAGTATCCCAAATACTGGTCTTGGAGTCAGTGAAATACCCACTGGTGGTAGAATCTTTTCCGTAACCCTCAAAATTGAAATCCTTGTTAACAATATTGTACTTGTAGTTCAACTTCACTCTAATGTTCTCGCTCCTGATATCGTTGCCAAACTCAAACAACACTCTACCACGAAGCTGTTTCTGAAGATCATTCACTGACTCGCCGTCGTTAATTATCACCTGGCTGTTGTTCTTAACAATCTTCAAACACGATCCTCCGTTGTATGCCTCCTCGTTGTCAACAGCAAAGTTCAAGAGATGGTACTTGTCGTCATAATCAGAGAACACAAGATCAGGGATTTCAAACTGGAAATTCTGGTTCACCCAGAAATTGTTGAATACACTTTTCCCGTTCTGGCAGTACAACTTGCCTTGGCCATTGGAGAAGTTGGTGTAGAACACAAACGAGTGCCGTTTCGAATGATTACTGGCAAAAGGATAGAAACAACTAGCGTAATAATGAGGAACGTGACTGCTCACGGTCTCCAACTCGCCGTTGTTTCTCCAGAGTTTCTTATCGTTCTCTAAGAAACTGTCAGGATCAAGGTACTCATAAGTCCAAGCAGGAGCAAACAACCCGATATTGGAATCGTAAGCCCTACAAAAGTTCATGGCAATAGGAGCATCATAACCTCCGTTGCCTATTTTCGAGCCTCTGCCCCACATATCAATCCCCACATACAACGAAGAATTGACCCCGTGCAACCCAGCAATGGCTACGTTCTTCTTCAACGTCTCTTCATCCCACCAATAATTGGTGAAGAAATGATCAGAAGATTTGAATAGTTGGTAGTTTAAAGGCGACACCCCGTTCTCATACTTGATTTTATTGAGCGATGGCACAAACGCATCGTACCATACAAGTTTAGCAGTAGGGGAAGCCACATGCAACGACACTTTAAGCTGGTCAATGAAATTGACAATCTCATAAGCGTCAGAATGGTTCAAGAACTTTGTCTCAATGTTGATCAAGTACCCATCGAATTTATAATGCTGTACTAATTTCACAAGCATCTTGACATAGATGAACTCATTGTGTTGGTCCTTAGCACAAAGCTGTGAGAGTTCCTTGAACTTTTCTACGGTGTTGCCTTCAACTATAACGGTTCCAAGACACGGGATATTGAACTTGTGACAATTGTTGATCCACGATACCGTTGGCACACTCACCAAGTTGTGTGAGAAGTAGATGAACTCACTAACTAAAGAGGGGAACTGAAGGAAGTAATGCGCACCACTAGGATGTGGATAATAACCTTGAGGATCCAAATCCTCGTTCTTCAAATAATTACCTTTGAAATCGTGGCACACCGATAAATTGATTTTGGGTTGCCCACTGGTATGAGGTCTGCTTCGTTTGTACAACCCCAAGTCTTCTCGAGGCACTCTAAACTGATCGTAGTAGTTACCAGCAATATCGTTGTAATCAAAATACCATAGCTCCAACTCTTCAAGGGACTTGAAATAGATCCCGTCGGCAGAAGTCTTGAAACTCTCGGTTGTTGCTTTAGGAGTAGCAGTGCCCAGAACTGATTCTGTCTGGTTCTCTACTATAGTGTCTCCCACAGAGATGGCCTGTGAATACAACGAGGGGGAACCTTGGGTTGTAGATTTTTTGAGATCAGGGATCCCTGAGCCGCTGGTTCCGGAGCCTGATCGTTTTGAAAGTCTTCGACTAACTCTGGCGTGAGAAAACATCGGCGTCGATTGATGGGTAAACAGTACTTAGGAGGCGATGAGATGCGATGGCCCAACAGACTGCGGCCGGGTAACTGCAATATTCCAGTTGTGGAGCCGCGGTTTTTGTTATATGTCCAAGGATAAGATCAGGCAATGAGTGGGCTAATATTTATTGTTGTTGGAATTGTGTTGGTGGTGTTTGTTGTGTTGTTACCGTCTGTTTCTGGGGTAGGTGATTTTTCAATTGACAAAGAAAAGTTGAAGAAGAAAGCAGACAGTGACGAGGATGAACCGATCGTAGAGACTCAATCTGGTGGGTATGTTCCACCAGACGAGTATGATGATGCTACTTTAAAAGAAGAAAAAAGTAGAGGACAGAAACTTAGAGAGAAAGTGGAAAATATCAGTATACCTGTGTCGTTTAAAGCAAGAGGGTTGGAGGAAGAAGGAAGAGAGTTGCGGAAGAGAAATGCAAAGAAGTATAATGCCAAAGCCTCTAATGATCCAAATGAGTTTGACTATGATATTGATGATTTGATTAAGGAAGATAAAGAGAAGGAGCAGGAGGAGTATCGGAATCAAGTTAGTAAGTTTGCTCAAACAGCCAGTCCGTTTGGTGGGAGGTAGGAACCAAGTGACTAAGCAGGTGTTGAGTGTGCAGTGAGAATTGAGTGTGCAGTGAAAATGAGTGGAGTAGAGGTAGAGGTAGGGAGTGTCGTAATGATCTGGTGTTGTGGTTAATTTGAGATTTGACTGGGTTACTGTTAATTAATCATGATTGGAAGGATTTATTATATAATGACGGTTCGAAGTATTGATTGATGTTAATTGTGGGTTGACAATTGGTGTGGTCATAGTGGAGATACTTACTGAGAGAGCAGGTGCTGAGTGGAATGCTAGATGCTGAGTGGAGATGTGAATGCTGAGTGGAGATGTGGATGCTGAGTGGAGATGTGGATGCTGAATGGACAAGCAAAAAAAGGATGTAACTCAACCGATTCAGCTTGCGAGTTCCATTAGTGAAAGAGAGCTTTGTAGATAGTATTAAAGAAAATACATGAGTGGCATAGTGCATAGCAGAAAGTCTGTACAATTTTGTTAACTGTTGTAGGTAAGGTGCGGGTGAAGAAAAATTGGTGACTACAGAAAAGAGTCCGTCTGACTATCCGTCTCAGTTGACATGCGAAGTAAAACCACGCCCCATTATAACAAGCCGGAAAAAAGTTACTGAATCAAGGCAAAGCATAAAGTGAGACCTCGACCTGTAGACTCGTCTGATAACCATGTGAGATCGAGGACGCCAGTGGAATTGGTGATTGCGGCTACTGCGTGACAACTAAGTTTAAATGTGAAAATTGACTGAGGAATGGCAGGAGGCATGATGCCTAAGATGAGACCTACACAACGGTTTCCAAGATTTTTCAAGATGCGACGATCTGAGACCATCGGCGACGGTTGGGATAAGAAGGATAAATTGGGAATCAATCCACGGAGTTAGGAAGGTCAAGGGTTCAGGATCCTGTAGAGACTGACAATATGACGAGGGTTGCAAGAAAAAAATGATAATGCAGGTTGTCAATCTTTAACCTTAACAGGATTGGTTTTTGCAAGGATGATGTGAGAAACTAGGACGAAACGGTGAGCGAACGTCGGTGGATCAATGCTGGTGCGATGATTATCTCTGTAGTTATTGAGCTATTGTTGGAGGTTCGGGCCACTGCTACTCTTTAGAGTTTGAGTAGACAGCATCGAGTATGTGAGTAAATGAGAAGATGGCTGGCAAGGGGTAGAGTTTTCAAATACGATGAGTTTAGGTGTTTGTCAATGGAAGAATAAGTAGGCCGAGGTCATTAGAACATCAAAAGGGAAGTCGACAGCAAGGGGTCTTTACTGGACTAAGCAAGGAACGGGCAGAAGATGAGCGAAAACTAAGTAAGGGTACATGAGGCTGAGAATGGTGAAGGAGTAAAGCTAAAGGAACGGTGTGAAAAACTGTGAAGGGACGGCCGGTTAGAAAACTGTGAAAGTATAAGCCTGGGGAAGGGATCTAAGTACAAGATCTAGGCTTGTACCATCGAGTATTGTTGTGAGTGTATTGTAGAGTGCATCGAATGTAATAAGTGAGTGTGCAAAGTGCATAGGAGAGTGCATTGTCAAAGCACACGGTAATATTGAGGCTGTAATCGAATGATGGAAATTAAGCAATCAAGCATAAACTTAGAAGATTAGCTTACAAAGATTGGCAATGATTAGTACAGAGAAACCTGAACAAGTACAGACTTGAACGATTTTCATTTGGATAAGTGTTGGATAAGTGTACGCATTGAGTGACATAGTCAAGGGACTGTTACACATCAGCACTAACGTACGCCCAAACATTCTAAAGCACAAGAACAATAGCCCCTTCGAAATTAAGGGCCACAAGACGCCATTTGCAGTTTTTATTTTTATTTTTCCCTGGCTCTGCCAGGATATTTCTTATAGCAAAAAATCTGGGCGTGGGAGCTCAACTCTTCTGTGCAGGTGCAGACATGATCTCGCAGAAGTCTGGGATACACTATTGTGTTAATACAAGATATAAGATCAAATATACTGGCTGGCAGCCCAGCAACAGAGCTGTTTATTTGTGTTGCAAGATTCTCTGAAAGCGGAGACACAGAGGGTTGTGGAGAGCGCTTGGCAGTGTTGTGTAGACAGGTTGTGCGTTTGTTTTTTACACGGACCAGTGAAAAGAAAACGGGGAATTTCATTGAAATAAACTTTGCCAGGATCTGTCCGAGTCGAACTTGGAGGAAGCCATAAAAATATCAGATACCCTGGAGTTGGCGCCAGTGTCCACCGCAGCAGAGTTCCTCCTGGAGAGTGAGTAATTGTCGGGGGTGATATATTGCGCAATGTATATGGATTGCTTTGACAACCCGATCAACCAGGAGATAGTTCCCCAGCCGGTGATTACAAAGCTCCACGAGATCTTCACCGACGAGTCGAACTCGCTCGAGATATGCTACTTGACCTGCTCGGTTGAGTCGCTCAAGAAGCTATTTGATGCGTTTGTCACCGACACAGACATAGCTCTTTGCTTTATTGACAAGGTCGAGTCCCGTTACGACTACAACATATACCTAGTGGAGATCGAGGAGTTGGAAAACAACCTGGCGACCACCGTGATAGACCGGATCAAGCTCCACGCCACCAACCTTGTAGATCTCACATACATCACCGAGAACGAGAACCCGGTGATTCTCATCGAGAGCGAGGACTGTTATGTTGAGAACACCGGCAGCAACCCTGATTCTGACAGGATCGTGGAAATCTGTTCGCAAATCAACTACTTGGACCGAGAATTGTTCCAGATCATGGAGATGGCCAGTATCAAAGGCAAATCCAGCAACGAAGGGTCGCCGGAACCACAGCAGGTCCTTGTTCCTGAACTGTTACCGATACAACCGTTACCAGAGAACCCTGGTACTAAAGAGCCTCAGACCGTGTCGAAGGTTCAAGAAGACGTGGCTAGCCGACCGGAACAGCAGTACCGTGAAGATATTTATGCTTTGCTTGAGCTGGACAATGAGACGTCAAGAACCCCAGACCCTGAAGATGACGGCTACGAAACTGCGTCTGAGTACAACGGAGAGGTGCCAGTGGTAGAGCCAGAAGCAGAGCCCGAATGGAACGAGTCGGTGCAAGTACAGCCCGAGTGCAAAGAGACAGAAGTCGATCCACAAACACAATTCTCCGCACCAACGCCGCCGTTCGCCGAATCAAAGTCCAAGATAAAGGAACCTCGCAGCAGCCAGGAAGTGCTCAACAACTCCGAAGACTCGTTTCCCGACACGGCCAATCTCAACTTGAGCCACGAAAGCCTAACCCCGCCACACAGTGGTAATCCCGATGAGGAGCTTAATTATGGTCCGTTCCTCGACCAGCACGAGCTTGCGTTGGTGGTGCCGGTGCCACGTCCGTACTTTCCTAATTCGCGCATCGATAACTTTAAAGTCCGCAACCCGATTATCAAGCAGGCGTTCCTTGAGGTGCTTACGAGATACGACGACTCGGTGATTGGACTCTTCTACATCAAGGACTCGGTGTTCAAGCCGCAGAACTTGATCAGAAGCAGCTCCGACATCCACCATGTGGGGGTGTCTGCAAAGGTGCTTGACTTCCGGGTCAAGAAAAAAGACAATGCCGAGGTGCTATTGTTGGATCTCGAGATCATTCACCGGGTGAGGATCAAGACCCTCTACTTGCCAGAGTACTTCCAGCAGGGCCGGCTGCCGTTGCGTGAGGACTTCCAAAGTTACGAGGGAGTCAACCTTAATGAATTGCTTACCTTTGCAGAAATCTCGGTGGTCGAAGATACTTTGAAACCTAGCGAGGTGAAACATATCCGGAAATATGCCACCAACGCTTTGATCTTGTTGCGCAAGCTTCTCAACATCTTCAAGGAGACGACGGAGCCGCACCTTGTGAAGTTCCGCACCAGCTTTGAGAACGCGTTTGAGGCGATCTTCAGCGACTACGAGCCGTTCCGCACCCAGTACAACCCCAACAACATCTTGAAGTTCTTCAACTGCTACCAGGACGAGCTCGAGCTCATCACGTTGAAGAGCGAGTTTCTTTGCCAGGTGCTGCGGGCGTACTTCGACTTGAAGTACGAGAACTACTACCGGTACTCACAGTCGAGCACCCAATGGGAAGACAGCCTCTACCATGCGTTGTACAACAATAGCAAGCGAGACTTCTTCATGTACTATAATCTGAAGTTCCAGGAGATCTTATCGGTGGACGTGTTCTTTCGTCGCTTGCGGCTTATCTTCAAGATATTCAGCGACGAGGTGTCGATATTGCAGTTTGAGATCGATCAGGCTAATGGCCCCAGGGCCACACTAGCCCAGGGGTCTGAGACCTACTCGCAAAGCCCACTGTTATCGCCCTCGTCCGAGTTTGCCCCAAAGAGCTACTTCAATCTCAACGACTTCATGAACACCAGCAAAAGCGACCACGCTTACAATAATTCTTACAACAGCTACTACTACTGACGGTGGGGAACAGCCGGAAAAAACTGCGGTTGCAACAATGCACATTTACGGTTCCCCAACCTACTTGAGGGCAATAGAGAGGGCCGTGCGTCGAACCGTATGGATCCAGGCATGATCCTGCGTTAGCCCGGCGATCTTGACAGATATTCCGATAGAGTTGATGCCCAGCCTTGGTTCTTGGTACGGAGGTGGCAGCAACTACAACTTGCCATTGGCTGTGATTGTTTAATATATTTGTTGTGTTATATTGTTATATTGTCATATTGTAGATATACCTTGCTGCTGACCCGCTGCTGCTGCTAATTCGCTTACAATTAATTGCCACAGTCGCAACTCTTACGTAGGTTGACGTCTGTGGTTCGGTGCATGGGAAAAGGAGCAAGCGGTGCCGTGCCGACTATGCTTGCATTGTCTCTGGCTATCGTTGATTGCAATTTAGACTTTAGTGGATTCTATGAACAGGCAAAAAAATTTTAGCCCTATGGCAGTGTGTACCTTGCGATTACTAATTTCAACCACCGGCTTATCGGCTGCCCCTATCACTGGTGCAGCACTGGAGCTGACGCAACCAGGGCCTTGAGCCATGGCATTGTCATCCACTAGGCTCCCCCGACTCCTTGGTGAATATTATTGCCTAGCGATTGCTTTGGGCCAGGCGTACTCCTATTCTTGGTGTTTATATTGAGCAGGGTCCTGCTACTTTGTCGTGTGCTGTGTGTTATCTCTACGTCTAAGTATTGTGTGTTACGGATATCGTCCAGGGTGTCACGGATATTGTCCAGTGTTTCTTTTGATTCTTGATAGCAAATTTGCAAGGTTAACTTTAATCACATACTTCCAACTGCATCGTCTCAAGATCACAATCGGTCCCTCAATTATAAATACCAGGGGTTTCCTCCAGCAGTTTTCACAATCAATAACTCCAAATGGCAGAATTAGACACCTCATCTAAAAGCAGTAAGATTGCTAAAGAGTCCGACGTGGTTGATGTCCTCGAAGTGTCCAGCTCCAACGAAAAGAAGCAGGCCACTCCTTATGGACACAGCAAGTACGTCGACGAATGGAACCCGAACGGGCTCCTTCCTCCTACCGATGAAGAATTGGCCACGCTCCGTAAAGTGCCGGGCCGTGCTCCATACCACACCTACTTGATTTGTTTGGTGGAGTTTGCTGAGCGTGGTTCTTACTACGGAGTGTCTGGTATCCTTGCCAATTTCATCCAAAGAAAGTTGCCTACCGGTAAGTGTTTTTCCTCGTGCAGATACGCCGCTGCAGGTTTGCTGATATTGCTATGCAGCACGACGTACACCTTCTAGTTTCCTTATACTAACTCTTCTAGGCAGTAAAACCGGAGCTCCTTTGGACTCGTCGTCCAACGAAAACCCTGGGGCCTTGGGCTTGGGGTTGCAGGTCGCCTCGGCCATGACCTTGTTGTTGACCTTCTTGGCGTACGTGTCGCCGTTGTTGGGAGGTTACATGTCCGATACCAAGTGGGGTCGTCTCCGGACGATCTGGTACGGAGTGATCTTGGGAGCAGTTGCCCATGTTATCTTGATCATTGCTGCTATTCCTTCCGTTATTGCTGGTGGCCACGCCATTGTGCCTACTGTGATCAGTATTATTGTTTTGGCTCTTGGAACTGGTTTCATCAAACCAAACTTGTTGCCATTGTTGATGGACCAATACCCTGAGGAGACTGACGTTGTCAAGGTCTTGCCTACTGGTGAGAGAGTGGTTGTTGACAGAAGACAAACTCTTGAGAGAATGTCGCTCAACTTCTACTGGGCCATCAACATTGGTGCGTTCCTTCAATTGGCCACCTCGTACTGTGAGAGATTAGTTGGGTTCTGGCTTGCCTACTTGGTGCCAGGAATCTTGTACATGCTCATGCCTTTCGTGTTGATGTACTTGCAACACAAGATGGTGGTCCACCCACCTGAAGGGTCCATTCTCGACAACGTCTGGAAAGTCTGTAACGTCACCTACAAGAGTGGCTGGATCTCCAGACTGAAAGCTGGTGAACTTTGGGAGTATGCTAAGCCTTCTAACATGATCTCCAGAGGTCAAGAATACTACAAGAAGAAGAAGCCAATCACCTGGGACGACGACTTTGTCAACGATGTCAGACAAACCTTCAACGCCTGTGGTATCTTCACCTACTATATTCTTTATAACCTTAACGACACTGGTATCGGATCCATCGAGACTTCTCAGGCCGGTTCCATGTCTACTCACGGAGTGCCAAACGATTTGTTCAACAACTTCAACCCATTGACCATCATCATCTTGATTCCAATCCTCGACAACGTGCTCTACCCATTCCTCAGAAAGAAGAACATTGTGTTCAAGCCAGTGTACAAGATCTCGCTTGGTTTCTTCTTGGCTGGTTTGTCTCAGATCTCCGGTGCCATCATCCAATGGAAAATCTACGAGACCAGTCCATGTGGCTACTATGCCACCGACTGTGACAACCCATCACCTATCACTGCTTGGGTCGAGGTTGTTGTCTACATCTTGTCTGCTGCTTCCGAGTGTTTTGCTATGACCACTGCTTACGAGGTTGCTTACACCCGTTCTCCAGACAGCATGAAGGGTTTGGTCATGGCCATCTTCTTGTTCACCAACGCTCTCTCTGCTGCTTTGGGTGAGGCCTTGACCTCTGTCTTGGTCGACCCACACTTGATCTACCCATTTGCAGTTCCAGGTGCCGCCGGTATCCTCTCTGCTGCTGTGTTTGCTTTCCACTACAGAAACTTGGACCAGGTTATGCAGAAAGAAATCTTGGAGAAAGAATTCAGACAGCAGGCCCTCAGAGAGAAGTCGGACCAAGAGAAAGAGGCCCACGCTTAGGCTTCTCATTACCGTTTCTACCGTTTATTAGACTGATTTGATTTAGTATCCGTTTGTTTCTTCTTCACCGCTGCTTGTTTTGTTACTGGGTGACTTTCTTAGTAGTATTATTAATTCATTACGTTTTCAAATAACCAAAAACTGTAGCAATAACTAAACAATCTAAAAACCTAACAAAAATCTATAGTCTATGCCAAAAGCTTGTTGTACCACTTACGGGCCGAGAAGATCAGCTGCTTGCTGTCGTTAGCAAGCTGAGCAAGCTCTTTGCTGATAAACTCTTCCTCTGTGGCATCAACCCGGTCCTTGTAGAAATACAAGTCGGCGCTCGAAGGCTTGATAAAACTGGTCTTGTAGTAAAACTTGAACGAGAGGTACATGGCCACAAAGATCGGCACGCACAAGTATCCAGTGCAGAGCCGTTTGTAGTCCATGTGTTTAATGTCAAGGAACACTTGGAACTCTCGGAATATAATCAACATAGCACATAAAAAGAGGGCGGCAGCAGAGGTGTAGATCCCGCCCTTTGCCTTGTAACTCAGCGACTGTTCTGCGTTCTGTACCTTCATCGCTCTAATGTAGCAGATATGAGTTATCAAGATACTTGCCCAAAGAATCAAACTGAACCCACAGGCAGAGTTACTGAAGAGCTCAAACAACTGTTTGGACGATTCCTGCACTCCCAAGTATGCAAGGAAATTGAACATCACCACAAGCGAGATTGCATAGATTGGGATCCCTTTGCCTTTGGTCTTGCTGAAGATCTTAGGAGCCAATCCGCATGCAGAAAGTCCATAAAGGATTCTTGTACTGATATAGTAACTGCTGTTTGCAGAAGACAACACAAACACAAAGATCGTACCGTTCAAGATCCCAGGAAGCACTTTCATGCCTGCGTTTTTGACGGCAATGATCATGGCAGAGGACTGCACTGAGTACTTCTCGACATTCTTGATAACTCCTGGAAATTGCGAGTCGTTGAAAGCCACGGACATCCCCAAGAATAACACAATTGGCAAGTAGACTGCAAAAAGACATGAGTACACGATATTCTTTGCTTTTGGGATTGTTCGTCGTGGGTTCTTGGCTTCTCCCACAGTGACGCAGAAACTCTCGACTCCTACAAATGGGAACACGCTTGAGGTGATGGCAGATATAAAAGCAAGGAACCCTGAACTACCACCTTGTTTCTCAAAAGTGGCCAAGTTGACAGCACCTGGAGATTTCCAGTGTTTGAACCCAGTTGCCAGGTGATCTTTGTTAGCTCCACATATTATCACAAGAAGCAATACTATGACGAAGAAGTAGAGTATGAGTTTGGCAAGCACAAATATATCTGCTGCCAAAGCAATCTTGCCAACGTCGATATAGTTCAAGAGAGTGAGCACCACAATGAAAACGGTTATCCATACTGCAGGGCTGATAGTTTTACCTGAGACCCAGTATTGAATAGTCATAGACCCAGCAAAGATCTGGCTGGGACCAATGATCAAGTACTGGAACAAGTACAAGTACCCTAATGTGTAACCCAAGGCAGGGTCGACAAATCGTTCTGTGTAACCTGAGTAGGCATTAGGAAGTGGGATGTATGAACACATCTCACATAATGCACAGACCACTTGTAAAGAGAGAAGGCCCATGATAACGAACCCAAAAAGTAACGGCAAAGGTCCGCATTCGTTGAGTGTCTCTGCCGTGCCAATGAGGAGTCCGGTACCAAACACCGAGCAGAGTGTGATTGAAGCTACCTGGTGGGATTTAAGGACTTGGAAGAGTTTTGTAGGCGAGAGTTCCAGGATCTTCTGGTCGATTGGCAGAGGAGTCTCGTACTCGTCTTGGCCCAAGACATACACCTGGGCCCTTGCGTTGGGGCTTGGAAACATTGGCATGCTGATCAAACCTGGGGTCACCATGGGAGTGTCGTAAGGATTAGGTCCGTCAAAGCCATAACGTCCGGATCGTGTGGCTGGGCTGGTCAATGTCTGCAACGTTTCTATATCATACTCGACAAAAGAGCCCTGGGTCGAGAGCGAGTTGACCTGACGCTCGTGGTACACATAGCCGTTGGCTTTCTTGGAGCCGTCGCTGCTGCCACTGGAGACACTGTTGTTTCGAAGGTCGTTACCCATTTACCAGCATGTAACAAGGCGGTGATACATGAAAGCAGTGGGAGTGCCCGATCCAAGCGGCTGTCAAAAATGTTATATACATCATGGGTCGAGGTTCTGTCATTGTGCTGGTTCCCTGAAATGTTACTGTCGGGGTTGAGGAATCAATTATGGGAGCTCCACAGACCTGGCGAGTGAAGTGCATGTACCTGCATGCGAAGCCGAGCCTGAGTTGTGGTTCGCAGGAACTACAGAGAACGACAAGGAAAAGGAGAGACAGGAAACGCAATGCGAAAGATAAGCAAAAGATAAGGGATTATAATGATAATAAGGGGTTGCTATGATGAAGATATGAGATTCTGGAATGTTGGTGTAAGGGTTTAGTTGAGAGTTGGTGGTTGGATGTCAGGGTGTGAGGATGTAATTAAGTGAGGTAAAGGTTTCTCGGTGCAGTGGTGGTGCAGTGAGAGTGCAGCAGTAATACATTGTGTATAGTACAGATAGTGCAACGGTGAATTGTGGGAGTAGAAATCTGAAGCGCGCTATTAATTAGTGTGAGAAAATAATGGTTCATACACAATGATTATAGACTGAAGGAATTTACTGGTATAGGTTTTGAGACTGGCTAGTGAGTTACCAATGGGATGTTGTTATGACAATTGATAACTGACTATATGTTGATACTTGGCTAGTCTTGGCTAGGGTTAGATCTGTGGTTGTTTAGTATAAGATAGGCAGTAGTGTCT
This sequence comes from Saccharomycopsis guyanensis, assembly GCA_030578595.1. Classification (NCBI taxonomy): domain Eukaryota; kingdom Fungi; phylum Ascomycota; class Saccharomycetes; order Ascoideales; family Saccharomycopsidaceae; genus Saccharomycopsis; species Saccharomycopsis guyanensis. The sequence goes on from JAJMSQ010000003.1 coordinate 831,850, forward strand.
GAGATATGGTGGGTAAATAATAAATGTAGGTATCGGGTTTCCAACGAGCGTTGGTAATAGCGAGCAGTGGTGGGAGGTACTAAATACGAGAGTCGTAATTGGCGATTGGGTGTCGCAGTAGTGACTGGTTTTTGTATGAGACATATTTGAAGGTTGGATAGTATTCACTAGAGAAGGTGGTTGATAACTGGAGGAGGTGCTTGACAAGTGGAGCCGGTACTAATTAGCAGTTATCAATAATTAGCAATTAGAAGCTATTGCCAATCGCCTACTTGAGTATAATCAACAGTGGTTATTAATTATGAAGCAGGTAATTAGACAGCCAGTAATTTGTAACTGAGTATGATCAATACTGGTTAATTAAACGGCCAATAATTTGCAACTGGAGTACAGTCCAAGACTAAAGTACAGGCAGTAATGAACATCTGATGGATAGATAGAAACTAGAGTTTAGTCAGTAAAGAACTTCTGGTGGATAGTCAGAGACTTGAGTACAATCAGTATTGAACATCTGGTGGATAGTCAGAAACTAGTCAGTACTGATTAACAGTTGTCTCACCAATATCTGGGAGCCCCATAATAAACTGAGACACTCACAAAAATCTGTAATGGTACAACCTCCCTCTGCTACAACCCTTTATTTTACCACTAATTTACCATTACCAATTATTAAAACTCCCAGTGTATTCTCGGGTAAATAATTGTTTGACACAATTGGAAAAGCCCTGTACCTACCAAAGATTGTATGTGACAGCAAACCCACTAGTGTGCACCAGTGTCAGAACTATGATCGACTAGTCCCCTAGAAACCCACGTTGATCCTACACTGATCCCACATTGATCCCACATTAGTCCAGAGTCACAGGCCGGTATTATTATTCACTCCAGACGTTGGGGCGCAGACGTCAATCGAGTCCTAATAAAGGGGTCTTCAAATACATGGAGCCTAATGTCGGACATAATAATTATAGTACCATGTAACACCTGCAGCGATGGTATTGCAGTCCCTTGCTAAGCCCTGCATGGGCGGCGGTCTTTCACTGATAATGACGATGATGATGATGATACTTACACAAATATACATTACCGAGTCTATTGCAAAGCATTGCATTCTAAATACTGTCAAATCAACTAGCAAACAAAAATCGTAACTCTAAGGTCTTACTCTAAGGGTCTAAGGTCTTGGTCGGAAATCTCCAAGTGCTTTTCTCAAGAGCCAACAGCACCCTGAAGCAATGATACTGATTCCACAGATCAACACAAGAATCATGTTACTGTAACGATACAACCGAGCTTTGTCTGCTGGCCATCCGGTGTACAAGGCATAAGTAGCCATGACAGTACCAAGATTCCCAAGTCCTGAGACAATAGCTGAGGCTGCAGCAGTACCAACGTCACCATGGCGTGGCTGAAAGATCTCAGCAGTCCAAGACATACAAATAGGAACTGTAGGACCCAAACCGTAACCGGCAATCAACAATCCTCCGTATTTACTCCAACTTCCATGAGCGTAAGTGGTGACACAGAGTCCACAGATGATAATAAGAGTAGCAAACGAGAAAATGAGTCCTCTTAAGTGCTTGTACTTGTCAGCAAACGGAGTGATGGTCAAGATACCTCCAAGATCAAACAACCAGATTGGGGCGTACAAAAGAGAAATTTGGATACCGGTAAGCGACGGGTTGTTGGTCTTGATGATGGTGGTACCAAACACTGCTAAACCGAATCCAGTTCCCACCACTCCAAAGTACATCATAACCAAAGGCCAGAGCCGTGGGTCTCTCATGACATTGAGCAAGTCTTTGCCGGTCCATTGCATTTTTCTGCGGGTGTGTGATTCCATGTCTTTCATGTGGATCAAGGCATCGGTCTCATTCAATGGGAATGGATTACGAGGCAAGAACAGAGCCACTTTCTGTTCGAACTTGTCAATGCCTCCTTCAAGACGTTCAGTGGACTTTGGTCTGTCAGGCAACCACCAAAGCAACGAAATTCCAACAGACACCGTGATGACTCCGTAAGTCAAGTATAACAACTGCCAACCGTAGTAACCAAGGTTACCGTCAATCTTCTGGAACCCAGCACTGACCAACCCAGCTACAGAAGCAGAGATCTGAGCAGCCGTGAAATAGTACCCGATTCTTCTGGTGGATCGTTCTGTAGGGTACCACAAAGAAATGTAGTATGCCATACCTGGCCATATACCTGCACCACACACTCCACTAATAAACCGACAAGCAATCAATGCTCCTCCGCTCTTCAAAGCAGTGTAACAACTGTACACCAACCCCACAGATATAAGCGTCCGGGCCAACCAGACCTGCGGTGGGAGTCTGGTCATCATCAAGTTCATGGGCAAATCAAAGATAATGTACCCCACATAGTAGAGAGCACTGGCTATCGATAACTGGTGCAGAGTGATCCCCAAACTAGCAGACAACGAGTGGCCTGCTTCGTAGTTCATGGTCAAAGTGTTACCGTAAGCAGAAGATCCAAACGACGAGAGGAAGTACATACACCACAATGCCGGGATAATTCGGGCATCAAGTTTCATGTACAACCGATCAAGACGTTGTTGCTCCTCTTCAGTCAACACTGGGTCGTGCTGTTCATGGTCCTCCAAAGTGTCGGAGTTGAACTTGCTTTCATTGGATACCAAGTCTGCCATTTTGTTAGTGGTTGCTATTGTTTACTGGCGACTGAAAATCGGCCGGGAGATCTCCAATTTATATTCTACAAGTTGCAAGCCCGAAATTTTTCAGCATTCGCCGGGGTTTATATCCAGCGATCTTGGCTGCTGCACTGTGAAAATTCGTCGATGGCTTGCATGAGTCAAAATTCCTTTTCCGGTATGGATTTGAGTCAGGCTGGAGTCATATCCACACATCAGAAACTATGGTTTGAGGGAGAAGTAAACCAACAGAAAGAATTTTGTTCAACATCTGATTCAGGTGCGTTGGAGTCGTTGGAGAGTCATTACTGAGTCGTCGCAGAGTCATCGAAATACGTTTATATTGGAGCTGCTACTCATCTGGGTGACTCAATATTTGAGATGTGTCCAATAGTATTGTTGCTAGTCTCCTTCCTTCCGTATGCAGGGCAGTGATTGAACTATACATCTCGACACCCACCCCAACAACTGAGCTTTGCATTTGAGGTGTGCTTAAGATCTTTGGCTTTAGTGTTGGTCGGTGACTCATATGGGGCACTGAGTTTTTATTTTACACTTGTGGTTTGATTCCACATGATCTCTCTCACCTCGTCACTCCACATTTCATGTCTACATTTCTCAAGCCGCACTCCTCCACATTTCACATTGCAGTGTACTTTACACTTTATTCGTTGGCACTGCTTTCACTAGTTGACAATTTTCACATTCATACTGGCTGCTATCTCATACAATGTTATGTTGACTGATATCTGATATCTTGCATTTACTGACTCATCTGTTCAACTGTGTTGCTCACTTACACTCTGTTTTCACTGCTCACCGCCCCACTGGATTTCCTCTCCACACGGCTGAAAATTTCAAGTCCACTCTAGAGCTTCAATTCTCCGAGCTCTCACCCAATTCACATTTCAAAGTCTCATTCACTGAACTCATCCCACAATGACACTCCCCTACTACATTACAAATCACACCCCAATATGAACTCCTTAGAAACCACCCCTCCAAGAAGCACCCTACAATGCTAAAACTTTTCGTTCATTCACTACTCAGAAACACCTAGGCAGACTCAACCTTCACCGAGTCTCCGCCCTTGGCAGAACTTTTAACCGCAGCATCGACAATAGCCAAGTGCTGGAACGCAACCTCCGGCTTGCCCAACAACAAGCTCTTGTCCTTCTTGATAGCTGCGTCGTAGAAATTCTTGAACTCAGACTGGATACCGAAACTGACATCTGGCTCGTCGATCTCCACGGTCTCGGTCTTAGCATTGTCTCCGCTCTCTCCATAAGAGAACTTCACAGTGTGCTTCTTAAGACCTGGCGAGAAATCAAAGAAAATCGAACCTGCAGTACCGTAGATCACAAACTGTCTGGTCTTGTCCACTGCTCCAAATGCAGACCCATACGAGAAAGTACCAATGGCACCGGACTTCATTTTCAAAGTCGAGAACCAGATATCGTCGTCCCCCGAGGCTTCTCTGACTTGAGCAGTGTGAGCAGAAATCGACTCTGCTTCTCCCAACAAGTCAACAACGTAAGCCAACTGGTGAACTCCTCCGTCAGACAAGTACCCACCAACATGGTTAGGCTTAGCTCTCCAGCCGGTAGCCAAGTACTTGTTGGTTGGATTGAACGGGCCAGTGGACTTGAAGTTGAACCCTACGATTTTACCGATCTCCTTCAACTTAGGCTTGATCACCTTCAATGAGTGATGGTAGAGCCAGTTCTCAAGAATAAGCACTGGCACGTCAGTGGACTTGGTCAACTCGACAATCTTTCTAGCATTCTCGATGTTGTTTGCAATTGGCTTCTCAATGGCAATTGGTTTACCAGCCTTCACTGCCTTCTCAATGATGGTGTAGTTGTTCTCCACTGGAAGCAAAGCGTCAATGACGTCAACGTTCTTGTCGTTGATCAAGTCGTCAATGGACTCAAACACCTGACTGGACTCAATTCCAGCCTTGGTAGCAAACCCTTCGGCTTTCGACTTTGTTCTGTTGGAACAAGCCACTACATTGAACTCAGAGCTAAGCTTTTGCAAGTTAGGCAAATGAGTGTCCAGAGCAAAGATCTTTTTGTTAGTGTGGCTCCAGTAATATCGTCTAACCCTTAATCCATTAGGTCTCCATCTCCCACCACAACATATCCTCCACCACAACACTCACCCCGGTACCAATGATTCCAACGTTCAATTTCTTTCCTGACATGTCTACTAAGAAAACGCTTGAGCAACTATAATTACTAATAGGACCTCACGGTTATTTATAGTGGGTTGACGCAGGAGGGGGTGCCACGGTTCCCGCACAAACAGGGGGTGCGGGGCCCTGGCTCACGGGAGCTATTGTGAATATTCTCGGAGTTAATCAGCAGCAAAGTTAATTGACAACACGCCGGTCCAAAACAATAACAACCCAATCAGTGGAATGACACTAAAACACTGCGCCTATCCTCGAAAGATCGTCCACAGATCAGTACCAGCAAGTTTCACCACTGACAGACCCTCGGTGTCACCAGGTGCCAGATATTGAAGACCGGGTAACTCGCGTCCCGACTGGTCTGGGGATGCAACACTTTCATGTATGGATAGTGATTGCCGATGCGCACTGGTTGCGGAGCCCTGGCCAAAGGCTGCATGGTGTCTGTGGGAATACCATACATTGTTAATAATGTTTCCAATCCCAAACACTGGAGGTATGGGAACTTCCCAGGGCTATAAAATGGTGGGGATCCATTTTATTCGGAAGATTTACCCATTCGCTAAACACCTGTTGTTGTAATTTCGCTTGCTGTCTATTTCCCATGAGACTCAGCAACTGGGCACTACTACTGGCACTAGCCTCTGGTGTCTATTCGTTTGGATACATCAAGCGTGACAACTTGAACACCGACTATGCTTTGGTCAGTCAGATAGGCGATGGCCAGATCCAAGCTCCTGTTGGGACGAGTACTGCGGATGCAGTAGCATCGACAGTTTCGAGTGCAGAAGTTACTCCAGTTACAATTCCGGCTACAGAGGCAGCTACCACTGATGATACCCCAGCTTCTACAGAGGCTGCATCTACTGATGATACTCCATCCAGTACAGAAGACGCAGTGGCTTCTACTGACGATACTCCAGCAACTACCGATGATGCTTCAGCAACTACTGATACTCCAGCTACTACTGACGATACTCCTTCCAGTACTTTGGATGCTGTTGCTTCTACTGACGTGCCAGCTACCACAGAGGACACTCCAGCTACTACTGAAGACACCCCATCTTCTACTGAAGTTGCAGTCGCTTCAACTGACGTTCCAGCTACCACTGCCACCACTCAAGCTAGTTCCACTCTTGATGCTACTGGCAGCACCGAACTTCCAACCCAAACTTACCAATTAGTGACTCAAATAGGTGACGGACAAATTCAAGCTCCGTACAACGTTGGAGATTTTACTTCGACCACCTCAGACGCTACTCCTACTACTGAGGCTGCAACTACTGAAGCTGCAACTACTGATGATGTTCCATCGACTACTGCAGCAGCAGTGGTTTCTACTTCAGAGTCTACCACTGAAGATACTCCAGCTACTACAGAGGCTGCTACAACTGACGATACTCCATCGACCACTGAAGCAGCTACTACTGAAGCAGCTACTACAGACACTCCTACTACTGAAGCTACTACTGAAGCATCTACTACTGAAGACACTCCTTCCACTACAGAAGACGCAGTGGCTTCTACTGACGATACTCCAGCTACTACTGATGCTTCAGCAACTACTGATACACCAGCAACTACTGAAGACACTCCAGCTACCACTGATACTCCAGCAACCACTGAAGTCACTCCTTCTAGTACTGAGGACGCAGTAGCTTCTACTGAGGCTGCTACTACTGATGACACTCCTGCTACTTCAGATGTGCAGGCCACAACTGAAGCCAGTTCCACTGTTGAGGCGTCGGGCAGTACCAGCACTCCGCTTCCTACTCAATCGTATAGTTTGGTTACTCAAATTGGTGATGGGCAAATCCAAGCACCAGCTAATAGTGAGGAACTTGCATCGTACTCTTCGGCAGCCGCAGTTGCAAGCACTTCAGCTGCCACTGAGGCGTCTACTACTGAGGCATCTACTACTGCAGATGTTGCTCCTACTAGTGCGGATGTTGCTGCTACCACTGCTGACGTTGCAGCTACTTCTGCAGACGTCGCTGCTACCACTGAAGCTGATGTCGCGGCTACTACTGCTGATGTCTCTCCTACTACTGCTGACGATGTCACTGGTACTACTGAGGCAGCAGTTGCTAGTACCGAGACACCTTCGAGTACTGATGACGTTGCTACTACTACTGCCGACGTAGCTTCAACTACTGCCGACGTCGCCTCGACTACTGAAGCTGCTGTGGCTTCCACCACTGAAGCTCCTTCAACTACTGCCGACGTTGCTTCTACTACTGAAGCTCCTTCCACCACTGAAGCTCCTCTGGCCTCAACTGATACACCCTCCAAACAAACCAACACCTACGACTTGGTGACCCAGATCGGCGACGGGCAGATTCAGGCCCCAGCGTCGACCCTGGCTTAATGCATGCAGTGGAGACTCACTTCCCCACTGCCCACACGGAATACCTGTTGACCAGCTCCGACCCTAGACCTATATTGACTAATTTTATAGATTTTTCTGTTCTCCAATCGATTTAATCAACTGCTCCGCTGTAGTCTCCGACCCGCTCCCCATCGGCACTTAAGGTTCGAGCTGCCATTTTCATGCCAATAACCGATCTGTGGGGTGTCTTAGACCTGCCCGTGCAATCACAGTCGCACTATAAATCTGGTGCTCGGTCGCTCCTCGGTCGCTGCTTGCTTACAGACTCCAGAGACGATGTTCGACCCAGCCCAGTATAAGCAGTACCATTATTTTGAAGTGACAGAGCTCAGCAAGGGTGTGGTTAGTGTGGCTATCAATAGAGCTAAGACTGGTAACAGTCTTGACCAAGACACTTGGAAACAGTACGAAGCTATTCTTGAGAAACTCGATGGAGATGACCAGACCAAAGTGATCGTGTTGAGTGGGAAGGGCCGCAACTTCTCTGCTGGACTCGACTTGAAATTTGCAGCAGGAATGCAGAAACCGTTCGACAATCCTGACGTCCAGAAGAAACGGGCGGGGCTCTATGGGTTCATCTCAGACTTCCAGAGTTCCATCGGGGTGGCCTCCCGGATCTCTACGCCAGTGATAGCTGTGTGCTACGGGGCCAACGTGGGGTTGGCCTTGGATATTCTCAGTACTACGTCGGTGCGTGTGGCCGCAAAGAATGCGGTGTTCTCTATCAAGGAGATCCAGTTGGGGTTTGCTGCAGACATCGGGTCGTTGCAACGGCTTATTCCGTTGGTCAACAACGTGTCTGTGTTACAAGAACTCGCATTGACAGGTCGTAACTTCTCTGGTGAAGAAGCGTACAAGTTGGGACTTGTATCGAATGTCGTGGACACTCCAGAGCAGGCTTTTGAGTATGCCGTGAAACTTGCGACTCATATTGCCAAGTACTCGCGGCCAGCCATCAGGGGTACTAAGATATGTCTTTCTGAGATGTTGGAGGGAGCGTCGGTTGCTCAAGGGTTGGACACCGTGGCCAAGTACAATGCGGTTCATATCCCACCGATCAATGTGCAATTGAAGAAGTCGAAGTTGTGAGGGTGGTTGGTTGTAAAATGGGGTGAGCTACTAGGGGCTCTGTTGAAGGGTTAGCTAGTAGCAACAGTACGATAGGAATATTATGAGTTAGGATTTATGATTTGTGACTGAGAATGTACTAGGTGAGAGTGGGTTGTAGGGAGACTGGATAGTGAGAATGTGTAGGAGACCTGTGAGAATGTGTAGTAGGGAGACTATGAATTACTTAGGCTGGTATGTTTGGATTGTCATTGATACTATTACTGAAATAGCAGTGCTGAGGAGTGACACTGAGTAGTGTTGAGACTACATGCTGTGGAAAATTGTATCTGGGCTAAGGGCTGCCGAGACGAAGTAGGAATATGATCAGGCACGATCGGGGTCAGAGATTATCGAGACTAGGTGCTATTGGGACTAACCCTGAGCAAGTGGTAGGCACTATGTGATATTGACATTATGTGAAGTGCGAATTGTGGAGACAGAATGTACTGCCTTGCAACTGGGTACTATTGACATTGGGCTCAATAGACTGGGCGATGCCAAATACCAATGACATCAAGTACCATAATACCAAATACCAATTACCAATTACTATTGAGTAACATAACCATTGGAAAGCCATTGGAAACACCCACTACCACACCTCTTGACACCATGCAGTACTGAGACAACAGATCCCAAACCCAGATCAGACACTCATGAAACCATCTACGTCTAACATACGCCACAAACTGTAAACTGTTCCACTTCATCGTAACATTGTCTGGCTCTGACACAAATGCTGATATTGCATGGGTGTGTCTGTTCTATGAAACAGTACTGACATTGCGTGGTTTCTCCACAATACAAATACCAGTATTGTAGCAAAGTGTCAATACTTGCATGTAGTCCTACACAAGCCACCAACTTACAAATTCTAGACCCTCGTAGGAAACATCGAGCATGGTAAGTCGTTTGGTTGGATTCACTCTCGGGCAGTGCCATTTGGGTCCAGGCATTGGTACTATGGTACTCTTGCAAACACTTCCATAGCCAACTAGTACATACTCCATCATTCAATGACAGACTTGCAGTTCATCAGTACTATTCATGCAATGCCAAACACCACACTCTGACTTCAACACACTCTAACAATCTACTCAAGAACATCACACACCAATAGTCCGGTCACTCAAAGGCACCATGGTCCAATAGTCAACTCACAACCATCCATACAAATCCAAATGCTCACTGTTTATCAACTAATCAACTACATCGGTGTCCATCAAACTTCTCTCTTCGCCCACCCTACAACTCGATATGAGTAATTGTCGAGGCCCCTTTCACTGCAACGTAACCAATCAATGCAAGGAGAACGCCCAAGCCAATAAGAGTAGCATTGGTCTTCTCCTGTTCCTTCTGAACAATGGTTCTCATTTTAGACTCGACAGAAGCACGGGCAACCACGTTGGTGAAAATCTGCGACTGTGGTGGAGTGGTGATCTCCTTAGGCAAATGTGCCAATGGATACATGCTCTCAATAAACTGTTCGATCTGACCACACATGATTCCGATCTTCAAGTAGTTCTTGTTGGCAGGTTTAGCTTTGTGATGGATCTTACGAGTGTACTCACTGAAGATAGCTGCCACTCCCTCAAGAGTCCGCGAGTTGACAATCAATTTCACAGTGGTGCCTTTACGGATCTTGACGTTCTTCTGGAACACCAACGGGTTCTGGTACACCAACTCCAACGTGGCAATGGCCATGACCTGCGGAATGGCACAGAAATTGAACGTCGACTGGTCCTGCACCAACGACAAGTACCGGAGCACGTCTGGCACATGGCTCAAGGCGTTCAACACCAAGTCAGAAATACAGTCGAGCCCGTCGACAACATGCTCCTCTTTGGAGAAATCCACCAAGCTGTCGGCGTACTTGCTCCAGATCTCCTTTGGCCAGAACGACCGTTTGTCCTCAAGGTCTTCTCTGTAGTCTCTAATGATATTAGTCTTCTGCAAGAAAAGGCCCATGGAATTGGCCAAGTCCATATGGCCTTCCAAGTCTGGGTTAGAGAACTTCGCCAACACCACCAAGTTGGTCAATCCTTCTCCTACAAGCCCTGCCACGTAATGGCAGTACAAATCATAGTCCTTGATCGTGCCCACTCCGTTCAAGTTGAAGTTCTCATCCAAGATATAGTCGGCCATACCGTTGCCCATCTTCTTGGTGATGTCAGCAATCACTGCCTGGTACTCCTTCTTCAACTTGTGGAACTCCTGCAAGATCACGCTGAATCTCACCAACACAATCCGGTCTTTTTCATTGGGTCCGTTCCCGTCAAAACTCCACGACTCAAGTGCCAACTTGTCGTCAAACTCACGCAACAACGGGATCTTGATCTTCGGGTCAATGGTCATGTCGTCCTCGACCGTGTCCAAAGCCCTGAGAATAAGATAAAACAACATCACGGCGTTTCTGAGCTCAGGGTGTAACTCTTCAATCACTGCTGCAAACGACCGTGAGGTCTTCTTGAGAAGTGCATAACACTCTTGGAGACTGGCCGGTTCATTCTCTGGTTCCCGAGGGTGTAACTGTTTCTTGAAGACAAAAAACTGAAGTGCCGCCTTGAACTCGGACGGATGAAGTGCAAGCTCCAACAATTTTCCAGCACCCATGGTTTGTTGTGTGATAGTCTGAGGTTCAATAACTGATGGTCGTGGTGAATTGGTTATACGAGGATGTGTTACCCGGCTGTAGATCAACATGCATTGCGAGGAAGAGAGTGGTTTTCAGAGAGAGAGAAGTAGTACATGTGTATTCGTAGAACTTCATTCAATGGTTTTTATTAGTAGCATTTAGATATTGAGTGAGGGCATAAATAGCAATGAAATGGACGGAAGCATGGCAATAGGATAAATATCTCGAGTGCACCAATGTAGTAGCTTAATTGGTTTAACTAGCTCACCATCAAGCAAAGCCAGTAGATTCCGCAGAATACTCCACAGAACACTCCACTATGGCACTCCAACTAACTACCTCATCCAAACAAAACAATCCCCCGCCAACTAATCATCCACAACAAAATCATCGTCGGAATCTTCCGGCTCGTCTTCTGGCTCCGATTCAGATTCCAGTCCAATATCGTAAGTGACTTTCGTGGCTGCTGCTGCTCTTCTTCTTGGAGGATTATTTCTTGACACTGGAGCACTGACCACTTCATCCTCATCGTCGTCTCCACTGAAATCAGTCTCACTCTCGCTCTCCACAACCTTAGCTTTCTTTGGTTTAGGAGCTGCCTTAGGTTTAGGGGCTGCCTTAGGTTTAGCAGCAGGTTTGGCAGCAGGCTTAGGTGAGGCTTTAGCTTTTGCAACAGGTTTTGGTTTTGGAGCAGCCTTTGGCTTTGGAGCAGCCTTGCCATTTGAAGAACTTGAATCTCCAAACGCAGACTCAAACTTGCTTGCCGCATTACTGAACTGTGCAAAGATATCACTGGTGTCTGGATCTACAGACCCTTCTTTCGAAGACGACTCTGAGTTCTCACCAAAGATCGTCTTGGCACGTCCCATCAACGACGCCATTCGATCATTCACGCTTTCTTTGCTTATATCTGCTGGAGCTGGCGTGGTACTTAAAGACCCGTCGGAACTCTCGACCTTCACCTTGCTGTTCAGTGCTGCGTCTTTCATCTGGGTCAATATATCGCTACCAGAACCTGGTTCTGTCGACGACTCTTTCTTGACCCTTGTTTTCTTCGGCTTTGGCTCCTTTAAATCTGGTGCAATATACTCTCCCTTCATAACAACGTCCTCGTTCTTCACCTTTCCAGCCTTCTTCTTCGGCTTCTTTTTACCAGGAGTATAATCGTCGTCATCATCATCGACCTTCTTTCGTGACCGTTTGCCTCTTGTCTTCGACTCGCCATCATACTTCAATTTGTCGGAATCAGCCTTCAAGAACTTGGCATAAGCTTCCTCGAAATCATCCAAGTCCTCCAACCACAAATCCTTGGCCGACTTGGTAAGCAAGAGATTCAATTCTTCTTCCTTGTCATCTCTTTGTTTCATGAGTTTCTCATACTTTTCCTTAGTCAAAGACCAGAGAGCCATACTCAAAAGATAGTCGTACGACGAAGTGTCGGTGTCTGGTTTATGAACTGCTTCGTCATCGTCGTCCACATCAGAATCATCACCAGCAACAGCCTCGTCAACCACTTCCTCGTCTTCTATCAAACGACCGTTCTTTCCAAATCTGGGGAAGTTCAACTCCTTCAACTCGGCAACCAACTCCTTTCTCTTTCTGTTACTGATTCTGAGTTTTCTGTCGATGATCAACTTGATAAATCTAGCCTTGGCTGACAACTGAACCAACTCTTCACGCAAAACAGACAGCAAGTAGTCTTTTCTCTTCTGGTAGTACTCAAGACGAACGTAGTAGTACAGCTGGATAATATCGTTAGGACTCTCGAACTTCTGCAACTTTCCTTTGTCGTTGAACAAGATCATGTTGGACAAACTGATATTTTGCACAAGCTTGAACCGCTCGTAGAATCCCACCTTCTCAGACTTGCGCATCTGCTCCTCTGATAAGGTGATCACAAACTTGTGACCTTCCAAATCGTCTTGCTCCGAGTAGTTCTGGATAAACTTCTCGCAGTTCTTCTCGGAGTTGACATTGGTCAACGAGTTCTCAATGAACTCTTTGATGGTCGAAGTCCAAGTCTTGGCTGGAATCTCACTGATCACCAAAGTGTTAGCATCCACTTTTTCAATCCGTCCAAACATCTTGAACTTGTCTTCGCCCACCTTCTGCATCGTTCCTCTCCAGTTTCTGAACCATGGCATCATAGGTTCCATTGCTTCACCGTTCAACAATCTCTTCAAATTGGCAACAATGTCGTCAGGGTTGTATTGAGGCACAGACGTCGACCAACCAGTACCAATACCTTCAGCTCCGTTGACAAGAACCATTGGAATCACTGGCAAGTACCAGTCTGGTTCCACAGTCTTCTCGTCATCCTTGATATAGTTCAAGAGCGGTCTGTCTTCTTCTCTAAGAATCGACTTGGTGATCTTACTCAACTCGGTGTAGATATATCTCGCAGAGGCATGGTCTTTACCACCGGCATCACGAGTACCAAAACAACCGTTAGGCAGCAACAAGTAAATGTTGTTGCTTCCCACAAAGTCTTGGGCCAACCCAACAATGGTCTGCACCAACGAAGCGTCACCGTGGTGGTAGTTCGACGTACTGGAAACGTATCCCTGCAAATCGTTCACCTTCAACTCCTTGGTGATGTTCTGTTTGAAGAATGTGTACAACACTTTTCTTTGGGCCGGCTTGAACCCATCTAGCAAGCTAGGAATCGAACGGATATTGTCTGCCATGGAAAATAAAATCAACTCTTTGTTGATGAAATCATCGTAAGGAATGGTCTTCAAAGTTGGATCCAAATGGGTTCCCAACTCAAACGCAGCCAACCAGTTTTTTCTCTCGTCGGCTTTCTTCTTAGCAAACGCCAACTCGATCAACTCTTTGTCCTGCAGTTTGAGAATGTCAAAGTACTTGATATGGTGGTCCAAGTCACTGAAGTACCGCATCATGTCTTTCGCATCAGAAGTACCCAAACCCTTGTAGTACTTGGATCGGAACGACACTCTCAGACCTTCGCCCTCCAACCACGCTTGGTACTCTGGCATGGTATAGAACAATTTCACCTGTCTGTTTCTGGTCAAGGTGACTTTGACAATAGGAGTGATGAACTCCAAAAGAAACCCAGGGATGTTAAGAAGACCAGGGAACGTCAACTCTATGAAATTGATAATCAACCCCTTGATATGACTTCCGTCGTAATCTTGATCGGTCATGATCATAATGTGACCGTATCTCAATCCCTTAGTACTCTCATAGCTCTTCTTGTGTTGAAGTCCAACAATCTGTTTCAAGTACTTGATTTCCAGGTTCTTCATGATCTGATCGGTGGTGGCGTCTCTGACGTTCAACATCTTACCTCTAAGAGGAAACACCCCGTAATAATCACGACCCACGACTTTCAAACCAGCAACAGCCAACGCCTTAGCAGAATCTCCCTCGGTCAATATCAACGTACACTTCTCACTTTCTCTTGTTCCAGCCTTGTTGGCGTCTTCAAGTTTAGGCACAATCACTCTGTTTTTTCTACCAGCACCGTCGGTTTTCTTCAACTCTTTGTCAGCATTGGCCTGAGCAATATCCAAAATATGCTGGATGAAATCGGTCTTGATGACCTTCTTGATGAAATCTTCAGTGACAGTGAACTTCGATCCAAACGACGACACCTTGGTGATCATCTGCTCCTTGGTCTGAGACGTGAACGCAGGGTTCTCGATCAAACAGTTGACAAACAAGAACATGTTGTTTTTGATCTGGAACGGTTTCACCTTGGCACTCTTGTGTTTCTTCTTCAAGTACTCGAGTGTCTTGTTGACAATCTGGTCTGCAGTGTAGTTGACATGAGTACCTCCAGAAGTGGTTGCAATAGAGTTCACAAAAGACACCTGGTTGAAAGCTTGTTCAGAAACTGCAAACGCAATCTCCCAACGATCAGTTTTCTCATACACAATAGTTGGAGGTTCCTGTGGAGGAGTCGAGAGTCCTTCTTCTGCTCCTTTGTTCTCCTCCTTTTGTTTGGCTTTCTGTTGGGCTTCCAAATACAATCGTACATAAGCTTTGAAGTCACGAACAGGAACAAGAGACCCATTTAAAGTCACAGAGATCCCCTTCACGCTTCCAGAAATATCATAAACACGACGTTTCAACAACCCAAGCGTGTCGTCGTCAAGTTTCTCCATACCAAACTTCTCCCAGTCAGGCATGAACGTGATCTTAGTATACTCTCCATTCTTCTTCACAAACTTGCTGATTTTCGGTTTATTACAGTCGGACATATTGTTCTCCCATACTTGCTTGTATACCTGTTCAGATGCACGGTCCAGGGTCTCCAACTCGAACCGCTTCGAGAAGATATTACACAACTTGGCACCGTAACCGTTTCTTCCTCCAGTGACTTTCTTTTCATTATCGTCATAATTGGAAGAAGTAAGCAAATGACCAAAAATCAATTCAGGAACATAACATTTCTCCTTCTGATGGATCTCAATAGGAATACCTTTGCCGTCGTTCTTGACTTGGATCATCCCGTTCTCCAGATCAATGATCACTTCGATCTTCTTCATCGACGGGTCTCTGATTTTATTATCTGCAGCATTCACCAAGATCTCATCAAAGATCTTCAACAACCCAGGCACAAACGTGATTGATTTTTGAACCAAGTTGTTCTCGTTATCGATCACCCACATCTGCTCCGTAGCTGGTTCAATCGAACCAATGTACTGGTGGTTAGCTAAGCTCATTACACTCTAAAATCTTGGAAACAAGTAAAAAACAAAAAACAAAAAAATACCCACCGTATCAGGACGCTTCAAAATATGCTCCAACTGAGTGAGCTTGACATATTTATCACCAGCTTTACTCATTGTTGATGTGATGAGGTTATTGAAAATATTACGCGTGTGTAAACAACCTAGATCTTGTAAGTGCTTCTAACGGGGCATCCAATAATCAACGGAGTTACCCGGTTACAACATAGCAGCAGCTGAAATATAGAGGATGGAAAGACGAACCAGCCATTAGCAATACCCTCTAGCAACATGAGTTACAAGAATATTTTGTTGATGGGCAAGAGTGGCTCTGGCAAGTCCTCCATGAGAAATATGATTTTCTCCAATTACTCTGCAATTGACACTCGGAGATTGGGAGCTACCATTGATGTGGAGAGAACCCAGATAAGACTTCTCAATAACTTGAACTTATCGCTTTTGGACTGTGGTGGACAAGATATATTCATGTTAAACTATATCAAGAGTGGGACGGTGAAGTTGATGAACGCAGAGCTTTTGATTTATGTGTTTGATATCGAAGGCACTCAGCCGAAAGACATTGAGATCTTCAATCTTATTTTGAACACTTTGAAAGCGGTGAGTCCGGACTGTAAGATATTTGTGTTGGTTCATAAAATGGATCTTGTCAATGAAGAGGAGCGTGAAAAGGTGTTGAATGATTTCACAGTGAGTTTGCGCAAAGGTGCTTCCAATGTCCAGTATTTCAAAGGTATCAATATGACTGGGACTTCGATTTGGGACGAGTCATTATATAGAGCATGGTCAGAGATCGTGGGGTCTTTGATTCCTCAGACAACGACGATGCAGAAGTATTTGAAGAATTTTGCTACTATTGTCAATGCAGAAACCGTGATGATTTTCGAGACTCTGACGTTCCTTTCCATTGCTACTTATCCTACTGATATTGCACAGTCAGAGAAAAACAACTTGAACTCTATCACCCAGAAAGTTTCAGGAATCATCAAAAACTACAAAAAGAGTACCGAGAAGATCTCTGCTCGGTTCAAGTCCCTCACTTTATACGCCAAGTCCAAGAACATTTACCTTGACAACCTTACTGAGAACATGATGATCATGATCGTGGTACCAGACCAACAAGCAGGCAAAGAAAGCAAGACTGCTCGTATTGCTGAGGAGAAGTACATTCAGGATGTGACAAAGAAAAGCAGACGTACCTTTGAGAAGTTGGATTTTGGTGGCAAGCAGTAGCCTTGGGAGATAAAAGCATTGTAGTTGCTAGTAAAAGTCATTGTTTAATTGTTTTGTGGTGCTATTTAGTATGTAATATACGTTAGATTGAGATGTTGTAGATTAATTTGTTGAGGATTCACTTTAAGAAAGGTATATTCAAGGAAATTTCAAAGAATGTCTCGTTTCACTTTCCATATTCATACCCAGGTATCTCCACTCATTCCTTTCTGCTTGCCTACTCAAATACCTCCTCCCCTTTCTCCCTAATACAATTTACTAAACTCAGTGCCTCCTTGTTCACCTGGTGGGACTTGAAGCCAGTTCAAATTGTCATACTGTGCTTCTCCTTCAATCACATGAAACACATACCCGTACCTGGATTTCGAAGACTTGTTAGCACTCGACTTGTGAAGCACAGAATGGTTTATAAGAACCAAAGATCCCGCCTTGCATTCTACCAACACGTAATCTTCGTCCTTGTCTTCAGGTATTGGTTTGTCATTAGGCACTTCAATGAAATCACAACCTTTCTTTCCTCCATCCACTTTCACAAACCGTTTAGTAATAGGCGAAGTCTTGTGAGATCCTGGACTGTACTTCAAGCATCCGTTCAGTGACGTACAATCTTCTAAGGCAAACCAGAACCCAATTGCCGTCTGTGGCTCAGTGTAGAGAAAGCATCCGTCTTGATGTGGAGGCACTTCTCCGCCGATCTCCGGCTGCTTGAAAATAAGCATACTTTGCAATAATCGAGGGTCTCTGAACTTCAATGAATGAGCCACTGCCTTGATTTTGTCACTGAACGAGAGCTTTTCATACAAATCATCCTTAGAATGTAGATCATGGCCGGCTTTGTTGATAGCCCTTTCCTTAGGTTTGATCAACTTCCCCGTCTGCTTATCGAAAGCGTCGTTCTCAAAAAAGAATCGGATCTTGTCAGAAGACTCAAGGAAATAGTCATCACCAACATGATCGTGATCCCCGGTGGTGAACTTGGTCATAGGATGGGTCTCAAGGTCAAAGTCATGGAGTAACTTGTTGGCTCTGTCAATCAATGGTCCGATCTCCTCCTCCGATAAGAACCCAGGCAACACAAGACATCCTTGTTCATCAAACGCCTTCAACTGTTCCTCGGTCAATCCGTTCTCATATTCAGATGCTGTCATGTTTCTTGTTTAATGTTCTTGTATTTCTCTTTCGCGTATTCGTAAACTCGGTTCAAAGTCAAGAGTTGGTTCCTCACTAAATGCGTTCACTGGTTTAGTTTGAGTGATTTGGATGTGGGGGACTGCAGTGCCTGAACATTGCATGGACGGAACAGGTATCCCTCCGCCTAACACCCGTCCAGGGAAGACAACAGGAAATGGCACATTTAATGAGGCCCAGATAGGTTGAGTATACCCTTTTTTATGTTCCTCGGCCTTTGATGATTACTAGAGATATTTTAAGATTATTCCGATTGCTATATGACTGAAGGCTGTTACGATACTGTGGTGTGTTTTGTGGTACAAGTTTAATCCTGAGGCGGCCCCATACTTGATGAGGTAATGGTTACACTGTTGTCACGGACTGAACATCCACAGTTCATTGCTCTTTAAAATTTACAGTTTAGAACTTTCAAAATTTTATATTGATTACAGGTTGTCTTTCTCAGTGGCCCTTTGTGATTTTGTTGACCAAAAATCATAAGTCTTTTGTTTGTAATTACAAAAGCTGTTCCTCAGAATAATTGTGTAAACAAACACGAAGTTGAAATAGTCAACCAAAATTAATTTCTCTATATTTTAACCTAGCAATAAAATAGAAATAATTAAAGTTATAATATCATCAATATACAGTTCCTTACCTGATTGACTGATGTATGTCACAGGTAGCCATCATTGTGTCAGTAAAGTCGAGCTCCGACATTGGCTCAATAAAACTTACAAAACAAAAGTCATTAGTCGTATTAAATTGTCATAATTAAAGATCATCAACGATATTGTCAGCTACTCCTATATCAGTTACTGTACCTGATCGTCTCTGATTTACCTCATACTTTTTCTGAGTAACTACCAACTGTCTCAAATGTTTATACTGGTCCGCTATTCCAACTGAAGGACACATGGTTCGATGTGTAACTAGGAACCGCTCAGTCTTGGTACTGTGTGGTATTTGAGCTCCCTGTATTTTAGTAGCCCGTAAAGGATCCCCCACCTTGAACTCAGAACAACCATCAGGCTTTGAACAAATGTCAGTCTCTTGTGACTGAGAAATAAACCCAGATCGAGGAGCAAACTTCAACAGGTAAACACTGTCATTCTCGAGCCTTACCTGAGGATTACTGTTTTGCCTCTCGGCTTTAATTTTCACAGCTTTCATCTTCTCACCCTTCAAACGTTCGTGCCTTTCTCTTTCTTTTCTTTCTCTTGCAATTCTGAGTTTCTCTTCTTTCAATCTCTGTTCTTCAACTTTACGTTTCTTCTCCTCTTCTAGTTTGAGATACTGCTCTTCGCTTAACCGTTTGCTCATTTCTTCGTCATTCTGCTGTAACCCATCCTGTTTTCGACGTCGCACTCCCAAACTCCGACGCTTTAGCGTATTGCTCGTCACCTTGTTATTGGTGATTCCAATGGCCCCAATACTGCTCTTAATCATCTTAGTGATATCTTTAGGTATCGGCTTTTGTACCACCTTTTCAATTTGAACATCGTTGCCTTGACTCTGCTGTGACACAATCGACGGAGCTGCACTCGTCGCATCATCATAATCATCCTCATCCTCTGGAAATATGTCACGAACATTAAAGGATTTCGAGGCCGCTTCACTGAAGTTCAGCGAAGATTGCTCCACCACACTTTTCTTTTTAAGAGAAACTACCTTCGCAGGTTTAGGCATTGGTATTATTGCAGGTGAGCTCTCCAGCATTGAATCTTTTTGGTTTTCTTTAGACAGTTCAATTATAGTGGGTCTATTCTCCTTCTCATGGTCTGCTACATTGTCAACCAAATCATCCACAAAATCATCCAACAACTCATCTTCTAAATCGTTGTCAACAGACAATTTGCTTTTTGATAGTGACCTAGACCCCACAGTAGGAACCCTTTCAGGAGCGTCCTCCTGTGACAGATCCAAAACGTCCATGATATCTGACTTCCGTTTCTTCCTGCTGGCCTTGACACTAACATCAGAGCCTCGTTTTCTGACCATATCAGAGACACTCTGGAAGCCTGTTGTAACATTGTCCGGCATATGGAACTTCTTTGGAGGTGCTTTCTTTGGCTTCAACATCAAAGTTTCAATGCAAGTGCTGGATTTCTTAGACTTGCCTTTCATATGCCCCACAGCCTTCTTAATGATCGCCTCATCTTCATCCTCATTAGCAAACTCATCATCTGCTTGTATGTACATTTTTTCGCAGACTGGTCTGCAGTCTTGAGGCACCATTCTATCAGAATCGCAGAACTTTATATGATTCCCAGTTGAAATTTGCTCTTGAAGTATTTCGTAACTTCTCATAGATTTCTCAAACTTTGTCTTCTCAGTTTTGGTCAAAAGAAGCAACACTTTACCGTCCTGCTTTCTTCCTGTTCTTCCCATTCTTTGAACATTCTTAATTGGCGAAGACGTAGCATCATAACACACAATCATGTCCACCTCACCAATATCCAAACCTTCTTCACCAATAGACGTGGCAACTAAGATATTGTAAGTACCTTTCTTGAAACTGGAAATTAACTCTTTCTGTTGCTTCTGAGTCATACCATGCAACTGTGCCAATTCAGAAGAACCAGTTCTCGAGAACTCTATATCTTTCTGACTTTTGTTTTTCTGTAACAATTTCAATTTTTTCGCTTCTGCTTGACGTTCTTCTCTTTCCGCTTTAGCCTTCTTTCCTCTACCCTTAGATCTAACCTTCTCTTTGAAGCCTTCCTCGTCAAACTTATCCCTTTCTTTACTCTGGCCAATGAAAACATGAGGTTTCAACACCTCCGGATCTCCCACAGAATCAATTGCTCTTACTATTTCTAGAGCAGACTCTCTTAGTTCTGTGAAAATAATGACTCTGGATCTACCCATGTTTGTATTCTTAGAATGCTCAAAGAATTGGGTTAATTCTCCTACAAGAATCTCGAGCTTTGGATGTCCCAAATACAGCAAATCTTCAGCTTTGTTCTCGTAGTCTGAAATAATCAGTCTAATGGAAGGACTCTTATAAAATCCCGCAGAGATCTTGTTTGAACTCTTTCCCATATCGAACTTTGTCTCAACCTCGGTCTGTTTCTCTTTAATATAAGAATAGAAGGTCTTGATGCCGTAGGTTTTTACTCGACGATACATCTGACCCACTTGAGTTAACAACTGCAAAACAAAAAACAAATGCCATTTGAGACCTTCTGGATATGACGGGTTGGCAATAACTTTCTGCGAAGCAGTCAAAGTATGGAAGGCATTGATTCTCAGAGGGTCTGTCTCCTCATAAATTTTGTGTTTGTTGGCCAATTTCAAAGTACTTTCAGCAGCTATGGCAATGCGGTTGACAATATCTTCAATGTCCTCGTTCATATCGACTTCTCTCATATCTATATCTTTATGCTTCATGTACTTCGCTAGATCCGGTGATTCTTCCGTCCGGATTTCAATCCGTGAAGCAATTAGATTATCTACGATTTCTTGCACAGACACCACATCTGCGCCTGGCGTAGCAGTAAGTCCTAGCACCCTGAAGTTAAGTGTGAACCGTGCCAAAAACCTAATGATATTGTTATAGGCATAACTACCCTTTGTTCTATGAGCTTCGTCAACCACCAACAAAACCACTGATCTAGGATCACAGAACCCACCTTTCAAGTCGTTCTCCACAACTTGAGGCGTTGAAAAGATCACTCTCTTCGACAGCCATATCTCTGGACGATTCTTTCTCGACTTATCAAGCAACACTGCCACATCAGAAGCAGGAATTCCTGTACAACCAACAGCAGCTTTAATCTGCTGAGCAACCAACGGCCGAGTAGGTGCCACGAAAATGATCTTGCCCGTTTTGAACCATCGATAATAGTTCATCATCACACATGATGAGATGAATGTCTTACCAGTACCAGTAGGTATAGCACAGATCACGTTCTCAAACAAACATTTCTTGACAATATCAAACTGGTACTCACGAATTGGGAAGTTCACAGGGTATATATATCTCAGTAGCTCATCTTCATTAACAGCATGCTTCGATTTTCCAATCTCGACTTTCTTCTGAGGAATCTCTTCATACACAGGCACCGAACTTGGATCTTGAGAACTCAGTTTCTCCAAAAACTCAAATACTGCATTGTCGTCCTCACCGGAATCATCAAAAGAATCCGATACAAATCCATCGGCAGACATTGAATCAATGATTTCGAGATTATTGAAATCTTTGTGCTCATCGCGATGAGACGCGTACCTAAAGCCAAATATCACGTGCCATGTTTGAGGGAGCTTACCCGTTTTTTGGAGTGTATTTGGCGGTGAATTTTTCACCACTGGATTTCTCTTCTTTATCAACTAAAACAGTCGACGATGAACGATTTGGACTAGTCCGTTTATTTCTGGCGTATTAGTGCAAGATTAATTTCTTGTGCTAATTGCGGGAGCTGCGGAGTCGTCATGGTCTCACCACCTTTAATGACGTTTTAGAACTGTCTGAGGCTGGTTAGTTGGTCAGTAATAAACTTTCTTTTGACGTGCTGTAGAGTTTTTCCAGTGGATTAGTTAAATTATTTTGACAGGATTGAGAAAGTGGATAATTGAAATAGTGAAAAGTTAAACAAGGGCCAATTGTAGGGCACTCATTGACATATGGCGTACTAGCAATAGTACTCACCGACATCCACTCTGTGTCTTGACAGGCCTAACTAGGTGTAAGGGTTTTAGCATTATCTTGCTTTCAAAATGTCCAATGAATTACTTGAATCGACCGAGCCGGAAAAGCGATTACTAAAAGGACAAGATTTGATTACTACAAGACTCAGAACTCAGGCAACAACCGTGCCTATTCATTGACATACACACCCTGACACCAACATCCTAGCACCCTAACATCCAGACATCTACATCCTAACACCAGCTTAACAGAACCCACTCACGAGACTCGTCAAATCACTAGGAACCATCCCGGTGGGTTTAGCGGTACATTCCTGCATGGGCACGCAACCAGTGCGACGGGTCATCCCGGCACCAGGTCATCTCATCTCCTAATCTCTACCTCCTTTCTTATTAGTAACTACACCACAAGTTCTTGAGAACAGTAAGAATCCGTGCGAGTTTTACTATTCTAGTGAGATATTTGTGTTCTACTGCGATAAACAAGTCTACCAAGCCACCAATTTTGAATATTCAGCATTCATTTCCCCTGGGACTATTCACTGATACTGTTTGTGTCTACCCCGTATTTAGTTGCCTCCAATGATAACCGATTCACACGACGAGAGGTGGCCTACACGTCTCCTCAAGGTTGAGGGCGACGGCTGTATCACCATCGGACGAGCCTCGTCGAATTTTAACAACAAGGACCGTGTGGCTTCTATCAACAACGCCTACTTTAAAGCCCGGGCGTTGTCTGCCACCCATGCTCGAATCAAACGGATTGAGAACACCAACCGGTTTGTGCTCTGGGACACCGGGTCACAGCACGGGGTGGTGTTCAAGAACAAGTTGTTGAAACCCGGCTACAGAGTCGTTATCAACTCCAACGATGTCATTGGTTTGATCTCCGAATGCAAAGACTCCTATTACAAGGGGTCTCCTGCCCCAGAGAGTGGCGACGGCACTGCTTGTGGATTACAGGGACTTGACGAGGTTCCTGAGGACTTTGTTGACGCCAACGTCGAGGACTGTAAGTTGTTGCTTCGGTTTGTTATCAAGCCGGCTTTCAATCCAAACTCCAACTTCGTGTGCTTGACTCGGTTAGACGGTAGAAAACATGCGGCCAAGCCGTTGGAAGTCACCGAGCTTGAAGTGCAACCACAGTCGGTGGAGGTCACGGTCACTGGTGTTGAAGACGGCGAAGAAGTTGTTGCTCATGAGTTGATTTCCGAGTCGGTGGAGCTTGTCACGTCGGCAGATCCTGTGCCGGTGTCCGAAGTCGAGTCTCAGCATTCTGGGGCCGATGTGTCTGGAGAAACTCTTGAAACCGAAATCAGTGAGAGCAAATCGGATGCTCCAGAAGAAACTCTGGCCACCAGATTGGGTTTCGAAGAGTCGCTCAAAGACAGTGGGTTGGTCTATGTTGACGACGACGAAGAGGACGAAGAAGAACACCCTGAAATCAATGATCTTAACGATTCGGTGTATGATGAAGGTGACGACTCGGACGACTATCAATCAGAGAACGAAGATGCTCATGATGTGGAAGTAGACGAAGACGAGTTGGACTCGGAGGATTCGGAAGATGAGGAAGAAGAACAAGAGTATGCCTACGACGACGAGGAGAACGAACAAGAAAATTCAAGCGACAGCGAAGACGAAGAGCAGGAAGAGGAACACTGTAGTACTTTCATATGCTCCGGACCTCGTGAATGGCCAGTTCCTCCAGGATTCGTTGCCTTGGAATCTCTTGATCCAGCACTCGATTCTGCTGAATACAGCACCGAGGAATCCGAAGACGATGATCAGGAATGTGCACCAATGGTTTGCCGTGATAGATGTACTGGATTCACGGTGTTAAGCTTGCCTGGTTCCAGAAAGAGAACATTGAGTGCAATGGAAGACGACGACGAGCCTGAAGAAACCAGCAAACCTGAACAGGAGAGAGAACTCAAAAAACCGAAACTGGTCAAGCACTCGTTTGCCAAGGGAGTCGGCGTGGGGTTGTTGGTTGGTTCGTTGGTGGGGTCGATTGCCACCTTTTCTACGTTAGCTACGTTGGCAGAAAGTTATTTGGAATCTAGTTGATAGGTTTTTTGATTTTTGGTTTATCTTTATCGAGTATTTTATGGGTTTAGGTGGGTTTTGCACTGGTACACTATGACTTGATTTTGTTTTGATTTTCTATTATACGACAATAATTATTTGGTGTAGTGGTAGGTTTGGAAGGGTTTGAAGGATGAGGTTATTGTGAGTGCTTACCTGAACATTTGGGATGCATAACGTAAGAACGCATGATACGCAGTGGATTAGTTGTGTAATAAAATCATAGGAACGTAATTTATAGATTGAAATCAAGTGGAAGTGAGAAATGCTTAAAGCTATGAGTATAGTGAAACTTTCTGAATTTTCATAACTCAACTGGAACATGAAAATGTATACCCCTAAGCGACCCTGTACCCCCAAGACTTATGTAACATTAGATTGATCCGTGCGACCGGTACACTAGTAATCAATGAGCCATACAGAAACTATGATGTGTAGAATGTGATTTGAGTCAGTATTCAATGAGGTGTGTTCAATTAACAAGTCAGGAGTTCTAGTAGAACAGCAGGTCCATGGTTGTTCCTCAAACTTAAAACGTAGATCCTTAAATAGAAGTTACAAGTCACTGAACACAAGGAGTGATTTTTGTTGGGGGAGTCCAGGCGGGTCGAACGGATGAAGTCGCCCAAGAAGAGTATACGCCACCCTTACACCCGCCCAGACTAAAAAACCTAGCCCGCAGTGTTGCCCCCAAGTTCTGGCTCAGTTCAATATATACCATTCCCCTGGGTCTTATACAGATCACACCATTCTGGTCTTACAATTGCGTTGGAGTGGGGCTGCATTGTAGGCGCATTGCAATTGAGAAGTAGAAAAAGAAGGTTGAGTGTTTGACTGGAAGGACTTAATATTTTTAGTTAGTAAATAGAAATTCAAAAAAAAACCAATCCACTATATTCAACCTAGTCGATTTCTTTGTTTAAAACCATCCTTTTCGTTGACTAGGCAAACCGTTCTACTCCATTCCTTGCAAGTCCAGATTGGGCGATCGACTTGCGTGACAAAATTGTTTGTTTTTATTTTTTGTTGATCCAAAATTTCGCCAGCCAAACAAAAACACCGGTGCAACTAATACCCTAATTTCACATCCACACAAGCTGGCACGCTTGTACATAGCACAATACCCCTTTGAAAATGCCTCTTCCAGATTTGTCCAAGTTGAAGCAACGGAACCGAATCGACAAGGATGAGAATGACGATACCCGTGAGTTTCCTCCGCAACGGAAGCTCACTCCAAATGATCTTCTTTCGCAGTTACCCAAACTCAACAAGAGAATCAGCAAAGAGAAGTTGAACCAAGGGTCGGGCCAGGAGGTTGCCAAGGCTCCTAAATTGACACCGGGACACCAGAACAACGACAAGGACTTGAACTTCACTGTCAAGCTTTCACAGAACTTGGTGCTACAGTCCAGAAAGATCCAGGCAGAAAGCAAACAGAAAGATGTGAAGATCGCCGAGTTGGCCAAACAGAACCTGCTGCTCACTTCGAAGCTCAGTGCTTTGCAGACCAAGGTGGCTGAGTTGTCCAATAACGAGCAAGCGTTGGACGATACCAACTGGCAGTTGAATCTCAACTACCAGGAGAACTTGAACGAGTTGAAGAGAGTCAAGGAATTGAATGCCAAGTTGGCCAATGACGTGGGCCAGACCGCCAACAGCAACAACGACTTGAACCAGCAGATCGACGAGATGAAGTTGAACTTGCGCACGTTGAACGAGACTTACATGTCGTTGAAATCGAGCAACGAGCTGAAACTCACTGAGCTTGAGTCACACATTGACGAGTTGAACTCTGAGAACAACGATTTGTCCTTGAAAGTCACTTCATTGAAAGAGGCTTTAGCCAAGAACTCCAGTGACACTAGCAGCACCAACAGACGGTCTTCTGGATTCACTGATCTCAATTTGTTGAAGACCAGAGGCGGACTTGACACTGCCGACGAGTCTCAGAACGATATTTTGATGGACTCGTACACCGAACCTCAGGGGTCGCCTGTGAAAAGCAACCCTGCACGGAACGTGTACTTGGAATCACAGACGTTGAAATCCAATTTGGACCATGCACATCAAGTGATCACCCGATTGAGAGGCCAGCTTTTGAAGTACCGTAAAGACGTTTTGAAGTCTGACGACAAGAAACCGGTCAATGCCAGACTTGCAGAGCTTGCTTCCAAGAAAGACTCGCCGTTCAAGGTGAAACACAAGAAATCGGTGGAGAAATTGAAGGATCTCAAGTTTCAGTTGGGCAGCAACAAACGTCCAACAGTGGAGGTTCTTGATGTTGAAACTGACAAGTTGTTGAAGAACACCCAGAACTGGCAAGACTACAATCCTGAAGACGAGTCCAGTACCGACGACGACATGGAGTTTGACAGTTTTGGTATTGAGAACGACAACTCGTTCATCAGTTCCAAGAAATCGGCGATGATTGACGAGGATGTCAAGTCAAAAGACTGGAAAGCCATTGTGGATGAGTATGCCAGACAGAACAATTTGGTGCTTATTCCTGTGGACGAGTACCATGGTATGACCAAGTCTGAGACTTTGACCAACATTTCGTCGCCGTTGGACAAGTTGAAGAAACCAAAGAGCAGAAAATCGCTTGGCGACGAGATCTTTGAGTTGCAGCACCATTCCTTCTCGGATAATTTCGATGACAGTGTTGACTTTGATGACGATACTAGAGACTTGTCTCATGGTTCGTTCATTGACGAGTCTGATAATTTCATCACTGAAAGAAAGAAGAAACCCGACAACAGTGCAGCATTGACTGCTGAGATTGAAGCTTTGAAACAGACTACACAGACGTTGCGTGACGAGAATGCTAAGTTGCAGACTGAGTTGACTGCCTTGACCACCAACCATTCTGAGTATGTCAAGAAATTGACAGCTGACCATCAAACAGAGTTGGGCTCCAGAGATGCTACTTTGACAGCGACTGAGACCAGTCATAAAGCTGCTATTGCAGCAGCATTGGCTGCCAGTAGTGCTGCGGCTCTTGAACTTGAAGGAGCCAGAAAGGAACATCTGGCTGCTTTAGATGGTCATAAGTCTGTGGTTGAACAGAAATCTAGAGAGTTGGATGACCACAAGTCTTTGATTGAGCAGAAGTCTAGAGAGTTGGACGAGCACAAGTCTGTGATTGAGCAGAAGTCTAGAGAGTTGGATGAGCATAAATCTGCTTTGGGTGAACAAAGAGCCATTGCTGAGAAAACGTCTAAACAGTTGGACGAGCACAAGTCTGCTTTGGAGGAACAGAAGTCTGCTTTTGAGCAACAATCTAAAGAGTTAGACCAGCACAAGTCTAAACTTGAAGAGCAGAAATCGGCCTTTGAGCAACAGTCTAAACAGTTGGATGACCACAAGTCTAAACTCGAAGAGCACCAGACTAAGAACAAAGAATTGTCTGACAATGTGGTGTTGTTGACAGGTGAGAACAAAGACTTGAAGTTTGCCAATGATAAATTGAAGTTCGATATAAACTCAACCGAGAAGAGTTTCAATGCTTTGAATGACAAACACGAGAAGTTGGAAGACTCTCACAAGAACTTGGAAGCAGAAAACAAGAAGCTTGGAACCGCTGTTGCTGACCACAAGAACCTGATTGCTGTTTTGACTGCCGATGTTGGTTCCAGAGACTCTGAAATTGCTACACATAAAAGCACCATTGCAGATCTTGGCAGCAAGCTTGAAGCCAAGAACAGTCTTATTTCTGAGAAGGACGTGTCTTATAAATCTTTGTTCACTAAACATACTACTGGGGCCACAGAGTTGGCCACTGCTCTTGCTTCTTTGGCTACTTTAGAAGGTGCTCACAGACTCTTGAAATCTGACCACCAGACTGCCAATGATTCTCATGGAAAGACAAAGGAACTTGTGACTAGCTTGGAGACCGAGAAAGCAGATCTTGTTAAATCCAAGGCTGCTTTGACCTCTGATTTGGAGAAGGTGTCTTCTGAGAAGAAGAAATTGGCTGACACTGTTGCTAAGCATGAGCAGAATATCCAAAGTTTGACTAAATCTTTGGGTGAAAAGGACAGTTTGATCAAAGAGAACAACTCTGCTTTGGCTGGTTTGAAGACCCAATTACAGACTTTGCAGTCTGAGCATTCGTCTTTGACCGATTCTCATCAAGTATCTAAGAAAGAACTTGCAGCTGCTGCTTTGGCACACGAGGCTTTGAAGAAAGATATGTCGCAATCTGTTGCTGACCATGAAGTTTCAAAGAAACAGTTGGCCGATCTTCAGTCGGAGCATCAAGCTCTTGGACAGAAATTGCTGGCTGCTACTGCTGATCATGAAAAGACTAAGACTGAGCTTGCTACTGCTCAATCAGAGCATGCTACAGCTGCTTCTGAGTTTGCTCAACAGCGTGAGGCTCATTCGAGTTCTCACAAGGAGCTTAGTACTAAGCTCACTGATGCAAGCACCAAATTGTTAGCTTTGGAAGCTTCGCACGAAGCTTTGAGAACCAAGCATCTGGCTTTGGAGCAAGACCATTCTGATTTGGATTCCAAGCACGAGGCTGCAACCAAGGAAGTTACCAAGCATCAAGAAGCTTTGACGAAATTGAAGTCGGACCATGCTACTGTCACTGAGTCGAAGGAGGCTTTGGCTAGTCAGCTTTCGGAATTGGAAGCCGCTAAGAAAGCTCTTGAGAAGTCTAGTTCTGAGGAAATCCATGCTTTGAAGAAAGCCAACCAAGTTGAGATTGATGCTCTTGAGAGTAAACTTCGCGGTGTTTCTGATGAGTTGAAGGGTTCTTCTTCTCGTGTCTCGGATCTTGAAAAGGCATTGACTGACAACTCGACAGTTCTTTCTGAGAAGGAGAAAGAGTGGACGGAGTTGAGACATACCTTGGAGACACAGTATGCCGACAAAGAAAAAGAGTTGACTGGTGCTCATGAGAAACACGGATTGGCTGCTGCAGAGTACAAGAAACTGATTGCTGGTCTTGAAACCGATTTGAAGGCTAGAGACGGCAAGGTTTCGGAGCTTGAGAAGCTGCACCAAGACTTACTGGAGAAACATGGTTCAACTGGTAAGGAGCTTGCTACGGTTGCTGCTGCATTGGCAGCTTTAGAAGGAGCTCACCAATTGTTGAAGAAAGACCATGCCACCTTGAGCAGTTCTCATTTTGATACCAAATCGGTCAAGGAACAGCTTGAGCAGGAGGTTGCCAATCTTAGATCAGACAGAGCTAAATTCTCGAGTTTGAGCCAAGAATTGGGCACTAAGTTGCAAAGTTTGGAAACTCAAATCAGTTCTTTGGAGGAAGGATCTTCTGCTCTCAAGTCTGAGAACAGCAAACTTGTCAAAGATATCAAAGCCCATACCACTGCTTTGGAGTCTGCCAGAACTAGTTCGAAGGAACTTCAGCACAAGCTTGCAGCCATCACCGAAGAGAAATCAGTGTTGTCGAAGGATTTGGAGGAACTGACCACCACGTCTGGCAAACATTTGGAGTTGGCCAACAAGTACAAGGCAGAAGCCGAGCAACACAAAGCTGATGCTGAGAAACACAGTGCCAGTGCTGAACAGTACAGAATGGAGGGCGAGTCTCATAAAGCAGAGGCCGAGAAGCACAGACAAGAAGTTGAGAAACAGCGTGGGTTTGTGGTCGAACACAAGTCTGAAGCTGACCAGTTGCGTAAAGATTTGGAGTCTCATAAGGCCGAATCTGAGAAGCACGAGTCTAACGCTGCTACTCATCTTGCTGCTTTGGGAGCTTTGAAGATTGCTCATGACAAATTGACAAAGACCCACGACGAGCTTCAAGGTACTCATAGACTGATTGTCGACAGCCATGAGTCAGTTAAAGGTTCATACGGTGAGCTTGAGGGCAAGTTCAAGACTCTTTCTACAGAGCATGGTGGTTTGAAGACTGACAACGAGTCTTTGAATGCAAAGATTGCTGAGCTCAGTGCTGCTAACACCAAGTTGGAGAACTCAGCAAAGGACCTTAGTGGTTCTATTAGCGAGTTGGAACAGTCAAAGAAGGAGCTTAGTACTACTATCAGCGAGTTGGAACAGTCCAAGGCTCAACTCATTGCTAGTAATGGCAAACTCGAGGAGTCAAAGGCACAGTTAACTGAGGCCAACAGCAAGTTGGAACAGTCGAAGACTCAACTTCTTGCTTCTAACACTCAGTTAGAACAGTCTAAGGCTCAGCTTACTGAGAAGGTCAATGAACTTACCGAGACTGTGAACGGTTTTGTGAAGGAGAAAGAGTTGACTGCAAAGAAGGTGGAGGAGTTGGAGAAGTCCAATTCTGAATCTGGAAACACAGTTGAGTCGATTTCCAAGAAGCTTATTGCTATCGAGGTTGCTCACAAGTTGTTGGAAGACACCAAACTGGCATTGGAAAAGAAGAATGCTGATTTGAAATCAGTCAACACTAGTTTGAGCGAGTCTGAATCTGGATTGAAGAAGGAGCTTGCTTCTGTCAATGAAAAGGTGGCTTCACTTGAAACTCAATTGGCCAGTGCCAATGCAGATCTTGAGTCTAGAGCCAAAGAATTGGAGCAGTCCAACAGCAGTGTCGACAGTCATAAACAACAATTGGCGGCTCTTGCTGAAGCTCACGAGAAAGAGTTGGGAGCCGTTACTGAGAGTCATACCAAAGAATTGGCTGCTGTTACCGATACTCACAGTAAAGAATTAGGCAGTGTTGGTGATAGTCACAAGAAAGAGGTGGCTGCAGTTAGTGCTAGTTTGGCAGCAGCAACTGCTGCCTTGGCTTCTGCTACTGAGAAGCACAAGTCAGAGTTGTCGTCTGCAAATGTGGACTTATCCTCAGCTCAAGAGAAATTGGCTGCTTCTGAATCCAAGATTGAAGGTCTTCAGAGCAAGCTTGCTGACACCGAGAAACAATTGAGTGTGTTGGGTGCTTCCTCTGAACAGAAAGACGGTGCGTATGAAGATTTGAGAAAACAGAACAACGATCTTGAACAGAAGTTGAAGGCTTCTGCTGCTGAGATTGCTGGTTTGACTGCAACTGTTACTGAATTGAAATCTTTGGCTGCTTCTAAGGACGGAGAGATTGCTGGATTGCAAGTGGCTTCCAAGTCATTGTCTGAGAAGCATTCATCTTTGGCCGACAAACTCAAGGTTGCTGCTGCTTCTTTGGTTGCTATTGAAGGTACTCACAAACTTCTTGGTGAGAAGCACAGTAGTTTGGAGCAAGAGCATGCTCAACAGAAACAGCTCAACGACGAGCATGTTTCTACTGCTGCCTCACTCCAGAAAGAGTTGGAACAGCACCAGAAGACTATTTCGGAAGCCAACAGTAAACACGACACGTTGTTGGCAGAGCACAATGAGCTTAAATCAAGCCACGGTGTTTTGCAAGATAAGTTGGACTCTGCTGTCAAGAAGGCTGCTGCATTGGAAGCTACCTCTGGTGAAAGTTCTCTCAAGTCTGCTAAACAGATTGAAGAGTTACAATCCCAGTTGGCTTCTCATGAGAAACAACTTGGAGGCAAGAGTGCTGAGTTGGAGAAATTGAACGCTACTCACCGTGAAGTTTCTGAGACTTCTGGCTCTAAGATTACTCAATTGGAGAAAGATCTTGGTGCTAGAGTGGCTGAGATTGAAGCTTTGAAACTTGCCAACACCGGTGAGCTTGAAAAGTTGCGGTCTTCTTCTGAGAAACAGGTTTCTGATAAAGATGCGGAGATCAGTGAATTGAAGAAAGTCATTGAAGCTAACTCTGCTCTTCTTACTGCTGTTGAAAGCAAACTTGCTGCTCAAGAAGCTACTAGTTCGAAGCTTGAGAAGGATCTTGCCGCTAAGGTTGCTGCGTTTGTTGCCCTTGAGAAAGTGCTTGCTGATAACAAGTCTGAGATTACTCAGCTTCAGCAGGAAGCTATTGATTTCAAGGTGAACCAAGCAGAGACTTTGGAAGGTAACAGAACCGCTTTGAACAATCTCACCAAGGAGAAAGAGCAATTGGAGAAGCAAGTGGCTGAGTTGACCGAGGGACACCAGAAGATTGGTGCTTCTGAGGGACAATTGAGTCAAGAAGTTAAAGCTTTGAAACTTGAGAAAGCACAGACTGGTACTAAGTTGACTGAGATTGCTGCTGCTTTGGCTGCCATGAAATTGGCTCACAATGCGTTGACTGACAGCAACAACACCTTACAAGACGACCACCGTGGATTGAACGAGAAATTGACTGCTCAGACTAAGAAGTACTCGGCTGCAAACGATTCTCTTCGTACATTGACAAATGCTCATTCTGAACTCCAGAACAACCATGCTGCTGCCCAGAAAGAGTTGGCTGATTGGAAAACCAAGCACGAGTCTGAGGTCACTTCCAAGAGTGAATTGAACACTCAGCACCAGGCTTTACAGCAACAGCATTCTGATCTTGAGTCCAAACACAAAGGATTGGTTGAAGAACATGGAAGTGCCACTGCTCAACTGGCTGCACTTGTTGCAGAGATTGGTTTGTTGAAGAAACACAAAGACGAGTTGGACAACAAGTTTGCAGCTCTTGAGACCAAGTTGAAGGAGTCTGAAGCTGAGAAGTCCGAGTTGGCTGCCCAATTGGAGTCCTTGTCAAAGGAATCTGAAGGAGGATCTGTTGAAAGATCTCAATTGGCTGAGAAGTTGACTGCTCTGACTACTGAGATTGGGTTGTTGAAATCTGCTAAAGAGACGTTGACTACCGAGAACTCTGGCTTGCAGCAGCAAGTGGCTGATTTGACAAAGCGTAACCAGGAGTTGGTTTCTGAGTCTGAGAACGTCAAAGGGTCTTCAAAGAAAGAGTTGGAGACTGTGGCAGCTCAGCTTTTGGCTTTGCAAGGCGCACATTCTTTGTTGGAATCTTCTCATAAAGAATTGACTGCTTCCCATGGTGCTAAGGAGGTTCAATTGAAGGACGCTCTGAGTTCTCATGAGAAGTTGACTGCAGCAGTTGCAGCTTTGACTGCTGAGAATGCTAAGATCAAGGCAGATCACGAGAAGGTTAAATCTGATTATGAGCTGACTAACAGTGAACGGACTAAAGCTCTTAGTGACCATGAAAAGGTTAACAAAGATTATCAGAAGGTCAACAACGACTACAACAAGTTGTTTGGAGACTACGATAAATTGTTTGCTGATTACAACAAATTGAACTCTGACAACAGTGAGTTGAACGAGAAGGTCAAGACTTTGACTGCTGAGAACCAAACGTTCGCTTCGAGTGTTGCAGCTTTGGAAGCTAAATTGGATGACGCTGTTGCAAGTCACAAGGCTACTACTGCAGAGCTTGAGCAGAAACACGAGACTTTGCTTGCAACTCATAAAGCTACTACTGAAGAGCTTGAGCAAAAGAATAAGTCTTTGATTGCGAGTCACGATGCTGCTACTGCTGAGCTTCAACAGAAGCATGAGTCGTTGGTTGCCGGTCATATTGCAACTGCAGCTGCCCTTGAGCAAAAGAACAAGTTCTTAATTGAGAACCACAACTTAGCCACTGCTGAACTTGAGCAAAAGAACAAGTCTTTGGTTGACGACCATTTGGCAGCCACTACTGAACTTGAGCAGAAGAACAAATCGTTGGTTGCTAGTCACTTGGCAGCTGCTGCCGAGCTTGAACAGAAGAACAAGTCTTTGATTGAGAACCACAAGTTGGCAACTGCTGAGCTTGAACAGAAGCATGAATCTTTGATTGCTAGTCATAAGGCTACTACTGCCGAGCTTGAACAGAAGAACAAATCTTTAGTTGAGAGCCACCAATTAGCAACTGCAGAACTCGAGCAGAAGAACAAGTCTTTGATTGACGACCACAGTGCTCAGATCAAGGAGTTGAACGGTACAATTGACAATCTTCAGAAAGAAGCTACGTCAGGAGTTCCAGACCTTGTTGCTGCTGGCGATCTTGGCACAAGATCGTTAAGAAGATCGGCTACTACGTTCAACAGTGAGGACGAGTATGTTGATGCTTCTGATTTACTTGACGATGATTTTGACGAAGATGCTTTGAGAAAGAGAGCTGCAGATTTCAACTTGAAGGTGTTATCTGACAGCGAGTACGATAAGTTGACGTCAGGTTCTGCCATTGAAGAGTATGCCAAACAGAACCACCTCTTGCTTGTGCCAGAGAAACAGTACATTGCCACCAACGTGTTCAAGGTGCCAGACGTTACTAATGTGATGGTTGTTCCTAAGACCTACTACAACAAGCTTGTGAAGAACGATGCCTTGGCCATTCACAGAATCAACAATGATCAGATGAAAGCAGAGGCCCAGAAACGAGGTTTCAGCTTGGTCCCTGCCAAGAGCAAAGAGGAGACGATTGAAGAGGAAGAAGAATGGGACGAGTTGAAGGACCTTGACGTCAACAAAGAAAACCAGCCTGGGTACCCTGAGGCCAAGACTGGTAACCGGAAATCGATCCGGTCGTTGTTGAGCAGACAGTCGACCCTCAAGTCCCCTACCGACGAGCAAACCGCCCGAACCATGATGCCACCTCCATCCCGGAAGGTCACTAGCTCACAGCTTACCAGACATCCTTCCTCATCCCAATACACCAACAGATCAACTTCAGCCATTGGTTCGCGGCACTCGATTGCCAACAAGAGTGTCACCGGACTCTCGCTTGCCACCGAGGCGTCGCTTAGTGAGCCTAACATCATTGGGGCAGTGACCCAGACCGTGATCGGTGAGTTCTTGTACAAGTACTACCGTCGGTTGGGACCTTTGAGCGTGATGTCGGAAATGCGTCACGAGCGGTTCTTCTGGGTGCATCCTTACACCTTGACATTGTACTGGTCTGAAGAGAACCCTGTGTTTGGTAACCCAGGAGACGACAAAACCAGAGCTGCTGCCATTGTGTCTGTCGAAAGTGTCGACGACAACAATCCGTTGCCAGTGGGATTGTATCACAAGAGTCTTGTGATCCATACTACTGACAAGACTATCAAGATCACCTGTCCTTCGAGAATCCGCCACAATATCTGGTACAACAGTTTGCGGTACTTGATCCAAAGAAATGCCGATGGATTGAGTTTTGATTAATACCTGAATTTGGTTTTTGTTTATATTAGTTTTGCCTACGTTGATTTATCAATGAATGTTTAATACCCTTGTTTATTGTTGTAGTGGGTGGTGGTTGGAGTGTCGAGGTATGGAGTTTGGTTCATTTAGAGGTGGGAGTATGGTGTTTGAGGTATAGTGTTAAAGGCTGAGCAGTTGGAAGCTGAAAGTATGGGTGTGTGCTTTGAGACTTAGAGGCGGAGGCCAAAGGTATGAGGTTGTAGCTAAAACGTTTGAGTATTGGAATTTGAGGTGGAGCTTTTGGTATATCTCGATTTCTTACCAGTGACATGCATAAGCTTAAGGAAAAGTACATGTCAAATGTGACCGAGGTGGTCATTACTGGTCAGAGTCTTCAATAAGGAGTTGTTAAATAAACTCAGAATTGCAATCAATATATTCTGACAGAACCAATTCTTTGAGATCATTGAGTTTTTAAGCTTAGATTTGTTTGGTGCAACAATCCTTCAGTCATTCTCATTTGCAAGTCTCTATGTCAAGTACATGCACTAAACAGGTGGTGGTCTTAGCTCCAGAGACTATGTCACTGTCAGAAAATCATAAAGTATCCAAAAATGATACCAGCAAAAAAAAAAATGATAAACTGAGTGGTGAATTTTGTTTAGACAGCCCAGAACGAGCTTTGGGATTGGCTCTGCCACCAACCAGTGAAACCGATTCTCCAACATGCAAGGCTGTAGTTGTGCGAAGTCCATTAAAGACTCCAACTAAACCTGTGCAAGTGACACTAGTACCTATCAAACAAGAAAGAAAAAGAAAATCTTTGACAAGAAAGAAGAAGTTTGCCAAAGACAATATTGTCAAATCCAAAGGGGTTCATAAGATAAGAGAGTTGTCTGAGTTTAGACTGGGAGGGAAACTATTAATCAAGCAGGCACCGTTGACCAGACAATTGACAGAACCAACAATCAGACTGCCAATGGAATCTGCATTACCAATTGAATCAAATTCAATGGTTAACCAATCGATCATCACTGAATCACCCGTAAAACAAAGTAAATGGTCATCAGAGACGAAGCTTCTATTTTCTGCGTCGTTAGTTTCTGGGCTCTATGGGTTCTATTCTAGAATCATGAAGTGAGGGGAGCTCTGGGTATTCTATAGTGTGGGTTTAAATTGAAAAGCATTTTAGGGATTCCTTTGTGATTATTGCTATCGTTTGAATTTCTATTCTTTAAGTTCACCCATGTAGATTGCGTTCTGTGGTGTAGTTTTATTCTGTGCTATGGTGCAGTTTTGTTCTCAACAACTTCGGTACCCCAGTTCTATGCGCTGTATTGCACGCTCATATAGTTTACATCTATTTCGATACTTCTATGCATTACACTCATACTTAGCAGCTTCAATTCGCTACCTCAGTTTACTCCAACATCTGGTCCTGTCCTCCACCAGTGTACGTAAGTGCTTTACTAGAGCGCTATCCCAAAATATTCTACTACTTCTACTAGAATAATCATTCTAGTACTTTATTGGTGCTTTCGACTGGAAGACATCACTGAAACACTTCATTAAAACACTTTATCAGAACACTACTCGACTACCTACATGCCCTACTAAACTATAGGGCACTCACAACATTCTGCAAAGATACGCTACTCAATATACCACCAGAACTCTCACCGGAATACTCCACTAAACTACAAAAAATACCTTACCCAGAAATCCCCACACAAGCTTCTTTTATTAAGCAACATAATACATTACTCGCCACTCAATACCATCTTCTGAAAGTCTCAATATTACCACTCCATTTCATTACTGCTACTACCTTAATGCTGCATGCTCCTGTGCTGCCTCCCTGCACCCCCATGCACCGCTCACACCACCCCGCTTCGTTCCAGAAAATTCTGTTGGTCAACTATATATCACCGACTCCACTCCAGGTTTACTCCCGTAGATTTCCACCACAACCAGCACCAACCATGTCGACTGCTGACGAGCTCAAGGCTCTTGGAAACAAGGCTTTTGCTGCAAAGGATTTCGAAGAGGCTGTGACCCAGTTCACAAAAGCAATTGAAGCGTCCACTACTCCAAACCATGTGTTGTACTCCAACCGGTCTGCTGCTTATACTTCATTGAGAAAATACTCCAAGGCGTTGGAAGACGCCAAGTCATGTGTAGAGATCAATCCTGCCTGGGCCAAAGGGTACAACCGAGTGGCTGCTGCAGAGTACGGGTTGAACAACTTCGACGATGCTCTGGCTGCTTACAAGAAAGCCTTGGAGTTAGATCCAGGTAACAAGATGGCAAAGGATGGATTGGCCGAGGTCGAGAAAGCTTCTGCCAGACCAGATTTCGGACTTGCTCAAAGACTTTCGGACCCAAACTTGATTGAAAGTTTGAAGACTAACCCTAAGACTGCCGAGATCATGAAAGATCCTACCATGATTGACAAAGTCAAACAGATCCAGAGCAACCCAAGTGCATTGGGACCTGATGTGTTCATGTCCGATCAAAGACTTTTGACGATCATGGGAGTTTTGTTGGGCATTGATATTCCAAGCAATCCAGCTGAAGCTCCTGCTCCAACTTCTACTTCTACTTCTGTACCAACTGCTTCTTCTACTTCTGCTTCTGCTGAAGACGATCCAGAAGTTTCTGTTCCAGACGTTGAGATGAAAGAAGCTGAGCCTGTGAAGGAAGCTAAGAAAGAGCCAGTGAAAGAACCAGAAGCTCCAAAACAAGAGGACGCTAAAGTTACTGCTGACAAGATCAAGGCTGAAGCCAATGCTTTGTATAAGAAACGTAAGTTTGATGAGGCCATTGAGTTGTACAACAAAGCTTATGAGACCCATCCAGACATCACATACTTGAACAACAGAGCTGCTGCTGAGTTCGAGAAAGGTGACTATGAGACTGCTATCAAGACCTGTGAGACTGCCATTGAGCAGGGCAGAGAAGTCAGAGCCGACTACAAAATCATTGCTAAATCGTTTGCCAGAATCGGTAACAGTTACTTGAAATTGGACGACTTGAAACAGGCAGCACAGTATTTTGACAAATCGTTGACCGAGCACAGAACTGCCGACGTGTTGACCAAGTTGAGAAACGTCGAGAAGTTGTTGAAGAAGAAAGAAGCCGACGAGTACGTCGACCCAGAGAAAGCCGAAGCTGCCAGACTCGAGGGTAAAGAGTATTTCACCAAAGCAGACTGGCCAAATGCAGTCAAGGCTTACACTGAGATGATCAAGAGAGCTCCAAACGATGCCAGAGGATACTCCAACAGAGCTGCTGCTTTCACCAAATTGATGTCGTTCCCTGATGCTATTCGAGACTGTGACACTGCTATTGAGAAGGATCCAAACTTCTTGAGAGCTTACATCAGAAAGGCTTCTGCTCAATTGGCTATTAAAGAGTTCAAGTCGTGTATTGACACCTTGGAGTTGGCCAGAGAAGTCGACAGCAAGACTAACGGAGGCAAGTCTGCTTATGAAATCAGCCAGTTATACTCCAAGGCTAACAGCCAGAGATTTGCTTCTGTTGAAGGTGAGACTCCAGAACAAACCATGGAGAGAGTTTCTAAAGATCCAGAAGTGGTTAGTATCTTGCAAGATCCAGTGATGCAGAATATCTTGCAACAGGCCAAGGACAATCCAGCGGCTTTGCAAGAGCACATGAAGAACCCAGAGGTGTTCAAGAAGATCAATATCTTGATTTCTGCTGGAGTTATCCGGACCGGTTAACTGTAATATGACTGCAATACATGATAATACATGGAGTTGAGAGGTGTATGATTGGACATTGTCCAGGAGAAAGAGGTGTTCTAAAGGGAACGTAGTCTAAACCTAATAACACAAACAAGATTAAGTATTTTGTATTTTACACAAGTAGAATAAGAGCCCTGATACTTTGTAACTCACAGAATCAGAGTACTGTCAGTCACATTGTCGGAGGTACAAAGACAACAAAAGCCAAATACACAAGCCAAACACACCAGCCAAACACAACACACTACACCCAGAAGTATAACAATGTATTGAATCGTACTAAAATCAAAAGTTGCAGTAAATGTAAAAATCAGCCTCAAAAAATAAGTATCGGTGGTGGCATCCACCCCATTGCATAGCTACTTCCTCCACTCCTAACCAGCATACTCGTTCTTTGGTTTCTTAGTAAGACTTGCAAAGAACACGTCTGGAGGAGTCACTGCTCCCAAAGCTCTAATAGCCTTGGTGTTGAGCAACTCCAACCCGACCTCGTAACTGGCATTGACCCAGCCGAACCCTTCGGTGGCAACTCCCTTGAAATCAGCACCCTGGTTACCATACTCTGCATCGACTCTGTGCGGGTCGGTGACTTTAGTGACATCGTATTTCTCGACAACAATACCGTTGTAGTCGACAAACGACTTGGTCATGATGTAGAGCCATCTGTACACCAAGCGACGAGCATCGTCTCCATAACCGTACTTGATCAATCCTTTCCAAGCAAGGATCTGTTGAGGAGCCCAGCCATAAGGATAATCCCATTGACGGTTAGGACGGTCGATGTTGATTTCTCCTCTGGAAACCTTGGTTCCAGCCACCAACCCACCAAGCTCCTCGAACTTCTTCAACGAGTTCTTGACCAACTTCTCAGCCTGGTGCTCAGTAGCAAGTCCTGCCCAGAGCGGCCAGAACGTAGTGGCAGACTCGTAGTCGCTCTTTGTCTTGTACTTGATATCGTAGTCAAAGAACATCGACTGTTTCTCGGACCACAAATAAGTATGGAACGCGACTTTTCTGGCGTCTGCCTTGGCAAACCACTCGCTGCTGGTCTCAACAGCTCCCTCGAGATCCTCAAACTTGTCATCAAAATGGTCTCTGATGGTGTTGGCAATGTCGATCTCGTACTTGTAAAGCAACGAGTTCAAGTCCACAGTACACAACCGTGCGCATTTGCCGTCAAGTCTGTAGGAAGTATCGTGGCCAGACTCACGCACAGCTCTGTCGTTCAAGAAATACTCGTCGAGCTCAGGCTCCGATATCTCCCTGGTGTTATACATTTCTTGGAACTTCTCCAAGGAAACGTTGTGTTTCTTAGCATACGGTTTCAACAAGGCAGTGAAATGACTGGCCTCTGTCTCTGGAGGAATACCCAATCCGTCAGGATGGTAAGCAGAAAGACCAGTCTCCTTGTCAAGTCTTGGCTCCGACATCCAGACACTCTTGTACTCTTTAATGGCCGCCTTGAACGACCGTTTGAGGAAATCCTTGGCGTAGTCTGGATTGTCGCCGTTCTCAATCAATTTGTTGTAGACCTTAAGAGCCATGTCAGTCAAGAATGGCGGCTGCGATCTGCACAAGTAGTATGACCGATTGGCATTGAGAATCTTGCCGTAGTACTTGATCTCAAAGATGAAATGCTCGACCATGCCCTTGGCCAAATCAATTCTCTTGTCTATTAATAACCCAAGGGCCATCATGTACGAGTCCCAACCATACAACTCGTTGAACCGACCACCAGGAACAACGTAAGGGAACGCCCGTAACGTGAAATCGTCTTCGGCAGTGTCCAGATCGTCGTCGTGCCCAACGTAGAATGCAGACGAAGACAGGTTCGACACTTTCTCCATTGCCAATGCAAGCAACCCAGGCTTATCGTTGATCGACTGGACATATTCAGGAGTGATTTTCTCCGGCAACACCTCGACCTTGAGATTGTACTCGGGGTGGTTTTTGGCAATCTTACCGAAAAACTCGATTTGGTCATGACATCCTGGCGGCACATAAAGTCTGGTGAGGTCCGACTTGATCTTGGTGTCGTACGCCATCTCTGCTACATTGTTACCATCGAGTCTTCTAGTGAGCGAGTTCCAAAACTGAGTGGAAATAAGCCGTTTCAACCGAGTGACGGGGTTCTCACTCAAACGAGCCTCGTCCAAAATCATCTGGTTACGACCCATGCGTTTGGCAATCGTCAACTCCTGAAGCAAGTTAGAAAGGTAGTACGTGCCTCTGATATCTTTCTGGTTGTACCCGTTGGAATTGACGGTTCCAAGAGAGAGCACCTTGGGTCCGGTGTCCTCAATTGTGATCTGGTAGTTGCGGTCGGTGTCCTCGTTCTCAAGAAGTGTGTTCAAGGTGGCATCGATGTCACTGATAAGAAAACGTTTGGACGAGAAAGCCAACTCGTCCTCGGACAGACGCCGTTTCATCTTGAACGTGTTGTGATTGACATCGCCCGCGGCCTCAAGCAAACTGTCGTCGGCAGCAAAGTTGAGGAAGGTGTTACGTGGGATTGTGGCACTGAAAGTCCGGTTTCGGACAATCTTTGACTTGGACCCTGCCTTGGACGGGTCTGTCTTAGCCCCGTAGTAGACGTCTGGCGACGCCAAAGGATCCATGTC
This sequence comes from Saccharomycopsis guyanensis, assembly GCA_030578595.1. Lineage (NCBI taxonomy): Eukaryota > Fungi > Ascomycota > Saccharomycetes > Ascoideales > Saccharomycopsidaceae > Saccharomycopsis > Saccharomycopsis guyanensis. The sequence continues at coordinate 874,079 of JAJMSQ010000003.1, forward strand.
CTCGCTGCCAGAGGAGGTCGTACGATGGTGTCTGGAACTGTTCAACATCCCCTAACAATTGAGTCAAAAGAAACCCAGCAGAAGAAACCTATTTAAACTCTACAGCAACGAAAAAAGCAACTGAGCTTGTGTGATGACCAGGAGCGGGTGATCCCCAATGCCAATTTAATTTGTTCCGAGTGGGTGTGCAATTTCAATGCTTGGTATTGGCTGATGCCCGACTATAAATAGGGCGAGGTCAAACCAAGCAGAACGGAATAAAAAAAAGCTTAAGGCTGCTCGGTTGCGGAGACTTGAATCCATCACCAGTCATACCCCAGACTCACTTTCCCAATCGGGGACATCCGGTGCGGGCATACCGGCCTTGCACGTGAAAAGCGCGTGATATACAAGTGACACGCACATGACTAAACGCAGTCGGCGCGCACCCCCACACCCCCAGTTACCGTTCGATTTTTTTTGGCCTGCATGTGGAACCACACCGGTCTTGGTATTGCTGTTGGATTCCTGCTAGATTCTCTTTGGTGTGCAGCTTCCAATATATCCAGATGGGGATCTTTATAGGCAACTTGGACAACCTCAAGCGGTACAAGTACCAGGGCGTGGACCGGTCCATTGTCACCAAGTATTTCTTGAAACCCTACTGGTGGACCAATTTCGTCAAGGTGTTTCCATTATGGTTTGCTCCAAACGCAGTGACTCTTAGTGGGTTTGGGTTCGTGCTTATCAACTTGCTCACGGTGTTCTACTACGATCCATACTTGAACAGTGCCGACGTCCCTGGCTGGACAACCTACTCCTATGCTCTTGGTCTTTTCATGTACCAGACGTTTGATGCTTGTGATGGAATGCAGGCTCGTAGAACTGGCCAATCTGGACCGTTGGGTGAGTTGTTTGACCACTGTGTCGATGCCTTGAACACCACGTTGTCGTTGATTATCTTTGGATCAGTGACTAAAATGGGTTACGGCTGGATGTTCATGATCTCTCAGTTTGCTATCTTGGCTAACTTCTATTTGAGTACTTGGGAAGAGTTCCACACTCACACTTTGTTCTTATCTGAGTTCTCTGGTCCAGTCGAAGGCATCTTGATGATATGTATCTTGTACGTTGTCACCGGGTTCCTTGGTGCAGAGATCTGGTTGAAACCGTGGCTCACTCTTGACTTGGCTAAATGGTTGCCATTATCTTTGTTGAACGTGTTCCAGTACTTGGGATTCGTCCAGATCAAGTCTGACTCTGGCATTGTGTCTGTGCCAGCTCTGGTCGACGCAAGCACCATCTATATTATCTTGGGAGGTGTCCAGTTGTATTTTAATATCATCTCGGCTTATAAGAATGTCAGACAACATTATGCTGAAGACCCAAAGGTCGACACTACCAAAGAAGCACACGCTGCAATCAAAGGTCTAGTACCGTTTGTCGTCAACTATACCTTGATTGTGGTGCTCACCATCTTGGCATCCCCATACATTTTCAGTAACAGCTCTTCGTTCTTGCCGTTTGTGTTGCAGATCGGAGTGTCCATGGCTTTCACTGTGGGCAGAATCATTGTGTCCCATTTGACATTGTCTGATTTCCCTCACAAGTTGCCTACCGTTTACATTCCAGTGGTCCAGATCGCAGTTTATGTTGCTGCCAAACTTGCCAACCATCTCAGAGAAGAGCAAATCCAATTGGACAGCTTGGTCAATTGTATTGTCTGGCTTGGATTCGGAGCAAGTGTTGGTATCCATGGCTGTTTCATTACTGAAATCATTTCAGAAATCACATCTTTCTTGGACATTTGGGTGCTCACCATCAAACATCCAAAGAAACAAGATTGATTCTTACCTAATTTAATTCCTTAACAATATTCTCTTTATACAGTATATACCTTAGAGGTGCCTTCCTAATATGTACAATCTTATGCCATACTCTTTTCTAATTGATACCAAAGCTTACATGTATTCTGTGCTTTCACAAGTTCTGAATTATTGAACCTTTTGGAGTGTATTCCTATGTTAGACTTCTGTCTAGCTTTCAACTTTGTTAGTCGATAATTATTATGTTCAATTCCTCTGACAATACTCTATAAAGCATACACCTTCGTACACCTTCCTCCTACATACAACACTCTTAATTGACACAATCCACAACGTATCCAATCCTCCACCTCACTGCTCCACTTAGAAATACTCAATTCATAAAACACTCAGCTCCTTTGGAAACACGCCCCACCCTACAACATCCAGCCTAATCGATATTCATTATGTACAATGGATCCTATCTACAAACCTGTTTAGGCAGCTGGCAATGGTGCCTTGTCATCAAAAGCGTTATCAGACCCTGGTGCCAACACCTGGGCACTGTCTTGTTGCAACTTCATTTCCTTCTCCATCTCAACCAATTGCTGCTCAGAAAGAACCCCAAGCGACAATGGCACTGCCAAGAGCAATGCACTGGTACTCACCACCCACAACAAGCTTCCGAGCTTCAAAGTGCCGCTGGTGGCAAGTCCGTACAACGAGCTGGCAGAGTCACTGATGAACGATCTTTGGGTTGGTGGGATTATATCTTTCAAAGCAACGATTCTATCATAAACAGTCTCTCCTTCGATATCCAAGTCCTCGTCATCGGATTCGTCTTCAACCTCAGACTCACTGGTGTCTTCGTAATCCTGGTCTTCGTCGGCCTTTGGCACGCTGTTGGCAAAAGTAGCTTCGTCGTCAATTTGTGTCAATTTAACCATGGTGTATTGTTGGTTGTCTAACGGTGGAACTGAGCAAAATTTGATGGTTTTTCGCCAACCAAAGTTGGAATCACGTGACTCTTTCACCTCATCGAGAAAATATTTGGATCTGGGTTGCACCGAGTAGATCAGTGAAAAATGGCTGAGGGGTTGCCTATATATGATATAGTTGAGGTTTTAGACGATGATGACAATGTGCGATCATCGTTTATGGTGCCTACTTCTGTTCTTGATAATCAAGTTCAGAAAGTGTTGAAGAAGAATGAACTAGATGAGATCAATAGACAGTACTTTAAAGAAGATCAGACTGAGGAGTCTCAATTGGAATCAAAGAAAAAAACCAATAAAACTGTGACGTTTGCTAGTGAGCCTGTGACTGAAATGGTTACTGGATTGCGTAATTTTGATGAATCGAAAACCGAAATTATACCTGCTATGAATGGCATGCCTACTCAAGGTAAAGGATTGTATGATATCTTAGCAGAGAGGGAAGCAGAGAAACAAGCAGAGAAACAAAAGAAACAAAAACTTGAAGCAAAGAGAGAGGCAGAGAAACAAAAACTTGAAGCAAAGAAAGTCACAGAGACCACCACCAGCAAACAAACGAAAGTGCCCAAGAATCAGATCAAAATGTCAATGGGATCGTTGAGTAGAAAACCAATCAAACGAGTCTCTGGAACTAAAGCACAGACCAAGTCTAGCAGCAGTATAGGGATTCCGAAAATGGATCCGTATTTCTTGAATGAGAACCAGGGTTTAGGAGTTAACGGGATAAGCAAGGTTGCCAGTGAAAGTTGCGGTGACGAGAATGAGAGTTTAAGGTTACGTGATATGGAGCAAGGGTACCTGGAGAATGAGGCCAGTAAAGTTGCTACCGATGACAATGAGGAGGAAGTTGCTAGCAGCAAAAATGATGGTGACAAAGAGCCAGATGAAGTTGGGCTGAGTAGTGTAGCCGTGAAAGAGACCCAGTATGTAGAGCCGAAGGTGGATTTCCAGTCGATGAATGGCGATATGGACCAAATGGTAAGTGCCTACATGATGGGATTATACGAGGACGACGTGGGAGTGGAGTACGATATGCCCAATTCGGTAATCGAGAAGACCGAGGACTTGGACAAGTACAATGAGCAGGTGCGACTCATCGAACAGGAGTTGAAGAAAATGGAAATGGAGCACGAGGCGGAGAAGCCTGAGAAAAGCAATGGTGCGGATGATCACGAACAGCCACTTATGAGTGATCAGATTGTGGAACGGTCGGAGCCTGAGCTGTACCATTACGAATTGAGTGATTCCGAATCGGATGATTACACTCTTGATCCTGCGATCTTAAACCAGCAGGTGGCTGAAACGTACCAGAACTTACGCCAGGGTATTATTGCCAGTACTGTTGGGTATGGCCGAAGAGAAATGGAGGTAGAGCCAGTCGACGAGTCAGGCAATCCTGTCAAGGTGAGTAGATTCAAAGCTGCACAAGTCGGAGCAGCCCTTGAGAATTTGGGGTACGACTAGCGGCCCCAGCACCTCTGTTTTAGCCGAGACTCATTTTTTCATTGTTTGCTGTTTTGGCAGACGGTAGAAAGCAAGCAGCAACTGCGTATGCGGCTGTGCTGTCACCGTCGGTGTCACAAGCATCGAAGTCATATCCAACAAAACCACTACATTACAGAATTAAGGTCCGGCCTGCGCACTGCATCGACGGTTTGCGAGGCTATTCTATTGAACACCGGCGGAGGTGATCGGCTGTTGCAAGATTCTCCTCAGCAACGCTGGTGGAGACACCACCTCCACCGCAATGCACGCCCCTGCCGGGGGACGCGGCCCCCTGTGGGTTTCGGGTTTTTTTGTGGAGAAGTTTTTGATGAGCCTTTTCCTGTGGATAGCCAGTAGCTAGGTTTCGGTAGTTTCCAAATCCCACGCCTTCTTCTTCTCATGAACGTTTTCCAATGGCAACCACTATCACCGGTTCCAAGCTACTAGCCTACGGCTGCGACAAGTGTGGCAAACGGTTCACCCGCAAGGACTACTTGAACCGTCACAAGCTCAACCACTCAGACGTGAAACCGTTCCATTGCGACCAGTGCAGTGTATCCTTCACCCGTCGTGACTTGTTGGCCAAACATTTCAAGTCCCGTGCTCACCAGAAGGTCAGGGACGGTATTACTACTGGCCAGATCGATTCGCAACGGTCCGATTATTCGTACAAACCTGAAAAACAAGCAGAGTCTGCCCCGAAACCTCGTCCTGTTAGCGTGGCCAAATATCTTGGTGACGAGAAGATCCCAGCCCCACCACCTCAGCCAACGATCATCTTGCCTTCCAGCAAGTTCTTTTTTGGGTATGAGGACGGTAACTCTGATATCAAACGGCCTGGGTCTGCTTCCAACAGCCAGGACGACAATATGCACACCCCACCAGAAATGACGGGTGGACTTATAGACAACTTGTTCTGGTTGTTCAGCGACGTGTCGCCGAGCTTCGAGCTGGATATCTCACTGCAGAGCGGGATCACTCCGCTGGAGAGTTTCCCGATCAGTTTCAACAACGACACTGCGGAGCTCCAGCCTCCTGACTCCAAGGCCCAGATCAACGAGATCACTCGTAGCAAGATCCTCGAGATCTTTGTGGGGATCCCGCAGTTGAACAAGATCTCCGTCGAGCGGTTCAACGAGTACCTTGATCTCTACTGGTTCAACTTTGCCCAGACGTTCCCGATTCTTCACAAGGCGACGTTCAACCCCAACACCATCAACATATACTTGCTCATCAGCGTGGTGATCATCGGCATGGCCCACTCGTTGGACACCTGGGAGTACGAAACCTCTATTCTTCTCAACACTAAATATAGACGGATCATCTATGACGTGATCGCAGAGCAGACCGAGCTTCCCTTGGAACTCATTCAGGCGTTGATCCACCACAACTTCTCGGCCAAGAATTTTGGCGACTTGCGGCTCAACAAGTTTGCTCAGATCGACCACGGCGCAAATATCATGTACTTGAAGTTCAGTGGTCTTCTTGACAACTTGTCCGAGCCTATTGTTTACATGCCTAAGAACGCCACTATTGAGGAGCTTGTGAGCCAATGGTACAACTGGATCCAGTACGAGGCAGGCAAGAGAGCGGCGTTCTTCCAGTTTATATGTGACACTCAACACATGATCTTCAGCAAGCTTGAACTTCTTTCGGCTTTTGACTTGAAACTTGAACTCCCTTGCTCTGACGAGGTCTGGAACTGTGCTAGTCCTATCAAGTTCTTCCAGGAGTATCAGAAACAACCTCGAGGGTTGCTCTTGAAACCAAAACTCAGTCTTTATCAATCGCTCTCTCCTCCGGTGAAAGAAGACGAGCCTCAGGAAGTGTACAAGAAACCTGCTTCTTACCAGAAACAGAGCAAGCAAAACAACGGGGTGTTCAAATGGCCCAGCACCACCAACGTCACAAGCAGATGGCCTACGTTTCTCTGGAGTCTTAAATCTATGATGTCGGAGTACAAAGAAAACCAAAAGGATTATCTGCTTGAGTGCTACTCTCCATATTCTCGATACATCATTCTTCATGGTCTATTACGGATCTGTTCAGACATGAGAGGTCAAGGATTGCTTGATTTGGGAGTGGTTTCACGGAAAAAATTGGCAGAGTTCTTCAAGAAATTGGAGCGTGGGTTCCTCAATTGGAAAGGATACTTTGACCTTCATGTGAAATTGTACGACGAACATGTCAACACCATAGGCGACAAGAACGACGACTCGGGGATCCGAATGAACAATTACGGACCTACCAATGCCTCATGGGCTAACATCAGTTTCTATTACACTGGGGTGTTCTGCTTGTATGCTGACGTGTCGACTATTCGTGCGTTTGCTACTGAGTATAACACCTTGAACACTGCTCCTCTGAGCACGTTCAAGGATTTACGGGTGGCTGATTATGAGAAAAACAAGCTTCTTATAGAGCAATGGGCACGGTCACCGAACGGACCACTTGCTCTTGTAGAGGCTTGCAAGTTCCTCAGACTTGTTTGTGGCAGCGAAGAGACAATCAACACGTTCTCGCATGTTCCAGGCACTGCGTATGTGGCAGCACTTATGATCTGGTGTTATGAGATCAAACGAGACTGTCCAAACGTACAAATGATTCGCAACTCAGCAGATTGTCTGGCAATCAAATTAGACACTCGCAAGTACTTTGACCAGTACGGAGCTATTGCCTATGAAACCACTCGAGCAGACGCTTTAAGTTATTTCTTAATGGTGTTGGACCATCGGAGTGACGAAGAGAACCTGGACAATGGGTACACGCAGAACAATGCTGACCGCAACAGAGAGTACCACGAGTTCAGAGAACGCCAGATGAAGACCATTGGGGTGGTGTGCTACGTGTTGCATTTGCTCCGCAACTGTAAGTGGAGCTACTCGATTGATTTGGTGCAAAAGTTGGAACATGTAATCAGTACTTATGATACATAGCTAGTGGAGGGTGTCGACTCGAAACTCCACGCCAGAGCCAGTGACCTTCAGTCGCGGCTCTGTTTATGATTTATACGAATAATTATTAATGATTTTCTGGATTAAACAGTCTGTTCGTACTTGGAGATCTCGGCCACTTTGTCAGCAGAAGCACTGGACTCGTCAAACACATAGGTCATCCATTCCTTAGCCAATCGTCTAGCCAAATGAAGTCCAATGACTCTTTGGCCCATACAAAGAATCTGACAGTTGTTACTAAGAATACTGCGTTCGACACTGAACGAATCATGAGCAGTCACTGCTCTTATACCTTTCACTTTATTTGCACTGATAGCCACTCCCAAACCAGTCCCACAGAAAAGAATGGCTCTGTCAGCTTCTCCTTTGACGATCTTTTCAGCAGCAACAATAGCTACCAATGGGTAAGCCTCAGTGTTGCCATTAGAGTCAACACCCACGTCAATGACTTTGGCAACGTGAGGGTCTGCCTCAAGGTCTTTCTTGATCTGTTCTTTATACTCGTAACCAGCTTGGTCACAGCCCACAACCACAGTGAATTTGGTCATCGTCAAACAAAACAAAGCAAAGTCACCACAAATACTATCGTCCAACCCCCGGAATTACCAGCTATTAATACTAAAACCCCGTCCAGAAGTCTCCTAGGGTCTCGGTCATTGGTTGCTCCTCTTCCACCATGGACTTGGTGGAGACTTAGACTTGCATAAACCAGCGATCGCACACGGTGCAACCACCTCCACCAGCTATTGTGACACCAGCTCCGGTATCAACGTTTCCAAAAAAATAAACCGCCCACCATGTGTCTTAAACCTTGATAACCTCAAATGTCGTTGGAAATCTGAAAAAACCTGTTCGTCCACCACGTTTCTCCACCAGCTGTTTCCTCCACGACCTCAAGCCGTATGCATATGGCATGCAGTCCATGGCCACCAGGACTCGGTGGAGACTTGGTGGAGACCCAGTTGTACCCCAGACTTCAATGTTCAGGCCATGGCTGACCCCGAGGCTATAAGAACCACGGAGCTTGCAGCTGGAATTGTGCACTTCACAACCCATCCACAATGTCCAACAAACATTTCTTGCCCACCGACAGCTCCAAGCTTGTGCCCTACTGCTTGCGAGCAATCACCTACGAGTACCAGTTCTTGTCGTTGCTCGACAGGGAGAAGGTGGTGTTCCACAACAGGTTCGACAGCTCCAAGGTCTCGCTTATCAGCGGAGGAGGGTCTGGGCATGAGCCGGGGTTCTACGGACTTGTCGGTGACGGGATGCTTTCTGCTGTGGCACACGGTGATGTGTTTGCGTCTCCTAACTACAAGAACGTCAAGGCTGCTGAGAAAGTGTGCCATGAACTTCCAGGGTCCACTGGTCAATGGGGTGGATGTATTTTCATTTTGACCAATTACACTGGTGACAACTTGTACTTTGGAATGGCTGCCCAGGACTTGGTTGCTCGCTACGGTCCTGAGAAGATCCGGATTCTTCGAGTCACTGACGACGTTGCTGTTGAAAGAGACACCGGGTCGTTGGTAGGTCGTCGGACCTTGGCTGGAATCGCTGTTGTTTCCAAGTTGACAGGTGCTGCGTCTAAGGCCGGCTACGATATCGACACGGTGTTTGAGTTTGGCCAGGCTGTGATTGACTCGACTGCTTCTGTCAATGCTGGGTTGGACCATGTCCATATTTCTGGCCATGCCATGGACGCAGAGTTTGGAAAGCTTGGTCAGCATCAGGTCGAGATTGGGTTGGGGATCCACAACGAGCCGGGGGTCAAGAAGTTGGAGTATATTCCAAAGAACGAAGAATTGGTCGATACGTTGTTGAACTTGATCTTGAACACTGAGGACAAGCAGAGAAGTTACTTCAAGTACAGTGACAATGACAAGATGGTGTTGTTCATCAACAATCTTGGAGGTGTTCCAAAGATCGAGGAGAAAGCTATCTTGTACACTGCATTGGAGATCCTTAAGTCCAAGTACAACATTGTACCGGTAAGAGTGTACACTGGTAACTTTGTCACTTCGTTCAATGCTCAGATCTTCACGATCTCTTTGTTCAATGCTTCGACTGCAACCACCAACAAGATCGGACTTAGCAAGATCTTTGATTTCTTGGACCAGAGAACCGATGCAGTGTGCTGGCCAAACACAGTGTTTGACACTCAAGAGCCAATTGTCAACGACAGAATCATCACCAACTTTGTAGGTTACAACGACGATGCGGCTTTGGAAACTAAGCTCAGTATCAAGGTCGATCCTAAGAGATTGGAGTCGATCATCAGAACGGCTGCCAACAACGTTATCAAGAAAGAACCTGAGTTGACCGAGTGGGACACAAAGATGGGTGATGGTGATTGTGGTTACGGACTCAAGACTGGTGCCGAGTACGTTCTTCAGAAATTGGACCAGGACAAGATTGCTGCCTCGGGGTCGGTGTTGGCAGCTATGCATGTCATCTTGGGAGTCATCAAGGACGACATGGGAGGTACCTTGGGAGCTATCTTGTTCATCTTCATGAAGTCTGTGATCAACAAGATGGAAGAAGAATTGAAGAAAGATAACACCATTGCTACCAAAGACTTGTTTGCTATTGCTTTGGACTTTGGACTTACCAATTTGTTCGACTACACTAAAGCCAGAGAGGGACATCGGACAGTGATGGATGTGCTTATTCCGTTTGTTCGTAGTTTCAGCCAGGACAAAGATATTGACCAGGCCATCGACGTTGCGTTCAATGCTGCTGAAGGCACCAAGAAATTGAAACCTAAGCTTGGAAGAGCCACTTATGTTGGAGGCATTGAGGACCAGTCGGTGTTCCCACCAGACCCAGGTGCATATGGGATCTACGAGATTATTTCGGCTTTGCGTACTTGAGTTAGTTTGTTGTTAGTTAGCATTAATATGTAATAATTTGCGTTTTACTGTGGTAGACTTGTTGGGAGGTGGTAGTAGGAGGAGGGTGTGGTAGGAGGAGGACGTGATAGAAAGAGGTGGTTGTAGAGGGAGGAAGTTGCAGAGAGAGAGGGTGAGTATTTGCTACAGAAGGAAGTTGACTGGAGAAGGAAGCAGTTCCCATTGAATAATTACAACAATTAATTGATCCATTGTAGATGCCATTCAATTACAATATTTTATAATCTTCTGTTCATAGTCAACCCACTAACAATGTTAAATCCGTGTGAAACCCAATGTTAAACACCATGACTCCGCGTACGCACCCACTTGGGCTCGCAATAATTGCCAGTTCCGACATCCTCTCGCCCCACCCGTCTACGAGTTCCAGCGGCTGTTTGCAATTATTAGCCGACAGAATCGGGGTCGTAATCGGTGTCTTAGATTAGCTGTGCCTAGCAAGTATGGATTCTGGGCAATGCTCTAGGCATGCTTCTGGGCAGTAGCTAAGACCTTGCAAGCAACCTTGCTCTCAGGTACCACTAGGCACAACCCATCAATTCACAATTCCTGTCAACAATTCTCTTTCCTTCAATTTCCCAACACTCACGTCTCACATCCTCAATCCTCCACTACTCCCTCCTCCACTACACCCTCCTCCACTGACTCCACTCTCCACTGCTCCTCCACCTCACTCCACAACCCCCACCCTCCACCATGCATTAGCCCACTCTCTCCCACGATTTTCAGTTTTCCCCAGATTTCTCCACAATCGCCTCCACCAGAACCTAATCGTCCAGCCCACCTCCACACTCCTGTGCAGTTGAGGTCTTACCTTTGAGTCTCATGCTGTTGCTGATCGCCTGTCCCGCCATACAAACAGCCTAGACCTCCACCACCTCAGTGGCAGCTCCCTCCACCAGCTCCCCAGACACTCAGCTGCACTCCACTAAAACGCACCCAACGGTGGGGGACCAGTCAGTGTTGCGAATCATTAAAAAGGCCATGGTTGAATCTCGCGGTCGCTCCAATCCAAACTGCCTGGCCCCCATGACGATCCCTACCAAGTCTGAGCTGGAACAGCCTGTGCGCTCGTACGTGTCCGACGAGTTCACCGACGAGCTTCCTCGTGCGTACCCTGTCAAGAGACATATCAGTGATTTGCTCTCGATGTCTGGCAAGGTCGCCGTAGTCACTGGTGCTGCTCGAGGAATTGGCTACGCAGTGGCCGAGGTGTTTGCTGAGGCTGGAGCAACGGTGGCTCTTGTAGACTATGTGGACAGCTCTGCTGAGGCTCAAGGACTTGCAAAGACTCATGGAGTAGCAGTAAATGCTTACAAGTGTGATGTATCAAAAGCTGAGGACGTCAAACGGACTGTTGCTGCCATTGTTGAGGATTTCGGAACCATTGACACTTTCGTGGCTAACGCAGGGATAGTGTGGAAGACTGGCAACATCATTGACGATGTCAACAGCGACGGTACTAATTGGAATAAGCTTATGGACGTCAATTTGAATGGAGTGTACTACTGTGCCAGAGAAGTGGGTAAAGTGTTCAAGGCCAATGGCAAAGGTTCCTTGGTGATCACCGCCTCAATGTCCAGTCATATTGCCAATATCCCAATGAACTTGACTCCTTACAACGTCAGCAAGGCTGCAGTGAAACATTTGGCCAAATCGCTTGCTGTCGAGTGGGCTGGGTTTGCAAGAGTCAACTCTGTGTCTCCAGGGTACTGCGATACCGGACTTAATGACCATCTCCCAAGAGCAAGCAGAGGGAAAATGTGGTCGATGGTGCCAATGGGAAGAGAAGCGTTGCCGTTTGAGGTTGCCAGTGCTTACTTGTACCTTGCTTCTGATGCTGCATCTTATGTTACTGGAACTGATTTGATAGTTGATGGAGGTTATACTTCTATCTGAGTTTTTACTGTTTGTATATCCAATTGATTTAGGTTATTGATATTAGTTTATTGACATGTTACGGAATTGAAATCTTTGTAAGTAACAGTTGGTGTCATTGAGAATTGTGGTGTGTGTCAGTATTGGCTGGGTAGCACTGTGCAGAATCGTGGTGTATGCAGAGGACCATCACTTTGCAAAACGCAACAACACCGCACAACACCGCACAAAACCATGATCATCAAGACAAAAGCCGTTGACACTAAACCCTGAAGGGAACCCTTGTTGCTGACAACACCGATCTAGTGTCTTACTACCATACTTCACTGACATTACCTCGAGCCACATCTGTGTACTCAAAGTAACCATACCGCAGTCTACGCCGACAAGCCGACTGCAATCTACGCCGACAACTCGACTGCAATCTACGCCGACAAACTTGACACGATCGAAATCATTAATTGAAAGCAAAACTAAGAAATTTCCGTAACCTAAATACTTGTTTGGGAGCCCACCGTCTAAGTAGATCCCTCTTCATGAAGCACTCTACGCTTCTCAATATCATGCTTGTCCTTGTGAACATGGTGCTCGAAAGGCAACTCCTTGGCAATCTTGACAACGTCCCATGGGGTTCTGGTGTTGGACAATGCAAAGATCTTGTCCATTTCTTCCAATGATCTACCTGCAGTCTCAGGGTAGAAGAAGTAAACGGTAGGAACCATCAACAAGTTGATCACAGCAAAGATAGTGTAAGTATAACTCTGGATATTGGCAAACGCAATCGGAGTGATCATCACCACCATGAAATTGAACGACCAGTTACCTGCAGTACTCAACCCGTTGGCAGCACCTCTGATGTTCAATGGAGTGATCTCTGCAGGGTACAACCAAGTCATACCCAACCATCCGATAGCGAAGAATGTGTTGAACACAAACAAGAACACTGCTGCAGCAATACCTGCCTTGTTGTTCTCACCGTTGTCTGGATCAGCAGCCCAAGTGGTACCTGTCAAAATCGCCATACTGAAGGATTGACCAAGGGCTCCGAAAAGCATGAGTGGTCTTCTTCCGATTCTCTCGATAGTGTAGAATGCAATCCAGGACGCAATGAAGTACTCGGTACCGTTACAGGCGGCCAAGATTCTGGAGTTCAATGGGGTCATGTGGATATACTGTTCAAAGATGGTTCCGGCGTAGTAAGTGATCAAGTTGATACCAGTGATCTGTTGCATGATTTGAGACCAGACACCCAAACACACTCTGTGGAAGTTCTTGGCCTCACCTTGGATGAACAAGTCTTTAAGTCCGACCTTACCGTTCTCAGCCAATTCCTGTCTCAACGCAGCCTCGATCTCCTCGATTTCTTCTTTAATCTCAAGGTCGTCCAATGGCACGTCGTCAAGAGCAGAGAACACACGGCGGGCTTCCTCGGTGTGGCCGAACTTAAGCAACCATCTTGGAGACTCTGGGAATTTCATGATGAATGGAAGAATGATGATCGGGAAAATGATCTGGAACGCAACTGGGAATCTCCAAGACACAGAACTGCCTTTGACGAAATAGAACCCGAAATCAATCCAGTAAGAAAGACAGATACCACCAGTGATCAAAGCACCTTGCACCATGACCAAACGTCCACGCTGCTCGGCTTTGGCACATTCAGACTGCCACACTGGCACAGTCGAAGTGTTCAAACCATTACCTACACCAGTAACAATTCTACCGACGATCAATTGAGCCACAGAAAAAGAAGAGCATTGAATAATTGCACCAATGGTCATAATTATGCATCCAACCACAATAGTCTTCCGTCTTCCAAGTTTGTCACCAACGTACATGGTAGCAACGGCACCAGCCAAACATCCAATTTCGTAAATAGCAATGACAAAACCCTGAATCGTGGCACGGTGGGTACTGTCGTCGCTGACAGTGTCGATCGACGGGAACACTTCTCTGAAAGTGTCCAAGGTAAGCAAGGACCCCATGACACCCTGGTCGTAACCGAAAAGCAAGAACCCCATACCGGCCATGGTAGCAATGGCGGTGTGGAGCCTCTCGCCGCGCATCCCGAGGTAGCTGGCGGTTTCTTGCGGAATATGTTTTTGTTCTTCACCAGAGGACTCTATTTGTTCGCTCATAGTAGTAAGGAATGATGACCAGCCTGAAGAATCCTGGGCATCTCATAAGTATTTATAGTTTTTCGCTAGTGGGGGGATATTGCGATGCGACTGCGAACTATAATAGTGTGCCCTGGGAAAAGGCAAGCCTATCCACTCACCAAGCTGGTAACTTTTCAGTTGCCAGTCCAATTAACGGTTGGCAATTGCTGTCAATTCGACGGTGCTCGGTGGATTCTGGTGCAAAAACCTCCAAACAACGCCCATATCACCCACAACCTCTGCGATATCCTGCCCCATTATTGCCAGGTTCACCTCCACTTCGCTATTGTCTGGCATTGTCATCGACGGGCACTTGAGGTCTATGCTAAACCTGGTGGAGCATCTCCAGATATCCGCGGTCCGCTGCGGGACGACGCCCCTGCAAGTGGAACGCCGCACTGACAGAGCGAAAGTATCTCCAGGTTTTTCCTAGGTTCCTAGCCCAACTCAGGTCACCGTCCAGCAACTATCAGGCCTTGGTCTGTGACGTCACGTCACTTTTTACAATTGAATTATGGTTCGGATTAATCGACGGTAGGCTAGAAAATTGACCACGGCTTTTTCAGACCATCCCCCCAGGTCTCCTCAGGTCTTACACCAGCACCACTAAGGGTTGCTGTCTGTGGCGGGGTTTGGTTTTACCCCAGAACCTGCAGCAACGTCAACAACAACAATGCCCACTCCTGCTGGCTCTGGTCTAGTGGAGGTTGGCTTGGTGGATGGACCCAGAATCGCCAGTGCCCACCACACCCACTGGACTGTGCATGATTGTCATTTTCTCCTACTCCGGCTACCCCGTTCCCGATTCGGCAAGGACTTTAACTGCTGGTGAGTTATGACCCGTGCCGGTTCTCCAGCCAGGGTGTTTCATTGCTTTGATCCGAAACGGTTGGCGGTGGTGCTTATAACCTGCGTGGACGCACGGGCCGGTGGGTGGAGGGTGGTGGATCATGGTGGTGGTGGGTTACGAGTGGTTACTAGTGGTTGCGGGTTAAGTTGATGGTGAGGAGTTGGTGGGAGTTGGTTCTGGTGGGTGGTGGTTCTGGTGGGTGGGTGTTAGTTGTGTTGGGTGGGTGTTGGTCTTGGTATAGTTTTGTGTTAGTCGTGTAGGTTTGTTTGGTCTTGGTATTGGAGATGTTGGATTTGGTGGATGGGTTTAGGTGGGTGTAGGTGTACAGTGTAGGCATAGGTACTGGCATAAGTGTCAACCTAGGTGCCTGCTTAGGTGGGTGCTGCTTAGTTGAATACCAACCGTATTACATGTCGACCAAAGTATGTGCTGTTTGAAACTATGTATGAATAAGTAGCAATGAGGTAATAACCCTGGTGACTGCTTGAGCCAACAATCAGGTAACTCCAATCAAATGGATGCAAGTACTTAATTTTTGGCAAGTTCAATGAAGTTCATAAACCTCAAAATCTCAACAACCAACAACCTCCCTCACCAATTTAATGGCCAACCATTAATGAAATTTACCAAAGTCCAGCCAAAATCTAGCCAAGTCTAGCCAAATGTTAGCGGAGTTTCTGCGTCAGTTGGGGCTAACCAATTTTTCCACTGGACAGACCCTTTACTTTGAGCCGCAGCAATCCACCACCAACCCAGTCTAATCCAACCCAATATCTTTCTTCACCATGGCAACACAGATCGGATGGTAACTGGACTCAAACTTTCTGAACGTAGCCACTGCCAATTCACGGTCACACTCATTAAGCAACACGTAGCCTGGTCTGACAAACTTCATTCTGCCAACAGTTCCAAGCCAGTCTGCAAATGATTGGTACACCAGAGTGAGTCTTCCCTTGAGCTGCAACTTGTACCATCTGAATTTCACCTCGGCATTGTTATTGGCAGCAATTCTCGTGTACTTGTCGTCAATGAACTTCAAAGCAACGCGTCCGTTGTCGGTGTTCAACAACCCCGACTTGTCGTTCAAGGTCGAGATATGGTCCATGAACACCACAAGCTGGTTCGACGAGTACTCACTGACATCAGCATTACTGAACTTTTTACTAAGTTCTTCCTCAGTCAAAGTTCCTGAAGCAGACTCAAGAACTTCGTACCATTTCTCAGACAATTCAAGACACTGGTTGACTAAAGTAGTGTCGAACTCTGGTTTAGGTGGTAACCCAGTCTTAAGCAACCAAGTCTCATAGTCAACCTTCTGTAATTTCTCATACGCTTCAGGGTCTTTCTCACTATAAAACTCAAACAATGTCTCGATGAATTGATAAGTGTCTAAGGATTTCTTGTTGAACTTACCAAAATAATGTTGGATGAACGGATCAAACTTGTCGGTGCCTCCTACGGTGTTCTCTAAGTGGAACAAGAAATTGAACCCTTTCTCATACGGAACTGTGCTGAACGCATCGTCTGGATCACTGCCGTCTTTCAAGTTTTGAATAAGCTTAGTGAACTTCTGGTCCATGGTAGCAACGCTTTCCTCAAGATCGTTCCATCCAATGATCGCACTGAAATGTCTGTAAGCTTCTCCGTGCAACCCAGCCAAGATTCTACGTTCAAGGTACACCGTCCAACCCTCATTGAGCCAGAAATGCTCCCAGGAAGCATTGGTGACCAAGTTCCCACTGTACGAATGGGCAAGCTCATGGGCTATCACGTCGATGTTCTCTGCGTCTCCACTGACAATAGTAGAGTTGGCAAGTGTCAATTGAGGGTTCTCCATTCCTCCATACGGGAACGCCATTGGAGCAATGACAAAATCGTAGTCGGTCCACTCGTACTTGTAAATAAGTTTCTCAAGGATCTGCAAGAACTTCTCTACGACCTCATCCTTGAACTCATTGGCACACCGGTCAATGTTCACTGGCTCAGTGTAAATCAACGAGCGAGGCCCGATTTGCGCACTGGTGATGTCTCCACTGACAATGGCAAACAAATACGATGGAATAGGTACGGGTTGCTTGAAATAGTAGTAGCCCGGTTCAGCAGTCTTCTGTTTCTTCTCGTCAATAAGTGCCGACACAAGTGTCTTGTAAGGCGACTTGACTCTTACAGAATACACCGATTTGATCGACGGGGTGTCGAAACATGGGAAAATCGTCCGGGAGTGAATAGGTTCCGATTGCGAGAAGAGATACTCATGGTTCTTACCATCGGTCTGGTCCTTGTTAAGAAACTGTAAGGCAGTGGTCTTGTCGGTGGTCTTGAAATAAATCTGTAACAGAATTGACTCGTTCAACCCAAACTTCTTGCCTTTAACGTTGCCAATCACCAAGGTTCCTCCTAATTTAGAAGAGCTACCTTTGTACCCTGTGACCACCTCTCCATTGAGCAACACCTTGGAAACATCGATGTTGGTGGAATCCAAGATGATCTCGCTGTTGGAGTCGGATTTCAGCTGCAAAGTGTACTTGACAAACCCGTCAAGAATCTTGTCCTTGAACAAGATCTCGAAATCCAAGGCGGTCTCTTTGACCTCGAACTTGGTATAATTGGAGTTGGTGGAGTAGTCGAGCTCAGGAACAGTGTCCGGACGCATCTTTTCAAGGCACGGTGGAAGTTGGATTTTGGAACTAGACATTGCTCGCTGGCCAATACTGAGAGGGAAAAGTCTGTTGCGTAAAACAGAATATATCCTGAACATTGGATGATTGAAAGGCAGAGTATTTGAAGAGCCGTAGATGATTGCCAAGTCACGTGTTCAGAACCAGCTTAGTGTGGGGCTGAACAGCATGGAGTTAACCAAGTGAGTGGTAGTAAACAGCAGTTAACAGCAGTTAACAGCAGTTGAAAAGAAGACGATAACTATGACAAAATCAATATGCTAAGCACACCCTACTATTCCAAATGACGATTGATTATAGAAAGCTTGCTATCTATGAGGAGAATCTTTCTTATCGGGAGGAGAGATCATAAAGTTGACATTGGTCTTGGACCGTGACGGATCGTACTTGGGAGCCGGTTTGGGAGTCGGGTCCTCCTGTTGTCTGAACGGAGGGTTCAAGAGGGGGGGTTTACGGGACTCGAGGAACTGGTGCCTCTGGAACGACGGCAGCAGCTGAGCGTTGAATGTGTCGGGCTGCCGTGCATATTTCTGAGCAGATGTTTCTGATAAGTGTCTTCTGTGACCCTGGGGTCTGGTGAGAGGCGACTTAGTGGATGACGGAGGCGATGCAAAGGACGGCTCGCCGGTGAGTTTGAACGGGGTCGAGGTGCTGAGGTCCATCGACACCTCGGACAGTCTGCGGCGCCGTTTGTTGGCTTCCTCGACGTTCTGCGGACCCTGCCAGTGGTGGAACTGGTACTGGATCTGCTGGGGCAAGTTGACTTTGAACACCGAGGTCGTGGGCTGCTGGGAGCTGGTGGAGGACTGTGCCGAGTGGGTGCGTGGGTTCTTAGGTGTGGTGAGAGCAGACGGGTCCAGCTTGTAGCTGCGGAGCTTGTCCTGGATGTCGGCCAGGTCCAATTTCACCGAGTTGTTGAAGAGTTTCGGGATATCGTGTTTCGGGATGTCGTAGCTGATGGCCAAGTTGAGAAGCTCGATGGATTTGTCTAGGGTCTGGACCTTGAGCGACTCCTGCTTGGCCTTCTGCGTCTCAGTCTGGAGCTTGAGCAACGAGATGAGTGCCAGCTCGGACTTGGGCCATTTTGCAATTGAGTCGAGGTCGAGGCGGATGTCGGGGTCCTCGGGTTCTTCCAGGGACGACTGGTTGTCGGGGTTTTGGCTGGGTTTGTCTTGGCCAGACAGCAGTCCTTGTTTGTCTCTCAGTCTGGAGGACCTGGAGAATTTTTGGAACATCGGAGAGGTCTATGGGGTGGGGTCGGGTGATGTATGAGTTTAGACTGTGGTGGCTTGTGAGCCAGGTTGATGTATGAGTTTAATGTCTGGTAGTGACTTCTGACCCAGGTTGATTCGCAGAAGTCTATGAGGACTGAGCCCTATGTATGAGTTTAGACTGTGACTTCTGACCTAGATTAATCGTAGAGTTTCACAAGAAATACCAGAGAAAAGGCCGGGAGTGATCCAGAAATTAATAGAAGATGTCAGCGAGCGGTGGTGGTGGGACTGGAATTAAAGGCACGCATATAGAACCAAGGTGGAACAAGGGCACCGGGGAACAGGTCTGGGCCAGCAAGAAGAAAAGAGACAAAAACAGAAGAAGGAAAAAAACAGCCCAGCGCGAAACAGCCCGGAGCAAGAAACAACAAAAAAATGACAGGTGGTTTCGCAGAAGGGACGGTGGAGCTTCGCCTTGGTGAACAGTGGGTGGGAAGAAAAGGATGGTAAACTGAAGCGGAGCACAAATCAATCCACAAGGTTGCTTGGGGCTGCCGTAGCCTGTACAGTCCAGCCCTGGGGGAGGTCCAAGAAAAAGACTTGGCCGGGTTGGTCGAGCAGCCAGAGGGAACAAGCAGCAACCGGGGCCCGCAATGCAGGGAGTTTCAGTAGGGGTTGTCTGGCAGTTTCGAGGCTGATCTGGTCGAGGTGCCTTTTTTTTCTGGCTTGTTGGACGATCCCTTAATGGTGAAACCGCAGATCACTCAATCTCAACAATGCACCGTACGTTCGATCGAGGAACAGGTGTCACTGGCCGGTGTCAAGATCGTACAACCAGCCAACCCTCTGCCATTGGCCACAATTATATAAATAGCCTGGGTTAAGGTTTACATTCGGACGGACCGTGGTCTCTATCGCGGCTCCACCAGATCTGGATCAAGTTTTTTCCACGGTGCCTTTGGACTCAGCCAGTTGCTAAAAATAAGCCGGGATCCTGTGCAGGCACAAGCTCTACATTAGCGTGTTTTTCGCCGACATGCAGGCGGTTTCCAACCTCAGTGAATTGAGTGTTGGAGATTCAGACGAGGCTTGAACCAGGGTTGTTGAGGAGTGTCAAATCAGATAATACTCATTGTACTGTATATTTGTATTTATTATGTATGCCAATGCCAACCTATTGTTGGATGTCTTAGCCTTGTTCCCCTCGAGTCAACTCTCTACCCTGAACGGACCAATCCATATTCGATCTCTATCGATTCAAACAGTTTCGGTCCAGGTCTCAGGTTCAACCCTTTCCAACAGTCTGTGTCTTCGTAGGAAAATAATGCCTTGCATTTTATAGTATTCTGTGACGGGTACACTCCATGGTGTTCGATTTTTTCTTTGTGGGGACCCTGACCTATTGTGGTGGTTGCCCACTCAAAGTACCCGTTGAATGAAACCCAGCAGTAGGGTTCTCCCAGTAAGGTTGCCAGTGAATACCTGTCATTATAAACAGCAACTCTGACATCGGGCCCGACCTTTTTTAAATCCGGGTGGCTCGAACTGTAGACCACGGTCTTGTCGTCGATATCATAAGTATATTCACTGCTGCTGAACTCATGGACTTCCACTGTGTCGTCTGCCGTGAAATCATACACTGCGATCCGGAACTGCTGGTTATATGCACCACCGATTCTCACCTTGGCAATGCCCAGTTTGTACTGGGTATGAGCCAACGCTTTGTCACTTCTAGCCCACTTGTCGTTCCACAAACAATAATATTGTAAATATCGTTTCTGGCTGGCCACCCCGACTCCCTCGAAAAACCGCATTCTCTTGGCAGAGTACACTTTATTGGCTTCTTCTGCTGTCAAATGGTACGTATGGATCAAGTATCCGCACACCACAGTTCCTGACCGTCCCTTACCTGCTTTACAGTGGATAACAACAACATGGTCAGGACTCTGTTTCATATAACACGAGATCGAATTTACTACTCGAACTAGCTGAGAGAACGACGGTGGATGGTGGTCTGCTATACGGTAATGTTCCACATTGCCAAACAGTTGACAGTCTTGGTACTTGGACCGTTCCTCTTGCAAATTGAAAACCAGCCAATTATCTTTAAAGTTTGCGTTTAAAAATTCAATCAGATCGGTCAGAGAGTTTTTGTATAATCTGTAGGGAATCTGGTCGTTCGTAGGTTCTGAGCATACCATCACTCGCGGAGTGATCTGGGTCAGATCTAGAAACTGGTTGGGTTTACATTGGGTCGTTTGTTTATAAGGTAGGAATCTGATACTTTTGAGAATATAAGCTAGGGTCATGGTAGAGTTTGATTCTGTTAGTGTGGGGATGGTTGGGTTGTAGTTCTGTAGTTGTGTATCTGTGGACATCCACAGGTGGACACTACGTTGGTTCATTGTGGTAAGAGTGGTAAGCACACCCAATAGCCACAGACAACAGTGGCAACCGTACACAATACTAGAAGACTACACAGTCGCGGAAGATTACACAATAATGGTAGGCACAGACAATATTGAGAGATTGCACAGTAGGGCCACGCACAGTAGAACCACACACAGTAGAACCACACACAGTAGTGACAACCACAAAGAGCAGTGAAAGTCTACACAGACGGCAATGGCAACCTCAAACAATAATGGAAGACTACACAACAGTGACACACAGGCAGTAGCAACTCATAGTGACTACCATACACGGTAACGACAGCCCCCCTACGCTTCTCATTCAACATGATCCATAAACTATATCATAACTGCTAAAACTCAAACTCCCCGCGGAACTGGTCCAAGTCCATGTCCGGTTTGACCTTGTCGACCAAATCGGTTCTGTCCATTGCAAGGAATGCTCGTTTCAAACTCTCAAGCAAACTATTGCTTTGACTAGTGCTGATATTGAACAAAGTCCCATCGACGTAGTCCTCACCAGCAGCAACTCCATCAACCTTATGCAAACTCAACCCTGCTAAAAGATGCTGGGCTGCTTCAGTGTAGCACCCAATGTTACTACAAGACACTCCCAAATTGTACCGTGCTCTGACAAAACTTGGTTTCAATTGAAGTGCTTTGTAGTATGCCTCGATAGCTTCTTCGGAACGATTACTGTTAGCCAACGCAGCACCAAGTCTGTTCCACAAGATCTCGTTGTTAGGCTCGATTTTCAAGGCGGTCTTGAAACAATCGATTGTCTTATCGAAACTTCCACAGGCATAGAACAACACCCCCAACCCCATTTGCAAGTCAGGGTCGGATCTGGCAGTAGGTTCAGTACGAATAACATGCAAGAACGTCTCAATGAGTTGCTGGAACTTGTCAGTGTACTCGATGCGTTCCAGAGGCTTGCCCTGCCAGCCTTCAAAGAACTCCTGGGATTTAGGATACTTGGTCAAGATCCATGTCTTCAAATTGGCAGAAGCTGAGTTGTCGTAGCATTCATTGATGTACCCAATGGCAGAACTCATAAGAGCACTGAGGTTGTTAGGATCGAGTTTCAAAGCTTCGTTGTAAGCAGTGATTCCAGGAATCTCTTTCTCGTTGGCAGATTGAACGTCTCCCAATTTCAACCAGGCATCCAAATGTTTAGGATTCTGTTGCACTGCAGCCTCAAAAGCAAGTGCTGCCTCTGAGAGTTTAGCACCGTTCTCCATCAACTGCAACCCAATCTCGTATGGGTTCGGCAACTGACTGAACTGGTTGGTGTCGGTATCAGTGAATTTATACTTATCGAATCCTACATAATGTGGCTCATCAAGTCCACCCATCAACCCTTCAGGACCATTGTCTAACAAATCTTCCTGACCTGAAAACGAACTCATCGACTTCATGTTGTTCCATATCTCTTCGAATTCCTGGTTGAAATCTGTCTTATCAATATTGTGTTTGAGCTCATCAGCTTGCACCTCAGAAACAACCTCTTCCTGGTCATTAAGCTCTACGATCTTCTCCTTGGAAATCAGGTCTTCTACGTCCTTGAAATGGTCGTCCCAGTTGATATCTTGATGCTGATTAGCAGTCTGGGTGGTGCCTTGCTGCATGTCTTGCGGACCCATTCTTCCCATGGACGATCCGGTGAACCGAAGACTGTTCATGAACCGAGGCTGGTACATTGGTCCAGCATTCTGAGACCGTGTGGAAAAGTTCTCCATCGCCTGGGGCAGCGAGAACTCTTGAGACCAACCTCTGCTGACAGGACTGGCACTCATGGACCGCGCTGATACGGGGCTGCCACTCATATCGTTCTGGATCTTACTGAGTTCCCGATTAAGAGGTACCATGTTCATCGAGCCTCCCATATTGTTCTGGTTGTTGAAAAACTGGTTGAGTTTCTTGCTGTCGGACTGGCTTAGAATCCGTTCTTGCACCATCCCGTTCATAGAACTCATGGACCCATCATTCTGAGCCAAGGTCTTATTAAGTGAGTTGGCACTGTTCAAAGAATGGTTAGAGAATTGTGAAAGTGGGTTTTTAGAAGTGGAGCATTCCGAGCCTCCAGCGAATAATGACATTTTTGTGATCGTTTTCACTGGCAACTGACTAGTGGCGATGAGTTTTGTAGTTCCCCAGAATTTGTCAAGCTTCCGATCTCGTCATGTGCCTTGAACATATTGGTAATGTAGAGCCGAAAAAATCATGGATTCGGCCCCCCGGAGTGGAGTATTGGGGAGTAATGACGGTTGTGGTTTGGATTTCTCCAGTTTGAATTTATCATATTTCAGTTTGTAATTATTTTCTTAAATTATAATCATGGATATGAGTTCTTAGGCAACACGTTATAGACATTTTTGTTTTGAGACTCTGAATCTGAGATGCTCGTCGAATCAACTTAGTAGCCTACTTACCTCCAATTGACTAGCTGTGGTGACTGCCCCAGTGGGATGGTGTATTGAAATTAGGCAGTAAATCGTGGGGGACTGATATCGGAGATTGGTAGTAATACTGATTGTGCTACATTGTGGTTGATATACAATTGATCTTTGATATTTTGTATTGCTTTTGTTGCTTTGATATTGCTGTGATTTCTATTCTGAGATTACTGCTTTGATATTGCTGCTTGTTGATTGCTGCTCACTACTGCCTAATACTCACACTGATTATTAGTACCACTGTTCATTGAACCACTCACTGAACCACTCACTTCTCACTGCTCAACTCTCACTGCTATGTCCTTCAAAAGACTTGTTAGATTTGTCGCCACTGATAACCAAGTTTACTTGGGAGATGCCATTCTTGGATCCAACCAACACGACGCTCGGTTTGCAAAACAGGCCCATGTCATTATTGGTGACATTTTCAGTAATTATGTGATCACTCCCGAGATCAAGACCATCAAGAAACTTCTCTCGCCAGTGTCTCAAAGCCAAGTCGGCACGATCAGACTCCTTGGACTCAATTACACCAAGCACGCTTTGGAACTCGGCAGTCCTATTCCAAAGTACCCGGTGGTGTTCTACAAGCCTAAGACTGCTTTGGGCAATCCAGAAGACCCGATTGTGGTTCCTCGGTTTGCCCAGGTCTTGGACGACCAAGGAAAAGATATCCGGGTCGACTACGAGACCGAGTTAGTGATTGTCATTGGCCGTGCAGGCACCAATATTCCTAAAGACAAGGTGTTTGACTATATTCTTGGGTATGCTGTTGGTAACGATGTGTCTCAAAGAACATGGCAGCTTCCTCGTGGAGGCTCTCAATTCTCCACTGGAAAGATGTTTGATTCGTGGGCCCCAGTAGGTCCTGCCATTGTGTCTCCGGAACTCATTGCCAACCCTAACGGATTGAAGATCGAGTCGCAAGTCAATGGTGAAACAAGACAGTCGTCGTCTACTGGAGACATGATCTTCGATGTCGTCAACACCGTCCACTACTTGAGTCAAGGCACTACGCTTTTGCCTGGTGATCTTATTTTCACTGGAACTCCAAGCGGAGTAGCTGCAGGAATGAGTCCTCCAAAATGGCTCCAGCACAACGACAGCTGTGTCTGTTCCGTCGAGAACATTGGCTCGATCGAAAACAAGGTGGTGTTTGAAAAAGACGGCTACAGAGACTTCAAGTTATAGACCCGGCTTCCATTCTCCTGACTATGTACAACGGTTTTTGCAATCGTATAGAATCGTTCGTGAGCTCCCCTAAACAAAGTCGACGGCTTTTCTTCTGTAGGCGTTACAATCTCTAAGCCATTGCTTGTACTCTTGTAAGCTGGTGATCTTCTCGCCGTAGAAGTCAGGCACGGGGTTCGAGAAACTCTGCCGAGACGCATCCACTCTATTTTTGATAATATGCTTTAAGAACACCGAGTTCTTCTTCTCAAACGGCTTCAACATCGCCTTGGCTCTTCTCTTGAAAATCATGTTGCCTATAGCCGGACCTCCAAGGTACCCCAAGGCTGCAGTACTGGACAACGTGATTACTCCCACGACAATTGGATCAAACCCAAATATGGTGAGCTCTGCATCCAACTCGACTTGCGAAATGTACGCCCAGCCAACCACGGCACCAATCATGGCAGTGCCCACCGACGACACCTGGTTGATTCTTCTTTGTTGCTTTCTGAGCTTCAAGAACTGGTTCCAGTTCAATTCGGCAGGAGCCTCAGCAGAGTACTTTCTGGCACCCTGGGCCAAGATCGATCTGGCCGCACCGAAAGTGCTTCTGCTCAATAATCTGGCATTGAGTCCAAGCATGGTGGTTGTGTTGGAGAGATGTAGAAGACGGTGGTGCAGTTAAAAGTTTGGTGCTGGGTGCCGGGTAACTAAGGACCCGCGATTCCCTTAGGTGTGGAGAGGTTGGAGGAGTCCGGTCAAGTGGGAGTTTTGGACGGGGTGGAATTAGAGTTGGGTGGTAGGTTTGTGGGTTGGGATTTTTGGAATGGCAGTGGTGAAGATTGGTCTTTGTTTGTTGTTGGTAATATTAGGGAGTGGGCAGAAACTGAGCTGGGTAGAAGACAGTTGCACGCTAGTTGAAAAATGTGTGTGGGAGCCTGCATGATCTGTAGCTTATGGAGAGATCGTATGTTGAGGATGTTAGCTTGTAGTAGGTGTGAGGGAGAGATGAGAATCTTAAATGGGTAATTGTGTTGAGACATTTTTATAGTTTATGTGTTGTTTGTTGGTGGGTAATAATTAGTTTAGAATGCCTGAGTTGTATGATGTGGAACTACTTGCAAGAGATTAACAGTAGAGTAGAAGATGTGGGTTGCAATTGGGTTAGGTAGAGAGTAAGTGTGAGATCGTAAGAGAGGTGTAAGACGTCTGGCTCGGTTGTAATGCAGGACGCTTGATTGAGCTGTTAGCACAAAGAACCATTTAGACGGAGAAAGTAGAATGTAGACAGAAAGTTTGAGCTTAAGAGATCTAGCGGAT
This sequence comes from Saccharomycopsis guyanensis, assembly GCA_030578595.1. Taxonomy (NCBI): domain Eukaryota; kingdom Fungi; phylum Ascomycota; class Saccharomycetes; order Ascoideales; family Saccharomycopsidaceae; genus Saccharomycopsis; species Saccharomycopsis guyanensis. Next base: position 900,348 of record JAJMSQ010000003.1, read on the forward strand.
CAACATAGATCAGATGTGGAACCATGTGAATTCAACTGATAGGAAGATTAGGGTATTCATTCAGACGAGGCATAGAAAAATGTTGGATTGGATGGGAGCCAAGCAAATTTAGAAACCAGAGTGCAAAGCAGAGCAAACAACACAGAAAATTGTCATAGACTGCAAGACCCTGTCATAGAAACCAAGGCAGAAACTACTCGTTGCAAACAATAGCAGTCGCAGTTAATGGAACCTCCCAATCTAATGCAAGCCAGCCATCTCGCAATGGCCACAGGCCACCCACTTCCGTTCCAGGCGACTTGTTCCGCACGACTACCCGCCGAATCCCCTGCCATAGCCGCCCAGCTCTTGCCCCCACTGCCCACAGTAATGGGCCCAGTAGGAGCCCTGCAGGTCTTATCCACCGACATCTCTACACCGGCGCACCGGTGAATATAGATAGAGACCCAACCTAAACTGTTTCCCAGTCATCTACACCATCCACACAATGTCGGTTCTAGTTGATTTGTTGAGTGGTGCCGGGAAGTACTTGCTTGGAGTTGTGGCCGGGGTCATCCTTGTGCTTTTCCTGGTGCTGACGGTGTTCCAACGGTTCTTCTTTGTCCCAAGTCTTCACTACAAGAAGAAGTTTGAGAAAGTCATGAAAGGTAGTGGTCGGCTTGGAAAAAAGACGATCGGATGGAAACTCGGAGCCTTCCGCCGTCGGGTAGTGTTGGCCACGAAAAACCCGTCGTTCTATTCTGTCACGCCTTCTAATCGCGAGTATATTCAGCTCAGTGAAGACGATATCAGTGAAGGTGCGGAATTTGTGGCCCGCACCAGTCCTTACCATGTGGTGGACCCTACTCGGAAACTCATCTTTGGGTTCTTCCATCCGTACTGTAACGCTGGAGGAGGAGGCGAGAGAGTGTTGTGGCAGGCTGTTCATGCTACTTTAGAGGCCAGTGACAGATACATTGTTGCTATTTACACCGGCGACCTGGCTCCACAAGAAGAGATCTTGGCCTCGGTTAAGAAACGGTTCGGACTCGATCTTGCCAATAAACAGATCGTGTTTGTGTATCTTACGAAACGGACACTTGTTGATGGTTCGTACTGGAAGAATTGGACACTTCTTGGCCAGGCTTTTGGTTCGATTGTCCTCGCGTTCGAAGCTATCAATACTTTGCCTCCGGACGTGTTTTTAGACACCATGGGGTACCCATTTACTAGTCCATTGATCTACTACTTGCTCAAGATTCCTGTTCTTTCATACACCCACTTCCCGATCATCCAATCCGAAATGCTTGGCAAATTGAGAACCCAGATCTCCAACACCAGCCTGATCAAAGGCAAGCTCAAACTTGCCGTCAAGTATATTTACTGGCAATGGTTTATAGTGGTATACTCTTTGACTGGCTACTACGTTGACATTCCTCTTTGCAACGGGACTTGGACCTACAACCATTTGAACAAAATATGGTTCATGCTTGCAGGCGACAGCAACGACGAGCACACGGTCCACAACAGAATCTTGTACCCACCGTGTTCTACCGAGACTCTAGTGGACCGTAGCAGTGCCACTGCTTGGGGCAGAGAGAACTGGTTTGTGTGTCTTGCACAGTTCCGTCCAGAGAAACGTCATAAACTCATATTGAAAGAGTATGCCAAGTTTTTGGAGTCGGGTGCAAAAGACACCAAGCTTATCTTAATAGGCCTGACAAGAAACGAGGCCGACATCAAGTTTGTCGAGGAGTTGAGAGCTTATGCCAAGGAGTTGGGGGTGTTGAGTAGCGTGCAGTTTGTGTTGGATGCACCGTTCGACCAGGTGAAACAGTATTTTGCCAAATGCTCGTTTGGCGTCAACGCGATGTGGAACGAGCATTTTGGAATTGCCGTGGTCGAGTCCATTGCTGCAGGGTTGATTCCGATCAGTCATGCCAGTGCAGGACCGTTGCTAGACATAGCAGTTCCTTGGAACTCAGACAACAACAAGCAGGCAGAGGTGTCGTCCAACACCAGCCGCACGGGACTCTTCTTCAAGTCAGACACCGACCCTGACTACTCGGGCTCGGAGTTCCCTCTGCTTGCAGCCTGTTTTTCCGAGGCCGTAGGTTTGAGTAATCAAGACAAATTAGCAATTTCTGCTAGAGGGAAAGCTTGCGTGCTAGAGAAGTTCTCCAACAAATCGTTCGAGAACCAGTGGGAGAAGTACTTGGACAAACTTGTCAAGTACGACATTTATTTCCGAGAACGTAAAGGGAAAGTCGAGCAGCTCTACTAAGGGCAACCTTATTGAGTGAACTCTATACTAATCGTCTTCTTTATCCGTGCTGGTAACTGTAATACTACTGCTACCAGATACCAACTACAATTGTGGACGATCTCAGCTAACCGACTCGGCACATCGGGGTGCAGGTATTTGTCGGCTACAGTTAACTAATCACCACCAGGCTAGCATATGAAACCCGGTGACAACCCCCGAAGTATTGGTCTGTCAGGGGTTGTTTTATATACTATAGTTTTATTGGATGTAGTTTCTACTGAAGACCCGGAGGTTCACGGAACACTCCGGCTTAAAGGCTGGGGACATTGTCGACCCTCGGAGTTGCTGCAGCCCGGCGCGCCTAGTCACGTGATACAAACTGTTGGGCTGCGGGCCTGATGATTCACCAGAAAATATATCCCAAGGCTCCAACCATATATATCGGAGGGTTAATCCTTGGTTTAAAGATTTATAGTTTTTTTCTAGTATGTCGTCTGCCGCTCAACGTCTTAGTCAGATCAGCCGGATTCTTAGTCCTGGTGCAGTGCCGGCCAGTCAGTTGGTGATTCCTGCCAAACCCTACAAGGTGTGTGTTATTGGGTCTGGAAACTGGGGGACCACCATTGCCAAGGTGGTAGCTGAGAGTGTGGGTGAGAACCCGAAGGTGTTTTCTCCGCTTGTGCACATGTGGGTGTTCGAGGAGAAGATCAACGGCAAGAACCTCACTGCCATTATCAATGAGGAACATGAGAATGTCAAGTACTTGCCTAAGATCAAGTTACCGGCCAACGTTGTTGCCGAGCCATCGATTGTCAAGACCGTCGAAGGTGCTGACTTGATTGTGTTCAACATTCCTCATCAGTTTTTGAAAGGGGTGTGTAAGCAGCTCAAAGGCAAGGTTCCTAAGACTGCTCGTGCTATCTCGTGCTTGAAAGGTTTGGAGGTGACTCCACAAGGGTGTAAGCTTTTGACCGACTATATCACTGAGCAGTTGGGGATTTCCTGTGGAGCTTTGTCGGGTGCCAACTTGGCTCCAGAGGTTGCCAAACAGAACTGGTCCGAGACTACTGTAGCCTACAACTTGCCAGTGGACTACAGAGGGCCAGGCAAAGACATTGACCGTCCAGTCTTGAAACAGCTTTTCCATAGACCGTATTTCCATGTGCGTGTTGTTGACGATGTCGCGGGAGTGTCTCTTGCCGGAGCATTGAAGAATGTCGTGGCCATGACTGCTGGGTTCGTCGAAGGTATGGGCTGGGGAGACAATGCCAAGTCTGCAGTGATGCGGATTGGGTTGATGGAGATCATCCGGTTTGCCCAACGGTACTTTCCTAACTCCGACCCTAAGACGTTCACCCAGGAGTCTGCTGGGGTCGCTGACTTGATCACCACTTGCTCTGGAGGAAGAAACGTCCGTGTGGGTAAGTACATGGCAGAGACTGGCAAGTCAGCACTCGAAGCAGAGAAAGAACTCTTGAACGGGCAGTCGTCCCAGGGTATTATTACTACTAAAGAGGTCCATGAGTTGTTGGCCAACGACAATGCCTTGGCAGAGTTCCCGCTTTTTGAGGCCACCTACCAGATCATTTATGGAGGTATGCCAATGCAGAAGTTGCCAGAGCTTTTAGAGCCTTTGGAAGACTAGACGGTGCAGAGAGTTCCGGATTGGCGGTCTGACGTTGTTCTTACAGGGTCCGATGTGCTACGATTGGCTCCATACTGTGGTGCCATACTGTGGTGCTACAGTGCAGACCTGGCTTGTGCAGTGGCCTGGCCTGTACAATTACCGTGGTGTCTAGCCATGCACATTATATAGATCTATTGGTAGTGTCCAATTAATATTCTAATCTAGTACACTTAGCTACCTTTTTTGGCACTTGAGTTTGACAACTTATTCTATTCCCGCTCATTCGATGTAACCCCGACTCCTTAAATCTCGGTTGACGGCTGGCATTTGTTACGTCTCGATTCGGAGGATCGTCGCTGGTGTAGAGCGCGGGGCCACATCCACATTTGACACCTTTGCTAGCGGCATGTGGCTGCACGTCAACCGAATCCAATCTGACTGGTAGATAAGCTTGCCCCTCGTGTGCAGTCCTTAAACTGGGGTCTGCTTCTAAATTTCTATATATTATTGGTCATTGTTCGTGTAGTGGTTTATTGATTGTTATACGGTTTATTAATTATGCTCAAACAAAAACTAGGTCGATTAAGATTAGGCTCTGGAGTAGGCTCTGAAGTAGGCTCTGGAGGATCTGGATTAGGCTCTGGATTAGGGTTGATGGATGAATCCTCAATAGTACCTGAAGGGATAGCTCTTCCTATCCATTCAAGTGTGGCCCTCCCGATATCTCCACCTATGGATCCTAGTCCTTGGTCATTCGAAAACTCTCAGAACACTACTTATGACAGTTACAGACACACAGAGTCTATGAGCAGATACTCCAGCAGCAATACGTCTGGCAGTTCAGTGTACTCCAGGAAACCGTCTAAACTAAGAAGAGCCTCGGTGATCAGCAAATCGTGTGTGATATGTGGCGACGAGTTCCAGCTTATTTCCAACGGAGGCAAAGTGTTGTCGCTAGCTTGTGGTCACGAATGCCATTACGATTGTTACTTGGCACTGATGGATAAGTCTGATGTCGACAAGTATCCTACATGTGAATACTGCAACCTGCCCAGTAAACCTGCCAATGCTCAAGACATAGAACTCATCACTCAGTCGGTATTATCTGAGACGTCTGACTCTGCGTTTGCTATCCAAGACGTTCTTGATGATTTAGAAGATCTTGTGGAGATCGATTTCCAAGACCCTCCATTGGCAGTGTCGACTCCTCAAGAATGCCATTTCCTGATGCCTAAACTGTTGCTTGCCAACGACGAGCAGTACTTGGATGAGACAATCCAACCAAAAGTCAGTCTTATCCCCGAGACTTCAAGGGTGGTGGTTGATCTGACCTCCAAATCTGTCAGAGTTCCTTGTGTACTACATGTTCAAATGAGTGACTTTGCGGTCAACCATCGAGGCAAGTCACAAGACGAGCTCGATCTCGAAGACTCTAACAGAAAAGAAATCTCAGACTCGGTAGTGAGTCAATTGGCACTGTTGCCTAACAGTAGTATACTTGGTCCTGACCATGAACGTGGAGTACTTATCATGTTCGACATGTTCCAAGTTGAAACGTTTGCCGACGAATGGAGTATCTACAGTTGTTTCTTATTTGAAAACGAGCTTGTTCTAGCTAACGAGACTGCGTTGGTGGGAAAAATCAAGTACAGACAAGACTTGGCTTCTATAACAAAGATCAACCCTTACTCTATGGCTCTCAATTTGTCCAGTATCAGTTTCCCAACATTGACCCTTAAAGGCACCAGCAGAGTCACCATCCAGAAATGGGAGAACTGTCTAACAAAGACTATCCTTGGACTAGAAACAAAACCGGTGTCGCTTATCCAGATGTCTTGTAGTGCATGGAGCTTTCTTGAAGATACTCGGTTGGTGCCTGAAGAAGTACGTCATATGAACGAGTTGTTAGACAGCAACGTCGAGCTTCCAATCCCTCTACTCAAGAAACTTATACCTGATCCTATTCCCTTACCTTTGAGGTTAATTGTTGGAGTGTCACTCATCAACAATCTGAAACTCAGCAACGACCAGTACGGAGAGTTGATAGAATCAAAATTGAAAGATATACTTGGACAATTGAACCCTCAGCTTGACAAGTTGGGTGTGGTGTACCTCCATACTGCACCAGGCGACCCAAGAACTGGGTCAGACACAGTCAATGCGTCGTCGTTCTTGACTGGGATCACAGACAAGGAGTCGTTCCAGAGACATTTTGAGTGTCTCACCGTGACAAGCAAAGAAAGTCAGCTCAGTAACCTTGAGCAAACAGCTCTTTATTTGGAAGGAGCAGAGAAAGTGGTGGAGTTATGGGGCGACTGTGAGTTCACAGGTATCAATGAACCCAACAGTGTCAAGAAACTAGTGATCATCAACGATTCGTTTGACGAGAAACCACAAACGCTATCGTTCAACGATAAGATTCTTGAGACGAAAGTCGGCCGGATTCTTACTAAGATGGTCCAGAAATGCAAATTCACATTCGCACTCTTTTTGGCTAATGACAACTTTGACAGCTACTTCCTTGACTTCATTGAGAGTTTGATCAACGCCAACTCGTACACTTTCGGCTCGAGCTTCACCAAGATCAGTTCGTTAGAAAGTCTAGATCTTGGTGACTTGGTGTCCCAGATGCAGAAAGTGATAGTTCCATGTGCAAGGGTCAAGATGTCAACTCTCAAAAGAGACTTGGTGCTGGTGACCAGAACTAAACTTAAAGAGAATCTGCTTTCCAGTCTAGAACCTTTGGAACAGTACTTTGTAAGCGAGAACAGTCAGGATTATGAGTTAGAAGTGTTTGTCAACGATATATGTCCAGGGTTCTCCAAAGCCATCATGTTGAACATTGACATTCAGCTCACACGGAAACTCAAGCAGATGATCCACCATACTTCTCGGTTAGCAGGTACATATTCGTTGCCGGTGGTACAGTACACTTCGTTCTGTCCCCATTCCAGAGCAGTGTCAAGTGACCTCAATATCGAGCTCAGTTTCACACAGCAGCACAGCGACCAGGGATCAGAATTGCCGTCCTTTCCACCGAGCATGGCGTCAAGTGTCAGAGGCTCGGTTGCATCAGACCTGGAATTTGAGTTGCCCGTATTCTCACAAGCTTTGGCAAGCAACCGGGATGTGGTTTACGCCAGACGACAGTTGGAATTAGCGGTGATCACTCAGATGTTGCAGTCAATGGCCCTCACCGGGCAAGACCAGGCCAACCACTTGGTGTCGCTGAAACTCATGTTTGAAATCATCAGCAACATCTACGCCATAGCCAAAGACTGCACGTCCATAGTACGCACCATCAAGAACTTTGCATTGGAGGGCGAGCTGTCAATGTCAAGCAACATCTCGTACGTGGAGTATCTAGGGTTCGTGCTCAATGGAATTGGCCACCTCTACCTTGAGAACTTTGAGGACGCGATCAAGACCAGTTACGAGTTGATGTTCTCGCTCTGCCTACAATAGCCAGTGCGGCTCTGGCTGTGGACTGTCTTACAATTCCATCCAACCCTGAAATTCCATCATGCACGGCAAATCAGAACCCGCCTAGACACTCTCGTAAACCAGGACCGCAACACAAAGCCTGGAGCCGTCAGCAATGACTTCGGACCAAGGTCTTTTGCAAATAAGCCTCACCGCACGCCGGTACGAGTGCATGCTGATACGAAGCCCTATTGTGTTGAAAAAGGGGTCCTGTGCGTCCTCGCTATCAGCTCGCCGTAGGTCTCCGTTTCGACTTGGACCGTTCGAGAACACTGCCCAGGCACGCGGCTGCCACCATCAGGTACTCGACAATGCACGGCCGGTGACACAATGTTAAGGTTACAGACAAACGTCGAATGAAACGATGCAGGCAGTATAATTAGAACTGCAAGAGAAGCAGCCCTGGTGCTGCACTAAATAATATATGCTAAAGAACTATCTCAATCACCCCTTTCTCCTCCGAAACAGTAACGAACGACGACCGTGTGCCTTCGCGCACGGGGAGCTTAACTGCCCGGTTGCCTCCTGGATAGACGTGGGCGTACTTGCACTGCGATATGTCGAGGTACCGTAGCGGGCAGCAGCCCGAGAGAAGGATATCGACTCCGGATCTCGTAACCTGGATGCAGCCTCGAAGCACCAACCGGCGTAAGTACAACAAGGACAACGACAACGAGAGCAACGAATTGTCGCTGACGGCACTGCCGCAGAACGAGAGGTTCAAGTCCACCAAGTAATGGCACCCCAACCGAAGAATGTCGAGGCATGTGTCGTCGAGGGCACAGCAGAAGGACAAGTCGAGCACTTCGAGTGCACCACAGGAACTGGCAATGGCAGAAATGGTTTTGCGAGTGAGAAACGTGCAGTCAGAGAGAATGAGGGTTCGTAAACGCGTAAACCGTTTGTTCAGCCAAGTCTCAAACCCCTGGTCAGTGATGGTGGTGCATCGCCGAAGGTTGAGATACTCAAGTCGGTCGGTCATGCAGTCGCCAATGTAGCTCAAGGTTTTCCCAGTGAGATACTTGCAATAACTGAGATTAAGTCGCTTCAAGTTGGCACATCCAAACCAATGCTGCTGGAGCTGGTTCTCTCTGTAGAAGTCGCCAACATACGACGCTTGAAACTCCGACGAGTTCCCGATAAGTCGCTCAGACACCTCGTCCCTGACCTTGGTGCAGTTGGAAAGATCGATTTCCTCCAAGTACTTGCCAACACTCGGTGCGGTCACGTCCATGATAGACATGGCAGTCACGTTCCACACAGACTTCATCCGCAAGACTTTCAAGGTCCCGTTGATTCCAATCTCGTTGATAAGGTAACTGAATCCCTTGTCGGTGACATGGTAGCAGTTGGAGATGTCCAACACTTTCACTCGAGGCCCGACAAAATCAGCAATCTGCACAAGGATCTCGTCGGTGATCTGAGTGTTGTACTTGGACAAGTCAAGAGTTGAAAACAAGCCAGGAGCAAAGTACAAGATCTGTCTCCATCTTGAAGACACTGCACGAGCTCTCATCAAGGTTTTCAAGTCAAGGAGCTTGAAAGCCCCAATAAGGATCTCGTCTGGGAGTTTGGCAGTGTATCTCAACAACGACGATCTTCTTCGGCCACCAGTGCCGTTGATGTATGTGTACTTCATCCGTTTCTGGTGGGAAATGTACTGGAATGGCAGTTTCCGAGGAAGGTGTTGAGATCCAGGAAACGAGTTAGGAGAAGGAACAAGTGGGTTCAATGAAGGCATCGACAAAGTAATGGTATCTCTTCGAGTCGGCGGTTGATGACTAGACAACTCGATGGCAGACCGTCTTCGTTTACGAACAGAGTCGAGTCCAAGTGAACTGATGGAGGTCTGTCTCATGATATTTGGTTCTTGAGGTGAGAGTTTGAACTCAGAAGACACAACGGTGGCTATAGAAGACCGCCGCTGCACTGGTGAGAAGTCGGAAGGTTGTTCTGCTGAAGAAGTAGCAGTGCTAGAAGGATTGGCGTACACGTTAGACCCAGAGAAGAAACTGGAGTTCCATTTAACTCCTGGAGAAGACTCGCGACGGTCAAATGGATCGGTAGAAGATTTCTCAAGAGAGTTCACTGGACTCACTGGCGATATGCTTTCGCTTCTTTGGTCTAGGTCGAACGATTTGGTTTTAGGGTCGTCATTAATTTGGGTTGGAGGTAAAGAAATCGGTTTCTTTGAGTCACCATTGTGTTTCTTGAAATCAGAAACAATGGAAGGAAACTTCTTGCAAAATGTCTTAAGTGATGCAAACAGGTACTTGATGAGTCTCACGTCGGTGATAGCTTTGACGTGCTCTGAACGCAAATCGCTTGACGTCGTTTTCACTTCAAGCAAGTATTGAATTAAAGGAGTCTCTCCAAAATAATCGAACCTGCCTAGCCTTCCTAAAGCTTTCTCAAACGTTTTGCCTTGCAATTTGCTTACAGCAAGATCGATTTCCACTGACCCAAACAATTCGACTTCGCCTTCCAAAATAAAGTAAAAGTCGTTGCCCTTGTCTCCTCTATGGAACACATACTCTCCTGCCTTCTTAGTTATTATCTCTGCACCTTCCATAGCAAAGTCATATAGTATCTTGGTATCAATTGCCCCTTTCAAATTGGACATTTCAGAAAACTTGTCGAGGTCGGCGTATAGCTGGGGGTCTTTCAACTCTGGACCAGTGGAGGATTTATTAGTAGATTCTTGGTTTGTTGTCTTGTCATTACTCTGTTCAGGTCCATTGGACGACCCGTCTCTATATTTTGACAACAGCTGAGCGTCTTCTGACGAGTTGGAGATCCGTAGTTTAGCACTGAGTTTCTTGGATCGTTCTTCTTGTTTCGAGAGTCTCTGTTGAGCCTCGTCTCGTATCACTCTTTCAACACTAGGATAGTTAGGTAGTATATTATCAAGGATATCTTTGGTGAGCACTGCCAGCAACGTCTTTGTCTTTGCTACCACGGTGGCCGTACGCGGTCTGGAGAAGAGCACTCCTATTTCTCCAAAGTACGACCCAGGCTCTAAATCGGCAAGCACCGTCTCACCGTCCGGAGACGTGACAGCAACTACCCCTTTCAAAAGCACGTACATTGCCTTGGATTCTTCTCCTGATTTCAAAATATATGTCTGGGGATGATGGACTACGAGTCGGAGGTTGGCAATGATTGCCAGGTAGAACGAACGAGGAGCACCTTGGAACAACCGTTCGAACGTCTCCCAGAGATTGTTAAGCACAGTAAAGTTGTCATCAGACTCCTGGTCTATAGGAACATCGCGAGACGATGTTTGTGAGAGAGAACCGTCTGCTTGCGACTGGAAATGAGGGTTGGAGCTGAGCTGGGAGTCGGACTCAAAGGTAGCACTCTCGTAGTCTGAGACAAATGGATAACCCCAATGGAACCCTGGAGCAGACTCAGAGGGCAGTCTTCCTCTCAAGATGTCGCTGGCCAACGGCGAGTGGCGTGCGGGGACAAACGATTTGTTTGGTTTCATGGCAACCGCTACAAGGTTGCCTGGACGTTGTGTGGTGTGAATATGGGTGTGACTGGGATGGAGCTCCGGATGAATTTTCTACTTTTCTTTCTTTTTTCCTCGAACGATGGCCTGCTGCGGCGGGGCGCAGGCAGACGCAGATCGAGCTATCAAGTGTCTACAGAATGGTTCGAGAAAGGTTGCGATTTAGGTAGGTGGCAGGTGAGGTGAGGTGCCGCAACTCTGCTAATGAGTAGGCCCCATTAGTGGATGCAGCCTGGGAGTTCAACAGTGTGCTAGAACACTCTGGAACACCGGGTGGGTGAAAGGGGAACCTGGCAGATCGAGGAACTGGTGAGTTGCGGCAGCAAGCACCAAGGTGAGACATCTACCCCAGTGAGACATTTTGGCAATCACTCCAGGCACAACACTCGGACGGCTAAAACCATCCAACGCACAACGTAGGGCCTGATATCGGCGTCCAGCCACCACGTCTGTCACATATTGTTTTGTTGGCCTTCACACATTAATGGATGCCTACGCCCAGACATACATGGAAGCTAGTAGATGTGCCTGGTACTCAGGCACCAGCAGTTTAGGTTCTTGGATGGAGCAGGTGTTCTCTGATGAAGAAATTGCAGCCCACTCCAAGCACACAACATACAAGTGCAAACAAAAGCGCACCGTGGCAGGCAGAACTGTAGGCGTCGATGATGGCAGCCTTAAAAAATAGGGGAGCAGACTCGTGGGCGTAGCTCGAGTTGCCAAGTGCTTTGCGCATAATCTTCTGGATCATGGCCTCGGAGTATTCAGGCGGCACATTGTGCAACCGGCTGAAATTCGTCACTATCGCATCGGCAAGTCGCTGTTGGAAGATGGCGGTGGCCACCGACACCCCCAAGGTGCAGCCCACTGACCGGAACCCGTACTGGATCGAGGTGGTGAGTGCCTGTTCCTTGTGGCTTACGGACGAGATCATGGCCACAAGCGACACCGTCAACATCACTGCAAACCCAAACCCTGGCACAAACAACAACGTGTAGTCGTAGATATCAGACGAGGTGTCGCTGATCCAGTATATTCTGGCGACTCCAATGATGGTGGCTATTCCTGCAACCACGTCTAACTTGTAGTACTTGCCAGTTATACGCATGTAGATTCCAGCAAGCACTGAACCAGTCGACACACCAACAAAGTTTGAAATAAGTCTGAACCCACTTTCTGTAGGATCAAGGTTCTTCACCGACAACCAGAAGAACGGCACAAAGAAAAGGTATGTAAGCACGGTCATCGACAAGAACAAACAGTTGAGCGACGAGAAGATCACGGTAGGTTGTTTGAGTAAGTACACTGGAATCACCGGTTCTGCTGCAACAAGAAGCTCGTAATAATAGAACCCAATTAATCCGACTACGCTGAGAACCGATAACGTTATAAACGTGAGACTGCTGAAAGCGACTTGCTGACCACCAATTGACGCAGCCACCAAGAACAAGATCAACGAGGTGACGAGAATCGCCGAGCCTACGACGTCGATTTTCTGCAATTTCTGTTTCATGTCGGTTCCATGGGCCCCCAATCCAGGCGAGCCTTCAGGCAAATGCAAGAACAAAGCCACAGATGTTGCTGCAAACAAGCACACTGGGATCTGGGCTATGAATGCCATTCTCCAACCAAATGACGACTCGAACAATCCTGCAATGATCCCACCACTAGCAGCCCCAAGCCCAAACGCTATATTTCCAAACCCTTGGTACAATCCACGTTTACGTAGTGACACGACGTCTGACATGGTGATAGTCCCGAGAGTGTTGAATCCTCCTCCGCCTACTCCGGTGATGAATCTCCCAACCACCAACACCCAAACGTTGTTGGCAACACCACAAAGAAGACACCCAAAAATAAAACAGCCGTGGCATACAAGCAACAACGACCGGCGTCCAAATATATCCGACAATTTTCCAAACAATGGCTGGAAAGCAGAGTTCGACAAGAGGTACGAAGTGGCTATCCAGGACACTTGGCTCAACGCATCCAACTCATTGGCAATAAGTCCCAACAACGTCGCAACAATTGTCATGTCCAAAGCAGCAAGAAACGTAGATATATAGAGCGAAAACAAGATGATCCGTCTGGACCCTGACAGAATCTCCTTCTCCTTTAGTACCTCTTGACTGGTAGGCAGTTCAATAGTACCGTAGTCTGGATTGACCGGTTCGTCTTGGACGAGTTCCGAAGCAACAATGCCAGGAGTAGCCGTGGTGGAATCAAGCAATCCTTGTGATTCCATTGTGTAAGGGTGTTTAAAATAATTGATAAATGTAATAGAAGGATCTAGAGATGAGGTCTGACAAATCAACAATTGACTGTGAAATGAGGGAATGACTCCGTTTTCAAAATTGATATAAAGCACTGATGTCCAGAATCCGTCCAACAATAATAAACCACACTCAATTGCAATGAACCCTTGTTCTATGTCTCATCCGACGGTATATTCGGAGTGTCTCTATGTCCGTGAAAGACACTGGGGTTGTGTGGTGTACGGATGTGTGTGTGAAAAACACCCGGACACCGCTGCAGCTGGGAGTTTGAAACAGGTGTAAGTGACAAATAAAAAAGCTGACAAGATAACACCAAGTTGCTTTCGTGGTGAACAACAACCAATAGAGCAGGGCTCGCAAACAACAACCAGGATAGATATTATAGCCGCGGCAGCCAGCCCCGAATATTGTGACAATGGATTTGTTGAAGGATGGAATGAAAAACATCAGCTTGTACGAGGTGAAGAAGCAAGTGCGGAAGGCTCAGAACGTGGTGATGAACTACAGTGAGATGGAAGGCAAAGTGCGCGAGGCCACCAATAACGAGCCGTGGGGCACCAGCAGTAAGAAGATGCAAGAGATTGCTGCCGGGACCTACAATTACCGGGAGCGAGAGGAGATCTGTGGCATGATCTTCCGACGGTTCACTGAAAAGTCTGCCTCCGAGTGGAGACAGATCTACAAGGCGCTTATTTTGCTTGAGTACTTGATCAAGCACGGGTCCGAGCGGTTTGTGGACGACGCGCGGTCCAACACCAGCTTGATTTCCATGCTCAAGTCGTTCCACTACATTGACTCGCAGGGCAGAGACCAGGGGATCAACATCCGCAACAGAGCCAAGCTTTTATTGGGGTTGTTGAACGACGAGAACAAGATCCGGGCCGAGCGCAAGAAGGCCCGTGAGAACGCCAAGAAGTTCGGCGGCGTTGCTGGAGGCACTGCACCGTTTGGAGGCAGATCCAGAGTGGGTGGGTTCGACTCCGAAGAAGGTTACGACACCCCATCTTTTGGAGGGTCGGCCAACCATGTCTATGGAGACGGAGGGGTGTTTGGCAACCAGTTCCAAGAGCCTGGCTCGACTCCTGTCAGTGAGGAGTTTGAAGAATACGATGCAGGTCCTAAGACTCTGGCACCGAAGACAAGTACTCGGATTGCCCGGACCAGACCTCAACGAAACGTCCAGCAATCACAACAGCCTGCCCCAATCACCAAGGATTTGTTTTCGTTTGACGACGACGATGAGCCAGCAACTTCCACTAGTGCTGCTGCTAAGACAGAGACTGCAGATGACGATGACTTTGACGATTTCCAGAGCGCAGCTCCAGTCACTCAAGCCCCAACCAATACTGTTGCAGCTTCTTTGAATGGGTTGTACAGCACTCCAGCAACCACCACTGCTCCACAACAGAACTCGTTTGATTTATTGGGAGGGTTGTCGATGAACACCACCAGCACCACTCCAGCAACCACTACTCCATCGTATTCTAACACTGGAGTCACTGCAGCCATTGCCAATGCCAACCAGAACACCAACGATGCGTTCAGTTCGCTCTTCACTTCGGCTAAGACTCATGCCCATGCCACACCAAAAGCTACCGCCACTCAGACACCAGCAGCTACGTCGCAGCCATCACAGCCATCGACTCAGCCAAAGACCAATGCCAACGACTTTGATCTCATGTCGTTTTAGAGCGTAATGGAGAGGACAAGGAATTGGCTAGCGAGAGGGTCATGCCTGTGCCAAGTGGTGAGGAGCTGATAACGGTATTAGAGGAAGCGAGTGGATAAGTAGATGAAACACAAGCAGACAATACACAAGCAAGTCTTAGATTGTAGCAGAGGGTTTTAGAGAGGGTGCAGCACAGTGTAGATCTGTTGGTGGAGTTTTTTGCAGGTCAGTCAGGGTGTGACTTGGTTGATGATTTGGACCGGGCTGGATTGGGAGTCCAGGGTATTCGTAGAAACAAGCGGTGCGTAGAACAAGAAGCCAGGACCGAATTAGAAGGTGGGTCAGGGAGCGAGTACTGAGAACGAGCCATGGCGGTCAGAGATTGGGCCAAGAGATGATCATTGCATGCAAAGAGACAATGCAATCAAGGCAGGACATGGATCAGGCAGGGGTAGCTTAGGATCTAGAGTGCCGGTGTGTTTGGAGAGTTGGGGCGGAGGATCGGTGGGGCTAGATTGTAAGGATCTGCGGATAGCAAGCAATATGAGCTGATAAATTGAGGAATGGGTAAGAGATGAAGCAGTTGTGTAGTATTTACTTTGAAGCAATTGCGGTGGTATGTGTAAAGGTGGAGGTGGAAGTAGCAAGCTATTGAGAAGTAGGCCAGTGTAAGTGGATGTGAGTAGGAAACAGTAAAAGAAGGAGCAGGAGAGTGTTGGAAGAGCAAGTGAAAGAGATAGGAGTTGTGAGTAGGATCAAGTAGAAGCAAGCATGAGGAACACACTGACTAAGAGACCAAGAACGGCAGGCTTCATTTGCAGGATGATTTTTTGGAGTGTGCGTGGGTCGGATTTCGAGTGTTACAGAGAGTTTTAGGACGCAGAGTGAAAAGTCCAGAGCGGCAGCACTGGAAGTTTTACAAGAGTATGCCTTGTTTTGAAGTCTATTGAAGTTGCTCAGACACGTTGACATCAGATTGACAATTGCTCAGCATTAATTAAGGCATGTCATTCGCAGCAATTGCTATGACGGACGGTAATTGGAGACCGGGCCTGATTGAGTCTGAATTGCTAGACAGTCAATCAGACAAAGATCTACAGGGGCGTGGGTGAGACAGGGTGAGATCTGGAAACCAGAATGCCAACTGCTGTGGCCCGTTGGAGGTCTAGATTCAATTGCCAGATTTATGACCCGTGTCAGATTGTTTGATCGGCTGTGTCTAGTTCGCTCTGGAGAGTTGTCTACCTAGCCAGGGATCTGACAACCACTGCAGTTGCAGGCCAGGAACCAGTCGGTGTCTGAGCAATGCGGTGCCGGTGCTCAACAATAGTCCGTCGTGGCACCCACACCGCACCCACCGCACCCAGGCGGTGCCCGTTTAAGGTTTGGGTTGTTGGGAGTTGAGGATTTGCCCTGGCAATGTCTCAGCTGGAGATGTTGGCGTATCAGGCTGTACATCGACGATCACCGCTGGCAGTGAGTGCGCTCACTAATCCTTGCAGACGATAGGAATCTGGTATGTGCATTGCCCGCTGCGACAATCTATGGTGTGATCTCCACGGATCCTGCAATTGCTGGACTTCAGATTGCAGTGTCTGATGGACTGGTGCAGTGAGGCCTGGATATCATTGGGTTGCACACTCTGAGGTCGGGATTGGCAAGCCTGATCTTGCATACATATCGCGGATTGAGTTTTTCGTGCTCGCCAAAAACTGCTGTGGCCGGCTGCACTGGACTACGAGACCTGGAAAACGAACTTTATATTCTCTGTCAAAGAGCAAAAACAAATAATATACACTGGGTGGTGGTCAATTGATGGGGGTGGAGGGTGGTAGGAGGGTGAGTGGGGGAGGAGTGAAGTAGGAGTGAGGAAGAGTGGAGGAGGGAACGAGTGGAAATGGGAAGTTAAAGTCTAGTGTTCAAATTAAGTCTGAGCACTAACTCGTGAAGAGCCTAAACTGAACTTTACCACTGGTGACTCCCACGGTACATCCATCGGTGCCGTCACCATTGTACTTCCCGTCCGAGTACGAGCACGAGCCGGAGATTGTAGCAGTGCCGTCGTAGGCCACGATCTCCACGTCAAAGTCCAACGAGTCGTAGTTGTTTGGGTTAGGAATCAACGAGAGGTACGACACTCCGTCGGCATACCCTGCTCCAAAGTTGAGCGGTGCCCAGTTCCCGTAGCCAGACCCACTGGTTCCCCAGGAACATCCGTCCTCCCAAGCCACTCCGAGATTATTGACGTAATACTGTGCAGACGTCGACTGGCCTTCCCACTTGTAGTATGACAGCTGGTCCACCACAGTCAAAGGTTTCTTAGTTCCGGCGTCCACCACGGTCGGAATCACCATGTTTTCAGTTCCTGGATAATCGGTCCGACACACAGACACCTGGCCACTGACCTGGTTGTTGACATACGCAGAATCCACTCCCCATTCACAGAGATAGTCTGAGTCCGTGGCAGTTCTGTAGAGGTATCCGTTCTTGCATTGCAACCCACCAATCGACACACCAGACGAAGGCTGTGACGATGGCCATTGAGTCTTGGACATTCCTGGCTGGCAAGCGTACGAGCAGTAGGCCCCTTCTTTACAGGACGAGATCGTGTCGACACTGTCGTCGTCGTTGATGTATTGGATACCTGACCATCCACCGTACCCCAAATGGTCAAGAGGAATCACACCTTGGCCAGACGGAAACGAGCTGCATTTGATAGTCCCGTCTTCAAAAGCTTCTGTTGGATCAGAGTAATCGTCCAAATCTCCACTGGCTGGTTCGCTGGTGGATTCACTTGATGAGTCGTCGGAGGCAGTCGAAGCTGCAGTCGAGCTCAGACTCACAGTAGTGACAGTGTCACTTGGAGCAGTGGCTGAAGAAGTCACAGTTCCCACAGTCGCAGTGTAAGCGTTCGAGCTGTTGCTGTCGTCCAAATAAACTGTCACGGTTTTATATTCGGTGGCCACAGCTCTCTTGTGAACATGCACCAGCACTGAGGTGGAGCAGTCACCAGCAAGAGCCAAGCGGACCATCACAAGCATCAATATTCGGGGAAGCACCATGGTGATCTGGAGAAGGAGAAAAACAATACGGAACTGAAACAAGACGGTTGGATTGCTGATTTGGGTCTGATCATATTGAATCGTCGAGGAAATTCCTCGGTACAAATGCTGGAGGGTGCTGCATGTATGCTGGTTCACTAGACAATAGACGGGCAAGGCTTGCTGGTGCCAGCCACAACACAGAAATAGTAACAATGGCTCAAGCGAGAGGCGGGCCCTTTCTGGAGGGGGAATCTGACTGATCTGTTTCTGTTAAAATGATCTGGGACTTCTTTTTGGCATTGTCTCTCTGGCTAATTAATTGTCCTAGACTTGTCCTAGACGGTACTAATGCTCTCCATGGTCGTGCATGAAAATGTGGAGTGAAATTTGTGAGGTCGGATTTGGCACAACGGATTTCGTTCCTGAGACTGTCTCTGAGACGCGAACGACCGAAGGGGCAATTGCAACAAGGCAACAAGAAACGTCGGAATGAGGCTTAGGGAGGTTGCAAGGCGAACATTAAAGCTTGTTGGTCAACTGAAATAGTGTCTACACTCTGCTGAAGCTATTTTTCAACTAGCGTTGTAGCCATATCACCATGCAGCTAATAACCTGCCATGTTATTTAATGGCAGTGCTACAGTCTACAATGAACAACGCCGTAAATATATTGCCAGGCTTAGCAATTGCTAAGCTAGAGCCATTTTGTAAGTTCTTTTTGCGAGTAGTTGAGGGTTTTCATTCTGCTGATGAAATCGTCTTTGGAGAAATACGCTCCACACATGCGACGTTCTCCTGTGAACGCAGTGCGCGAGTGCAACACTCTCCAATTGTCAAAGAGAAGCACCTGGCCAGGCTTGAGGGTGTGCCAGTACACGTTGGCAGGGTCATTGATCACCAGGTACCATGCCTTGAGGGCTCTGTAGAACCGAGCGGTCTCGCTGCCGTGGTACTTTGTCACCGAGCGGTCAGAGTCGTTCCATCGGACCTGGATGACGTTGCCGAGGTTGTCCAAGGTGAACATGGGCTTGGCCACCACCGGCTGCAAGAACACCCCTTCCTCGCCTGCACTGTGGAAGTCGACCGGGTGCGTGGCCAAGAACTCGAACAGGTCGGGGTGTTTGAGTTTCAACTGGTTTGCGCACCACACTCCGTCGACAAGTGTCGTGAGGCCCCCTTCGCCGACATGTTTCAACAAATGGAACACTTGATACCCGGGAGCCTCGGAGAAGTAGGTGCCGTCGTTGTGGAGCGGGATCTCGATGTTGGTGTAGGCGGTGTCGTTGACCTTGAGGTCGGCCGTGAAGTCCCAGAACCCACCATAATGTGTGGGCTTAATGAACGTGACAGACTCAATCAAGTGCTTGGTGGCCTCGGGGTCCACCGGCACGTTGTCGACCAAGCAGAACCCGTGGACATGGGTCTTATCGACCCATAGTTTCACCCCTGCCTCACTGGCGATGACATCGGCGTAGTCTACTGTCGGTAGGTCCTGCTTCAAGGCAGCAAGGTCCCAGAACTTCTGGTCAGGACCATCAAGCACAGCGGCAGACACCGCAGGAGGGTCGTAGGAGTTCTGGATAAGCCAATTGACGTCAAATTCAGATACATGGTCTGGCCAGCGGACGGTGACGGTGGGGGATTGCAATGCGACTGCTACTGGTTTAATACCAAGGTCCAATTGGGCCGTATCAAAGAGCCGTTGCTTGGTGTCTGGATGATAGCATTGGTGGCAATGGCAGTTGTCGCGGAGCCAGAAGTGGTAGAACCGGGTTTCAGAGTACGACGGGAGTCGTAGATATACGTAGTGGTCGTCGAAAGAGGTAGACATGGTGCACCTTAGCATAGCAACAGAGTACTGGAGCCAGTCAAGGCGGGTCTGCTTACGTCAGCGGGAGGCTTACCGGATTGGGTCGAAACTGCAAGCGAGGACAATCTCTGGAATAGGCAGGAGTGCTTGGGCGTAAAAACAATGCCTGGCACAAAGGAGGGCCAACGGGTTGTGGGAGGACCAACGTAGTGTTTGAAGCACCAGCTTTGTATGGACCGTGTGGTTTGTCTGGACCAGCTCATTGACAAACCACCCCGTTGACACACGGCATCCGATATTAAGGTGTAAATGAAACCGCAGCCCGCAGACAGCACAGGTGAAACCTAGCAATTCCAACAGCAGGGCCAACTGCAGTCCTCAAAAGCTGGGCCAGTTAGACACCTGACGATTCAGGAAGGCAGACTCCAAGGACGTCTAAGACATTTTGACAAGACCTGGACTAGCGTCGCCTGGATCTACGTCGCTGTGATCTGCCCTTGGCCCGTGGCAGGGCAGGCACACGCGCAGCCTGCGGCGACGATTTGCTCAGGTCCTCCCGAGCCAGTCAATCGCACCAGAGTTTAACTTGATTGCTGCAGTGCCTTTGGGGGAGGGCCTGGTGTGAGGATGTCGATCGGGGGAGCAGGGGCTTGGGCTGGACAGCTGGGGGCTAGGCTGAGCCTGGGGGTCGATGGCCAGGGCAAGATCAGATGTCTCATATTGTATCTTAAGAGTGCATGGGACCAGAGACATCGAGGTTGCACCTGAGACTCCAACTCTCAAGGATGGAGGACACCACATCCAGAACCGAAGCCAATTCCACCCTAGAACCCCGTGCCAGCAGCGACAGTGACAGATGACTTACCGGGATTCCAGCTCGTCAACGGGGCCTGGAGGAAGTCTATTTTAAGCGGGCTGGGTTTAAAGTTGGGAGCCTGACTCTGGCCTTGATACGAACCGTGGAGGCAGCCCAGTTGCGGTCGCTGTCGTTAGCAGTTTCTTGAAACAGCCAATCTGCCGGCCAGGTGATTACATGTGTCGACCGCATTTCTGCACGTCCAGAGAACTGATCAAGAACCATATTAGTATAGGCCGCCTGCAGGTTTCTCATGCCGCCCCACGCAAGTGGTCTTTGTTGTCTCAAACCATTCACTAAATTCCAATTTGTCTTTTTTTCACACTCATCCCGGTGCATATTTATAATATGAGTGATCCACACTCTTGCCGCGTTTCCTCTGTGCAAAGGTACTTTATGTCTGCTAGCTCTTGAACCCAACTGCCTCCCTCCAACCAGTTCTCTAAGGATACTCTCTGTTTGGAACCCTTGCCCAGTCTCCCGGTTCCCGGCCTACCCATTGCCCCAGTCAAATTTTTTTCCTCCCGGTTTTCACCCTGCTCTTCACCTATACTATACTGTTATACTATATCCTGCTGTCAGTTTTTGCTTCCTTTTAGTTCTCCATGTTTTCCGACCCGTTCAACACCCTGGCCCACTCCCAGGGCTACGCCTTTGCTAGCGGCATCACCTTCAACAACACGCCTCACTACGGCCACCGTTCTTCTGTCAGTTCTATTCCGTCGCTCTCGTCGTCGGTCACCCAGCTGAACGAGTCGCTCCGGTTTGCGTCTTCCAACGAGAGTTTGCGTGTGGCCAACTCCAACGACGGCATCCGCGTGGCACGCTCCAACGAGTCGCTCCGCTACGCCAACTCCAACGAAAACTTCCGCAAAATCAATCCGTCCGCTGCTCCGTTCCCTGACACTGTGGCTGAGGACTTGGCCTTTGGCAACTTGCAGAACAGAATGAGCCAGTCGCTCCGCTCCATGCCGACGAGCCAGCTGGAGAAGTCGTTTGCGCCATTGCAGCCGTTCCAGAACTCGCTCTACCAGAACTACGACGGGGTGTTTGGCGAGTCCAGTCTCGACTCCATGGCCGGTCCGTTCTCTAATCCGTTGATGGCCCAGAACCAACTCTTTGCTGAAAGCACTCCGTCGCCGCCACTCAGTTACGATACCTCTGAGTCGGACTTCAAACGGTTGAGCAACTACTCGTTCAACACCCAGTTCATGGACCCCGTGCCTGCACAGAACACCAAGCCGCGTAACTTCTCTGGATCCATGGGCACCATCAACGACTACCGGTACTCCAACTACCAGCAGGAAAAAGAGTCGTCGCCACCTCCGTTGCGCACTGTCATCTCGTTCAAGGACCTCAAGAACGGGATCACCAACGAGTCGTTGATCGACCAGCGTGCCGTTCCAGCCTCGAAACATTTCAACAAGAGCCAGTCGGTCAACTTGTCCGCCACCAAGTTGCCGCTTGACGGGTACATCAACTACAGCCGCCACAGCCACAGGGTCACCAACTCGTTGAACGTCAACGACTTGGCGTTCGCTGGGCTCTCGCTTGAGGACGAGCCTGCTCCTGTTGTTCCTCAGGGCCGTCGCAAGTCGGACGCAAAGAAGAACGACAAGAAAAACGACAAGAAGATGTCCGAAAAAGACTTGTTCAACCAGTACAAGAACGTGCCGTTCGACCAGATGGCCGGCCAGATTCTTCGCTTGTCCACCGACCAGAACGGGTGTCGCTACCTCCAGAAGAAGTTGGAGGAGAACAACCCGCAGGTGATCGACATCGTGTACAAGCAAGTCAAGCCAAACATCTTTGAGTTGGTGATCGACCCGTTTGGCAACTACTTGATCCAGAAGATCTTCGACTACATCACGCCAGCTCAGCGTACTGAACTCATCAAGCTCTGCAGCGGACGGTTTGACGAGATCTCGTTGAACCAGCACGGGACCCGTGCGTTGCAGAAGATGATCGAGCATGTGAACCGCCAGGAGCAGGCCGACTTGATCATCAAGAACCTCGAGAACCACGTGGTGCGGTTGATCAAGGACTTGAACGGCAACCATGTGATCCAGAAGTGCTTGTACAAGTTCTCGCACAAGAACTGCCAGTTCATCATCGACGGCATCTGCGGCAGCATTGTCGAGGTGGCCACCCACCGCCACGGGTGCTGCGTGCTCCAGAAGTGTCTTGACCGGTCGAGCGAGGACCAGTTCCTCAAGCTTGGCTACGAGATTCTCGAGAACGGGTTGGTGCTCATGCAGGACCCGTTTGGCAACTACGTGATCCAGTACCTCTTGCCGAAGAAACGCTACGAGTTGAGCCCGAACTTCAGCGAGATCATCGGCAAGAAGATCATTGGCAAGCTCGAGAACTTGGCGATCCAGAAGTTTGCCTCCAACGTGGTTGAGAAGTGTCTCTACCATCTCAACGACGTGGACATGCGCCGCACTCTTGTCGAGGAAATCCTCAACTTCAACAACCTCGAGTCGGTGCTCAAGGACCCCTACGGGAACTACGTGGTCCAGACCGCACTCGACGTTGCTGTTGGCGAGCAGCGCGTCAAGGCCATCAACAAGATCGGCTCGCTCATGCCCTACGTGAAAAACACCCCGTACGCCCGCAAGATCCAGCAGAAGCTCTCGGAGGGCATTGCTGCTCTCAACCTCACCGGCGACACCGCCGGGCTCAATCCTGGCTTGGGCCAAGCCCCCCAGCTCACGACACCGTTCCAATGATTCCCCATGCACCCTCATACACATATATCGGATTTCTGTCTTTGGTTTGATGACTTTCTCATGTGAATATACTATATCAAAACTTCATGTTCGCAGCCCCTCGTAATTCATTGTTGACCGTAGATCGCGATTTGCGTCGAGGGGTTACGGCCGCCTCTGTCCACCGCGCAAATGCAGACGTAAAAGCACTAGTGTGTAGCAGGACTCGTCAATCTGGAGTCTCCCCTCTGGTGAAAAATGAAATTTTTGGAAACTTTTCCAAGGTTGCAAGCTCTAGGTTTCAAACTGTATTTTCATATCCATTGACGTTTGGAGAAACTCTGGGCCTGCAAATCCCTGCCTACTGTGCTCTGGCAACTGTTGTGGTCTATTGTGCGATGTCTTAGTGTTACCGTTCTCCTCAGGCTGAATTCCTTTCCCACTGGTCTCTGGCCTCTTAGTATTTGCCCTGGGCCATTGCCTTTTCCCTGCCTTTTTCTTTGCCTTTTTCTTTGCCTGTCTTTTTCTTTGCCTGTCTATTTCTTTGCCTATGGCTTTACTTGTGCTCTTCACTCTTTACTCTCAGCCCTTCCCTCCCCAACCCATGTCAACTTACAATAGTCAATGCACTCTCCCTGGCAACGTATTTCCTGGCTGCATGCTCCATATTTACAACTGCGTCTTTTCTTTATGGTCGTTTGGTTTTTCTTCGTTCTCACTTACCTTTTCCACTTTGCATTTTCCGTCCTACTTCAACGATTTTCCTACTGGTACCAACCTTACTCCTTGCACAGTAGATCTCAATTGGGTGTTAACTTTTCACAAAATTCAATCATGGAAATTGCTATTGTAAATTCAATCCCTACTCTGTCTGACATTATTCATCCTTAATCCTACAATTTCAATTCAATTCAATTCCATTCCTACTTCATTCCTACTCCAGTTCCATTCCACTTCTCCAATTCCAACTCCAACTCTCCACCACCCTCCACAAGCCACTCCTCAAACAATCCGACATTCTCACTAATCGGTCTCAATGTCTCGCATTACAATATACGCATTCTTTCGAATACTCCTTCCCAATACCACCTCCCAATACTCCTTCCTAACTCTCCTACTCTGACAACACTGATCGACCAGCGATCCCCCTTCCCAACGCCTCCAACTCCTACTCATATACTTGCTCGTCAATGTTCGTACCAACGTTTTTCTGAGGCCACTGCAACAATGGCGCCACCTCCAACTGCTGCATACGTACTTTCAGCGTAATTTTTCGTGTCTGAAAGTTAGAGGATCGCCAAAGATCATCTGCCTTGCACCAACCTAACCACACTAAAAAATATGCTTATTGTTCCTTCGCAAACTTATTACGCCTCCCAGAATGGCTCCTGTCTGCTACCATCTAATATTTTTACCACAGATTGCCAACTTCTAATTTTAGTGTCGGCTGACACTTTTCCACGGGCCCTGGCATGGGGCTAGTTCAATCGCATGACACCACAACCCACTAACTTCATTCTCCCATGGGCTTTGCTTGGTCAATCAAATCCCCGGTCCGTCTCTGTCACAAGCAATCCCGCACTGCCTTAATGTCATTGCCTCGTTTGTTATCTCCGTCGCTGTCAACTTAAACTATCGTACCATGTTTTTGTTTTTAACTCCAATCGTACTTTCTCCTACATTGGTATCGTACTTTGACATAAACAACAACACAGATCTGCACCGAACCATCTCACTATCTTCCATTCAGCTATCTTCTATTTCACTGTCTACACCACACTATCTATATCTCTATCTATATCTCTATCCAAACCTCTACCCCATCTCGCTATCAATTGGTCCTCTTAACATAGCTTCATCTACATTATCATACATTGACTTTACACATTACCACATCATGCATTCACCCCTCCTAAGTCTCGTTTCAACACACCGTTTACCAACTGTGTACATCCACAGATCACTATCTGATCCACATTGCTGGTTAGTCTCGTAACTTGCTGTCTTGACCTTTTCATCTATCAAATAATATGTCATACTCTCACGTTCTCCCACCTCGTCTACTCTCTACCATCTCCTCTCTTACAAGTCTCTCCCACCTCCTCTCAATTATCACACAACTCACTAGCACTTCTTCGCACACACTTTCTGTGTTTACAAACCGTGATGTTCTCTTGACCATTCTTCTGCAATGTCTGATCTCCAAAGTATGATCTCTTGGCTATCACGTTCTGTGGTTACGATGTGTGTTCCCTCGGCCATTACTTTCTGTGGCTCTCCCCCAATCCAATCTCTTGGCCATCCTAATCAAGTAACTTCTTCTGGCTGATCTCATATACCATCCTGCGTCGAAGATTAGCCATATCGCGTTGACTGAATCCACACGGCTCGCCCTTGCTAAGAAAGTTCACCCCCGTGCATGCAAACACCCCGCAATCGAACCCGTTCTGCTGCTGTGGAAACTTCTCGCCGTCACACATCTGCCAGTCGTCGTAGGTCTCTTTCAGTCCCGGGTTCAACCGCTTTGTTTCTTCCACCATGTACGTCTGCAAGTTGTGAAGAATCGCAGTCCCCGACCCATTGAGCGAATCAAAGTACTGGAACTTCTTCTCCTTGCCATTGATCACTGCCAACGACCAATGCGAATTCATGACATTCACTGGCACAAACACATAGTCGAGCTTCGTCACATCGATCTTCTGTCGTTTGGCCCACCGCTTCACTCCAGCGTACCCTTTCAGCACCAACGTCGAATAGAAATGCGTAGTAAACACAAACACATCAGGTAAAGACTTGGTGTCTCGCGACCGCAGCACAACCATTGACAAATACGAGTCCATGATATTGTCGTTCAACCACTGTCTGTCTCTAAGAGTCGCCAAATCGTCAGTGGTTATGTCTATATTAGCAAGAGATACTACTATTTGACGAGGTGGACTAGACCATATTTTCTTGACCTGTGCAAGCTGAGCATCTTCCAACGGTTTAATGCCTTTCTCTTCACTTTTCAAATGAAGCTTGTACACCGTCTCGTGTAACTTCTTCTTCTTATCAAGAATCTTCTGGTACTCCACAAACGTAGGTGTGATATAGCTCAGCGACTCGAAATCATCTTGCTTGCTTCGCTTCACAGTGTTAACTCTAGTGATCATTATATCGTCGTTTCTGCTTCTGTTACTGATTCTTGTACTGCTGAGTACTTGAGACAACGAACTCAAATCATTAGCAGACTCATCCATCGACAACGAAGAAGACTGTGCTGCTTGACCAAGCCCAAAACTAAGATCCGGCAGCAACACTTGTTGGGTGCTGCTTCGCGTTTTCTCTCTATTTTGGAACTTTCGATTGTTAGTGAAGAACGTACCATAAGGACGTCTGTAAGTAGTGACTTGATCAGGGAACGCCAGTTTCTGACTGAACAAATTCTCTCCAAAGAACGTGTCTCTGTTCAACAACATCAGTTTCTGCTTGCTCAATTCAAACTGTTTCATTGCATCGTCTGCAAATTTCATGTCTCGTTTCTCTGTTGACAATTGAGGCACCTGCTTCTCTTCAACAGGTCTCTTGAACAGATGCTTGATTTTCCCAAACACACCCCCGTCTGTTTTTCTTTTTTTATTATCACCAGCCGAACCTGGATCGTCATGCTTTCGTTTTAATTGCTGAGACGACGTCAGCTTTTCAGAGCTCTCAAAGTATGGATCTATTGATTGTTTAACATACTTCCATAGCTTATGACATACTCCATGCAAATTGTTATTGGCAGAACTTTTCTGGTTAGCCTCCAGCTTTATATCGTCCTTATTAGCTATATTACTGTGCCTCACCGTCGGCTGAGGTTTCTCTTGATATATATACTTGTTTGTGATCAAGTTCGAATGCAAGATCAGTTTGTAATTGTTATTCATGAACACGTCACTCAACCCAGCTTTCTTGCGCAACGGCTGGATTTGACTTTTGCCAAGCGACACGTCGCCATTGAATCCTCGATGATAATATCCACTATTAAACATCTCAATCACTGTATCATGGCAATGTCGGTGCTCCGCTTGTGGTAAATCTATAAACACCAGAAAAACAAATCCGACTAAACCCACGTGACATCCTCAATAATATGGGGCGCTACCACCCCTTACTTCCGCTTGCCCTTCTTCTTCTTCAGTTTCGGTTTGCTTGTCCATTCGTCGTCACTGTCCAAAGAAATTCCTTTTTCAATAGCTTCAGAGAGTTTTTTAAGGTCGTGGTCCTCGCCTGGTTCAGTTGGAGTTTGGCTTTGTGTTTGGCTTCGGTTGTTTTTCTTAGACTTTTTCTTCTTCTGACTAGTAACTGGTGGAGGAATATATGTATCAGATTCACTACCAAACTCATCAATGTCATTGTCCACATAAACAGGAACTTCCACTGACGTTTCTTTCTTTTCTTTAGTAGCTGGTTCGTCAACAGGTGAATTATTATTTTGGACAAATCCATTCTTATTTGCAAGTACTTCATCCAAATCACTTTCAGTCAAATCGTCTCCTAAATCATCATCTGATAAACTTCCCTCGTTCTCACTGGCAGTATGGAACTCATCGTCATCATTATCAATACCTAATTCCAACCCTTCCTTTCTCATTTCTCTCCTTAGCTTGTTGACTTCTTTCTTATGTTTCTTCGACTTCTCATGACTCTTGAACTGTTTCTCACTCTTGAACATCTTGTCACAGACAACACACTCAAACATTTCCACAAGCTCTTCTTCTGATTCCAGTTCCTGCTGGCTAACATCGAGTTCCGGATCACTGAACTGGTTCTCGATCTCTTCAAGCTCCTCAGGATCATACTTCTGCCAGTCCTGTAATTCAAAATTGTCATTCATCCGCATAGCTTTACGTTGTTCTTGCTGCTGTTTAGCTTGCCGTTCATACTCTTCCTTCTGTTTCTCTTTTCGTTTCCGTTCCATTTCCTCGACCCCTTTCTTGACTCTTGGGTCTCTTTTCTTGATGAACGCCACAAACGACCGCACGGTCTCACTGTACTCTTTCTTTCCTGCATCTCTTGATTTCTTATTGTTCTTCTCAATAGCACGACGAGTTCTTCTGTCCATCGACTGTGAGTACTTGTAATTATCTTTCCAACTGAACGATTTCACCGTACTGAAAGATGACCACGCAGAATAAAAGTCTCGCACCTTGGCTTCATAGTCACTGTAAGAATTACCAAACGCAGGTAACAACCGGTCAGGACCATCGTATCCCTCAGTATCATCATTATAAAATTGGAACCCGTCCAACCCTTGCTGTTTACCAAAACTCACTTCCTCAGCAGCAATTGTCTCAAACACTCTGCCTGCCACAACAAAGTATCCGGCCACAGTATCGTCCATCCTCTGGAACAACATAGGATCAAAGAACCTTAGTAACTCTTCAGCAGTGATCCCTTCTGCGTGCTCTTCGTAGGCAGCCTCTTCTAATATTTGCAGCTTGTGACTGTCGTACCATGCTCGTTCCTGAGGATCTGACAAAACCTCGTAGGCAGCTTTGATCTCTGCAAAGATCCTGGTGGCCTGCTCGACATTGTCTGGGTTCTTATCAGGATGGTATTTCAAGGCTTTCTTTCTGTAAGCTTTTTTTATTTCTGCATCACTACAGTCGATCTCGAGCTCTAAAAGCTCGTAATAATCTGTTTTCATGGTACTGAGTCCGGGTAGAACGTGGAACTGTCCTGGCGTCTCTTATTCAAATCTATGGTCTATGATTTGAATTGTGCATGGTTGAAAATTTTGTCCCAGTATGCATGATAATAGTCGGTGGTAGTGAGGTAATGGGTTTGTTCTAAGAGAGAATTGGCTTGCTTGAGGATCATAAAAAATATAAAAATGAGTTGGAGTTGGTTGGGTTTTTTGGTTATTGGATTATTTTTGTTAATTTATTGGGTATTTGTGAGAATACGTCAATGCTTGTGGTTCTCTTCAGTACTGCGAATTACTGCTTACTTCTGTCTACTAGTCTCTCACTACTCACTAACAACATGTTCTGTCTACCCTCTTCATATACTTTCCACTTAACTATCTTATTATAGCTCTTCTTGCCTCCTTAGGTTCCATAGCTATTTCGCCATCACTGCTTTCTCTATTACTGCTTTCTCTATTACTGCTATTGGACGTTCTCTACCACGCCCACACCACACAGACACCCTCCTACACCACACAACAACATATCATAGATTCCAGTTAGCAAGTAGATCATTAAGAAATAAATAGTTGAAAAAAATATGGTTAGCATTGCACCGTTACATAGTTCATAATCATCGACATCCTAGCATCGCACCGCCGCCTGGTCACTCGCCTCTAAGAGCCCTTATGACACTTGGTCTTCTCATCATGTGCTTGGTCCACTTGTACACCTCCGGGAACTCGACCTTGATGTTGATCCCGATTCTGTCGACCACGTTGTTCCAGGGAACAAACGACAAGTCGGCCACGGTGACCTGGTCGCCGACCAACCACACCGGGTAGTCGAAGAACTTGGATTGTGAAATGGGGGTGGTCCCGGACGAGTACGCCGCGGCGTTGTCCGAGTCGAGTTCCATGATCAACGATTCTCTGCGCTCTGCCAAGGCCATCTCGATCACTCCATACACACGTCTCACCTCGTCGGTGTACCTCTCCACCGCACTAGGCACCGACTGCGAATGGAAGTATCTGAAATGCAATGCCTGGCCGATCATCGGGGCGTGGCCCGAGGTCTGGAAAAACAACCACGAGAGAATCTGCGACTTCTCAGCCAAGTTGTTGGAGTAGAGCCCGCAGGAGCCTCTGCCGTTGAAGTTGTGCTCGATGTACTTCTCTACAAGGTACAAGATGATGGCGCCGGACTCCCAGATCGCCAAGTTGTTGTTGTCGTGGTCTATCACCGCAGGCACTCTGGCGTTGGGATTTATTGACACAAACTCAGGGGCCCGCTGCTCGCCGTTGTTGAAGTCAAGGAAAATCGTCTGGTACTTGAAATTCAACTCCGACAACACGATGGCCACCTTGAACCCGTTG
This sequence comes from Saccharomycopsis guyanensis, assembly GCA_030578595.1. Classification (NCBI taxonomy): domain Eukaryota; kingdom Fungi; phylum Ascomycota; class Saccharomycetes; order Ascoideales; family Saccharomycopsidaceae; genus Saccharomycopsis; species Saccharomycopsis guyanensis. The sequence goes on from JAJMSQ010000003.1 coordinate 930,609, forward strand.
GGAGCCGACCGGTGCAGGAACAACGTGATCCCGGACGAAGGCTGGTTCTGGAAGAAATTCGAGATCCGTGAGTCTTTGGTCTCGCTAAGAAGATGGGCCTCGAGCTCACCGGAGGACCGGTCAATAAACCCACGCAGTTTGCTGTCGTTGCTGCCTGACGAGTTGTTGCTGTCGCTGCCGCTCTTCAGGTCTATGTGGCCGTTGCTATCCTGCTGGTGCTGGTTATTAGAGTCCCCATAGTCATTCTGGTCGGTGGTGCGCTGGGAGTTGTTGGATATATGGACCCCACGCAACGCGTACGAAAGATTCGATATAGGAGGGTTGTTATCCATGGTCGAAATGTCACCCTGTGTGCTTGCTGCTGGTTGTCTCCTGCGGCTGAATCACTGGCTCTGTGGAGTCTGTCCTCGATGTTATCAGTTGGCCGACTTTACTTTTTTTTACTGGTTCGAAAATCTTGAGAGTTTTTGAATTCCCGTGGGAAATTGGGTGACTCAGCACGTGGTCATGACCGCCAGCCGCAACTTGTCGGCCGTGGGGTAACCTGTATGTGTGCCTCGCGTGGTTGCGTGCCCTGTGCAGGGGTACTGGTTGCACACTGCTGCTGGAACAGTTGCTGGTGTGGCTTTGCCCTATTTCACTGGCTGAGTTTTGTGAATTTTATTTATCCATTCCGAACTTCATTTGAATTTTATTTATCTATTCCAAACTTCGTTTGAATTTATTATGTCCGAAATACCTCAAGCTCCAGCTTGTCCTGATGGCTGGATGGCCAAATGGGACCAAGAATATAAAAGTGGGTTTCAGATTCAAATGCCGAGCCGGTGTAATTTTTCATTGATTGTGGCTTCCGAACTTCATGACTAACTTTAGCGTACTATTATGTGAACTTGGCTACCGGAGAAACTACTTGGACTTTACCTGAGAAGACCTCCAACTCCCAACAGCATCAACAACAACAGCAACAACAGTACCAACAAAACTCAGCTCCTTCAACCGACCACAAGGTCCAACAGACTTATCAAGGCGATAACAGTTCGATCTACTCGGGACAAACTGTGGTTCCTAACCAGACTGCTGCATCCCAGCCAGAAAAGAGCGAAGGATTCTTCGGACTCTTGAAAGAGCACAAAGGTGTGGCTGTGGCTGCAGGAGCTCTTGGTGCCGCAGTTCTCGGGGGAGCTTTGTTTTCGGGTTCTCAACACGGAGGTCCTCCAGGTAGACCTCCTCATGGAGGCCGTCCTCATCATCGTCCTCCAGGAGGACCACCAGGTAAGTCACGTGTGCACACAATTTTCGTTTTTCTTCACTAACATTGCAGGCTGGTAAATCATACTTGATTGATTAGTTTGATTGAGTGCAGATGACAGCATTCATTGATAACCATGTCCATGGTTCTATGTAGTTTTATATTAAATATTGATACAATTAGGCAGTAAGAGGTTTGATGTTTTCACTCTCAAAATGCTTCTTATCACCAATTAAGTTGTAATGTCTTTACTTATCTTCAATGTGTCTATCAATTGCCAAGAGGCTTCATAATATTATTCCGAAACTGTGTTTTCCCTGCAGACCATTATGTGTATGTTGGTTGTTTGCGTAACGTCCGCAAATTTCTTGGCGTGGTGATAGATCGAGGTTCCACTTTCTGACGGACTGGTCGGAGTGTTCTTAGTCTTGTATTCTCCACTCTGCGAGTCTTGACAAGTTCTTCTTCTTCTTCTTCTTCTTCGTCGTCGTCGTCTTCATCATCGTCTTCATCTTCGTCATCATCATCATTATCCTCTTCATCCTCCTCCTCCTCCTGCTCTTCTTCATTTTCTTTATCATCAGAATTCGAACTAGAATCCGAACTATTTCCAGAGTCCAGACTCGACCCTTCACCATCTTCTTCCTCATCAATCTTTATTCGTTTCCGTTTCTTCCCATTAACTGACTCGCTTCTATCATCTTCCACTGGTGGATTTGCTGTCATGTTGGCTTCAGGATTACACAACCTGAAACTTTTAAGTAAAGTGTTGCTGTTGTCTTTCAATGCAGCTTCCAACACCTCACGCTCATCCACTACTCCTGCCTCATCAATGAGTTTGCCTATATCCACTTCCACAAGATCTTCGTCTTCTTCGTCCACTATTTGTTGTTTTCTTTGAATCTCAATCAGTTCCAACACTTTCATTCTTGCATTAATCTGATCCAACGCCTGCTGCTCAAACGATCGAGGATCCTCCACATCGTCGTTCATGAAATTCACTAAGAACGAAATCTTGTTAGGATTATCGTTTCTAGCAGGCTGATCGTCACTGGCAACAGGTCCAATTTTCGAACTGGCATCGGTTTTCAACACATGGATATCTGTTCTCTTGGCACCTATTCCTCCAGACGGACCATAGATCAACAGTTTCCAAAGCAACAATTTCGGATCCACTTGAGGATACCGTTTGGCTTTATGTTTGTTGATTGCTGCATTGATTTTCTCCAAATTAATGTTGATGGCATACTCACCAGTGGCAGGGTCTCTAATCAAACCATCAAGTCGTTCCAAAGTGTAGATCACATCTGAAGGAATCATACCAGTAGAATTAGCTAGATCCTCCACCGTTAATCTAAGTAAAGGATTCTGATACTTGGACAGAGCTCCGTCCTCTCCAAACATCTCAAACGTTTTCTGGAACACTTCTGTGTCGACAAGAATCTTCTTGATACATCGAGCAAGAGCCACTTTCCAGTAACTACGGTAAGACAACAACCCAAAATCTGAAAGCGGTTTCTCTGGGGTGCCCACCTTGTACTCCATCCGCGACAACAAGTAGCTGAAATCAATTAAAAAGCTTCCGTAACCTTTCCTCTGGTGGATAGGTAATGTGAGTAGACAAGAAAGATTGTAGTCGGAAGACGAGAGCTTCTCTTTAGAGAAGTACCCTACAAAATGGTAGTTGTTGTCGTCGCCAATCTCGGTTAGCACATAGAACGCAAACGGCTGGACGTCGTAGTAGAGTGTCTTAGAATTGAGAAACAACTTCGAGAGAAGACAGAGGTTCTGGCAGTACAACACGTTCTTGCGGCCATCCACCTCGAACATCGCAAGCCTGTTCTTCTCGTCCCTGTATATTTCGTTTCCCGGAGGATGATGCAAGATGCACTTGAGCGAGTGCCGATCCAACGAGAACTTCGACGAGGTATACTTGAGACAGTATTCACATATATGCAACACCTTCTGGTGACTGAACTCCTCGGGATACGGTGAGGCGTACCAGGTATCGATCTCGTATTTGCCAAAATGGATGCATTGCATCTTCTTAGCCAACATATCTGGTTCGGGGCTCTGGCTCTGATCAAGATCCTCGGACGGTTTCATCAAGGTCCCGTCTCCAAAACTGTATCTGATAGCTTCAGTCTTGATCCATGCATTGTCAAACAACTTTCTGTCTGCAGCCGTGGGCTGTGTCTTAACGGTGCTGGCAAGTTGTTTAGGTAACACTCCTTTGAACGGAAAGTCTTCAAACACAATATCACTCCTCGTTCTTGGAGCTGGCTTGGTCTCATCACTGGACACCAACTTCCAATCGAATATCTCGTCATTCCGTGCAAGGTTCTTGAGATTGATCTTGACAATCCATTTTGGTTTCTCGTGCCGCACCTCCACCGTGCCAGGATTTGGTTTTGTGGATTGCGATCGATGTTTGGGTCTGGGTTCTGGTTTGATCACCGTGATATCTGCCATTGGGTCACAAAGATACGCAGGGATGATATCTGCTCTGTTCCTAAGACGACGCGACTTTTCTTCGACATCAGAGTTGCTGGCGATGATCTGGTCAGTGAGCACCTCGTAGGTCTTGTTGTCGGGGATCCTGAGGAGCTTTGCAAGACTGTCAAGCTTCTTCTGTTTTCTTATTGCGTCTTTTGATCCAGACGCGGTGCCCAGTCCGGAATTCCCAGTGTCAGTGCCGGTTGTCAGAGCTGACATCTCACTGAAACATATACCGTAGAATGGTACTAGTGGCAGACTCAAGAGATTTTTAATCAATTATATATATTCACAAGAACACACTTGAAGTAGAAACGACTCCACAGGTTTTCTGAAACTTTGCATTTGTCTGTGTCACGTGGGCAGCAGTAGAAAACAATTTCAAGCGAGAGATCAAGACTGCAGTGGAGAGCTGCGGGTGGGAGCAGTCGGGAGTAAAAATCATGTGATCTAGGGTAATTGAGGGGAGGGTATTTAAGAAATGAGTGAGATATGAAGAGGTGGTGGTAAAGGAGTCTTGCAATAGTGAAGTAATAATTAAATAATCAAGTGATGTGTTCCTTAATTGAATAGAAAAATGAACACCCTTCGAAGCTGAACAGAGTCGTCATTAGTCACACTACAACCTACAAACCACCATGCCTCACCAAATGCACAGTCATGCACAAATTAACAATAATAAATCCGATGGGAGTGCCCAAATGGTTTGGAACTAAGTAGCACCCACAAGCAATACCAGACTGCTTAATGAAAAGATGGCAAAACAAGCTGGGGCCCTGGTGTCCAAGAAACTCAAGGAATCGTATCGGAAAAGCCGGCGGACAGTTCCCGAGGGCCAACGGCAGAGAGCACTCTTCAGTTGTGATCGGTGCAAACGAAGGAAGATCAAATGCAATCGATTGAAAGTCAGTGTGGGAGGAGAATTGAGTGTCCAGTTTGACAACACCACTACGTGTTTGAATTGTCAGAAGGCAGGCACCGAGTGTGTTACTCAGATAGCTCGTAAGAAACGGATGTATTATCAGCACACCGATAAGTTGGAGTTCCATTTCCAGGTACTTATGTCTCTAGTGAGTGGACTTTATCCGAACCTCAATGTCAATGATATCAACCAACTTATAGGGCTAGGCAAGTCCAGAGGAATAGATATGCCTGATTTAGACGATTTCATTGCCCGGAACCCAAACACGGTGTATGAACGGGTCAATTCGTTTGAGACTCTGAGTCAAGAGAACCAGCTAAGATCAGGAACCAGCAGTAGACTGCCAGAACCAGTGACTCCAAACGAACTTACAGTGGCAACGACAAACGGCTCGACTGAGGTCAGCACAAACATAAGGTATCCGAAGATCCATGATTATGGAGTCGAGAGGTTGGTGTATGATACTGAGGGGATGCCTCATTATGTGGGGTACGCCAGTACTATGGCGTTGTTCAATAGTTTGTGTAATTTGGTGCTCAAGAACTCGATACGGACTCGGCTTGATTTTGATAATTATCGGGTCCACACTCTTGCCACTGAAGATATCGAGGCATACAAGCAACAGAAACGGTTCTTTCTTAACGAAGACGCTTCCACCAGTATTGGTGAGACTCCGTTACTATCTATGGCTTCTGACTTGGTTCCACTATGGGTGAAGTTCCCTACAGTCAACTTGATCAGCAAAGAAGAGGCTGATTTCTATGTCGAAGTGTTTTTCAACAAGATCCATCATTACTATTTCATATTCAATGAAGACACCTTCAGAGAAAAGTACAAGCAGTTCTGGATCGAGATCGCAGCGTTGTACGACCTTAAGGCCAAGATGGGTGACAATCTCCTGCGAGAAGCCAAGCTCAAGAAAATAGCCGAGGTCAGAGAAATGTCCAGCAACTGGATCTTCTGTATCTACATGGTGTGGATTCTTGGCAACAGCTACAAACCGTATCCTGACGGTGAACTCACTGAAGCGTTGGTAGAGAAACTTATCAATCTCATCAAACTTGCGCTTCCTGGAATTATTCTTAAACCAAACTTGCTTGGCATTCGTACTCTTTATCTCTTGGCAGTTCATATGTACTCGTGCAAGAATAAGGATTCTGCCTGGGTGTTAGTTGGACTTGCCTGTCGACAAGCCATCTCTCTTGGACTCCATCGGAACTCTGGAGTAGACAACTTGAAGTACAAACGTCCTATATCTCTGCGAAAGCAGCTCTGGTGGTCGCTTTATATCTTTGAAGTTACTATGGGATCTACTTTTGGTAGACCATCTATCATCCACGACAGTGACATCAATATCGGATACCCAACCGACTTATACGCTCGACCTGGAGAGTCTGATTTTCTTACTTTCTTTCTCGAGAACATCAAGCTTTCACGTATATTGTATAAGATATTGCTGTTGCGTCGGATCATATATGATAGCAAGAACGAGTCGCCTTTAAGCTCAGGCATAGTTTCACAGACACTTGCTCTTAAAGATTCGTTGATTGAGTTTGAGAAGAACTTGGAGTTCAAACGAGCCACTTTGGAACCTATTCTTGAGAGTTTCAAAGTCGATCATAAGAACGGGATGTTCAAATCGACTTATGAAATCAAACGGTACAAGTTAGACTTGATTATGAACTACCATTGTGCCATGGTGACCTTGGCACTTCCGTTCACTCTCTATGTTGCTAATCTTGTGGCTGCCAAACCAGAGTACCTAGCTCATTTGGACAATTCTGTAATGGCGATATTGAACGGAGGAATAGAGTCTGCAGTCGAACTCAGCAGAGTGCTATATATCTATTACGAGTTGGATTTGCTAGAAGGAAACTTGTTTCTTGACCTTTATTACGGATACATAGTTGATATGGTGCTTGTGTTGGTGTTTGTGATTCTCAAGTCGATCGACACTGCGCCAGATCCACAGACCAACAGCAAAGCTCGACAAGTGATGTCACAATTGAAATACAAGGGTCAATTGGTGGACGTGAAACTCATGTTGCAATCGATCCATAGAAACCGGGTTGTGATGAACAGTGACAAGCTTGTTGTGGGAGAGACTATGACCCGAGTGATCGATGTGACCGAAGGATTGTTGTATGATATTGGTCTTGTTGCTATTCTAGATAAAATGTTTGGACCGCTTAAGAAGACCAAAGAAAGACCGCCAGTCAAGAAAGCTAAAATGCCGTTAAAAGAAGAGGATCTGCCAACCAACGTGTTTGACAGTCTTGATATCAACCATCGGTTCTTCGTCAATCGTGCTAAACGATTGGGATACTCCAACAGAGTCTACAATGAGAAGTTTGAACGGTCGTACCAAGAGTTTAGTAAATTGAAAGAATTATCTGAGCCACAGATCGACAAGGAGTTGACACAGAATATCAACGTGATGCCTCTTACACTCCAGAAAGAAAGACTAGTGAAAGGATTGTGTGCAGTTGACAGTGACCAACGACAGCAGGGTACTGTCCAGAACGGTCAAGATGCTTCTATCCAAGAAGTACCAGCTGGTCAGAATATTCCAACAGAGCTTGCTCCAGAAAATGCTACGGACACGAATCAAGTACCAGGACCTATTCCCTCAAACTCTATTGGAAACGATATTGATGTCAACAGGTATTTTCCTACAGTTCCTAATGATTTGAACCTCGATGGAAACTTCCCGTTCAGTGCTGAGTTCGATATGTCCAGCCAAGGCATGAAACTCAACCCTGTAGCAGTTGACAGTTTCTTACAAACGACCCAGAACGCAGCGTTCGTGCCGTATGGGTTCGTCAAGAATACAGACAACGAGGCTACTACTTACTCGTCGGTGCCAATGGTTGACCCTACAGATCTGAACTTCAATCTTGATCCAAGCGATTATGGAATGAACAATGCCTACTGGGACAATTTCATGGGGTTTGGATAAATGTCTATATTACTGCAACTAGAGAACTATTTCTGCCACACGAACCGGCGGCCGTAATTTATAGTGTTAGCCAATGCGCCAATAGTAAGAACCACTGGAAGTGGTCTTCCATGACGAAGTCCTGCAAAGCTGTAGCGTGCATTGACAATCAAGTACAATGCCAGCCAGGCCAGAGTAAACCCTGCACCGTTGACCAAGTCTCCATCATAAATCATATACCCTCCTAAAGCTGAGGCAGCAGCAAACAATCCTGCAGACAAATTGCTTGGACCAATTCTCACAAGCTGGACTGGACTTGTAGACGATCGTCCTACTTGCCATAGACTTCGAGCTGCGACTTTGGAACTCGAGAGAATCGGACTAGCACCAAGCAATCCAGCAAAAACCCAGGCAGGATACGGAGTCTCACTGTATTTATATACTTCGTTAGCAACGGACTTTGCTTCGTCCTTGACGATTTGTTTTGCGTCTTCGGGAGTTGACATGGTAGTGTAGTAGTGTAGCTTTGGTACTAAAGCAATTGGTATAGCAAGCAAGCAGTCAGTAGACAACAGACAACAAAGAATAAAAAGTATTCAATAGAATATGGTGCTTTTAACGTAGCAACAAGGAATCAGTTATGAATGATCAATCAATCCTAAGCCAACAGTGTCCAACAAGCAGCTAAACCTCTGAGCAACCAAATGAAATTATTGAAACTCCATGCACTCACTGCATACCCCAGACAGAAGCAAGTGTTACAGTATACCACCACCATGGGTCTACTACTTTCCACTACAATAAGACAGTCAAAGACTTAAATTACTAATGTACACTGAAAACTTATCGAAATAGCACCCTGAAATTTCATAACCCGAAGCATAACAAAATAGTTTAACCACCGAAACCATACAAGGTTCTTCCTTGTCTCTTCAAGGCGTAGACCACGTCCAAAGAAGTGACGGTCTTTCTCTTGGCGTGCTCAGTGTAAGTAACAGCATCTCTGATGACGTTCTCCAAGAACGACTTCAACACGGTTCTGACTTCTTCGTAGATCAAGGCAGAGATACGCTTGACACCACCTCTTCTGGCCAATCTTCTAATAGCTGGCTTGGTGATACCTTGAATGTTATCTCTGAGAATCTTTCTGTGACGCTTAGCACCACCTTTTCCAAGACCTTTTCCACCTTTTCCACGACCAGACATTGTTTAGATTATTTGTTTTATGATGAGAAAAACCCAATTGCACTGGGGCTCGATTGGATTTATAGGCCTCACATTTCTGCCCGGCCATGCACAATCTTGTGCTCAGACCTGAGTGCTGGGCTCAGAAATACCCGCGTAGTTTCCGGCACGCACCCTGCTAGCATGCGTAATCTGTGGCACGCCGCCCCAGACCATAGCGGACTGGAATCTCTAGCACCAGCGAGATTATGACGGGGAGTATTTAAACATGAGCAGCTGCTGCAATCTAGTTTTTTTTCGGTTCTGTATCAGTATTTACAATGGCTAGAACCAAGCAAACCGCAAGAAAGTCTACTGGTGGTAAGGCACCAAGAAAACAATTGGCCTCCAAGGCTGCCAGAAAGTCTGCTCCATCTACTGGAGGTGTCAAGAAACCTCACAGATATAAGCCAGGTACCGTCGCTCTTAGAGAAATTAGAAGATTCCAGAAATCGACTGAGTTGTTGATCAGAAAATTGCCATTCCAAAGATTGGTCAGAGAAATTGCTCAAGATTTCAAGACCGACTTGAGATTCCAGTCGTCTGCTATTGGTGCTTTGCAAGAATCCGTTGAGGCTTACCTTGTGTCGTTGTTCGAAGACACCAACTTGTGTGCCATCCACGCCAAGAGAGTCACTATCCAAAAGAAGGACATCCAATTGGCTAGAAGATTGAGAGGCGAGAGATCTTAGGCGGCCATTTTTCTTGTGTTATGTATAAGGTATTTGGGTGTTACGGGTTCGTTCTATAATAGTGTATTGTAATTTGTACATTTTCTAATGATTTGTATTGTACAGGGTCAACTTTTCTAATTGAGATTTAGCAAGGGGCCTTTCAAGTAGTATTTCCTCATAACTAATCCCAACTAGTATCTCATAACTAACCTCAACTACCTAGTATCTTTCCATGACCATCTCACACCTCTCACTGCCACCTCTTTTTACTGCTTCTTTCCTAGGCAAACCTCCTTTCAGTGCAACCTCCCACTCCCACCGCCTCACCCTAGGCAAACCTCTTCATGCCGTTCCCATTACTGAAATCATCACCTATAAGTGACGGCCCCGAATCTTCTAAACACCCCTCAAATATAAGTAGGTCCTCATTGATCTCTTCAGGTTTCAAGCCCTGCACTCCCACAAACTGCTTGGATTTCGCTCGGGTAGAGTTCTTACCCTGAGCCCCGTTGCCATGTGCTCCTCCATAACTGCTCTTGTTCCCTCCCGAACTCGAATAATGTTTCCCAAAAAGAATCTCGCTCAACGAGTTGTTGTCACTGAGGAAATTCGATTCGTCGTTCGATGCAGAAGAATAGTTCCGCGTAGGGTTGTTCCCAGCAGCCCTGGCTGTCTGCACTCGTCGTCTCTTATTGGACGAAGAAGAAAAGTATCCTGGCATAGAAGAATCGTTTCCTGATAGATTCGAATCAGTATTATAAGACGACTCCACTGCGTTTCTCGTCCGTCTGGCAGCTCGTCTGCCCAACGGGTTGAAACTGCTGTTTGAGTCCGACATCCCGTTGGTCTGATTACCATCACTGATCACCGGAAGCAACTTTTTCTTGGGCGACGACGTCACCTCCTCGTACTGTTCAGGCATCTGGCGGCCATTATGGTGCTCGTTGCTCATGAGATCGATGTCGATGCTGTAGTGGTTCACGTTGGCAAGATCTTTCAACACCTTGTCCTCCTTCAACAACCTTATCTTCTTGACCAACTTCTCATACAACTTGTCCTTGATGATCTTGATGAAATTGTCGTACTCCTCGTTGATCTGCTCCACGTCCTGCCGGGTATCTTTCTCCACCTTGATCACTTGCAAGTTCTCCCACAACCGTAGCCGGGTCAACTCGTAGTCTCGTCTCTCTTGACAGTTCTTCAGTCGCTCCAAGTACAACTCATTGGTCTCGTCGTGAGTCGTACTGAGATCCTGCTGAAGCCTGCCTAGCCCTGATTTGTAGTACTCGTTCTTCTCTTCAAAGAACGTCTCCTCCATGTTGATGAGCCGGTTGGTAATCGCGGCTTTCCGTTTGTCCTTCTTGAGGGCCCGAGACCCACCGTAGTACTGGTTCCGCAACTCCAAGGGAATCGCATATGTGGAACTCGAGATCTCGGTGAGCCCCGTCTGGAATAAAGCTCGCTTGGACATATCCTGTGGAAGTGGTGGTATCTGTGTGGGATTATCAGCTGATGAATATTTGGGGACTAGGTAAAACCGGTTCTGGTTTGCGTGGGTGCCTCGCCGATGGATAAACACGGGAAAAAGTGATGCTCGGGCGGGTAACTTGGGGCAAGGCATCGCATCCGCCGCAGTGGTGTGTGCATGGTACGGCGTGATTGTGCATGGTTTGATCGAGACTGGCTTACTTCACACTGGCTTCACAGTGACATATAGCAGTCTACATCTCACTAACAACAATGAATAATTCTTTATGATCTTACTAATCAAGTACACACTAACGGCATAGCTTCCCCCCTTCCACTGGGCTCCCCTCCCCACCTAATAATTCTCAAACCCAACGGTCTCCAACTTCTCTGCCTTAGCTGTCACTTGGTTCTCCAAGTCCAACGAGTACTCTTGGATAAGTTTATGGTACTTCGAGTCGTAAGCTCCCAACACTCTAATCGCCAAAAGAGCTGCGTTGGTACTGTTATTTATAGCAACCGTCGCCACAGGAATACCTCTTGGCATTTGTACAATCGAATACAAAGAGTCCACTCCGTCCAATCTGGAACCTTTCACTGGCACTCCAATCACTGGCAATGGAGTCATCGAAGCAACCATTCCTGGCAAATGAGCAGCACCTCCAGCTCCTGCAATGATTGCCTTGATACCTCTTTGAGGAGCCTCAATAGCGTACTTTGACATTCTGTGTGGAGTTCTGTGAGCCGACACAATCGTGACCTCAAACGGTACTCCAAACTGTTTCAAGATATTACACCCAGCAGCCATCACTGGCAAATCAGAATCAGATCCCATGATAACCCCAACAAGTGGTTTCTTAGAAGTTCCAGCAATGTCTGGGTTGGTTTCAGCAGCAGCTTCCAACAGAGTAGTCTTGCCTAAGATGTAATCCAAACGACGTTCACATTCGTCCATGGAACTAGCAACAATGTTGATATGGCCCACTTTTCTTTTAGGTCTTGACTCTTTACCGTACAAATAAACCAGAGCCCCTGGGGTTTCCAAAGCTCTTTTGCAGAACTCAAGTTCTCCATTGTAAGTGTCAGCTCCTATCACATTCAACATGATGGAGTTGGTTTCACTTGTACTGAAGTTGGAGAATCCTTTTGGCAAAGGCAACCCAGCCACTACTCTAACAAGTGCCTCGAATTGAGAAGTGACACAGGCATCAATAGTGTAGTGACCAGAGTTGTGTGGTCTAGGAGCAATCTCATTGATCAACAACTCGCCGTCAGTCAAAAGAAACATCTCTACACCAAAGATCCCGGCACCAGGGAACGACTTGACCGCGTTCTTTGCAAGCAACGAGGCTTTCAACTGAGTAGACTCGGCCACTCTGGCTGGAGCATACACAATATGACAGATATTGTCAGTATGGATAGTCTCTACAGTTGGGTAAGCATATACTTCACCATGAGTGTCTTTGACAACCATCACAGCAAGCTCTTTGGTGAAAGGAACAAATTTCTCGGCGTACAACGAAGCTTTACCTAAGGCTTCAAGTGCCTCATTGACGTTTGATTCAGACTTCACCACAAAGTTCCCTCTTCCATCGTATGCGTTGTTTCTGGCCTTGAGCAAGAACGGGTAGCCGAACTTGGCACCTGCTTTCTTGATTCCCTCGACAGAACTCTCGACAGCAACAGACTCAGCAACAGCAATGTCTGCCTCGATCAAATGTTCTTTCTGCAAGTACTTGTCTTGGATGATCTTGATAGTTTGTGGGGCAGGATGAATTTGTAACTCTGGTTTAGATTTCTGCAAACTGCTCAAAACGTCGACGTTCACATGCTCGATTTCAATAGTGAGCACGTCTGTTTTCGAGGCCAACTTCTCAACATCGTTCCCGTCTTTAAACGATCCTGCAATATGCTCGGTCGAAGAATTGATTCTCTTAGCAGGAGCCGATTCACCATCCAAAATCACAGTCTCGACATTCAATCGGTTAGCAGCCTCGACCAACATGAGTCCTAGCTGGCCACCACCTAAAATTCCGACTTTTGGAGTGTCCATGGTTTGGTATATAGATGTTCTTGGTGCAGATGGGATGAGTCTTGCAGCAAAAATTTTGACCTTGGGGCTGTTACCCGGGAGAGTGACATCAGCCTAGGAGTGATTCAGCATTGAATATTATTGAGAGGGTTGTTGGATATAGGGAGTTTAAGTTGGTTGTTTTTAAATGTATTGGATTGTCATTGGAGACGAGTGGGTTGTTTTTTGGTGTAGTTGGTTTGGAGTTGTGTCTGGCATCTAAGCAGTTAGAAGTCAATGTAGCATAGACAATGTAGAACTGACAGTTCACAAGACAACCAGCCTTGAATTTCAAAAATCACTTTAAAACAATAATAATACTATTCTAGAATCAATCATTCATAAAAATTCTCGCTCAATCCTCCAAGTACAACACCGTCGTCGTTGGCTACTATCATAGTTTCTTCCTATTATGAGCCCCGACACACCTCCCAACACCTGCATTAGGCGATTCCCTTGACAAGAGTGGAGTTAGGAGTAACCACCAACAACCACACACCTCCACATAATGTCGGCAGATTATTGGAACTCGACCCAGCGACTCAAGTGGCAGTTCAGTCGAGAGTCCTTGAAAGAGAAAAGAAAAGAATTGGATCAGCTAGAAAGAGGGTTGGTGGCTTCTGGTGCTATACCTTCTCATTTAGAAGATATCCATTATGACTACCATATGAGGATCTTCTTACATGGACTAACACACCGATTAGGCCGAAGACTCAACCTCCGATCTGTTCCAGAGGCCACGGCCGAGGTGTACCTTGCACGGTTTCTTGTCAACGTGTCTTTGAAAGAAATCAACTTGTACTTATTGGTCACAACATGCATTTACCTAGCCTGCAAAGTCGAAGAGTGTCCTCAGCATATCCGATCGATCAGTAATGAAGCCCGAAACCTATGGCCAGAATATATCCCTCATGATTTGACAAAGATCGCAGAGTTTGAGTTCTACTTGATTGAAGAAATGGAGAACTATCTTATTGTCCACAACCCATACCGATCTCTAGCACAGCTACGAGACGTGCTAGCAATGACCAATTTCGGAATACTCGACAAAAAGAACGGAATCAATGACCTTGACAGTATGAACAAGTACCAGAATTACAGCAGTAGTCTATATGGTACCAACCATAAAGCTGTGGAGAAACAAGTAGATGGACGCAACTGTTTGGTACTAACGTCAGACGAACTTCAACTTTGCTGGTCAATTATCAACGATTCATATGTTACAGACATTTGTCTTTTGTTTCCTCCTCATATCATGGCAGTGACTGCAATCTACATTACAATCATTCTCAAAAGTGACTCTACACGAAACGGAAAGTCATGGGGAGGACTTCTGGTTCGTAAAGCAACACAAGATTTGGCTACAGTTACGAAACAAGACCCTAGCCAATCTTCAGCAACTGATTCTCGCATCAATGTTCTCACTAATTTCTTAGGAGTATCCAATATCAATCTAGATGAAGTGATAGAGTCTATCCAAGAAATCATTACCCTTTACGAAATCTGGGACTCCTACGACGAAAGCACAGTCAAGAAAAAAGTTCAAAAACTCTTTGTTTATCGTTAATTATTGTCATCTGTCAATTACTCTCATTATAATATAGCATCCTTACTCTGCGTACTACTACCATGCGTTCTACTACTCTGTGTATGCTTGGTTACTTCTCCCGGGTAACCACGTCCACCCTATAGATATGTACCTGCGAAAATTTTCTATTCTGTTTTCTTTACCTCCGTGGGCGAAGAATTATAATTTGAAGCCTACAAAAAACAAGAATCTTCTTGTCTCAATGCTTTAGGGAAAGTCTCCGGTCGTGAAAGCGGAAAGCGCAATGTGATTAATGTCACATTAGCAGGTTGCTTGCAGAAGCTTTTGTGTAGTGCTTCACTCTTGCAAAGTTGTATAACTAAACCACTGGGGTTACTTCTTATGAGTTTTGTGACAATTTATTGTCAGATCACATGGTTTGAAAACAGTTGTACAATGAGAGTGCGGTCTGCATGAGACTTCTGTTTGTTTATCTGTTAGTTGCCTGCAAGCTGGTCTTGTAGAATAGACTTTCGACTATGGGTCACTTGTTGACCTAGACCATAGTTATTATAATTGACCGACTTTGTCGGTTAACACAATGGAGCTCACTCTTGCACCACGGAGACATTTTTTTCAAGCTTGCCTTTTATTGTTTTGTAATGAAGAGGTTGTGTGGTCAAACACACCAAGCTTTTTTTCTTGTCCTTTTCGTCTCTTGACCTTTCTTTATACACTATTCCATTGGTGTGAAGTAACTCTTCATATCGATGACCTTGAGACTATTTCAATGATGAAAATAATTTTTTTTGAGTCAAGCTCTGAACGTTTTTAAAAAAAAACTATTTGAAGATCCTATTATTTCTGATACAATAGTCTCAAGTCTGTTTATAGATCAATAAATGAGTTGGATAGAGTTAGTGTTAGTAGTAGTAAGCGGTCTGTGATTGTATGTTAAGTAAGCACTTATGTAATGTTTAGGGGGTGTATTGCACCCCCAATTCAGAATATCTCACCAACTAAACTACAAACTCCCTACCCAGTTCAATTCTCTTGCTTTCCTCTATTATTCTCTATTATTGACAACCCCACATAATGGGAGGAATATCTCCCGATAAAGTCGTGGATCATATATTGGAGAATATTGTTTATAATGGACTTGAGGGTGAGTTTTTTTTATTGTCTTTCTGTTTATTGTTGTTGTTTGTTTATTCTAACAATCAGGTACTGAAATCACCAAGGTATGGGAGTTCGCATCAGAAGTGATCGAGACAGATTTAAGTGATAATCTTAAAAGTTTGATCTGGGTATGGTTATCGAAAGAAACCAAGAAAATAAGTTTTATTGCCGATTTTCAAGTGGTAAGTATTTGAATTTTTGTTCGTTCTTGAACAACCAATTAATGATAATTACGGAGAGAGAGACGCGCATACTAACATGAATAGTTACACCAGATACCTTCTTGGACAGAGATCTCGCGTCAGTATGGTGACAATATCAAACTTGTGCCGTTACCAGAGTTTCATTTCAAAGCCTTGACAGGTTTGCAATATGATGCAACTGATAATCCTCTAGGGGAACATTGTTTCCAGATCTTAATGGCAGTAGCCAAGAGAAGGCAGCAAGGAATATGGAATCAGGATATTGCCAAAGTCACAGGCCAAGACAAAAGATGCATGACAAGCAGAGTTGAAAAGTTGATAGGGTTTCAGCTAGTTGCAAAGATTGATACAGTAGTGAACAATCGAAGAGCACCAGTGGTGATTCTTGATAAGTTCAAGCATCTTATCAAAGCAGAGATGGATATCTTCGCGTACATGAAATTGTATCCTGATGAGTTCCTGACACAAGTAATTGAGGCGGTGAAGTTTGGTGAGAATGGGTTACGTCAGTTCAAAGATTTGCAACGCCAGTTTAAGATTGACAGTAATCTACTACGTAAGCATTTTACCAAACTATGCTCTGACTTAGTGAAACTTGGATTCTTACGTCGAGTGGAGGCCCCTACTGAGAATTCTCAAAATAATCTTGCTTGCTTACAATACTTAAAAGACTTCAGTTCTGACAGGGCAAGTTATGATTCTGATGAAGAAGCAGAAGACGAAGACCTAGATGCTGACGAAGACGGTAAATCTGTGATGCCTAGCGACTCGTTGCCGAAGTTCAACACGCTTATCCCAGCCCACAATCAATTGATGATTCTATTGCAGAAACGGCCTGAAGGTCTTTTGAGTGTGGCGTCGTCCAAGCAGTTATTCGGTGCTGGAGGAAGCAAGATCACTCAGTTCTGTTTTGGTTCCTATGTTCAGAGACTGTTTGTATCGTTTTCTTCTCAGGATATGGATACTGCCGTCCACAAGTATTATTTCAACTTATCGGCAATGGCCGGGTTTGAATTCAGTGGTAAAGTCAAACAGTATCGATATTTCACGATGCCTAGTTACGCAGCAATGACAGAAGTAGAATTGCAGCAGCCGACTCATGAGTTCTACACCGACCGTTACAAAGCCAGATTCTCGTCGCCTATAACTTTCGACGATTTGGAACGACTTTTTGGTATGCCAGATATAAATATCTTTCATTTATACGTTGACTCCGATGACAACAAGTATATTGTTTGGAGGGGGACTAGTGATCCTTTTGACGTCTCAGATAAAATTCTAATCGACTCACTTTCCAAACCAAAATTCCAGATGCCTGTCAAAAGAGGTCGTCCTAGAAAAAATCCAGATGCTGTTGCTCCTGCTAAATCAAAGACTGGAAGAAAGCGTGGCCGACCAAGAAAGAGACCTCTTGAAGAACTTGACGACGGATTGCCATCTAAATCTGTCAAAGTAGTGGAATTGGAAGCAGATGAATCTAGTGCTTCGAGTGCAAGAAGATCCCACAGATCTCAGAAACAAGTGGATTACAGTGGCTTGGATGATGATATTGAGGGAATGTTAGATGATTATGTTCCTACTAAAGACAACCCATTGGTGGATAATGAGATGGCTATTAGAGATGCAATAATGGTGGAAGCAGACGCGAATGAAGAAGAGCCAGTGGTTCAACCTGCTCCTTTGGAAGAGATCGAGCATTTAGCACCGGTTACTGTCGAAGACAAAGTAGTGGAAGAGATTCCAAGTGCAGAGCATTCTGAAAATGTTGTCATGGAAACTGAGCAAACTGAACCAGCTCCAGAAATCGTGGAAGCTGAAGTTGCTGGAGCTGTGGAAGCTGTGGAAAACGTCATTTCTGAACTTTCTGCTGTTGAGACTAATAATGAAAATGGTGTTTCTCATGAAGATATTGATCCTGAGACTGTGGAGCCACCGGTGGACACCCTGGTGGAAGCTACTTTACGAAGTGTGGCAGCTGAGCTTCTACTCAGCCGACGTGTTTCCAAGCACAAATCTCAACCTGTGATGTCGTTTACGTTGCAAGTACGCAAGAAAGCTATCTTGGAGTGGCTCAGTCAGAATGATGGTTTGGGTCTTATTGGGAAGGATTTGATAGCGTTTGTGTCGAAGAAAACCAACTCAAACAAGGTTGACAGAAAGACACTTCTGCGATCGATCACACTGCTTAAGGAAGAGGGGTTGGTGGAGACTGTGATTCTTTCTACAGACCCAGCTAACAAAGTCGCTATTAGTTTTAAAGGAAGAGGAATCACTCCGGAAGAGGTCGAGGAGCTTCA
Source organism: Saccharomycopsis guyanensis (assembly GCA_030578595.1). NCBI lineage: Eukaryota > Fungi > Ascomycota > Saccharomycetes > Ascoideales > Saccharomycopsidaceae > Saccharomycopsis > Saccharomycopsis guyanensis. The sequence continues at coordinate 948,857 of JAJMSQ010000003.1, forward strand.
AGCTCGTCGCAATAAACCCGATCCACAGAGTATCGGGCCCAAGGTTGTTTTGGAGGAGTCTGTGAAAGTATATACTCAAGACCCACGCAAGGAAGCTAAGCAAGATGAGGACTCTGAAACTCCAAAGAAGAGAAAGCCAAGGGGAGAAAATAAAGAATCTGGAAAACCAAAGGAGAAGAGAAAACGGAAAACCCAGCGCGAAAGAGGTTTAAGTGTGTCTGATTTTGTGCAAATCGATCGTAAAGAAGTGAGAAATCAAAGAACTCCAAAGGGCACAAGTACCAAGCTGGGTTCTACAGTTACACGAAACGAGTACAAGCTATCCAACAAAGACGTCATTGAGATCTATCGAGCTGTGATTATCAGTCGGTCTGTGGCAAAAGAAGACCTGATAAAATGGGATCTTGTGGAGACGGCAGTGAATAACCCTGAATTGTCGCAGACTATAATAAAGAGAAAGTGGACCAGGGTGCGGAAGATCGTTGGCAGAGAATTACTCAAGAAGATGACTTCCATGTGGAATGATGTCTTGATAAAGTCTGTGGAGGAAGAAAGAATTAAATTGGAGGATTTGGAGACACCTAATTTCGAATTGTTCATAGAACTTTGGGTTGAAAACGCCATTGATCGTTTTGATGTCAAAGGCGATTATCTTTCTAGAGGTGCGGATGAAGAAGACGATGCTGAGTCCGTTGACTCTTTGACTAGATTGTTTGTGAATGTGGCAGATACGAGAAACAAGAAATTGTTCTTACCAAGAGAAGTCAGTTCAGGCTGGGAGGAATACTACACTTATGCTAAATCAATGATTCAGCGTGAGAATGTTCTTCTCAACAATTCGTTTTCTTATAACAGAGATACGACTCTCAAAGAGGGCTCGACCAAATTGAAGCAAACCTTGAAAGCAATCTTTTTGTCGGACCCTACCGAACATACACCAGAGATGGTCAAAGAAGTGTTCTCTGCTAACAACTACACAGAATCAACTGTTGAGGCTGCTATCAAGGATATGGATGCTGCTAGAGAGATATACTTGGGTGCAGGTCCTGACAAACCTAAGTTCTTTGTCAGTGACAAGTTCCAGAGTTCCTCTGATAACAGAATTGTTCCAAAATTCTTCAAAGAAGCTGAAATGTATTACCTGTTGATGGCCACTACATTTGAGTCACGCAAGGCTATTTTGGTGTCACCTTTGATCACCAACGGATCCATGGCTGCACTCATCAATCAGTTCAATACCAATGCACTTGCACTTATTAGAATCCCTCCAGCCAAAACCCAGATTCCGTTGACGGTGTTCACTGTGAAATCCTACAGCGATAAAATTCTCTCCAGTGAGTCTGTGGTGGTTGGAAAAGTCCCACTGTTACCTGAGCCTCCGATACCAGTGGTTCCTGTTCCTACTGGACAAGCTTGTGGCCGACTCTGGATCTCAGTCGACGGCAAAATTAACAAGACTGTTTTTGCTCAGGTTGTCACCATGATCACTATGATGATATGGTTGAGACCGGGGATCTCTTACACCAACGCATATAATCGGGTGTCTGAGTCTTTGTCACAACAGGAGTTCGAAGAGTTGATCAACTGGCTATTTGAAAAGCAATGCCTTACTAAAGGCAGCTTTGGATCTTTGTTCATTTCTGATAATTTTTATTCTATCTTTACATAATGGATATTTGCAGTATTTAGAATGGCTTAATGGATTATGATGATTGAGATTTGCTGTAGTTTGTACTGCAATCGAATATTAACAAGTCAGATCAGTATTAAAGTTTAAGCACGGAACTGGACGTGTCGAATATTTTGACCATGCATATGCGTCTTAAGAAACTAAGAGGGTCCATAGAGACATTGGTGTACTAACTGGACAATCATCTACTGTAAAAGAAAAAAAAATAGTGGCCTAGAATTGAAAATTTTTTATTCAATAAAATTTTGTTTGTTTTTTTCAGGTTGTAAGAATATCGAGAGTATGCTTTAAGCAACTGATTCTGCGAAGTACAAATCGATTACACAATTCAAACAGATTAGAAGATACTACACAAAACAAATATGTCTGAGACCAAAAATAAACAGATTAATAAATTGAATATAATTTTTTTGACACAGTGATTAGATTTAAATTTACAACCCGGAACACTGTCGTGGATTATTGAGATTTTTCTGTTCGGCGTAACACATCTTCCATCTGCGTAAAACAAAATCTTTCAACTTGAGGTTAGCAAAGCCACCAGAGTACTCAGAACTAAAAATTTGTTAGCATGAAAGAATATACTACTAAACTAGCAGATAACTGAGAAATTCCAAATCAGTCAGTTATAATTGGCTGAGGTATAGCGTTCCTGCGTTGCCTGGTGCTTGATGGGTGCCGTGCACAAGAGCTAACACACATCACGCGAAAAAAACCAGTTACCATCTAGAGAAATATTACGTATTATTTTCATTCAGGCTTTTCGTCAACCATAATTTGTCTTTCACTTGTCTTGATAATATAATACAATCACTAGCCGTACGGCAGTTGTGTATGTCACATGACCAATGTCTAAAGTCTCCAAAGACAAATATGTCTTGCTTCTCTAGTAAGAATCAAGTGTCTAGAACAGGTTATGGATCAAGTATTGTCGAGTGTTTACTGAATCATTAAAAGACATCTCGTCGTTACGTCGTTACGAGAATGTAATACTTCTGAATGATACAATGTACCAAGTGATTGTCACTGGTTGATAAGAGTAAATAAGGAAAGAATCCAAGGCACTCGGTAGACTTGAAACTAAGTGCCCGCACATTCAAGGCAAGATCAAGCTTGGATCACAGGCCTAGCACTAGGTTGCCAGATATTGAATCCGCGCGTTGGAGTTTCCTACATAGGCAATCTCGAGGATCCAAATGCCAAATTTAAAATTAAATCAAACAATAGGCGCTGCTAAGACCGCCTGTCTGAATAGTGTATGGTAAACTGGACTGTCGGCATGTGGTTGTGACTGGATCGTGGGTCCATAGCTGTTGCATGTCTGGGCAGACTATAGCCTTGAAAAGCCCTGGACGAGATCGTGAGAAAGTCAATGAAAATTTGCGCTAGGAAAAATTTTAAAAGAAAAAAAAAAGAGTCTTCAGAATAACAGCTAGCTATTGTAATATGTTGATACAAATGATACACAGGCCGGCCGTTTGTTGCAAAAAATTTTGGGCTTGGACAAGTCTGGGCTCCACATTTCCTTTGGCATGCCTCTTACTAGCACAGAGCCGCTCAGAACATGCATGAGCCTGCCCACCAATATGGAAGCTGGTGCTGAGAATGAGGTCTGCCGGAAGGCTTAGTAGGCACCAACATTACTTGTGAGGACATTCTCAAGGATCCTGTTTCTCCCACTGTGCTACTATAATACAATTGGGGTCCGCTGGTCTGTGACTTTTTTTCTCTTTCTGCTGTCGAACTTCCCCGTGTACTTTCACTCTTTCAGTACCAAATCGTCACCTCACTCGCTCTCACTTGTGCCTTAGCTTTCTTTTACAAGGTATCAGACCCTGAAGATGCGCCGCAACTTGGTGATTCTAACTGCCTTTGCAGCCCTTGGTGCTGCTCTCAACGAGAAACGTTACTATGTCAACGTCAACGACTTAGGAGGTGCAACCACTCTTCCTGCCTACTTAACCACCGGTACTAATGAATGGGACAAAGCTACCTTGACCAGTATCAACTGGGACACTTGGGGAGACAGTACTGCCACCACTTTACTGACGGCTACTTCTCCTGCCACCACCACCACTTCTTCTGACTCGTCCACCACTACTTCGGACGACGACTCTTCTTCTACTACTGATGCAGACCATTCCACTGACAGTTCTGATTCTTCTTCTACCTCCACCACCAGCGACTCTTCTTCTACTTCTAACCTCGACGCCACCGAGAAATCAAAGTCTTCTGAGAAAGACTCCAAGCGTGCCAAGATCGTGATTGGTGTGGTGTGTGGTATTGTTGGTCTTGTTGGTTTGTTGATGGCCGTGGTCATGCTCCTTTGCTTTATCCACAAGAGAAAGGGTAAGCGTCAAGAAGACAACGAGAAAGGAATCAACATCAGAGAGATCCCAGGCATGCCAAGTGCCCCAAGCTCTAAGGGTACTGGAGCTGCTGCTGTTGTTGCTGGAGCTGGAGCTGCAGGTGCTGCAGTGATTGCAGGTGCAGCTTTGCATGACAGCGACAAAGAAGCAGAAGACTTGGAACGCATTGAAAGTGTTGTCGACGACAACGCTAGCACTATCACTGGAAGCTTTGCTACATTGTCTGAGAAATTGAAGGAGATCCAACAACAGTACTCTACTGATGACGAAGGTGACCACATGAGCGACTTGTCTACTGTTGACGGCGATGCAGAGAAATTAGGATCTGCAGCTGCCGGAGCCGGTGTCATTGGTGCAGGTGCTGTTGCTGCTAAGAACGTCAGATCTTCTGGCCATTCGTTTGCTAGTTCGTTATCTTCTACTCACTCCGATGTCAGCTCGTTCAGATCTTCTCTTCAAGACAAAACTCCAACCATCAACGACCGTTCTTTGCACACCGAGTCTCCAAAAGGCACTCGGGTTGTCGATGATGGCGAGGAGTCTGATGATGAGTTGTATGTGGACCGTGTCAAGACTAAGAACTCTAGCCATAACCACTTGACTCCTCAGAACGGACGCTCCAGTGGTGAGACTGAGAGTCCTAACACTGTGACTACTGGTACTTCAGTGATCACCGGTGTTGACAGTGACGCAGCCAGTTTCAAGCAAGACCAAAACTACCCTAACAAGTACAACAACTTTGCTACCGAGTTGCTCACTGCCAAGTCTGGGAAACCTAAACTTGTCAACGTCGACAGCACTGCTGGTGACGATCAAGACGAGAGAAAGATCAGTATCCCAACCATAAAGGCAGCCACCAACCCAACATCCCGTGAAGAGTCTGAAGACAACGCCTCGGACTACGAATCAACTTCATCCAAGAAGAGAGTGTCGGCTTTTGATTTTGAGTCTGGAGAAGAAAAAGAGGCTGACAGCAGAAGAGAATCAGATACCTCTTTCTTCAAAGAGAAGATATAAATGAGACACTGATGTCAACTGCGTCAGGGCACTCTACAACTTCACAACATTTCATTACAGCGTCTGCTTGACTTCTACACCTCTGCATTTTTCTAATACCCTGTTCTCCCTTCTTCGCGTTCTACATTTTTCGCTTCTATGTATGTATTATTATTCACGCCTTTCCACCCTTTGCATACTTATCGATTCGTTTAGCTAATACAAAGTCTATTTCTGATAAGCCTTTTACATCGTGTGTCTGTAGAATAATCTCCACCTCATTATAACAATATTTTACTGTGGGATGGTGGCCTAGCAAATGCGACCGCATGTTCAATTGACTAAGAAACCCACCAGTGGCTTCGAAGTTGGCCAATCGAAATTGTTTACTAATACAGTCATTCCCTTGGTACTGGTGCAAATTCCAGCCACCGCCTTGTGTCTGAGAATTTAAAGCCACAAGCTTTTCTAATGCAGCCTGTTTATCAATTTTCGAGGCCGCAGCCTTGACGATTTTGTTATACATAATGGTTACTGGTGTCTTCGCCTCGCTAACTGAGTTCTGGTAACTGGCACTGAGAATCGGGGGTGAGACCACACCCTATAAAGCCGTTACCATGTCTTACTTTAATGTAGAGAGACTTTGTCGGAAGAAGAGAATTCTTGAGCAGTCTCAAAATAAACCTACTTAAAATATCGTCAATGCTCTTAAAATAAACTCCATTAGCTTCCCTAACCACTCCTTCCATCAGCTAGACCTCCTCTAAGACTCCACCCCAGTGTTCAAATCACGTGACAGAGATCTGTTTGGATACGTTGTAACGATGCTTATAGACATCCGTAGACGTAAAGGTACCACCCCAGTCATTGAAGCTGTCTCAACAGATTACAACAAATGGCAACTGCCATAACCGTGTTGAACCATGAGTTGTTGCCCTTGATCACTCGGACGTATCGATATACTGAAGATGAAGATGCTCCATTGGACGATATCCTTGAACAGTTTCGGGTGGTTCTCAACGGTAACACGATGAATAATCTCGAGCCCGTGATCCAGATCGAAGATTACCATTACGTATACGTGTACAGCAGCAACATCATACTACTAATAGTGACGGCCAGTCGGTACTACAAAGTGACCAATGTCATGTGCTACCTTGTGTTTCTCAAGAACTTTGAGAGTATCTTGAAGAACTATTTCAGAGTGACACTGCTTGACCAGGATCTTGTGATAGACAACTATCTTCTTTTGTACGAATTGTTTGACGAGATGATGGATTACGGGTTTGTCCAGATCACCGATTATAATATCTTGAACGAGTATATCAAGATGAAGCTCAATATCTCCTCGGAGGACAACGGAAAGTCTGCCAAAGACAAGAACAAGGAATTGGAGTTTGAACATGAGCTCAATTCCAGTATTTCCAGAATATCTACAACCCAAGTATCATGGCGGCCGAAGGGGATCTTTTACAAGAAGAACGAGGTGTTTATAGATATTGTGGAGAAGGTGAACTTGCTTATGGACGCCGAAGGACACATGAAGAAACAACTAATAACGGGCGAAATCAAGGTGAGGTGTTTTTTGTCTGGGATGCCGTCATTGAGACTTGGGTTGAACGAGTTCTTGGCTCCTGATGAGGAGAACGTGACAATTGATTCGTTCAAACGGATCAAGTTTGACAACTTGAACTTCCATCAGTGTGTAGAGTTGTCCAAGTTTTCTAGTGACAATACCATCAGTTTCATACCTCCTGATGGCAAGTTCAGTCTAATGAACTATAAACTTCAAAGCAAGAAGGCACCATTAATCAAGATCTGCAATGTCAGTTTCAAGAAGAAGATCATATACAAGAAAACTCCACATTCTCACGCTCCACCAGCAAGAGCTTCTACTGCAGTGCCACTTTCTCCAGACGTTTCTGAGTCTGGAAGTTCTCGTAGGAACTCCATATCGTCACTAGAAGAGACAAAGGTCAGTGAGAATGTGATCAAGGAAACAAAGTTACTTGTGAGTGTCGACTTTGAGTCCAAGTTCACTAAAAGAGTGGCTGCTAGTGACGTTTCCATCGTGATACCGTTAAACTTCAAGAAGTACCCTGTGAATTTTGATCACTTACCAAGATTTAAAACCAAGATCGGATTGGTGGTGCTAGACTTGGAGAAACGGTGTCTTGTATGGAAGATTTCTGCTATAAATGGTAGTAGAGAATTCCAAATGTCAAGTGAGATCAGTCTATATAACGACGAAGACATTCCAAAGGAAGAATCTGAGATCCCTGATTCTGACGACGACGAGGCATACGATAGTGAAGAAGAGAGAACAGCAGCATATTACAACAAGAAGATCAGCCCCGACTCAATGGACCCAACAAACGACAAAAACAAAAAGTCCGACAGTATCAAACAGATCTTCAAAACCATTCAGAAGGAGCAAAGAACTATAAAAGATTCCAGGAACCAGGTACTTTTGTCCAACGACGGACCTAAATCTCCAAATCTTCTTATGGAAAGAGATAATGAGAGCCAGAGCGAGAAACTCTTCCAGGCGTTTGAATCGCCAAACGTGCCAGACGAAACCGTCAACGATATTTTCTACACCAACAGAAACATGATAAAAGTCAAGTTCAAGGTGGAGAACTTGACGTTCTCTGGCTTGAAAATCACATACTTAAAAATCAACGAGCCTCAGCTAGAGTATACTTCGTTTCCATGGGTGAAATATATCACCAAGAATGACGAGGAGTACTGTTTCAAGTTTGATTTCAATATTAAAGGGCCAGAAGAAACAATCGTGAAGCATGTCAAACAGCGGCAAGCAAAGGATCATACAACGAAGTTCATAGGCGGAGGAAACACCAGAAAGAAAGCATGGAAGAAGTTATGAGGAGGAGAAAGAGGAAGTGGAAGAAGAAGAGGAAGACCGGAGACAGATGCACGCATTACATTCTGCATTAGACTTGTACTTTATTAGATACACAATGATTGATGTTAATTATGATGTAGATGGTGGCCATGGTTGAGTCGTAGTAACACTAGTGTGTCTTTTAGAAGAGTTACGTAGACAATTCAGATACTTGTATTGAGTAATTGTGCTTACTTGTACTGCTTACTTGTATTGCTGTTGACTATGCTGAAACCTTCCAACTCTCATTTCTTCTCCCCATTTCCATTCACTTCCTTGTGCCCTTCTTCTTTATAAGTCTTCTCAAGTTCCTCATTGATTTGATCCAACTCTCCATTCTCTTTCATGGCTTCGATTTCTTTCTTCAACTCATCAACATTGAACACCTCATACTCCGCATTAGGATCAATTGGTTCTTCAACCTTTGGTTTCTCCTCTGGCTTGGATTCTTCCTGATTCTGTTCATCGACAGTTTTCTCTGTCTTCTCTTTGCTTTCAGTCTCTTCTTTCTGAACTTGTCCTTCAGCATACACTTCCCACCACTCTTTCCGCTTAGGCTTGAACCACTTCTTCCATCCAGTCTTCTTCTGAGTAGTATTCTTCTCTTTGTCTTCCAAGATCTGCTTTGCATTCTTGTCAAACTCCAAAATAAGCTCTCTCTGTCGCTCGCTCTGTTCAGGATCTGGCTCGTCGATTTCTATAAACTGCTCGGAGATCACGTTCCATCCAATATGCTTCAAAAGCTTTGGCATGGCTGTACGGTACTCCATATGCCCAGTGACGTACTTGGTACAGTCAAAGTTCTCAATACCTTCGATGCCTTCAATTGGAGACAACCCAACAACTCTTCGAATACCTCCACTGGTTGCTCTGAACAAATACCCAAGAATCCAGTCTTTCTTGGAATACCCGTTGACGAATTTACCAGAAACCACAGAGCGACAAAGTGCCAACTGCTCCAAATCACAGACAAAAGGAGACCCAAAAATAATCACATTCTCCACCAAATCATAGGCACCTTTCTTGGCAAGCTCCAACAAACAAGAATAAATCAAACGGGAACCAATGGAGAACCCGACAAGTGTCACCGGCCGCACACCCAAGTTACGTGAGATCAAAGTATCGGCCAAAATCAATCCTGCAGCCCAAGCACGATCCAAAGACACGTTCCATGGATTATCAAGAATGTAACCGAGTTTAGATAATGCCATTGGAATCTGGATAGCAGACATTAAAGCAGTTAAAACTGTGGCACCTAAGATCTGTTGCACAGATTGGGTCAAGACTTCGGTAGCCAAAATGTTCATGGTTTGACCAGTGGATGTCAACATCTCTGGTTCCCATAACAACGAGTACAAGTCACCCATGACTGGATCAACAGTCGAGAACGGTAATCTCACATCATCATTGACCGAGTTCATCCATCCACTCACAGTGACAATCAAACTGACTCTTTTGTTGCTGTGCAATGGTCGGAACTCAAACGTTTTCACTGCTCCAGTCCGTCGCATCATTCCTCCAGCACCGACTTTCGCACCTATACCGGTAGAAACACCGGTAACGATAGCAGTTCCGGCAGTTCCTGCTAAGAACGTACCGGTTCCAGCAATTCCTACAGTTGAAAGTCCGGCAGCAATACCTGCTCCAATAAGTGGACCCAATAACCCACCAGAAACACCAAGAATTAAACTTCCCGACACACCTGCCAACCCTATATAAATCATTCTCTTCCGTTTAGCTTTCTTGGCTCTGTATTTGATGAACTGACTCTCATCAAGAGTCTGCTCCGACCCTTCGTCGATCTCCAAGGCATCGGTGATCCGTCTTTCAAACTGACATATTTCAAAGTTGTCCAAATGCAAACTCTCACCAAACTTCATGAGAAGTGTCCGCGACCGAGAATCATACACCGAGTCGCAGATCAACACAAGAAACAAGTCACATATCACGGTCCACGCAACATCTATGTCTATCATCTGTTTGTTTTTAATCTCTTCAGGGTCCACCAATCGATCATTACTCTGTTTTTCTTTTGAGTTTTCAGTTGGTTCGGTCGGTTCTGGACTGGTTGGCAGGTCAGTTGAATTAGACGGTTGACTCTCTTCATTAGTTGGTAGTTCTTCGTATGACATTTTTGTTGGAGAAGACGCTTTAGAACTGGTTTTAGATTGAGACGATTTCACGCTCTTATTCAGCAGACCTTCAGCAGACTCTTTATTTTCTTCTTGTTCTTGTTCTTCTTTCTCGTCCCCCTCCTCGATCTTCTCCATACCTTCTTCTTCATAAACAGGATTGACAATAGTTTCGATCTTAGCTAAACTTCTAGACAAGTCTTCAGGTTCCACTCCATGCTTACTTAAACTTTCTATCATTTGACGCTCTTCCTTGGTGACGTCCATATGGTCATACAAATTGGACATCACTCGTTGAGACCAAATAGCCAACGAAGCTTGAGAAGCACTGACTCGTTTACTGTTTTTTATATGGGAGGTGCTCAATTTTGCCATGCGGGTCGCCATATCTATCATTAAAAGTTTGACCAACCCAACATAGGCAAAGATTTCTTCTTCCTTGAGCATTTCCTTAGTTGCTTGCATCTGTTCCGACGCACTTCTTGTAGTGTCCTCGACAAAATCGTCACTGTCATACTCTTTCTCTTCTTCTTCTTCGTCTTCTGCCGACTCGTGGGCAGGGGTGTCGTTCTTTTGATTGTCTCTGCCACTACGGAACAAGAAATCTGTCTTCTTATCAGAAACAGAGTAATTCTGAGCTTGAGCTTGACCAGCAATTCTCGTATACCCTTGACTACTTGACAACGCCTTGACCTGTTTCTCAGGCTTCTTCTTTTTCTTGAAGAACAGCGACTTGCTGTCTTTCTCCGAGGCGACTGCGGTTGTACCTGAACTCTGATCCAAACCTGTGTGCACTGCCGAATTGATCAACTCTCCTTTCTCATTATAAACATCGTAGTTATTAGCCACCGTCGTCATTTCTTGCCACTCTCCTTCGTCATCATCGTCATCATATTCATTCAACACACTGTCTTCAGAACCATGTGACAGCTGTGCATCATCGACATCGACGTTCCTCACATCGTCAACATTTATACTTGTTCCGTCGATTCCTGTCAGTTTGCTACTAATAACAGAATTTCGGTTGGACTGTGGTTCATGTGATTCATGTTCTTCAGTTTCGATGTTGGTAGGTTCTTGAGACTTTGTTTCGTCAGATTCGGTGCTGACTGGTTCATTGGATTGTGTCGGTTCAGATCGTGTCTCTTCCGAATGAGTGTCAGAATGTATACTACTATGCTCCACCTCACCGTTACCATGAGTATCTTCTAAAGGTTCGTAATTTAAATCATCTTCATTGTCCAACGGATCAGACCCTGATCCCAAATTAAACTCCACAAACTGATTGGCTGGAGTTTCTGGAGTGTCAGAGTCTTCCTCATCGGGTTGGTCGATGTTTCCTATGTGGGGACTTGGAAGATCAGGCAAATCGCCAAGCTTGACTCCCGAGTTTCCAGCTGCTCCCAAACCAGACTCCGTGGTAGCGACTCCTCCAAGAACGCTTTTGTGTTCTGGGAAATCATCGGACATTGTTAGGATACGTGGCTATCGCACACTAGACATGGACATAATTAGATTTGAGCTGTAGACTTATCCACTGCTGGTGGAGGCACGTGCTCGGTGATAGAGTGTGGTGGAGGAGGTTCACACCAGCAGTAGTGTAATATATTGTGAGTTTATAGGTTGTCATAGAGGTTGGGGTGTGGGGCTGGGATGTGTCAGTTAAGAGGCTCTTCGTTGTTTTATATAAATTGATTTATTGGCGATTATAGTTTGGTCGAGTCAGAGTTGCTGTTTCTTGGCAGTTGAGGTAGAACGTGGGATGATAGTAGTGGAGTAGTGAGTGTGAGAGAACACTCAAGTGGTAAATATAATAGTGAGAGTCTGGGTAACAATTTGGATATTGAAAACACAGTCTTTAATACCTAAACTATTCAAATACAGTGTTACAGATTAGAACTCACTGATCTGTATGAGATACACTACAGCGAAGCAGCACTTCAGTTCATGCACTAATTACTGCCTACTCTGAATCTCAATGCACACTCCTCAAATCACAACCCCAACCATATAACCTCAGCCATACAACCCCAACCATATAACCTCAAATTAACCCTCTAGTTAAAGAGCCCTACACTTCTTCATAAGGAGTTTATTAGACTACAGAAAATTATGAGACATGGAGCAGTAAGTTATCATCTGAATGTATAGGGATTTTCCACCTTCTCACAATCTTCTACCACGACGACCACCCTTTCTTCTGGTCGAGTCGGATGGAACTGGAGTGACGTCCTCGATTCTTCCGATTCTCAATCCAGATCTGGCCAAAGCTCTGAGAGCAGATTGTCCTCCTGGACCTGGGGTCTTGGTCTTGGTACCACCGGTGGCTCTTAACTTGACGTGGACAGCGGTGATTCCGACTTCTTTACATTTTTGAGCAACGTCTTGGGCAGCCAACATAGCAGCGTATGGGGACTTCTCGTCACGGTCAGCCTTGACTTTCATACCTCCAGTGACACGAGCAATGGTTTCCTTACCAGACAAATCGGTAACGTGGACGAAGGTATCGTTGAACGAAGCAAAGATACGTGCAACGCCGAAAACCTGGGAACCGTCACGAGCTTGTGGACCTAAAGTAACGTTTTCTGTTTGTTAGTATGGTATTCGTGGACGAGCTGAGCCGTAGTTGTGTGATGATTGTGAGAGCATGGTTGTGAGAAGCATGACTGTGTGACAATGAAGTAACTGATTCATAACATATTGAAATATCACTCTTGAATTATGATATTGATACTTTGTTGTCCTTCAATAATACCAACTTGTTGTAAACATTCTTAGATTGTCATTTGCTTGGATAGATTTTTCAGTCCTCGAGTTCAATAGTGTTAACTGTAGATTCAAGGACTTCAATATAGAACATGAAATTTATGTTCAATCAACCATTTCTTTAAAACTTGTTGTCCAATGATCTGAACAATAAGTTCTTGACTGATTCTGGTAAATTGTCTGGTACATTATTCATTTCTCTCTTCGACTTACTACACTCGTTGGTACAAACCTCCAAACACTTCGGGATCACATTCACAACATTATTTCACAAGAATTCCAATTCCACATTCAAATCTCATCACATTCCATAGTTCGTTGCTCTATTACTGTTCTCATGAACTGGACTTACCTTTGGAAGCCATTTTGAATTATAATGTGCTGTTCTAGCTAGAATCCAAAATTGATATTCGCAGCCAAATTTTTTCTTCCTAACCACAGGCAGGCCTCACTCGAAAAATGATGTCCGGATGATTTTCAGATTCCCACCTGCCTGTTCTGTAAAAACCAGTCACTCAAACACGTGCAAGACGCGTGACAATCACGCGGATGATCCAGTCAATGAACCCGCCAAATTGGTATACAAGAGCCACTAAGTATGGCTCAAGCATGGCCTCAGTATGGCCCACTGAATATGGTACTATGCAACTCACAGTATCCAACAGAACTACAAAATAACCAACTCTTAATACTTCACCTACAACAAACATTCATGCGACGTAGTCAATTAAAATACATTATCTAGTAAACGAAACCCAAGATCTTACCAGCAACGTGCTTTCTCTTGGCCTCCTCGTGGTCAATGATACCAGCAGAGGTGGTCAAGATAACCAAACCGAACTGTCTGGCTGGCAACAAGTTGTCAGTCCACTTCTCAATGTCGTCGATCTTGACGTTGTATCTTGGGGAGATAACACCACACTTGTTCAATCTTCCGTTGAGTTGGACAACAACCTTTCCGGATCTGTGGTCATCAATGACTTCGAATTCACCAATGTAACCGTGTTTTTGCATAACTTGCAAGAACTTGATGACAACCTTGGACGATGGTCTGATCAAGACTTGTCTCTTACCGGCCTTGGAGGCGTTGTTGATGGCGTTTAAAGCATCGGCTAAAACAGAAGCTCTGGTCATTATGTACTGTATTGTTAGTGGTCGAACCTTTAGATTGTGGAGTTTATATCAAGTCTGAATGATTTAAATGTGATAGAAATTGGTCAGAAATTGATCAGAAATGACTCAGATTCACTCTGAAAATTTCAAAAATGAAATACCTTGGTTTCTATTATGGTTTTACTGTTCTCTGTGTTGTTTCAATGTCTCAATCAAGAGTAATAGACCTCCAGTCTTAACATTCAAAGATTATTATTGATTCCTGGTTTTCCATCCCTTTTAAACATGACTCCACTTTATTAACACAATTTTTTATCCATTCAATCTTTCAGACCGACTCATTCTCTCCTTTAACTCTTATATTTCACTTACTTATTGATGTGACGGTACTAGAGAATCTTACTATGGCTGCCCGCTAATATTTTTCAGCAGCTCACGAAAAAAACGAGACCACGTGACAGTTACCCAAAACAAAAACGCAGTCACAGAGGGCCTTGGGCCCCGGTGCGGGTGCCTCTAACCAGGACAATTTTGCAGTGCGCTGCTGGAAAAGTCAAAAGTCTTTGAGAACTGTACTTTACGATCAGAAAATAATTAAAGATGCCTGTATGTAATAGTATTGAAAGAACCGACAAGAGTATGGCATGAATGTGGAGAATCGTCGAAACGGTATTATCGAGTTTGAAATTTTGATATTGAAACAATACTCGGGTCAAGCCCTTGAGTGAAAGACAAGATTGAACAATCACCAGTGTACTTAGAGACAAGATTATGAAAAGATTGAAAATTGTACTATTTGAATTTTGAAAACTCAAGAATCGAGATCAGGAAAAGTCTGGAAAGAACACTGGAAAGGAAAACGAGATATTAGTGTTGAAAAAAGATGTTTTGTCTCTTAGTATCTATGAGAAGAGATTATGTTCTACTAGGAATTAAGTAATTGGATATGTGATTGAATAACTTCCCATAGGGTTATTCAAAGCATTCCATTACTCATGACCTATAATCAAAGCTCTAGATCGTCGAGATATCAACTAATTCACACTTCTCTCAAACATATCAACGAACTACCATATCTTTATTAGTATTCGATATTCAACACGTTCATTGCCACAAGTCTACCACTTGACCACCGTTACTAACTATATTTAGTCTCAAAAATCTTTTAAGATCAAACAAAAGTTGGGCAAAGTTCAAAAACAAAACAGATCCTTGCCACAATGGATCAGATTGAGAACTGACAACAAGATCCGTTACAACGCCAAGAGACGTCACTGGAGACGTACTAAGTTGGGCCTCTAAGCTGGTTGGTGTTATGGTCAGCTTCGATGTTTAACTGTAGAAATATTAATTTAACGCACAAGAATGTTTGGTATTGCTGTTGACAAAGCGGTGTGCTTATCGATGAATATACAATGTCTTTCAAATTAATGATTAGATGTAGGGTGGAACGTAAAGAAGAAACGTGGCTGTGTTGGAGTTTTGTTAGTTGTTGATAGTCTAGAAGACATCTTTCTGAATACTCAACTTCATTTGATTTTTATTAGTTCTTTCTCGTTGGCTCTTCTCATTGGTCTCAATAACTTTTCAACCGAACTGTCTCTTGAGTGTTATGGTAAGACTGAAATCTGAGTAGCACCACGTGACCACAGGTTTTTCTTCTTGCTTGGACACATTTTTCACTCAGTTTCTGTTCATCTTCAACCAACTAACGGCAGACAAGTGGTAAGTTATTATTGCATCCTAATCCAAAATTAGAAATTTAAATGATGAGACCTTTAATTCAAGCTAGATAGTACATGAATTCTATGAATAATGAATTTAAATTCTCGTGGGAATCTCGCTGAACTAATTTCTTCTTTTGGTCTGCTAGTAATGCTAAAGCATTGAGGACATAGGACTAACATAGATAGTATTCTTTAGTTTTCTTTTTTAGTTTACCTTTAGAATATACTATTACTAGTTTAATACTACTTGTAATACACACTAATTCTGAATATTGTAGTCAATTCAACATCAATATGCTGAGTACAAACGATCTATATATTTCTTTGTTGGCATCTGCATTATGTTCTTGGCTACTTACAATAAAACTCCGAGCAGTACACAGTGCCACTGAAGATTAAGCCATACGACCAAGCCATACGACCAAGCCATTCGACCAAGCCACTCCCAGCTATTCCAGGCCTGCCAGTGTTCACAAGTACATTGTCCAGCAAACGCGAATCAAATCATGTATTAATACAGCCCGAAATAATAATGTCAAATGAATAGTAGCTCTTGTCATCGAAGAATGGCGTATTGCTGACATGCACCAGGAGCCTCCCCGGCCCCACTGCTATTCCCAACCCTTAAACCTGTTCCTCAAAGATAGTCTCGATCGGTTTCTCCATGAACGTGGCATGTGACAATACACTGACACCAGAGGCACCGATCAACCACATCATGGTCGAGATAGGACTGGCCAAGAACCCAAGCGGAACAGCAACAACCAACAACCCGGTGTACAACTGGCTGGTGGTCAAACGACCAAACGGCAACACCAAGTCCTCACCGTGCAACTTGCTGATGCCAACCACACCTGCGCCGACAAAGATGATAACAAACAAAAGCAACAAGTTGGTGACCAAGGCGTACACGAAAAACAAGGCCACGATGGCAGCGTAGTTCGACGAGAAGTAGCCCAAGTTGTAGCCGACTCTGCTTTGGATCTCCGAGAAGTTCTCTGGCTTGGAAATTCTTCTGAAATCAAAAAACTCCTGAGGTGGTCTAAGGCTTCCGAGTCTTGTGGTTAACGCACCGGCGTCCGAACGGATCCGGTCGAGGTTGAGTCTCTCTGAAAATTGGGAGGTGGCAAGACTAGAGAACTGAGCAAAACTCATTGTTTCAGTTATTGACGATACTTGAAGGATATATTTCAAAGACGATACGGTGGATGTGATGGGATTAAAAGAATCGGCGCGACCTGGCATTTCTGATGCACGCGGCCGGGTAACCGGGGGACATCATGAAAAAGCAAGTCCGCGCCACCATGGCAGTGCCACGGGTGGGTGGTGGGTGGCAGACTATGTGGCTTGACTGTGTGGCTGGGAGACTTGAGTGTGTGGCTGACCTGTGGCTGACCATGTGGCTGACCTGTGGCTTGCTACATGTGGTTGAGTACTTCGATTGAATATATGGAGGAGTGTAGAAGTGTCATATTGGTAAAGTATCACATTAAGCTACCTACCTCTTCTTAGCTTTCGTATTAGATTTAGCCGACCCTGATGCTTTCACTGGTTGGCCAGTACTCTTGATAGTTTGCGTAGGAGCTTTAAATAAATCTTTACCTGAAGGTTGAGGTCCTTCTGGAACCTCACCTTTCATTTTCTGTGCAGTCTCTGGATCGAGTTTCTCCAAGATGTAAGGAATACCTGTCATAGCTATCAAAAACACCGCACCTCCCAACAAAAGCGGACTAGAAAGAATCGTGCCAAGCGGTCCCGACGACGCAATTCCCTTATCTTTAACTATATAATAATCTTTCTTTGGCATTACATTAGCAAGAAAGAACCTTAGTGGGTACTCCACTTCATTAGGAGTGTCTGCAGTACTATGTCCAAACTGGTACTCGTAAGAACTGAACACAATTTCCTCGTTCTCACTCCCGTCCTCTTGTTTCACTAACTGCTTCTCAATGTCGACTTTGGCACTGGAAAATTCAAACACATAATCCAAAGACACAACATCCACCAAGTATGATCCTTGGCCAAGATTCTGGAACGTAAAGTTGCCCGTCTGTGTGATATAACTCCGGGTTTTAGTGTGTGTTTGTAAATCAGTGAGTTCCAAGTAAGTCCCGTAACTTGCTTCGGGGTTATATTCTGGAAGTTCAACTGCACCTTTGATAGTGTAGCATGAAGCTACCACTAAGCTTAGACACTGGCAAAGTGTCTTGAAGAGCATGTTTTGGGAGTCTTGTGTTTGTTCTTAATCAAAAATATTGTCAAAACAGAGTAACAACTAGTTCATATAACGAATAGAAACTCAACACAAGTAAAAAGAACAAGGCTAAACCGGAACACTTAATGTATTTCTGTTTCTTGTTATTTCAACTATACTACCTCCAGTCCTCAAGCTCACCTCCCCAGTTACCCTCCCCAAGATATAACTTGCGATTTTCCAGCCAACAAATTTTGCTTCTCTAATTGTACAAGTTCAAGTATTATTGTAGTGGTTTAATGACGGTTTTCAGATTAAGACATTCTACAACTTGAACGAGAGTAGAACTATTTATAGTTAATGTTTCTAGCTGGAGTGGGTTTAGGCGATCCTATGGATTGTCGATTGAACCATATTCCTTACCAAGATTCGAACATTCAAACATGTATGTACAAGTAACTATACGAGGCGAGTGAACTAGGTACTAAGTGAGAGAGTTGCCCAGACAAATTATTAGCTGACGATGATCAGCAGTTAATCAACTCGGTAGATCGATTCCAAGTCGAACGATTCGACCAATTTTGTTTGGTCGGTACAGCTTTTGGCCAACTTCTTGTAGAACCCGATACTGATATCGAAATTCTTGAGATCAGAAACAAGTTTCTGTTTCTTGTTGTAGTTGTCGGCAATAAGCGAGTCGAACTTCTTACCGACTTCCTTTGCCGGGTACTGAAGCACCACTCTTGATTCCTTTGCGATTCTCAATGCGTTGGAATTGGCGTAGTCCAACTCATTGATTTGTACTTTCAATTTCTTTGCAAAGTTCCGTTTGAAAGCGTTAGGGATATCTTTAACCAAGAAGTAAGCAGCAGCACCAACTGCACCGACAAGAGCAATTCTCACAAACCATTTGGAAGTCACCAAACTCACAAATCGGTTAGATTGCGAGAGCGTGAACAACACTCTCAGAGTAACAAGGAACTGTGTTGATGAACCAATAAGCATCAATGACATTGAGTTCTTCAAATTAAACTGGAAGTTTCCAATGTCAGTAAGAGTAAATGGAGCTCCACGGATACCGACAGAATTCAACACCCCAGCAAACGAAGGGTCAAAGAAATCCAACACCGACACTTGATCGTCCAAGTTTCTGGAGATCCCATGGCGTTTCCGTTGGAACATGAAATCTTCTCTGAAGATCTTCTCCTTCAAAAACCCATCGTCTCCAAGAGCCTTGCCTCCAATGGTCTTGATGTCATTGACACCTGCCACTGTCTTCTTTTTAGCATATGCTTCAGAAACATCGACACTCTTCAAGATCTCATTGATCATCAACTTCTGGATCATCTTCGCATAATCATAGAGCGAGTAAATCCCGTTGAATTGGATTGTAACCAACGACTTGTCCAAGTTGTCAATGGTGCTGTTTATTCTATTTCTCGAGAAGTTGTAGACATCGTCGTTGATCTCCTCTATCAAGTCCAGGATTTCCTTGGTCGTGGTCTCGTTCTCAGAAATCTGTTTGTTGTAAACAGGGATCAAGCTGTTCAACTGAGTCGACAAGTTGGACTCTTGGGCTTCGTAAATCTCTTGGTTGTAAACTCCTAAAGCATGAACGTCACCCAAAACTTTAAGCAAGAAGTTTTTGGCTGGAGCAAACTTGGACAATGCCCGTTTCTCCAACACAAAGTTCCGAAGAGACGACTCCAAATGATCGAAATTAGGGTCTCCTCTTTCTTCATTGCCTCCATTTCCGCCATCTGGATCACCGTCGTCACCACCATCGCCACCACCTCCACCGCTAGTACCGGCTACTTGAGACGAAGACACAAAGTGAACAAAATCACGAGCGTCCTTGTGGGTCTCAGGACTCAAAGACTGCACCTGGGTCAAGATCCGCTTGATGCACCGCTCCTTGTTCTTAATGGTATCGAATCGGTTGACAACAATGAAAATGAGCTGTCTGTCCTTGGCAGCAGCAGAAATAAACTCCCGAGCAGATAACGTGAAATGGTTCTCGGCACTGACCACAAACACAACAAGGTCAATCTCCTCTTGTCTGGAGAACACCTCTGTTGTTTGGTACGAGTCCATGTTGAGACCTGGAGCATCGATCAAGTTGATGTCGATGACCCCGTTTCTAAGCAACGAGCGTTCCACCGACCGGTTGTCGTTGACATAAACTTTCAAGATCGAGTACTTGTCGTACTCTCCAACCAACTCCTCCAAATCTTTAAGCCTATATACTTCGTAAGACGACTCGTCTTTGATATGGTACTCCTTGCCAATCAAGACCGCATGGACCTCTTCTACGCCGTTGTTTTCTCTACAGTCAATGACCTCACAGAACACACTGGTGCAAGGCTGCTGGTCTTCAGGCAACAAGTTTCTGCGGAGCAAAGCATTGCAGAACGTCGACTTACCTGCATTCAAGTCTCCAGTCACAAACACTTTCGAAGTGGTGTCGTCGATTCTTTTTCTTAAAGACTTCAAATGCTTGACTGTGGACGACAACTTCTCTTCAAGCAACTTAGCAATAGCTGTGGAATCCAAGTTTCCAAGCAAATTGCCACTGGTACCCGTTCGCTTCAAATTCAAGTTCAACACTTTGAAGTTGACCCCCGAGTCCTGGCTGGAAATCGACAGCACGTCGGTCTCCGCTGGGCCAGAACTCAATGTCTGCAAGGTCTCCGCTGTGCCTCTACGTTTCAAAGCTCTTATAGATTTAGCATCGTTGAGATCAACGTCTTCGATATTGTTGTCCAAGGGAAAATGGACACTCCGTTCAACGTTTTCTGCTTGCAAATCACTGACAAGTTGAATTGTGGAGTTGATGGCCCTGTTCAAGGCCACTCTATTGTTATTGTACTGGAGCTGAGAAATCTGAGTCTTCAACAACTCGTCCTTAGGCTCGGACCGTCGCTGGAACGCAGTCGGATCGGCATCAAACGTGCCTCCCATGTACACGACTTTTTTAGGTTCCTCGCCATTAGCAAGGGTGCCAGAAGCTTCTGAAATATTATCCGAGATGGTCAGATCATCTTTAAGACTACCATTGACCAAAGTGTCAGTGTCAAACTCGTCGACGTACTTTTCCTTGCCCTTATGGCCGTTGGAATCGTGTCCTGACTGCTTAGCTTTACCGTTTTTGTCGTCAGAACTCATTGTTTATTCAAACCCATCGAGTATTCAATTATATTTGTGATTTGCTCTAAAGAGGCAACCATAAAATGACCGGGCGAGGGCTCCAAACCAGGAAAATATGTACCAGTGGGGCGGGTGGTTTGCTCCGGGTCACACTGGCTAGCTGTTATTTTCAAGGTAATCGAGATACAACGTCTTCTATAGACTGCGTTTCTGCACATTTGTACTTATAATAATGGTGAGTTTTGGTTGGTTGTAAGAAGGTGGGTGTTTTTCTCACTGAATTGTACCAAGTGAAGATATATTTTGACAAAGAATATTGTACTAACCCCAGGCTGCTTTGGATCTATTGATAGGCTCTTCGATGCTAGGAATTGCGACTGCGGTATTCGTTTATTACACTGTCTGGACGTTTGTGTTGCCGTTTATTGACGAGGACTCGGTGATCCAGCAGTTTTTCCTTCCTAGAGAATGGGCAATTCGAATCCCGGCTTTGTTGTTGGCAGTGGGAGCTTCGGCAGTTGCAGTGTTCATTGGGTTGGTTTTGGTGCGGTCTGCTAAGAAAGAGAAGGCCAAGGCTGCAGCTAAGGCTAAGGGTAAGAAATCCGACTAGGCTCTGTTTATTTTACGTGAGGGCTGGTCTGTTCCCGAAGTATTTCATAGCTTAGGTACCCTCTAATCACAGCGTAAATAAACAGTTATTTTTTGTTCGATATGAACTAACACCTAGGTTGTGGGGGAGATGCAATGGTTGAAGATGAGACCACTCCATTGTTATGCAGAGATGGAGTGCAGTAGGTGGTTTTCGCATTTGTATTAGTGTCTACTGGTTTGCTATTTTTTTGTTTATGGCAATTGACTTGTGGTAATAGTCAAGGGTACGGTTTAGCTCGTGGGGCTAACCTCGGTGTTCAGAATTCCAGAACTGTCAATATTTCTAGTGCGTCCGTGCAGTTTCACTCACAGCATACAGGTGAGTGGTGTGCTAGCAGTGGTATATTGCGATGGCCAAGTTGTAGTAGACTTTTCCAGATTAGAAGAGTTGGTTTATTAACTTGTTTTTGGTTGGATGTGGCAGGCTTAGAGGAAACTTAGAGGATCTGGTTTAGGTGATACTCGAATTTGCATTCGGTGTGCTACCTTAAGGCTGTTTGATAAGTAGTCAGAGTTTGTCAGTCTAGTTCATAAGTTGGACATGTATTCATGAAAGACCGACAATAGAGTGCCGGTCTTGATGCTGGTGTACTGAGATTCGTGTGGAGTACTGGAGATCTCTCCACTCCAAGGCTTGGAGCTTCTATGACAGTGAGTGACAATGGAAGCATAATTAGCTAGTTTAGCAAGAATGATGATTAGATTTTAATTGAATTTAAAAGTCAATCGAGAAGATGTAATTCATTTTGTGGCACCGCTTGGCACCTGTCATTGACGATACAGTTGGTCCAAATGCAGTAGAAAAGGGTGAGAGTGGTGCGTACGTACTGAAGGAAGAGTGTAGATGTATGGGGTAAAGCAGGATGTCAGAAGATCAAGAGAGTAGTGCATGTTAGTTTAAAGAGGTAAAGTGTGAGGGCGAGTGGAAGAGTGGTGCATGATGGGGAACAGAAAGCAAACACCTGAAGGAAGCGCAGGAGATGATGAAGTGGAGTACAAGACAAGAGACAGTGCAGAGAAGAGTGTGGAGAGAATAGAGAGAATAGAGTGTAAGAGGTAGCGAGTGGAAGCAGAGAATAAAAAGCAAATACAATGCAGAGAAGAAAGCGTAAAGAAGAGAGTACATGACAAGAGGCACGGCTGTGTAACTTAAGAGAGTGAGAGTGCTATACTGAGCAGGCCATAGTTTTACCTATGAATGAATTAATGTGGAATCCGATGGGCATAGGTAGCTAACACTGTAATGAACACTGTCTTAAGTTCACCGTCTTGAAATGTCTAGCAGTGAGAGTGTTAAACTCAGTAGCACTGATGTCTTACTGGACCGCTGTAGACTGCTATGCACTGTCTTGCTGGTACTTGAGTGTCTGTAAAGACCTAGGAATGTAATCTCCAATAACCAGTCAACTCCCTAAGTCCAGTCTCTAGCCAGTCTCACTCTCCAGTCTCACTCTCTGTCTCAGTCTAACTATCCAGTCTCAGTCTCACTAACTATCCAGTCTCACCACTGTCTCCAGTATAAGCAGCCATCTAGTAAGTAGGCAACATCATGTACATCACTGTAATACCACCCAATGATTTATTACAATATAATGTCCGTGTGATTGGATTAAATTCTACTAGCAAAGTCTAATGGCAAAGTCTATTTGCGGTATATATCAGAACCAGTCTTACCACCCAACTCCTAGGGCAACCTTAAGTCATACTGCAGCAGGCCACTCTCAACCTGTCTTCCTCTGCTAGTGCGATTTTGCAATCCCCAAAGGTACATCCTAAAGGCACAGTAACACTGCCACGTTGTGCCAACGCCAACCCCCAGCTCCACAACAGCTCCAGCAGCGACACCCTCCAGATCAATCTCATCGCCAGCACCAAACTCTATTTTTTATCGTCATCAACCCCGAATCTCCCGCACATAAAAAAGACTCGTGTCGACGCTGCCGCTTGCCAATCCCCACCGCGCGGTCACGTGGCCCCTGAAACTCTGGCAGCCCTGGCTAGTGTACATTCGACTTACCTCGCCTGGTGCTGTTTTTTCCTGTTAACATCAGCTAGACTCCCAGTTGAAAGCAGGCTGTAAGCGGTTGCGAAGCCCCAGAGTCCCAGTCCATCGTGCGCTCGTGTGTCGTTGTTTTTTTTATAGCCGTTTCAACAGACGTCCAGTGCAACCCAAGGAGTACAAGGAACCAAGCAGTAGTGGCTTCACCCATGTCTGAGAATGTCGACAGCATCGTCCAATAGAAGAAAGTCGGTGAAAGATTTTCAGTTTGGCAACCGGATCGGCGAGGGCTCGTACTCGACGGTGTACAAGGCCGTCGATTTGTATACTCGCAAGGTGTTTGCGATCAAGATCTTGTCCAAGAACCATATAGTGAAAGAGAAGAAGGTCAAGTATGTCAACATCGAGAAGCAGACGCTCAACCGATTGGGCCACCACCCTGGTATTGTCACGCTCTACTACACGTTCCAGGACGAGTCCTCGCTCTTCTTTGTCATTGATTTTGCCGAGTATGGTGAATTGCTCACCCTTATAAGGAAGCTTGGGTCTTTGAACGAGGTGTCCACCAGGTACTACATGGTCCAGCTTGTGGATGCCATCAAGTTCATGCATTCCAAAGGCGTCATCCACCGGGACTTGAAGCCCGAGAATATCTTGTTGAACCACGACATGAAGTTGATGATCACCGATTTCGGCGCAGCGAAAATCGTCGACGAGAACGGGGTTCCTGAGGACACAAAGATGGAGTCCCCGGTTCCCTTGAGCCAAGGCGAGTCCAAAGAGAGCGCAGCCTCGTTTGTAGGAACGGCAGAGTACGTTTCCCCCGAGCTCCTTCAACACAATGAGTGTGGCTTTGAAAGTGACATCTGGGCGATCGGCTGTATCTTGTACCAGTTCATTATGGGGGTGCCGCCGTTCAAAGGCAAGTCCGAGTACTTGACGTTTGAGAAGATCATCGCTCTTGACTACAAGTTCCCGTCGTTCTTTGTTCCTGACCAAATCAAGCATCTTATCATGAACATCTTGATCATCGACCCCAAAGCAAGATACTCCATCGCCGACATCCAGGCCCACGGGTTCTTCAAAGGGGTTCCCTGGACAGATTTCAACTACATCTGGAAACGCAATCCTCCGATGATCGAGGCCTACGACGCCAGAGTGTACCAGAAACCTGCTCCTGACAAAACCGCAAAACCTGTCCACAAACAGCCTATGAATTATTACAAAAAGCCTCAAGTCGCGTCCTCCAAGACCCTTGACATCATCAACAGCACCTATGTTCCTTCCTCCAACATGATGCCTGGAAGTTCTCCTAAAAAGCTATACCAGCCCTTGCATACCACCGGCAAGAACTATCCGAAAGTCAACCAGTTTCTGCGAGGTCCCACCAGCAACGGAAGCACCAACGGGACGTCCAACCCTCAAAGCAGTGTCAACACAACGCCTACAAGTGCTTCCACCAGCAACAACGGTACGCCTACAGGAATCGGTATAAGAAGCAACGGACAAAACGGAACAGGGGTCAGTGTCACCCCGTCTCCTCCATCGCAAAGATGTCCACCAGGAAGTCAGTCGCCGTTGCAAGCAATCCCACAGCCTCAGCAGTTCCAGCTGCTGCAACCTCCAGTGCAGCAGTACCATGCTCCTAACAGGAGCGCCAGCGAGCACGAAATCCAGTCGAGCAACTCGTTCAAGAGCCAGAACTGGGCCCAGAATAACTTCCATTACGGTAAACCTACCCAGCCTCTGGCTCAGTATTCACAGTCTCTGCCTTCTAGTCCTATTTCCATAGAATCTCGTAAAGTGTCAACATCCTCCGATATCCAGAAACCAGTGTTGTTGGACCAGAACCAGATATTGCAGAAACAGATCCAGATGAACCAGAAAGAGATCGACGTGCTGCTGAACAGCACCAAGTCCGGCACAGACCATGAGATATTCAGTCCTTTGGAGAAAATAGGTATTCTTAGTGAGTCTCTTGAGTTTGACGAGACTGAGAAACAGATCCATGCAGCCAGCGAGGCGATTCAGAATGCCCAGAAGTTCAGACTGCGTAACTTGTTGACTAACTCTGATTTGCTCGACAAGTCTGATAAAGCCCCAACGTCTCATCCTTATGCCATGATGAAAAAACCTAGTGGGTCGTTTGTCACCGATCGCTCGTTGTCTTCTCCTATGATAAAACCAGATTCCAGATCCACTCAGCCTTCTCCAATAGACCCCCCAGCAGATTATGGGCCTCCTAGTTTCCTCAACTTTGAGAACCCAAACTCCATACCACATAAACGGACCCAGTCGTCTGGAACTGAGAATGTTCTCTATGGGTCTGAGCCGCTTGTTTCTCCTGCAGGATCCAACAAGTTCTCTGCCAAGAGTCTCACCATCAATACATCTCTCCCAGCAAATATTAGAGACGATTTGATACTGCCTTCGAGTCCGTTCGTGAAATCCAGAACCTCTTCAAGAAACAACTCGTTGATAAAACACCAACCGCAGAACAGTCAAGGTTCCAACTTGAGACTCAACTATACTGGAACAGACTCAGAGAGTGCCACACAGTCGCCGTTGGTGTATCATGATAAAGACATTGTGCCGCAAATGGCAAAAGACATTCCTGACGTGATCATCAGACTACTTGCTCCAGACGAGCAGATTATCAAGTTGGACACCATTGTGGTGAGCCAGTTGGCATTCTCTGATATCCAGCAGTCGAACCCAAGCTTGGTGCTGAACAGCAGCACTGGCTTGAAACTCACGCTTACCGACGCAACCATTAACGAAATTATTGAGAAGAACTGCAACGTGATCGACTACTACTCGAAACCCGAGGTGATGTTTATTACGACCCACGGCCGGCTATTTATCATCCAGTCTATCCAGTTGACGAAAAAGCTCTTTGAAATCACCCTCACCGACCACGGGATCTCGCTCTACGACTACGAGTTTGACGAGACCGAGAGCACAGGGTACCTTCTCCTCGAGCTCATCGACAAGAAGTCGCTCCTCTTCCTCAGTCCGCACGACCACAAGCACGTCAACATAGATTTCGAGATCAACCCGCGGGTCACCTGGATTGAGTGTCTATTTAAAGCAAAACAATTGCTCAAGCCTCGCAAGAAGACCGAGGTGAAGAATATTAAGAGTCCGGTGAAGACGAAAAGACTGTCGGTGGAGCCTGAAAAACGCAAGGTGAAGAACGGGTACGGCAAGTTGGTCAACGGCAGCAAGCAGAACTCGCCAGTGATCAACTCTGTGTCGGCTGCTGCTGCCGCTGCTGCTGCTGCTGCCAACAAAGATTATAGATAACTGTAACGCATTTTCTTTAGATTGACCATTGTAGGTGATTACCAGACACTGGCATCAAAATAGAGCGATGGGTCCAACGCCAGGATATCTGCACTAGTAACTTCGTTGTCCAACAACAACTCTGCCATCACTTTACCTGTTCCTGGAGCGTTGTTGATTCCCCAGCACGAATGGCCACTGGCCAAGTATAAGCCTGGCACGTTGGTCTGTCCAATAAGTGGACCACTGCTTGTAGGAACATCCAACACTGGCAAGTAGCAGGCCTGGCGTTTCAACACACGGCCCTTTTTCAATTCAGGCGAGAGCTTTCTCACGTACCGGAAAAGCTTGTCGCATTTTTCTTTCACCACCTGGACATCGTCGGTGGTCTCAGGCACGTCTACAAGAGTATCCCCTTCACTACACACATACACCTCGTCTTTTCTGGCGTAGATCTCAGGGGACACAAACTCTTTCTTCAGGATCTTGAGCTCAGTGAAAATCGCAAACGGCGACACCATTTTACCGCCTTGAGGCAAGATCGTGATGGAATGGGCTCGGAGTCCTGAGATCGGACAGTCTGGAAGAATCTTCGAGGTCCAGGGTCCAACTGCAAGCACCACCTGATCACTCTCCAAACTGACAGGCTCTACGTTCTTCTTAGCCTCGTCCTGAGCAGTCGACGGAATAAAACTCACCCCGGCAGCATGCCCGGAGCCCTGGTCGTAGGTGATTTCGTTCACCTTGCCGATGATAAGTTCCACCGAGCCGGTCTCAATCGCTTTCTTGAGGAGGAAGTTTGTGAATTTGTAAGGATGCACCTGGGCCGTGGTGTCGGTGTCGCCCAACTGGGACCAGTCCAGGACGTGTTCTTGCTTGATCCAGTTCAAGCTCGGTGGGAGCAGTTTTGTCTGGGACCGGGTCCGAGGTTTCTTTTGCAGTTCTTTGGGTACCTCAGGGTCCGGGTCTGCCGTGGTATTTGGCTTTGAGTCAGCGACACCGGAGTCGTCGTCGTCTGGCTCGTCGTCCGACTCCTGTTCCAAGTCCCGCTGGATGTCTCCTTCTACGCTGACTGTTGCGAGTCTTCTGTAGTCCCAGTTATCCTCCCCACCGTACTGTTCTGCCAAGTCATTATGTAGCTGGAACGAAAGTGGTACAATCTGCTGGGGAAACGCCCAGAGAGCTAGCAAGCCACCAGCTTTACCGCTGGCACCACCGGCAACACGTTTGGACTCGATAATCGTGACATGGTGCTTGGAGCTGTCGAACCCTGGGTGCTGGGTGAGGAAGTAGGCGATACACACCCCCACGATGCCAGCACCGACAATGACAATGTGGTGCTTGTCGCGGTGCTTGCCGGAGGGCACAGAGGTGTACTTGATGTAGTTGGCTTCCATTTCCAGGTCGTGGTACCGCTAGGAGTGAGGGTCTAGCGTTGGTGGGTGATGATCTGCGCCGAATTTGAAAACTTGAAATCCGCTTGGGTTCCAGGTGGGCCTGGGTGCACGGCTGACGAGGTGGTATGATTTTTGTTTTTCCTGGAGTGCAACAGACCAGCTCCACTTGACTGTGCATGGATGTGTGGCTAATTGGCACCTCGAGAGAGGGTTTGTCACTGGGATCGACTTGCGGTGGATCTAACGGTGGTCCCGGATGGTGCTGGCGGTGGTGTCTGGTTGTTGGCCGTTTTCCTTTGGGTCTAGACAGGCAGTGGCATTGCTGCAAGTGACCATGCAACTAAGCAGCAATGCATGAGACAATCGGTGTCTAACGGAACTGGTCAGAAACTGTCTACAAATTGGGCAGGAGCCGTAGCAAATGGCGTGAGCAGGTTTTTGACAGCAAACCGGCTGGGAGTTTATAGAGAAGCTGCCGGGGCTTGTTGCGCTGGTTTTCGACGGTGTGCTGGTGAGTAGTGGACTGTGCTGGTTTGGGAACTACAGAAGTGCATTGAGTGTCATGGCTCTGGTGACTGAAAACAATTATAGGATTATAACCAGTGAGACACCAGCAGAAACTTCAAACAGACCCTGAGATCTTCTGGAACTTATGTTTTTCGATCTGAAGAATATTTTATTTTTGCAAAAATCTTCCAGAAAATATCTGTGCGTTGTGTACAGTGGGTGGTGCGCTTTGTATTCTGGAACAGGGTAGTCGTAGTTTCTGTATGTTGCGCTGCTTTAATTTCTTTAAAAATTCAGAATTAAAAAGAACGAATAATTTTAAATATACTGTCTAATTTTTGGCTAATTTAGGGATGTTCTCGTGAACTTACTCTGAACCTCTGAGTGTCGTCCTACACTAGTTTATGCACCTTCTAAACGAGATACAATAGCCATGCTTCAACAACTGTTCAACTTGTAAAATATTGCCAAGCGACTACTACAACCGAGATCTACCGAAAACAATTAAAAAATTAAAAACTTTAATATATTTTAAATAATAGAAAAATATTATTATCTGATGACCAACTGGTGTTCTATCAAGGTGCGCTTTACTCTGAGCGGCCTACCAGCACGAACACTCAACCACAAAACCCGCCCGTGGTCAATATGAAGTCGCCCATGCCAACTGGACCCACCCGTACCACCGCCCCATACCTCCCCCATGCTAAACAATAACTATCAATACCAACAACACTATCAACACAACCGTCAACACCAAAATACAACAATCACTCAAACAGTTACGATTCTCCTTCAAAATCTTGTTCAACCGTTTCACCCCCGTGTTGATTCGTGCCTGGGTCCGATCCATGTCTTGCTCAAACTCTCCAATGATATGCGACTGGTCCTCCAACTCGGTGCCCATGATACGGGCCTGCTCGTTTATCCGCTGCACCGAATCATACACCCCATCCAACTGCTCGTCCTGGTACCTTAGCTCTTCCTGCTGCATCAACGTCCGGTCGACTTCGGCTCCTCGGATCTCGTTGTCGTTGGCTTCTTCGTAACTGAGGAACGGGTTGTTGCCTGTCCCTTGACCGTACTTCTGTTTCCAGTCGTTCTTTATCCGCAGCATTTCTCCTACAAACTTCTTGACAACCCCCTCTCGCTGACTGATCCGCGATCGACTCACATCCTTATACAACTCTGGAGCCAGCTTGATCTGCTCGATCGACTCTTCCAAATCATTGATGGTCTCTTGCAACTCAGCAATCTGGTTCTCGAAATCGAGTTTCTCCTCCACATTGATATTCCCAGCCTTCAACCGTGATATAAACTGGTCCAAGTTGGCCACCTGCTCTCTGCAGTCATTCTGTACCTCATTAAACGGATCCATGATACATATCCCAAGACAGAGACCTCACTCACTAGCACCACGAATTTCGGATCCTCTAGAGCACGTGACCTAAACTCTCACCAACCTAAACAATTGCCTTCGTCTCCTTGCACCACCAGCTATCTCCATAATGTCTAAAGAGCTTAGACCTTATTACGACCCGGACTCGTTTGATGCCGGGTACTTGGTGACGTACAAGCCCCGGATCGGGGTGTTGGACCAGTCGGGGGTTCCGATTATTGATTCAATTTTCTCCAACGACAATGGTGGATCAAAGGCAGCACATGTGAACTTTGGGGTCCGCCATCGCTCGATTCTTCTGCACAAGAACCTGCTGAGTGTATGGGAGGGTCCCTCCGAAGTGTTCTCTGGGCTTTTCCGTAGAGTTGTTCGAAACTATTTCAGAGTGATTGTCAACCAACCGTTTGATGTGGTTCGGCTTTTACTTGAGGTGGGTAGTTTCAAGATCTCTGATCCCACTGCTAAACCAAAACGAAACTTGAGAACTAGTCAACGAGTCGATTTAGAGAACAGTGAGAACAGTGATTATTTTTTCACTGATGGAAGTAAAGACAGAAACCCAGTAGAAGAGTCGAGTCTGGATGAAGCTGTGGAGGAAGTGTATGACAATGATACCAACAAGATCCAACCTCTTACTTTACACACTGTTGATATCATGTCGTCGGTGTTGTCAAAGGAAGGAACTACCAGTTTGTGGAAAGCTACTAATCTTACTTATATATACCAAGGACTTGCATCTACGTTAGAATCATGGCTCACTGGATTCTTGTCTCCATTCTTGGAGATCCCAGACCCTTTCTACATCGACATTAATTATTCGCCAGACCCTTTCAAGTCTCTTTGGTTGATCTTGCTTGCTTCTATCACCACCGGATTGCTTCTAGCACCTCTTGATTTGATCCGTACAAAGTTGATTGTCACTAGTAACAGAGCCCGTTTAAAAAGAAGCCTTCGTGACAACATCAAGCAATTAAACTCTTACTTCTGCCCAATCCAATTGGTGTTTCCTACAGTGTTGAATTCGTTCGTCAATGTGTTTCCAAAGAACGTTCTTCCAGTTCTTTTCCACAACAAACTCCATCTCGATGGTTCGTCTGCTGCTCGCGAAACTATCCGGATCTTCACCGAGCTTGCCGAACTTTTCTTCAAGCTTCCAGTGGAAGCTATCTTGCGTAAATCACAAACCAGTTACTTGGTGAATAGAACAAAGAATATCGAACAAGGAGACTCCAATGGTTTGGAAGTGTCCAAAGACGACTTGATTGTCGACTTCCCAGAATACACTGGAGTGTTTGACACGATATTTGGAGCAGTGTATCATGGATCAAAGAAAGATAACCCTGACAACGATAACAGTGGTTTGGAGAGTTTATACAGAGGCTGGAGAATTGGGGTCTTGACAATCTTTGCAAGATGGGGATTCCGTATGAGCAACTACAATGATCTGCAATTTATCGAGGAGAGGTTTTGAAGTATACACCGAGAGCTTCTTTCATGTTTTTGAATCAGTCATTGATCGAGTCATTGATCCAGCAACCGATTCAAATCTATTTTAACCTCCTTGATATCATCTTCTCATTTTTATTTTCTTATCTCCGGTCTACTGGTCTACTTCTCTGTTGAACCATCTATGTATATATATTGCAGGGTGCAGACCCCCTGTTAGGAGCCTTTATTCACGATGCGCTAGTTAATAAATTTCATGGTGTAGAATCATTCAGTAAACAATACGTCCACCATGGAAGACAACGTGACAGTAAAAGAAGAAGAAATCAAACCAGAAATAGACGAACCGAAAGTGATTGTGCCGGACCCTCAACCAGTGCCAACGTCAAAGACTTCTTCTCCTGCTCCAACAAGTAATGTTCAATTGAAAGCCCCAGTATTACCACCTAATGTCAACCCAGCACAAGTTGTTGGAGGAGCTCCAATACGACAATGGATGAACGAAGAAATCACTCCGTTTCTTTTGGACGGAATGAGACAAGTGTCGAGAGAAAGACCTGAACATCCATTGAAGTTTCTTGGAGAGTTTTTGTTGAAAGAGCATGAGAAGCAGATGGTAAAAGCGAGCGAGCATCAGTGAACGTCACAAGAATGGAAAGTCAAAATTAGAAGAGTATTATCGAGGCCTGGAAACTCGAAGGCTCGGTGATAGCAGTTACAAAAATTACAATTTCTAGAGAATATCCTACATCAAATAGTTGAAAGCATTTATAACTTAGAGAGTGCTAGACTGACTAACTAAAGAGAGGACCTTCGAGGTGTCGACTCTGAGATCGAGTCATAACGAAATAATTCGCTTGAATGTACCATAGACAAAACGGCAATGTATCATAGACAATTAATGTCTAAGGGGAGAGTCTCTTTGAGGATCAGACTCAAGGGTGACTGAGCAGTGACTAGTAAAGCACTGCCAAACAGATTCGGAATATTAAATATAGTGGTTTATAAACCAGACGGCGTAAATCATGATCGTGGAAAATGTAGAAACTAATTCTTACTGTTCAACTTCTTCTCAAGTTTTTCAAACTCCAGAAGAGCAATCTGTTCTTCAGGATCAAACACTTGCTGAACTCCAGTCACCTCTGGAATGTAGTGCATGAGCATGTTTTCAATTCCATGTTTGAGAGTGGTTTCGCTCATCGAACAAGAAGTACAAGCCCCAGCGAGTTTCACAAATACCGTTCCGTTCTCAAAATCAAATCCTCGGAACTTCATGTCGCCGCCGTCCTCCTGAATATTAGGTAAGATCCGATCCATGATCAAATTGTACATATCTTCG
Organism: Saccharomycopsis guyanensis; assembly: GCA_030578595.1. Taxonomy (NCBI): domain Eukaryota; kingdom Fungi; phylum Ascomycota; class Saccharomycetes; order Ascoideales; family Saccharomycopsidaceae; genus Saccharomycopsis; species Saccharomycopsis guyanensis. Next base: position 981,919 of record JAJMSQ010000003.1, read on the forward strand.
TACAATTCGTACTCGTCTTCAGTCTGTGGCAAACGAGCATCGTCATACAATCGCAAATTCATGAGCTCGTTGTCTGGTTGTTGGCTCAAGTTTGGAAGCATACTCTGATCAAATCCACCAGTGGCCGAACCTGGAGTAACATCGGCAATATGACGGACAAACGGAGTAGCAATCCGTACAGTAGATGGAAACGTTGTTCTTGTTGGAACGATCAGGGCAAACCGACTGATAGTCCGTGCATTTCTAACAAGTTGTCGTGTAATCATTATGAAGTTGTGGATGAGTAAGATAACAAAAAACCAATCTACAAAAGCCGGAGCGCAAAACCAAATTTTGTCATCGGAGATGCGGTCACGTGGGGCTGTTGCTTACTATTGCAAGCAAGCATTGGTAGATGACCAAAGTGCTGCACTGCGGCAAAGTACCATGTCAGGGCTCCCTAACCTTTCACTACACAAGCCTCCCCAGCGCTCCCAACCAGAGGCAGCTGCCAGCGAACTCACCCGAAAGCAGCTGGACGCACGGTTCTCATGGCCCCGCATTCGTCTTCACATGGCAAACTCAACATTTGTCATTTGTTTCTCCATCTGAATCGACTGTCATATGAACTGTTAAGTGGGTAGTGTGAGTGCGCTTGTGTTTTCCATATTTTTCAGATATATAATCCTGCATTTTCTTGGGCTGCCGGCCAACTTAGATCCCCCGGTTGCTCTGGATTTTATTTGACAATGACCGAACCGGTATCGAGTTCTGTCGAGAAGATTGGCGAGTCCAACTTGAGAAAACGGCACTTGGACGATGACAGCAACAGGGACGACTCCAGTGATCTTGACGAGGACACAATTGCCAGCGACGTAGACGAGTACCAGGACAGCAAGAATTTCATGGTGGCAGTTGAAGCTTTAGGAAAGCTAAGAAACTCCTCCAACTCTCCCATCACCTCTGATTCACCGTCTCCTTTGAATTCAAGTGCTAGTGGCATCGCCGGAGCTGGGCAGATCAAACACAGCGACCAAACCAGCTCGGGCCAGTACTTCTACCAGCAGAAATTTTTCAGCACGGTGTCCAACTACTACCAGTCTTCGAAGGACTACTCGCCAACATTTAAGGTTGGGGCCGAGTACGTCGAAAAGAAGGCCATTCCAATAGTGAGACGGTTCGAGCAGCGGTTTCCTAACTCCGGGCTCAGACTCAAGCAGAACAATTTGAACAACTACATCCAGACCCAGCAGCAGAAGATCCAGAGCTTCAACTTGAACTTCTCGATCGAGAGCAAGAAGAACTTGAAGGTGTTGTTGAAGATTTTAAAGTTGGCCAACACAAGATTGATAGATGGGGTCGACTCGTTGCAGACGTTGATCACCGACAAGGAAAAGAAGCTCGAGGTGTCGGAGAATTCTAAGAAGACTGGTGCCAAGAGACAACGAGTGCAACAGAAGGACGGACTTAATCAAGTCAAGAAGGATATTGTGATCACAGTGAAGAAAGCTGTGACCATGATCTCCAAGTTCACTGGTAACTCTTTACCAGAACCAGCAAGAAGTAGTGTTCGTGATGTGTTGTTGAAGATGCCTGAGAACTTGTCGAAAGCGTTGAACACTACGGTGGAAAACACTCCAGTGAACTCGTGTCCTGGGTCACCAAAAATCACCACTGACAGTCCTGCTATGTCTGCTCCTGCCTCACCAATGGCTGGTTCTAAAGACACTGGGTTCTTGAAATTCAACCAGATCGATCCTAACTTCACCAACAAGAAGATTCTTATTTTGGCCAAGGAGTCGCTTGACTCGTTTGCCAATATCATCAAGATCTTCGACAGCAATTTGAACAAGATGGACGACTGGGTGGAAATCAAGAAGCAGAAGGAGATGCTCAAGTTGAAAGAAATGACCGATGTCGTTGGCGAGGTGGAAAGTGCCACTGCTGACCCAGAGTCGTCAGACGAGACTATGAACGAGAAGGCGGAGGTGAAACAGGAATTCAACGAGAAGGACGTTGAATTGATCCCTAAGGAAGCAGTGCCTGTTGTCGAGACAGAGAAAGTGGTTGCTGATACTAAGGCTGAGTAACTTCCATGACCAAAGACACAGGCAATTTAGAGCTACAAGCTGAACCCAGGAAAACAAGAAAAAGCACAAAGCCCGAACTTTTGACATCACCAGACTATTATTGTTTTGAATCAAATTTTTTTTCTATTTTAATTAGGGGATTTTTTATATTAGGTAATGTATTCAATTAATCATTTTCCAGTAGGCACTCTAATGAATGAACCACCAGCAAAGAACCACAACTAGAAACTTTCTGCGAACAGAAACCCGGTCAACATCACTACTGAATCTGATACCCCAGAACGAAGCAGGAGCTGAAGTTTTTGTCGGTTCAGAGTATTGGACGTCGTTAGGATCAATAATCACATCTGTTGATCCACGAGTGGTGTTTGATTTAGGAGTGGTCCGGTTGTTGAATCCTGAGTAATTTGAAGGTTTGTAAGTTGCAACAGATTTGACACTACTAGAGCTAGTCGTTGAAGCAGTAGTTTTGGAAATCAATTTTGAGGAAGTAGAAGTCGACGAAGTAAGAGTTGAAGACACAAGGACGTTCAATAAAGAAGCAGGGTTTCCAAAGATTTCCTTAGTTGCAAACGTTGTCGATGCAGCTGTAGATCCACCTGTCGATGTAGAAACAATAGCCGCAGGAGTAGAGTTGGTGGTATAATCTAACGAGTTTGTGATTATATCTGTTGAAGAACTAGTGATTTCTGGTGGGTTTGTAGTCTCATGTTTTAAACCAGCAGCAGAAACAGGAGCAGCATTTTCAACGGAACCTCCAACTGCATCAACAGGACCGTTGCCAAGAAATGGATTATCCAAAGAACCCGGTTGACGTTCGGTTTGTTCATTTACTTCTCTTAATAAGTTCTGATACTTCAGACCATAATCTCTAATTGCATCAATGTATCCTTTTCTGTAACTACCTAGAACATCAGCAATATCTGCAGAATCTGCATACACATATTCATACTCGTCGTCGTCGTCTTGATCAGAAGAAGATACTGGTACTTGATTCGAGGGTTCAATATCAATTGGAGACTCCTGCTGTACCAACTCATTTGGATCTGAATCAATACTGGAATCTTGGTTTGCTTTACTCTCATGTTGTTCCAAATCAGGTCCTGTTTGGTCTGACACTTCTTGAAACCCAAGATCTTTGCTGATCTCAGTCTCAGTTAAAGTTTCCAAATCTTCTTCATTGGAGTCGTCTTGTGAATCAGAGCCCATACCTGGTTCCAACTCAGTCTGGGTCTCAGAGTATGGTGTCACATCGTTTGTATCTCCCACCGTCTCCAAATCATTGGCCATTGCTACCAATGCAATAGACAAATACAATACCAAACTTTTCTTCATGATATATAATTATCAACGTCTTTTAAGTTTGTCTCAGAACTGCTTTTCAGTATATTTTCTCTGTAATTTAGCAGCAACCTTGGATACTGTGGTATTGTGTAGTGCACCATTTGTACCACCTGCACAAACCAAGACATGCACACACCTACCAACAGTCAACACTAACTGACACCTTCAATCACTTTCTTGGCAATGTCTAAATAAATCACTGTAACAGGTGACTTAGGATCAGCTACCACAATCGGCATCCCTTTGTCTGATTGTGTACATATCTCTTCATTCAACGGTATGGATCCAAGCAATGGCACTCCCTGTCTATCAGCTTCCTTCTTCACTCCATTAGCTCCAAATATATGTGATTCATGATGACAGTTAGGACACATGTAGTAGCTCATATTTTCCACAAGCCCAAGCACTGGGATCTTCACCTTGTTGAACATTGTGATCCCTTTCTTTGCGTCTATCAACGCAATGTCTTGAGGAGTAGACACAATCACTGACCCACTAACTTTCAATTGCTGGCCAATGGTGAGCTGGGTATCACCTGTTCCCGGCGGCATATCAATGACTAATATATCTAAATTGTCCCACTGCACTTCAAATAGTAACTGCTGCAATGCTTTCATCACCATTAATCCTCTCCATGCCACTGCAGACTCCTCAGTAGGTATCAAGTATCCCATCGACATTGTAGGCAATCCATAATTGATCTTTGGAATCAACTTCCCTGAATCAGATATCCGTGGCTCACCACTTAGATTGAACAATTTCGGTACTGAAGGTCCAAATATGTCTACATCAAGTAAACCTGCTTTTACTCCACACCGTTGTAAAGACATTGCAAGATTCGCAGAGATCGTTGACTTTCCTACTCCTCCTTTACCAGAAGAAACAAGAACAATCTTTTTGACACCCGGAATGCTCTGTTTCACTGGCAATCCCTGAGCCATTCGAGGTATTCCTGGAGCTTTCTTCGGTAAACCCTATTGATTAGTACTTGAATCTATTGTAATCAACAGCAACAACTGCTACTCACTAATGGATTCTCATGTCGTAGTATCCCAGTAGAATGTATTCTTCTGATTTGCCTGAACATGGTTGTGAAATTGTTCTTCAACAACTAATGCAAAAAATATGGAAGATGAATGAACTGAAAAGTGATCTTGACTACTCCACAATTTCTTTCAATTCTTCAAAAAAAAAGTACTCCGAGACGGGGAATTGAACCCCGGTCCTCCACGCGACAAGCGGAAATTCTAGCCACTAAACTATCTCGGATTTTCTTATTACCAAACAGATTTTAGATAACCACATTGGTAGATGGTCTGTTATTTTAGTTTTTGTAGTTTTCTCAAAGATCATCGCAGCAAACTGTATGTTTCTCGGTAATGGGCATACAATTGGGACTATCGCGAGTGTCCAAGTTGCTTAGTAAGCTTGGAGATCCACATATTGGCAAATGGAAAGCGGTACATGTTGCGGGGACTAATGGGAAAGGTTCGATTTGTTCCTATATCCATTCAGTTCTTGTGAGTTCAAGTATTGCAACAGGGAAATTCAATTCGCCTCATTTGGTGACGGTGAACGATTCAATAACTATAAATGACAGTCCCGTACCTTTAAATCGATACCATACCACCAGATCAAAAGTGCTAGAAGTGAATCATACATGGCAAGTCAATGCTACAGAGTTTGAAATACTTACGGCTACAGCATTTAAATTGTTTGAAGAAGAGAAAGTCGAGGTTGCGGTGGTAGAAGTTGGGCTCGGGGGAGAATTGGATTCTACTAATGTTCTACCTAAAGAAACTGTTTTGGTGAGTGGAATTTCAAAGATATCGAAGGATCATGTGAATTTATTGGGGTCGACCATAGAGGAGATTGCCAGACATAAAGCTGGGATTATTAAAGAATCTGTTCCATGTGTAGTTGATGGGTCCAATGAAGAATCTGTTTTGGAAACAATCAAAGAAGTAGCTAGCAAGAAACATTCTCCATTGACTGTGACCAAAGTGTCTAACAGTTTGAGTTTCGACTTGCCAACTCTTGGACTGATCAAGCTCAAGTCCATGCCATTATTAGGGGAGTATCAATATAATAATCTTGCAGTGGCTTTAAACGTGATAGACAGGATTGCCAGTGGAGCAAGTCAAGTGGATAATGAGAGTAATAAGAATAGTTCGATAAGGACTAGAATCACACCTCAGACAGTGGTGAAAGGTATTCAGAATACTAAATGGCCTGGAAGATTACAAGAACTAGATTTCAAGTATGATCCGCACAAACCAGCGAGAAAGATATTATTAGATGGAGCACATAATAGGAACGCAGCTGAGGAGTTGTCAAAGTATTTAGGGTATGACGATCAAGATCTTTCGTTGGTGATGTCAATTACTTCTTCTAAAGATCTACAAGGAATGCTAGAGCCTTTATTGAGAAACAGAAACCCCAAGATTTACTTGACCAATTTTGATTATCGACAAGGAGTTGAGGGAATGCCTTGGGTGAAATCGTTTGATTGTTCAGAGCTTAAGACCAAGATTCTAGAGTTGTTTCCTGAGTCAGATATTACGATTCAGCCCGACGTGGAACAGTTGATTACAGAACTTGACCCAAATACGCGGGTAGTGGTCTGTGGCAGTCTTTACTTGGCAGGAGAAGTGCTAAGAATACATCAGAGAAACGGGGGCATGATCTAACGTGGGAATATTTGTGACTATAAATGAGTAATTCTAAAGATTGGGAGTGGCTATGGCCAAGGTCTCGTCAGTCTGTTGTTCAGTAGGAGCTGGTTCCTCTGAAGCGGCTTTCAAAGCAGCAGGATCGATTTGCACTTTGAACTCTTCTTCTTCGTCGTTGTCACTGTCGTCGGAGTCCTGCGTTTCTGATTCGTCGTCGCTGCAATTGTCCTTTTCAAGAGCCTCATCTTCTGGGTTGGACCGTTCATAGAACAACATGAAAACTCCTGGAGTGGAAAGCACTTGGTACTCAGTGACCACCTCCACCGTCTCATCGCTGATTCTCCACCATACTCCTCTGAACTTCCGGAATGCAATGTAATGACCATAGTTATGCGTACCGTAATGCACGATTACCGACTTCAAGTTGTATACCAAGTCTGGGTTGTGGAACTTCTTCAAGTCGTTGTTCAACAACGTAAGCTTGTTCTTCAATTCCTCACTCAACGACTGCTTGGTGGTGATGGAGTCTTCCAAATCAGACGTGTCAGACACATTGGTCTCGTCGAAAATATTGCTTTCGGTACTCTTCAAACTCTCGCTTGAGGCCTGGGATTCTTGGGCTGAATCTGTTTCTTCATCAAGCGAGTCCTGTGACGACTCATTCAACTTCTTGACCTTCTCCAACTGCTCGCTGATGATTTTCTTCTTCTCAAGAGTAATCTCGTCTTGTTTCCGCATAGGGAGACGAGCATCAATCACTATATCGTTGTAGTTGGCGTTGTAAGGATTGAGGTCTAGCTGAGCTGGAAACTTGATGGTACAGTCGTTCTTTCTAATGTATCCGGTACTAGGGTCGAACACAGACCGGTTCAAATGAATGGATAACATAGCCGGGGGCTGTGACATGAATAATTGTTTGGACTTCTTGCCTTTTTGTTTGATGTTTTTGCTTTTGTAGGTGTTGGCAGCCTCGTCAGTGATGTTAGGTTTGGCGAGCTCGGCTTCGATGTTGGCGATTCGTGTGCGGAACTTGTCTTTCAACAAATCAGGCACTGTAGGAGTTTGTAACTGCTCTTCAAGGAACGAACGAACATAATCAAGACTGCATCTGTTACACTCTACTCCCTCAATGATTTCTTTCTCAGTGAACTGTTGAAGCAACGTCTCCAATTCAATCGAAGGTCTTGCACCATAAGATCTCATTGGTGGTAACGACAAGTTCAAACCTGACGTCACAGAGTACCTTATACCTCCAGTCTCACCGCATTTGAGACACCCGATTCTCTCAACGTTCAACCCATCGGCTGGAGTGAGGAACTTGTAAATATAAGCTCGCTTAGAGTCTACAGGTAACGAAGGGTCTATCTGGTAGCCAGGAACATAGTATGGCCCGACACTCTTTTCAGAGTTTGATTTGTTCAAGGCATCGATATCGTCAGTGTCGATGTATTTCTGCTTCTCTTTCTCCTCCAACAGTTTCTCTTCAGTCTCAGAACGAGCAGCCTTGATTTTCTGCACTTCTTTTGATTCTTTCTCGATATTACTAAGCACAAGTTGGAAGAACTCTTGAGCGTCTTCCTGATTGTAACCCAAGAAACTGTGCTTCTCAAACCCATTCGACATCCGTTTCACCAAGTACTTGACGGAATAGTCAGAGTTCTTAGACCCATGCTTGGCATTCAACTTGGCCAACAAGGTGTTCAACGAGTTTATGAAGTACGCACTCTTCTCCTTGTTGTTGCTCAAACCGATCTTGTTAAGAATGTTCTTCTTGTCGTCGTCGCCCAGAGTTACTTGGTCGATCTCACGAACCTCGCCCTGCAAGAAGTCTACAAAGTCGTGCGACGAGGCCAAGCTCTGGAGCACGCAGTTCATAAAACAGGTGTTGCCGTCATTGATGAGCCCGCCCACATTCCCGCCTCGCTTGACCGCCTTCTTGGATAACTTGCGGAGCGACACTGTGCTGTTTCTGGAAGAGTAGTAGTCATAGCCGGCCATGATAGAACGAAAGACGCGGGAGGTGATGCTGGTGTAGTTTTTTCTGTCTGATTTGGAGACTCGGCCGGTGATGGGGTACACAAGATATTTCACAGGAACGTAGAGGCAGATCAATGATGCGGCTAACACCAAAAAGAACCGGAGATTGCTGTCTTTGGCAAAAAAAATCGTGGGCGAAGGTGTCTCTGAAGGGTCACAATATCCAAGTCCAACTATTAATATGAAAGATACAACGAACTTCATATAGAGACACGGTGTGATAGATAGCTCGGTCCGTTGTAGGGGATCAAATTTTTTTTGTATTGCCTTTGGGTCACGTGTCGAAGGTAGATCTGCGGGAGCCGGAGAATCTTGTAGCCACATAAACTTAGAGTGAAGGAATGATGGAGTTGGTGGGGGGTTTGTTGAAATGATGGAGTATATGGAGAGATAGAATTGTTTTGAGACGATAAATTCTGTAAGATTTGCGATGTGCTTGGCGATTTGGAGAGTTAGTTTGGTTGGTGATTTGTGTGATATGTACCAAGTAGACGGAAGATCTTAGAAGTATTGGTCAGCAAGTTGAAAGTTTGGTAGAGTTAGTTATGAGGTGGACCAGGAACTGTAGAGTTGTTGATTTTTTTATTGGATTTTCAACTTGTCAAAGTTTGGGATTTCATTGGGTACTGTTTTCATTTTGAGGCACTGTTTGTTGTGGGCTTTGGGCTTTACTGTAGGTTTAAAGTAGGATCCTCTGGGCTTATTCTTGACAGGTCTAATCCTGGGGAATCTTGACATCTAGAAGTTAAGGGTCCGAGCATTTGATCTTCGTCATACTAATTGTTTTCACCGTTGCCACTACTATTGTCTACTATTGACTACTATTGTTGTAGAAAGTTCTATTGTTTGTATCTAAGTTTCTAATAGGCAGTGACCAGCACTGAGAGAAGCGAATAATGTAGCAGAGGATGCAAGGAGATTAGTCAGCCCAGGTCCAGGTGATGGAGATTCTTCCTTCAGACTCGTCAGCAAGTTGCTGGAAGGCGGTTGGAGAAAGATCCAAACTTCCGCCGGCACATCCTGGACATCTGTCGACAACCTTGACCTTGACAGACTTACCATCGTGGTTGACGTTGATGTACTTACCACAGTAAGAAGATGGTTTACCCAGTCCGGTTCTGCTGGCGTCGTACATGTCCATACCAAGAGCACAGACCAACTCGGAGTCGGTGTTAGTCTCACCACAGGCACCAAGTCCAACGTCGTAGTAAGTACCGTCACCACTGTAGGAGCCGGAACTAGACGACGACGAAGATGCGGTGGAAGAAGCTGCGGCAGCAGTAGAGGAGGCCGAGGTGGCAGCAGCAGCAGCCGAAGTAGTGGCAGCGGCAGCGGTGGTTGTGTCGTCTACGGCAGCTGCAGTGGTGGTGGCAGCAGAGTCGTCGGCATTGGTAGCAGCAGCAGTGGCTGCAGCGTCGTCATCGTCGGTGACAGTGACAGTGACCCAGACAGTTGGGGTATAGGTGGTGACGTCGGTGACCGTGGCAACGTCTCTCTTCATCTCAGTGACAACGACGTCTCTTTTCATTTTGATGGTGAGACCTGCTGCGTTTTGGAGAGCAAGGGCAACGACTGCGAGAGTATTGAGAGACACCATTTTGGAGTGAGAGTAATGTGTAAAAGAGTGTGGGTTGGTGATAGATGAAACAGCACCCTGAGCAGCAGGGCCTGTGCATCTTATATATCCGATCGAGCTAGTTAGCCGTTGTTTTGGCCTGGTATACTTGTGAGGAGGGTGTTACCACCGAGAATTGCATTGTACTGAACTCTGGAACCTGTAGATTCAGGCCCTCTACCACAACGCACCTCACCGGATCGGGGAATTTCACGTCGTACCCAGAGTTTAAATCTCATCTAATAATAATTTCATGGATGCCCTGACTTCAAACACGGTGTCTTTGGGAGGACTTGACTCCAGGGCTGCCGTGCTGTTGCTATTGTCGTGTTCAAGACTCCACGGTGGGTTCGTTCTAACTATGCATGGTCGCAGGTTCTACACCATAATCTAGCGGTTTCAGACATGCATGTGGCTACATGCTAGGGTTGATTCGATGGAGAATACTCACTGCCATATAATATGGTGTCTGAGAAGACCGATGAGAACTGGTAAAAGGCGGTGGCGACAGTGCCATGAAGTTTAGTGTCACCATCAGAGGCTCCAACGGCTGGTAAGGTGTTTTCTGCCTATGGTAGAATGTTAAGAGAATTTGAAACTGGCAGTGTATTGAGAACAGTGACTGGTGCACTGTATGAGTGGTAGAACCGTACTGGTAAAGTTTCGTTTGATCCTGGAAGGTAATTGACGGTTTATTGTAAGTGTTTAGTAATTGGCGGTAGAAGGCACAAACATGAATACCTCGGCAAAATTCTGGCTTGTCGTAAACTAATCTTATTGTTTGTTACTCTGTGTGTCTTACTTGGAGTGTGGTCAGACTGGAGAATTGTCTGAGAACGATGAAAAAATTACGGGTACCAAGACTTCTGGGGTCGCAGTAGGAAATTATTGGGTTCTGAGAAGGGCTCCAGAAATTACAATGGTGTTTATCTGTGGTAGAATTAGTGAGAACTGACTAACAGTAGTATTTGGCGGTAGAGCTGTCTACTGCACTAATCATTCATTTTGTCACTGCAGCAATTTGGTTGATGCAATTTTGTTAGCTCATAAGTTAACCAATATGGGCAATCATCTGCGCCCCAGAATTAGTGTGGTACTAATGTCTAATGTACCAGGAAATTGGAACGTTAATGAGAGGCGTAACTGTTTATTTGAGTGTTGCCAGTACAAAACATTAAACATTCAGTTTTAATAAAATCAATAGGTCTCTCCAAACGTGGTACCAGGTATTATTCCTGGATTGTTGGAACAGATCATGCATGATGTAGACTACGGCTCTGATATTATCACCATACAACGTCAGTTGTCCCAGGCAATCAGAAATTACCAGGGACTTGCCAGTTACTACGCTACTACACCGTGCTAAGACTTTTCTCTAAGGTATTGATTAAGTAGTGCTGATTAGCGGGGGCTACTACGTGCCGTCTAAATAAGAAGCTACCACGGCAGCTCAGTGTTGCTGACCGTAAACCACTCTGTAGTTCTGGTATTGCATGTTAGGAGGTGGGCGATTGTCCTTGCCCCAGCCGGATTTCAACAACCGGCCGTTGAGCGAGTACCCGTTCAATTGGACAATGGCAATCGCCGCTCTCTCGTGGTTGTCGTACTTGACAAACGCACATCCCTTCTCGGGATGGAACTTGAAATCAACTATGTAGCCGTAGGTCTGCAACAAAGGGATCAAGTCGTTCTGTGAGGTGAAGTGGGCCAAGTTCCCGAGATACACCGTGGTCTGCCAGCTTGGGGTCTGTCTGAGCACGAAATCGTAGGTTTGGACTGGGTTCAATCCCATAGGAATTGGTCCGTTGGCTCCAGGGTTGCCCATCACTGAGCCGTTGCCCATGGCGAACCCGGGACTGGCAGGACCCTGTTTGTTGGCCTGCTGTTTGTGACTGGCCCAGTTACATCGGATCTGACGGCCTCCGATCCATTCGCCATTCATGGTCTGGAGTGCGTTCTCAGCTTCCAGATGCTCAGAGAACGAGACGAACCCGTAGCCTCTGGAACGTCCGGTCTGCATGTCCCACATCACATGGGCCAGCACCAACGAAGGGAACCGGGCAAACGATTTGCCCAATAGCTCGTCGTTGACTTCGGACGACAAGTCCCCCACAAACACGTTGTAGGTGTCGGAGTTACGGTTGGCGGACTGCGACTGGAAAGCCCAGTTGATCGCGATCTCCAGGTTGTTGATCGAGCGCCCGTTGAGAGTGTGTTTGGCCATCTCGGCCGACTGCGAGTTGTCGTACTCGATGAACGCGTAGTTGAACCCTGCTCTGTTCTTGTCGAAGAGGATCTTCACGCTCTGCACCTGGCCAGTGACATTGAAGAGCTCCCGGAGCATCTCCTCCGTCACCGACTTGGGCAAGCCACCAACATACAAGATCTTGTGCGACACCTCGCGGCCGCCCTCGGAGGCATTGGCAGGCGACACCGACTCCTGGAGGGTTTCCGGCTGGGGTTGTGGCTGCTGCGATGGAAGCGGCTGGCTGGCACCAAGTGGGGCCTGGTCGTCCGACGGCAAGTGGGACTCTGGGAGTTCAATGGGATCCATTGGCGGACAGCGAAACACAAATCAAAAACTTATTAACAGGCTAGACACACGAGCCCAGATATCGAAACCAAAGACTAAGAGAAACCAACCAAACTAAAAATAGGGCACCAAGGTCCCAGAAAATCAAGTGAAAAAAAAGACAAAAAGGACACCAACAAAAAAAAAGACAACAGTGCTCAAGAGCTCGAAGACGCCGACCGGTTGTACAACGCTTGCTGACGATTTATAGGGATGTATAAATTATCGATAAAACAACTTGTTCACAAAATTTTCGTCAATCATTTTTTCTTTCCACTAGACTGGTTAACCCATATCGAGCAAGCTGTTTTTCCCGTTTTGGGATCCTCAGGGGACCTGCTGCCAGTTCCCTGGGACCCAGTGGGCGCCGTTTTTCGTCGCTGGTTCGACAACTACAGAAAAGAATCGGGGTTTACGGTTTAATTCTGGCGGCGGAAAATCTCTGACGGGTTTCCATTGTGGAATCTCACTGCCAGCAGTAATTGTTCATATTCGAACTTTATCTTTGGACGTTATGTGGAGACGTCCCCTAACGCAAAAGGTTGCCCTGCCGTGTCATGATCCATGATCCCACAGACTACCCGGCCGCACTTAGCGCGACCCACGCGTCTGGGTGGTCGGAACGCACGTGACACGCAGCAAAAGATGTACCGACGGGGCGGGTGGATGCGGGATTTAGTTTTTGGAGGTTAACCGCATAGAAAAAGCTGAAAACCAGCCTCCGAGAGGTCGTAATTGTCAATTGAAAGAGCAATGGCAGCGGGATTGCTAAATTTCCGCTCATTAAGTAGATTTGCGGTGATTTTCCGGGTAACAACGCTTAGGGGGTTCTGTCAGGGGGTGACTCGGGATGGCAGGGAGTGTCGAAATGGTGAGGCACTGAGGCGGTGTATGGATGAAGCGGTGTGCGGGTGTCCAAACGGTGTTCGGGTGTGTATGCGGTGTACGGATGGTAATGTGGTGTAAGGGTTGAGTGTGATCGGGGGTGTGCGAAAGGGGGTGCGTGCGGCCAGTAAAGTTTAGGGTTGGTAGGAGTAGTCTTTGAGAGTACCTCAGGTGAAGGAGATCTGGAACATTGTCTAGAGATTGTGATAAGATGACATTGGACGAAAGCGGAAGGCAGGAAACGTAGCAGGGGAGCCCGAAGATTGGGTAACTCAAACAGGAAGTGTTGAAAGGATTAGAACGATGGCATAGCCTGAAATTGGCAGGGGTGGCATGTAGAGTAGCGCACCGCACTGGGATGGTAGGAGTATACTTTAATCTTAACCAAGGTTCTCTATTGATAAACCACAGGCGGGCCCGCGGCCAGGGAGCCTAGGTCTATAGATCCGGCTGGAATAGGTAAATGGTGGGCAAGCGATTCTCAAAATGGCTTGTAGGTTTTGTATCAACAGTCGTTGGTCCCGGTCTGGACCGTGGGGTATTGTGTGTTTGAGGAAATCGGTATGGGAGATCAAACATCGGGGAGGGCACGACGTATGTAGGAGGTAGTAGAGAGCGGGTTGCAAGCAGGCTGGAGAAACTGTGGTGAAAAAGAGTTTACGGTGAAGATAAGACCCAATGCGGAGAATGGAATGGTATTGACGGGAGCAGACCTGATAAGCATGGCATGATAGCTGTAATTAAGGATGGCCCATATGGTGGAGCAGGATAATTAACGATCGGACCCAGCAAAGCCAGGCAGCCAGTAAGGTTGGCCCAGGGCTTGGTAAGAGCAGCAAGAGGCAACGACGATCATGGAAACTAATTGGTAGGCAAAGAAATTTCGGTGGAGGAGCTGCCGGCGGGAATGATTGATCGACCCGGATTGTCACGTCGCAACCATGTTGTGGACGGCCGCGGAGAGCATTGGTCCATGTATGTGCATAGGTAAAAAAAATGCAGGCGGAGGACTCAATACGAGCCGAGATCTGGGTGGCTACGAACGGTGCGGAATTTAAAAGAGAAATCAGGCAAGAAAGTTCGGGCCAATTAAATCAGGGCCCACCAATTGCCAGAGGTAATTAGCAATTGAGACACCAGGATGCCAGTTGGGGCGACCCCGAGGGGGCTAGCATACCCAGAGTCTCCGGCCTGATGCGGTCCTAAACCTCACAATCGCAGGTCGCTGTGGTCAGGAACCCTACCAAGACCCAGAGTACAAGCTGATGTTGGGGCAGGCTGGCCGCAAAATTAACATTTGGCCGGAGCCAGTAGGGGCTCGAGATCTCGCACACTCGATATGCACGATCCGTGAACCTTGCCTGCTTTGGGTTATAATTTTATGTGCAGCAGTGTGAACCCAACCACGATCGCAGCTTGCGATCGGCTCAAAATTTTCACGGGAGTGGCAGTGGGTATAAAGATATATATATGAGTGAGGTCCGGATGCCGGCTGGTTTGCTTGGCCGTGATCTTTCCTTGTCCCCAACTCAATTGCCCTTGTCCTGCCTCCCTCCGCTCAATTGTACCGTCTGCAATGCCTAACATGAACTTCTTCAAGAAAAGACCTATCTCAGAGGTGTCTCGTCGCTCAATGCGCAAGGCTTCTGAGGTGGTGTCCAATTCGTCCAAATCAGATACCACGGTGGAGATCCACACCACTGCCATTCCTGAGCTCACCGAGCAGATCTCCAATCTTTCGACTGGTCCTTCCACTCCAACCTTGGCCAGTTTCCCTTCCACACGTCCTGCTGCTCCACAAATAATATTACGACTCACTCCGCGTGAAATCGTCAAGCTCCGGACTTCCTGGAGCAAGATGTTGAACGATGTGTTCGACGACTCCAGCGACAGCACCGAGGACTCCTTGGATGCTGGCAAGTACACTCCCGACTTCCACGACCGTTCGTCGTACGCCAGTTCAGGAATTGCTGCCTCGATCTTCTGCAGACAGCTCTACCAGACCTTGGTGGGCAACAACCCAAACATCATTGGGATGTTCCCAACCATTGCCCACCAGGCGTCTGCGCTCTCTGGAGTCATCATCATGGCTCTTGGTCAATTGGAGAACTTGACTGTGCTCAACGAGTACTTGGAGAGATTGGGCCGCAGACACGCACGTTTGCTTGGTGTTGAGCCTGAGCATTTCGAGATGATGGCCGAGGCTTTGATCCAAACATTCCAGACCCGGTTCGGTGAAAAATTCACCTTTGAGCTCGAGGACCTCTGGCTTAGATTCTACTCGTACTTGGCCAACAAGATCCTCGAGAACTACACCGAGGACTTTGTGCTTGACGAGAACAACATTGTCATGAGCACCGAAGACGCCCGCAGCTACTACTTGAACGGAAGCGACTCCGAGACCATGATCTCCAACGACCTGCTCTCTGTGCGTGCCAAAAACTCTTCCCACTCGTTGCAAACCATGATCTCCGCTACCTCTGGTACAAATCAGAAAAAGCCTAAGGACGAGTTCTCGGTCGGGTTGGCTCCGAAAGGCAGAGTCGCACTTTCGAAGATGAACCTCTACAACTTGAAAGCGGTGTAGACCCGCAACCTCCCCCCTGTTCCCCACACTTATCATGATTATCTAATGACAATGTTCTTTGCTAGTTTCACCATTGTAGTCGCCCTGAGTGTTGAGAGATATTGTCTTGAGTGCGTTGCAGTGCCGCTAAAGATTAGCTCTGCAGCCGGTAACGTGACAGCAGTACCTGCGTAGACCCGCTTGCCATAAAATTTTTCAGAAGGTCATCGCGGTATTCCCTTGTAACCAACGATGTCTTACACAAAGCCGCGGTCTAAACCAGAGACAACGCACCGTGGCCTGAAACACAGCAGAGATAAACATGGCCGCAAGCAGTTGAGACAAATTTCAAGAGCTGGCAAACGTAATCCCAAGGGGGAACTGCCCGAACTAATGCAAGACCCAATGCCTGAACCAGACTCGGAATCTGACCATGAGGAGGTGGCCGACAACACCAACCGTCAGGCGTACAATGCTCTCATGGTGCTATTGAACTCAGACGCCAAACCAAGTGGTCCAGCTAAGAAGAAACAGAAAACTGAGGCCAGTACTGAGCAAGAGTATGTGATAGAACAAGAAGATGAAGAGAAAGAAGTAGAGCAATCCAAGAAAGATGACGAGCTTGACGAACAAGATTTATCAGATTCAGATTCAGAGACTGAGTCTGGCGACCCGTTTGAGCTTCATTTCAATTCTCCTGATGAACTGAAGATCGATTCTTTCCAAGAGACTGAGAAATGGACCAATGAAAAATCTACCCAGGACCAATACACTGCGGTCACTCAGTCGCCTCCTGAAAAGTACCGGTTGGACACTTTGCCAACCAAGAAATTGGGAGAATTCACTGTCAAATCAAGAGTCTTGAAACCGTTCTTGGCTAAACACAAGTTGTCACTGTTACAGCTGATACTTGTCAATCCAGTGTTCAATTACAAAGACGTGGTGTTTCCATATGGAGACTATTCCAACGAATCCTCAGTGAGAGACTTGTATTGTTTGCATGCGGTGAATCATATTTTGAAAACAAGAGACAGAGTTCTTAAGAACAACACAAAACTCATGAGTTTCAAAGAAGCTGTGGAGAACGACAAGGCAGACATTGTTGACGAACCAGAACTCCGTGACCAAGGGTTCACTAGACCTAAGGTTCTTATTGTGTTGCCTTCAAGACAAGCATGTTACGATGTCGTTGAGAAAATCATTGCAGTTTCAGATTTACCAGCCGTCGAGAACAAGAAACGGTTCAATGGTCAATACTTCAGTTCCGATACTGTGCCCGGGTACAAACCAAAAGATTTCCAGTACTTGTTCAACGGTAACAGCAACGATTTCTTCTGTCTTGGCATGAAATTCACCAGAAGAACTCTTAAATTGTACTCGTCATTCAACCAGTCAGACATCGTTTTAGCTTCTCCTCTTGGACTTCGCACCATTTTACAGAAAGGCGACCAGCACTTCTTGTCATCAATTGAAGTTGCGATTTTTGACCAGGCAAACTCGTTACAGTACCAGAACTGGGCCAACGTCACCTATGTCTTGAAACACTTGAACAAGATTCCAAGCGAGTACTCTGAAGACTTGGATTTCAGCCGGATCAGAATGTGGGCTATCAACGACAAGTTCTCGTGTCTTCGTCAGAACCTTGTGTTCTGCAAGTATGCCACACCAGAGATCAATTCTTTGATCTCAAAGACCCACAATTTGTCTGGAAAGGTCAAATACAAACCACGTTACGACGGCTCCATAAACCAGATCGTGTTCAAAGTGCGACAGGTTTTCCAACGGTTCGAGTCTGCATCGCCAGTGTCTGATTCCGACGCGAGATTCAATTTCTTCAAATCCAGCGTTGTTCCAACTCTCACAGACGACGACAAAGAAGCTATTCTTGTGTATTTTCCAGACTACAACGATTACGTCAGAGTGAAGAACCATTTGCGGTTCAACACTTCAGTGAACTTCTGTGCAATTGACGAGTACTCGAGCCAGTCGAAATTGGGAAAAGCAAGAACCAAATTCGAAACTGGTAAGTGTAAAGTCATGTTGTACACTGAAAGATTGCATCATTATAATCGGTTTGAGATTAAAGGTGTACAGAACATTGTATTCTACCAACCGCCAAACGATGAGACTTACTACTCAGAAACTGTGCTCAGATTCTTGGGAAGTTCCATGATGAACGAAACCATCACCGATATCAACTTGAATTTTGTGAAAACTCTTTATTCGAAATGGGATGCTACTGCTTTAGAGAAAGTGGTGGGCACTGCTAAAGTCCCAGTACTCTGCTACGGAGACAACGAGATCTATGAATTCAAGTAATGGATTGTCATTGGACTTTCTCCACGACATCCTGATATTTAATAGAGCATACGTGTTTCAGGGACGTTCATATCCACCTCAAGCTTTGAGTCTCAAGTTTTGAGTCTCATGCTTTCTCAACCTTCATAGAATTCTCATGCATAACCTTACTGCATATGTTCCTTATCATCCACCTAGATATAAACTTCTTGTGTTTCATAACACATCAACGATAATATACATTCCACATTACTTTGTCAAAACTTGTTTGATAAGACTTCTGTGCAATTTCATGTTGCCTCAACCAAAGAATAAACTCCATAAATTGCACATTCCCGTACTTGCCATGACTTCCTGTTATTAAAACTCCCACCGATTACGAAGTCAAATGAGAAAGAGCCATGATGATGCAACACAAAGAGATGTAAGGGCTCATTCTTTCACCGATTCTTGCAAACTTCCAGAAGATTGCAAGCAATCCAGTTCTGTTCCGATCTAATATTGAAGGCACTGCCGAATGGACATATGTAGAAGTACAAATAAGTAGTAGAAGCACTTGAAGCAACGACTGGAAGTTGAACAAAGCAGACTATTGGTTAGAAATGATACTTTTCATAATAAGATACAATATCAACTCACCATTGTATTGAAGTACACTCAGTGTAAGGTCAAATCATCAACTGCTAACAAATATCAGTTGAATCTTCCATTACCCGGCCCCAAACATTTAGTATACCAATAGGACGGAGCTTTAGGCAGCAGATGCCAGGATGATGCCCGTCTAAGAGTTGTGAGATTTTAAACCTGAACATATTTTTGAGGCGAATTTAGGGTTTTTTGAGGATGGATGAAGTCCAGCGTTCAAGAAGTGGCCATAGTCGACGGCGGAAGTATAATGGTGAATATAAGTACTCAGTGAAGTATGGGACTGATTTCCTCAGGAATCAGGGTCGCTATGACAATAGGAACCAGCATTATGGAGTGGAAGACTACGGCAGAGCAATTGATACCAATGGAACAGTGCCAGGGAGTTATAATATGAACACGACGGGCTACGAACCTCAGGATCTGACGTTTTATGTTCCTCCAGCTCCAATACCCAATCCTTTATTGTACAGTGATGAAGACGTCTTACTGGCAGGGCTGGCTGGGTATGAGCAATTTGGATTCGATGCCCAGTTCAACCAAATGGTGAACAAGTATATTGAGAAAGAAGCGATGAAATCCATGAGAGAGAAAGCGATGCAGATGCCTGTGTTTCCAATGGTACCACCTCCTCCATATGTCGATGCGTTCCAGCTTCCTCCTCTTCCACCATTACCCCCACTTTTACCTGCACCGCAGCCAGAGACCACTCACAAGCAACTTCCATGGCACAAGGAGAAGCAGAAACAGGTCAAGAAACCTCAGAGCATGTTCTTTAAACAGATCTTGGACGGGATATTAGGGAACAATAAACCTGTGGCTTCTAAAGTTAAACCTCAGAGGAGAACTACTAAGAAGAACAAGAAACAACCACAGCAGTTGACTAAAGAGCAAATCCAAATGATTGCTTTAGGTTGTGGTGGGCTTGTAGTATTGATAATTCTAGGGATAGTGGGAATGGTGTTGTTCAATATGCAACAAGCCAAAGTTCTTGAACAGAACTCAAAGTCTAAGTATATTGTCCGACCAAAAGTAGCAGTGTTTCTGCTGGTGGAATCCAAAGATGTTTGGAACGAGTTGAAAATGGATTACAATCTGGAGATTGTGGAGTTTCCAGTTCCTTCGTCTAAGAAAGAGTTTACTAAGAAACTCAACTCTGTCCAAGGATTGAACGTGGTTGTCACTGACGAGATCACAGATTCTTATATTGATAAAGAGAGTATCGAACAGTTCCCGGACACCATTGCGGCAGTGATCAATTCCAACCGGTTCCATGATCCAGATCTTGTTAAGTCCTTGACACTACGCAATATCCAGTTGTCGTATGGAGTTGGCACTGAGTTAAAAGACAATGCTACTGCTGATACGCATATGTACTTGATGTTGAGTGCAATGCGAAACTACCAACAAGCTATTCAGAGTCTTGCAGGTGCCAAAGACTCAGATGTTGCTAAGTATTACCGACAGCTCGCTAAAGTAGAAATCGGAGCAATGCCTAACGATCAGACTCTTGGACTTCTTGGAGCTGATGGAGTCAGCAAAGCGGTGGCTTCACGAGCAGCAAGGTTTGGGTTCAAGAAAATCGTGTACTTCGATGAAACAAGAATGAACAGAGTGCTTGAGCAGGAGTTGGCTCTAGAGTTTGTTCTGCTTGAACATCTCTTGGAATTGTCTGATGTTGTGTCAGTGCATCAGAATGTGTCTGACAAGAACATAGGACGAATGAAAGACGGAGTGGTGGTGGTCAACACCAACTCGCATACCCTAATGAATCCTGCTGCGTTAAGAAAATATTTGAGCAGTGGGAAAATAAAGAGTCTTGCTGTCGACTCTATTGATCCTGACAACTCTGACTGGCTTCATCTTCTAAGACTCAGTAAAGTCATAGTTACTCCAGGAATATCGACGTTTTCCAACGAGGTTGCAGTCCAAAATAAGCAGTGGGTTCTTAAAAGTATTAAGAATTTCTTGGAAACTGGTCGGGTGTTGAATATTGCGTTTGCCCAACGTCATGTCATATTTCGTGACGGAGATAATTATTTCTAGTGACGTTCGGCTGCGACCTGTCCAAAGTGTTAAGGCAGCCGCCCAGGACGGCCGCCCAGGTTTTCAGCAGGACCCGCCTGCACTGTGCTCTGCACAAGTTTACTACCTGATCACAAAACTAATTTGTGTTTCCATTATTTTGTGTTGTCATTTTTATTGTTATTATTTACTTTTTGTTATACTTTTACGTTTTTTGTTGACTTTCTAATGAATACATGTTGCATTGATTTCAGTAGTTATCACAATGCACTGTAATATGCCTGGTGATTACTTTTCGATCTCGAAAATTTCAATCGGAATCAATTAGTATCAAACTCTAACCAACTACAATACACAATATATACACCACAGATCTCACAATAAGAGCTAATCAAACACCAGAACAGCAATTAAAATGACCAAAAGCATTCCAAAATATTTCGATATCGGTGTCAATTTCACTGACTCCATGTTCAAAGGACGATACAATGGTAAGAAGTACCATGCTGACGACTTGGCAGATGTGATAGCCAGAGCAAGATTATTCCATACCAACAAGATGCTAGTCACCGGATCGTCGTTGAAAGAAAGTGGCCATGCTATAGAGATCTGTAAAAAGTACCCTGGGGTTCTTTATTCGACGGTTGGAGTGCATCCTTGTTCAGTGAATGAGTTTATTGGTAATGACGATCATTTGACCAAGATACGACAACTAGCCTTGGAAGGTAAGAGCCAAGGGATCGTGAAACTGTTTGGAGAAATCGGACTTGATTACGACAGACTACATTATTCGCTGAAAGAAAACCAGCAGAAATATTTCAAGGAACAACTAGACGTAGCTTGTGATGTCAAGTTACCGTTGTTTCTTCATATGAGAGCTGCATGTGACGATTTTGTGTCTATCATAAAGCCGTACCTTGAAGGGTTCGTGAACGGGGCAGGTGAAACCAAGAAACTTGCCAAGAATGGAGTGGTGCATTCGTTCACAGGAACAGAGGAAGAGCTTGAGAAATTGTTGCTGCTTGGGTTTTATATTGGGATCAATGGTTGTTCATTGAAGACAGAAGACAATTTGAAAGTGGCAGCCAAAGTACCGTTGGACAAATTGATGATTGAGACAGATGCTCCTTGGTGTGAAATCAGAAAGTCCCATGCGGGTTACAAGTTGTTGACACCTTATCCTAATGAGTTCTATCCTGAAATTGAAGGAGAGGTGGAAGGAAAGTTACATGACCAGTTACCGTTCCCTTCTATTAAGAAAGACCAATACGAGAAGAAATACAACCCAGAAACAAAGACAGATATCGGACCATTGGCAGCTCCAGTGATAAAATCAAGAAACGAGCCGGTTTATGTTGGGTTTGTTGCAGAGATCCTTGCTAAGTTGATGAACATAGAATCACAGGTGTTGATAGAACAAGTGTATGCCAATTCTTTAGAGTTGTTTGAGATCGCAGAGTGACGGAGTGACAATTGATTACAAAATACCTAGATTACAAAAAGAGTACAAAGATCACAGTGATCACAGACCGATCACAATAATCACAGTTCTTGATTATACTGTTACACAGTCCTTCAATACACGATTCAGAACATTCATATGACGACGTAACTAGCTTTGGATGTATTCAGAGCATCATTATAAACAGGATCTAGAAAAATGCCTCAGACCATGACGAATATAAGTTAGACAATCTCAAGGAAGGTACATAAAGAAACAAAAAGAAAAACCAGTCATTTATAAAAATTTAAAGCAAGATAATACACAGAGTCTCAAGTTCAAGTCGACTTGCTCTCTTTAGGCTTTTCTGAGCTGGTGTCCTCGACTTTCTCGACCTCTTCGACCTCCTCGATCTTCGACTCGTGTTTATCTCCGGCTTCAACTTCAGCTTCGTTGCCCTCCCCCTCTTCCTCGGCTCCTTCTCTGTCAGAAAGAATCCCCAACGAGGCCAACAACGACGACGAGCTGCTGGCATCGATGTAGTAGGTTCCGTCTTGGAAAGTAGCCGTGCTCTTGTTGATTAACTGACTGAGAGACTTGCCAATGGAACTCATGTTGTCCTCCTCGGACTCTGGCTCTCCCACTCCACCATGCTCGCCAAACCCTTCGGTGGCCTCGTTAGGCCCAAGGTCGGTGTTATATATAGCTTTTCGCACTTCTTTGAACTCATTAGAAACTGGACCTCCCTTGGCAATGATCTCGTCGTACCAAGCATCAAGACTCTTGCCGTTCAACAAGGCCACCACGGCAATCGACATGTTATCGCATCCGATACCGGACCCCATCGAGTTTGGCGCCACACAGACATCAATTATCAGCTCGGAGATCTCCGTAAGACTCTGTCTCTCGTGGATCCCCTTTCGCACCAACTCCACCGCCTGCTGCGAGGTCAAACAGTCCCATATTCCGTCACAGGCGAGGATCACAAACTCGTCCTGGTCGTAATTTATGTCGTGCTCGATGATATCTGGGAATGCAGTGACGATCTGTTCCTCGGCCGGCAAGTTCTGCGACTTCTTGTAGTCAAAGTCTCCAATACACCGCGACAAGGCAAGGTTCCCGTTGACTCTTCCGACGGCGACGTAGCCCCCGGCAGCCACAATCCGGGCCTTCTCTCCCTCGTTGCTAGGTTTGTGGTCGTACGACATTGCCTTGGCGTACCCGTCGATCGACAACACGATTCTCGAGTCGCCTGCATTGGCACACACCAACTTGTCTTTGGTCATCAATATGGTGGTGGCGGCACACCCACTGGTGTCGTTCTTTAACACCGGGTCGTCCAAGATCGCTCTGTCACAGGCCAAGAACGCGTCTTGTAATGCTCCGGCATAGTTCTTCTTGGTCAACAACTCCGACTGGTCTTTAAGCACACCGGGCAAATGCTCACCGGCAAAAAGAGCCACGCGCGAACCCCCGTGGCCGTCAAACACCCCGAAAAATGCAATCTGCTCGTCGCTCACCGGGGCAGTCTCGACCTCCGAGTCGTTGCTTTTTGGCTTGGAGTCCTCCTTGTCTTCAGACTTCCCGTCGACAACAGTGTCGGTCTCCTCATCACTGAGCTGGTTGGCAAGGTACTGCTTGTAGCTCTTGATCTTGTTCAAGTCCAAGATCGTCGAATGAGAGTCCTCCATCGACACTCGCCAGCCCTGCATTGATGATAACCCATACTTCAAGAATTCATCGCCCCCGCTCTCGGACTCCTTTTCTGTGACCGGCTGCGAAAGAAACTGACCCATGGTGTGAAAAGATCGGATATGATAAAAAGAAACAACAAGAACCCTACTGAAGACAAGCTATCTTGTCATAGACTTGCAGTTATTCTTTGTATCGCAAGTGAGAAAATTTTTCTTTGCCGCTTTTGATAGCACAGAAAAATCAAATGCCTTGCTGAGTCAGTATCGGACGAGTGCCCGCGCACAAGCTGCTGCTGCTGAGTCAGCGCTGACGTAATCACAAGCAATGTGTTGCACCCATCAAGTTCTGTTGGGGTGGGTTCTCGAAACATTTGGGGCGCAAAAAGTGAGACTGGGTGTTACTTAATTAGAGTTCACTTTATTTGTGATCAATTGGTTGTAGATTTCAGTAGTAACACGTGTTTCAGAATATTATAAAGTGACACCAACAATGAGTGACGTTGACGATATAGAGAAGACTCTTGCTAAAGAAGAGCTGGAGTTATTGAAAGATCAAGAGATCGATCGGATATTGTCATGTTTCAAACTTGATTCATATTCTATTCTTGAGCTCCAGCCTGGATGTTCGGCTTCCGATATCAAAAAAACGTATCGGAAAAAGTCATTACTTATACATCCAGATAAGACCAAGAACCCCAGAGCTCCAGATGCGTTTGACGTCTTGAAGAAGGCTCAGCTGAATTTAGAGGACGATAAAATACGAGGCAATTTAGATAATATGTTCAGTGATGCCAGAAGATTGCTTATACGAGAACGCAAGTGGGGGATAGATGATCCTCGGTTGAAGTCTGATGAGTTCTTGAAAGACTGGCGTGCTAAGACTAAGCAGTTACTTATAGAGGAAGAGTTCATGAAGCGGATGGAGACAAAGCAGAAGTTGAAGGAGGAAGGAGAATTGAAACGGAAATTGGAAGAGGACAACGAAATAAGGCAGTTGAAACGGAAAATGGCTAAGAATTGGGAAGACAAGCGTGAAGAGAGAGTGGGCAATTGGCAGGCTTGGGTGAAGAAACTGGGGAAAAAGAAAAAGAAGCTGAAGGTGTTGGCGTGAGGTGGAGTGAGAAGTGGTTTTTACAAGAAGTAAGCAAAGATGGGAATTTATTTATTATGGAGGGTTTCTATATTGGACTGAATACTAGAACAGAATATTCTAATCGAATACTCAATTGAATATTTGTTGATGATCTGAACCACACCAGTATAGTCCAACCTCTATCTAATCGATCTGCTAATTGTTCATAGAAAAACATGGTTCGCAGCCCTTGCACACTGACGAAAATCAAACCAGCTCGAAAACATTTCCAATGCTTCTGTTCTGAGTTCATCATCTTACTGACAATGCCTCCGTCCAATATTGGAGTTGCTGTTGTTGCTGTTGTGTCAGTTGCCACTGGGATTTTACTAGGCAGAAATTTTTTCAAACCAACAGAACGCCCTTTTGATAGTGCAGAATACTCTTCTGATGAAGAAGACGATGACGATATAGAGATCAACTCAGAATCACTCAATGAAATAGACGGCGAAGTTAGAATGGTGCTAGTGATACGAATGGATCTTGGCATGACCAAAGGGAAAATCGCTGCTCAATGTTGTCATGCAGCTGTTAGTTGTTATAGAAAGATTGCCACTGTTGGATTGGCATCGACCAATTTGAAACTTCTTAACAGATGGGAGTCGGGAGGACAAGCGAAAATCACTCTCAAATGCCCAAACCAAGACGAACTAGACATGCTCTATGCAAAGGCGATTTCCTTGGACATCAATTGTACCATGATCCATGATGCTGGACGGACACAAATAGCTGCAGGGTCAGCTACCGTGTTAGGACTTGGGCCTGCACCAAAGTCAGTGATCGATCAAGTCTCTGGCGATTTGAAGCTCTATTAATATTGCTCTAGAACGGCTTGACGCATTTCCGCGACTCTGTGAGTCCCGTTTTCTCTGACATCATAGTCTGGTAATCCACAGGGTACAAGATCTCTCCCATGTTACCACAGCTCCGTGCAAATACTACACCCAACTCATCTTTAGCTGTAGACAAGTAATAATGAGTACCGTCACCAAGGGAAATCACCTCGGCTCTAATAATATCGCCTGGTCTGAACGATTCTATCACTTTAGTTTTCTCTCTTTCTGTAGACCGTATATCTTGGCTTCTTACAATTCCTTTGAAATTCTCACCCAAATCACTTGGGAACAGCTGAAGCTGTGCATTGGAAGCACCCATGGTCTGGATCAGAGTAGCCGCAGACCCAGTATCAGAAGTACCTATGCCACAGTCTTTCAAAATAGTGCCTTTGCCTTCAATCACCAAGATCTCGACGTTGGCTTGTCTTAAACTAAGCTTAGTAACTCGGGCAAGAACCCAGTCGCCTTCCTGAGGAATATTACTATGAGTAGCCTTAGGAATATCGTTCTCGTTCACAACAGCAGGTTTCGATTCAAGAGTTTTAGTCACTGACAATACGTATTTTTTATTCAGGATAGCATTGGGGTCATTATCTGTGACTTCTTGCTTCACAACATGTCCTAAGATTGTAGCTTTCAATATAGCAACAGACCCTCCGTTTCCAAGGCTTACGGTCTCGACAACAGTGCCAGGACCTGCCACATACGTAATTGTGTCGCCAGAACTGGCCTGGTCAACAGTAGGAGCTATAGGCTGTCCAGGAACAACGACTTTTGCTATTTCAACGGACATTAGTATTTTACTCTAGTCTTGAATATTTTTTGCAGCCTATATAGAGCGGGGTTACCCGGTGCACAGTGCATGTCTATTCAACATTGACAATAGGCTTCTTCTCAGTACTTACTCTCTTTAACTTCATAAAAATGTTCCCAGAATATATTGATGGTAAACCTCCTGTGATCACATTGAGTGAATATGATGAAGCTCCATGGGCCACCAAGACTTGTGTTGATAAGAAACTGGCAAACGAGTATGTGGTTGTTGAGTTAGATAAACCTGAACATGTAGTTGCTCGGATCGATCCAGCTGCCAATGAGACTCTTGCTAAAATATTCAAGAACGCCATTGAGACACATTACGGGCAGTAGGAGGCCAAGTATTGGTCGTGAGAGAGTGTTTCTAGAAACTTTCAGTGAAGTAACCCTGAGTGGTGGGTTCTTCTATAGAGATCTTTGTCTTCAGAGCTTTGCAGTAGTCTGAAATCTCTTAGAAAGATTTGACCAGCATCAGTTATGATGACCAGTCCCAGTAAATACTACCTACATAACCTTATATAACCCAATGCATTAACCGAACAATATATAATATGCAAGTAAAAGAAATCTATAACAGTCTATGAACCCGACTTCTTAGGTAAGAACAATGAAGATGTAAGTAGTTTAGAAGCAGGTTTCTTCAAGCCTCGTGTCAATGGTTTAGGCTGAAGTTTAGCTCTTGGTCGTGACGGCATGAAAAGCAGTGATTTTGGCTTCGAAGGTTGGTTGGTAGTGGACTCAGGCGGCAGTATGCTTGGTGGCAGTATACTTGGTGGCAGTATACCTGGTGGCAGCATACTGCTAGAAGATGTACTTGTAGGAGATCCACTAGAGGATGTTGTTGTAAGAGACCCACCAGATCCACTAGAGAATGTTGTTGAAGTAGGAGATTTAACAATATTCAGACGGGAAGTAGGTTGCTGGAATAATGGCAGACTAGTTGTAGGAGACTTCACAGTTGTTCGTGATAACGAGGAAGATTGTAATGGTGAACTAGAAATGCTTGCCCTCGTAATAGGTCTCAGAATCTGTTGAACTGATGATCTGGTGGTCACAGGCTGAGATCGGTTAATGAAAGAGTTGCTGGATCTAACACCCAGCTGCCCAGGCATGATTCGAAACATATTGGTTCGATCCACCATACCTCGTTTCACCTTCTTCATTGCTTGTGAAGAACCATCATTAAAAAACTGTTTCCGTCTTTTCCTTGATACAGCCATAGTTATAACCTTAATAGACTTCTCCTCGTTCAATCGGATCGTCTCGTTTCGTGACTTTGTCAGCTCGATCTTCTTATAGTTTGATTTCAAATTCCTTAGAGCTTTGGCTCGTTTCTCTTCTTGCGCTGTTGCCTGCTTCCAATATATTTGCTTGTAGTTTTCCTCAGTGCCTAGATCCAATTTTGGAAAGTCTCGCTTTGTAAAATTCTGCCAGAGTTTGTTTGTGTGGTCTTGGAGATGAGGTGAAGTGTTCTCGACAGCCCGGAGCTGTTGAGGAGTCATTTTCTCTAGCACAGGCTCAAGTAAACAATAAGGAGTCAATTCCCCAACATCTTCTACAAGATGCGAGTTCTCTATTAATTTACGAGTGCATAGCACCGCAAGCTTATCGATTTTTCTGGGCACTTCCATCATAGATACTGGTTGTTCTGGTATCAAACTTTGAGAAGACTTGAAGGACTTGGGTTACCCGGATACGAACCCACCAACATGCCGCTCCAAACTACAACTCTACAACTACGAAATCAATTAAACCATTAAATTACTGTAGCAATGACAAATCTAAAAAATCAAGCTTTAATCTCAGAACCTTGTTCTTTTATCTGGTGTTCGATTTGAACTTTCTCGTCTACTGGAGACTCTGATGGTTTTGCTGTAGGAGTATCAGTTGAAGATTGCTTAGTAGAAGATTCCAGTTCGATCTCAGTATCTTCAGGGATAGGCATTGCTTCAAGTTTTGATAAACCTGACGATTCGTGTTTTGAGATGGAACTGGCCAACTCTGTTGAGGCAAAACTGATATTAGAAGGCTGAGCTCCTTGTTCTGGTGGATAGGTCAATTCGTCTGCTGTACCTCTTAAATCGTATTCACTTAAACCGATTCTGGCACCGAATTTATGGAACCGTTCAAAATAATGCTGTTTCTTGGCTTCGGCAAGATCGTTCATTTTAGGCCAGTACACCTCGTGGTTGTACTCGAAATCAACAAGCCCGTCGAAATCTTTATCCAACTGTTCTTTAGGTACGTAGTTGGCAAACGGTTGATCAAACACCAACTTCTCTCTGGTCAAAGGATCGATGAAAGGATGGATGATCTTCAAGAACGTCCATGCGAGAAGAGGAATGTTGGTGAGTAAGGCTTTACCTAACCGTTCAGGATAATGGTTCTGGAGAATGCTGAGCACTTCTCTTCCGACTCCTACAGGTGGGATCTTGGATCCATGAGTAGCCACTTTGTGAGGCTTGAAATCGATCAAGAGTGCCAACGAGTCTTGCCCGGCAGGCATGTAATCGATGACTTTCTCAAGCATAAATACAAGGTGTTCTACTTGACGGTGCGATGTCTTTGTGTTCTGTCGTCCTGGTTTCAAGTACAAGCAAGGTCTGGCCGAGTTGTCAAACCCCAAGATAAGTTCCTTGCCGGTCTCGTTCTCAACACCCACCGAGTCCTTATTGACGGTGTTGTCGTTGTCGGCCTTGGAAATCCCAAACTCTCGACGCCACTGGAGGGTACCTTCGATCCGAGTTATCGCGTCCTTGACTATCCATTTGGTAGCCCGAAGGTACCGGAGAAAACACTCTCTGGTGAGCCATGACTTTTCCACATCGGTAAGTGGAAGCTCCGGAGTGCCTACCTTTTCTAGCTTGTTGAAATGCTCAAGAACTTCTGCGTACTTGAGTTGCTGCTCTTCAGTCAACTTCTTCTCTCTTGGAGCCGGTTTTAACGGTGCCTCAAACGGAATGGTCCGTTCAATATACTGAGGTTTCTCAACCGGTTCAGCCTGTTTCTTTTTTCTACCAAACCCAAACATCGAAGCAGTTTAATGAAGCACAATCGAAAGCTAGTAGAAAAAATTCTCAACACGGAACCCAGAAATTCGGATCCCGGATCTGTCAGTTATCCTGTCCCTTGCTATATCCGGAGCTACTCGGAGGTGCAGAAAGAGTGCACTAAGGGTCTGTCACTGATGGGAAGTTAAGAGTAATGGCTTGTTGAGTTTTGTTTTAGGTTTTTATTTTGATTGACTGTGGCTGGACTACTAGATTATTTTCTGAGGTGTATACAATAGTAGAGAGAGTGGTACCAGTGAGTATGTCCATTAGTAATTAGGTAAGGCACTAGAGAGCGTATTAGCAGAAAGTTAGTAATGCATACATGATCACGCAAGGGTGTGGGAGTGGCCAAGGAAAGACGATAGGTATTTAAAGGATTGGTAATGTTGAGGAGGTAATCGTAGAGTATGGGAGAAGTCCATAAGACAGGACTACAGAAGAGAGAAACATAGAGAATGGTAGAAGTAGAGTGGAAGGCATAGTCCAAGACAGAGTGGGTGCCAGTGCAAAACAGAGTGCAAGAGTGTGAGCCAGCGCAAGGCAGAACCGAAGACAGAAAAGAAAAGACTAGGGAAACGAATGCCGCCCACTAGAAAACTTTAGGCGGACTGGAAAACAGGCTAGGCGGGTCCGGAGGGTCCGAGGATGCCGAGTAAAGTTCGATGTGGGAGAAAGTCAAATTCTGGGGGTGGACTTTGAAGATAGTAAGCCAAGACCAGAGTGGGGAACCGTAAGCCAAGGAAAAGAAGAAGTACTAAGAGAATAGGATGGTTTGTTAGTAAGACACGACAAATAACAAAAACATTAAAAAGCAAGAGAAGCAGTTTACCAACAGAGATTCTAAGTTGTGTTGTGCCTCAAATGTACCTGTGCAGAGTACTAGCCGATTGGAAAGTCCGACATGGTTTTTGACGTACAGTAGATCAGGGAATAGTGGTGTGCATGCCAAGTGGGAGTTGATGGCTGAGCAATTGACGAGGAAGTGGAATGTGATTGAAGAGATGAAGGTGGATTTGAATGGGTTTGGACGTTCTGTTGGATGGATTGTAATATGAGATTACCAGATTGTGCTTGGAAGTTTTGTGGTGTAGTTCAGTGTATTGTTCTACATGGGATTGGAGGTGCGTCGTGGACAGGAAACGAAAGAGAGCAAGTATCTTACGGTGTAATGTGAGGAATGAATTTATTAAAGGTATAGTGTGAATAGATTGAGTTTAGTGTTTTTTCTTATTTTATTTTTGCTTTCTTTGAGCAAGAGTAGGTTGTTGTTGTATGGTAGTTCAGACTGAGAATGGTAGACAGGAAATAAGTAGTAAGTACGTAAGTCGGATTTTACACTCTGAGAGGACATGATGTATAGTAAACTTGAGAACCACAGACACCAGGTCTACTTGAAATATCTACACTATTAAAAGTAGGTTCAAATTGAATATTAAATATTATTATACATTTAATAAAGTAATTCTAAATGATTGAAACATATAAATCACTAACGATACATGCCTCAAGTCATTCCCACATCTATTAATAACCCATTAATACCCTCACGAGATATCTCCTCTAATCAAATACAAAACATCACCATCCTTGATCTCCTTGTTGACTCTGCCACTGGTTGGAACAGACACAACCTCACCATTGGCACTCTTGAACAACTGGAGCTTCAACTTTCTATCGGTCACCTTATTATTATCGTTCTTGATCTTGAACATCTGAGCAGTCACATCAAGAGCACGTCCCACAGGCCAGCTCCGACTATAATAGATCGGTTTATGCTGGTCCTCAGTGACTTTCTCCACATTATCTGGAACAATCACCACCCAAGCATACACTCTTTCTGATGCTGGCACTTTTGGATCTCCCTTTGCTGCTTCTTTCAATTTATGCAACTGTACTATCCTTTGACTAGGACTAGACTTCCCACCAAACATCGACTTGAACCCCAAACTCGAGCTCTTGGCCTGTTTCTTCTGCTGACTAATAAACTTCTTTACTTTATTCAAAGCTGCGAGTCCCGAACTGTTGCCCGATAGACTTTCGGTCAAGGTTCCCTTGAACCCCACAGGTTTCTTGTCTAATTCATAAGATTTCGGCTGTTTAGCTTCTTCAAACAACGAGGCTGCAGTAGGTCCCGTGTGCTCTGTCTTTTTGTTTGTTTGTGGTTTTGTTATCTGGTCGCCACTGCAACTGTGATTTATTCTGTGATCCCCACAAAACACAAGATTACACTTATCACAAGTGAACGGTAAGAAATCCAAGCGACGACAATAGTTGCAATGTTTTCCAATATTCAATAACCCTTGTGAGTCCGCCATATTTTTTTATTTTTGTTTGATATGGTTGTTTTGTAACTTGTTACGTAGACTGTCCTTCAAGTTTCAACTCGAAACTATACTAGACAGAAAATATGCCGCTTAAATATTACAGTCCACCGCCTCCCAGTGGCAATGATCTTCCAGCGGGTTCCACCACGTGCAATTTGCACAGGGCCTTGACTTTGAGATTTGACAGGAATGACTGGGTTATTTAGATAATTAAATAATTAAGGTTGGTTCGAATAGGTAAGAGATCTTAATATATTAGAATAAATTTAGAGTTGTGATTTTGCATGGAGCGTAGGGTGCAGTGAGAAGTGGACATTAGCTGTGAACTGCAATGTAGATTGAGTTCAATTAGACAGTCCTCAGTATGAGTTGGAAGATTCATGAAATAATTGAATACGCAAATAAAAGATAAATAAGAGTAAGCAGAAAAAACTAAGCAATAAATAGAAATCTAATTCTAAAACATGCTCCATCAGTAGATACTCCCAGATACCAGTAAGATAGGAGAAGCTGAGAGCACATTCTCCTCACACACTACACCAGTAAGTACTACGACCCACACTACACTAACAATAGTGAATGACATGCAATTCGATTAAGCAGCTGATAAAAATATTTTTTCGAGTTTTAGAAGAAGGCAGATGTTTATAGAAGCAGCAATGAAGTATATAACGATGATAAAAACAGAGTTCCAACAGGGACCTAGAAGCAGCAAAGCTTGGAGAAGATCCCCTTGGAGCCCGGCTCCTCCTCCTTGTTGGCTGCCTGCGATGCCCGTTGTCTGCTGTCTGCTGCCTGGTTGACTGGAGCCTTGTTGTCCATGCGAGGGCTGGCCATCTGGTTGTTGATGAGGTTCTGCGAGCTGGCCTTAGGGTTGGCGATGCGTGAAGGTTGATGTGCTTGGAGTTGAGATGATGTGTTGTTTTTGAGTCCTGCTTGGACGTTGATGTTGGTGTTGTTGTTGTTGGCCCCCGAGTTTTTCATGTTGAGGTTGGCTCCGGCCTGAGGACGGGTTTTGCGTTGCCCATGACGATGGTGTCTTTCTCTGTCACCTGGAGGGTTTGGATGGCCATAACCATGCAAATTAGGTTTCTTGTTGATGGCATAGTCCCATCCGCGACCGCCGTTCAACTTCATCCAGTCGTACTTCCCGTCTGGCTGTTCTCCAATATCGTCCAACACAGAAAGGAGCAACCGACGATACCCCTCGTAGTCTGGAAGCTGGTCGAACCCCAACCCACGGACCGTCTCCAAATACTGAGCAAACTGTCTTGGAAGCCCCGCACACAACTCAAGCACCGGGGTCGACCGTTTCTTCTCTCCTATCTTCTCGTACTTCTGCTTGTTGGTAGGAGCCTTCAATCCTTGCCATGGCAACTGGCCACGCAAGAAGTAGAAGAACACATGCCCTAAAGCTTCTAAGTCGTCGCGTCTCGACTGCTCCCTGCCCAAATGGGTGTTGACAGACATGTACCTGGCAGTTCCACTCAACGACTTCTTCTCTCTATACGGAATGTGCTGCTTGGTCCGTTGGTCGATGTAGAACTTGGCCATGCCAAAGTCCACCAAATGGACCTCGTTCTCGTCGGCCTGACCCGGACGGCCAATCAAAAAATTGTCCGGCTTGATATCTCTATAGATTAAATCGTGCGAATGGAGGGTCTCAATAAGAGTGATCATTTGTACTGCAACCTGCACCGTGGTCTTAACACTGAACCGACGGCCACACCAGTCAAAGAGATCCTCTAACGAAGGCCCCAACAAATCGATCACAAGAATATTGTGCAACCCTTCTTGGCCAAAATAGTACGCACTTGGCACACCCTTGCTGCCAGAAAGAAACTTGTATGTTTTGTACTCGTCTCTGAGCTGAGGAGCCTCGGTCTTGCGAGGCTCGAACTTGATAGCAACAGGCACCCCGTTGATGATGTTGCTGCCCTCGAAAATCACCCCGAACGAGCCCTCGCCTATCTTCTTGCCGATCTTGTAGTGCAACCCAACAATCGTGTTGGAGCTGCCGGACGACCCACTGCTCGACTGGTGGTTTGCGTCGCCCTTCTGGTACTGTGCGGAAAGCCGGTTACTCATGCTGCACCAACGGCTCTAGAATCGAAAGCAATATACAAGCTGAATAGACTTTGTCTGCCCCCGTAGTAGTTTGCAGCCTGCCCTGTATCCAACCAGTGCAGTTTGTTGTTATGACAAAACCTTGGTAGTCTATAAGAAAACTATGCAAGAAAAACCAGAAAAGAAAAACGTAAGCGGAACGTAACTTGGAACCACAGGATTGTCCGTAATCCGAACACTACTGGACGCTGTGTGTGAATGCCACAAGTGACTGTGCTGGTCTATAAAAGAAAATCCCTGAGGATATGTCCTGGTTTTGCAAACGGGTTTAGCAAAGGAAAAATTTGTGTTCCTTTGTAACTCCCAAAAATAAGTAGGTTCCCTTTTGCCGAGTTTCTTTTTTTTCTTCTTCCAATCTTATTGTGACTAAAGCCAAACACACTCTGAGGCTTGTCGATGCAAGGAAACGCCGGTGTGGCGTGATCGGTGCAGCGGACGCTTTCGGTATTCTTTGGTGTGGCTCTTGGGCACGTGACATGTGCATGAGGGGTTGAAAACCCCCGAGTGATCAAAGGTTCTCCAACATATATGACACAATCCATTGGCAAGGTCAATAAATTGATAATCACTAAACCCAAAGAGATAATCAGTGGAAGTGGCGGAGGTCCCAAATTTAAAAGGTTAAGGTTTGTTGGTCCGACATGTCGTTCTAGACTGGGTTGTCGACAGTGTAAACTGAAGAAGTGAGTAATGCATAGTGGATGTTGCGGTTGTACAATGTTTTTGGTGTCTTTGACAAGTAATTCGAACCCTTTACTAACCAACAGAAAAAAATGCGATGAACAAAAACCGATCTGTGGGTTGTGCCTGAGAACTAATCGACAATGTCAATGGGGAGATGAGTTATTGGAGCTGCTGAGTAAGCAGTTGATCTCCACTCTGACCTCGGTTGAATCAGAACTAGAAGCTGCTGACACGTTTTTGTCTAAAGTGTTTGATTTTGGAATGGCCAATGCCTCGGTCAACGATATTATCGACTCGTATTCGTACAATCAATTCACTGGAGGGTTACCGTTATGTTACATTCCAGAAGACTTGTGTGCAGGTAAGGAAAAGTTGTTCCTTGAATATTATGTGCATTCTCTTGCTGCGACGATAGCTGTTGTTCCTAGCGAGAACAACTATTATTTGAATTTGTATTTGTCGGTTGCTGTCAGTGACCCTGGGGTACTCAATGCTTTGATTGGTTGGGGAGGAATCTTTATGGGTGATCCCGAAGGAAGAGAGTATTTCAACAAAGCAGTAGTCAATTTGAAACGCAAGATCAAAGCTTTAGAAACTCCAGGGTACCATGACAACCAATCTTTGATCCATGCTTTGACATGCTCGACTATTTGTCAGGCAGTGGAGATTTCTACTGGAGATGTCAGTGACAGTTGGTTGTATTTCTTGAAATGCTGTGCCCGGATCATCAGAAAATTGGGTGGGATTGAGAAACTTGTCAATTCAAAAGAAGAGAAGTTTCTTGCTTCTAATTTCGTGTGTCATGATATTTTGGCTTCAAGTTCTTTGGAGAACGGGACTGCGTTTCCAATTGAGAGTTACGAGAAATTCTACAGGAACGGTGTTGATTACATTGATGCAATCCAGAGCTGCGTGGCTCCGTTGTTTGTGATCATGGGTCGGATTCTTCATTCGTCAAAACATTACAGAGACAAATTGTATGCTCCTGGTGACACAGGAAGACTTGTTTTCAAGCTGGATTTGTCTGACGAGGTACGGATCAAGTACCTTGTTCAAATGGAGAAAGAGTTCGTACAGCTCGAGACTCAGATCACCAATGTGAAACCTAAATCAATGGATCTAGAATATTTCCGGTCGATTTCTCAGCTCGAACATCATCTTAAACTTTTCAAACTTTACCAACATATCATGACGATTCTTCTTAAACAATGCTTGAAACATCTTCCTCCATCAGTTCCAGAGATCCAGCTTCTTACTCTCCAAAGCAATCTTCTCATTGACGAGCTTATAGTGTCGCCGGTGAAATCCATGCTTTGTCTTGCGTTTGTTATCATCGGATTCAACTCAATTACAGAGTTGGACCGGATGTTCTTGCTACAGAAAATCGAGATCCTCAAAGCAGGGTACCAGATCGCCAATGTTGATAGAGCATTAGAGTTGATCAAGGAAAGCTGGAAGAACAACAGCGATGACGATATCTATGTGAAATGGTTAGGTGCACTTAAAAAGTTTGATTGGAATCTTAGTTTGGTGTGAGGCGGGGGGAGTATTGGTTTGTTGAACTATTTATTGCTACTTACCTCAAGCCAAGCACCAGCCAAGTACTAGCCAAGCAGCAATGCATACCAAAGAATCCTCTGATCTCCTGCACAGACTGCAGCAGTCTTGCTCTTGTTACCCGGATTACACGATAGAAGCTCGCACTCGTTTCTCCGTCCTGATATTTCCGGAGCCACCTCGTTTATCGTACCGGAGCACGTGCCCTACCGTCGTATATCGGAGTGCACAGAAACCCAGTTTTTCAAGCATTATAAACCGCGATCGTCCCCAAGCGAATTTCTTTTCAGTACAAGAGAATCATGTCAAAGTAAGTACTAGGGTGTTTTTTATATTTGTGCCTGACAGCAGAGGCTGCAAGCTTGCCATTCTCAGCCGATTCTAACTTATAGCGTGTTCACTAATTCAACTTACAACGGGCTCGTGGATTCCACTCTCTTGGGCACCTTCCATAATCTTCAGAGTGTCTCTGATCTCAACATCGCAGAGAAACTCTGGGCCTCGTACTATGGCTGGATGCAGAACGATCTTTTCGCCACCGGGCTCTTGTTTTTCATGACCCACGAGATCATGTACTTTGGCCGGTGCTTGCCATGGCTTATCATTGACAGATTGCCGTACTTCAACAAATACAAGATCCAGGACGCCAAGCTTCCTTCCAACCAGGAGCAGTGGGAGTGTGCCAAGTCGGTGTTAATCTCGCACTTCCTCGTCGAGGCGTTCCCGATCTGGTTGTTCCATCCTCTCTGTACTCATTTGGGTATCAGCTACTCGGTGCCATTCCCAAGCTGGACTAAGATTGCCACGCAGGTCGCAGTGTTCTTTGTCATGGAAGACTCGTGGCACTACTGGTTCCACCGAGGATTGCACTACGGAGTGTTCTACAAGTACATCCACAAACAACACCACCGTTACGCTGCTCCGTTTGGATTTGCTGCCGAGTACGCTCACCCTATCGAGGTGGCTCTCTTAGGTATGGGTACCATTGGAAGCCCATTGGTCTGGCTCTACTTCACTGGTGACTTGCACTTGTTCACCATCTGTATCTGGATCACTCTCCGTTTGTACCAGGCTGTCGATGCTCACTCTGGTTACGAGTTCCCATGGTCTCTTCACCATTTCTTTCCTATCTGGGCAGGTGCTGACCACCACGACGAACACCACCACCACTTCATTGGTAACTACAGTAGTTCTTTCAGATGGTGGGACTTCTTCTTGGACACCGAGGCAGGACTCACTGCCAAACACACCAGAGAGAAGAAAATGAAGAAAGGCGTCAACGCCGCCGCCAAGAAGCTGAAATAGTTAGCCTACCGTAATAATTTAAGACCCTGAATCCATTTATATATTATATGTGATCTTCAAGTCGGAGAAGCTGGCCTCGTTCTCTATTGTTAATCCATGCTCATTTGCCAAATGCAACATACATATGAAACAGAAACTTGTACTGAGATCTTTTCTCTCGTCCC
Source organism: Saccharomycopsis guyanensis (assembly GCA_030578595.1). Lineage (NCBI taxonomy): Eukaryota > Fungi > Ascomycota > Saccharomycetes > Ascoideales > Saccharomycopsidaceae > Saccharomycopsis > Saccharomycopsis guyanensis. Next base: position 1,019,780 of record JAJMSQ010000003.1, read on the forward strand.
CCGGATACATCTTGCCGATATTTTTCACCACCTCGGTGAACTTGATCTTCTTGTCTTCCGGTGTCTCAGACGGTTCTTTGTCTGCGTCACCGTTAGCTTCACCGTTAGCTGTTTCTTTATCCTTTTTCTGCTTCTCGATATTCACAGACTTCCATAAATTATTTTTCAAGTACTTGACATCGACCTTCTTAGCAGTCCGTGAGAAATTAACGTATTCAGGTCTGACTCTGCGACCTCCTGTGATCAAGTTACTGCCGATGTTAGGTTTGCCTGTATCTTCGTCGAGATTCTCGACATCTGGCATTGGACTAAACCCTCCATCGAAATAATCCACATCATCAGGTGGAAGCATAGGCTCGACCGAGCTCAATTTCTGGTCCAGCTCGTACTTGTTGGCCCAGAAATTCTCGTCAGCCTGCTCGTTATGCTGCAAACTTACTTCTCTGGCATCACCGTATCCGTCGTTTTTCTTCCGTAACGATCGCACACTGTCTGGTTTAGTGAACAACTTGAGCAACCGTTCCGATCCAAAGAAAATATCCTTTGGTAGCAAGTTGTTGTTTTCTGCTATCTGCTGGTTCTTAGGAAGATCTATTCTGTTACCTGGTTTGAACAACTCCGTCTCATACTCATCAGTCATGTCGTCCTGATTAAGGAAATCGATCTTGAACTCCTCCTTGACCTTCTTCGGCACAGGAGCCTCGTTCACATTCGCAATCTTCGACTCTCTCTTCTTCAAAGCCGACACTTTCCAATGCTCTGGGCCCGCCCAGTTGGTTCGCATGTTCCGGTCAAAGTACGCCATGAGATCCTTGTCGACCTTCAGGTCCATGATCTCAATGTCTTTGTCGTCGTTCTTCTCCTCGTCAAGAATGTTGGCCACCTCGTTGTTCTCGGAGCCAAAACTGTTCTCGTCAATATCCAAATCTAAATCAAAGTCGTTATTCATATCTAATCCTGGATCCACCGGTGCGTCATCGATCTGTGCTCCAGTGTTCAACCCACTACCATCGGCATCCACTGACCCATGGCCAACAGGATAATAATCTTTGCTCGAGTTGACATCTCCCAAAATATGTTTGGCTTGGTTGATATCTTCAAGCACAAGATTCAATGATTTCATTGAAGGACATATCTCGTACCGTAGAATCTCATCAGGAGTAGTATACATGAGCTTGCGCAAATCAGTAAGATCGACTTCTTTGTGAGGAAGTTTAGGCACATCTTCTTGGGTCTGGGTATCGTCATTAATGCTTCTATCTGCTGTCACACTAGCGTCTTCGTTTTCGGAGTTCTCAGCTTCGGAGTTTTCAGCCTCCTTCATCTCAACATCTTCCTCCTCAGCAACCTCCTCATCTTCTTCATCTTCACTAAGCTCTTCTATTTCATCTAGACTTGAATCTTGGTTTCTTCTCGATTTCTGCTTCGTTTCCTCCTTCTCTTCACTCTCTAATCCCTCCTCTTCTTCTCCCCCTCTTTTACCTGCAGTATCAAAAACTATCCGAGAATCAGAATTGATATCAAGAATATTCAACAACAAACTCTTAGCTCCACCTTCATCAAACTCCGACAATGCACGCTTGAACAAAGGATCTATCTCCAACTCCTGATCCAATTTCTTGATTCGAATATTATCAAAATTCACTAGCGTCGATTCCACCATCCGAGCCTTATTTAGTTTCTTTTTCTTTCCTTCATCGTTCGTTTCTGCAGAAGTATCGTCACCTTCTTGGTCGTCACCTTCAGCTTGTTCTTCGCCATTCTCACTCTTCTTTGTAGCCAAACCTGTCAACAACCGACCTGTTTCAGTAGCTGCAGAATCAACTCTCGACGAATAAATCTTCACACACCCATCAAGGGTCGCCGAGGCTTTCTGGAAATTGATATTGCCTCCTTCTTTCAACAAACTCATCTCGTGGAAATAGTCAATCAAAGCAAAGTTCCAACTGTTTGTCGAGTTGATTTTGTTGTCGGTGGCCAACTTGATCCACTCTTCAAAGTCTGCCGACGACATCTGGTTTCTCAGCATCTTCGTGACTCCATTATTCTCGTCCTCAGCATTCACCACATTACTCAATCCACTGGCCAGTCTTCTTCCAAGCTCACTCGACTCGGTCAACAAACTCACGTCCAAGTTATCGTCAAGATCAAGTTCTTTCCGAAGAATGTCGGCACCACTCACTCGCCTATCCTGCTTCAACCTCTTCGTAAGCTTGTTTGCACGTATATACGACATTGTGTATATATTGTTCGAGACAGTGTTTTCGTGAAAGTAAACAAAAATAAACAGGTTGTATGAGTCACGTGGTATTGGCGATCGAGATGCATAGCTATGATGGATCTCGAAAATTTCTAATAGCCAAGCAAATTATGGTACGATTGAAGAATAGATATATAACGTTCCGGATATTGTATCCTGATGATGGTATTGAAGATTGTGATATTGCCAGTGTGAAGTTGGCGTTGCATAAACTGACTGCTCCGTCGGTGACGACCAAGTATCTTAATTCGTTGATTAGGAACGAAGTGAGGTTGAATTTCGGTGACTATGGAGTAGGAACCATCAGTAATTCAATGACAGTGAAATATTTTTCTAATAGGACGTCTACAGGGATGATCCGAGTGGGGCGAGACGATTTTCAGATGATTTGTTTTGCTCTTATGTGTATTACTAAGTTAGATGGTACTGATGTGGTATTTAAGATAGAACGAATCAGTGGGACTATAAGGAAGGCACAGGATTTTTTGATAGAACAGAATAGAGGAGCGATTGATGAGATTAAGATGTTAATTGCGTGAGGGGTGCCATGGGGAGGGTTGGTAATGACTTGGGATGATTTAATGGTGGTAACTTGGGATATCGATAGTATGGTTGTGCTTTAGAGTGTGCTACAGTCATTAATTATATGAGCTACACTGGATTGAACAACGTTTAGGATTTAGTTCGACATTATTTGATTGAACAGGAAGGTTACTGATGAAAAATTGAAAACAAAAAAAGAACCAAAGTCATTGTTGAGAAGCACGTTGTCTGGCTGGACCAGATCACAGTGCTTGATTTTCTCTTACCATTTTTTCACAGCTCCACATTACGTGCATCTCAAAGTCTTACAAATAATACTGTTAATGCATTATGAAATCATTATAATTATTATAGAGTGTTAGTATTGCTATCGGGACCAACGAATCACAATCAATATCTGGACTATAGTCTCTATCATATCCACCAACCGTACAGTACTGTGTGCTCTACTGCTGTAGACAATTAGTACTCAATTACTCGTACCAATAATAATCAACCCCAATACAATAACCAACAGCCAACAACCACTAACCTACCAATAAATAATCGTCTCCACCATCTACCAACAAAAATTAATTATCGTCTCTATCATTAACCTTATATACAGTAATGTGCAATCGCATAGTAATATTACGCCACGGCACTGACCACACCACAGGCCAAACAATAAGCCATTGGCACAGAATAACCCCCGCCATACACACCAATCCTCCTTAGGCACCCCCCTTCGCCTCCTTGATCTTCCGGTCAACATTCGCCTCCACTTTCCGAAGAAAGTCTTGCTTGTTCAAGTACCCGTCCTTATTATGCTGCAGAAGCTCATCGTTCAACTTGTTATTGTCCACATAATTAGCCCAGTCCAACCGACTCTTCTCCAAAGTACTGATTCTTGCCAATTTCGACCCCTTAATAATACTGTCGACAATTGACGACTTCTTTCTTTTTCTTACAGGTCCTCTCTTTGGAGGAGGTGCAGTAGCACCAGTCTTATCTTGATCACTCTTGATCTTCAATGAATTCAAATACGCCTTTGCCTCAGCCGACAGTTTCAGTACCCACTTGTCTTCCACAACAGTTTTCCCCGCATACTCATACAGTCTCTTGATTTTGATCTTCTCGTCCTCTCCAGAGACTTTGACTGGTTCTGTTGCCACTGCACTTGGCTCTGATTTAGGAGCAGTATTCATCTCGTTCCAGATCGAATTGATATCAACATTCGATTGCTGCTCGCCACTCAACACTTTGAGATCGGCGTCGTCTTTACTGGTCTGAGCTTCCAAGATCCTCTGATGACGAGTCTTTATAAGTCCGCCTTCGGAACTTTCAATCTTACTATAATTAGCCTTCTTGATCTCCTGCTTCGTCTCTACTTGTTCAGGTTCATCGGCTTTCTCATCTTCAGACTCAGACTCTTCCTTGACATCAGGAACGTAATCCTCGTCTTCCGAATCGTCTACTTCATCAACAATTGTAGGGTCTTGTTCACTGGCACTCATCTCTGGAGACTAAGAATATAATTTCAGCACGCGAACTTGAGGTGTAGTAAACCGGGTAACACCCACCAGTGCAGCCCTGAATGTTGACATTGCTGGAACAATGAAACAACACCATACAACACGGAGGAATGCTCAAGAGAAAAAACGAAGACGCACAGTTGGAGGACCCGCTGACCAAGCGAGTGGCGATGGACGCCGAAAACCTCGAGGCCGAAGATGCCCAGAAGGACAAGACGCTTACTGCTCCACTAGTAAACGACACCAGAGACTCCGGTGAGGGCAGTGGTGACCCTGGCTCCGACGAGCGGTCAGACCACAAGAGAGCAACGCCGATCTCGTCGCACAAGGTGTTGGACGACGACCCGACGTATGTGCATTTCCGGATGTTGGTGAGTGTGAAGGAGGCTGGGCTAGTGGTGGGTAAGGGTGGAGAGAAGATCAACTACATCAAGGACAAGGCTGGGGCCCGACTCAACGTGTCAGAGAATATCCAAGGGGTGTACGAGCGAGTGATCCACGTAAGAGGACCTGTAGAGAAAGATGCCAAGGCGTTTGGGTTGATGACACGTACCATCATCGACGAGCCTGAGACTCCTTCCAACCCGGACAGTAAGCAGTATGTGTTGAAGTTGTTGATACCGCATCCAATCATAGGGTTTGTGATAGGCAAGGGAGGCACGAAGTTCAGAGAAATCGAGGAGAAAAGTGCTGCTAAGTTGAAAGCTTCAGAGACTACTATGCCGTTCTCCACTGATCGGTGTCTTTCTATCCTGGGGGTGCCGGATGCCATCCACATTGCCACATACTACGTGGGCCAGACGATCATCGAGAACAAGAAGTTCATGCACAAGAGCAAGATCATCTTCTACAACCCGGGCAACTCGTCCCAGCAGCAGGGGTTTCCGTATCCAGGACAGCCAATGGGCCAAGGGTTCCAGTTCACGGGGTTCAATGGAGGCTACAACCCACCACAAATGATGGGTATGGTGCCGATGCCGATGTACCCGATGGGGGCACCGATGGGGGTCAACAACAGAGGCAACCGCAACTTGAAACCGTACGTCGGAGGCTTGGCCGGAGCACAGTATCGTAAGAACACATTTCAGATGGGCGGGCCCCAGCCGAACAATATCTCGATGGCTCCTAACACTGCGCCGGTCGGGACGATCCTGCCTCCGGCAAACTTCATGCCTGGCCAGCCCCAGCAGCAGATTACGCAGGATATCTATATCCCCAACGAGCACGTTGGTCTGGTGATTGGGAAGGGTGGTAAGAATATCAGAGAGATCCGTGAGAGCAGTGGGTCCCAGGTGAAAGTGGTGGACCCTGATCCAAACAACGCTGCCGAGCGGCATATCGTTATCACTGGAGGCATTAACAACAACCAGATGGCTATGTATATGATCAATGGGCGGATCGAGATGGACAAGCACAAACATTATAGTCCGCCGTCGAACCCCGGGCAGCCGTCGAGCTTTAACGGGACGTCAGTTGAGGGTGGCTAGTGGGGGTCGGTGGGGGACTAGCTGGGGTTTGCTAGAGGTTTGGCTGGTGGTCAGTGGTAGTGGAGAGTCTGTTATGGATGTTGTTCATGTTGGGATGGTGTCATTGGTACTATAGTTGGTTTGGTTGGACTTGGGCTAACTACTATTGTGTACCTTATTGTGGGTTCACCAGGAGTATGCACCTTATTGTGTTCTAGAATTGGATGGAATTGGATGGGTTTCAGTGGGGTAAGCTAGGACTGGCAATGTCGGAACTGAATATGTTGGAACACGGTAGACTGGCACAAGCTTGCCGCGATTGAATCTATCAGAAGCAATCCTATCAGAGCCAATTCCAGTTGCCTCAAATAATCTCTTTCTAGGAACGTGCTACTTACGGTTTAATTAAGCTTCCTAAACTGGTTGACACTCACAGTACTAATTGAGAGTCAAGGTACAGTTGAGATCGCGTCACACTCGCCTCTGCCCACAGTCTTGGCCAGAACGGTTGCCAATACCACGAACCAATACCAGGGCCAATGGTTACCAACAATTCCAGGGCCAATGGTGCGTGCCTGTTAGGTACCTTCTTCACTTCGTCACCCCCCTCCAGGCACCGGGTCGGAACATCCAATTGTCCCGACTGGGATGAGTGCTGGACTGGACCAACGTCTAGCAATCGCTCGTTACAAGCGACCCCTATTCTGGACTTCGACCCATCTAGTCACTGCTATTCCCCAACTTGGTCCGTAAATTGAGGTACAGGTTCAGGGATCCCATGCAGGCACTGCACGTGACAGCTCCTACTATACCAGTCAACGCCGGTAATCCTGGCCGATATACCCTGGCAAGGCCTGGTAATTGCCAACAGAATGGGATTAATTGATCTCAATCCAAGCTACTCCGGTGTCGTTTTGGGCGACAAGAGTTTGCGGCCACCCCTGTAGATGCGCGTCCGCTTCGCATCTATAATTGGACATGCCAACGACCACGAAGTATAAATACCATGGCTTGTTCCACCTCAGAGTTGCTCTCCTCATCAGACTCATCCAAAGCAGACTCATCCAAACCATAGAAATGCTTTTCAAGAACATTGTCAGTGCTGCCATTGCCGCTCAAGTTGCCGTTGCTGCTCCAGCAGAATTGGTCAAGAAAGACGCCATTCCAGAGCCAACTGCCACTTTCGTGCTTGCCAACGGGGCTGCCGGGCTCGTTGCCTCTGCTGTGTTGGACCCAGTTGAGTCTGGTCTTACCCAGATCACCGCCATTGCTGGTACTCTTGTGTCTGAGGCTGTTGGGGGAGTTGTCACCGACGTTGCTGAGCTCTTGACTGGAATCGGATACGACTTGGAGCCAATTCCAATTGTCGGCCCACTTGTCGACGGTGTTGTTGTCAACGTTGTTGCTGCTGTCACCGAGGTGGTCAGCAGAGTCGGAGGTGCTGCCGTCAACATTGTCAGCGATGTTGGTGTCATTGTCGACGATCTCCTTGCCGACATTGACGGGGTTGCTGGTAAGACCTACACCATCCCAGGTATCGACCTCAAGGCTGTTACCACTCTTGCCGCTTAAATGGAGCTGCTTTGTGAGTTGCTGTACAACTGAAGTGGCAGTCGTTCTTCAATCCTGTGTGATATACTACAGTGTCGCTGTTTATTAAGGCCTGCTACCTTGATCTCTATTTCTTGCGATGCTAGTTTATAAGTCGATATATCGTCTTTCTATGTGATAGCCAATTTAATTTACTTCTTCGTGATTGTAGCCCTAGTGTTTTTGGAGATACTCTAGCCAGTACTTGGCAATTGCCTGACTGAATACAGGCTTGACACAAATGCTAAGACTCGGGACAATGGAAGGTACTTGGATCAAGAATTTCTGGTTTGGGTTTCGACGCCAGCGTAAACAATAGTCAATGCTAGATTGATCTAGATCTGGTACTCACACAATAGGCAAGGAATATGGAAATAAATAGAGGTACGCGCAGGTATGAGGACGGTATACATGTGTATGCGGGGGATACATGGAAGACTGTAAGGTAGTACGTGGGCTATTGTGATATGGCGGTGAGTGGGAGCAAGAATAGAGCAATTGAGAGCAAGATTCTAGGATTGGCTTTGGTTATTACAATGCTCGAGTCAGACCGAGAGAAATTGAACACGAGTGAAACCCAGGTGAAATTCAGTACAAGTCAATCTACATCAATCCAAGTCAATACGAACCACTTCCAACTCTCTCAAGTCAATTTACTTTCCTACACCCATTCAACTACGAAATTTTCAACTGACCAAAAAAGAACAACACTTTACTAACAAAAATTCACAGAACAACCAAACACTAAAATCCTAGCAGTTCCTCACATCCTCGCTCCGTTATGCACCATCCTTACTAAGCAATTACTCAGCAAAAGCAACCACTTACATGCTTCAAGATTTCACATACCCCATAATCAACCAGGCTTCAAACACAGATGAACAAAATCATCAAAATAATAGATGGGACTATCCAGTACCCCACAGCAAGACTCCTAACATCCAACCTTGTGTTGGTGCAATCGCCAGCAAGTTACCCTGTTTATTTTCTTGCCAACTCGTTGCACTCTGTGTATTTTGGTGAAGTTCGTGGAAGCACCGGTGACATAGTTACATGGAAACTCAAACGTCTTAATGTTCTCAATAGTTTATTTTCAGGCAGATTCCCGTTGTCGTACCAGCGAATGGAATCGATTGTGCCGTTCAATTTGGTCGTGACTTCTGGAGAAAAGAAGTTTCAACATCTTGACATGGACGGTACTATAGATTGGGCAGTGTTTCCTAGAGGAGCATTGCAATTGTTCACTGGTAACAGTTTGCAGATCACTAATTTTTATGCTCCAAGTCGAGTCTCGAAAGAATTGTTGACTCTGGTAGGGTTACCTAAAGGTACCAAGACAGGATTACCTCCAAGCTACACATTCATCACTGGTCGAGGAAGTCTAGGATTAGTAGGCAATGGCAATGTGTTTGAAGTGGAATTGGCCCAGGGAGAGTCGTTGATGGTCAACAAGAAAAATTTGGTGGCATTGAGTGTCAATGGAGCTGACAGTTTGTCAAGCTTAGTATATAGTCAAGATCTTGTAACAGAAGACGAAGAGCCACAAGTACCGTCGACCACGGAAATCGTACCGACTAACAAGTACTGGGAAGCAACAAAGAAGTTTGGAAAATCAGTTTATAATGTCACAAAATCGGTGTTTGTGGCCATTTACAATTGGAGATCTACCAACAATAGTTTCTTGACAGTGGTGGGCCCTACCACGGTGATTCTTCAGTCCAGTAGCAGCACTGCTGGGTCTCTGAAAAAACAAACTAGTCTTTTGGGAACCAACAAGAAGAACACAGACCAGGAAATTGAGAATCAGGATAAATTGAGTTATGTGACCATAAATAATGGGAAGGCGCTGTTTGAGAGCACGTCGCAGTTTATTAAGGGGGATTAGGCAGGTGGCTTTGACTAGGTGTTTGTGTGAGGTATTTGTTCCCAGGCGTTTGTGCCTCGGTGACCGTGCTGTTTACAATGTATACTGGTGTGTGAGAGGATAACTGAATACTGATTGGACTATGTTACGAAATCAGTCGAATCAATTATGGAACCATTCATTACAGCACGATCAGACATACAGACACTGTCCTGTACATGTTGAACATCTATACACAAGCTGTGTCATATTGGATAAGAAGATACTAGCAAAGAACGTTACTAGTTCTCATTTATCATGTCTATATCCTAGATAGTCATATTCTTAGATACATACACATTCATGTCATGAATAGGATGTGCTGCAAGTTGTACATTGCAGTATCAATTTATGTACTTCGATTTCTACATGCACTCTGGAGAGCGTATGTCAAGAGAACACCCCATAGCTAAAATCCAGGAAACTACATCAGAATCTCATAATAAACACAATCTCTAAAAATATTAATCTTCTATACCAGCCTCCATCAGTGTTCATGTCGATCACTATCCCACGTGACCCCGGGGTCTGAAGCAATCTCATGTGACCTTAACAAATACCTCTATATATGAAGTGCAGACAGCCCAGTTTTTTCAGTGAGTACCTCCACTAGTTTCGCACCAGTTCTGTCGCCATGTCAATTGCTCCTAAGTTTGCCACCTTCGCCAAAATCGCCGGTGCCGGCCCACAGCACACCAACACCGTCGACCTCTTTTTGGACTTTGTGTGTCCGTTCTCGGCCAAGATCTTCCTCAAGTTTGATTCGGAGTTTATTCCGCTTATCGCTAAGACATACCCAGGCCAGTTCAAGTTCATCATCCGACCACAGGTGCAACCATGGCACGCCCCAGGGTCTGCGGCCACCTCCGAGGCGTTCTTGGCTGTCAACCAGGTTGCTCCTGAGCAGGTCTGGAAATTCGCCAAGGTGTTGTTCCAGCACCAAAGAGACTACTTTGACACTGCCATTGTCCACGAGACCAGAAACGAGACCTACAAGAAATTGGCCAAGTTGGCAGCCACCAGCTTGGACAATGTCGACGAGGACACTATTTACAAGCTCTTGTTTATTAGAGACAAGACTGACGACGAGACTGAACACCAGAACCTTGCCAATGGAGTCGCCAACGACTTGAAATACTTCACCCGATTCCAAAGAGCACTCTCTGTGCACGTCACTCCTACTGTTGCTGTCAATGGAATCATTGTTCCAAGCATCGAGTCGTCTACTTCGATTGCCGACTTGGAGAAGATCTTTGCTACTTATGCTACTAAATAGGTTGTTACCAAACTCTAACGTGGAGACGTATCATTAATGTCATACATTGTAGGGAAGCACTTGGCCCATTTCTAGGAAACGACTTTTGAGGAGAGCCCTCTTAGGAAACGATTTTTAAGGAAAACCCTTCTAGGGAACAATTTTTGAGTAAACAATTTAAGAAAAAGTAGTTGTTTGTTGACAACTTCGTGTAGTACATCATCACTCTTGCACGGCTGTAAACTCATACTCAATGTACGGCTGGAGCTTAACACCTTTGTTTTAATGTAAGACCATCACCGATAGAAATCTGGCCGATTGATATTCAAACCGTACTCCGACAACGCACTACTCAAATCTTGTTGCGTCAATACAATCTTCTCGTTCTTGGTCGTTCCTCCTGCTTGCCCACTCACTAAAGCCCGTGCTCTTGCTTGTGGATTCACACTACTAGACACTGCTGTACTGGAACCAATTCTCGAGTATTCATAAGCATCAGTAGCAATGTCACTGATAAATTTCTGGGTGGCAAGAGCTAGTATTCGCTTGATCCGCACGTCTTGTATTTGCAACCCGTTCTTAGCTAAGTAATAATCGGTCACTGCATCGGGAATCACTGGCGCGTACTCTCCATCCATCATCTCAAGAACTTCTCTTAACGTCTTATCTTTCCGTGTAGCTTCAGGCAATTCAATAGTAGGAATCACTGGCCGGGAACTTTTGTTTTTCTTTGTGCTTGACTTTTCTGATTTCTTGTCTTGTTTGTTGTCTACCTCATCTTTCAATTCATCATCCACATCCATCTCCTCATCCTCCATCTCTGCCAAATTAAAATTCAACTTGTCGCTCATGTTTTATTGTTGGGTTTGTATTTGATCTGTTTTGTGTTCTAAAATTCAAATAAACTTGTGTTCGTTTTAGTTATATGTTGTTGTACACTACAATATATAAACACGCCTAGGCAATTGCACATTTCATTTTTCTCTCTATCTGTCATAAACGTTACGTGCCCCGACTCACTCCAACCTCCACACAGTTACTCATACATTCACTGCTGTCTTACTTAATACTTATCTCTGCACATATCTTCACCTATCTTCATAACCTACTACCCCAACTAATCATCCACACCTTCTCTCTTTCCATTTTCTCCACCCTAACACCACCACCCTAACCGCTAAGCTTCTCCACGTGACCCCGACCTTATATTTAACCGAGCCGTCGATCTTCTTTGGACGCTCAACATGCAAGGATTTAAAGCACTTGAGCATCAAGCCGCCGGTCATCCTGGGGGTTTGGTTGATGAAGGTGACGGCAAATTGTTTGCCAAGCCTACAAATGACCAGGAAATCGAGTTTTATAGTCAAGTGTGGCAACAGCTGGTTGATGCCGATGAGATATTGGGCACCAAATTTGTCGACTGGATTCCAAAGTTCGTTGGAAGATTAGACAGTGGGATCACTGCTGAGTTGGAACAGAAAGGCAACATCGACGCCTCAGAACTTGAAGAGGCGAAAAAATTGGCTGACTCAAACCAGCCGACAAAACCGTTTATTGTTCTTCAGAATCTTTTGCATGGATTTAACCGTCCCAGTATAGTAGACATAAAGCTTGGGTCTGTATTGACCGATGACTCAGTCAGTGATGAAAAGAAACAGCGACTCCATACAGTATCGCAGGGCACCACAAGTGGGTCCTTATCATTTAGAATTTGTGGAATGAAGATTCCTGATACTCCGTTGGTGGATGAGTATGCTGATATTATAGATCGGGATCATCTACTGACTGACAACACGTTTCTTAAATTCAACAAGATGTTTGGACGTAAACTTACTAAGGACAACGTCACAAAAGCGTTGCAGTTGTTCTTTTTTGCTAATGGGTTGACACTTGACCAGAAACGTGAAGTGGTGGAGAAGTCGTTGCTTCGATTACAGATGCTCTACAACAGTTTGCTTGAAGAAGAAGTACGAATGAAAAGCAGTAGTTTGTTTATTGTGTTTGAAAACGACAGCGAACGATGGAATAGCAGCACAGATATTCTTATTAGGCAAGACTTTGAATCAGACGATGAGGACGAAGATGACAGTGAAGTTTCAGAGCAGGACCAATCACAACCTGGACAAACCGCACCTTTAAGTTCCCTTAACTTAATAGACTTTGCACATTCCAAACTTGTTCCTGGAAAAGGTCCAGATGATAATGTGTTGGACGGCGTGGAAAACTTGATAGCGGTGTTTGAGACACTCTCCAAGTTATAATTGCTGTTCAATCATCCATCTTTTATACTGTCGGTAATCAGATTTTTCCATCCAACTGCTTACACCATCATGTTTGGCCTTGAATTCCGGAGTCAAGTTGGACTCGACATACTCCAAGAACTCTGTAACACTCTCGAAGTCACGAGCATGGCATAGCTCCACAACTAGTGGCACTTCGTCTAACTTCATCCCAAGCGACATTGCCACGATCAAGTCTAGACGATCACCCACAAAAATATGTGATCGTCTTGCGAGCCAACCCGAATACAATTTGAATGAGTTCCCACCGCGGACTTGTGGGGTCTCGATAAGAAATCTTCTGATATTCTTTGATACAACCTCGGAAACGTCCTTCTTCAGTAGTCCCCCGCAATAAAGTGCGTTATAGAACTGGTCCCGGTTCTTGAGTTCAAACGAATCTTTACTCTCAGAGTACCATCTCTTAGCGTGAGCATCTCCAAACTTACACACCGCTTCAAGAAGATCATTCCAATTCACTTCATCTTCGACCATGTTATTGAGTAGGATATCGATTTGTCTTTTGAGGCCGAGAAATTTCATGTTATAGTCTGCTAGTACCTTGGTTTTGATCGACCAAGGCATAAGGACTGTGTCTACCAATTCCGTGAGTTCTAGGATTCTCCGCTTATGCGCAGCAGCTGTCTCAAGTCTTTCAATGATTGGTGAACTCTGCGAGCTTGAGACGTCTGAGAATGTCTCCAAAGAGTCTATAGTCGAAACCGGGTGGATTTCTTCGAATGTGCCTATCGAGTCTCCAGAAATCGAGCGTGTGGTGACCGTATCCACCGTTTCAGTATCTGAGATTTCTACTGCTTCAACACCATGGGACACTAGATCAGAAGCTTCAGAGGTGGTAGACTCGGAGGCAGTAGACACAGACATCGTGTCCAGAAACTGTTCATCGTCGGTATTCTCTACGTCGCTCGCTACTGAATCTGCAGTCTTGGAATCGTCGGTAACTGGATGCTCTAGTTCTGAACTAGTACAGGTACTGTCATCGGTACTATTCTCAGTCAATTTCTCTTTGCCTTTATCATCCGACTCTTCTTCTTTAGAATCTGCTATAGTAGACATTGAATTAGACATATTCTCATTAACATCCTCTAATTGTGTATCTTGATTGCTATCTGATCCCTGAGGTTCACTATGCGACTCTTCTGACAGCTTCTGTTCAAGCTCTGAGGTTGTCACTTCGTGATTTTCATCCAACTGAGTACTAGCCTCACCGGGTTGCAATTCATTGTTGGTAGTTTCGTTCTCCATGGTTTGTTGAAGCAAGGGATGACCTAAGAGATTAAACAACATTTTATCCATCAGACCTGCATGTGGGGGGTCTTGGTTTTTTATACTTGACCCAGTTCGTTGCCCATCAAACTTTAAACCTGCTGTCTACGATCAGCCCGAGAATGTACATAAACATCGGGTCCAATTGTCTGTATCTGAGACACAGATTGTGAATGAGATGTTGTGGTTACACTGACGGTCGATACATTATCAGTGGTGCTTAAGAATACGATTTGTATGTTCAACGCAAGTAGTTACACACTGTTACACACAGTGACAGTATGTATGGATATCTCCATACATTAATCTCTAAGCTACACAGTAAGAGTCCTAGAACAGATCATAAATTTCAAAAACCAAAAACACTATCTATCATTTATGAAGGAACTAATACTTAAACCCAGAATCTAAATCATTTTTTTGTTAGTTTTTCAATCGTGTAGTACTGTAGAACCGGCATAGCTAGACCGCTGCATAAAATGTAACCTCACTATTGACTCAAACCAGAAGTAATATCTCTCGTCTTTCCATTTCCTTCTCATTGACTCTTCCTCTTCCTTCACATTCTTTATCTTTCATACCTCTTCTTGACTCTTTCTGATACTTTTCTTCTTTTCTCTTGTTCATTTAACTCTCCTTCAGTTGAACATAATTACCTATTTCAATTTTCTGTGTTCCACTCTATTCATTACCAATTCCATAATTATCTGACAACCAGGTCCACAGTCAACAACCACACTTTATCTTATCTTGATTATGTGCCTAGCCATCTAACCATTATTTTTTTTGTAATCACTTTTCTCTGTATAAACTGGAGAAGAAATACTTGATTGTAATCTCAGCACACTCTCCTTCATACTATTAATAACCATCAATTGTACACATTTATTAACACTACCCAATATTATCTAGCCTCAAATTGCACTTAATGTTAGTATTCTCTTTGTTCCAATTGAACCCCGTCTCCCAGAGTCCAATATCTCTTCATACAACTCACCCATCCGCTTAGTTCTTGCCTTGTAAATCACTCTGTGCCCACACTCTTTACATCTGATAGCTTCATTCTTACTCAACGAAAACGTGGTGGCACAATAAGCACAAATATATTTCACACCATACGACTTGGCCGACGAAAACCCGCCAGCGGCAGCACTGACATTGCTTGCTGGTACAAACCCTTCTCTTCCACTCATCGATGACTTTCTTGTGATTTTGATTTGGAAATTTTGATTTGGAAAATATTGCAAAAAGTTCTCTATTTATGGTTGCGAGCCCGGTGTCACGGGCGGCTCCTCTTTCTTCCAGGCGGTTCCAGGCGGCTGACAAACCCGCCCAGGTCTTACTAAACCCCCATGCATGAAAAAACTTAACCAAATTAAATGACCACAACTTACTAATTGCTTAACAGTCAGGAGTTCTTAGACACCTGAATGAATAGGATAAGTCAGCGAGTGCCCAGAGCCTTGCTGAGATACAAATCCAGTGTTGCCGTGGAAAAAAAGAGTTTAACTGACGAGGAGATCAGACAGTATGTGCCTGTTGTTGGTAAGAATTCTAGATACTCTCGACGGAAAGTAGCTTTCTACACTGAGAAACTCAATCCCAAGCTTCCGCGAGCCGATTACAAATATAACAATGAAATTACCAACACGAAATTGGCCAATCAGAGTTTGGCACAGAAAGTTAGAAGTGAGAACTTGTTCAGTCTAACCAGTGCCTATACTTATAGAATCTTGAATATCTTACAAGAGATCACCTCAGTGGAACAGTTACAACAAGAACACAAGCAGAAGAACAAACCTACGACAAGAAGAGTTGCTAAGAACTGTTATGGAGAAATCCCAGCTATACCCACTAATTTAAATGAAGAATCGTTTGCTCAGTATATTCATGATATCACTCATTCGACGTTCTATTATAAGAAATCGTCTAAGACTGGAGGTATCATAGGAGACATACTTATGGAACTTCTACGATATGACAACAAGACCACCCAAAATTTGAAACTTAGTACTGCTGTGTTCAACGATGCAATATTCTTTTATGCTCGCAAGTTTGATTTGGCTTCGATGAGAGAATTGTATCATCAGTTGATCAAGTTGAAGTTAGTACCAGACACCAAGACAATCAACTTGTTTATTTCTGTGCTACGCAAATACAATAATCTTCCACATGGCCAACCACCAATGGAAAGACTCTTGCATTATATTCAGACAATGAAACTGTATAATTTAAAACCAGACTTAAAGACTTTCTCGATGGTATACCGTGGACTACCAGAAACTACCTCACGGATCATGCTTATAGAGTTCATGAACAACTTGAAAATCCCTATAACCAGCGAGTTGCTCCGGTTTATCATCAATGATTTGCTTCAGAAAATGAGTCCCATGAAAGTCATGGAATATTTCAAGAACTCTGATCAATGGACTGCCAATGATTTAGACACTTACTGTTATGATGCATTGATTCAAAGACTACTTACTGACAAAGACTATGAGAACGCTTGGAAACTTTGTATTAAACCAGGAGTGACTACCTTGAATACATTCTTGAAAGTGTTCAGTAACCAAGAAAGATTAGACTTGGCAGTTGCTGCAGTAAACACTTTCAAACACAAGTTTGGTATCACTGCCAACCTCGAGTCGTACCATCATCTTATTAAAGCGTCTGTTAAAACTGGGTTCCATACATATTGGAGACAACTAGTCCGGATTTTCTACCATCAAAGCATAGCTCTTACAGGTAACAGTTACAATGAGATCTCTTCCTACTGGTTAGTACGAGCCAGAGCACATTCTATCAGAGATAAAAAGAATGGCGAGTTTTTGAGATTCAAAGTGCCGTTAACTGAAGAAGAAAAAGCGATTGCCAGAGAACTAGACTATTTGGTGTGGTCAGATAAGATCATTGTCAACCCTAATACTGCAGATGACAAATATAAGTCAGCAGCTTATAAGGTTGGATACTTTAGAAACAAGCTGAGTAAAACTCTGGTCAAACAAGGGTCTCTGCAATCAAAAATGTACTTAAAACAAGTCAAGCATAAAGCTATAATGAACACATATCGATCAAGAGTGGAAGCAATTGAGACTGATCCGAAGACAGCACTACATTCTAAGCTTAAGGAGAGAGGATTGCTAGGTGCATTAGACAAAGACGATTCCAAGAGTGACCATGAATGAATTTACTATGGATTGAAGGAATCTCATGTATTGTATATAGACAAAACTAATGACTGTAAATTAATGAATGTTACGAAATTGTTTCTGTATGGGTAATGCTACAGTGTTGGTGTGTTGCTCCCATTACTATGGTCCTCTCTTAAGTATGTGTATCACGTGACAAAACCAATAATGCTGATGGCACACATCTCCAGTAATAACTGAGTTATACAATATCCTGTTGTTTTCCACTCCGTTTCAACACCGTCCATTTTAATAACCAACATCGAAATGGACGAACAGCAGACGTCCGATATTTTCTCAATAGAACCTGTTCAACTTCAGTTCAGTTTGGTGAACTTGATTGGTTTGACTACCAAGAACAATACTCTTATACTAGCATTGAAGTCCAATTTAATCTATAGAATCGATTTGAAGACACCAGAACATATAGACAAAATTGAACTATTCAATGGAACCAATACCAACAACCGGATCCGCAATCTTCATTTGGATCCTACTGGCACTCATCTTATAGTGTCGACGGTCAAGAACATCAACTACTACCTCCACAAAAGCTCCACCAGTCCAATAGTAATATCCAAATTGAAAGCCGTGCCTATTTCGTATGTGCACTGGCAGAACGACGGACTGTGGAACTTGCTCGTGGGCACTTCCACTGGTCAGATTTACGAATGTTCCATTGAGTTGCGACACAGTACTAAGATAGCTCATTTTGCCAAACTTGTGTGGCAGAACCCTATCAATTCCAGCAACACCACTTCAGTTGACGGGATCTTTTTCAGAGAGAAACAAGGAAATTCCATTCTAGTGGTGGTCCAGTCGGATGATATATTCTATTATAAACTCAGTGGGTTCTCCAACGAGCCTTCTAAACACTCTTCCATATTTGCTAATGCCTTGACCAGTTACTCAGACTATGAGAAATTCGAAGCTCTCACTTCCATTAATGGTAACAAGTTTATCAGCAACCATGATGACTTTGCTTGGTTGACAAACAATGGGATTGTGTTCACTTATATAGCCAACAACTCATCCGACAAAATTCTTACCGAGCTCAATTATTTCCTCAACATCCAATTGCCTGAGAATCGCCAGCCTACTTCCACGTACTCGGTGATGCTCACAAAGTTCCATATAGTGTATCTCAGGGGCAACGAGCTTATCATCATCAACAAGATCAGCCAGCAGATTGTGTTCCACAAGTTCATGCCTGTGTTCTTGAGCAACGAGTCGTTTGTGGGATTGAGTGCAGACTACAAGGAGAACACGTTCTGGGTATACTCGAACTTCAATATCTATGAATTGGTGATAAACAACGAGTCCAAAGATATATGGAAGATCTACTTGAAAGACAACCAGTTTGACAATGCGTTGGAGTTTGTTGACAATGTGGTTGGCAAAGACTTGATTCTCATCAAGAAAGGCGAGTATATGTTGGAAAGAAAGAATTTCGAGGAGGCAGCCAAAGCGTATGGGTACTCCAGTGAACCGTTTGAATCAGCATCGTTGAAATTGATGGACGAAAAGAAGAGTTTGCTTAGTTACTTGAAGATCAAGTTGAAGTTGTTGCCCCAAGACGATAACTATATCCAGAAAGTTCTTTTGAGCAGTTGGATTGTCGAGTTGCAGCTGCAAGACAGAGAGTCTCCAGACAAGTTCTTGGCTCAGAACAAGAATGTCGTGGACAAAGACACAATTTATCAAATCCTTCGGAACCACAATAATCAGAAAGGGTTGTTAGCGTTTGCCAATTTGGTGGAGGATTACAATTTCATTTTGAGTTATTTTATCAACCTTGAGAATTGGAACGAGTCGTTGAAAGTGTTGGAGAAGATCGGTGATCCTGGCCTTATTTACAAGTACTCCAATATCTTGTTGATCAGTTCGCCTGAGAAAACTCTAAAACTCTGGCGAAGACTTTATCAAGCATTGGATTATAAGAAGTTTGTTCCGGCACTCTTGAAGTACAATAAAGCCAAGCTCTTGAACAAAGAGAAGCAGTTGATTGTTGATTACTTGAACTTCTTGATCTTTGACGTCAAGGTCGAAGACACAATTATCCACAACTTGTACTTGAGTATTCTTGCTCTGTTTGATGAGAATCTGATTCTCAAGTACCTTGAGACGTTGAACGATAAGATCTATTTTGACTCTGATTTCATTCTCCGTCTTTTCCTTAAGCTCGACAAGGTCAAGCCAGCTATCCATGTGTATGCCATTCTTCATGAGTTTGAAAGTGCCATTGATCTCTGCTTGGAGCATGGCCATACAGAATTGGCTTGTTTGATTGCCGACAGATCAATTGACAACGACGAACTCCGTAAGAAATTGTGGCTCAAAATAGCACAGTCGATGATCAACAACCTTGAGATCACAAACGTCAATGAACATAGCTCGGAAATTAAAGACTTGCTTGGATTCTTGCTTAACAAATGCGAGCTTCTTACAATTAAAGACTTGCTTCCGTTGTTCCCTAACTTCACAACCATCAACAATTTCAAGCTTGAAATCATCAAGAGTTTGGAAACATACGGTATTAAAATTAATCAGTTGAACAATTTGATTAAAAACTCGATCAAGTTCAACCAGGAATTGGTTGGTGATCTTCAGACACTTAAGACGTCTCGGTACTATTTGATTGACAACAACTCCAACTGCAATATTTGCGGCAACACTATCTTCATCAAGAAGTTTCTTGTGTTTCCTTGTCAGCACATCTTTCATATCGACTGTCTCACCACACATATTCTCAATTCTTCTAACAAGAACTACAAATTAAAGAAACAGTTGAAATCGCTTCTTGCTTCAAACGACACTAAACAAGTGCAAGAGTTTCTCAGTGCCAAGTGTGTGTTATGTTCAGAAATGAACATTGAATCGATTGATGAGCCGTTCATTGATAGAGTCACGGATAATAAGTTGATCAAGGAGTGGGATTTGGATTAAGTGTTGGGTCTTAGTTTATTGACTGAAGTACTACTATGCTTATGCTCCATGTTGGGATGACCCCGGGTAACCCTCACTAGGAATTAGAATAACGAAAAACAGTGGACTACATAGTACAACTTCACCAAGACAATCAATAAATGTCTATAGGAATTCCAACGAAGCTTCTTAGTGAAGCACAAGTAAGTTTTGGTTTAGTAAAAAGGAGATTTATTTTTTTGAGTTTCCTTCTTGGATATTAGTTGACTACTTAAGTTAAACTTATCCAACAACCACACAACAAATACTAACATACAGGGCCATGTGATCTCTGTGGAATTGAATTCGGGAGATATATATAGAGGAAAACTTTTGGAAAGCGAAGATAATATGAACATCCAGTTGAAAGATATAACGGTGACAGCGCGCGATGGCAAGTCGCTGCATCTTGATCAAGTGTTTATTCGAGGCAGTAACGTGCGGTTCTTCCAAGTGCCAGACATATTGAGAAACGCACCGATGTTCAGTCAAGGGAAAGTGCCGCCACCTCCAGGACGACGCGGCAAGAGAAACTAGACGGCCACTGGTGGCCTCTATTTTACTCTGAAACATGCAAAGCTGTTCTTGCTGTACTGTAAGTTGCTGTCGACCAAGGTGCCAACACTCTTAAGAATCTGGTCGGCTCTTGTTCTTGGCTCGACCACCTTGGTCATGATCGTGCTGATATTGGTCTGGGCGCTGTTTCCGAGCTTGAACCCTCCACTTTTGAAGGTGTTTTTGAAGAATTCCAAGTCGATAGTAAGCTGCTGCAACCCTGCCACACTGAACGACCGAATGCCTCGGACCTGGTCTTCGATGGTGGCAGTGATATGGTTCTGTAGCTCGTGGATGATGGTGTAGATCAAACTCTTCGAGACTTTAGAAATAGTTGAATGAAGCACGATCAAATAAGTAAGTGATTCGTAGACGTACCCACTGATTTTCGATGGTGCATTGTCTGACTTCCAGTTGGTGTCTTGAATACCATCAGTGATGATCTTAGTAAGGACCAGTTTCTTGGAATCACAGTAACTGTTGAAAGTGGCTCTTTGGAATTTCGGAAGAAGTTTCGATACTTCAAGGTTGGATTTCGCCAAGTTGGTACGGAACACTCTGTCGTAATAAGCTAGAATCATTCCCAAGGTCTGATCTTCGAGCTCAATGAAATTGTCCAAAGTCCAAAGCTCATACAAATCTAGAGTAGACGTCTTGTCGACCGCAGCAGCAGTCAACCCTTTCTTTTCGTCAGTGACTTTTTTCATCATAGAAGCAAGCATCACTTCGAGATTCTTCAAGAACTGTTGCTGGATACTGTCGAAGAACGCCTTGTTTGGAGTGCTGTCGTTCATATCTATAATAGTACAGATATTCACAATACAGTGTTTCTGGTACATCAAGATCAACTCGTTCAACGGTTTCTTGGAATCAATCTCCTCGAAATCAATAGCACTAGCCTTTTTAGCCTCAGAGATATTGGTTATCACCAAATCTCTTGAGTTATAGAGTTCTCTTTTGATGTTGGTAATTCTGTAGTCTTCTAAAGCTCTGAAATGAGAGACATCGTTAGCCCAAGTTGCACAGATTCCCACTACGAATTTCTTCAAGATTCGACTGTAAGCAAACTCAAGAATCTTGACCGATTTGTCACTGATCTTCAACGATTTCATGTTGTTGAATGCTTCTGAGAGCGTCTTCATGAACATCGTCAGGTAACGGATCGTACTGATAGAGTTGGCGTAAGGAGGAATGAATCCATAGTGACGAGGAGTCTCTATTTCGTAATTTGAATTAGACGAAACTTTGGTTTCAATGGTAAGCTGTGACAAAGTTTCGTCAGTGGTACTTAAGAACCGTTCGAAATTCTCACAGATGATTCTGATGAGCCCTTCACCGTTTTGAAGAATTCTGCCTTTTTCGTAATCAGCAAGTTTCAAATGGACTGCGCTTTCGTCTTTGTAACCTCTAGGTAAGTTAGCTTGGGTCTGGTTGCTGAGAAACAATTCACATGTGTTCCAGTACTTCTTAACTTTTTCAGCACTCTGAACAATAGCATCATCCACAAGTTTCTTGAACACAAGCCACATTTCTATGATCTCAGGAGAATCGACTAACCCATGTGACAACTTGTTGAGTTTGTTGTCGGCAGTGAGGAAGTATATGAACGTGACATCAGTAAGATTGATGGTTTCAAGAACATGTTTCTGAGTCGCTTGGATATTCTCAAACAATTTCGAGAACGTCTGGTTGATGTCTGTGTTCAAGTTTTCATACTGGGTGTTGATCCATACAATTATAGGATTGTCCTCAACTCCAAGCTGGAGTAATTTACTGATAATACTGACATAAGCAGTAGAATCTGGAGCTGCCAACTTGTCCCATAAATCTTTCTTGTACGAGTCGACAATCGCTTCGACTTCTTCCCAAACACGAGCCAACAATTTCCGGGTGGCCACTTGTTTTGGACCAGTTGGTTCTGCAACTGCATAGTAGATATCTCTTCCCTTGTTGTAGTTCATAGTGAGTGCGTCATAGTCCTGACTAGCAATACTTGACGACAACCGACTAGGCAAATCAAACAAGAACTTGTTGGCCTCGATGATTTCCAACGCGATTTTCAAGTTGTTTTCTTTCTTCTTGTTGTCTACAATTGGCTTGATGATAGTCGAGGCTTTGGAGTTGGCAAGCGACAAGTCTGACGAAAGCTGATTAAGAGGATTATCGTTTGAACCACTGGAATTGCCAATCAACCCACTGGAATCGATCTGTCCGAATACACTGTCCAACGATGATTTAGATTTCACAAACCGTATAAACTCGTTGTTGATCAAGCCACGCAACTGCTCGGACTGTTCAGAGATCGACCGTTCCAAGTAGTCCAACGATTTGTTCAAGGTGTTGAAACTATCAGCATCGTGCAAATTCTTCAAGAACAACATCGGGTTGAACTCCTTGGATCCCACAAAATAGTTCTGTTTGCGAGGATCGTTGGGGTCTTGGATCTTACCTTTCTCCATCAAAG
Source organism: Saccharomycopsis guyanensis (assembly GCA_030578595.1). NCBI lineage: Eukaryota > Fungi > Ascomycota > Saccharomycetes > Ascoideales > Saccharomycopsidaceae > Saccharomycopsis > Saccharomycopsis guyanensis. Next base: position 1,043,048 of record JAJMSQ010000003.1, read on the forward strand.
CTTTACTAACACTGTTGAAATACCCTAACGGATCCGGTTCATCCATGATCTTTGCGCCACTAAGAACATCGTTGCCTGAAAGTGATTTCAAGATCGTGTAGGCTTTCTCTACATCGGCAGTGTCTTCGGAATTATAAGCAAACTCTCTGGCAGTGGAATCTTTCCAAGAAGTTGGAGTTAATGTCCGCAATTGATAGAAATTCTTTAAAGTCTCATCATCCGGCTCCAACGACACCTCGGTGGTCTTTTGTCGTCGGTCTTCCCGACCGTTTCTATTGTCACCCCTTTCATATTGATACCCCCTAGTGCCGTAACTCATGGTGGTGACTTAGTTGTTGTCTGGTTCATGAATCAGGACTTGTATGGAATCTGGAGGTCACGTGGCACAGCCTGTCTGGAGTCAGGTACAGTTCAGACATGTCAACCAACAGCAACGAGAAATGGTGGCAGTAAAAAATAAATAATAAAAATGAGCTTGTCGCCCCATTTTGGATAGGATTTCATTTTATTTTTTGTCAATATTTGTGTGCACAACCGACTTCGTTACGACCTTCTCTTGATCCATTCCAGAGCCTCCATGCAGGAGGCTTGACTTTCTACTGTGCATTCATGCGTGGGTTGATCTAAGGTATAGAGTAGGAGTAGTGAGTAGCACCAGGTGTAACAGTGGATTGCAATAAAAAATACAAAAAGAAATTCAGCTAGTGCAACTAACAAAATCACACCAACGAACTACTCGTCACTACATCAAACAAATTAATATATCAGCTTAAACTACCCATCCCATTTACTGGAGAATGAACTGCTTCAACTCCAAGTAGGCCTTCTCAAGATCATCATTGACAATGACAATATCATGAATACCCTTTTTAGCCTCCTCCATCTCGACCCTGGCAGTGTCGATTCTCTTCTTCAAACTCTCAGGAGTCTCGGTGCCTCTCTTTTCCAATCTGGTCTGCAACTCCTCGATGCTTGGAGGACTGAGGAAAATGTACTTTGCTCCCAAGTCGGTGTTCTTGACAGACAACACTCCCTGCAAATCAATGTCCAAAATCGGAATGGTGTTGCCGTTTTCTTGGACCTTCTTGACGCCAGCGATCGAGGTGCCGTAGTAATTACCAGAAAACTTGGCCCACTCGATGAACGCGTTGTCCTCAATCAACTTCTCGAACTGAGGCACGGTAAGGAAGTTGTAGTCCTTCCCATCGACTTCACCAGGTCTTGGAGACCGAGTGGTGTTGGACACAGAAAACCCAAACTTGCCTGGGAACTCTGCAAAAAGCCTCTTCAAAAGAGTAGACTTGCCGGCACCACTAGGTCCCGAAATGACAATTGGACTAACCATTACAGCAAAAGATGTATAGCCAACAAAACGAAAAGAAAAAAATCCACCCTGGCATAATATACGCTCTGCTGACGTAAGCAGGGCCATAAAGGTGCGCGCCAGCGCCTTGCTGACATAAGCGGTTTGCTAAGCGCACCCCCTGCCTACACCTGGTTCAGTTCTCCAATCTGTTCAGTCCAGCCAGCTCCAGTGCATCGCCAATGTCTCTCACGAATCTTGCGGCCCAGTCGGTACGTCTTGTGTCTCGTGCGGTTCTTGACGACGACCCCGACATCCCTATTCCCGACGATCCAGGCAACGACGACTCGCTGTCTCCTGTCACTGACGAGATCTTCTCGTCGTGGGCACTCTTTATTCTTCTCTTCCTTCTCTCGTCAGCACTATGGACCTCGTACTATCTACAACAACGACGGATCAGGTCGGTCCATGAGACCGTGCTCTCGATCTTCTACGGAATGGTGGTCGGCTTGATCATCCGAGTGAGTCCGGGCCATTACATCCAGGACACCGTCACCTTCAACAGCTCGTACTTCTTCAACGTGTTGTTACCACCGATCATCTTGAACTCCGGGTTCGAGCTCAACCAGCAGAACTTCTTTGCCAACATCGGCTCGATCTTGGTGTTTGCGATTCCCGGAACGTTTGTGTCGGCTGTGGTGCTTGGTACTATTCTCTTTCTATGGACATCGTTAGGCCTCGAAGGTGTGGGCATATCTTTTGTTGATGCAATCTCGGTTGGAGCAACACTTTCAGCCACCGATCCAGTGACAATTCTCTCGATTTTCAACGCTTACAAAGTGGATCCTAAGCTATATACCATTATTCTTGGCGAGTCGCTTCTTAACGATGCTATTTCCATTGTGATGTTTGAGACCGCACAGAAGTTCCATGGCAAATCGGCAGAGCTCACCTCGCTTTTCCAGGGTGTAGGGTTGTTCTTGATGACGTTCAGCGTGTCGTTGGTGATTGGGTTGGTTGTAGGAGTGTTGGTGGCACTTGTCTTGAAACATCTGAGAATCCGTCGCTACCCAGAAACAGAGACCTGTCTTATCTTGCTTAGTGCCTACGAGACTTATTTCTTATCGAACGGTTGCCACATGAGCGGAATTGTGTCGTTGCTCTTCTTTGGAATCACGTTACGTCATTACGCTTACCACAACATGTCCCGTCGGTCTCAGATTGCTACCAAATACATCTTCCAGCTTCTTGCACAGCTATCGGAGAATTTTGTGTTCATCTACCTCGGATTGGCGCTTTTCACCGAGGTCGAGTTGGTCTACAAGCCGTTGCTTATCATTGTCACCATTCTTTCTGTGTGTATTGCACGATGGTGTGCAGTGTTCCCACTCTCTAGACTTGTCAACTGGATGGCTGCCAGAAGAGGTCCTGGTCCAGAGGAGATCCCATACCAATACCAAATGATGACCTTCTGGGCTGGGCTCCGAGGTGCGGTAGGTGTGGCGTTGGCTACTGGGATCCAAGGTGAGTTCCGGTCGACGTTGTTGGCCACGGTGTTGGTGGTGGTGGTGCTTACTGTGATTATCTTTGGAGGCACCACTGCAGGAATGTTGGAGATCTTGGGGATCCGAACAGGTGTGGTCGAAGAAAACCCATCAGATGACGAGTTCGATATCGAGGCTCCTCCTTTGCCTACTAGTAGAAGAAACAAATTTGCTAGTACATCTTCCAGAAGCCCATATGTGGATCACACTGAAGCAGTGCGTTCCAGACACTCGCTGCAGAGCAACGTAAACTACGGAATGGATGATCTTCCGAGAAGAGAAACCCAGGATCTATTAGACGACGACGACGGAAGTGAGATCGGTGACATTCCTCCATTTGCAAGCAGCTCCAACGACCTCAACAACCCACAGCTCAACAACAGCTCCACGTGGTTCCACGAGTTCGACGAACAGGTGTTGAAACCGGTGTTGTTAGATAACGATGGTAAGAATGGACAGGGTCACTGAAGACATGGCCGAGACCATGATCTTCACTGGTCTCACACTATTGCACACATTCTTATTGCCATACAATTCATAGATAATTGCAAGCTTTTCTAGGGCTTTCATCTCCACCAGACAAAAACTACCATGTCCAAGCAATCTCCCTTGCTCTACACTACTTAGAAGCAGCTTCTCAGAAGCACCATTTTCAGAAGCACCAAGGTTTAAATTTATATGTTCCATCAGGTATAGATCATGTAGCAAACCCCGAGGCCCTGTGTTGCGAGCCCTGGCGCGCAGGTCTTGAGATGCAACCCAAGTGCTCAGTAATTTCAGACCCCGTAAGTTATCAGAGATGTCAAGATTACCTTCGAGTTTCGATGGGATTGAAGTTCCTGACAAGTGAGTGTTTGTTATGGGAGGTTGTTGTTTGTGGAGGAAGTTGTTTGGAAGAAGGTTCATGAAAATTGGATGATACTTGAGTGTATTAATATAGACATCTCTTACTGACATTAGTGAATTACCGTTCTTTGACAGAGTGAAAAAGAATTGTAAACAGCAGCCGTTAGTTCCGGTTGGTGCACTTTTGACTACGGGGGCAGTTTTTTTGGCAGCAAAATCGTTGAGGGCTGGTCATCGTAAGGATGCTCAACGGTGGTTTAGATACAGAGTGGCATTCCAAGGATTCACTATAGTTGCTCTTGTGGTTGGAGGGTGGTACTTTGGGAAGACGGATCCAGCAGCTAAGAAAGAGCAGGATGAGATATTGAGAGAGAAGGCAAAGTTGAGAGAGAAAATGTGGATTGAGGAGTTGGAGAGAAGAGACAGAGAAGCAAAGAGACGGTTGGAGAGAGCCGAGCAGGCCCGATTGAAGAAGGAGCAAGAGAAGTAGGTGGTACTGGCTTGGACAATAGATTTCATATTGGTGGGGTTTTCAGGTGGCTGCTGAAAAATGCATGGTGTTTGGATGATGTGGAGTGAGGCGGAGGTGTTCATTCTGTATATAGTAGTAATATTGGAACTGAGTTCTTATGCTGTAAGGTGGAGGATGTGTGAGTGTGTAGCAGTGCTGTGAGAGAGGGCTAGAAATGAGAAGTCGTGTTATTTCTAGAAGTTGTTCTACAATGGATTCACTTGTGGTTAGGTTATTTAGTAAATGTTTGATCTCTGTGGCCAGTAGGAAGATTGGGGTGTGACATATTACTGAATTGATTTCTGATCTGATTGTGCATGAGTATTTTTCGAGTGCACTGTCTTGGTGGGCTCAATGATTCACATCTCTATATCTGATCTATCGTCGACCAACCACCCTTGGCTGAACTTGTTGGATCTCAATTAACAACTAATCATAATGTATCTGGTAGATAAATCAAATTTCCAATTTACAGCTTTCTTCGATCTATCGTCCACTATTAGTGTGTCACTGCATGCTATGCCAAATTGCAGGTATAGTAGCATGGACTAGCACGTTCAAACTACGCCGGTCCACCTGCCTAGACTTCTGTGAAAACCCGCCCAAATTCTCACACGCCGCCCAAGCTCCACAGCCAACTCGTAACTTTCTGTCAAAATGCAGAACCAGCAATTAAATGACACACTAACTTTTAGACTAGGGCAATGTTCTGATAGGCAGCATTTCAACTTTCTTAACTGCCTTCGACTCACTTCGGCCATTCTTGTCACACCATTGTTGTTCTCAGAATGCCACTCAATTGCCAAGTCTCAATATTTCAGCCTCCGGTTAAATGAACTGGCCAAGAAATCACAGTCCCACTTTTTATATAGTGCCTTTGCTTGTGTCTACTCTATACACTCACACATATCTACGCACACATATTCACTCAGCACAAACCACTCAGCACAACACTCCACACAAACACTCCACACAAGCTCAAATCTTCGTATCTCCACATCTCTTACCAGTCTTACTGTCCTGCCTCCTCACAACCAACTCACAATCCACCATACTTCCACATACTTCATCCAGATAACCGTCAGTGCAGATTCCAGTAACCTCTCTCTTAGACACACCCAGCTGTCTCCCCTCCTATTGTTGACGCATTACCGCAGTGCATCACCAACCATCGTGCACCACCAACCATCGTACACCAACGGCTCGTGTCTCAACACTGCTGCAGTTTCTTGCCAAGAGCCAAACCGTTCTGTTCACCCCCTACGGCATGGCTTGAACAGTGACCACCGCCAATCTCGAGCCTCACAATACAGTTTAGCATAGTCTAGTAGAGTTTAGCTTGCCCCAGCAAACTGCCAATCAGTGAGCTCCAACTTATTTTGTGTTTCAAGTTTGTTGTTGCTAGTTGCTGTCACTACGGTTGTCTGAATTGTTTGCCAAGAATTGTTCAATACAGTTTGCTGTTAGAGTTCTATTGTAGATCCAATGCGTCGAGGTACAAATTACATCGCATGTGCAGTCAACACGCTGCTGGTGATTGTGTGAGCTTTTGCTTCTTTAGCTTTGAGTGATTTAGATTCCAGTGATTTAACTCTAGAGATTTAGCTTCACCCATACCCATTCAAACTCTAACTTATAGGAGATCCTTTGTACGCTACACAATTCCTACCCCATAATTTCGGTTGTCCGTTCTAGTTTAACTAATTATCCCTCGCATGTCAACCTATGCCCATACTATCGCTGCCCTTACTATCATGTCTTGTCCAACTCATTAGGTCTTTTAACAAACCGTTGGTCTCCCCCACTACAAATCGAACGACGCAGTTTATTAAGTAAAATCAAGAAAAAGAAAACAAACATAAATAACTCGGCCAGAGAAGTCCCGGCTAGCACAGATCGTCTAGATTAAATTAAGTGGCTTCCGCCTTGTTTTCACGCGAGCTGCTGGCAGACTCCTCGGTCTCGTCGTAGTCAAGGTCCACGTCCAACTCCTCGGCCACCTTCTGCTCGACGTTCTTGATGTCGCTCATACCGTAGATGGCAATGGTGATGATACCCAAGATACCAGCAATACACGAGAACACCATGGCAACAATCCCCTTGGCGGTGAATCCGTCTGGCAAGGCCTTGACCTGGACGTTTTCTCCGTCCAAGTTGAGGAAGTTGACGGTGTTGGCAGCAGCGTTACCGGTGTACGAGAGGTTACACTTCTCGCACATTCTCTTGGAGTCCTCGGTGAGCTCCTCGGTGATGTAGTCTGGAGCCTCGACCAAGACAAGGGCCAAACCCTGCGACAAATGCCACTCGATGTGACAGTGGAAGAACCAGACACCCGGGTTGTCGGCCTTGAATCTGATCACGAACGACGACTGAGGTCTGACGTACACGGTGTCTCTGATCATAGGGTACTCAGGGAACGCAGTGTGGTTGTTCTCGTCGTAAGGAATTGGCTCGGCCTCGTCACCGTAGTCTGGGCCTCTGTAGATCACCTGGAAAGTGTGTCCGTGCAAATGGAACGGATGCTTACCGGTGTCAAAGTTGTTCAACACCAACTCGATGACGTCGTCCTTCTGCAACACATGTGCGTTGGTGTTGGACCCGTACACCACCGGGTTGGTCGAGTCGTTCTTGGCACTCATGGCAGACATGAGAGTAGGAACCTTAGGGTAGGTGAAGGTGAGGTTGTTGAAGAACGCGTAGTTGATACCGTTGCCAAGGTTGTCCATGGACACGTTGACGGTGATCTGGTAGTCGTAGTCGTCGAACAAGGTGTCGTTGGTGACCGGTCTCAAGAAGAAATCGTCCAACTCTCCGTCGTAGTCGTCGAGGTTGTAGTCTGCAGCTCTGTCGGCCTCGGAGTTGTACACCAACTGGTTGGTGACGTTGTGGGAGAAGGTTCCTGGGGTATCCAACATGTCTTCGTCGACAGCCTGGGTGAAAGCATAGTTCTTGTCGGTGGAGTTCTTGGTGGTGAGGAGCACGGTGTAACGTTGGGCAACGGTGATGTACAACAACTCGGTGGTGTTTGGCTGCACTTTGATACCGTCGATCTCCACCACGGTGAACTCGTGGTCCTCGATCCACAAGTACTGCGACACAAACGCACCAATGTTGACGATTCTCAAGAGGTACGTGGTGTTTGGCTCAACGTGCCAGGTACCATTGAAGGTGTCGTTGAACAACAAGTTGTCTGGAATAGGTTCAGCTCCAGTAGGATTGTAGAGGTTCAAGAACGATCTGTCCAAGTCTAGAGACAACGAGTGGTACCATTCAGAAACAGTGAGCACAACCTGTTCGTCAAAGTCCCAGGTCTCTTCTTCGTTATCGTGGATGATGAAAGCTCCTCTGAACCCATCACCATATTGTCCCTTGGTGTGGGAGTGGTACCAGTAGGTTCCTGCCTGGTCAGGCACAGTGAAGTTGTACAACATGGTTTCTCCAGGAGGGATTGGACACTGGGTGATCATCTCAGGACCGTCAAACTGAGACGAGTTGTGCTGGAACAACCCGTGGACATGGAGCGAGGTGTTCTGGTCGCCCAAGGAGTTAGTAACATAAATCAACACACGGTCGCCCGTGTTGACGTTGATGTTAGGACATGGCCAGGTGTTGTTGAGACCCACCACGGTTCTGTTGAACCCGTCAGGCGAGGCCTGGAAGTAGGTCACGTCGAAGTAGAAGGTCTTGGTGTTGCCGGTGAGAGTGGCATCGGTGGTGTTAGCGTCGGTGGAATTGTGGGCAGCGTGCACCAACCCAAAAAGCCCAAGAAGGAGCCAAGCGATGGCGAGCATGGTCGAAGTCCAGAGTTGGTTTTGGGCAATATTAGCTCACTAGTGTCCTACCCGAACTATATATACCTCTGGGGCCCGATTGCAGACCCCCTTACACTGAAAGATTTTCAAGATATGGGCACCCTGCTGTGATATGCTGCGCGGTGCTGCATATGGCCGGGTCATGGGGTGTATCATATCAATCTAATCTTTGGGCAGCAAGGCGTGGAATAGCTGTTGAATAGTTACTGGTGAGTTAACTAGGTGTGCGGCCCTGATTGAGCATGGCATGGTGGTAATTGAGGCTGGTGCCTTGGTGGGCGAGCTAGCTCTGTGCCAAGATCGGTCAATCTGCGGTGGAGATACAGTCTACCTTGACTAACTACTGGATGCGTCTTAAGCAATAGAGAAAATTTTTGCAGACTCATGGGGCATTTAGAATTTAAAGTTCGCACTGTTCGGGGGGTCGCAGCATGCGCGGGAGGTCACGTGGTTGCGAGGGAGCCTGCCCTGGCCAGTCCGAAATGGGACTATTCATTAACCGCGGGGCTGCGGGTATGTTAGAGGGAGATCGGGTGATCAGGTGAGATGGTGGGAGGGAACTACGCCTTTGGAGTAGGTTGGAGTCATCTGGAGAGTCTCGTGCGGAACACACTCAGCGAAAAACAAAGTTGTCTGTCAGACTAGCTTGTTCTCTGTGGGGTTACCCGGTCGACAAAGCAGTTTCATTTGCAAAGTCGATTGGAGACTCAGTTTTTCGACAATGTCCGTCTCTCATGAGAAATCCTCACCTGATTGAAAGTGTTTGTCCACGTGACCAGCGGGATTACAATTGGGCGATTTTCATTGGGCCAACTCCAGTGAAAAAAAAAGACTTCTAACAGAATCAATATCTATATCAACAGATATACAACCCAATACAATGTTTGTTAGGGCTGCCACTTATAAGAAGCTCACAAACTCGTTGTTCTCGACCACGTTTCTTGTTGCTTTCGGGGTTGTTTCTTTGGGGTCGGTCATTGAGTGTCCTGCCCAGAAAGTGAATAATGATGACGATTTGGAGAACAGACTCCAGATGAAAAGAAAGTTACTCGCTGAAAACCAGCTGGTCTGAGCAGCGAGTTCTAAGATATTAATGACCAAACGATGACTGGCTGGGTTAGGAATTATTAGATGTTTGTTAATCTTGTTTATATTCTTATCATTGGGTGATTGGAGTGTTCTATGGGTTCTATGTTATTCTGATGAAAGTTTAAGTGAGACAGTTTCAGGTGGTGGGTGGTGGTGGGCGAATACCTAGGCGACGTTGCAGGTTTTTCTGGGTGGGTGTCTGGGCGGTGTCTAGACGGGTCTCTAGGCGGCATGCATTGGTTGGTTATTTTTTAACCGACTCATCTTTTTCAGCTGACACTCACAAACTTTGCTAGGCGGGTTCTAAAGTGGTCTACCTGGAAAAGCACGGGCCGAGGTACAGCCCAAAAGCAACGCTCTTCCAACGGACTTACTCGGGCGCCTCGCTCAGGCGGGTCTGGGCGGCCGAAGCTTATCTATGACTCTTAGCAAACCCCCCACTCAATGCTGTCATCGAAGTAAACAATAACAACGCCTCGACACAGAATATGAAAGAATTCGATCGAATCTGAGGCATTGGAATTTCTGTTGGCCAGCCCGCTAATCTGAAACGCAATTGCTCATTGTACCGTCAACCGAGTGTTAGTAATTTTCCACTAAGTACAGTACTATAGAACTACAGAAGTACAGTACTACAGAACTACAGTACAGTACAAAAATACGGTACAGAAAAGAACACTCAGTAACACCACATCGAAACACCCGAAGTCAAACCCCGGAACATCCCCCTATCCCCGGATTATCCGTGTAATATATGTTCAATAGATATGTCACTGTAGACGACAGATTGTTGGCACGGCAATAAGCTCCATGCGTCTCCTCTGTTACTGGATTAGTCAGAGCGGAATTGTCAAAATCAGTCATCTGCGCGAAGCGTAATCCGCATATAAAGAAACGTGAAATCTTGGCTGGAAAGTTTTCCCTGGCAGTTTTCTCAGTACACTTTTCAACCGTTGTACTTCCCCTTAGCTTATTTGCTGTTTACTGAGTATTTGTGATACTTGGCTCCCACGAGAAATATTCAACATATTCGACAATGACCAACTCTGACTGGGTTTCTCCGACTCACAACGATTTCCGTAGTGATACTTTCACGGTTCCGTCTCCCGAGATTATTGCTGCGGCCACCACCTGTTCGCTTGGAGACGACGACTACGGTGAAGACGACGACACCAACAATTTGGGAGCAGAGGTCGCTGCAATTGCTGGTAAGGAAGCTGGATTGTACTGTACTTCTGGAGTCCAGTCCAACCAAGTTGGATTGCGGTCGATTCTTCACCAACCTCCATACTCTATCTTGCTTGATCACCGAGCTCATGTGTTCTGCTACGAGGCTGCTGGGTTGGCAATGCTCTCTAGTGCCATGGTGACTCCGGTGATTCCGTCGAACGGTGCCTACCTCACTTTGGAGGATGTGCAGAAACATGCCAATCTCTCTGAAGAACAGTATTTTGCTACCACCAGAGTGGTGAGCTTGGAAAACACCATTGACGGAACCATAATGCCATACGACGAAATAGTGAGAATCACCAGCTGGTGCCACGAAAAAGGAATCAAGTGTCATTTGGACGGGGCTCGTTTGTGGAACGCTTCGGTTGCTACTGGCATTCCTATCAAGCAATGGGCTCAGCATTTCGACACAGTGTCGTTGTGTTTGTCCAAGGGAATTGGAGCTCCAATTGGGTCTGTGATTGTTGGAGACGCCAAGACAATCAAGACGGCTAGACGGTTCAGAAAACAGATTGGTGGAAGCATGAGACAAGCCGGAGTGATCTCTTCTATGGCAGCCGCAGCTCTACGGCAGAATTTCCCATCAGGAATCAAACGGGCCAACGAATTGGGACAGCTGATCGGAGAGTTCTGCAAGCAGCAAGGAATTCAACTCCATTATCCTGCCCACACCAACTTTGTGTGGCTTTCTCAGAAGTACCCTGCTGAGAAGTTCACCGAGTTCATGGAGGTTGGAAAAAGTCATGGGATCAAGCTCAGTGGAAACAGAATCGGGTTCCACTACCAGATCTCCGATCAAAGTCTCGAGGCTTTGAAAACTGTATTGGTTGAGGTTTTTGGTGGGTATGAAGTGAAAGGAGGAGCCATTGAGAATGGGTCTTCGATCTATTAGTGGCTGTTGGTAAAAGGAACTACAATTGAAAATTATCGATGAAAATTTCATTGAGGAAACTCATTGAGAAAACTCATTGACGTTATCAATGCCTCCCCTGACCTTCTTTAACCACTTGTTTTTAGTTACGTTTTAGTTTAGGTTACAGGTAATATACACTAATACAGGATTAGTACTGAGTTGATAGTAGAAGAGTGTGCATTGCTTTTTGTCACGTGCCACGGATAAAATTTTCTGATGCGATGAGGTGAAAGTTTTTTTTTCAGATCTTAGTAGACTATACATTAGACACAGAACATAAAATGTCAGCTCCTACTGCAGTAAAAGAAGAGAAGATGGTGGTTGACGATGAGGGGAAGCCTCGTTTTACAGCACAGAGTGTGACCAAGGACAATAAGGGCAAAATATTACAACGGAAGGTCCAGATTTCTCAGCATAGACTTACCCCATTAAAGAACAACTGGGTCAAAATATACCCACCTATTATCAATAATCTTAATCTTCAACTTAAGCTCAACTTGACCAGAAAGACGGTTGACTTGAGAAGCCATGCTAAGACTGCCAATCCTCAAGCAGCATTGCAGAAAGCCGTGGACTTTTTGACTGCGTTCAACTACGGGTTTGATATCAACGACTGTATTTCTTTGATCAAGTTGGATGATCTCTACATTCAGACGTTTGAGGTGAAAGACGTGAAGACGTTGACTGGGCAGCATTTGAGCCGTGCTATTGGAAGAATTGCAGGTAAAGACGGTAAAACCAAGTTCTCGATCGAGAACTCTACAAAGACCAGAATTGTGTTGGCTGACAGCAAGATTCATATTCTTGGAACGTTCACCAATATCAATATGGCCAAGCAGTTTGTGGTCAGTTTGATCTTGGGAAGTCCGCAGAACAAGATTTACAATAACCTTAGAATTGTGAGCAGCAGAATGAAGGAGAGATATTAGGTGGGGGAGATTGGTAGTTGTGAAATAGTCGATGTGGGTGTGGCTGGGAGTATGGTGGATGGTTGAAATATGTTGATGGTTCTTGGACAACTATTTCTAGGAGTTAACTGGCACAACTGTGGTTGGTTGTGAGCCGAAAGGTATTGGCAAACCCTGCTAGCTGTGTCAGGTGAAGATTATCATTTGAGTCCACTGTATCCGATTGATTGTTAAAGGAAGACCTTCTTTATGATAAGCTAGTCGGTTATGATATGAGTCGACAATTACTTGTCTCACAACTACAGACTTGTGACGGAATACCACAAACACGGCCTTGACCACATATTGGTCCACCACCAACAGCCAGACTGTCGACTGTTTCAAATAGCATTTGGTTAGTTTTATGCAATGTTTATTTCTTTATTCTTGGTTAGCAATACAACTATTTAAAAGTAGGAGCAGTAGAGTAATGAGAATAGACTATATATGGGTGCACTGTGTATGACTACCCACTGTTCTGTCTAACACAGCACCAACAATCCACGCTCCCACTACCCACCGTTCTGGCTAACAACCTCTTTTAGTCCCCAACCAATCATTAGCGTGTCCAGTCGCCCTGTGGTAACCCCGGAGAAATTCATGGGGCACCCATGAACACTCGCTCGGTCTTTGATTAGTCCGAGACTATTCCACCACAATAGAGTTGAAATCTGCCGAGACAACCAGCCAGGTGCAGCATAGAGCAACCTCAAGTTCTAACCCCACTGTTATTGCTGACCATAACCCTGGTCACCGGAGTATTACGGAGTGTTAAACAATAGCCTGGCACAGATTCGGTTAACCACAACGGTTGACCCGAACGGTATACCAAGAACGGTATGATCTGAGCATGGATGTCACTAGCGTACATGGACAGACGGAAGAGAGAGGCAGGTGTCAGTTAAGAATCTCCATGCAGTATTGTGGGGCACTGAGTAGGAAGTGTGTGACGGAGTTTACTGGTTTCACTCGTGGGTGTTTAATTTTGAGTTTTCCATTTTGAGTGGGCAGTAAGTATTGGCTGTTGTCTTGGTTATTGGGGGCTAACCAATCGGTTACGTCGGTTGGCTGCTGTTGTCTACTGTTGAGGTTGGACAGGCTAGACTTATTCAATATGATCCTACTCTTATCTCTTCATTATCTACGTCCTCTATATTTTACATAAACTCATTCAACTCTCCCTCATCTACACCTCTTCACTGCTAGCCACCCGATGTAACCGTAGGCACTCAGATCGGCTCACGCATGCTGGTTTTTCCTAAGTTTGAAATGCGGAGCAAATAGCCTATAACCATATATAAGCAAACCCAGGGAACCATGGAGCTGAGCATGATCGACTTGGGCATGAACGAGATTCTTCTTGCACCGACGTCGCATGATCTTCTTCTCCACAAGGACGAGCCCTTGGCCAAACGGCGCAAGACTAAGATCGCCTGCGAGAACTGTCGGGTGAGGAAGAAGAAATGTGACGGCTTGAAGCCCATGTGCTCGGCCTGTAAGATAGTGTACGACAAGAAACTTCTATCGAGCATAAAAACAAAACGGGGGTTTCCTAGTCTTCCTCTGTGTCTGTACAGAGACCCTGAGACCGAGCTTGAGATCAAGACAAACGAGATCCAGACTAGTGAGACACACGCGGTCCATGGACTCTCGGACAAGCTAGAGACGTTCAAACGACGGTTGGAAGCTGTGGGTGCTCCGATGAACGGGTTCACTGTAAGTCTTTTAAAAGAGATCCAGCAAGGAGTCAGGGCTCTTGAAGAGTCGAGGATCAACCATGACGGTACTACGCTAGAGAACACCAAAGTGGTGGATGTCAACGTGCCTCTGAACAGACAATATTTGCCTGGGTACTGGGACAGGTCAGTAGAGAGTGTGTTGAAATGGCCTGTTTTTGAAGGTAAGTACGAGAACCTTGTAAATGTCAAGCATACGTTCCAGGAGAACGGCGGACATTATCTTCACAACATGGACAATTTCAGTCATGACTTTGGAGTGCCACAAGTAGAAAGTTTGAAAGACGAAAGCAGAGGTGAGAGCAGAGAAGAGAGCCAGGAAGAAAGCCAGGAGAGTCGAGGAGAAAGTCAGGATGATAGTGAGGGCCATGAACAAGACGAGGGGTTGAAAATGAAGGTGAAATCTAACTCCAAGTTGAAAATCGACAATATCATCGACACTTCAATGAGTCTAACGAATATCAATGATTTGTTGAATAGAGAAGTGGCCAACGGTGCAGCTAAGGGGAATGGAGTTGCAAAAGCTGCTCTTAATCGAGATATCAATGGTAATATTAACGGTAGTTCTCCTGAAAAAACTAATGGTCATGCCACCAGTTCGTCACAAGAAACCAGTCCTCAAGAAACACTTATCAAGCATCTTACAGAACCGAAGTATGTGAATTTCGAACGGCTTCCCCTGTTGGAGTTCCACAACTTTGAACGGTTGGCCAGTATCGAACCTGTGTTGGTCAAGAATCTCAAGAAATGGGTCAACGACTACATTTGTAACGTCCACACCAGCGGCAACTTGTTTCTTGATATAGGAAAGCTCCGAGAAACTGCTGAGTTCTTGACCCAAGCTTATAAAGCGTTCTTGAAAGAGAAGCACTTGGAATTCAAAGAAGTGGACGGAGAACTAGATTATAGCTCGATCTCATACAAATCAGAAAGTTTCTTGTTGAACTACTGCAACTACACCGAGCTTGTTCCATTACATGTGTTGCTTATGGTTGTTGCTACTAGTTTGTTAGCTACAGTGTACGATGTCAAGAGTCCATTGATAGCCAGATTCAAACTGTCACAGGAAGCAAAGAACGCTACTGAAGATTCACATTTAGGATTTATTTTCTACAAGATGGCTAAACAGTTCAAACATATCACTGAAGCCAACATCACATTGGCAGACCGGACCATTATCAATGACACTGGTGAGTATTACTCGTTATGGGATGTTCAGTACAACTTGCTTCTCTCACTTTACAAAAACTACCTGCTTAAACCGTTAGAAGCATGGAAACATGTCCATACTGCTTCTCTGTTAATGATCTTGTATTTGGAGATGCACAAGGGTGATCTTCCAGACGACCACCAGCTTATCCAACGGATCTTCTGGCAGAGTTACAAGAACGAAGCTGAGTTGAAACTCTACTTGTCACCAATGTACCTGACTTCGGGGATCACGTCGTACAAACCACCGTTCAAGATCGGTGATTTAAGACTTCCACAAGGAATCACTTCAGAGGAACCTGCAGTGAAAGACGGCTGGGCATTCTATTTGACCGAGGTGTTTGTGCGACCGATCATCAACAAGATCTTGAACACGTT
The DNA here is from genome assembly GCA_030578595.1 of Saccharomycopsis guyanensis. Taxonomy (NCBI): domain Eukaryota; kingdom Fungi; phylum Ascomycota; class Saccharomycetes; order Ascoideales; family Saccharomycopsidaceae; genus Saccharomycopsis; species Saccharomycopsis guyanensis. Next base: position 1,058,566 of record JAJMSQ010000003.1, read on the forward strand.
CTACTGCAAATCGGCCAACTCCAACGCACGAATCGAAACAAACTGGCAGAACTTGACCCAGGACTATCTTGTTGAAACTATCCAGAAATTCTTGAAAGAAACTGGGGACTTGTTGACTATCTTCGGCAAGTTTCTTAGCCAGCAAGAACTTTCTACTCCATTGAGGTGTGCCGACGAAAGGGTGGTGCGGATCAAAGAAAGCTTGTCGCTTCCTCTATTGTACCATATTTCTACGTTTGTGCCATTACCAATGGCTAACTACACCACACAACAACAGGAAGCACGACCTATCCAGTACCAAGAATACCTCCGCCCATACATCATCACGTTTCTCCAGGATTTGTGTGACCAATACTTGAAGATCCCCGACCTTGTTGAGTTTGCTAGTGAAAGAAGACATGGAAGCTGGTACAGATTGAGAGACATCTATCTCAGTTCATTAGTGATTATGATCATCTACAAGAAGTTTGGAGTATACTTCTTCCCCAAACAGAAAATGAACCATTTCATCAGCCAAGTCAACACGATCTTCTCGTTCTGGTCGGACGAAGCCCCAGAGTTTGTGCAAGGGTTGAACATTATTAATGGCATCCATCAAGGCTTGCCATATATCTGAGATTTACGAATGAAACTAATTTACGACAGTTATGATGGGAGTGTAGAGCGGGTAACCGCAAGTCTGGAGTCCTGAGGATTGGTAATTGGAGAAATCTTGGAGCAGCAACTGAGCATAGACCTTGCATCCAGGATGAATCGAGCCAGTATTTGTTTGTTAAGAATCGTACGACAAGGAACGGCTAAGCAACTTGGCCAATGGAATTGCCAAGCAGCTAGTACCAATGTCTTGCGAACGCCACAGGCTCGGCAACTCCGGTTTGCGTCGTCCTCCAAAGACAATAACCAAGAGTTTATCTCATTGCGGCTCCAAGAAATCTCAGACAAGATCCATGCGAATCCCCGAGTGCTTGAGGCACACCAGAATCTCAACCGGCTTCTCCAAAGTAAAGGGTACACCAGTATTCTTGGAGAAGACCAGACACCTTCGATGATGGAGATCATGAGAATCATGGCCGACAAAGAGGTGCTTGCCGGTATCAAAAAAGTGCGGGACGAGATGAAAAACGCCAACATCGAGATCACCAAGGACGACATCACCCCGCTCATCACGCTTCTTAGAAAAAAACTCTAGCATTGCTTCTAAATAAACCACATACCTCTTGGAACCGTATGGCACCGCAGCGTAGTGGGATGCGCGGTCGCGCGCACGTGACCGCCAGATGGATGGTGTTTTAGATTTTACTAATTTCTGGGAAACCGAACAGTGAGTTGTTCACATACATTCTCTTGGAACAGCGACAATGTCATTCTTTTACACGATTTTGAAGCGGGACTCGGATTGCAAGAAGGATTCCAGCAGCCAGCAGTGCGAGAAGCCCCTGGTGTTGACTGGGTCTGAGTTGGCCATCACCATCTGTATTCCGATCATTGTGGTGGGCTTAGTTCTTGGAGGGTTAGCATACCGGGCATACAAAGTGAACAAGAAGGAAGAGAAGGAGTTCCAGAACGACCCCGAGTTTTACAAGAACTACGACGAATTCATAAGCACAAACGAGATGCCGATCTATCCTCCTCCGGCGTACAACAACCACTCCATGATCAATAATGACAGTACAGAGAATGTCCACGACTCTAAACTATATCCGCCTAGTGGCCTGGTGAAGTCCACGCCTAACGCCAACCCGTTCAACGAGTCCCCGTATCCAAACTCGGTGGGTGGCTCGCGGACTGCTTCGGTCAACAATTTTGGCGAGAGAAAGGTTACTTAGTTACAGTTTATGGGTTCAAAGGATAGAGTAGAAATGCACGTTATTGGTTCGACTTGTAGATTAGAGTTGGCAGTAAGCTTTAACGGTTACGAGAGTAGAAGTATTTGGCAAGAATCTGACAACTAGAATTTGACCACCAGCAGCTAACAACTAGAATTTGACAACCAGCAGTTAACAATATCTGGATCCGTTTGCATGAGTGCATTACAAGAGCTGGGGTTGAGGTGGCTTAGTTTAAAATTTGGTGAGCGGAGGTTATTGGAGGGGAGTGCCAGTAAGGCCGCCGGCAGTGACCAGAAAATCAGGGCGTTGTGTGTATGGTTGGTTTAAGGATGTAAAGACTGATTGTTTTGGAAAGTATTAATTGGTTAGATGGAAGAGGGATGATTTCTGAAATCATAATAAAAAAGAAACAAGGTATAGATCAATAGTAAATGAGGAAAAGCGTGAGTGAAAGTGTGTAGAAGCGTGTTCAAGGTCAGGGGTAAATGTACTATAGTGCAGTAATTGGAAAAGTGAAGGAGTGTACAATGTACGGATGTTATTTGCTGTCAACAGTAGTAGAGTAATACTATTAGAAGACAATAAATACCAAGACGAAACCAAATCTCCAGTACTCAAGGTTCCATGGCAACAGTTTGCAACCTTGAAAAATACAGTTTGAAACCCGATCGCTAGGTTGGCGTGGAAGAGTTTAAATGATCGTGGTCGATCAATCACCGGGAAGTCTCATAATAACTCGTAAGAGCCGCATATCCGACCAGTCTGGGATTGGTTTGAGGTTTCTACACAATATGTGGAATTGTGGGTTGTACACAGAAACGGTAGAGCTGAAAATAGAGTTCTGAGAACTGGCATACTCAAGACCCAATGATTGGAGTGAGGTGTGGATGTGAGGCGACCTATGTGAGGTGTGGATGTCAGGGTGTCAGGATGTGAAGTGAGCGGTACGGATGTGAAGATGTGAGGATGTTGTTGCTAGTGGACTTAATGATTAACCATGTACTACTATTTCCAAATCCAGTAAACATGGTTTAAATTATCTGCAGTAGTGCCTAGTTGGCCGAATGTGTAACTAATAGTTGTTTTTCTTTGACACTATTTACTAGTGTCAAGATCGGTGAGAAGGCTTAGATTAGCGAATGGCGCGTAAGTGTTTCTTATGTCTTCGCGTTGGTTTTTCAATTCACTGTTCTGTTATGCCTTCAATGCTACTTTCCTTACACTTCTCATCCCTACGTTAAATCTCCCTTTTGCCACGCCTCTCTTTACGCCATCTCTCACAACTCCTATATTCTTGTTCACTATTTTTACATCCTAAACATACACCTCTCCTAATAACTAAACAACGCCTTGTAATGCAACGTTCGACTTCCCAATAAATCCCAATCTGCTTCGGTGATCCACATCTCCAGAGCAATCTTCAACCGAGCAAACACTGACGCACCCTTCCAAGTGAGCAATTGAGGATCCATGTCTCGTGGTGGTGAGAGCACTTCAATACTGTTGCTGAGTGCTGACAGTTCCAAAAGTTTGTGGAGTTGACGGTTGATGATCGATTCAAGCAACTTGGCATCGTCCTCAGTTGGTCCTTTATCTTCTTCCTCTGGTTTCACAGCACGTTTGGCAGTGTACTCGTCACTTATTTTCTGCAAGATCTCATAAGTGTTATTCACTGACAATACCCGTGGACGCCAGATATTGATTCTGTCAGTCAAGATCAAGTCTAATCCTGGAGTCTTGGCCACTCCTCCAACAATAAGCAAGTTCTCATAATACTTCTTGCAACTGTCAAGGTTCCCCTTTGAAGCTGTGGTGATAGATTCAATTATAGCATAGTCTAATCTGCCCAATGAAAGAGTGAGTTCTTCTTCTGGAGTGAGCTCGTTGACTTTCAAGTTGAGATTATTAGGATTCAAGTCCTCGTTTCTCGAGTTGAGAATCAACGCTTTCACGATATCTTCGTCGGTCTGGCTCGCATAGTATACCCCGTTCAACGAGTTTTTGTATGCTAACGACGTTGGGTTGTTGTCTGTACCGGTGTACGTGTCAATTGGTTTTGCAAACAATTTGTTGTAACTCTCAAGCACTTTAGGTTTGTCAGATTCCAACATCTGGAACACTTCTGGGAAGAAAAGTCCCATTGGAGCAAGCATGGCTTCTTCGAACAACTTGAATTGGTACTTTTCTGTCTTCTCTTTTGGAACACGCTTGATGAAATCATAGAGTTGAATGGCAATGTTGGCGTCTTCGAACGTCGTGTACTTGGACTTTAAGTCATCAGCTAATTGCCAGTCGGCCGTGCGGTTGAGATCTATATCTGAGTAAGGAAATCCATTTTCCAAGAGCAATTTCATGAACACTTTGGTGATATCGTCTCCTCCATAATCCAACTTGATTCTCGAGTCATTGATGATCATCCCTTCGTCAATACACGACACTTTAGTCGACTGTGCACCAATATCAATCACACATGCCTGCGATACACCAGCTCCAAAAGTCGCACTCACTGATTCTTGGATCACTGCAACAGCATGGAACTTCATGCTAAGAAGCAACTCGATCCATCTCTCGACATAAGCTTTATCGTACAAATCCGGAATTATAAGCACGATATTGTAGCTGCCAACCTCTTTTCCTTCAATCTCAAACTCTTTTTCCAAGATCTCGGCTAACATCAATTGAATATCACCCACGACCTCAAACGCAGAGCGATAATCTTGAGGATCTTCGTTGAATCGCCCGTTCTTGATAGGATACCGTAGCCGGAATTTGTCGTGGTTAGCCAATTTCAAAGCGTCGTTTCCAACAAGGTACTTCTTACCTTCCAAGGCTTCATTGTCTAACCAGTCAATTTTGTGAGGATCATTGATCTCTAGGATCACTTCTGATTGCACTTTTTTGTTGAAATTTTTCACGGTTTCATTGGAATTCGGCAAGATTCTTCTCTTGTAGTACCGCATCCGCTCTTTGAAATCTTTTTGTACCACCTTTCTGGCTTCATTAAACTCTTCTCCAAACACAGTCTCGTCATTGACAACTTCTCGTTTAGGACTCTGTTCTAGAGTCTCGGACTTTCCAAAAACAGGCACAGCAATCACATTAGGAATAGTTTTAGGGTACGCGTCGTTAGCATAGCCGATTCGAATGTTGCGGGACCCTGGATGAATAACCAATGTACGTAAACTACGATACCCATTGGCTGAGGTCGACCCTCCAGCAGCTTGGTCGTCCACATCGTCGTCATTATCGTCGTCGTCGTCATCGTTGTCATCGTTCAAATCAAACTTTGACTCCTCTTTTATCATCTTCTGCTGCAACTCTTTCTGTTTGTCCAAGTTGGACTTTCTGCCTTTCTTGACCGCAAAAAGCTCTTTCCGCTGACGGAGAAACGTTATCTGGTCGTCCTTCTTCAAATAATCCGTGAAATAGTTCTTCTGGTTGATCAAAGGAATCAGCTGGAACGTCAGGTACTGCAAATTGTTCTCTACTTTCTCTATCCCCGAGTTCTTGATCTTCTTGGCCATGTTTTCAGCCGCCTTCAACCGGCCCAACTTCCGTTTCAACAAAATCTCCTCGCTCACCTTCTTGCCAGCAAGAGGATTCTTTGCCTTTGGCGTGGCAGCCGCAGGCTCGTTTTTCTCACCTGATTCTCCGGTCATTGCGTCGTTGTTGTGTCAATTCTCAGATTGTCTCGACGTTATATTTTGAGGGACGGGGCTCGTAATGGGAGGTAGGGAAGGCCTAAAATATGGTGCACTTTGAGAGGAGAGAGGATCTTTTTGGAGGGTGGTTTGTTTATAGTATGAGATTACGTGTTTTATTGTTCTTTCTTGGGTCTTGGTTTTTGTAGTGTTGGTAGTTGAGAGTCAGGGTGTAGACCAGATAGGTACAGAGAATCCAAGTGCGTTAGACCAGTGAAAAATAGAACAGTGAAAAATAGAGTAGGAACTGCAAGTGCTAGAGTAACAGCGGGCTGGAGAACTGGAACACGGAATCTATAGTACTACAGGTGATGACAATTATATTCTAACGAGACTATAATGTACTAGAAACATGTGTGATCTAAATCATTGCGATAGGCACTGTAAGAAGTTTATTGCTAACTACGTTGAGTTGAGTGAGACTACTATCAGAATCCAGTAGTAGATCTCACTCTTTGTACTCTACACTGTGCTCTACACCGACAGTCCTTTAACAGTGTGCCAGTAAAACCCACGGTACTTCTAACTCTTAATAAATCCAACTGTTACTACGGTAGAATTCGTTTGATTTTACTTTGTTCATTTCACAGATTCTCTTCTTTTCCCATACTCTTCTTCTCTCGTTTCCCGCTATGTACCGGGCTGTGAGTGACCTCAACTAAGCTTTACATTCTGAGACATAGATATCAGTTTGTTCTGAGCAGGAAAGGTATTGGGTATTGGACCACACTAGAAAGGAAAGCGTGTGCCATCATAGAACAAGTAAACAACAATAAAGTAAACAGCAACCAACTCTTAACAAGACTCTTTCAACAACACACTCAGTCAGACCAGCCCACATGGACCCATGCAGTGAGCCCGATCCACGGCAGGCTGCATCTTTACTCATCGCAGAAAAAATTTCAGACTCAAATTTATAGTCCTCGTACAGAAATACAAGCCATTGGCTGGAACTTCCACGTTTTCTGCCCCGACTTGTTGTTTTTGTTCAGCTGAATTGCCACAATATTCGTTAAGGTCATTGTCGTTTACAAATTGACAGAGATCTATTGAAATCTACAGATACTTTGGCCGACTAGTTCTAGCAACAGCCGGTACTTATTACTCTACTTCAACACTTACACTATCAACCAACCTTCACCATGAGTAACTCTCCAAACTTGAGCGGGTCTGACAACGATATCAAGGCATCTACCACCGGGATTAAGAACTTGAGATTTGGCGAGACCAAGGAGATTGTCTCGGAGAACCACAATATCGTCGACAATATTCCTTTTGGACTCGGCTACACCACCTCGGTGCGTGCCCAATTGTCAGGCACTCTCCCTCATCAGGTTCCAGACTCCAATCTCTTGCGGTCGCCATTGGCCACTCGTCCTGCTTCTCCGTATACGCTAAACCCACCGGTTGATTCCGATGGATTGTCGTGGCCTTCGTTGGGCGCAAGAGAAAGAATCGAAGAAGGTGACGCAGAGCTGCAGGCCCGTGAGAAGAAGATCTCCAATGCCATCAAGACCATTCTCACGGAATTAGGTGAGGACGTCACCAGAGAAGGGTTGTTGGAGACTCCAGAACGGTACGCCAGAGCTATGCTTTATTTCACCAAGGGTTACCAAGACAATATCAGAGACGTGATCAAGCGAGCCGTTTTCGAAGAAGACCATGACGAAATGGTGATTGTAAGAGATATCGAGATCCATTCGCTTTGCGAGCATCACTTGGTGCCATTCTTCGGTAAATGTCACATTGCTTACATTCCAAACAAGAAAGTGCTTGGGCTCTCGAAATTGGCTCGTTTGGCTGAAATGTACTGCAGAAGACTCCAGGTCCAAGAAAGACTCACCAAGCAAATCGCCATGTGTCTCAGCGAGATCTTGAAACCAATGGGAGTCGCTGTGGTGATAGAATGCACTCATATGTGCATGGTGAGCCGTGGGATCCAAAAATCAGGCAGTTCCACTGTCACCAGTTGCATGCTCGGATGTTTTAGAAGTCAGCAAAAGACAAGAGAGGAGTTCCTTGGGTTATTAGGAAAACGTTAGAGGTGAGTCAAACAAAATATATGGCCCCAGTTAGCAAAGTCTGGCGGTTCCAATGACAACAATTTTTGATTTGTGGTTTTTTCAACAAGTATCGTTTTTTTTTTTTTGAAAGGTTTGGACTCCCATCGACATTACTTCCATATAATTCAACTTAATATACAATGAAATGAGAGATGGATAAGTGTAGGACTGCTCTGTGGGCGAATTAGTTGTATTGAGAAGAATACTCTGTGATTATTACAAGGATATCATTGACCTCTTTAGTTGTTATTAGAATGCTTCCTCAATTAGTGCCTACATAGTACTTTCCCAAGCAACTCATGAATACTAATACCTTACCACCACAACCCCTACAAACAAACAACACATTATCTATAGCCCAGTTCCCAATCAAAATAGTATACACGCCATCCACAAACTTCCAGCCTTCACTAATGACCCTCAATCTCTTGAGTCATTTTCTTCATATACGTCTCAATATGCTGGCAGAGCAACATGATCTGGTAGTTTGAATCGTTCAATTCTTCATCAAATTCGTTTCGCAACACCCGGATCTTTGTTTCCCATTGATCCAATTTCGATCTCTTGCTACTCAAATCGGCATCTTTCAGTTTCTTTTCTCCCATAAGCTGCGAATAATTATCTTGTAACTCCTTCATTTTCGCAGTATGGCTCTCGATTCTTTCTTGTCGCTGCTTCGAATACCGTTCGATCTTGGAATTGACATTGGCTATTTGTTGCTGGATCTGCTGCAATTTTCGGTCCATGTTCACCATCTCGTTGTTCTTGAAATCCTTAATCTCGTTATAAGTGGTCAATTTCGACTGCTGGTCTTCAGAACTCTTCAAGTCGTTCTTGATATTGTACACCAAGTTCACTAGGATATTGATATCGTTCTCAATATACTTCATCGAGTCCAAAGTGACCTGAATCTTTCTGTATTTCTGATCAACGTTGGTAAGATCGATCTTCAAGTTCGTCAAATTAGACTTGATTTCATTGATCTCATTGGTAGTTTTCTCTGGAGATTTCAAATCTATCTGATGTAACAATTCTTTAGTAGATTTATTCTCTTCAGACGCTTTGATCACATTTTCGTTCTCCTGTTGGATCTGGCTGATCAATTCGTTACGTTTGACTTTATAGTTCAAATGCTCTTGGGACAATTTATCCTGTACCGATTTCAAGTCCTTCAAGTTTTTCTGGATCTTGGCTTGGTACTCATTGATCTCGTTGATTTTCTCCTCGGCATCACTGTACTTGTTCTTGAACGTTTCGATTTCTCTCATCAAACTTGCACTGTCATCAATAAGTTTGTTCCGTTTCACAAACTTCTGCTCACTAGTATCTATCAATTCTTGATAGTCTGCAGCACGCTCATATTTGAAACGAGCAAAGTTTACAATAGCACTAAGAATACGGGTTAGTCTGTAGGCGTCTGGCTTGTAAATATCCATAAAGTTGAAATCACTGATTCCACAAGTTCTCATGAACTCATACAATTCTTTCTGCAATGCAATAATAGGTAACGACTGTGATATCTCGTTGAAATCTTCATTGTCGCTTTCCTTACCACGTCGCTGGAACTTCTCAAGTTTCTTATTCAACGTCGTCGACAAGAATTCAGGAGGGATCAAATCAATAAACAAATGCTGGGTGAACTGTGACGTTGGACGCGCCAAATTCTCTTCCATCACGTTAATGTTACAACTCTGTAAACAAAACGCGATTTCCTTGGGAGGAAGCAACGGGAAGAAATCGCTCGAGTGATTGTTCCGTCGATCGGAGGGTGTCCCAGACCCTCGGGCTCCATATATCGAAGTTGTTCGTGACATTGGGGTGTTTGTTTAGGTATTTGAAGATCTTGGTGTTTGGTAAACAAAACAAAAGGTTTTGGCGGGTAACTAATGGGAGGTGGACTTAGGTTACTGAACGGAGGAAGAGACTAGGGCTAGTGTGACTGTGTGTGTTGATGGGTTTTGGATTTTTTAGAACTTAATGTGAGATCTTTTTAGAGTTGTTTTCTTTGATAAATATATTCTTTTTTTCTTGATTTTATTAGGGTTGAAGTTATGGAGTAGTATAGTGTATATACCACGTGACTGTTACCCTTCAACCACTTAACTGACAGCCCAGAGGTTCGGATATTATACATGTATAGAGTCTGAAACAATATGAACAGGAACAAGTTTAAGAATTTGTCCAACACTGTTAAGGCTGCTTCTTTGAAAGATTTCTCAAGTGGGTTGCTACCACAAGATTTTGGAATCAATGATGTAAGTATTACGGAGATTGAAGCAGAAAAGACATTGCCATGGAACAGAGTTTGAAGTGTCAAGATGGACCATCTAATTTGTTTCTTTGATAGTTTATTAGAGATGTGTGTTTGATATATAACAAGGTTTGATTAAATCACACTGTCTGATCCGGTTTATGGTTGTTTCTTTTTTGAATTCTCATCTTAGCCTCTTCTATCCATGACATGTTCCTTGCTACTGAGTTCTCCTTACTAACATTCAGGTTTGCCATTATGGAGTGGCAGGAACCATTATTAGTATGGGGTTTGATCCTGTGCAGTCATTGCTTGCTCTTGCAAACGAAAGAGGCACGATTTATGTGTTAGGACAGAAGAACGTTGAGGTTGTGCTCAACTTCAATTCTCCAGAACCTGTGGTCGAGCTCAAGTTTGTCAAGAATGTATTTCTTGTTGCTCTTGGAGCAGGAAGCACTTTCTGTGTGTTTTCGTTGGACAGCAAGAAATTGCTTACTACTGAGAAAATAGGAGGCAGAGTCACTGCTTTTGAGACTGATCCGACGTTGGACTGGGTGTTCTTTGGGTTAGACAACGGGGCTGTATCTGTGTATGATGTATGTGGAGGGCACTTGACCCCTTTCAAACTCTCGTCGTTACAACGTCCACCAAGAGACAGACGTAGAAGTTTGTTGGCTCAAGATAATATGGTCAGATCTATTCAGCTTCATCCAAGAGACATTGGGCTGATTCTTATTGCCTACACTCGATCGGCAGTGTTGTACTCTTTGGTTGAAGGCAAAGTGAAACAGGAGTTTATATACGAAGTTCCAGCAGGTGCTCCTGGTGGAGACCTTGAAAATGTCGATCAGACAAGATACCCTCCTGTGGTGAAAGCTTTGTTCCATCCGAATGGATTGAACTTGATGACATGTCATGAGGACGGGTCTTTGGTGTTCTGGGATACCAACAGTGGAAAATTGATCCAAGCCAGAACCATCTTTGACACCGATGTCGATAAACCTCAGGCACAGTTGTTCCGTAGTCCGAAATCTGTTTCTCCAATGAAGTATAATAGAATCACCCAGATAGAATGGGTGTGTGAGAAGAACCCAGAGTACACGTCGTTGCTTATTGCCGGAGGAGACTCGTTGAAATTGGGTGGTGAGCAAGAAGAACAGAACTTGAACGTTACAAAGATCGAGTTTGAGTTGACTCCAAAGTACTCCATCACGTCATATGAGAAGATGTCTGCATTCTATGCCAACCCTAAGAACTTGAAGATCTTTCCTATCACCCAGACAAACTCGATAAGCAGGTTCTTATCGCTTGGACTGGCGTCGCCGTTCTTTGCAGGCAACCATGATCCGTCTGTGATTCTTGTGCTTCTCCGCGACGGTACTATCGAGACTTTGAGATACCCTATAGGCAAACTTGTGTATAGTTCACAGATTCTTCCACCGTCAGTGGCTTGGATCCATCCTCGGATCACTACTTTGGAAGCAACTATTGCACCACGAGCTCAATGGGTTGGGATTTTGAGCACGGTTCAAAATGATAAACGTAAAAGAAATTCTGGAGGGTTCTACGACGACACTTTGTTGAAAGGTGGTTCTGCTTCCAACACCACTGCCAGAGTTTTCTCTGAAGGTCGAAGTGTGGTGATCACTGGTCATTCTAATGGGTCTGTCAGATTATGGGATGGGTCCAAGACAGAACTAGATGAAACTTCGGTGATTGAGATCGACACTGCTTTCACATTGAACAGTTCTGTGCCGGTTCCTGTGGCCAAGATCTCGTTCTCTGGTTCTACTTCTGATTTGATAGTAAGCAATTATCAAGGTGATACCATTCTTTACAAGTTTGGACACAACAGATTCCATAATCCAAATGTCACTGAAGAAGACTACGATCAAGACTCGAGCTTGACTGCCAAGATGGCAGGCTTGTCGATGGGTAAAAACAAGCATGGGTTGATTGTCGATGTGGAGAAGAACGTGCCGGCGTATATGTCGAATGGATTCTTACCACTGATCTGTGTGAGAGCTCCTTCTAACGGACAGAAACCATTACAAGTGACAGCAGTCAAGACTTCCAATATCGAGTTCTGTGCTATTGCATACAGTGACGGTCAGATCATGGTGATCGATCGTAGAGTCTCAGATATAATCTTCCTTGAGAACGTCAACAAGTTCTCAAATAAGCGCAAGTCCACTGGAAGTTTGTCGTATGTGACTTCGATTGAGTTCACCATCATGCGGAGTTCAGAAGACGCAAGTTACTCTTCGATCTTGTGTCTTTTAGGTACGTCTGTGGGTAACTTGATTACGTTGCAGATCGTTCCGGGAGCCACTCCTAACTCACGATCACGATTTGCAGTCAATTATTTGAGCTGTGCCGATGTCGACAACAGTAAAATCAGAGCCATTATTCCTATCAAGGCAGCTAACGGTGAATCTGCTGTGGCCGCTACCGAAGAATTTGCTCAATTGAGCACCGGCATGATTATCAAAGGACTCATTCTCACTGTTTCCTCAGCAGGAATCCGGCTCTTGAAATCACCAGTCCATAAATCAGCACACCGAGAGTTCGCTGGCCAAGAAATCTTGACCGCAGGACTTTGTAACGTTCGTGCTGCGCAGTTGAATGGCGCACCGGTGCCAGCTTTGACAGTGTTGTTTTCAAATAGTTTGATCAGAGTCTTGGGTATTCCAAGTTTGGTCGACATCAACAGCTTGCAGCTCCAGTATCCTCTCAACAGAAACTACGCTACATCCAGTGTGGTGTTGGCTAATGGTGATATAGTGGTGAGAAAGGACGCTTCTGAAGGGTCGTTGGTGCACATTCAAGAACGAGGCAATAAGGCTGGGTTCAATGAAGATTTGCTTTATAACACTGAACTTAAAATCCCATCAAGACCAGTGTTCAACTCTTTGCAATGGGCTCGTGGTTCAAAGGTGACTACCGCAAAAGAATTGGAGACGTTGTTCCATGGACAGAGACGGTTGAGATCCAAGTATCCTAAAGAACAGGCACTTGCAGATGCATCGCTTACCGGTGACATGATTCAGAATTTCACTTCAGGAAACAATAACAGCAACACTGGAAATAACAGTTATGACCGTGGTGGAGTCAGTAAATATGATGATGGAACATATGGAAGCAGCAGCACCACAGTAAGCCCATACAAGCCTACCAGTCCACAACAGGCACAGGGATGGGGGTTCAATATGGGCAATATCTCGAAATCGTTCAACAACACTATGTCAGGATTAGAGACCAAGTTCAATGAAGCAGGCCAGAGTATGAGCGATACAATTAATGGAACAGTGGAAGATACAAAGAACAGCATGATGAAATCGATGATCAAGTCTAAGTTTAGTTTCTAAGAGTGGTATGTGTTAATGGTACAATTATATATATGAGAATATGTAGGTGTATGAGCTTCCAAGGTGTGGGTGGTTGTGTAATGAAATGGGAGTGGAGAAATTCAAGGCATGGGACTTTCAAGTGGACTATGAAATGGATCTGAATCTTCAAGATTCCGGAATGGATAAAATTGTTCAGTAGGTTGAGCCCCAATAGATGGGGGTCTTTGGCCTTTATGTCTTTGACCTCTGATGAATGCTATCCCTAAAGAAAACGCCCAATGAAAATGTCCAATGAACTGGAACACCCGGTAGAGTATACGAGCATGCGTCTAAGTATTAGACACCAATGGCCTTACACCATCGTCATCTAGACATCATCCTCCCTCCTCATCGCCAAACTCTCTGTCTAGTAAAGCCTGCTCTTGTCGCTCTCTTTCCACTTTATACTTGTGTGAATAATCAATCAAAAACTTGTCTGCCCAGAAAACAGAGCCCATTCCTACCCACGACACAATCCAGAACGCTTTTGCCGGAGCCCTGACTTTTCTGAATCCGGGGTATGCGAGTCCAATCAAGAAGAAACTCGACACCCCCACAATGCCTCCTTTCACTCCACCAATCACTGAAGCTGTGAGTAGCTGGGGTTAGTATGTTGTGCTTGCATCTAAATTAGTCACACGTGGATACCCACCTCAGACGATAACCGATTCACATTATCTTCATGATAATGAACAGGCCGAGTTTGCACCATAGTAGTGTGATACACTGAAGACAGTCTCGAACCGAAGCTCAGATCATATGTGTGTCCGGGTAACATCGGCCTGCAGCAACATCCTAGTTAGTTTCAGATGTCGGAACAATCTGGGGCAAGAATTCAGCATAGACACAAGTTCCAACAAGATTAAGTCCAGGGAATTTCACAGGGGTTCACAGCATGGTGCAGAACCTCAACATCAATATTATGCGATTGTAGAATTGGACATAGCACAACCCAATTGAGTAGTAAAGACAAGAACTCTTCAGTGTGTCTCCACACTCAGCTGTCTCATTGACTATGTCACATTACTTAAATTGTTCCCAGCAGAGCTAGTTAAACTGTGCATGTCCACAGTCCATATCTCTATAATAAATTAATCGAGTAATTTAAGTTTCCAGCAGATCTATATTGTTAGAGGGTTTGTGGAGGAATGTAAAGTTACCACTTCCTCTGTTGGAGCTGGAAGAAACACATCCCACTCATCATCGCTACTAGTGCTAACAGAATGTATCCCTTGTTCCGACACACATGCAATCGAAGCCACCTTTTAGCAGATCGCAGCCGGAACGGCACATGCTTCAGAAGACCCTTGACAAACTCGACACAACAAAATCGCCTCGTCTGTTCTTGATGGTCTATTGATAACTGATGGGCACGGTTTGACAGTGTGGAGGTGCTCAATTCTCCTTTGTACATTGGCAATAGCATCCGCTTGGAATCCTCCGAGTGACCCACATCCTCAAAATGCAGAGTGGCATCAATTCCAGCACAGTCAAGCAACACCTCGACTCCTCCAGGGTGCCGTTTCAAGAACGGTGTCACATCGTACACTTTGTCATGGATCGCCATCCATACATCATCTTTAGAATGATGTTGACTGACTTCTTCCAAAGTATAGTGCTTCAACCCACTGGTCTCAGGGCTGCCGGCACTTCTTTTGTACCCAAAACGAAGTGCCATTATGAAACTTTCAAAAGGTACCTCATTGATTGAAACAACAAAGATCTCAATGAAGCTGGATCTTGTCGGGTTTATGCAGCTAGATCGGGGCCGGGTAATGCTAGTGGGCTTCGGAGTGCCGACCAGTTATACAGTGGACGATTGAAATGGGGTTGGTTGTCTGCGATACAAAGACTGTGTTCTATTGTTGACGGCTTTATTAAAAATTACTTAACTTGAAATTTGCACAGTCGAGGATTTCCCGTTTGGGCATACTGCTTCATCACCAATTGATTGTGTCACGTGACTCCCAGCTCAAATTTGTCAGTTCGTCTCAACTCAACTGTCTGTGCTAACGTCAAACGATGAGTAATTCTACTGATCTTCTGACAATGCTTCCGAGCATCGAGACCATATATAATGTACGGTTGTTTGGAATGTCAGCGTTGGACAGTTACTCCGTGATAGACAAGTTGGGAGAAGGAACGTTTGGAACCGTGACAAAATGTCAGATGCGGCCGGACAACAACACCCAAGGTCCTCGGAAGTTGGTGGCACTCAAGAAGATAATAATGCATGATTTGAAAGAGGGGTTTCCTATTACTGCGTTGCGAGAAGTGACGATATTGAAGCAGCTTAGCCACAAGAATATTCTTCCCTTGTTGGATATAGTGAAAGAGAAGAATGCAAAGTTGTCCACTGGCAACAGCTACCATGCTGATTTCTACTTGGTGAGTCCCTACATGAAATCAGACTTGTCGGGGCTCCTCCACAACCCGGACATTCGGTTCAATGAGGCAATAGTGAAGTGTTTTCTAAGGCAGGTCCTCGAAGGCTTGAACTATTTGCATCACAAGAAGTACTATCATCGGGACATAAAGACGGCGAACTTACTTGTGGACCACAACGGGGTGTTGAAGATCGCCGATTTCGGGCTAGCACGTCGTTACTACGGCCATGCTCCTCGGAAATCGGGTGGTCCTTCTGAAGTGAAAGGGAAATACACTGGGTTGGTGGTGACTCGATGGTACAGAGCTCCGGAACTTCTTCTTGGAGACAAGAGTTACACCACCGCCATCGATCTTTGGGGAGTCGGGTGTATATTTGCCGAGATGTTTGAGACAAAACCGATTATCATGGGCCGGACAGATCTTGACCAGTTACTTCAGATCTTCCAATTGATTGGTGAGCCTAACTTGACGAATTATCCTGGGTACAAAGAGTTGCCCAACCCATTAGGTGCAGGGTTTGTGCCACAAAAACCAACGTTAAAAGATCGGTTTGTCAAACATTTTGAAACTGGTGACTCTCGTCATTATGGATTGGAGTTGATGTCCAAGTTGTTGCATCTCAATCCGATGACTCGGTTCAATGCAGAACAGGCATTGGCTCATAAATATTTCCACACCAGTCCGTTCCCTCTAGAAGTACATCAGCTACCGAAATTCAGTGAGAGTCATGAAATGGACAACAAACGATTCAAGCAAGAAAAAGAACGTCGGGCCCAGCTTCAGATGGACCAGAAACACCACCCACCACCACCCACTCATCCTGCGTCACACCAGCCACGCCACCAACCACCACATCAACCTTTGCATTTTAAATCCAACCGGTATGGTGGCAGAAACGGAAATGACAACGAATGGAGAAGAAACGACCGTCAGCGAAGACCAGAGTGGGACTCGAAACGTAACGGCCAGCAACCTCCACAGAGGAGATTCCCTCCTCCAAGACAACCCACAGGTCAACAGCAGCTGCGGCCTCAGCAGCCTAGTCAGAAACCTGTCAATACACCTACAAAACCCAAGCCAGCACCTTGGGAGACTGGTGAGAGTTCTTCTTTCCAGTCTATACTAGAACCAAAACAAGTGCTTGAAACACCGGGAGCGAATTCGTCAACGAATTCTCGACCGGCACCCACTCATGAAAAGCCAAAACACCCGCAGGCAAGCTCTGTTTTGCGGGCATCAAACCCTTATAGAAAATCACCGGATCTGAACGTCCGACGTGCAAAGTCGACAACGTCGCTTTTGAAACAAGGCAGAAGCCCAAGCGACCGGAACCTGGTGTCAGACCTTGAAGACCGGCAGCCTTCCAAACGAGAGTTGCCTGACAAGTCTGAGGCTGAAGATAGATCATATTCCAAGAGAACGCGTAATTAGGGCCTAATTATAAGTTACTTGTTTCATTGTCTCGGGTGTAGAACCTGGCAGTGTGTAAGTTCAGGAGATTGTGTTGAGAGAAGTGTTTTCAGGATTTGATTTCGAGTCCGTAGCTTTAGAACTATCTCGTTGCGATGTTTGTGTTCTAGAATGAACCCATCATTGATATGCATACTCAATAGTATCTGCAGTCATAGACGGTTCTGGAGATAGGCAACTAATCTTACCGTCTACGGATGGATTAGACAACATTCAGATTATCTCTTTTCAACTGAACACTCTGTTCATGGAATAATCTCTAGTAATTGCGGAGCACGTCAACTTGGGTCTAATGTCTACTCGCATACCGGATCTGTCACTAATGAGTCCCTTACATGAAACCACGGAATCATGTTGAATTCACTACCCTGATCATGTCACTACGAACTAATAGCAAACAAGAAAAAAAATCTATTAGTAAACACATATAACGTTCCGGTAACAATGATATAAACATCTCATTCTGACACACCAGAACACACATACTGACCATCTTTAAAAGACGCATAGCAGATGTTGTCTCCACATTCATTATCTCTCACTTTACCAGTTGGAGACAATTCCTTTAAATCGAGCAAGGAACTGTCGATTTGACCGGAACTTGCAGTATAGAAATATCGGACTTCAGTAAGCACATTGGGACTCTTAGCACAAACAAACCCAACGTTGTCTCCTAACGCTTTTTGGAAGTTTGATTTTGGGTACGTATTACCTGGTACGATCCCGGCTTTCTCCAATAATGTCTCCAGGTCAATCTCTGCCTTTATTCCAGTCTTTGCGCTGTTAAGAAATTGCAAACCGACTGCCTTGATATACTGTAGTGCTGCGTACTGTTGCACATAACTTGTCTTGTCATCCTCGCTGATTTTGGTTCCTGCCTTTGGCACCACCGTGAAGCATTGGCTTCTCAATGTAGAGAAATCGTCAGTGTGCTGTTTCACCTCTGTCTGAATAATCAGCTGCTGGGCAGAATTGAGCCAGATCAGTCTTAAATACAGACCGACTGCTAGATTCACTGCTGCGCTTTTGAACACCGACTTTCTCAAACTTTTCCCTCTAGCAATGCTCCAGAGTCCGTGGATAGTCCATTTTCCATGCTCGGCAGTATAGAACAACGACTTGACAATTTCTTTGCTTTCTTTTCCACAGTCTCCTTTATTTATTCGTTCCACGGTGTACGACGGACTAGAGGCTGTAGAAGAAGTTTGTTTCTTTGGTGCTGTGGCTTGCTTTATTTTCCCCGGATTCGCAACTGGCTGGGACACAATAGTGTGGAAAATTAGTAGTAGAATCAAGATATTCATGGCTTTAACTTAAACCATAACCTAAGAGTGCCTTAGGTTTCTATGGTACATATATACTAGTTTTACCTTGTGTCAAGTTGCACTCTACTGTCTCTTCTCTTGGTAACTCCTGTCAAATAATATACTTGCAGCATCCCGTCAAAAGGTATCGAGATCCGGTATGGATATTACAATTTCTGAGAAATCCTTGACGATCATTAAACGTTAAGAAACTTGTCACATTTTATTTGATTAATAGCAAGGTAATTTATTGTCATCTTGATAAGTAGCAGAAGATTTCTGTTGCTCTAAACTGAAGATCCCAAAGTAGTCTAACGATAATAACTCTTTAACCAAGGTTCGGTTTTGGCATCTTCTCCATGATGTGTGTCAAACTACACCCGATAGGAATGTTCCTGGAATTAGGATCATTCCTGTTAAAGAACCTAACTCAAGCTCCTTTAGGGTGGATATTGCAATAAGACTTACATTTTCAGATACTGCATTTCAACTTATTCTAGAATCTCGTTACGAAACGGTTCTCTGGAACGCTGTTGTCAGCTGTAAGAGTTGTTCCAATAAGATAATACTGTTGTTATTTCAACTTCTATCATAACAGTATTATCAAGTGATAGGAATGTCCCAGAATATCTTGAAACGTTTCTCTGTCGTCTATTACCAGCAAGGATCCTTTCTGTAGGAATCCCAACGTTCTAGCTTGCTATTTGAGACATGCATTGTTTGATCCAGTTTATCGAGATCCCCAAGTCTCTCCCTTTGATCTGGTTGCTTGGAATCTCTTACTTGAAAAGTGCTTCTAAGAATTGTTTCAAACGTGGTCTGGTGATTCCTGATTGATGGTTCGCCAAGAACGGGAATAGATTGTGTCATGATGAATAGCAGAGCTATGTATGCATGCAAACTAGTAACATAATAAATCATAATTCATTCATTTATGGGGTGATCGACCATTAAGCAGGATTCCTCTTTGACGGATCGCAATAGTTGCAGAAATATTTTTCAGTCACAATTGATTTTGGTGATTGGATTATGCTGATGAATTAAGCACTAAATGATACTGCAACTTGACACTTCTGACTTTATGATTCTCATTCTAATCACTAGGTGACACTAACAGTCCAATGTATTTAACCCCCTCTTTATTATACAACACTTCCATAAGAATTGCCAACAGACATAGTAACTCTTTTAAGGAACTCTTCATCTGGTTGCCTTCCTGATGTTTTACATAAAAGTTTCACTAGACTGTCTTGAGGAAACTCTATTCTGGTTCTTCTTCCAATCGAATACTCGACCAATTCCTCGGTATCAGCCTTCTCAACTGTCTTACTCAAGTAATCTTGACGTTCTAAAACCTTGAGATACTCATCAAAAGTCACAGTTTCATTATTGATCCTTACCTTTGGGACCACTGAGGATGCTGTGATTCCAAAATGCTTCTCAAAGTGCTGCAACAATTCATGCTTACCAATATTGTTGTTGCTGAAAATAACACAGCATATGACCAACGCTAGAAGTCCGTTGTGTGCCAAATCAGACACTGTCAATGGCAAATTCTTGTTGTCTTTGAAACTTGTAAGTGTAGTTACGTCTGCATTGTATCTATCAGCAGCCTTATCCCATCTCTTACCAAGAAACTCTTTCTGTCTGTCCGTTAACACTGAGACTAAAATATACACTGCTGAACTCGAGGATGACTTGGTAGCTGGTTTTCTGCCGCGTTTCTCTATTGCTGGAGCTTCTTCCAACTTGAACCCAAAAGTCTTGTTCAATATCTCTTGACAAACTTCAAAAACAGCAGCAAACTTCACATCTTTGAACGATTCAGTCTCCCAAACGTATTTCTGTAACTGGTTTTTTGTTATAAGCATTCTACGATGCTCTAAGGCAAACACTCCTCTAACCATCTTACGAGCCATTTGAAGAACAGTATGAGAAACAGGATTATAATCTTCATCCAAAGGAGTTCCTTCGGGACTCAATGTCTCTAATTCTTCTTCTTCAGCTTCATTGTCTTCATCAACTTCTGCTATTGTTCGCTTTCTCATTGTAGATTATAGGTTTTGACGTCGTTGCAATTGAAGTTTGCAGCTTATGCGCGTGTGTTTGTCAGCGCTGACTCAGCAAGGACTTGGATTTTGGTTGTCCAAGATTTGTTGCTTGATATTTAGAGCAGTATACAATAGAATATGGTTGACAGA
Organism: Saccharomycopsis guyanensis; assembly: GCA_030578595.1. NCBI lineage: Eukaryota > Fungi > Ascomycota > Saccharomycetes > Ascoideales > Saccharomycopsidaceae > Saccharomycopsis > Saccharomycopsis guyanensis. The sequence continues at coordinate 1,079,162 of JAJMSQ010000003.1, forward strand.
ATTAAGAATCTTCGTAACAGTGTGATCTCTGTTGCCCTAATTATTGGATCAGTTGAATACTTCAAAATATGGACTAAGGAGAACTACGACGTGGTGCATTGTTATACGAAAGTCGCTGAATTGGAAGACGGAAAGGTATTCAAGATCACATCTGACGGAACTACGTCTTGTGATCCAGACGCACAGTTGAAGCAAATAAGTAAGAAATTAGATAAGTTGCCACGGTCTGGGGACACTTTGTTTTGTGTGAATGAAGACTTGGATGCAGACACTGTGATCGAGAAAGTGCAAGGGTTCTATGGAGACAAGAGTGCTGAGAGTTTGTTGAAACAGTACTGTCATTATCCTATTGGGGTTTTGTGATGAAGCAGCTTTCTGACCGCTTGACATTTATTGCAAGTGACACCATATGATTTTTTCTATTTACATCTATTGATTGCACCGTTTAATTTACATTTCGACTTGATTACCACGGACTTTCTCCGTTGCTGTAAATCCTCCACATCCTTAGACTCTTGATGGAACGTTCTGGTTCAACAAATTGTCCACCACCTTCTCAAACACTGGTTTCATTTGACATTCTCTGTACTGTTCCACTAATGGAGCTTTGTCTTTAGCTGTGTCTTCGTTAATGTTGTCTCTGTTATTGTTTTCTATCAACTCAATGAAAGATGGATCCATCGGTAAAGCACCTAAGAAATCTAATTTGTATTCAGACGCAAAGTTCTTGCCTCCACCAGCTCCAAAAATATTGGTGATCTCTCCACAGCACGGACACATGTACCCACTCATATTCTCGACCACCCCAAGCACTTTGAAGTTGACCTTGTGACAGAAATTCAACTCTTTCTTGACATCGTTGATCGACACTGCTTGAGGTTGAGTGACAAGAATGCCTCCGTCAGGTCTTGCCATCTTCAACTGCTCAGCTATAGATATATGCTCGTCCGATGTTCCCGGTGGTGTGTCGATGATCAAGTAGTCCAAATCCTTTGGCCATACCACATTAGTAATGAACTGTGAGATCATCGAAGTCTTACGAGGTCCTCTCCATACCACACTGTTGCCTCTGTCTCCTATTAAAAATCCCAATGAAACAATTGACAAGTTCTTGTTTCCGTCCACATTCACGGGCACCCATCCTTTTTCTGACTGGTATATCTGTTTGCCTTCCAATCCAAACATCCGAGGTATCGAAGGCCCAGTAAGATCGATATCTAGCACCCCCACTTTGAACCCCTTTATTACCAAACTGAGAGCAAGCTGTGCAGTCACAGACGACTTCCCGACTCCTCCTTTTCCAGAAAGGACCAAAACAATATGCTTTATATGAGCTAGCGCTTCTGGTGCTGGTATATCACTCATTGTATGATGATCAAAGTCTGTATTAGTCAAGCACAGCAGAAAAGCTCATCGCGCACGGGGACATTTGTAAATTGCTAAACGCACGTGAGAATGGAGATGGGATGTTGCTGAAGACCAACGGAGACAAGAATACACACTGCTTAATTTATCGGTTGTTGTGGTCGTAATGAGATAAAAATATGAGGCTGACAGTAGAATTTTATAGGTTTTATAGTGATATGATTTTCGTTGAGTTTTGTCTTGTTGGCTGATTGAGAGGCGTGAATGTTGTGTAATGATCTCATTTCTTTAGTACCGGAGATTATATGTGAAATCAAACCGTAACTTCCTATTCACTTGTCTGAGTAAATTTTATCAAAAATTTAAAAAAAATAGAAGAAATCGGAGGGAACCCTTAATGCTTGAATTTTTCTGTTCTTTGTGGTTTGTGTTGCTTTGCAAGTATTTGAGTTCACAATCATACAAAGAATCTCACACAAAACGACTGGCATTACGACGGTTTCAATTACAATCGTCGCTCTCCTTCTACAAACCCCATCCAAGCAAATCTAAGATTGTCCAATTTATGGTTTACTATATGCAAGATAACTCGTTGAGTCATTAAGACGAACCTCCCCTTGCCTTCTGGATGACTGCCAACTCTGCTGGATCCTGATCTGGCTCCACCCACTCGAAATTCTCTCCATTTGAAGCCCAGTACTCCAGAAACATCTGCTCGGCTTCGGTTTGTTCTTCTATGTGCATGCGTCTTTCTCTAAGGTTCTCTCTGAAAAATTTCAAGAGATTCTTCTTCTGCTCCTCAAGCTCCAACCCAGAATCAATTTCATCGTACTGATACTCTATCTTGTCCGAGGATTGATGCTGATGATCAAGTAAACTTTTGATCCCATCGGTATTATCAGGTAACGACTTCAATGGATCTTTGGCTCCAACAAGATGGAAATTGTTCACATTGATATCGTACATCTCTTCGAAATTAGTAAAGATCTTCTCGTAATAGATCAACTCCTTGTGATGCACAAACTTATGCCAAAATCCAACTCCGGGTCTCCACTTCACTCTCAGAGTCTTGTTATTGTAGAATCCAAGCATCGACGTTACTCCTAACAAACTGACGTTGAAAATATAACTGCCAAGCATAAGCTTGATTCCCGTGGTAGACATTGCCGACATCCCCATGAATTCCACTGCAAAGAAATCAAACAACCAACCAGCCAGAACTTCTACTGCTGCAAATCCAGCTATATAAGCAGGCACGTACTTTGAAATCACAGTATGTGTCACCGAGCTCGCATACCGTTTACTTCCAAAAGTGTCACTCACGAGCCTGAAAGCATTCTGGAAATTCTCCACTGGAGGCAACTTTTTGTTCCTTAGCATCACTCTAATCGCAATCTTGATGTTATTTTCACTGATCAATAACTGACCTTTGGTAGTTGTCTTGTTGTTCAATGTCGACACCAATTGTAGTATCTCTTCAGAACTAGGCACCGGAGCAGTCAAAAGAAAACTCTTCAAAATCTGTTCATTATTGTTGTATGCCAATGAGTTAATTGCTACGTTGTTACTGTCAAACAAAAACTCCCGGAGCATTGTCTCCACTTTCTCGACACTCTGTCGACCCTCAGTTCCTTCTCTCATAAGCTCATTTATACTTGATTCCTGGATCTTCGTACGAGATATATGACTCTTCTCTGCAATTATATCACACTCGAGTTTTCTGCACGACTCCACGGCATCTATCATCACATTCTGATAAAACTTCGGATCATTGGACTCTTCAGCATGGCTGTACTTCGCAAGTCTAGACTTTAAAGTCTTGTAATTAAACGGAGCAGCCTGGAACAAGGAATTAAACCGGACTGTCGTTATCCTGCCTAATCCAATTATTCGACGCCGACTAACATGAGCCAAAATCATCTTGCCTATATTATCTTTTGGTCCCACTCCAAACATCTTCAATGAGTTTTCTTCGTAAAATTGATCACGTGTATATCACATGACATAATGGCACCAGAACCACCACTGTCGACAGTGTAGCCAGTAGAGCGGAAAAACTAATGAAACCCATATAGCCGCTGCTGCAACAGAGTTTGAAACATTGCGGCAGAATTACATCACAAGGGACGGCTTGACGAGCAAAATAATTGGACCTGAAACTGATTCGTTTGCTGAAATTCCGGCGTCGAAAGCAGTGCACAAACCAGGCTTAGCGTTCTAAAGATCTTAGAGTCGTGTTTAAATATATGTAAAGTGCGAGTCATCTTAACGTCCAGCATTCCAGTTGTTTGTCGATGGTGCTACACAACGGAGTCTTCTTGTGTCATGTGACTGCAAAGCTGGCTGTGAACCAACTACGTCGACTCCCCCTCTCTACAATTAGATAATAGCAAGTATATGTATTTATGAAGCGGCCAAATATAAAAAAAAGTATTAAATCAAGCTTCAAAGCCTTTCCCATCCGTGTAAACCAAAAGTGCCACCGCCAGTGTGACCATTGGAGATACTTACCAGTCAATGATTTTGTTTGGGAAGTACTCATCAATCAACTCCTGGTAGTAGGCAGTCAAAGTCTTAAGGTCGTAGAGTTCGTCAGACTTGGAGTACAAGTCGTAAGGGTTGAAAGCTCTGACAGCCTTCAACATTTCTTTGTCTTGATCGTTCATCAAGTATTCGTAAGCACCTTCTCTGTGGATAGGGTAGCAAGAGTGGAATCTCAACATGGCCAAGCCTTCCTTTGGAATGGTGCTCTGCTTGGAGCAGATGTGGTAGATGTATTCGTCGTGTCCCCAGGAGATCATGACGTTGTCCAAGCCACAGTTTGGAGTGTAGATCCCGTACTTGGTGCTGTAGATTGGGTCTTTGTAGTCTGGGTTGGTTGTGAAGGTGTCTGGGTAGACAATCTTGTCAGAGTAAGCACAGCCCACTGGGAAAGTGTCTCCCACAACATCCCATTGTCCCTCAGCGTCAAAGAAGTACAACAACTTTCCCAAGTCGTGGATCAAACCAACCAACTGCATCCATCTTGGCTTACCATCTTTTCTGATGGCTTGAGCAGCTTGCAAAGCATGCTCGATTTGAGACAAGTCAGTGTCAGGGTCAGACTGGTCAATCAACGAGTTCAACTTGTTCAAGGCTTCCCAGACAGTCATCTTGGCTCTAACAGAAGAGTTGAACTTGGATCTGGCCTTCAAGTTGTAAGCAACGGTCTGTTTCTCGTGCTGTTCCCTGTAGAACTTCTTGACTCCGTCACTGGCGTCGTCGTAGTTTCTGAAGTTGTCTTTGTCCTTCTCCAGATCAAACTTGGAGTCAGCAGCCCAGTCCTCTTCAGCAGCCTTCTGTTGAGCTCTGGCAATGTTCAACTCTTTGACGTCGTCGTCAATCTGTTCTAAGAGGTTACCGGAGTCGGTGTGAATGAAAGTGATGTTAGATTCGATAGCGGCAGTCATTGTAAAATAGTGATTGTGTTATACTAAGAACAACAAGAGAAAAAATTTGCGACTGTACCAGGTTCTTATACTCGACGGAGTGACGGCACACATGATTTCTTTGCTCGGGGGTAATGTTCTCGGTCGGAGGATAAATCTTTGCTCGGTATGCGGGTGCCACCGGTCTAAACCGAGGGTTTGCATGAAAAGTAATTCCAAACTCTAAAAGTGGGGTCGAGTCTGCATTGGTGCCATGCCTCTCACGGACCGTTACTCTAATTTTCACTGTGTTCTTCACTGAAAATTGAGCTGAAAATTAGGTAGGAGCAAATAACCAAGCCAATGGATTACATCACAGAAAGTAGTTTTTGTTTTGCAGTAGAATTGGTTCAGTCAATGGCGTTGCTACCTACGTGAGGAGGTCATGCATTATTACTTAAGCTAGGAGAACGAGGAAAACTGTTTGTTCCGTCAAACCAAGGCTATGACCCGCAAGATTAACAACCTCAAACTGGACAACAATTGAGCGGGATCGTGGCGGAAGCGATTAGGAGCAAGGGATGTAAATATTTTGAAAGGTTTGGCGCATGGGGTCGAAGAGGGGGTAATGAAGTTAATCACTGATCGACTAATTAAGGTTTTGCACTTGCAGGAGGGCAGGAGAAAATTTGGGAGTCTGGAGGATTCCCACTTTTTTTCTTTCTGTTGAAAAAATTGAGAGAATTCAAGGAGTACACAGGGATATAAATGTGAACATAGACGATATACCAAGTGAAAGGCAACATGTTGAGGGCAGAGGTACAAAGGGAGAGTGTATATGGGTGATGGAAAATGCGGTTGACGGATAATCTCAGTTGACTACTTGATCTTGCCTAAAATGGTGCAAGTAATCGGTGAGTTAGCGAGATAAACTTTCTGTTCTCGGTCAAAATTCCCTGCATGTCGGAGATTTCCCCAGGTTTTTCCGTTTTGGGAAGGGTCCGCCCAAGGGATTTGGCCGAGATTAATTAGGCACTCCGGCAATTTGCCGAGGGTGGGTCGGTCAAATTCCGACCACACATGTTGGACCGTGCGTCGTGGATTATCTTGCAAGTGTCAGCAATAACGGAGTGCTTTACATACAACCCGGGAAGCAAAAGAAGGTACACCTCATACCACCAAAACACCATAGAACTACCAGATTGTTTCACAATCATCGAAATACGAATCCTATGACGAAACACAACCCAACAATTAAAATACCCTCAAGCACAGCCATCGAATGCCATGACACAAAGCTCAATACCCGACGACCAGAACTCAATTCCGACAAGCTATTCCGACAAACCACGGTGATTTCATTAGCCATTCTTACTGTGGAGTCCCTAATTGGTTGAGATAAGCGACGCTCGGACAAACTGATCCAAGGGAAAATGGGGAACCGCCTGGATCTCCTCTTTGATCTGCCCCACCTGGCTGAGACGACAGTGTCGACAAGGCTGCCCCTCGTTTGATAGGCTTTCAAAGCTTAATAGGTTATGGGATTGGAGAGTTGGAGCAGCACTAGCCAGCGATTAGCAAAAGAAAAAGCGGCTGCAGCACCCCGGACTGGTGGGGAAGTCAATTCTTGGTTGATGAAAGGTGCGTGGAGTGCAGCAAGAAACATCACGGTGCATGGAAACGCTGGGGAAAAAGGAAATCCAGCACTATATAAATAAGATAGGAAGTCTGGTATTCGTAACAGACACACATCATAAATCATTGCACAGTAATCGCAGACAGCAATGACACAACATAGTTCAGACATGTCTATTCACGGCGTTGAGGAGTCCAAGATAGACATTGAGCAAGGCGGCAAGCTCACCCACCACGCTGATCAAGAGTTGGCCCAGGCGTTATCGAACCACCGCCCAAGTCCATTGGTGTGGTTGCTCACGTTTGTGGCGTCGATTTCTGGTTTCTTGTTTGGTTACGACACGGGATACATCTCGTCGGCATTGGTGTCGATTGGCACTGACTTGGACGGCAAGGTCTTGACCTACGGACAAAAAGAGTTGATCACCTCGGCTACGTCATTGGGTGCTTTGATTGGGGCTATCATCGGAGGAACCAGTGCAGATATCTGGGGACGTAAACCGGTGATCATGGGCTCGAATCTTTTATTTGTCATTGGCAGTGGTATGCAGACCGGTGCTCACTCTGTTGGATTGATGATGGGTGGCCGTTTTGTCATGGGTATTGGTGTTGGTATTGGTTCGTTGTGTGCCCCACTTTTCATTTCCGAATTGGCACCTGCCAAATTTAGAGGACGCTTGGTTATTATTTCGGTGTTGACGATCACGGGTGGTCAGTTGATTGCTTACGGTATTGGTGCTGGTCTTAGTAAGGTCCTGGACGGTTGGAGAATCTTGGTGGGTCTCAGTATGGTTCCTCCAGTCATTCAATTTGCTTCGTTCATTTTCCTTCCAGACACCCCAAGATACTACATCTCCAAGGGTAAGGTCCAAAGAGCTCGTGAAGTCTTGATCAGAACTCACCCTGGTGTCGAAGAAGGACTTATTGAGTTGAAGCTTGAGGAGTTGCTTTCTTACGACAGAGACGTCGAAGAGAGAAACGCGTTCACCAAGACCTGGCATGCAGTCAAGCAAATCCACACCAAGGGTTCCAACTTCAGAGCTCTTTTGATCTCCTGTGGTTTGCAAGGTATCCAGCAATTCTCTTCTTGGAACTCTTTGATGTACTTCTCTGCTACGATTTTTGAGACTGTTGGATTCAAAGATGCCACTGCTGTGTCCATTATCATTGCTGGAACCAACTTCATCTGCACTTGTCTTGCTTTCTTCATCATTGACGTCGTCGGTAGAAGAAGAATTCTTATCTGCACCATCCCAGGAATGGTGGTGTCGTTGGTGTTGTGTGCTATTGGATTCCATTTCATGGACGTTGAGTTCAGTAGTAACAGTGCTCAGATCCAACAAGGTGGTATTTCCGGCTGGGGTATTTTGATCATTGTCGCCATGATTTGCTTCGCTGCTTCTTACGCTACTGGTATTGGTAACGTTCCATGGCAACAATCTGAGTTGTTCCCACAAGCTGTCAGAGGTGTGGGTGTTGCTTACGCCACTTCTGTCAACTGGATTGGTTCTTTGATCATTGCTGCCTCGTTCCTCACCATGTTGGAAAACATCACTCCTACCGGTACCTTCTCCTTCTTTGCTGGATTGTTGACCATTGCTTGGTTCCTTGTGTTCTTCTGCTACCCAGAGTTGTCTGGTTTGGAATTGGAGGAGACGCAAAGAATCTTGACCGGTGGTTTCAACGTCAAGGCTTCCATGAGACTTGTCAAGGAACGTAAGCACAACAAGATCCTTACCCTTGACGACATTCTTGACGAAGACCCAGACAAGAGAGTTCCAGTTGCCGAGCACGTTGAGAGTGCTTGATTTACGCTTTCTCAAGGTTCTCTACGGGTGGGTGTCTTTGGATTCCCATCCTGTCGTTTCCATTTAGTCTCTGAATTATGATACTTGTTTAGTTAGTTAAAGTTTTGTTCTAATTACTTGTAGTGATGTGTTTGGTATGATGATCAGAATGCGGTAAGTCTATAGGCTACACTACAGAGCCTGCGCCACAAGTACACAGATTTTGTTGATGTTGACAAACACAAGACAAAAAGAAGGACCATCGGAAGCTCGATATAGATTGCCAAAAGCTCAGCGCCAAGGGCTCAGCAATAAGCTCAAAGAGCAGGCCAGTAGCTGGCGGTGCTGCGTTGTAATTGGATCACCGTCACTCGTAACAACGTTAAACACCAGCCCCCTCAATCTGTAATACAACCTTCAGTCTGAACAATAGAACTTTCTCAGCATCTCAGACACTTCTCTCGAACTGTGGTGGAGAACCCAATACGAAAACAGAAGTTTTGTTAATCACCGAGGATGCATAGCAAATGTTTTAGACCGATCCAGGGCTTGGTCATTCGAAAGTTGGCAGGCCGAGTAAAATAACACATGGGGAATGAACCACTACAGGGAAGCAAATTCTGAGTACTAGTCTACGATCAGCTACACGACCAACAACCGATCAACCAACCGTTGTTGTCTTGGACCCCAAGTCTGACCCCGCTGTTCATTCTAACATACCGCAATTCACACCTAGACATTCTCCAAACCGTAGCCTAAGTTTACGAGACCCAGACTATATTTTGGCTAAAGACCGGCTCAGAAAGTCTGTGAAATTTTTCGCGGTGGAATTTAGGTGGGCAACCACTTCTATTAGTAAGTTACTGCAGACCATTGGTTGCTACTTAGAGTCAACGGCAAAAAAGAAAAATAAAAACTGGAGATTGCAAGCTACTCAGTGTTTACACCACAAACAATATTCTGCTGACAATATACGTTCCAGTAGAGTATCACCGGGGCAAGCAACAGAGAATGGCCCGTGGTTAAATACGGTTAATTAAGGTCGGCTAAATTTTAGACAAGAGCTTATATAAAGAACAGAAACCATAGATAGAAGTTTACGTCCGGTCGGAGAAGAGTACGCCAGCCACTAGATAAACATGAGCAAACTCATTCATACTAATGAAGGCCATATATTGGAGCAGCTTGATGAAGATATTCAAACCGTGAATGCTTTGAAGTCCAAGATTCTTAATGATTACTCGCCTAGTAATGGAGAAGTACAAACAGAAGTGCATCACAAACGGAGCGAACTGAAACCACAAGAGAGTAAAGACACACAGAGCGAGACCGCTGGAGAAGAACAAGCAACTAGTAAATGGAATGAACAAAGCAGTTTAACTGAAACGGTAGATCCTGCTCAGTTCAGAAACTACAAGCTTGCATGTTCCAGAGTGAAGCTCTTCTACCAAGAACAGCATGAGAAGCAGACGTTTGCCTATAATTTACAAGCCCGGATTAACTTCAAAACAAAGGTGAGAGCAAAGTTGACTATATGGGATGCACTTGTGAAGCTTAACAAGCTTATAGATGAAAGTGATCCGGACACAGAATTATCACAGATCGACCATGCTATCCAGACAGCAGAAGCTATCAAACGAGATGGCAAACCACGCTGGATGCAGTTGGTAGGGTTGATCCATGATTTGGGCAAGTTGTTGTATTTCTTTGATGCTAAGGGCCAGTGGGATGTGGTAGGTGATACGTTCCCTATAGGATGCGCGTTCTCAAAAAAGATCATCTTTCATGAATTCTTTAAGAACAACGAAGACTCATACCATCCAATATATAAGACGAAGTACGGCATTTACTCACCAAATTGTGGTTTGGACAACGTGATGCTCAGCTGGGGCCACGATGAGTACATGTATCATATTGCCAAGTTACACTCAACCTTACCGAAAGAAGGCTTGGCAATGATAAGGTACCATTCGTGCTACCCTATACATAGAGAATCTGGTTACGAGCATTTGATGAACGAATCAGACAAGGAGTTGATTGCGGCGGTGAAAGCTTTCAATCCGTATGATTTATACTCGAAGAGTGATATCACCTATGAGCTCAGCGAGGTGTCAGGGTACTATCATGAGTTGATTGACGAGTTCTTCCCCAACAGGATTGTGGAGTTCTAGCTGGTGTTTTAATGTATACTATTTACGGTTGATTTTGGTGTCTAATGTTCAAGGTTCATAGCTAAATTTGTTAAAGGTTGTATCTCAAAGAATAAATGTTGTACATAACGAAAATCAAAAAGTGGTCAAGAACCGGCTTCCGGCTCAAGCTAACAAGTCATAAGCTCCAAAGTATTGCTCGATACCGTAACTGCCTGGGTCTTTCCAGTAGTCATTGTACATCGTGAGGATGGTGACGTCGGCACCACAAATATCGAGAATACTGGCAATGGCATCTGCCTGGTTCTGAGCCGAAGGCACATTCAAACCGTTGGTGTCACCTTGACTTGGGTAACCAGTTTCGGTGATTACCACCGCTTTGCTGGTGCAAATGGCTTCCACGATTTGTTTCTGTCCGAGCACAAACTCACCTGCTTGCTGTGCTGTGATTGACGCGTCGAAGTATGAGTGAGGATTGATGCCCACAAAGTCTATATCAGCATCACAAAGCTCAGGGTAGTCTTCGTAGGACACTGGAGGTTCAGAGGTGGTGATCAATCCGGTGTAACCACCGGCCTTCAAGACATCTCCCACTTCGGTAATGATCAGAGCCAACTCGCTGGCAGTCATGTAACCTGCGTTGACGGCTTCGTTACCGACGGTGATGTACTCGATGTCATCCCAGCCGTTGGTCTCACAGTAAGTGACTAACAAGTCGGCGGAATTGAGGGTGTCGGTGGTGTCGGTGGTATCAAACCAGAATCCTTGGTTGATCTTGAGGCCCAAGTCTCTGGCAATAGGGAAGATTGTCGACAAGTAATTACAGTCAGTACCATAGACTCTAATCACTGGAATTCCCTTAGCAGCAACCTTTGTGAGGTCTGAAAGCACAGAACTGTAATCTTTACAGGAGCTGTCGTCATTGTATGGAGAGTAGACGAGAGACGTTGGGATGACAGTTGACACTGCGCCCGAAGTCAAAGAAGCTGCAATGCTTGAAGACGAGCTGGAAGATGAACTGGAACCGGAGCCTGATCCGGAAGACGACGACGTTGTTGTTTGGGTGGATGTAGTTGAGGTGGTGACTTGGGTGGTAGCGGTGGTAGCCAGGGTAGAGGATGAGGAGGATGAGGAGGATAGCGTCGTTGTTCCAGCGGTGGTACCAGCAGCAGCAGTGGTTCCGACGGTAGTGGTTCCAGCAGCGGTAGTGGTTCCAGCAGCAGTGGTTCCAGCGGCAGAGGCAGTTTCATCAGCATCACTGTCTGAAGTTTGCTGAGCGCTGCTGCTTGAACTAGAATCAGTTGCGGCAACAGGAATCAAAGAAGAGTCTGTCCAAGTGGTAATAATACCTCCTTGGGATCCGTGATTGGCACTGGCAATTTGACTATTGATGTTCAGTTGAGCAGCAGCAGAAGTAGTACTGGTCAAGGTTTGACCTTCAGCAACCGTGGTGCCGTCTATAGCAGTGGTTAACGTTTTGGTCAAGGTAAGGTCACCACTGATGATCACCTCGACAACAGGAGCGGTAACAGTCTTGGTCGATGTGTAGTAGAAAGACGAAGAAGTCACGGTTGCGACGGTGGTGGTAGCGACAACCACTCTTCGTTTCTGCAAAGCTAATCTCACCTCATTAGCACAAACAGGAGCAGCCTCCGTGAACTGTGAAAGAGTGGACACAAGCGCAAGCAACAGTAGCAATTTCATATTGTTGTGATTATTTATTGCTTTGGAGCAGGAGTTGCTATTTTATTCGTAAAGCCGACTCCAGTGATAGCGAGAGGATACTCCAGATTGAGCCTGTAGGAAGTGTGATGGTGTCTAGGAGGTGTCTAGTAAATGTCTAACCGGTGTCTTGCAATTGAGAATCAGCAACGAATGTTTGAAAGTGTTCAGATCCAGTTAGCGGTGTAAGAAGGATTCGCTGAAGCAAGAGCTAGTCCACGTCTAGTGAGTATTGTGAGGCGTTGGTCCCTGGGCAGATATAGGCGATCACCAGTTATTTATAATTGAGAAGTGCTCAAAGCCCTTGGGACTGGCTGCCAACGGAACCTTAACTTTAAACATGTCTATTTTTTACGACATATTGTCTTTTAAGTGAGTGATGATTGTAGTTACTGGATTGGTAGTTAATGATAATTACTCGATGGCTGGTTGTCGCCTGCATGTTGAGTCGCATGCAGCACCCGGCATGGTCAGGTCTCGTCAAATAACAGATTCAACTCGATCTGGAGGGTGTGATTGGCACCACAGTTCCCAAATAGGAGGGCGGTTTTTACTTGATCTGAAATAATGTGGCGGGTCTCAATGAGTTTATGGCTTGTATATTGCCTGGACGTGGAAATTGTACACTTCAAGCAAACAGTTTGTGGCTGACTGTTTGTACCTGTCACTGAGTGTCAACCATTAATACCTGGCCCCTAATCGTTTGAGTCCGGACCAAATCAGCATTGAACCCAGTTAGCCGCGATATAGACGGGATCAATGGATGTGGCCCCAGGCTAGTCGAATTAAATTTTCGCCTAGGAACTCACTAGCTTCTCCGTTCTATTTCCAACCCCAAGTAGTGGCAGGCATAGTGACGCACCATGATATCCCTCGCTCTACATGCACAGCACTGCTGGTCAAATCCCACGATTCACCAGCCCAGTGCAAGAACACCGGAAGTCGAACAAAGGTCAAGCTCAGCGGCAATTGTGGACAAGCCCAGCGGCGCCATCGCAATTGGTGTTTGTTGCTGGATTTGTATCCCAGGATGCTTCGCCCCTGCCATGTTGGTTTGTGCTTGCAGTCCATGGCTTATCGGTGGTTGGCTGGTTGTCTAATACGGAAATGTTGAGGTTGAACATACGTAGATTAGGTTTCTGGTGGCCCTCCTGGGGCTGATTCATGATGTTTTAGAAACACCGTGGGTTGTTTGAGGTTGATGGCATTTGAGGCGGAGAGTCTTACCATGGTACAGAATGTTGTGGCATAACCTCAACTGAAAGCAGATACAGTTAGAGACATCAAGTAGTCGTCGAAGCAAAAGAATAAGTGAAAAGTATTCTGATTACTGTAGGGTCTATGAAATAGTGTGGAACAGGGTGGAATAGTGCCGTGACATGTGGATGTAAGTATGCATTGAATATTAGGAAGACCAGCAGTGTCAGCATTAGCAAAGTAATTTATGCAATTTACGATGGTACCAATTTGTTAGCCAGTCATCACTGAAATGATTTTAGTGACTATGGGGAGAATGACGGTGGAGTAACGGTGGAGTATTTTGGGCTCAATGAAATTCACAGTAGCCACAACTTCATTAGTGCTAGCATCTTTTTTTAGCATCTTTGGTACCGGATAATTCAGAACTGCATAGCAGCAAAACCACAAGCAGTATCTGTACTATTGGTATACACTACTTGCGATAAGATCAGAATCCCATGAGTATCCACGAGTACTAGAACCAGATAATATTCTGTGGTTTGGAGAACAGGATTCAATTTACGAATGGCAACATTGACAAATTGCTGGTTGCTACAGCTAATGAGTACATCTGCTACTCCAGACTCGAGATATTATTAATATACGGTCTAGTATCATCGATTACAGTGGGGTACTGTAAGTAATATTATGAGCTAGGCGAGGAATAGTACTTGGTCTAATACAATGCAGTTTCTGCTGATCCTGTACCCGAGTTTCCTATCGGCAAGGGTTCTGTTCCTCGTTTGACTTACACCGTCTGACATTGACTAGGTACTCACACTAGCCAAGAACGAACTACGAGATAGAATAAAATGAACCGAGGCCGATACTTAGCGAAAGCCAAGCTGGGCTTAATAAGTAAAACTTTCGAACATATCTCGTCTACTTACTTGGTGGTTATCGGTTATTTCATTGAGACTGTTATTTATTGGGCCTTAAGCATTTCTCAGCTGTTGGAACATCATACTATTCTCCTGAACGTACTAGGCTGAGCAATGTTGTAGACAGTTATGATCGACCGCTAATCACTAGACGGTAAGCTTTTGAGTAGATATTATGGTTAGACAGTCATGGCTACACTGTATAGTTGACTACTAACAATTACTAGTAGGCACCAAATCGTAAGTCGAGGTCTACATGACACAGCTCTCAAAACACCATTACCTATCAGTTTAATAGTCCAATCCAACATCACCTAGGTCAATCCCACTACAGCAAATACATTATGCTAGTATTAAATTACATGAAAAACATTAAAAAATAATCTAAGCACTAGCTTCAGCCTTTGGTTTGGCAACACCGGTTTGGAATCCATTCTTAAATCTTCTCGAAACGTGTTTCAAGTAAGCCATACGGCCAGTACCGGTGGTTCTTCTTCTCTTAGCCTTGACAGCCCAGTTGTGTTTTCTCAATTTAGCGGCTGGGTATCCACAGGAAGAACAAGTCTTCTTTTGGACGTGGAGCGAACGACGGCCACATCTGTTACACAAAGTGTGCGACTTGTTGTGTTTTTTACCGAAAGATGGAGTACCTTCTATAGAATGTGTTAGTGGTGTGCTGGTGGTTGTATGGGTTGACAAGAGTGGATGATCTGGATGGCACTGGTTGTGGTTCTGATTATTCAGACATTAGTTCAGTACTTGTAAGCAGATCAGTTCAAACGTTTGATTGGTGATTGTATGCCAATGCTGAAGTGAATAGTGATTGTGGATGCTAGTTAGCAATGACAGTAGCAGTCATAATGAGCATTGATGAAAACATGGAAAACGATGAAAACATTGCTTGTAAAAGAAAGGGAAAGATACAATGACTAAAGAACAAGTACTAATGAGCAGTGCATTAACAACAACTCATTCACTCGTCTCTAATCACTTGATTTCATCTCGTTCTCTGTCAAGCATTGTACTTCATCAATTCACACTAGTCGATTTCCATCCGTCTGAAAACTACCTACAACAATCACAATTCAACTTCTCACAAATCAAACATATTCTTGATCCACCTTGTTACATCTAGCTATTCTTCATTGTAGTCTCGATGTTCAATTTCATTTTATGACTCGTCTTCTCATCTCATTTCAATCTCTTCTACTTTTCAGTTCTTGACACTCGATTACTCTGATACCTTGTTGTTTCCAAATTGTCTAGTTTGATGCTTTATATTTCATTTCACAAATAATCATATCCACTGCTTGTCTTGTTTAACCCGAATCTGACGACATTACTTACTTCCCATTTTATATTTTCTATTCCGTTGGTAATAGCCAAAGCTCCGAACAAAGTTTTTCAGTATCGATTTTTCTGACCCTCAGTTTCGCGACTTACCCGGTGCGAAATTTGGACAGACCTACTTCGGTAGGTTAACTGTTGGCCAGTTGGACACGGACTGGTTTTTCAAATGCGGTGGGAAGTTGTGTGTCAGTGTTGATACACGTGAATATTATAAGGGCATAAATAGGGCACGATTGCTTCTCCGCACTGTGGCTGGTGTTTGCTGTTGTGGCTTGCATTGGTAATGTGGCTAGTTAATTCAACATAGACTAATGCTGCGGAGAAATATTGACGGGAGTTTCGGACACAACAAAATTGTAGGAGAAGTATTGTAGTAGGGCTTACTGAATTTGAGCTCACTGAAGTCGGTCTTCCTTAGAGAACAACCTCCCAAAGTAATATCTACCTGAATAAGATTAAATTTCGTTTATTCAATTTGTCCATAACTAGGCAACTGTTATTGAAGGTCAGAAACCTGGGGAACCACTAAATATCATTGCTCACTCATTTGTAAACCAACACTTGATCCCAATAATTTTCCTCACTTCATAACAGTTCGCCATATCTAACGTATTACAATTATTTTTACTAAGCGTTCTGTCAACCTCCACAGTTCTCAGTGAATCTCGGTATTCTCTGGTATACATTATAATCGATGCTCGAAACAAGTACTACGACAGAATCACTGTCGGCATTGTTCTGAGCCACCTTCAATTCATTCACGTTCATCTCAATTGAACTCCAAAAACTTATTCCACTTAATAACCTCACCACGATGTCGATTTCTCTGCTCAACCCTACTGGGTAAGAGCTCCCACCAACTTTTTGTACACGTCTTCGTCAATGGCACCTCTGTTATAAAGATACGTGTGCAACGACTGGACGAGTTTCAAGATTTCTTTAGAATCCAAGTTGTTGACTGCCATTGCAAACACAGTTCCGAAGGTGACTCTGTGAGTAGAGATGAAACTTTCGTAGTAGAGGTAAGAGAATGAACCCATCAAGAATTGACAGTCCATACGGTCGGTGATACCTCCATGGCCAGGAATAGTGTCACCAAAGTCTTTGATGTTGAAAGTCCGCTTGACTCCCGAGGCAAAGAACCCGCCAAATGGAGCAATCAACGAAGCAAACGTTGCCAACACAATAGCATGGAAGTAGATAGGTTTAAGAATGACAAAGTCTTTCAGGAGGAACTCACCGATAACAGGAGGCAATCGGTAAGATTGAGGAATGAACACTGCGTTTGGCTCGCAGCTGATCAGTGAGAATGCATTGAGACTCAAGTCTTCCATTGGGCAGATCAAATAACTGGACTGCGAAAGGAGACGAGCAAGCACAAATCCGGAGAAGATCGTGAACCCCCAGGCACCAACAAAACCCTCGACGGTCTTCTTAGGACTGATGGCGATCAATTGGGTTCTGCCGAACGCTATGCCGCAGATGTATGCAAAGATATCGTTGACGATCACGAGTCCCACCGGAAGCAAGAACCAGAACAACCCCGTGAGAATATTGTTGATGATAAGATGCGCCTGGAACACCACAAGAATAAGCACCATGTGGGTGATACACAACTGGGCAAACTGCATCTTGTAGTAGCCCTGCTTGAGGGTGGCGACGAAGAACACAAACCCCAACACGTACATGCAGTAGCTGATGAATCTGTGGTTGGTGGCAAGAGGCTTCAAGTGATCATCGATGAATATCGTCTGAGAAAAATGGTCAATAAGACTCTCGCCGTCCAAATAATACACACTGGTGGCCAAGAAGTACCACGACAACGTCCGGTTGAGTGGGAGCTCCTTCTCTCTTGCTGGCTTGGACGATAACGCAATCACTTCTTTGAAAGTAAGCACTTGCAAGATCAACACAAGGCCAATTACCCAGATCGGACCCATCAACAAAATGCCAAACATCCCCGCGACCATCACCAAGGTCCATGTGGTCCGGACAATGAAATTCTGCTTTTTCTTGTTGAACTCCCCATTGTCAGTTGCTTGCTTATCTACCAGTTTATCATTGGTACTTGGCTTAGTTTCTGGTTGCGGCTCCTCGCTCATACTGACGGACCGTGATCTGCTATATGAATATGGGTGGTTCGATTGGATCAATCCAATAAAGACAAAGCAAACTGGCTAAGAAAAAAACAACAGTATCACACTCGCGATGTTTCTTTTAGAACCATAACAGTTGCGTGGAAAACCATAAACTATCGTTTGCTGGGTTGGGGATTCTAAGGTTACGCAGCCCTGGCCAGCCAACCAGTTTCCCCATGTGAAACCCTTTATTTGGGTCACTGGGGGTGTCGTTCCCAGTTGGTTAATTGGGGGTGGCACAAAGTTACCGGTTGCGTGCCCTGCGCAGGCTGCACAGGAGAATCGCTGCAGGGAGAAACATAGGTAAGGGACTGGTTGCTGATATTTGGAGATATAGCTGCTGGGTTACTGAGATTTTCTTGGACAGGATTTCTTGTGTACCTTATCTATATATCTTTTCAATCTATTGGCGGGCCATTGAGTTTGCTAGGGGCCACGGTCATGTACATTTTATAGATCATGAATGCTTGCGTTGATAGTAGTTCATGTTGTAAATATCTGTGGTTCTGATAATACCAATTGCAGCTAGTCCAAAGCTGTTTTCAACAAATTTCGAATTCTGGGATGGATTTAGTGGCTCCAGATTATTATACAATGCCATTTACTTGATTATAATTGAACATTGCTGATATTTTTGTGGTTCGGAAGAACCAGTTGTTCCTGTACAGATTTGAGGAACTGTCAATGCATATCATGGAGGTACATCAATATATACACACCAACTTATCCAGATGGTTTCCAATTATTCCAATGCAAAAAGAGGCGTCAAGAAACTTTCAGAACAAGCTGGTAATTGTTATGGAACGTTTTCTCATCACTTGTTCTCAATTGGTGTTGTGGTTCTGCGTTCCAACATCGTTGATGAATTTGTTATCTAACACATCAAAAACATCAAAATGTTGTCAACTCCCGAGGAACTCAAGGGCCCCTTGGACAACCCTTGTTGCTAGCACCTTCCAGATTAAGAAACTCTTTGGTATTGTTATTTCTTGTACCTTACACCATCCCTCGTTTCAAGTTGCTGGGATAAAAATAAGCTACATGACTAAAGGTATTGTTAGGGAAAACTAGTCACACAAATCATAACAAATGACCATAAAAAAACACAGACAAACATGCAACGCACAAGTTCAAAGGTCTTAGTATTGAGACAGCGACAAATTTCAGCGAGAGACAAAAAAAACATGCAATTGAGACAAGTCCGAGACAAGCCTCGAGGTGCAACTGAGGACAGAAAAAGGAGCGTTGGAGGCGGTGTTTGAGACATTGCAAATGAAAACAAAGCAATTTCAGTTGCACTTAGGATGCGACAGCCCCGAGGAGGCTGCCGCAAAATTCGGTTTCATTGTTCCAGTGTCGGTATCCGTTTGGGTTTGCGGCTATCTGTTGGAGTGGAAGTTGTGAGCCAACAATGTCAGTGTCAGTACTGTCAACCCTACGCTGGGAGGTTTTGTCTTAGAATGTGTGGATTTGTTTTGCTTCTACCAGAGTTGTTTAGTGGATTAAGGGATGGATAGTAAACAAGGCTTTTGTGAGTTCTCGGGGTTCATGGGTCCTGCTGTTGCTCAGTTTTTTTTTTGGTTCTCAGTTCTGTTTTGGTCGAGCTCGAAGTTGGATTCCGCTTGAAAAAGGTATCTCTTGGTGGTCCACAGACTGGAAACGGCTGGTTGGCGATTCTTACTATTTCACTCCGAGATCTTTACGATCTCTTGTCATTGTTTGTCGTTGCTCGACATCTGGACGTCCAATTTCTTGACTGACTTCTGTTGTGGTCCAATTTAGTGAGTGGCTTCTACTGTGGTCCAATTCTGTGAGTGGTTTCTGTGCAGGCGCCTTTCTTCTTAGTCTCTCACACCGAGGCTTTGATTATGTCTTGATGGGACATTGGGATGGATTCATTGTCGATATTTGAAATGGGGCTACAAAGAAGGGTTCAAGCAATCAAGCCCCGAGTTGATTCTGCCGGGTTCGAATTATGGGAATCGTATTTGCGTTAATTGCAATTAATCAACTGTAGAGGCAGTAATTAGCAGTGGCTGCAGGGGACTAAGACGCCGCGAATTAAGTGGAGCAGCAGCAATTACCGCCGCAATAGGACGACAAAAATGCGAGAGCCCAAGTACGAACAACCAGATGTCCAGACTGGATTAATGATATTGGGGAGATCAAACTGGACGTCAGGCAATACGAACCGGGATATTTAGATGAGGAGACATATTGAGTTTGGGCTAGCTGGAGTTTATTGAAGGGTGGTGAGAGTTTAAGTAGCAGTGTTGGGAGCGGAGAATTGATCGTAGCAGCATAAATGTTGACACGCAATCCATTGGCCCGGGAGTGACTGGAGTGGAATATACGACTGGGTGAGAGTGTTTGTGAGCTTTTAGTAGTGGTTTTTTGGTAGACTTTTGGAGTGTTGAGGAGTGAGGGTTGGAGTGTAGCAGAGAGAGCTGAAGTGAATCGCTGCAGCCAGCAAGAAAAATTGAAACTGAGACTGAGAGCTTGGACAGTGTTGCAAATTGCTGGGTTCAAGCAATTGTTGAGAGTTTGTAGCCAAAGTCAGTTTTAGGGAAGTTTATTGAGTTGGAGTATTTTTAGAAAGTTTGCACAAATTCATGAAGGAGTGGCATGGTTGGTAAATTAGAAATCCTTAACTTTAGAGAAGTGGTTGCATGATTATGGGCCGATCGGTCCAGCACCATCCAGTATTCAGTCGTAGAGTTTGTCAGTGTGGATCGATCAAACTACGAGCTAGTGAGATGTCAGTTGCTTGAAAACACACTAGCAACGAGCTAGCCGACTTAGTGAATGACAGGGTAGTACTAATTGACCAGCGGCATACCAGGGTAGTGCTAATATCGTGGTACGTTAGTGTTAGAGTTAGTGCCCACCCTTCACCAGTTAGGCAGTTCGGCAATCAAACATCAGTCCAAAACTGTCAAGCTTTGGTTGTCAATCTGATCACTGTCAACTTTAGACTACAAGGTTAGGTTTGTATATCCTTATTATAAGCTTCTGGCCTGTTGTGGTCAAGCTTCCAATGATTGTTGCCAAGTTCATTCGTACAAGAATACTCGGGTGTGAATTGGCTTGGTGGACTAGCTGAATATGGTCTGCACACGACCATTTTACTGCGTAACTTCGGGAAACAAGACCCACCGTTCTCCACTACGATATCCCTGCGGGAAACTCACACTGCCATTGCAATTGTTGCCCCCTAGAGGCTCTCCTTGAAATCTCCCGCTTCTACTTTCAGATACTTGGCAATTGCCAGTTTCTGCAGTGTTTTCTCGGTAAGTTCAAACTACAGTTCCCACATTGAAAGTTTTTCGCCACAACTCACCGCCCGCAATTTCCATGCTGCCACTTGCTTACCACAACTCGTCCACCACAACAGTGTACACTGTAACAATATACACAAAGATAACAATCTCCAATAACATATCCCACGGAGGCTAGACCTTCATCCCTTGATTTCATTTCTTACATTCACTTGCGTTGTCTACACTTTCTATATTTGTCTGCTTCGCTCTACGCTCCATTTCACACTAGTGCCGGTTTTTTTCACCGCATCTTTTTTCTCTGCACATCACTAACTTACCGAGTTTCCACAACCCTCGACATTGCAACGTAGACTCCCAGGCAATTCCAGCGTCTGAACAATGCTGGCCACTGCCACCCCTGCCGCCCTCTATTGTCTGTGTCCTGGTCCCGGTGCCGTTCGTTCTACCTTCGTCAATTTGCCGATTCTTCCGCACATCTTGCCAAAAACCACTTGCCTAGTGAGGCAGCATTTGCGGCCACCGAACCCCAGCCTTGGAAGAGTTCTCTATTGTTTGTATACCTTGGTCACCATAACATGCACCGCCTAACAAAATTTTTCAAGCAAACTCCGCGGCACCAAGTGCTCAACCCGTACTCAGTCCACACAATCTGGTTTGTCGCAGTTGCTGCCGAATCACCACTGACTGCAGCTGGGCACCGCCCTTACCAATAGGAACGCCAGTGCTCCCCGGCGCACCAATACAGAAAAAAACACTACGGAAATCAAACACGCAATTGTTTGTCCATCAAACCGGCAATCCCATTATCAATCCCTACACTCAGTCGTTGTATCGAGACTCTGATCACAGTAGATCGTGGTGCGGATCTCGGTCCAGTACATCGCCCACCAGCTGCCCCTGGGCCGCTGCAGTACCGGCGGCGGGAATCTACTGTCGGCAGCTCGCCCGGAGCAGACCATCTGTTTCCTAAACCGGTCGAACCGGTACTCACCTAGAAGCTAGCAAGAAAAACTGCCGCCGGCAATTAGAGTTGGCTGTGTGGGGCGTCTTGTGTCAGAATCAAACTGAGTTTGCGAGTTTCCATTGTCTCAAATTTAGGCTCAGCTACTGTTAGGCATGCTGTGGTGACCTGGCGCGATGGCGTGCCTACTGGAACTCTTTTCCGTGATTAGAGTTTCCAATAGTTGCGGCCTTCCAAGGGTACTGGAACACAACTACAGGGGTACCAAGTGGGCAATTGTTAGTGCAAGTAAAAAGGACGATCAACCATCCTTGGTCGCGTGGCCCAATGCTCGATATGTGGTTTCCCCTGCTCCGAGGCATTGCCAGGCGAGTCGCCGCTGGTGAACATTGCCACATTAGCGGACGCAAACTCCTGGCAGCCCCATTATACTCCCTATGCGGTTGCCACATTATATTTCCCCTATCCCCATAACACCGCGACTGCCTAACAGTACCTTACTGACTCGCTAAAACACGGTAACAAAAGTGACGCATATTATTGTGCGTAAACGCCATGCACGGTTAAGCAATTTTGTTTTTTCTCGACTGCTTGTTTAGTAACAACGGTGACGCAGCTGTCGCAGCACAGGGTGCACTGCTAGTGGAAATTTCTGGGTGGTTCTACTAGGTGCGAACTGCTATGGAAATATCGTATTACAGATTTCGGGAAGGAAATCCAGGTTGGCGTTAAAGTGGCTGCCAAAATCCCCCTGCAGCCGGTCACCCCAGCTCCCTGAATCTTCTGGATTAGCTCGTTGAGCCAGAGTTAAGGTTTGTCCCAGACCTGAGCACCATGTTAAACACCCGTCGGAAATCACAAACTGAAAACCGACAATAGCAGTTCGCAAGGGCGTCGGCAAGGATACAACCACTTCAGCAGGGATTTGGGGGTCCGCCCAGGATCCCTGTGGCCTAAAGTTTTTTTGCCCGAGCTGAAGCTGCTATGTTGCTGCTGGGCTGCTAATAATAATCTGGGCTGTGGCCCACCGACGATCGGGGTCGATGCTAGTCGTGGTACTAGCAGTGGCTTGAACAATTGTTGGGACGTAAGTCTAGCAACCACCAGCTCCGCCGGTGAGAGTCTCAATTAGACGTATGGCGGTTGTAGTGCCAGACAGTTGTTCACCCATTGATCGTAGACAGCAGTGCAACTGACATGCATGGATGGATGAACTAGTAAGGTCGTCGGCCATCATGTGTCAAATGTCCAGACAATTGTTTACCAAGCATGGGCCTTTGATGACGGGCAAGGATCAGCATATAATATTTTTGGACCGCGTGCTGAATAGATCTGTTCACTCCGACTCAAATATTGGTTGGATCGCCCTCACGATGTGAGGTTACCGGTCAGTGGCAGTTGGTGGGGCAATGAAAATCTTGAATGGTAGACATCGACTAGATATCGACTAGACATTATTGTAGAATTACTTGAGAGAGTTATCTGAAAGACTTACAAGTAGATTAAGAAACAAACGGCTTATATTTGGTAATATTATAGCAAATCAACTCACAGAGAAGACAGAAGAAACGAGGTATCAATCGATGCCCGTGGTAGAAGTCACCATAGCAAACGACGAAAAACTAGAAGTGTAGAATCAAACAAACGCTTAGATGAGCATGTACATCAAAGACACAAAACAACTCAAGCCCAAGCCGAAAGAAGTGCCAACATTTGCGGCACCGTTGGAGACTTGCTCCGAAACAGTGGCAGAAGAAGCAGCAGCAGCAACGCCAGAAACAGAGGCAGATGCAGACGACTCAACAACAGAAGTCACAGCAGTAGTAGCAGCGGCCTCAACAGAAGATGCACCGGCGTACTCAGCAGCAGCAGTACCAGTAGCGGCAGCGGCAGTAGACTCAGCAGCAGCACCAGTGGTAGCAGCAGCAGCAGCAGTACCAGTAGCAGCAGCAGCAGACTCGGTACCAGACTTCTCAGCAGCCTTCTTAACAGTAGTGGTCTCGTATGAAGTACCAGTCGAAGTGGTTCCGACAGTGGTAGTCTCAGCAGAGCCAGCTGGAGAAGTCTCAGCAGAAGAAGAAACACTGTACTCAGTCTTGGTAACAGACTCAGCACCAGAAGCTGGATAAGACTTAGTCTCGCCTGCGGTGGCAGACCCAGTTGGAACAGACTTGGACTCAGCTCCAGTAGTCTCAGTGCCAGAAGTTGGGTAAGTCTTAGTCTTACCTTCCTCAGTAGCAGACTCAGTACCAGAAGTTGGATAAGTCTTAGTCTTGCCTTCCTCAGTAGCAGATCCAGTTGGAACAGACTTAGTCTCAGTCTCGGTAGCTGGAACAGACTTAGTCTCGGTCTCAGTACCAGGAGCTGGAGCAGACTTGGTCTCAACACTAGTCAATGGGCAATAGGTGGTGTAGACAGTAGTCACACCGCTAGAAGTAACAGTGACTTCGGTAACACCGGTGGTCACAGTAGAAGAAGAGATAACAACAGCAGTAGTCGATGGAGCAGTGTGGGTAATAACAGTGCTCGACACCGACGAAGGAGCAGCAGCAGAACTACTTGGAGTAGTAGCTGGAATAGACTTGGTCTCGACACTGGTCAATGGACAGTAAGTGGTGTAGACAGTAGTCAAACCACTCTTGGTGACAGTGACTTCAGTAACACCAGTGGTGATAGTAGAAGATGAGACAACAACAGCAGTGGTAGATGGAGCAGTGTGAGTGATACACGTGGTGGTCGACACAGTTGGAACAACAGAGCTGCTTGGAGTCGACTTCACTGGGGTCGACTTGACTGGAGTCGACTCAACCGGAGTAGACTTAACAGGAGTAGACTTGACTGGAGTAGACTTAACAGGAGTAGACTTCACTGGAGTAGACTTCACTGGAGTAGACTTCACTGGAGTAGACTTGACTGGAGTAGACTTAACAGGAGTAGACTTCACTGGAGTAGACTTCACTGGAGTAGACTTCACTGGAGTAGACTTGACTGGAGTAGACTTAACAGGAGTAGACTTCACTGGAGTAGACTTCACTGGAGTAGACTTCACTGGAGTAGACTTGACTGGAGTAGACTTAACAGGAGTAGACTTCACTGGAGTAGACTTCACTGGAGTAGACTTCACTGGGGTAGACTTAACAGGAGTCGAAGAAACTGGAGTAGACTTCACTGGGGTCGACTTGACAGGAGTAGACTTGACAGGAGTAGACTTGACAGGAGTAGACTTAACAGGAGTAGACTTCACTGGAGTAGACTTCACTGGAGTAGACTTGACTGGAGTCGACTTGACTGGAGTGGACTTCACTGGAGTAGACTTGACTGGAGTAGACTTAACCGGAGTAGACTTAACAGGAGTCGAAGAAACTGGAGTAGACTTAACAGGTGTAGACTTGACAGGAGTAGACTTCACTGGAGTAGACTTCACTGGAGTAGACTTCACTGGAGTAGACTTAACCGGAGTAGACTTAACAGGAGTCGAAGAAACTGGAGTAGACTTGACAGGAGTAGACTTGACAGGAGTAGACTTCACTGGAGTAGACTTAACAGGAGTAGACTTCACTGGAGTAGACTTGACAGGAGTGGACTTCACAGGAGTCGACTTGACTGGAGTAGACTTGACTGGAGTCGAACTAGTGCATGGAGTAGTACTCTTACCTGGAGTCGACTTGACTGGAGTGGACTTGACTGGAGTAGACTTAACCGGAGTAGACTTGACTGGAGTCGACTTGACTGGAGTAGACTTGACTGGAGTCGAACTAGTGCATGGAGTAGTACTCTTACCTGGAGTCGACTTGACTGGAGTGGACTTGACAGGAGTAGACTTAACAGGAGTCGACTTGACTGGAGTAGACTTGACAGGAGTAGACTTGACAGGAGTAGACTTCACTGGAGTCGAACTAGTGCATGGAGTAGTACTCTTACCTGGAGTAGATTTCACAGGAGTGGACTTGACCGGAGTAGAGCTGGTACAAGGAGTAGTACTCTTACCTGGAGTAGACTTACCTGGAGTAGACTTCTCTATAGTAGTAGTACATGGAGTGGTACTCTTACCTGGAGTAGACTTAACAGGAGAAGACTTGACCGGGGTAGTAGTAGTACATGGAGTAGTACTCTTACCTGGAGTAGACTTCACTGGAGAAGACTTGACTGGCGAAGACTTAACAGGAGAAGACTTGACCGGGGTAGTAGTAGTACATGGAGTAGTACTCTTACCTGGAGTAGACTTCACTGGAGAAGACTTAACAGGAGAAGACTTGACTGGCGAAGACTTGACTGGGGTAGTAGTAGTACAAGGAGTAGTACTCTTACCTGGGGTAGACTTCACTGGAGAAGACTTGACTGGCGAAGACTTAACAGGAGAAGACTTGACTGGGGTAGTAGAAGTAGTACATGGAGTAGTACTCTTACCTGGAGTGGACTTGCCTGGGGTAGACTTCTCTGGGGTAGTACTCTTACCTGGAGAGGTAGTAGTAGTACATGGAGTAGTCGACTTTCCTGGAGTAGACTTACCTGGAGTGGACTTCTCTGGAGAGGTGCTCTTTCCTGGAGTAGTCGAGGTAGTGCATGGAGTAGTCGACTTACCTGGAGTAGATTTTCCTGGAGTCGATTTTTCCGGAGTGGTCGAGGTAGTGCATGGAGTGGTGCTCTTACCCGGGGTGCTCTTACCTGGAGTGGTCGAGGTGGTGCATGGAGTAGTGGACTTTCCTGGGGTAGACTTGCCTGGAGTAGTAGAAGTGGTGCATGGAGTAGTACTCTTACCTGGAGTCGACTTACCTGGCGTAGACTTCTCTGGAGAAGTGCTCTTACCTGGAGTGGTCGAAGTGGTGCATGGAGTAGTACTTGTACCTGGGGTAGACTTGCCTGGGGTAGACTTCACTGGAGTAGTCGAAGTGGTGCATGGAGTAGAAGTAGTACCTGGAGTAGACTTGCCTGGAGTCGACTTGACTGGAGTAGTCGAGGTAGTACATGGAGTAGAGGTAGTACCTGGAGTTGACTTGCCTGGAGTGGACTTTCCTGGAGTAGTCGAGGTAGTACATGGAGTAGAGGTAGTACCTGGAGTTGACTTGCCTGGAGTGGACTTTCCTGGAGTAGTCGAGGTAGTACATGGAGTAGAGGTAGTACCTGGAGTTGACTTGCCTGGAGTGGACTTTCCTGGAGTAGTCGAGGTAGTACATGGAGTAGAGGTAGTACCTGGGGTAGACTTACCTGGAGTAGACTTAACTGGAGTAGTCGAAGTGGTGCATGGAGTAGAAGTAGTACCTGGAGTTGACTTGCCTGGAGTCGACTTGACTGGAGTAGTCGAGGTAGTACATGGAGTAGAGGTAGTACCTGGGGTAGACTTGCCTGGGGTAGACTTAACAGGAGTAGTAGAAGTGGTGCATGGGGTGGAAGTCGTACCTGGAGTAGACTTCACCGGGGTAGTAGAGGTAGTGCATGGAGTAGAGGTGGTTGGGGTATTGTTTGGACACTCGGTACTGAACTTCCAGCCATTGAAAGCGAAACACCAAACCTTAGTTATTTGAACCTCACTGGCAGTGGTGTAGGTATAAGGAATCCACTTGGTGTTGCACTGAGTAGTCTTAGAGACCACACTCTTGACAGTGGTGGAGTGACAGTTTTTGGTTCCACAATTCTCGACACTGACAGTATCAGTGACATAGGAGGTAACATAGACCTCACCAGTCTCTGTAGTGGCAGTCGAGGTGGTCAATGGACAATAGGTCGTGGTGGTGTAAACAGTAATGTCTACGGTGCTGGTGAGGGCTTGAGCCAAGCCAACAAGAGCAGCCGTCGACAAAAGATTGTTGAACAACATTGCTTAGAGGGAAGACTAAACGAATGTAAACCAAGAAGCGACTTGTAAACCTAAGAAAAAGAGATCGGCAAGAAGAGCCTGCCGGTCCTTATATATTAGTTCGAGGCCCCACCCGATTTCCGCTTCCTCCATGTCGAGGAACAAACACTTCTTCTCCCAAACCATACATCAAATTGTGTTTTAGCGTGGTTTAGCCATGGCATGTTGTCTCAGTCTGCCAACGCGTAGTGCATTGCAGCCTAGCCGCTTTCATGCATATACTGGCTTCGGATCCATAGTATTTGCAACATGCAGTGACTTTGCATGCAGAAAAAAAATAAAGCTCTTGCAGCCAAAAACAGGAACCCGTACTTTGGGTTTTCTTCTCCCGTTTTGGCAACTAAAGGTCAAGTCTCGTACCCAAATAGGTTTGCTAATTGCGAGTAATCAGAATTCACCAGAAGCTCTCTTCGGGGCTTACTATCGAGTGCATTCTGTTACTCACAGCCTCCTCTGGGTTTATAAGTGCTCAGGTTGTCGGTGGAACTGCGGCAACCAAGCCTCCAAGGGTAATAACTATCCCGTTTTTGCAAACATTGTGTTTTAGTCTCGCTAACGTAAGAAGGCTTAAATTAAAATTTGCCCAATGTGAGTACATTCGACCCGTTTCAGGCGGAGGAAACTTTGTCTTCGCTCAACCATAAACTTGCACCTGTCTCAAAGAAATGATTTCCCCTTACTGTTCTCGCTGCTGCTATTAAAAACCCTTGCGGCAGGGCAATGTTTACCATTTTTTTCCCGATTGGTACTTAACTAGATTCGCGAGTTTCACCTCTGCTTCCGGCGCTCACGCGACTTCCCTCCTCGTCTTGCCAATCAATGTGTCTCAGCTCTGCCATCCCTGAAGGGTCGGCTGGAGAGCATTGGGTTGGTCAGAGGCAATCCGTATTAGTTCGTCCAAGTCGGGCACTAGTCCCGTGGCTACCCTGTGGCCAGGGTACCGTGATTAGACCCTCGTGCTTGAGGCTAGCAGTGGTAGTACTGTTGGGCCCTGGCACGCCAGCAACAATAGCCTGGTGCTCCGAGCATCAACAACACTCGCCAGAATGGTTAAATTACCAAGACATCCGGCGGTGGGTAAAATTGCTAAGACACTTATTCCAGAACATACCGTCGAGGACCCGCATTACCCGAGACACAAAGGAGTGGTCTGACATACGTTTGACTTGCGGGCCCCTGAGAATTATTA
This sequence comes from Saccharomycopsis guyanensis, assembly GCA_030578595.1. Classification (NCBI taxonomy): domain Eukaryota; kingdom Fungi; phylum Ascomycota; class Saccharomycetes; order Ascoideales; family Saccharomycopsidaceae; genus Saccharomycopsis; species Saccharomycopsis guyanensis. The sequence continues at coordinate 1,108,121 of JAJMSQ010000003.1, forward strand.
TTCAATAACAAAGCTGTAATACGGCCCGACGTCCTGTCTGGTCATGCCCTCGCCGGATCCAGTACATTGAAAACAATCCCCCCGGCGTTGTTCTTCCGCCGCTGAAATTCCTACATTCTCACTTACAACACCACCGCCTCGGTCGCATGTCCCTCCCACAGCGTCGATGTTTTACTTCTGCCCTCGACACAGTGCCTTGCTCCCATCAAACCTCGCTTCTTGACTACTATTGTGCGACCGTCTGTTTTCCCGGTTTTCGTATGTGCCGTGGTGTGTGTTCTACACACTACGCAGTTCACCGTTCACCGTACATTCGCTAACCCCAACATGACAAGTACATGTGCCAGGTGAGCAAGCGCCAAAACCATCACTGCCAGCGTAGCAAATTGACAATAGCTAAAAATATTGTAAAACCAACAACTAATTTCAAATTTAGAAGTCGCATCTCAAAATCCCCACTCCATGTTCACCACTGTAGCAGCAAATACCTAAGACATTGCCACATACATTCTCTAATCCAAAACCTCCCAGGCTTGTCCAACTGCGTCTTATCCCTAAAGCCAATTACTATTGTTGCTAAGCCGATCACAACAAAAAGATGTGTCTCTGTGTTCACCCTGTGTCGAATCGGGTCTGAGTGGGCCTCTGGCGAAAGTCGTCACTCTTTAACTCCGCACCGCCCATCAACTAACCTAACTTAATCGTATTCAACCATCTATTCAAAACAAACAGTTCTAAAATTAATCTATGTACTAAACCATTTATACCAAAAATGACCATGCGAGAGCAACGAGTCCCATACTCATTCCAATGGAGACAGTACCAGCTCCATTGGAAGTTTGAGTAACAGCCTCAGAGGTCTCAGAAGTCGCAGCTTCCTGGCTAGTGGTGCTTGTCGTCTGAGTAGTAACTGGGACTTCAGTCGACGTTGTTTCAGTAGAACCTGGAGCCGAGCTTGACTCACTGCTCGATTCGCCAAACAGAGAAGTGGCAGTAGAGTCCGAAGCAGTCGACTCAACAGTGGACACCGAAGAAGTAGTCTCTTCTGAAGAAGTTGACTCAACAGAGGACTCTGAAGTACTGGTTGACTCAACAGCGGACTCCGAGGTAGTTGTCGGCTCAACAGTGGACTCTGAAGTGGTGCTTGGTGTAGTGGTTGACTCGGCAGCAGTTTCTGATGAAGTTTCACTAGAACTGCTTGACACGACGGTGGAGCTGGAACTGGAACCTGAACTGGAATCTGAACTGGAATCTGAACTGGATCCGCCTTGCACCACAATCAAATCCACTGCACGACATCCTCCTTTGTCATAACCGAAAATGTACTGATCACAAGCATACCATGTTGGCGCGTTAACATTGACTCTTAACTGGCCGTCAGCAGAAATTCCCACGGCTCTAGAAGCTGCACCTGAGTCTGTGGTGACGCCCAAGCCTTCAGCTGAAAGATACAAGTACTTCGAAGGCTCACGAACCAACGTAGCAGTTCCATCCGGTTCACTCAAATGGAACTGGTCAGGATTTGCAGTAGTGGTAAGCTTTAAGAAATTGTTGTCAGCAACAATAACAACTCCAGCTCCTCCGTCACCATCTCTAATGGTGAAATCAAAATCGGCAACTGCAACTGCAGCGCTAACCAAAATAGCAAACGTTTTGAACAACATTATGATTCTGAAAATTATCACTAGGAGCTAATTAACAGGGGTCCAATTAATTGATGTGCGACTAAGAAATCGATAACCTGTGGTTCGAATGGGCAATACAGACCGGACTCAAAGGTTTTCGTCTAAATGAGTGCCGTCGATTGATGATTGACTGGACTTAAATACTTCGATTAACAGACGACCAGCATTTATATTTCAACAATGAACATTCGTCGTCATGTAGCAACTGAGCTATTCCGGTCTAATTGGTATCTTGACCCCATTCATTATTGCCGCTACATGTGTGGTCTATTTTTAGTGCTGTGAAATTTCTACCGTTATACACATCCACACATCTACCCGGTGCCTGCAGATCGAATCAGGGCTTTGTTTGCTGCCTCTACTTTGCTCGACAACTCGCAACTTTCGTCGGCATTTAGCCGAGAAATTAGCAATCTCGAAACTCGTAGTCCTTTGATCAGGGCTAATACCTAATACTGTTGCTCACCCTTGACTTAAGGTTTGGGTCATGTTTGGATCCTAATTAAGCAATTAGTATACTCGCATTCGTCCTGAGGCACATCCTCACACCCTCACATCATTACATCCTCACATCATTACATCACTACATCACTACATCATTACATCCCCACATCATAACATCCACACATATGTCAATCTCGTGACTTATAGCGCTCGTACACTTCGCAACACTTGTATGGATCCTACGATGATGAAATATTGCCTAATTTGGAACCGCATTTGACAGGGTCCAAAACTCGGAATCCACATTTTAGTCTCACAGTTGCTCGGAACGAAAGTCGAGGAGCCATTGACTACAGCCCGGTTCCACAAGCCAAAGAAACCCCATTGAAAAAGCAATACTCACCATTGCTAACCCTCTGTTGATCCGGAAATTTGAAGTTAGACCTCCAGTTGCCTAATTGAATGGACTAATCACAGTGCCACATTGGGCCACTTTCGTCATGCTCTTCAGACTTGGCAGCAGTAAGTCCCGGCAGAGGTTCTTAAGTCAGATTTTAAACCTCAGCCTCCTACTTCAAACTTTAGTTCTCCATGGAATCGTGAGGGGTGTCAAAGTTTCATTTTGCTGGTACGCCTTACATTAGGCCCAAACGTTGAGGTTCTTCAGCATAAGATGACTGCCGTTTCAATCCACGAAACAGTCGCGCTTCTGTTATAGGGTTTCGAATCCTCAACACACCCTGCGTGTGGATTTCGGGTATTTTTCATCGCAGGTTTCGCTGCCGAGATGCTCCAAGAAGCACTCTTCCCTACATAACCATACGTTCGTGAGGCATCACTGGAACCACGTGGACCTCAAGAGGATTGCTGTAGCAACATTGCGGTACCATGCCAACACTTCGGCCAAGTCAAAATAGTCCAAGTTGCAGACCCAAGCAACCAGTAAAAAGTCGTAACAGTCGGCGTAGTTCCTCACAGCCGGTGGGCCCCAGTTTTTCTTCAATGTGGCCAGTGTGGTTTGTGGTGACTTTCCCCACGCAATATTCAAAGTACCGGCACTAACCGAGATATTTTACTTGCCTCGTAACGTTTTCCTTCCCCCTACCGGGGTTCAGATCCTTGTTTCTCAATTTCTGCGGGGTATTGAGAGCTTCTGTTTTTGAAGCTCGGTAAACCAGTTCTCGTGTTCTTTAGCCACCTAGAAGACAGAAGGAATAGATCCAAAGAGGAGCCTCCTAGTTCTCGCACCTTTACTGATATTTGAGAGGATCTAGCGAAACCCCGATCACCGTTGTAATCCTGCAACAGTTTTTGCTGAACCCCTCTTACGTCATTCCAAATCTTAAAAGCACCAACGAAGACCCGTGCGTCATAAACCAGATAATACTTCTCAAAGCAGTCTCACTTATAGATAGAAACAAACACTACAGGCACTCAAAGCCTCAGGGGCGACATCTGCCAACTTTAAGACAACTATAATTTTGGTTACCGGATTTCTTGCCCTGTTCGGCTCCGGGTTGCGCAAGGATTCGTACCGCGGTGAATCGTTCTGCGAAGGTTGTAAATGACATCTCGAAATCTGAGTCGCTGACTAGAGAGATACAAATTGTTAGTTCTCTCAACCGTTGGGCCTAATTTTAGTAACTGAATCTGTCCTGCTGCTCTCCCTTGCAAAATTCACTCATCGAGCAATGATCGGCGGACCATAACTTTGCCTAATTGGGGTGTTCCTGCGTCCGCAAATCAGTCACTCATCTCTCGTTTGCCCCGAAACTGCTAATTATAGACCAATGATTCTGACAGAACCGACATTACCGACATCATTACACCTTGTTGGTTGCTGATTTCGTGAGGGGTGGTCAGTTGCAAAAACTTTGCGAAGCCCATGCGGTATGACGACGCCAAGGTGTCACCCCTTCTATTTTCGGCCCGAGGTTGTGGAACGTTGGTAATGTTCGGAACAGTATAAAGAGAGGTTCGGATGCTGACCAAAGCTCTGATCTTTACTATCATAAAACAACAACAGCAATTTCGAATATGCTTACAAAGAACTTTTTACTCGCCGCCTTGACCGCTCTTTCAGCAAGTGCTGTTCGCTTGGCTACTACATCTGATGATGATGAAGTCAACGACAAGGAATTCACATCGATTCATGAGGGAGCCGGTATTAACTATGTGTTCTTGAGCGACTATGAGGGCCAGGATTTTGATTACAATGAAGGTGAAGGATCTCTTACCTCCCCTCTCACCGACACTATCACTGTTGCATTGACGTTCGGCGGAGGACTGATTCTTCAAGTCTCGGTGGTCGGAAACGATATTAAATGGTCCTTCGATGATGAAGGATACCTCTTGGAAAACGGGGAACGTCGAACTTACTATGCTTGTAAGAATTTCAACGATCCTTACAGATACTCCACTTCGCGATATGGAGTCTTGTATACCAAGTACAACGATGACTGCAAGGAGGTGCAGATTAAAGACGCAGATAGTTCTTCCGACGATACCACTACGACTCCTCCTGTTGAACCAACCACCACCGAGCCTCCAAAGGTTACCACCACTGTTGCACCGGGTGTAGACTGGAGCAAAGTTGATTGGAGTAAGGTTGACTGGAGCAAAGTCGATTGGAACTCTGTTGATTGGAACTCTGTTGATTGGAGCAAAGTCGACTGGGACAAAGTCGACTGGGACTCTGTGAACTGGAGTACTGTCAATTGGGATACCATTGACTGGACTACAATCAGCTACCCAACCACATATCCAGATGTTGATTGGAGTACCGTCAGCTACCCATCCTAGTTGGTTCAGCTTAGCATCAGAGGCTTATTAGCATTTTATCCATTTTGATTTTCCTGAAGTACCTTGTCTTTCATTAAGCATGCTGTGAAGCATAAAAAGTAATTAGCATAACTTTCTTTATTATTTGTAGAAACTATTGGTTAGGCATTGGATGAGACTTCTGCCTTTAGGAGAATGTTCTATTAAGGGCATGCCTGAACAGTTTAGCTTGTAAAATGATTGTTAAGCCGAGAAGTGTCTATGCTTCTATTAGACTGTTGCAATGAATAAGAGAATTCGGGAGGTCTGACCGCCTACTCTTTACATCGGAGCTGGTGACGTTTTTCGGTGACCCAAATTCGGGGCCCGCAAAACCATTACTATACGTGCGAATAACCATAGTTGCTTACTTCAAAGCGCCTCTAAAATATCATTTTCGGTTAAGAATAGATCAAGGGATTTCTCTTTGCAGAAACCGCTTCACCCGATCTTATTGTTTGCAGGTCAGATTCTCCGGCCGCATGTGCTAACACACATCGTCATTTCTCGCTGTTCTAGTCTGAAATCATGAAAATTATTAATAAAAATTTTTTATTAGATTTTTTTTTAATATATTAATTTTAAAAAATTAAATTCTGGATAGTTTTGAAAAACTCTGTGTCCTACAAAGACTCAAATGGCATTAGCTTCTCTTAATCGAAAACCAAAATGAAAGGAAGTGCCTCCTAAAATTGATAATCAATCTCATTCCCAAAAAAAATAGTAAAAAGTATGAAACAAATAACTGTGTCTAAATTTAGAAACTAGTCTGATTATAACTGTTCGTTAATCTAGCAATTTAGATGATTATGCTCTCGGTTCCTGGTGCCCTGCATGTACAATAGGAGGTTTCCTGCAGCTCGTAATCACGTGTCCCTTTTTAGTTCCACTATAGGCTAATAATAGATCTTGAAACGAGCACGACAGCGACCAATGGGGTAATAAACAGAGGTGACTCGAACTAATTTCGTGGATGGGAGATCTCCTAAAAATACAAACAGGCCGTATGGATCATCATGGATGTATCCATGATCACGGAATTGCCACAGAACCTATTTTAGGATTGGTGTTAGATCTTCTGAGCTGCAGGATCAAACCAGAATTGTATAAATTAAGAGAGAAGCGATGTCCAGAATGAACTTTTAATTCATCAGAACATACAATAATCACTCAACAATCACACCAAAAAATGCTTTACAAAAACTTCTTACTTGCTGCTTTGACTTCTGTCTCTGTCAACGCTGTGCAGTTGATCACTTCGTCGGAGGACTCAGATGTTGATGGGAAATACATCTCTTCCATTCATGAAGGTGCCGGCATTAATTACGCTTTGTTGGCCAACACTGCTTCTGGAACTGATTTGACTTATGACGCCGCTGCTGGTTCTCTCAGTATTCAGCTTACTGCAACTGGCTCAGCATACTTGAAGTTCAGTGGTGACATTCTTGAAGTTGCTGTCGGAGGAAACACTGAAAGTTGGTCATTTGATTCCGACGGATACCTCTTGGAGAATGGCAGCCTCAAGAGTTATTATGCATGCATGAACTTTGATGATCCTTATGGATACTCAGAATCCACTTACGGTATCTTGGATGTTAAATACAACGCCGACTGTAAGGAGATCAAGATCAAAGAGGTCGGCTCCTCATCCAACACCACCACCTCTTCTACCGTTTCCTCTACTGCTTCTGCTACTTACACTTCGGTTTCTACGTTGACCTCCTCTACGACTTCCAGCTGCGACTCGTCAGTTTCAACCGCACCAGAGAGTACTGGAGCAACAAACTTCACCTCTCAAACTTCAACCACGTCTCACGCAATTTCTGAGTATTCCAACGGTGTTGCTGCTTTTTCCAGCTCTGGAATGGGTTTCACTGTTTTGGCGTTTGCTTTGCTCCTCCTCGCCTGAATCACCTGATTCTTACTATATGTGGGGTTATTATTCCGCTTAGACTAATATTTTCTCTTTAGCTACTTCTAATTGATAATTATCTACGTTTCAACAAGTAATTTGACATTCAATCAGAGCTTGTATTTTCCAGAATGGACCCCAACTTGCCATAACCGACGTCAATGATTCATCATCAACTCCACCATTTGCAACTGTATGTTTCACATCCCCGGATTCACAACCCTTCGCTGCCATCAACTAGACAGCCTCATATGACGATAGTCTACCCATGTCTTAGGTTAAGTTCAAACGTGATCGTTTCACAGGAAAGATATGTGTAGTCCTATTAATAGAGTCGGGCAAGCTTGCCTTAAACATTGCACCTGGTAACCTATGGTCCCATAAATTTCTTGCCTGCGCTCTCTTATAATATTTCAACACTCACAACAAGGAAAATCTTGGCTAGATCTTCTGTCTCGCAACCATGTACCTTGGAATATCACACAATACCATGAAACTGTATCAAGTCAGTCGAAAATATTTCTCCCAGAAAACTACGGTTGAAAGCCATAACAATGAACGTTAGCATATACGTATGAGACACCTAAATTTCATGACATTGCAATTGAAATGGCTCTTCGCTGCAATTCAAAGACGGCTGCCGTACTTTCTTTCCCAGAAAAATCACGGAGTGTTCCACTGTCACTATTAAGAAGTAGATCTAGTATTTTTTGCTCCAGCAACGGTTGTTTCTGTTCCTGGATCCAGTCGGGTGAATTTTTTGGACCTGCAGTATTTTCTACTAAGGTAACATCCATCTCCGCTCTCGGTGAGAAGCGCATTAGTAAACTCCAAAAATAGTCGAATGGTAAAAATAATTCGGTAGTATCTTGTGAGGAGGTTGTTTTAACCTGTACCCTATTCTGCGTGATTATTATTATCTTCTGGTCCAGAATCATATCCTCTTGCCTGCGTCAGGATTGCCTCTACTGACCCGCGATGTTGTGAGATGTGAGACTGTTGGTGAAATCATTATAAATAGAACTTGCAAAGTCGTTAAAAATGAGAATCTCTCATTGAAAACAACGAATTCGAATTCATATCAAAATGCTTTCAAGAAACTTTTTCTTTGCTGCTGTCGTTGCGCTTGCTGTCGAATGTTCAAGTTTGTATGCATCGTCTGACGATTCAAGTATCAACAACCGAGGGCTTGGATGGTCCCACGAGGGAGCAGGAATCAATTATATATTCTTGGGAAATGCGCCAGGAAGCGGAGCACAAGACAGCGGATTGAGTTATGCTTCTGCTTCTGGGAAGATCTCATATGCTCTCACTTCGTCCATTCAAGTCTACTTGCAATTAGCAGGTAGCATTCTTCAGCTCAGCGTCGGAACTCCTAGCAACAGATGGTCCTTCGACTCAAATGGATTTCTTTTGCAAGACGGCAGCCTCAAAACCTACTACGCCTGCAAAAACATAAATGATCCTTATGGTTACTCTAAGAGTAGTTATGCTGTTGTGCAATCCCAAACCGGTGATTCTTGTGTGGAAATTAAAATCAAGAACACTACCAGTGGATCCTCCTCCTCAGGTTCTAGTTCCTCATCAGCATCCGCTAGTGGCTCAGCTTCCTCCAGCTCTTCCTCAAGCTCTTCCTCAAGTTCTTCCTCAAGCTCTTCCTCAAGTACTACTAGTACTGTTTCCCTGGCTGCTCTGACTACTTCAAGCACCACCGCTGCTTCTACTACATCAAGTGTCTCAACCGCTGTTGAATCCACTACATTAAGTACTTCCACTACCTCTGCTGCCGCTGTTGCCGTTGAAACTACTACCGAATCTGCTGTTGCAACCACCACTGCTGATGCAGCAACCGTCGCCGCAGCCGCAACTACTTCTTCACTCGAATCCGCCGACGAAGGAGCTGAAACCACCGCTGCTGTGAGCTCAGATTCTGCCGAAAATGAATCCACCTCCGCAGCAGTCACTTCAGCAGTCACTTCGGCAGTCGCTTCAGCAATTGCTTCTGTTTCTTCCGATGCCTCGATTGCCAACGGTGCTGCTTCTGTTTCCTTTACAGGAATGTTCGGTGTTTTGGCAATTGCGTTGTCTCTTCTTGCCTGAGTTTTTGACACTAATCGGCTACCAGAACTATTTGAGATATTTGTTACACTAGCTGCTTACGCAGAGACAGCGAGATGGACATCCTTAGATTAGTTAATTTCAATGATACTATTACTGATAATCGTACCTGTAGCGCAAACAGAAAGAGCACCTTGATCGGACTGCCTCGCTCCAGTTCCACCCGTTCCAGTCGTTCCCCCTGCTTTACCTGTTTGTATGCTAGTCTCAGCCCTTGAGGCTGCACCTGAGACATACTTTCTCAATTGGTCTCAGGGAACATTCTGAGACTGCAGCTGAATCAGGCACCATCGAACTTGCCATTCCGGCTATCACCTGTATTGACAACGCTTGAGTTTGAGTGCGTTGGGATGTCTTAGCCTTGAGTTTCAGTCTGGTCACTAGGTTTTGCAGTCTATGCTAAGCCAACCCAAGTGTGCACTTCACTGCTGATGTCATTTACGAATTCTCTCAACTTGCAAACTATTCAGGATACTAAAATTAACTTGGATGTGAGCAATGCAATGCAGGACCACCCAACAACTTATTCAGTTTCGCCCAAAGTTTGGACCAATTTTGTTTTCCTGAGCATAGCGATCCTTCTTCGCCTTCTCTATTTCCTCTTTAGTTATCTGCTTATCAGCCAATTCTTGAGCCGTTTTTGCTGACAGCAGATACCCGTCCCATTGTACTTTCACTCTCTTCGGTTCATGGGAGCCGTCATCTTCTCCTCTCATTCGCTTAATGTTCTCGAACACTTCTCGGTCGCTGACATTTGACAGCGACACTTTCAGCAAGTAGTTCTGCTTCTCCTGTTCATACCGTTTGTCTCTCAAGACGATTTTCATGTGCAAGTCAAACCTATCTTCCGGAATCAATTCTCCAGTAATTGGACTTTTCACATACTTCACACCACCTTGCAAAACAGTAGTCCGCTCTTTTTGCCCTTGGCCTCTTTTCAATCTGGTTTCTCCCGCAGATCGTATTTTCATTCCACGCTTTGGCGCTGCTCTGCTGTCGAAAGAATTACCAGTTCCTGACACAGGTGCCAGCAGCTGTGCCGGTTGTGGAACTGCGGAAACTGACTCATCCGCATCGAAATCAGGTGGTGCTTCTTCAATAAGCGAGTTCGCTTTCTTCTGCTGCAAAGATCTATACACCAAGTCGTTCTTGTTCAATGGCAATGGCAACTCACTGTACTTATCAATATCACTGAACTCTATCACCTGAACAATCTTAAACTCGTCCCAATCAATCGAGGCATACTCCATACGTTCTCGTTGTTGTCTTTCAGCTTCTTTGATTTTATCGTCTTTCACCTTACTGTTGTGCTCGGCACGCACGTACGCATTGTCAAGCAACTTCCTCGTCACCGCATAGTCACTTGCCAATTTTTGAAGCTCATCACCGTTTGTTTCTTGTCCTTTCTCATCAATTATCTGTGTCACTGCTTCGTTTGGTTCAAGTACTAACTTGTACTGCTCCACAAATCTCATAAACACTGGGTACAAACTATGCGATTGATCTAAGAACTCAAGCTCAAACTTCTTAGACAACTTGTCCAAGTATCGCTCGCTGTTATTGACAGCATAGAATCTGGCTGCCAACTTAATCACTTCTAAATCGTATTGGTTCATCAGAGGCAACTCCATTTCAAAGAATTGAGGTTTGGGCTGAGGACGACTTTCTTTCTTATCAGATTTCGTTGCAGTCCCAGATGCCTGAACTCCTTCTTCATTAGCCACACCATTAGAATCAGTAGCCACACTATTTTGTTTCTCTTTGTATTCCTCGAGACAAGATATATAGTACTGATGGAATGGATCTTCAGGTTGCAAGAACGAAAACTTGTCGCTTGATTCCTTCAATAATCTGTTAACAAACTGCTGCCCATTTCGTGATATATATCCCGCAGTTTTATTTATGATACCCTTAATCTTATCAGGAGGGACTATAAGAGCCATGTTCAAGAATATCAATACTATATACTAAGTCCGCGTATACTTGAAAACTGATATATGCAGACTTGATGGGGTTACCCTGAATAAAATGACTGTAGTATGGGCCCTTATTTATCGGAAACGGATTGGTATTGATGTCGTTAGAACCAGAAATATCGTAATATCTACTCTTTTAAACTCTTATTTTTTATTCTTTTCTGTTTGTCGGTTGAGAAAATCAATGTTTCTACGTTACTTATTAGCACACCTGATTAGAGTCCACACCAGTGCCCACAACCAGGCGATGCCAATTTTTTTCATCTGCATGAAAAAAAATCAGACCCAATAACTGAGTAAACCATCAAATCCTCAACATGAGTAAGCCTAGTTATAAATCGACAGAGTTTGTTGACTCGTCTGACGAAGAGGCTGATTCATATAGCTTTGTGCCACCGAAGGGGTACGAGAAGATTGCCAGTTTCAAACAAGGAGGGCTTAAGAACATGAAGAATAAAGAGGTGTGGATCATTAAAGCACCAAAGGGGTTCAAATTCGACAGTTTGAAGCATATTCCTATTAACAGTGATATGAGCTCATATTCTTTGCTTGAAAGCAATGACAAGCTGTACAAATTGCAGGAAGATTTGCTTCAAGAAACCGAGGCAATCACCAGCAAATCAAAGAAAGAAGAAGAGACGAACAAATACCGAGTGCTAGAGCCAGCAAAAGAGTCTGGATCTTTGAAAGTGTCACATTATCCTGTGAAAAGATTCTATTCGATTAGTGAAAATGTCGAAATCCCACCAATAGTCCAGGATAAGGTGTTTGAGGCTCGAGAAGACGTGGAGAAAATCACAGGTTTGCGTATGAGACATTTTGCTACGGGCTACGCTGAGAAGGATTTCGACGGTGAATTGACAAGAAACTATGATGACTTGTTAGATGGAAAGAGTGCGGAGCAGCAGCAAGGAGGAAGCACAGCCAATGGAAAGCTTGACAAAGAAGGCGAGCCACCATTGAAGAAAGCCAAGAAAGAAAAGAAGGAGAAGAAAGAGACGAAAGACAAAAAGGAGAAGAAAGAGAAGAAGGACAAGAAAGAAAAGAAGGAGAAGAAGGAGAAGAAGAGCAAAGCTTAGAAAGGGGAATTAGACAATTGTGAACCGTTGAGGGTGACGATTCGTTGCAATTACCATAAACCTAAGAGATTTCGTTTGGAAGTCATTTGTACTACAATTTATTAATGCATGATATATTACAATTTAGAGAGGTCTATAAGACCATGAGTAATTGACAAGTAGTAATTGGCCATTAGCAACAGAATGATATGTGATTTAACGACAACGAACCTTCAGTACATGATATCCACACCATCTAATCTCTCTTCAAAAACTCAACACTTTTGTACTCCTTAGCCAATCTCTTCTTCCGTTTTCTTTCAATCACCTTATCAACTTGCGACTTCTTCATATTCTTGAACTTCTCCACTTGGATCAATTTCTTCTGGTCGCTTCGTTTCATATAATGTCCTTTCTTTCCGTCCTTTATGTCTTTCCAGTACTGGTTCTTGACATTTCTTTTCACCTGCGAAGCAAAATCTTTATTCCTTAGCGAATCGATCTTCGACTTCAACGATTTCTGTTCCAAGGCAAGATCTTCCAATTCTTTTCCAGAAAGAATTTTCTGTGACTTAGGGTCTTTCAAGATCCCTCCAAGCTGCTCGATTTCTTTCTGTCTGTAACTATCCAAGAACCCATAATTTTTTCTTACTTCTGCCTCATTGGTCTTACCAAAAGCTGGATCGTATCGTATATCTCCATACTTTGATGTCTTGTATTTTGAAGTGTCCAATCCTTCTATCTGACGGTACTTTGGTGCTGGTTCTTTACTAGAAGACTCAGATGGTGCGTGCTTGCTCTTCTTTTTCTTGTCAGCCATTTTTCTCTGTTATATTATTAATCAAGAAGATATCACTAAAGTATCTAAGAGGTCTCTAAAGAAAAATAAGATCCAAGAACCAAATCAAGAATGTCAATTGCAAAACCCTACAACTTCTGATCCATCTCAAGAAAAAAAAATCTGTGATGAGGGACCCGTGCACGTGATGAAGCATACATGCATGTACATGCAGCCATTGGTTCCTCTGCAATATGATCTCCAATGTTCAAGTTTGACACATTCGCTAACAACCAGATTGACTGAACAAATATTTTCATTCATTAATTGTGTTATTGTAGAAATTTAGAGTTATGTGTTTTGTGGTGTTCTTGGGTTTCTGTGTCTGTGTTCGGAGTGGACGTACCGTTAAGCTATTTACGTGTCGCTAATACTATCTTGTTGTGTTTAGTTACACAAATGGTAGATTAATCTAGTACAGAACCTCGTTAATTACAATCTTAAATGCCTTTGTGATTGTAATTAATACCCAGTATTCGGCTTGCAAGGTCGACAAGATGCTATCTGTGGTACAAACCAAGGACAAGGTGTCTGTGCCCTGTACTAACAGTCTTCACGTCTGATAAATAGAAGACTCTTCACATCCTAGTATCAGAACAACAAAGCTCTCATGTATGATGCTATGAAATATAGAACTATTTGGCAACGTTTACGCCAGTGTTTCATTTCTTTTGTCAAAGTGTCACGCCGACAGTCCTAGTAACAAAGACACTTGGTGAACATTGTAAAAGGCTGTATCCTCTGCAGATGTAGTCAAGGTCCAATTGCAAAGGAACATAGTCGACTCATAAATGAAGAAGTGCGATTCCAGGAACCCACTCAATTCGTCTACACTATCCTACATCCAGCCCCCTGGCCCACCTAATCTCAGTATTTGTATATTGACATATAAGTCCTATTCGACAAGAAAGACACACCTCGTCCAACGCATTTATCCTAACCCACAAACGTAAAAACGAGAGAGAAGAACAGAACTCAAGCATAGAAGAAAATGAAATAATATTCGATCTCGAATGCTGTAAACAAACCAGCCAAAGCACCAGTTGTTACGACATTCATCTAACCTTGCTGGAGCAAACCGGCAATAATGATTAGGTCATATAACTAAAGCTCTCAACCAGTATCTCCCGTAGAACTTGTTAGAACTCGCATCTAATCCCATTGCACGCTTAAAGAGAAAGAATTCTATAACAACTAACAAGTCCCAGCCACCAGCCAGTCACTTCAACGCCCACTCTCATTATCCGTCACATTCTCGCTTGGCAAGTAACTATCATACTCGTAGTCGCTACCAGTATTCTTGTAATCTTCCTCTTCAAGAGCATCGTACTGTCTGTCGTCTGCATCTTCGTCATTAGCATCGTCGTCATCGTCGTCGTCATTGTTGTCCTCACGATCTACCATCTCGTCTCTCAATTCATAACAAATGTCGTAACATTCTGCCAAAAGAGCATTCAAAGTGCCCTGGCCCTCAGGAATCTGGTCGTCGACAATAAACTTGCCGTCGTTTCTCATGTCGTCAATGGACGCAAGTTTCATCTGGTAAGGGTACAATTCTCTGGTGGAGTTGATGCCCCCCATCCGCTTCAAATCCAAAAGACACCGTCTGACAGTCGATAACTGGTTATGAATAGGCTGCAACGCTTCAGACACAGGCTCCGACGACTCCAACAACTTGTAGACAATGGCGTAGCACCGTCTAAGCAAATACAACAACATGGTGCGGCCCTTGACGTAAGGCTCCTGGGTCTTCGGGTCTCTGAACTGGCCATTGACCCGGAGGTCGTCTATCTTCTGCAATTCTCTCTGGTAGTTGAACAAGTCAGTTTCTCTCAAGGTCCATCTACGGGTGACCAACAAGTTCTCCAACGAGATCTTGATAGCGACAAGCCGCTTGAACAATGGAAGCAACTGGTCGTCGATCAAGGACACCTCGATCGAGTTGTCGTTCTTGATGATGGTGAGATCATTGATGATGTCATGACACTCGTCCAACAACCCGTTCAACGAAGCCTGGCCCTTCTTGTCCTTGACCTCTTTGTCTTTCTTGGTCAAGAAGTTGCCGTTCTCGTCACGATGCTTCTCCAACTGCTTCAAGTCGTCCTGGTACTTCTTCAACTGGGTGGTGTAGTTGTTGGACTCGCTGGAGTCACGGCGAGTGACAAGCCCCATCAAGAGTCGCCGCAAGCCAATGAGATCCTCCAAGTAGCCCAGGAGCTCCGGCGAGATCTCGTCGACGTTCTTCTCCACGATCTTGTACTCGGCAAGACAGTACTGCAACTTCTGGTTCAACAAGTCTTGCTCGTCCTTCATCTCGACGGAGGACACCGCCAAGTTGGTGAACTTGTAGTAGTCGTCGTTGCGGATGATCTTGGAGATCTCGTTCAACCGGTCCCTGATCGGCAAAAGATCGTGCTTCGTGTAGACTTTGGACTCCACCAAGTGCTCAAGAAGCCGTTGCACCGTCGAGAGCGATGCGTACGTCGCAGGTGCGGTTTTGGTCAACCCCACCGTCATGAAACTGAGCGACAACAACTGGAAGTTCTCGTCCAAAATCGAGTCGACCTTGTTGTGGATGGTGCTGTTGGTGCTTGTGATTGCTGTGATAGAAGCCCTACGTTGATCCCGAGGTCTGTTCTTGTCTCGAATCTCCTTGAGCTCTTTGAACTTGACCAACACCTCTTCATACACCTTCTTGACGTCAGACGACTTCATGAACTCCTTTCTGTTGTTCTTCATCTCCGACAACGCAGCCCGGATCTTCAAGAGATCGGTGTACACCGCACGCTCCGACTCCGGAACGTCGTTGGTGTGCATTGTTTCTGTGCTTGTGCTGGAGCTTGGGAACCATGGTCTAAAACCTCTCAAATGGTTGCTGGGCCAACCGGCAGACCCCCCGGAAAACACGTGACCGGGGCCCTCCGGAGTGGCCCCATTTCTTGACACCGTTGAGGCATTTACGGAACCATAAGAGCGTAGACGAGTCTATTAATTAATTATAGAGAAACCGTACCAGAAATTCTGTAGCGAGGTACGGTTCGGACACTGTGGGGTCTGAGAGATTTGTGAACTGCAACGGCAACTGACCTCCACGGTGAAAAACCTTAGTCCATCAACATGTACTCTTCAATCATGAGAGTGCTCAAATCGTAGCCTTCAAAAGAGAACAGTTGAGTAGACACGGTGGCAACGTGGACCACAGGTTTGTCTGAGTCAGTTTGATGGTGACCATTTTGGTGGGCCTTAAGTTTGTTGTCATGACATGGTTTCTTCTCAAGCTTTTGAGAAATATGACGAGGCTCAGACATCATGCCGCAGCTGTGAAGGGATTGCACCAACAAAAACACGATGGCCATGACGATGGTCGAGTACACCACCACCAGCCATTTCTTCTGGAGCAAGGTTTGTTTCTTGTTGTAGGTCACTGGCATAGGAAGCTCTTTCCCAGAGGCTGCGGTTTCAAGGGCAAGTTTCTCGTCCATGGCGTATGTTTCGGTGTAACTAGGACAGTCAGAGTATGGAGGAGGTGCTGGAGAAGCTGAAGGTGCTGGTGAGGTTTGTTGTAAATAGGGAGGGTTGTACAAGTGAGACGGAGATCTCATACACATTTTGAGATTAAGGGTTGGAACAGGATTCCAACTTGGAATGCAGCCTAAACCTGTCCGCGTGACTGGAGCGTGTAGGTCACGTGATTATCACATACATCCCTGTCAATTTTCTAATTGCCACACAGACACTACTACGGTTGCCAATACTGTAACAAGAAAAACAAAAAACAACGCTAAGAAAAAAACTACTGGTAGTCTCGGCGCCAATCACGTGACCCGCGTCAATGATCGTGGATGTGCTGCGGTCCAATTCCAACGACAAGGTTTTGACTTAGCCCATTTTATGTCTCAATAAGGGGCTCAATACACTTACGTCTTGTTAAAAAAGCTCTTATCATAAAAGACGCAACCGTATGGCATCACAAATTTGACTGCTTTTAAGACGCCCCGCCACTGCCAAGCCAATACTGAGTTTGCGATCATGTGACCCCTGGGATTGTCGCTTTGAAGCCCCTGAACATGTCATGTGATGTGAGTAGGAGCCAGTGCAATGGATTCAACAACCTATTACAAGGCAGTATATGTCCATGAAAACTTGATGATAACACCACAGATTTTGCAAGCAACCAGAACCAGCACCTACAATTCAAACAATACTAATTAAAGTACCACTTAGGTCGAAATGTCCACGGGGAAAATACCCTAAGCTAAGAGTGTCCGGGTAACTAAAGCGATTGATATGATGCAACTAGACCCCTATAGAACAACCGCACATCGATTATTACTGTGGCAAGCACTGATGTTGCTGCACCGCGCTGCACAATCTAGCGATACAAGGTCGGGTAAGCCCGCTCTCAAAGGCTACCCACGGCAGGCCTCTCAAAACAGTCGCAGAATCTTAAAACCGGCCGTTAGCATGCTGGAACCCCAGCCCCGGTTTTAAGTTTCAGGCTCAATGCAACTCTCGCAATACCAAGAATCACGAAATCTCAAGTCTGACACTCCACCAGAAAAATGGCGCAGCCTGTAAATGTGACCGTGGTCCACCCTCGCCCCAGCTGTCTACCTCGCCAGTAACCGTAGCTGCACCGTCGCCGTGCTGACGGGCGCTGGTAAGGGCCCTGGGCTTCGGGGTTCTCAGAGTGCCAACGTACAGCAGGGTGCTTGGATGGGATTTGGCGTGGGCCCCTTATGCAGTCGAGGTTTTACATTTTCGACACAGCCTCTTTTTTCAATACCTTTGCGATTGGGTCTGGCAGAGTTGCCCTAGCATTACCTAATCCTGCTGCCACGGCGTGAGCCAGATATTATCCTAATAAGGGCATTGTTTGCTGTGTGGCACGATTCGAGGTTAATACCTGGTTTGTTCTGGACTGGTCAGTAAGCTTTCCCAGTGCTTGGTATTCTAGTAGGCGGAGTATATCACTCTCACATCACGCCTGCCATCATTGTTTTCTCAGCTCCAGCACTGCCCGAGCTGGTCCAACAATCTATCCGAGATACAAAACCATTGTCGACGGCCGAAGCCGACACTGTAGCAGGATTCCAACGATACCAACAACATGCCGACCAGAGTAGGCACCAGGTTGTCCAGCATCTTGACTGGCACCCGCAAGTTCAACACCGGGTTCAAGTATGCCATCGACCAGTTGAACTTCCACGACCCGAAGTCGATGGCGACGTTCAAAGAGTTGGTTCAAGGAACCGGACTCTCCAATACCGTCAGCACAAAGTCTGGCGAGACGCCTGAACATCCTGACGTGGTGGCTTTCTACCAGGCGTTGAAGACAGATCCCAAGACGGGACTCACCAGCGAAGACGTGGCCGACAAAGATTTGTACCGCAACCGGGTCCAGCAGTACGGCAAGAACGTGATCCCAACGACTCCTCCAAAACCGTTCTACCGGCTTGTGTTTGAGGCCATGAAAGATAAGGTGTTGATTCTCTTGTCTGTGGCTGCAGTGGTGTCCTTGGCTCTTGGGTTGTACGAGACGTTTGGCCACGGAGACGAGTACGACGCCGAGGGCAAGAAAAAACCTCGGGTGCAGTGGGTCGAGGGTGTGGCCATCATCGTCGCCATTGTCATTGTCGTGGTGGTGGGTTCTGCCAACGATTACCAGAAAGAACGCCAGTTTGCCAAGTTGAACGCCAAGAAAGAAGACAAGAAAGTTATCGTGGTGCGCGATGGCAACGAGGTGGTGATCTCGGTGTACGACTTGCTTGTCGGAGACATTCTCCAGGTGCAGACCGGTGACATTTTGCCTGGCGACGGGATCTTGGTGTCTGGATACTGTGAGTGTGACGAGAGTGCCTTGACCGGTGAGACCGACACCATGAAAAAACGTCCGATCTCCACCTGTTACGAAGCCTACAACAAAGCCTTGGAAGTCGGTGACACCGCAGCCATCAAGAAATTGGATCCATTCATGATCTCAGGATCCAAGGTCTTGAAAGGGTTTGCCAACTGTTTGGTTACTGCCATTGGTGAGCACTCTATCCACGGCCGTACCATGGCTTCGTTGAAAACCGAGCCTGAAGTCACTCCAATGCAAGCTCGTCTTGATGGACTTGCCAACGGGATTTCCAAGTACGGTATGATTGCTGCCTTGATCTTGTTCACTGTGTTGTTCATCAGATTCTGTGCGCTCTTGCCTAAGCCTCACAAGTACTACTACCTCTCTGGAGCTGAGAAAGGTGAGGCTTTCTTGGGTATACTTATCACTGCCATCACCATTGTTGTTGTGGCAGTTCCTGAGGGTTTGCCTCTTGCTGTGACCTTGGCTCTTGCCTTTGCCACAACAAGAATGGCCAAGGACAACAATTTGGTGCGGGTCTTGAAGAGTTGTGAAACCATGGGAGGTGCCACTGCCGTGTGCTCCGACAAAACTGGTACTCTTACCGAGAACAGAATGAGAGTCGTCCGTGGATACTTTGGTCCATCCATCGAATTCAACGACACTGGACTCAGCCACACCATTGACGGTGAGAAAGTCGACGAGCCTGGCGTGGTGACTTCTCAAGAGGCCAAGGACAAGTTCTCCAAAGAGTTGTCTCACGAGGTGCTTGTTAACTCTGTGTTGAACTCGTCTGCTTTTGAAACCCAAGACGAAGAAGTCGTGGACCCACTGTGTTTTAAGAAGAAGCACTGGTGGTCTCGCAAGAAGATTGCTCCTTTGCAGAGAGCCCCAGAGCCATTTACTGGATCCAAGACCGAGGTTGCTCTCATGATTCTTTGCACGCAATTGTTTGGAATGACTGGCGAGAGAGACCTCGCTAGCTTGAGAAACAACCTTGCCTTGTTGGATGTCGAGAGAGTCGTCCAGGTGATTCCATTTGAGAGTTACCGGAAATGGTCGGGCGTGGTTGTGCAGAACAAGGATGGAAGCTACACTTTGCTCATTAAAGGTGCTGCTGAAATCGTTGCTCGCAAACTGACGTCTGTCACTGGAAACGGCGGGGAACTTGTTCCTCTTGACTCTGCCCTCCGCAGCACCATCGATGGCAAAATCGAGTTCTTTGCCAAGAACGCACTTCGGTCTATTTGCTTGGCTCACAAGAACCTCAGCGAGTTCCAAGAAATCGATGCTGACGAGTACTTCGAGACCCAATTGTCTGACAAGGACGGCTTGATCATTGACGGAATCATTGGAATCCAAGACCCATTGAGAGAGGGTGTTGCCGATGCTGTCACTGCTTGTCAAGAAGCAGGTGTCACTGTGAGAATGGTTACTGGTGACAACTTGTTGACCGGAAAGTCGATTGCCTTGGGATGTGGTATCATCAGACCAGGTGAACTCGACCTTGAGAACGTCTGCATGGAAGGACCAGATTTCAGAAAGTTGTCGCCAATTGAGATGAAGAGAGTCATTCCTAACTTGAGAGTGTTGGCCCGGTCTTCGCCAGAGGACAAGAGAATCTTGGTTCAGAACTTGAAGGAGATGAAGGAAGTCGTTGCAGTTACTGGTGACGGTACCAACGATGCTCCAGCTTTGAAGTTGGCCGACGTTGGATTCTCTATGGGTATTTCTGGTACCGATGTCGCCAGAGAAGCTTCTGATATCATCTTGATGACCGACAACTTCAGTGCAATTGTGCAAGCCATTAAGTGGGGAAGATGTGTTTCTGTCAGTATCAGAAAGTTCATCCAGTTCCAATTGACAGTCAATATCACTGCTGTTGTGTTGACGTTTGTTTCTGCTGTCTCGTCGTCCTCCGGAAAGTCTGTTTTGACTGCGGTGCAATTGTTGTGGGTTAATTTGATCATGGACACTTTGGCTGCCTTGGCCTTGGCCACTGACAGACCAGACCCTGCATTGTTGAGAACCAAGCCTGCCGGAAGAAGAGCTCCTTTGATCTCTGTTTCTATGTGGAAGATGATTCTTGGACAATCGATGACCCAATTGATAATCACATTCATCCTCCACTACGCCGGAAGACAGATATTCTTCAAGAACGACGATGACTTTGACGGACACAAACAGACCCAATTGGACGCCTTGACATTCAACACTTTCGTTTGGTTGCAGATCTTTAAGATGGTGGTCACCAGAAAGTTGGACGAAGGTGACGGAATAGAAACCGTGCGTGAGCGGATGACTGCCAACAACTTGAACTTCTTCGCCGACTTGTTCAGAAACTGGTGGTTCATCGGTATCATCGCCATCATTGCTGGATTCCAAATCCTTATTATGTTTGTTGGAGGAGCTGCTTTCTCTGTGGCCAGACAGACTGGTCCAATGTGGGGAACTGCTCTTGTTTGCGGATTAATCTCATTGCCAGTTGGAGCATTAATCAGAATAATACCCGACGTTTGGGTGGTGCGGTTCTTCCCTACCCGAGCTTGGAACTGGCTCATCTACATAGTCTCATTCGACTTCTTGCGCAAGTCCAAGAAGAACCCTACTCAACTACACAAAGAACAGAAGGAGCAAAACCTTCAGTTCACTGAAGATTCCACCACCCTTGCTGAAACCGCTTCTGATAAAAGCGAGAAGAAAAACACTGTTTAGATCATATTTTTGTCAACTATACACGCTATTGCTAATACGAAACTGTAGGTTGTAGAGCTCAATGCGGAATACGGTGAATCTCAAGGGTCTTTGCGCGAACCTCAATTACTACTATGCGCACTCCATAGATTGTTGGTGCTGCCCACTGTCAGAGTGAAAAATCGCTCCGCAACAAGTGACAATACAACTTTAAAACCCACCTGGAATACGTCAAAAAATCAAACCCAGATTCGGCAGATTCCAAAGCGGTGCCCATGGATCCGGAAGTAACCAGGGTGCGTTGCCGTTTTGGAATGAAATTGTCGATTGCTTAATTGGGGTTCCATTGGTCCATTCACTTATTAGTGCTTTTACATATAGGGTACTTAATGTGAAAGTTTGACTAGGCACCTTAAAAGACCCATGAACCACCCCATAATTAACCCTGCCAAGGTAAACAAAGCTTGCTCTTCAGTTGGGTTCTATTCGTATTTGAGATAACCAGAGGTCACATGTTAGCACATTCAACCTTGACTATCAGTACAGTGATAAAAGCAGTGGTACAAAAGTACACAGGACCAAGGATTGGTTGACCAGAATCATCAACTACGGAGTGCATACAGTTACACTGCTTGATGATTCTGTTGCTGATTGGTTAGTTGAATGTGCAGCCACATTCATTTTCATGTCGGCTGAAAATGTACAAATGTACAGGGAGCTGTGTTGGAGAAGTTCGCACTAGCATTCCAATAACATCGGTCTAGATTTCTAAGTGTGAACATGCTACGGCATAGCAGCACTAGGATCGTATGTTTGTAAGTTGGTCAGGTGCTGATGTGAAGTTTGGGAGATTTCAAGCATGAAGTGTTAGAGTCTGCTATCGTCTTAGGAGGTCTCGAATGGAGCTTGGTATGTGGCTTGTCTCTGTGGACTGAGAAGGACCTTTGTGTTCTCTATAGAGTATTTGTGTCCAGCACTTCAGATAGACGTCGTTCGTGTAGGTCTGTACTGTTACTCTACTGTTACTCTCTAGACTTACTCGTCTGACATATTGCCTAGACTCATCCCCCTGACTTCTCTCTCGACTCAAGCTCTGAACTCATCTTCCTTCCTCATTTCTTAGTGACTCTTCAGTGCCGACTTTTCAGTACCACCTCTACTATAGGCCACTTGCAGTTCTTCCTAGCATCTTCCTTGCAACTTCGCAGCATCTTCCACCAAGTCTCCTAGTGGCTCTACAACCCTCCCAATCCTTCCAAATCTCTCAAACCTCCCACCAACTCTCACCATTCCCAACCATCTCCCAGTATACTCCCCCGCATACTCCCCCATTCCTCGTCCACCATCTCCCAGTGCTCTACAACACTCTCACCAGAATCCCGATTCGGTGCAGCCCCAAAATCCCTCTAGCTACACCACTGCAGAACCCGATCGAGCAAGCTCATCACCCTTTCCACCCCATCTCGACCAATCTGGCACACTCCATGCAATTACCAAAGCCAGCCGCTCAGCGCCCCACCCCTAATCCCCGAGGCCCTCCTGCCCGTGGGGCCGCACATCCTCACACCGTGCTGCCGGGGTCGACATCCTAACACCGGCACATCCGTACCGCAACTCGCCATGACAATCCCGCACCCCCTCCAGCCAAGGCCCACCCCCGTTCTGACACCTCCCTCCTATTGGCCACAGCCTGGGCGGGTGCAATTGGCCAGGCGCCGCCTAACCAGCCATCCCCCCTGCTAAGCAGCGGAGCGCACAAGAACGCACCACTATGTGTCTGTGGGAAATCCACCAGTGCGCCGGTCAAGGCTATTCTCTCTATGATTTCGGAAACCCACCCGAGGAGCACGTCTGGAATCTGGGTTTTCTGTTTTTGGCGTCTGGCATTGGTTTGTGTGAAATTTTGTATTTAACCAATTTGTTTCTTCCCACTTTCCATTTCCATTTGCACCTGTACTCTGTACCTGGCTAGCTCCCCTATACCTCTACATTGTACGCTTCCGGCACATTCTCTCACGCACTCACTCATCTCCTGCCACAATGTTCTACTACCCATCCGCGTGCTCCAATATGAACTCGGCCGCCTGCTTGGACATCCATTGCGAGCCGTACAACTCCAAATACTACCTCGGCCGCAACGAGCAGTTCCCGCAGCAGGACCAGCAGAACAAGTTCCAGGTCAACCACGGCGTCGGCAACGTCCAGACCTGGTCCCAGGCCCAAATAGAGGCTCTTCGGGCCCACCAACAACAGAACTCGAGCTTCTCCAAACGAAGACGCGATGAGGACGAGGACGAGTCCGACTGGAAAAAATGCCGTCAGGATGCCGAGGTCCAACAAAGAAACCAATGGCCCGAGTTCCACCACCCAGACGGCGGTGTCATCCAGTTCACTCCTCATGGGAACATCAGAACGTTCTTCGATGTGCACAGAAACATCGAGGTCAGCAAGTTGGAAAACGAGTCGAGCTTCATGAATTTTGCCCAGGTATAAGCTGGGGACGCTCGAGGCTGCTACGGTTGCTCACGGTTGTTGTCATGGGTGTGGTGCTGCTTCAATAGTACCACCAATGTCTAGCAGTGTTAACCAGCACCACCACACCCCCACAACCTTGCTACTCTGTAAAATACCACCGTGAAAAACTCGGTGTGGAAAAATGTATTTGTACCCACTTTTTGTTACGTTTGTTTTGGATATATTTCAAGGGGTTTTTAACTATATGTTATTGCATGATGTCTGATCATAAACCATGTAAGCCTGGTTAGTGAGCTGCTTCTAATGTTGAACCATCCTACTCATTGACGCCCCGGGTAACCGACCAGCCCTTTTTTCTTACACCGCAGGGTAACTGACGGAAGTTTTTTTCTTTTCTTTACTGCTGTTTACCCGGCCATGATCTTGAAACAATCCCCGCTGGCTACACTTAAGTTGGTTCCCGCTGATCCATGAACAACCAGCATCGGTGGGGGAGAGCGAGAGAGTTACCCGGAAAATAATTAAGTGAAGGATACCCGGCCGTGATGTAACAAAAGTACCCGGACATCAACAATCACCCGGCCACAATTTTCTAATACGTTACCCTACCGTTACCGACCAATCAGAACAGTTCCGATTAAATGATCTACAAAGTTTGCAAACAGTGATTTTCCTCCTCCTCTCTTTTTTCTTCAGTACTCTTCCTGATTCCATGATTATATGCAACAGCAATAGCAATATTGCGATTTCGTCGTAGGTGGCAAACCCGATTACTTTGCACCGCCAAACAGTCCCACCGCGGACCGTTCGGCTGGTGATCAGTAATCTGACCAATCAAAAGGTCAGGTTGGCCCCGTAGTTTGTATGACCCATCCCGTCATCATTTCAGCGTAACAGCATTTGGAAGCCACGGCAATAGTTGCCAAGAGCAAGCCACACGGATGATTCATCAGTGCACGCCACCTGTGGCGGCCGAGAAAAAGCAAAGCAAGACCCAGGAAAAAAATGGGGGTGAGGCAGTGCACCAGGGCAGCGGAGCAGGTGCACAAGACCAGAAAAAAAGATTTGTAATCGGGGGCGCCGATTTGGATTACTTCATCAGCATCGGTGATTACTAGATTGCATAGTATATCACCCAAATTTTCCTCCCACACTATTAGTTATCCAACCCCGATTATATGAACACCGCTCAATAAATTCGAGAAGCACCACCCACAGATCCCCAGCCAGTTATATACTTCATGTGCCAACGTTACTAAATCCGCATTCTATTGCCTACTCTGCTACCATGACTTTGATTACCTCCTACCTTGCAAATGATCCCATCCAGAACCTCCCAGCACCAGACAGCTTCAACTACTACGGCCTGTTCCCGACGTATCCGTTCTTGGATGCCAACGGAACAGGGTTGCCGTCGCAGTTAGTGGCCGAGGACCCTGCCGTTGTCGTCAAGCAGAACAAGCTCGACTACATTGTCTCGAACATGGGCAAGCTAGCTCCCAGCTTGAACATCCAGATCACCGAGAGTGCACGCTGCTACCAGATCCAGTTCACCAAGTCTATTAATGTCGACCACTTGAACTTGATCAACAGCTGGTACCTACTTTCTGGGTATACAGGCGGCGAGCTTAAACCCTCGGTCAGCCAACGCGACTCCCACTTCATCCAGGCAGTCTACAACAAGGTTAATTTCAACTTCAGCGACTACAAGATTAAATTATTTGCCAAAGACAGAGCCTCCAATAAGTTCGACCTCATTATTTATTCGCAAAGCGACAGTGTCACCAAGATCATCAGCTTTGATAACTACGAGGACCTCAACTTCAGCAAGCTCATCATCGACAAGTCGACCATCGTCAACACGAAAACAAACAGAGAAGAGAAGTCGCTTGTCATCACCATACCAAGAACCTCGCGAAAACCAAAAGCAATGTCCCCGTCCAAAGTGTTCAAGTCCCCACGCTCCAAGTCTCCACGGAGCCCACTGGTCTTGCGTGCTCTCGAGGACAAGCTTGCGTTTTCTGGCTCATCTGTCACCGTGAAGCAAGAAGAGTCCCACCAAATCCCTAAGGAAGATGCAAAACATGCACAGGAATAGGCCTCTACTCCGCATTATCGCCGTTACTGCGACTGTATTGGAACAATTAGTCCGTGGTCAGACCATGACCAGAGATTGTTCTGCTGGATGAATCCCAAATGGCTCCTGTCTACACCCCAGTCGAGACGTTTACACTCATCCCCCAGCCCCGTCACTGGCTACTGCCCATCTACTAATTCCGGACTCCTGGTCCAAGATCCTGCTGCGATCTGTATCCTTTTTTTGTTGTCTCCTTCCTTGCCCGGTCTTTTCTGCCTCTGGAACTTGGTAGTAGCTTGTACGACTCCCTGTTGCGCATGTATCATACCAACTCTTTTTATAATCCTTTTTACGTTTTTATCTTTCCGGGGCATCTTTTTTGTTTTTATTGGCTTTTTATATTGTATACTGAGGTCACAAGTTTAGATCTGTAGATAGTCTGGGGACGACTCCCGACGCAATGTTACTGTTCTACGGTTCAACATTGCTGTTGCTACGGTCGAGCTACTGTTCCGTACCGAGACTCGACTGGTGATATCGACCCAAGTTCCAAGAAACCGTCTTAAACACCGCACCGGAAGTATCGTTGTTCCTTCCGGTGAACTAGGTTGAACGTTTCTCTGGACTAGGTTCATATCACAGATCTCAGAGTTTGTTCCATCTCCGCTATCTCCCAACTCTTTTCTGGTAGTTCCACTCAGGTCCACTAGTTCCACTCAGGTCCACTCTGCTCCACTCATTTCCACTTCACTAATTTCCACTCCGCCAATTCCACTTGTCGTTTCAGTCATACAGTTAGTCATCTTAGTCATTTGAGTCACCTTTAGTACTCGGTTCAGCCTTGCTTAATCCTACAAATAGAACAGTGACGTAATTATTCAGACAGTCATAGTCGTAGTCGTAGCTCTGACTAACAGACCCACACTCTATTGCAATCCCCGTTCAATCGATTCAACTGCTTCGATCCCAGTTTCGAAAGCTGCTATCTTCTCCTCAGTAAGTGGGAAGTTGAGTGGAGGTCTCCCCAAGTAGTACTCTCCAATGCCTCTGGAAACAAGAACTTTCTTGAAAGCTACAATTCCCAACAACCCACCGGTGAACAAGGCCTGAGCCTGGGTCAACTTGAACTGGAGCTCGTTAGCACGCTGGGTGTCACCAGACACCACTGCCTTGTACAATGCAACTGTGATTCTTGGGTATGCGTTAGCCATCCCGTCAATAAGTGCATGACACCCCACGCCATGAGCAGCCAGGAAGATCCGAGCAAACCCGGCGAACACCAAGAATCCGTTGGCAGCTATCTCCTGATCGAGACATACCAGGGTGTAGAGCAGGATGTCGCTGTGGGTGAACTTGGTGCCCACGATGTTGGGTTCTGCACTGAGCTGCTTCAACGAGCTGTGGTTGAGCAACACTCCGTTGGTGGAGCCTGGAATCATGTAGAGCAAAACAGCAATATCAGGAACCTGGCGAGTCACAGCCTGGACCCAGGCAACTAATCCATTTTGGCCCGAGGAGTTCCCGTAGTAACTCGACACCGTCATCAAGATAGCATCAGCTCCACATTGTGCGGCTTGCTTGATTTCGTCCACTGCGTCCCCCACACTGTTCTGGACCACCCCAGCAATCACCAGCAATTTCTTGGTCCGCGACTCGTTGTTCTTGTCAGCGACTGTGCGAAGAGTCTTCAACACCTCGAGCCGTTCTTTCAAAGTGAGCAACGCATTCTCTCCGTTGGATCCACTGGCCACGAGTCCGTCGACTCCTGCAGTGATTAAGTACTGGGAGTGCTTGGCAATCGCCTCGAAGTCTAAAGTGTACCCGTCCTTCTTGTAGAACACTACTTGAGGCACGTAGATTCCTGGAGGCGGAGGTGAGAGTGGCATTTTTGTCGTTGGAGCTGGAAGTATGAGAAGAATGCCTGGTACAAATGGCACAGATGCTGTACTTGGAGCAGACAGAGGCTATTGTCTGAGTCTCGGAAAACCTACAATCGGCCATGGGTGCATGCAGACGGGAGAGAAGTTAGTTACAAGAAGAAATAATAAGGAGCGGAGTAAATGATGGAATGGATATGAAATGGAGATGAAATGAAAGTGTCAATAATGTAGACTGACAAGTTTTCAGATGCTGATGTTGAGGAGTGTTGTGTGGTGAATCGTAGAACTGTACAGTGGAGTCAACTAGGCCGCATAATCAGTCTGCACAATCTGAAAGACAGTAATCTGAAAGACCACAATCTAGAAGATCCAAGCCAAACCATAGGTGTGACATCAGGATGGCAATTTGCGATCCTGGAATGTGTGACTCTCATAGCTAGGTCATTCGTCAAGACTGATTGATTTGTCATAGAAGAATTTTCTGATCATGTATGCTGATACGTCACTCAGTCACTTACACTGGTCAGTTAATGCAAAAAATTCCACTAAGCTCCGCCCAAACTAATGACCCACCCCCCGTAAGCCGCCTACGCAATTCTTACCTGCGGCCGACTTTCGCACTATACCCGCCTGGATCTTCGCCTGCGACGTCATCAAGTCACACATTCCCATAGCTTACTACATTCGCCGCCCAGAATAACGTAAGAGCTCCCCAGAGTTACCGCCCGGATTTTTTCATGACCCGTCTGGAGTAAGAGAAAAATACAGCACTCTCAGATCAAAATCGAGAAATGAAAAATTGTCAACTGCAAAACGCTACACAGCAAAGCAGCAAACTTTTCAACATTGATCTGCAAAAAATGAAAAATATAATCAACAATTCTCCAGTTCAAATTAAGAGAATAACAAGAGAATAACAGATTGTTCAATCAATTGATCATTGATTCAATTGAATAATTTACAACCAACAGCTTGTACTTGTAGTCACTACCACCCTTTAGCTGTTGTAACAAATTTCAACTGGATTCTACAGTTCTCCTACAATTATGACAACCTTGTCATTCAACACACCCCTACTAATCTCAAATAACTTCATATCATTAATCCAACATCATTTGCACAATGTCATCTATATCACAAGTAAAGTTACCTTTTTTTTGTCGTCATAAGTTCCAGTGCGGAACATACTTAGACAGTAGCCAAGATGTCAGAGTCACCGGCGTCAGTGATAGCCAAAACACCAACTCTGAACAACTTACCACAAGCAGTACCCAACTCGTTGTTACCACCTTGGAAGTAAGAGACTGGAGTCTTGGACAACATGGCGTAGTACTCGATCTCGGCCTTTCTCAAAGTTGGAGTGTTGGCAGCCAACACAATCAACTTGGCTCTGCCTTGTCTCAAGGACTTGACAGAGGACTTGTAGCCCAAGTAGTATTTACCGGACTTAATAGCCAAAGCCAACTTGGCGTTGAAGTTATCTTGGGATTTCTTTGGGGCCATCTCTGTGCTTGTTTATAAGTATTGCACTCCGGTTTGTGTTTGAAGGTGAAGATGTAGTATGTAAAATTTTTCGAGATTTTCAACTCCCCACCACGGATCTGGAACGCGTGCACGCCGCGAGGGCACAAACCCACAGTCACAACCAATTGGTCACATGACACATAGTTAACCACTGTGCAAAATACCCACTGAGGTCACGTGGACAGAGACTGTGCTCGGCCGCCGCGAAAAACATTCACAACCTGAGTTGAACTTCTAGTTAGAACGACAGGAAATATCATTAATAAAGTAAGTAACCAGACGATATTGAATGAGTGAATGGGGTTATAATGAGTGAGAAGTTTGAAGAATATTGGTATTGTATGGAGAACGTTTCCAAAGAACTTGCGATCAATATGAAAAGAAGTAAGAAGGTTAGAGAGTCATGAAAGATTAAGCAAAAACCAAGTGTTCAAGATATGGAATCAATCAACTGCCACCAGTATTTAAAATAAAAAATCGTCTAAAAGAGTTTGAAAAAGTTACAAGGTTTTACCATGATATTGTTAAACAAGTATTTGATATTCAAGAGCCAGTGAAAACTAGTGTTCATATTCAAGAATTACAGATTATCAAAATTCAATGGTTTATGAACTTTACTTAACCCAATGCTCAACAGGTATCATTGATTTATTTCATCCAACAATCAGAAAGAATTAAAGAGAATCACAAACTTTGAGTACAGTGTTCTCCATTGCAAATACCATGTTCTCCATTACAACTTGTTCTCCATTATAACTTCACTCATACTCCATACCTCAAGCCAATCACCAGCACAATACTAACCCTCCAGATATGAAGGTCGAAGTTGATTCATTTTCCGGTTCCAAGATCTACCCAGGTAGAGGAACCTTGTACGTCAGAGGAGACTCTAAGATTTTCAGATTCCAATCTTCTAAGTCTGCTTCTTTGTTCTTGCAAAGAAAGAACCCAAGAAGAATCTCTTGGACTGTTTTGTACAGAAGACACCACAAGAAAGGTCTCACCGAAGAGGTCCAAAAGAAGAGATCCAGAAAGACCGTCAAGCACGAGAGAGCTATTGTCGGTGCTTCTTTGGACTTGATCAAAGAGAGAAGAGCCCAAAAGCCAGAGGCCAGAAAGGCTACCAGAGACGCTGACTTGGCTGCTGCCAAGGAGAAGAAGAAGATTGAGAAGGCCAAGAGAAAGGCTGCTAAGGCCAAGGTTGCTGCTTCTCAAGCTGGTGCTGCTAAGATTTCTAAGCAAGGAGCTAAGGGTGCTTTCCAAAAAGTCCAAGCCACTTCTCGTTAAGTTATCTAATTAATACAAGTGTATCGGAATGATGAATGTAGGTGGGGGAGTGTGGTTTGATGGTTGATTATGAAGAGGGAGGATAGTAAGTGTTGTAGAATTGTACCACTTGGTTATGGAAGCTTTGGAGTTGTAATTCACAAGGAAGCATTCTGAAACATGAGGAACTTTGAAGTTTGAGTATGTTACAAGACACTGTTCTACTACTCTGGAAATCATTGTCACATGTTAATTATTCAACATAACAACTTTTATACTACCCCCTTCCAAACAGTTAACCAACTGAAGAGTCCTTTACTGCTCAATTGAATGTTTCACGTGACCACAGATCTTCAAAGGCAAAGGCGAAACTTGTAGGTCACAGCCTCTTGATTCTCGATTTCAATACACACGCCACTCCAACACAATGTCTCAAGGACCTAGTCTAAGTGACCAGTGGAACAACTGGTCGTCTTCCAGAAACAACAACAATATCACTGACAATGTGGGCTCGATGTTCGGGTCTTGGAAGGACAATTTGACCGATTCTGCTAACAACTTGTACCTGAGACTTCCGATCTATGAAAGAGAAGAACAAGTACAAGAGCCTTCGTGGTTTGCACTTTCACGATTTGAACGGATTGTCGGGTTCATCGTGTGTATTTTGGCTGCGCTATTTTTTTTTGTGATGAGTTTTGTGTTGTTTCCAGTGTTGGCATTGAAACCTCGTAAGTTCGGACTCTTGTGGTCTTTGGGATCGCTTCTCTTTGTGGTGGCATTTGCGATCTTGAACGGACCAATCGCTTACTTGAAACATATGGTGTCGAAGGACAGAATCTATTTCTCTGCGTTTTTTATTGCTTCTGTTTTCTCGACGATATACTTTTCGGTGGTGGTGAAGAGCACAGTGTTGACACTTATAAGTGGGTTCTTGGAGTTGTTGGCAGTGCTATACTACACCGTGAGTTATTTTCCATTTGGAGCCCAGACCTTGAGTATGATTACAAGTACTGGAGGGAGACAAGCGATTTCGTTGATGGGATTGTAGGGTGGTTAGATGTGATAAGTGGGAGTGATCGATAGTTGAGTTATTGATAGGTAGAGGTTGTTAGTGTTTGACAATGGTTAATTGTTGATGGTCAACGATTGCTGTGTGGTTGATGACAGTACGTTAGGTTAGTGAGTGCCAGATTAATTAGGGTGTTGGAAGTAATGTGAATAATATGAATAGCATTGTTTTGGGAGAGGTTGTAGTTGGGGAGATGTTACATAAAGGGCCACCCGAACGTAATTCTCTAGGCGGCAGTCTAGGCGGCATGTGTTTGTCCTGGGCGGGTCTGTCTTGGGCGGAACCTAGTCAAGGAGTGGTCACCAGGTGAGCACCATAACTAAGAGAAATCTTTAGAGACAACAATTTATAATGAATTTAAACGAAACATTGTAACAAAAACTGCTATTCTGTAGCAACCCATAGCACTATTTCATTCTACCAACACACCAAACCTCACTGCTCTCTGCAACCTCCATCTCGTATCACCCTATTCAGAGTCATCACTGTTGCTCGGACGTGCATATTACTCATTCTTTCTCATAGACTCTCGAGGCTCCCACCAACTTTCAACTCTGCCTGACAAAAATCCATGATAAATTAAAACACTCCGACATGGCACTTTCGAATTTGGAGATTGTGCTAACACGCCCGGTCCGGGTGTTCATCTCAAGCCAGCTTAAGATAGAGAACACTGCTTATTTGAAGAGATACGCATTTGTGATAGCCCTTCTATCGTGTGTGAGTGCCGGTACTATTGTGTCGTTCTCGTTGTGGACTCCATATTTCTCCAATGTGCTCCATTATTCGCAGCTCCAAATCAACATTATCGGTGGGATGTCGTCAATTGGCATGTACTTGCTTCTTCCAATCATAGGAAACTTGGCTGACATCTACGGTACGGTATTATTGTCGTTGATGTCACTTGTATGCTTCGTCCCTAGCTACTATACTGCTGCTTACTTGTATGAAAACGAGGGCAGTTACATTGCCATGACCGCATGTTTCACGGTGATTGGTTTTGCAACAAGCTCTCTTTACTTTGCGGGGTTGTTGACTTGTGCTAACATATACCCTGACATCAAAGGACTCAGCATCAGTCTTCCAGTTACATGCTTTGGGCTTTCGTCATTATTGTTCTCGAAACTCATCCAGAACGTCCGCTGGTTCCATAAATCGTCGTCAGACGTTCTTCTTTTTGACATTTCTCGGACGTTCCGTTTCCTCAGTTTTGTATACTTGATAGTGTGCTCCCTAAGTTACACCTCGTCTTGCATCCACACCATCCAAAAACAAGTCGACTACGTCATACACAGAGTCGAGGCTCAGCCTGAACAGCAAAGCCAGACTCCAGAAACTGGCGATGAAGAAGTGGAGACTTACGTTCCTGATGCAATGGAGCTGCTGCAACCACTTCTTACAAGAACTGTGTCTTACCAATCGTATGCCTCCACCGACATTTACAGAAACGACGAGATCATCACCGAGGTCGACTCGATCACCAATGTCACTCATCAGATCAAGTTCAGACAATTCTACAAGGACTCGTCTGCTTTCTACTTCTTGATCGCCTTCTTTCTTTGCATCGGCCCATTGGAAATGTACATCAACAATATGGGTTCTCTTATCGAATTGGTCAACGAGCTCAACCAAGACATCCAGAAAACAATGCTTGAACGCATCCAGCCCCACGTCTTGGCACCTCAGATCTCGATTTCTGACCAAGTGTCTTACCATGCATTCTTTTCTACTGCCACCAGACTTGCTATCGGAGCACTCTCTGACGTTTGGGCACTTCCTTCGAGGTTCTTCAAGAACGGACTTTGTAGAGTGTGGCTTTTAGCAGTAGTGCTCACTGTTGGAGTGGTAGACCAGCTTCTTATAGTAGGATTGTTGGGCAAGTTCAAATCCGATCTGTCTCAACACAATGTGTCTTTAGCATACTCGTTTGTGTCTTCATTGGCAGGTATAAGTTACGGAGGAGTGTTCACCATCTATCCTTCGATTCTTGCCAGTATTTGGGGAATCGATATTCTTGGATCGACATGGGGACTGTTCATGGTGGCTCCAGCGTTCTCGTCATTGCTTTTTGGCATTGTCTATGCCAGAATCTATGACTACTATCACAACTACAAAGTGTTTATTTTGTTTGTGGTCACTGCCATCAGTTTGGCTTGTTCTACGGTATTGACGTTGGCAGTTTGGAAACTCAAATGGGCCAAGCGAGGGTTTGAGGTGTTCTAAATAGCCGGCGAGAACCATAGTGGACTGAGCCAACCATAGGTCAGAAACACTCGTGTGATTGATCGCGTGCAGGGACCATTTGAGGATGAATTGTTAAGAGTATGGTGTAACCACTGATCAAGTTATCTTGAAAGAAGCAGTGTCACAACGAAACATTGAATGTTTTAATATCCAGGGATTCCTGATTGGCAATTTCATGTTAGATTCTCTACCTTGGCACCATCTTTTCATACTACCATCGGCCGCACAATATCACTGTTACTCCTACCACTACCAACACCTCTCTCTACTCGAAACATCCTCAAACTCACTACACGACCCACTACTCAATGTCATTACTTGATTCACAACTCTTGTGTACATTACAGGGAACACTTGAGACCATTTGGTTCTATATGCACCAATTAATTGTCTTATTGTCTGCAGATCTACACTGTTCTATTCGTCCACGCTCACTCACCAACATTCCATAAAAAATGCATTTATCACTGAATAACAACTCATTTCCAACATTGAACCCAGTAAGAACTTTTCTTTTTTATATATTATTTACCAAGAACCATTGCCCTCAAATTCCTCATTCAAGATCGAGCCGTTCAGTTATATGCACCCTCGAAGACCCCCACAGTGACCAGCGCCAAGTTACCCGGCCCCCAGGATCGTGAGTTGTCAACTTGTATGAAAAGTCAAAACTCAAAAACGTGAAACAATCCACTTTGTCACTCACTAGTAGTACACTACAAATTCAAACTGGATCGTACAATGAGTGAATGTAAGTATCAGAGAGAGAAGGGAATTATTTTTAATGATAGCATCAAAACAGCTACTTAAAGAGATAAACTCCACCCCGTTCTAGTCATTCTAACATTTCTAGTCAGAGTTCTTGATCTTGTGAAACCTTTCACACCATACATCCCTCAGGTGTCGCCACCTTTGAGAAAGGTGCCATTCAAACAAAGAGTCATGTGGACCGGGGTCACATTGCTTATCTTCTTGGTGATGAGCGAGGTGCCACTCTATGGGATTGTGTCCTCCGACTCCTCGGACCCATTGTTCTGGTTACGGATGATGTTGGCCTCCAACAGAGGCACCTTGATGGAATTGGGAATCTCCCCGATCGTGTCGTCCAGCATGGTGTTCCAGTTGTTGCAGGGCACTCAATTGATCTCGGTCAACATGGAGGACAAGAACGAGCGCGAGACGTTTCAGACTGCCCAGAAATTATTTGCAATCATGTTGTCGGTGGGGCAGGCCACCGTGTACGTGCTCACTGGTATGTACGGGGTGCCATCGAGTCTTGGCTGGGGTGTCAGCATCTTGTTGGTGTTGCAATTGGTTTTTGCTGCGTTCTTGGTGATCTTGTTGGACGAGTTGTTGCAAAAAGGCTACGGTTTAGGGTCTGGTATCTCTCTCTTCACTGCCACCAACGTCTGTGAGCAAATCACTTGGAAGACTTTTGCTCCAACCACTATCAATTCTGGTAGAGGTGACGAGTTCGAGGGTGCTCTTGTGTCTGCCATCCACTTGTTGTTCACCAAGCGTGACAAGAAGAGAGCTCTTATCCACGCTTTCTACAGAGAAGAGTTGCCAAACTTGTTCCAGATTCTTGCCACCTTGGTTGTGTTTGTGTCGGTGATCTACTTGCAAGGGTTCAGACTCGAGATCCCAGTCAAGTCCACCAGAACCAGAGGCCCACTCTCTGCCTACCCAGTCAAGTTGTTCTACACCTCCAACACTCCTATCATGTTGCAATCTGCTCTTACCTCCAACATCTTCATTATTTCCCAGATGCTCTACAACCGGTTCCCAAACAACATTGCTGTCAAGCTCTTGGGGACCTGGGAAGCTAGACACGGATCTGCTCAGCTCTTTGCTGCTGGAGGTTTGGCCTACTACATCCAGCCACCGTTCTCGCTCACCGAGGCTCTTTTGGACCCAATCAAGACCGTCATCTACATTGCTTTTGTCTTGACTTCCTGTGCAGTGTTCTCCAAGACCTGGATCGAGATCTCAGGTACTTCTCCAAAGGACGTTGCCAAGCAGTTCAAAGACCAAGGATTGGTGATTGCCGGTAAGAGAGAGACTTCTGTCTACAAAGAATTGAAGAGAATCATCCCTACTGCAGCTGCTTTTGGCGGTGCCACCATCGGTGCATTGTCTGTTGTCAGTGACTTGATGGGTACCTTGGGATCCGGTACCTCGATCTTGTTGGCAGTGACTACGATATACGGATACTATGAGTTGGCAGCTAAAGAGGGTGGGTTTGTTAGCAACTTGCCAACCGGGTTTGGCGAGATTTGAGATCTCGGAACTCCTTTAGATACGGTCTTTAGTTGTGTATAGTAGACAATCAGTAGCGCATTGGTGATTACATAGCACAAATAGCATAGTACGAAGTGTTGTAGTGGGAGCTAAGAGTTTTGAAGAAAACGGTAGTCACTTGGAGTTTACTGGGTGCTCTCTACTGGGAAGGTCTTTCACTACCATTTTCATAATTGTATCCTCAAAATTCATAATCACTCGCTGTAAATATCTATTACTATACATTTTTCACCACATCACATCAACCAAGAGTTTGGTGCGTCGTTCGGTAATTGGTTTTAACACTCTAATTCTCTGGTTGTCTAGTCACATTGTCATTGCCAGTCTGAAAGTTATAATTCTCAGCTCAGTTGTAAATAGCACTAGAACTCTTAAGCCATAGATCAAAACAACTGGAAACTAGATTCCTTTGAGATTCATTCTAAAAACATCCTCCAACAACCTTTAAGCTCTTATTCATACTCACTTGCAACTCTATTGCACCACCTCTCATGGCCCTCATTAACCCTCTTTCATTTGAACATCCTCTTCATACTTCAACTCCTCATCCAAATCCAAATCCTTGGCTGTAAAACAGTACTTCTCTGGTGGTAATCGAATTCCCCATGAAGGCAAACATGTAGGCAAAGGTTTCTTATTCTTCTCACTGGCCAATTCAAATAACAACTCTTTTGATTGTGAAGTCTTGAATTGATAATCCATTCTAGCCCCAATAGCCAACTTGATATCATCTACTGTAATAGGTTTATTAGTCCCCACATTCCCTGCGTTTGTCACTTGGTTCCCACTCATATTTCCATGATCACTGTAGATGACCGCGTCTTTCAATACTCCAGTAGTGTAACGGAACGCAAAATCCATCAACTGAAGTGGCACATGGTCCTCATAAGAATTGATAGAGTTGGATGCAAACAAAAGATGCAAGAGCCGCACGTCTCGTGGTGTGCTCAGCTGGTTTGATTGATTTTCATTTGACATGTCTAATGAATAATCTTCTGATTCACACTTGGTACTAGTGCAGTGTATTTGAATTGTCAACTTGTAATGTGTGGTTGCGTGCCCTGTTGCATTGCATAACTGGTTCTACATGCATTGCAATGGAGAGTGTCATAAGAGGAACTAGTAAAACGTATCTAGAGAACTGAATAAAAGGGTCAATAGTAGAATATATAATAGAAACAAACAAAACCAACAACTACAATTTCTTTTTAAATAATGTATTGGATATTAAATGATTAGGTTACCAGGTAACTGGAAAACTGGAATGTGAGCAGTATTTATCAAGATATGAGAGTTGCAGCAACTCTTGATTGTATGGAGTAAATGAAACAGCAGCAGAAAGAACTCCTAAATTTTCTTTTCCTCATCAGAAACGTGTTCGTGATGAGTTTCGTCGGCAGGGTTTCTTAAGAAATCATGGGCAGATGGTTTGTAAGCGTATCTACTTCTTTTTCTAATGGTTGCACCCTTGAAATAGAACAAAAATGGAATGGCACAACATGCCAAAGAAATAAATGCCAACAACGAAATGGCCCACTGGTCGCCGAGTCTGTGCATCATTTGGATGGTGTACAAGACACAAGTGGCACCGTGCAACGACCGAACAAGAGTCTTAGATGCCAATGCAGAAGCAGCGTAGTGCTGGTACGAGTCGACAATGTAGTTGTTTGCCGAGTTGTAAACAATCAAGAAACCAATACCACATGGGATACCGGCGATGGCTGGACCGACCCAGTTCAAGCGTGGGTATGAAGTCCAAGCAAATATGAACAAACCGATAGGGATCGCCCAGCAGGCAACCATCATAGGAATCAATCTGATTTCTGGAGGTGGCATTTCTCCTCTGTCGGTATATTGCTTGACACGACGGTTGAAGTCTCTGTTGACGAAAGGAGCAGCAGAGGTGGCAATGATAATTCCGATTCCTGTACCAATGAACATCAAACCAGTCATACTGTCAGACCAGCCCTTACCTTCTTGGAACACCACTGGGTAAGCAAAGAAGAACATGTAAAGAAGACCGTAGATGACAGACATGTAAAGGGTGATAAGAAGCACGATCCATTCGCCAAGCAATTTGAATGGTCTGGTGACGGTTTCCACTGCAATAGCCTTGACAGTTCTTTTCTTGAAGTCTCTAATAATACGGTAACGGTCGTCTCCTGTGAGCTTGATGAGCTTCTTCTTTCTTCTGTTCAAGAGAGTTTGATGGTGAGTTTCTGGCACAAGAGCAACCACCATGACGTAAATAAGAATCGAGAAGAACAACACCACTCTGTAGATCCATCTCCAGCCAACGTTGTCACCAATAAAACCACCGATGATAGGACCAACAATAGGACCGGCGAAAGGTGCAGCAGAGAACACCGCCATGGCAATGCCTCGCTCGTGCGACAAGAAAATGTCACTGAGCGAGCCTCCGATCAAGGTGATCGGTGCAGAGAACGCAATTCCGTCGATCAATCTGCACACGAGCAAGGTGCCAATGTTCTTGGCTTCTCCACATGGAACCATGAATACAAGTCCCAAGAACAATGTCACGTTGTAGATAGGTTGTCTGCCAATCTCTTCGGAAAGCGGAGAAAACACAATAGGACCCACACCGAAACCAATGACGAACAAGGTCACAGTCAATATAATCACTTCGGTGGACACACTGAACTCTTCTACAGGACCTCCAATGTCACCAGTGACTGCAGAAGATGCAAGAGCCACATCAAAACACACCAATCCAAGACAGATGGTGATCAACCATTTTCTCCAGGACGACCAGTTTCTTGGGTCGTCCTTGTCGCCCTCAACAAACTCAACCAACCGCAATCCAGACTCCTCGTCAAGAGGGTACTTCCATGGATCAGCTTCGTTGTACTCTTCGTAACCGGCACGGGTAGCAACTCTAGGCAACACATAATCAATCGGTTCTTCCAACGGACCAAGCGTCCCTGCGTCGGCAGCAAGCTGGGTGGCTATACGACTAAGAGGTTCATGGGATGCGCTCCGCACACTGTGGTGCAGAAGCAGTCTGTTCATGACATTGATCTGGGGATGTTGCTCGTCAATAGGTTCAGGCTGGAACTCGCTCAACTCATCACTAAGGGATTCACTTTTGATGCTAGCACTCATGATTTGACAATGTGTGATAACTGAGGACTGGAAAACCAGGGTTCATTCTCTGGGATTCCACTAGTATATATACTAGTTGAATTTTCAATGCACCGGCCCTCGATCTGCATCTCCAGGTATCGGCGGTGGTCCAGTTTGCCGATATTTGTGAGTGTCAGTTTTTGACCGGGCATCATGTCTCACCTATTTGAATGGGGCCCTTCCACTCATTAGACATTGTAACTGGTGTAGCTGGTGTTTCTGCTTCATAATCAAAAACACTCATCACACATCTCAAGTGTCATCTGTCAAGTGAGAACGGTGCCCTGAGTATCCAGATTCTGACGATCGATGCAGTGCTCTTGATTTGGATATCGGCAGGATGTTTTAGTCCCGATGCGAAATTTTTTCTAAGCCGTATACCAGCGCCACGGATTTATCACGGCAATCTTGAATATAGCCGTGATTTGTTGCGAAGTGTCAATATAAACTTTGACAATGGGCTATTATCCTGCATGGGTCCAGAGGGGTGGCGTGCTACCTCATAAACAGTAGATCGGTTGGGGTTGATGTTTGAGGGATTATTTGTTGGTTGGTTGTGATGGACACCGATGGCCGACTTGCATGTAGATTATGTAAAGCGGTGTGTCAAGCAATCGAGTGTAAGTTGGACGTGAGTGTGGTGTGTAACACAGTGTGATTGTGTAATGTAACTCAGAGTGTGTGATTAGTGTGTGAAGTAGTAAGTAGGTGGTACTTATTTGGTAATTTTCTTAAATGCCTTCTATCCAACGATTGCGTATCTCCATTGACTCACTCAATTAACAATTGCTAATTGTAATTAAGGATTAGTAACTGAAAATTAGTACTTGGAGACTAAGATTAGAACTTTGCAATCAGATCTAAATCTCACAAAGATTAGTAACCAGAAGAAATCTGTGTCAGAAACCTTTCTAGTTTTCATCTAGTTTCCCACCACCTTCATCTAATCCCCTTCTAATCCCAACCTCTGAAGAACTATGGGTTTGACTTCAATGGAGATCACTCTTCTAGTTGGACCTTGATCCACTGGTGTGGTAGTATCATCCGAGCTTCCACCTCCCAGAGTAAATTTAGAAACAAACATGGTTGTCACTGACTCGTGCATCCGTGCAATCTTATTAAACTCCTCCACAGAATCAGGGATTTGTGAACCACCATTGTAATACTGTAGCACAGAGTCAAGGTATGTTTTGTACTGTGCTTGCCGATCAAGATCATTAGAGAATGGCCAGTACTTTGTTGCCATAGCAGTTTCCACCTCCTCTTTAGTTAGAAACTTTTCTGAAACTTTGCCTTCGTTGATATTGTCCATCACTGTGGACTTCTTATACTCTATACCGTCTTTATTATTGGGCGGCCGTCTCACGGAACTGGCTGTGTCTTTGTGTTTCTCTGCATCATCAAAATATTCTAGCAGAACTCCCGTTTTCCGTTTCTTTCTCCGTTTTGTGTCTGAATCCAGCTTCCCATCCAATTCCAACTCTTTCAATATATGGTCCTTCTTGAACCTCTGGAAATCAAACTTGTTGTCTTTCATACTCTTGAAAGCTACAGGTTCGAAACCAGTCAGTTTCTGTTTCTTCCGACCGGTGAAATACAACGGTTCTTTCGCCGCTATCATCTCATCGGTCTCTTCTTCTTCCTGTCTCTTCGAAGTCATTTGGAATCATGGATCTTAGTAGACGGATTCTGTACTGTTGTACCAATATGTCTGGAGCTATTCTCGAGCCCTGTAGAATTCAAGCATCTCAAAAATGATGCATGCACAATTATGCATATTTCAGCGCACGCGTGTAGACCTAGAGTTTTTCTATTTAACATTACGCGTCTCTTTTTATTTACCACTACCACACTTCTACTTTCCACTCAATTTGTCCACCAATTTTTATCACTACCATTCCATATTCTTGCTGCTTAATCCAACAGTGATAGTCAGGTGGTTGGATAAGTCTGAGTTTTAAAAGAACAAGTTTCACATCGATAATTTCAGACTAAGAAACTAATCTTTCAACCAGCATTCTTTCTAATAATCAACAGCATGGCATCACAAAGTCAGGACACCTCCATGGTGGATGAGTTGCTCAGCTCACAAGTTGAGGATGCTCCAAGTACCATTGTTCTGTCAGGAGACACACAACCTCAGGTGAGAATGGAGGCTTCTGATATTATGACCCGACACAACCGGTTCCAAAAGTTGTTGGCTAAAAGAGCAAGCAGAGTTGGCAAATTGAACACCATTGTCAACCGGACCATTG
Organism: Saccharomycopsis guyanensis; assembly: GCA_030578595.1. Lineage (NCBI taxonomy): Eukaryota > Fungi > Ascomycota > Saccharomycetes > Ascoideales > Saccharomycopsidaceae > Saccharomycopsis > Saccharomycopsis guyanensis. The sequence goes on from JAJMSQ010000003.1 coordinate 1,149,743, forward strand.
AACAGATTGCCATCAAAGATAGTGTTAAAGACGAACCGTTCACTATTCCAAGACCTCAGAAAGTTGCTGAGCTCAGTGATGACGACAGTGAAGATGAAGTAGAAATAACCAAGGAAACTACACACACTGTGGTGGAGATTCCTGAATTCTCATCTAATCAGAGTGGTGAGAGCAGCGAGAGTGACGAGGAAGAGGCTACTGAGAAAACACAGTCGATTGAAAAGACTCAAGTGGTGTCACTTGATCAGACTCAGAGTATCGTTGAGCCAATAGAAAGCATTCTCGAACCTACACAAAGCATTATTGAGCCTACACAGAGTGTTAATGAGCAGACTCAGTTACTTGATGGCAGATCCGAGAGTTTGTTTGTTCCTGAAGATGACGAGGACGAAGAACAAGGAGACTCTGGTAATTTGTTTGAGACGTTTGGAGATGTGGTAAATAGAACATACACTGCACCTGAGGAGCAAGAGAAAATAGACGAGTTGGCACAAAAGAAGAAAGAGTTGCGACTTGCAAAGGAAATGGAGGAAGAAGAGAAGTTGTTAGAGGAGTTGGAACAACGGATTAGTGACACTAAGGTCACAGAGACTTCCAACAGAAAAGATTTGCTTGACATTGCCTTGAAGACTCAGGAGTTGTCGATGAAATATAACCTTGAGCCGGTGATGTACAACAAAATAGAAATCACCAAAGACGATTTACTCAATGAGTTTGGGTTCAGTAACGGTGAGTTCAAGAGAGTCACTCCTAACTCCAGTCCTTCATCTATGAAAGAAGAGACTCACAAACAAGACGACACAGATTTATCCGAGATCGAAATGGAGACAGATCCTAAGAAGATCCAGAAAAAGGTGGTTTCTTCAGCTCCATTGATGAAATACACAACACAATTAAAAGATACCGTCACCAATGGTCAAATAATGTTGGATTCCGATTCGGAGTCTGATCTGGCTGGTGAGGAACCTGACAAAGCCAAGCTTTTTGCTATTAAGTTGCGGTATGCTCAGAAGAATCGGCCAAAACTTATTAGTAAAGATAATGAACCACTGAGAAACTTGACCAAGAACGATATGTTCAAGCTTCTTATGGACAGGCACAAGGAACAACTCCGTCAGGAAAGTCTTACATTGACCCATGGATTGTTCGATGAGCTGCAAACTGAAGCTAACAACGGTGAAATCAGTGTCGAGAAGTTGATTGAGAATGAATTGAACTACAAAATGGCTCAGCAAGAAAAGAAGAGAATGAGTTCTGGTTCAGGTGATGAAGACGAAGACGATCCTGAGTATGAAGAAGGTGCCGAGGAAGCAGATGACCAATCAGGAGACTCGGACGAGTCAGATTACGATTATTCTGGAGCAGAAGAAGAAGAAGAACCACAGGGTGCTGCTGTTCCAGAGGCTAGTCAATCTAATATCACTGTGGCACCTTCAGTTGATATACTTGCCAGTTTTGACGAAGCACAAGTGCAAGTGAAACATAATCAAGAGATTGTTACTTCTGACACAGATGAACAAGATGAACAAGACGAGCAAGATGATGAGCAAGAGGCATTAACTGTGAAGTCTAAGACTCGGAAAGCTGTTATTGATTCCGAGGATGAAGAAGACGTGGAGGCCGACTCTATGCCAATTAGCAGAGTTACTACGAAAGTATCTTTTACAGGGGGTCAGACACAAGGAGATTCTGACGAAGAAGCCGAGATCAATCTTGACACTCAGAACGGGTTCCTTACACAGAAGATCAAGAATATTTTCCAGAACGACAGCGGTAGTACTCCTGAGTTGAACTTGACGTTTGGTGAGCAGCTGCAGCAAGCTTCTTCCAATGCCATTGAGAAGTTGCGGGAGTTGGATAATATCGGAAACCAATCGTTTGGAGACGAGTCCAATGAATCGATAAGAGAGTCAAGTTTCTTGAACAAGATCAATGGTGAAAGAGAGCAATCGTTTGTTGCTGGGCATATGTTTGTTGGATCAGAGACCCAAGATGACAATGAGCAAGTGAAAGAAAGAAGCCAATTGAAGAGATTGAGAAGAGCAGTTGCTGACGAAGGAGATGGAGAAGAAGGAGATGCAGAGGATGAGGAAGAAGAAGAGGAGATTGACGAGGAAGAGAAAGAGCGGATGCGATTGGAACAGTCACGGAAGATGTTCGAGATGCAACGGATTACAGAGATGGCTGCTAGAAAAAGAGAGAAAGATATGGAGAAGGCCGGGTTGAAAGATGTGTTTGAGAATGAAGCCGTTGAGTCTGATGACGAATGGCAAGGAGTTGGAGGTAAAGATATTGACGACGATGTGGCCAACAGTGAAGATGAACAGATGATCGATAACTTGACCAAGGTGTCAGTGAAGGACATGGAACAGTTACGTAAGTTGGTGAATGACGAGGATATTCTCAATGACAAGAAACTTGTGGAGAAGTTGATGAACGATATCAAGAACGGCAAGTTGGGTAAGAAGCTGCGAGGGTACCTTGATGTTGAAGATGATGAGTTTGACGAAGAGTTGATGAAGTTCCATCGATTGAGGTACGAGCGTCAGCGAGCAAGGTTGATGCAGGACAAGAGTGTCACCGAGTTAGCCAAGAGCAAGAAGACTCGTGCGTTTTTCCAGACGATCGCCGAGGAGACCAACACCCACAAGATCAGACAGATGCTAGGAGAGCTGTTTATGGATGACAGCAGCGAAACTCAGAATGCCAGCGAGAACAGTGAAGCTCGGCTGCACAGTGATGTGCAGGGTCTGGAGGTCATGAGTGCCGAGACTCATGCAGGGCAAGATGATAACAAGCCAACAACATCAGAGACCAGAGAGTCTGGTGAAGATAACGAGTCTGATAGCCGGATAGCAAAGAAAAGACGCATTGTGATCGACCAGGAGTTTATTCGGAAGACGTTATCTTTCATTGATTCTGATGAGGAAAATCAGGATCCCGACAGATCACGAGAGTTGGATCAAGGGTCCTCTGACAGAGAAGAGGACGATATCCGTCTCATGAGACAGAATTCTTTGTTCGGAAGAGGACTAAGGGAGTCTGGGTCGGTCAGTGGCAAGGAGAATGCAATTGAGGTGAACGAGACGGTGGCAGAAGTCGGGTTCAAAGTGCCGTCGTTGTTGAGCAGATCGTCGCTGCGCACAGTGTCAGTGATCGAAAGCTACAAAAGCTTCAAGGAGAAGATGCGCAGTGAGGTGAGTGACAGCCGCACGGGGCAGGTCACGGTGTCCACCGGGTACAAGGCGGTGGCAGGGAACTCTGCTTCGATCACGTATCTTCTGAACAAGTCGATAGTGAAGCGACGCAAACTAGCAGTAGCAAAGAAATAAATGTGTCTCAGTGGTAAAAGCACGACAACTCTGTTTCAATCTGTAGCCAAAAATCGCTCGGATGCATGATGACGCATGCGCGCGCGTGTTTGGCAGTAATTCGCCGGGGTGTGGGAAAAAGTTCCAGAAGCCCGCGCTGGAAAAGGGTGTCGAAGACGACGACGAGAGGGTGCCAGTAGGAATGTAGTGGTAAATGGGAGGTTGTAAAAGGCGTTTTTTTGGTTGGAACGAGCTAAAAAAAAGTGAGAAATTCCATCTGGAACAGTCTGAAACCGTGGACCTGGCTCGACCGTATTTCCGAACATTGGCACTGGCAACACTAAAAAAAACGCGCGGATACTGACAGGCGAGTACACACCACACCTGGGTTGAGTGAAAAATCAATGCTTGTATAAAAGTGGCAGGCATCCCAGTGGATTCTGGTCGATTGCCTCATCAAATATCATTGCTTGCAACTCGACATCACACCACAATATGTCCAGTAAAGATTACCAGCTGACTGATCTGAGATCGTTGAACGAAGACGACAGTCCTGATGCTCAACCTATGGCCTATGTGCCAGACCGCGACGACCCATCCTTGCTCTCGAGATTGAGTTCCCGAGTGTCAAGTGTAGGGGGCGTTGCTGCTAAGCTCACCCGTACAGAGACCGCCAAGTCGCTTAGAGACAACGGGTTAAGTCATGCACCTACAATTCCTGACGTGAATGCTCCTCAGTACCTTGAGAACCCTATATTTCCCGAAGAGTACACTTTAGAGACAGAGACCGGGTTGGTGCCGGTGCTGTCCTTGCACAACATTGGACGGACCAACCTTGAACTCACACGGACCAGAACCGCACATCTCCGTGGTAAAGAGGTTGAAGAATTGAGTGACGAGAAGGAGGGTCAAGACGACCTCGACCCTCTGATTGAGTTTGTCACTTTTATTAAGAACGACCCTGAAAACCCTCACAATTGGTCTGCTCTTAGACGTTGGACCTACACCGGAATCCTCTCTGTGTTAGTGATAGCTGTTGCTTTTGGATCTGCTTGTGTCACTGGAGGTCTTACTCTTATCAATGAGCATCTCCATGTCTCCACCGAAGTCTCGACCTTGTCTGTGTCCCTTATGGTGTTTGGGTTCTCTCTTGGTCCATTAATCTGGGCACCACTCTCGGAACAAATTGGCCGTCGTCCAGTGTACTTTGTGTCGTTGTTCCTCTACACCTTATTCCAAGTTCCATGTGCATTGACTCCTAACATCGGAGGACTTCTTGCCTGCAGATTTCTCTGTGGTGTGTTTGCATCCTCAGGACTCACTCTTGTGGGAGGCTCCATTGCTGATATGTTCCCTCAGGAAACAAGAGGCCTTGGTATCAGTTTCTTTGCCTTCTGTCCATACTCTGGTCCTGTGTTCGGTCCACTCATCAGTGGATGGATCAATGTCGCCACCACTTCTCACGATCTTGCTTGGAGATACCGTCTTTTGTTCTGGGTCAACATGGCATTTGCTGGCTTGGTCTGGTTAACCACTGCCTTGGTCCCTGAAACGTATGCCCCAGTGATTCTTAAGAAACGTGCCCAAAGATTGAGAAAAGAAACCGGTAACGACAAGATTATGACCGAAACTGAAGCCCAAGGATTGTCTTTGAAAGAGATCGTCAAGAACTGTTTGTTGAGACCACTCTACTTTGTGATCACCGAGCCTGTGCTTGACCTCATGTGTTTCTACGTCTGCTTGATCTACGCCCTCTTGTACGCCTTCTTCTTTGCATACCCTGTGATCTTCAGCGAACTTTATGGATTCAACGACGGTATCATCGGTCTTATGTTCATTGCCATTTTGATCGGTGCACTTTTCGCCTTGGTCACCACTCCTATCCTTGAGAGAAAGTACATTGCCATGACCAAAACCAGAACCCCTACTCCAGAAGACAGATTGGTTGGTGCCATGATCGGCTCGGTGTTCCCAGCCATTGCGCTTTTCATTCTTGGTGCCACCTCCCATCACGGAATCTTCTGGGTTGGTCCTTGTTCCTCAGGAATTGCCTTTGGTTACGGTATGGTGCTCATCTACTACTCGATCAACAACTACATCATCGACACATACGCCCTCTACTCAGCCTCGGCATTAGCAACCAAGGTGTTCTTGCGTTCTGCCGGAGGAGGTGCCTTCCCACTCTTCACTACCCAGATGTTCCACAAGTTGGGACTCATGTGGGCTAGTTTCTTACTCGCATTTATCTCTACTGCCATGGTGGCCATCCCATTTACTTTCTACAAGTACGGGGCCACCCTCCGAGCTAAGCTCTGTAAAGAGAACTACTCGGCATTTTAGTTTTCTTTGCTTTATATAATTAATAATACTTTTAATCGTCGCAGTCTGTTATAGATTTGGTTTGTAGCCTAAGCATGTCGGCAAAGTTTAACTGCAGACCATGTGTACCTCGTCCTAAATCCACCAACCCCTTTCGCTCAGGTTTCTGGTTCTACAGTTTCGATAGTTATTGTCCCTTTCGCTTTCTCTTGTTGCGAGCTTCCTTTTTCAGGTTGTTTTTGATCAGTTTTGGTAGTTTGATCTTCGTTGGTGTTAGCTTGAACGATCAGAGGATGTGCGCCTGTCAAAGAAACGCAACTTTATTATTTGTGAGATATGGCATTGACCTGAGGACACCCAGTCTTAAGGTGGACAGGAATTTCTCATAATCATTGAAGACTATTGATAGGAGCATTACTGAAACTATTCAATTTTAAACAGAGTAAACGTAGACTATTTTGTACCACTGTTCAACGACATGCCTTCGAGTGCAAGTTTGTCATCTTCTATGTACATACTTCTATGTTGCCCCAAAACTTCATTTGAGACACTACATTTGTACTGACATATTCCAGTCTCCTAATTCATTTGTACTGTATAACTCAAAGACACAAGTACAATATATTTGCATTCTATAATCCCACAATTTCACGGTCTGACTTTCCTTAAAACACACCAATCATATGAACACCCCTCTTCTCACTCCCCAAATCAACTACACACTGCATTAAATCATTGTATTAATGTCCAAGATGCGAACACACATGACATTTACCAACCACCTCTAAATAATGTTCTTGGCAACCAAGTACTCACCGATCAAAATTCCGGCACCGGCAGCTCCAATGACAGTGTTGTGCGACAACACAACCATCTTGACATCGAGCACTGGGTCCTCTCTGATTCTTCCAACAGTGACAGAGTATCCCTTACCTCTGTTACGGTCCAATCTAGGTTGTGGTCTGTCGGCCTCCTCAAGCACCACAATAGCTTCCTTTGGAGCAGAAGGACATCCCAATTTGTAGGCGTCGCACTCGTACTGTCTAAGAGTCTCTTTGATTTGCTCGATGGAAGGTGGAGGACGGTTCTTGAACTTCAAACTAAGACACTCGGTGTGTCCGTCACTCACTGGCACTCTGTTACACTGAGCAGAAACCTTGATTTCGTCGTCGCTAAGAAGGTTGAATCCATCACCGGCAGAGTTGACATCAGCTAAAATCTTCTTGGTTTCCCACTCCATCTTCTCTTCTTCACCACTAATGTAAGGCACAATGTTGTCCAAGATATCGATACCTGGAGTACCTGGGGTGAAACCAGCACCAGAAATAGCTTGCAAAGTGGTGGCAGTCAAGAGCTCAATAGGTCCGAACTTGTCAACCAACGGTTTCAATGGAGCAACCAATCCTGCAGTGGAACAGTTGGAAATGCAAATGATGAACCCCGGACGTTTCTCGCCCTTGGCCTTGGCGGCCTTCACTCGGTTCTCTACAATATCTATATGGTTGGTGTTGACAATCGGAACAACCAAAGGCACGTCTGGTTCTCTTCTGTAGTTCTTAGCATTGGACACAACCACCACTCCACCGGTGGACAACTCTTTTTCAATTGGTCCGGCCACATCGGCGTCCAACCCACTGAAAACAATATCACAGTCCTTGAACGCCTCGAACGTACACTCAGTGACCTCGATGTCCTTCACACTTTCTGGTAACAAATCAGTTTGCTTCCAAGTGACTGCGTTGCCATACTTCTTGCCTGCACTTCTACTCGAAGCACCCAATCTGTGGATCTCAAAATCAGGATGCTCGGCCAACAACAAGATAAATCGCTGGCCAACACTTCCAGTAGCTCCTAAAACTCCAGCCTTTCTTTTCGTCATGGTGTGAATATTTCCGAACTAGAAATCGACCAGCCGTGAATCCTCCATATAGGTGAGTCACGGTCACATGATGCGCCACTGTATACCAGGGTGGCGGGCCATTTGCAGGCGATTTTGTTTTTGAATCTTACCTCTACTGCACTAATCCTGACGGGCAAATGTCGAATCCTGATTTCCTTACCAAAGGAACAGATCTTATTAGGGAGGCGGTCGAGGCAGACTCGGCCACTCGGTACGCCGATGCATACAAGTTGTATTACAACGGGTTGGACTATCTTATGCTTGCGTTGAAGTACGAGAAGAATCCAAAGATGAAAGAGATCTTAAAGGAGAAGTTCACAGAGTACCTCTCGAGAGCAGAGAAGTTGAAAGAGCATTTAGACAAAGAAGAAAAGACTGCAGAAGCCAGCACTAATGGATCTACCAAGGCTAAAGGTAGTGGTGGCGACGATAATGACGACGACGATAGCGAGACCAAGAAGTTGAAATCGGCTTTGGCAGGGTCGATCTTGAGTGAAAAACCAAACGTGCAATGGAGCGACGTTGCCGGTTTGGAGCCTGCCAAGGAATCCTTGAAAGAAGCAGTGATTTTGCCGGTGAAGTTTCCACATTTGTTCACGGGTAAGCGTAAGCCTATTAATGGGATCTTGCTTTTTGGGCCTCCTGGAACTGGTAAATCGTTCTTGGCAAAAGCTGTTGCCACAGAGGCAAACTCGACGTTCTTCTCTGTTTCGTCGTCCGATTTGGTTTCCAAGTGGATGGGTGAGTCTGAGAGATTGGTGAAACAGTTGTTCAAGATGGCAAGAGAGAGTAAGCCTTCTATCATTTTCATTGATGAAGTCGATGCATTATGTGGACCAAGAGGTGAAGGTGAATCGGAGGCGTCGCGAAGAATCAAGACCGAGCTTTTGGTGCAAATGAACGGTGTTGGTAACGATTCGTCTGGAGTGCTTGTGTTAGGAGCAACCAATATTCCTTGGCAATTAGATGCTGCCATCCGAAGACGGTTCGAGAAGAGAATCTACATTGGATTGCCAGACGTCCAGGCCAGAATCCGGATGTTCGAGTTGAATGTCGGAACCACTCCTTGTACTTTAAGTAAGAGTGACTACAGAGTTTTGGCAGAGATGACCGAGGGTTACTCTGGGTCTGATATTTCGGTCATTGTCAGAGACGCACTCATGGAACCAATAAGGAAGATCCAGTCGGCCACGCATTTCAAGCCAGTGGAATGTGAAGACGGTAAAACGAGATTGACTCCTTGCTCACCAGGATCACCGGGTGCCGAGGAGAAAAGCTGGATGGATATTGAGGCAGACGAGTTGAAGGAGCCGGAGTTGACCTTGAAAGATTTCTTGAAGGCAGTCAAGACTGCAAGACCTACAGTCAATAAAGAGGACTTGCAGAAACAGGACCAGTTCACTCAAGATTTTGGACAGGAGGGAAACTAGACGGGGCGTTGGTGTTTGATTGGTTGAAAATTAGATTGTTTGGGACGACTACAATGCAGTTGGAAGGTTGTAATTGGCTAGTCTTTAGAAACTCAGAGGCATTGTTGCCACGGTTGAATTATTACACAGCATACGAGAACTTGTAGCGAGAACAGTGTATCATTATAAATCGTAGAATATTAAACGGCGACAGCTATGTGTCGAAAAATTAAGTGGGAGCATATATGAAGAGATTAGACCAAAGCCTTGTCTTTCTCGATACTTTCCAAAGTTTGTTGTTTTCTTTGTTTCAGCAATTTCTCTGCTGCCTTGACGTTGAACCCACCAGCAAGAATTCTCTGGACCTCTTCTAATTCCAAACCACTGAGTTCTGGGTAGCAGAAGAATGTCAAGATCCAGGCCACAAAGATCAAGCCAGAGAAGAACGCAAAGGTACCAGTAGGAGTGATGTTTTGCAACATCGTCAAGAAAGAAGCAGCAATCACCAAAGACCCTGCCCAGTTGACACTTGTAGCATAGGCACATCCAACACCTCTAATGGATTGTGGGAACAACTCAGATTGTTGCCATGGAACGTTACCAATTCCAATAGCGTAAGAAGCAGCAAAACAGATCATGGCCACAATGATGACAATCCCCCAGCCTGAGATACCAGTAGAGTTGATCACGGCACTGTTGTCGGAGAACTTGACGTCCATGAAATGGAACGAAATAGCACAGACCACAAGAGAGATGATCATTCCTGGCATCGAGATAAGAAGGATCTTTCTTCTACCGATCTTGTCGATGGTGAAGAATGCAACACAGGTGAAGAGGAAGTTAGTACCAGCGATGATGATGGACACGGCAGTGGAGTTCTTGAACCCAACGGTTTGGAAGATGGTACCAGAAAAGTACATCAACGAGTTCCAAGAAGAGAATTGTTGAATACCTTGCAAACCACAGGAAATCACAAGAGCTCTGAAATTACCAGGAATAGTGTGCAATTCCTTGATAGCGTTCCAGGTTTTAGTAAACACAGAAGAGCCTGGGATCTCGTTGTTGATGTTGATGAGTTCTTGGATCTTGGCATCAATCAATGCTTCGTCAACGTCAGGGTGGACCTTCAAAAGCACTTCTCTAGCCTTGGCCAGTTTGTTTTTCAACAAGTAGTACCGAGGAGTGTCTGGCAAGAACACAAAGCAAATAAGTTGCAAGATAGGTGGGATGATACTAAGACCCACCAAGATTCTCCAACCATTGTGGACTTTCTCAAGACCTGCACCAATACCGTAAGCAATCAATTGACCACTGGTGATGGCCAACACGTTGATGATCACCAATCTTCCTCTGAAATTGGCAGGAGCCAACTCGGAAATAAAGAGCGGAGCACACAACGACCCAATACCAACACCAACACCCATGACAAAACGGCCGCCCATCATCACACCGATAGATTGAGCACCGGTCTGCATGGCACTACCAGCAACAAAGAGCACGTTGGAAGCCATCAACACAGGACGACGACCAAACATATCAGCAAGGATCCCAGCAAAGATGGCTCCGATTAAAGCACCCAACGACGTGGCAGACGTGATCAATTCTTTTTGTCCGTACGACAACCCGGTCCCGTTGAGATCAGTGCCTATCGACACCAATGCCGACGAGATGTACCCAGTGTCGTACCCAAACAAGAACCCCGAGATCGAGGCAACAAACGTCAACACCACGATCATGGTGCTCGGACGGCTGTTGAACGTGAGCAACAACGAGGTGTTGTCTTCGTTCTTAAGTGGAACGATCCGTTGAGACTTGGAGTCAAGGCTCGACTGAGTCTCGACTTCAACGTTCTTAAGCAGCACTTCAGATGACTCTGGATTTGACATATTGACTACACTAATTAATTTCAATGCAAGAATTCCGGGGCCCCACCCTGGGAATTGCTAGGGCTTTATATATCTTACGAGAGCACACGACACCAGCTGGAAACTTGCATGGTCGAGCTGCAGGCTTATCAAAACTGGCCAACAAAAATCTGGCCAAGTGACCGAATTGGTAAGCTCCGAAACACCGTCGGACAGACCCCACCGGTTCCCTTCACCGTACCCCGGTTTCTATATACCCTGAGACGTAAAATCTCGAGTCTGCGGTTCTTTAGAACCCAAGAAAGTGACAGGTGCAACACAGCAGAGGGTTCTCGGAGTGGTGATGTCGAGGAATCGTACCAAACAGTTAATTTCTCGCAGTTTTGCCGACGGAGTCCCAATCGGGAAATAGCGATCCTGCATCCCGCGAATTTAGTCACGTGTTAGGGAACCGGAAAGAACCCCGATCGGGACTGTTGGAACCAGGGCACCGTAACCGCGGAGTTAAGGTAGGGTGACGCGGGGCATTGCGATGGACTGGTTGCTGACACTGTAGCGGCTGAGTCGTTCGAGTTCCAGTAGCTTGGCGTCGTCTGTGAGTCAGCGCTGAGTCAGCCATTGGGTGTCTGATTAGCTAAGCCGGTTCCACCAAGTAGTCTCAATTCAAGACCAGAGACATATTTTTAAACATCTTTGATTTTTGACAACAAAGGGGTTAGAGTGTAATATGGCACTCACAGTCAAGCTCAACAGAGTCCATTTTGGACTAGACCGCAATCGGTTTTTCCGGATGGTGTTCAGATGGAGACTTAACGATTTGCTCACTTGTGTGGTGATACTCATTATATACGGGTTTCTACAAGATGCTCCTCCATTCCAACGGCAGTTCTACATCAACGACTTGAGTATCAGCCATCCGTTTGCCGAGCACGAGCGGATCTCCACCATAGAGTTGTTTATATATGCTATTTTGGTTCCGTTTCTTGCGGTTGTGATATTAGGACTAGTGCTCACCAACGAGCATCGGTTGTATGTCACCTGGGTGTCGTTTATGGGTTTTGTGGTGACCCTTGCGGTGAATTCGTTTCTCACCGGGATGTTGAAGAACTGGATCGGACGCCCTCGGCCAGATTTTATCTCCAGATGTGAAGTCAGAAGCGGCACTGAAGAAAACACTTTGGTGGAAGCAAGAGACGTCTGTACCACCACCGATCTCAGCAAGCTCAGAGACGGGTTCCGGTCGTGTCCTTCAGGGCACGCCAGCACCAGTTTTGCAGGCTTGGGATACCTTACGTTCTGGTTGATGGGACAGACATTGTCGATGCACAAGCGTACCGGGGTGTGGAGAACCTTCTTCAGTTTCATTCCGTCGCTTTTTGCTGGCTTGATTGCCATCTCGAGAACCGAAGATTACAGACACAGATTCTCGGATGTGGCTCTTGGCAGCATCATCGGAGCCATCTGTGCTTACTTTGGTTACAAGAGAAACTTCCCTAACTTCAACACTCAATTGTGCAATGTTCCATGCCAGTTGGTGGAAGAGTATAAGCTCGAGAACCTCCGGGTGGTGGATTTCGACGACAATTCTTCAGACTACGCAGAGTACACCAGGGCTCTGCAGCATGACCTTGAGGCTCAGGCCTGAGTTGCTGTTGCATGTGCTATGTTTTGTATACCTCTACTTATCGGTAGCTGGTATCGTGGATTGGTGAGCCACTATTGGACCCCCAGCATATGGATATTTGCCATCGCTAAGCCTTAAACAGTTTGTAGACACGTTCATAGGTAATTAATTCGATTTGTATTGTTACACCGCAATGGCACTTGTGGTCAAGTGTCATGACATGTAAATGCGCATGGATGCATAATTTGGTTGAGCTGTAGTATTCAAGTCTCTAGAGTTGCGCCCCACTCATTGACATCAAGTCTGCCGTGGTACTTTGTTTTTATTGCCGATTCTTCTTCGGTCCATATAAAATCGTCCACAGAAACCATCATCTTTAGACCAGGGTATTTGTCGAGATATTGTGGAATGTCTTAAGAGTAGTGAGGAAGCAGCCGTCCAAAGAAATGAGCTTCATAGTAGGGATTCCGTCCAAGTTCTCAATTTTTGTGATCTCGTTCATATCAAAAATCACTTCCTTGATAGACACTAGATCTCCCAAATATGGAATCTGAGTAAGTTTGCAGTCCCTGAAATCAAGCTTGGTGACACTGTCAAGTCCATTCAAGTTCTTGAACTGCAACCTTCTGTTTCCTGAAAAGTCAATGGAAGCAATGTTTTGACATCCTTTGAAATCCCCAAGAACTGTAATGAGATTGTTATTCAACCGGAGCTCGCTCAAGTAGAGTCCTTGCATGTCTGGAACTGAAGTCATCTTGCAGCCAGTCAAATGGAGTGTTTTCAAGGTGGTTAATTCAGGAAACTCCTCGACAAGCTCAAGGTTGTTGTAGCTAAGGACTAAGTTTTTAATAGATTTCAAGTGCTTAAGTGGTATAAGCATATCTTCCCAGAGATGAAGCAGATCAAGAATAAGTTCAGTTAGATTCTCGAAATCTGCAAAACAGTATGGAGCTATCATCCCCACGTCGCAGGTCGAAAGTACTATCTTAGAAACAGATGAGTCACCAAGCAAACCGGCTAATACATCTCCAAACCCAACAATAAAGCAATTGATCTCCTTCAATTTTGGCACGTAGAATTTGTCGAGACCTTCTGCTGTTAGACTGCCTCTCCAAAGGGCTATCGTTGTCAATTCCGGAAGAACCACGACGACTACGTCAACGAACGCGGCGTCCAAGTCAACAAAATTGAAACTCAATGTCTTGAGTCTGTCGAACCGAAACCGATAAAGCAAGTTATGGTCATAGAAAGAATTCTGTACTATAGTCAAGTCGGTCAATTTCTTGCTGGTTATCCTTTCAATGAACTCTGTGATGAAGTACACTTTGACATCACTGAAGGTAGGGAGATCGAAACCTGGCACCGCTGCAATGCCAGCAGCCACTTCACAGCAACTGACTTCAAGCTTCACCCCATTGAAACAGCTCTGTAGAAACTCTGCAACTGGCTCATAGTCTACGTATGTGCCTTCTGTGAGATACTCAGTTTCGCTATCCGGTGAGGCCCGAACAATCTTGACAAACTGCACGAGTCCTGATTCACAAAACTCGTCGTAGTCACACAGGTACAAGTTGCATTGGTAAGTGGAAACAGGGCATTCACAGATCTCGTCTCTAAAATCATCCATGTCTTCAATACACAAACTGCTTTGATAGTCGTGTTTAGGCACTTCACATACTTCAAATCCAAATACAGACAAACCAGGACGACAACGTCGAGGTTTGGATTCCTCTCCAAAAATCAAATTGATCTCAGTAAACATAAGTTCGCAAATTGCCGATTTAATTAAACTCTGGTCTGTTTTGGTTGCATTTTCGGTCGACGATTGGTCATCTGTCAATATATCTAGTCCTGTAGCTTCAACGATCTGTGCCAATTCCTTTATACCAAGGAACCTGAAAATCCTCAGTAGCACTTCCAACGGTAAGTCTTGCAAACCAATCTTCTTGGAAGTCGTTACCGATGGAAGCGGACAGTGTGGATCGACATCTTGCGGTCTAGGTTGAGCTATTGATTCTGTAGAATGATCTTTAGACATTGTTTGTTCAAGCAGGTTAACAGCTCCGTTCTCAGATTGCATTGACCAAGCTCTTTGTATTTGAATGACACTTTTAGTATGTACCAACGATTTGAGTAAACACTTTTGTTTCAATGGAATTGTAGAACAGGGACTGACATTCGATTCTGTGGATCATTGAACCGAAAGTTTGTCTCTAAGTTCCTCTCCAAACTATCCTGTAGGAATCTGCAGACTATGCAGAGCTATTGAGAAAGTTGTATCGTAGAGAATTCACTCTACTTCAACGATATTCTCTGTTCCTTCTCCGTTCTCCAAATCTCAAGTGAATAAAAAGAATCTTTGTGAACTTATTCACCGAACTATTAATCAAGACCTAGAGCCAATTCAGCTCCGCATAGTGTTATTTCTTCGTTCTTGACATAGTGCTAGCTAATCGTCTAGTGCCAAACTCTGTAATGTGGAGTTTAAAGTCCCCGCCTGAAAAGCCGCCCGAAGAAATTCTTGGCCCGCCCAAGCTCTGACCGCCCAAGCCGCCCAGAACGTGCATTAAGCTTTGAGCCCCGCCATCTCCATCTCATCTAGAAAAATTTTTATGCTGGTTTGAAATTTTTTTTCTTTCTCTCATACCAAGAACATATCAACCACACAATGTCTGAAGAAGCAATCTTTCCTATTGCAAGCTACAACCTTGCTTTGAAGCCATTCAACCCAACCCAAGCTATAAACGAGGATTTCCCTGTCACTGTCAGACTTACGTTGGCAGCCTTGGACCCTGAAGCCGTTGACGACGATGCTGAGCCTTCTACTTTGAGATTGTTGAAGAGAAGATTCGACTTGGACGACTACTTTGAGTCTGACGACGAGGACTCTGAATTGGACTCTGAGGAAGACGAAGAAGAAGAAGAGGAGGAAGAAGAGGAAGAGGAAGAGCCAAAGAAATCTCCAAAGAAGTCTCCAAAGAAGGGAAAGAAAGAAGAGAAGATCGAGGTTGTTGAGGAAGACGAAGAGGAAGCCGAAGATGACGAAGAGTCTGATGACGAAGACGAGATCGATGAAGAGGTCGAGGAGTTTGTTGTGTGTACTTTGTCTCCAAAGATCCAATACCAACAAACCTTGGACATCACCATCAGCCCAGAAGAGGAAGTGTACTTTGTTGTCACTGGTTCCTACCCAATCCACTTGAGTGGTAACTACCTCAGACATCCATTTGATGATGATTTCGATGACTTCAGCGACGCCGAGGACGAAGACTACGAAGACGACTACTCTGACGATGAGTACGACTTGACTCCAGATGAAGATGAGTTGGACTACGATGAGGATGAGGCCCCAAAAATCGAGGAGGTTGTTGAGGAAGAGGCCGAGGAGGTCGTCCAGGAACCTGAGACCAAGAAGTCTAAGAAGAACAAGAAAGACAACAAGAAAAGAGCTGCTGAAGAGAAAGAAGAGCCAGCTTCCAAGAAGTCCAAGAAAGAAGACAAGAAAGTCAAATTCGACAAGACCTTGGAGAAGGGACCAACCGAGTCTAAGAAATTCACCAAGCAAAAGTTGACTGCCGGTGTCACTGTCGAGGACAGAACCGTTGGTGAGGGAGCCACTGCCAAGAGCGGACAAAAAGTGTCGGTTCGTTACATCGGTAAATTGAAGAACGGTAACGTGTTTGACAAGAACGTCAAGGGCAAGCCATTCAGCTTCAAGTTGGGTAAGGGAGAAGTTATCCGTGGCTGGGACATTGGTATTGTCGGTATGGCTGTTGGTGGTGAGAGAAGAGTGATCATCCCAGCTGCTGCTGCCTACGGATCGCAAGCCTTGCCAGGTATTCCAGCCAACAGCGAGTTGACTTTCGACGTCAAGCTTGTTTCTATTAAATAGGTCAATTAAATGTATACTAAGTGGTTTAGAATGTAGGGTGGGGTGGACATAAGACTATAGTAGTCTTTGAGCATTGCACGGTACGGACATAAGATGCTAAGGATTCTATTGCATGCAACTCACTGGATATATAAAATGGAGGTTTCTACTACTAACTAGCCCATGACGTTAAGGGTTATTAGACTGACTTCTTGACTGCTGTGTTTAGAAACTAACAGGGCAGGTAGTGGTGAGTTAAATAGACGGTTTCCAGAGTAGCTTGCAGTGCAGTAGAGATTTGCTGTGAGACTAAAATGATACTACTACTGGAAAATGAACGAATCTTCAGAAAAGTAAATGACAAACAAACTACAACAATATTCTAGAGCCATTTAACCAACTGCCTAAGTATCTACCTGAAAATTACTCGAGAAACTGTTTAAATAATACATCGGTTTAGACTACTGGACGTACGAACATAGTTTGAAACCACTCGAAAATCTGTCTCAGAAACTGTGTGAAGGAAATACTCGAAAGACTATGACTGAACAGTGTCTAGCCTCTTCCTTTCTAGACATCAAAAAAGATCTAGTTAATTCCAACAAGTTACCCAAGACACTATCTACACACCTAAATTAATAATAACTTTTGTACTCATCATTTACTTCCAAGTGTGTTCAGTTTACTCCACTCGAACTCTCCTCTGCTTGGAACTTTATTACGCTTTCTACTCCTGACCACTGGCACAAAAAATCTGCAAAAAACTCGATCCTCAGTCCACATTTGCGTCCTCAAGATTCACCTGCTGGTCTGTTATCCATCGCCACAACACACTGTCTTCTTACTTAAATCCCATCTCAACTAAATATTCCATTAATTCATCATCCCAGCCCTTCATCCTGCTAATTATTGTCTCCAACCCCCTCTCAATACCTGACACTCTTGCCGATCTCTGGACGACCCCTTTCCATCTCAATGTGGACTCCCGCACAATCAAGCCTGGCTGCCTTAAGCTGCCGCCCAGTGGAACAAGGGCCCCCCAGAACCTTTGGCCACACCCCCGACGATACCGGGCCAGGCGACTTTCCTGACCACGTGACCCGCCGGAGCGATTGATGGCAACCTCGATTTGGTAATCAAACTAGTTACCAGTTGGAGATTACACTGAGTAGGGGTAATTGTGTGACACTCGACGTGGGAAGTCTGGATAGAACAGAATTTAGCCCGGCGGACCCAGCTCATCTTATTGCTGTCTTTGACCGAGAACTCCAAGCCTCAGACTTTCAATTACTACGCTGGACCCTGTTTTCGTCCAAGCATGTCTGCTAGGAAACAGATACCCAAGCAGAGCCTGGCCTCCAAGCCAGAATTAGCTGACAAGAAGCTAAGGCTGCTTGATAATGTGACGTTCCCAGCCTGTGACCATTTGAAGAAACTCCTCAACTCCAGCGCAAAAGACTCGGTCATCAGAAACTACAATCTTGCAATCAAAATTTCACTACTCGCATACCCACAGCCAGGACTAAAAGTCCTCACCAACAACGCAGAAGCCCGTAAACCAAGCAAGGTCACCAAGAAGCTGTCGGGCCAGCAGGCGATCGACGAAAGAAAACTCGCCAGGTTGAGAGCGTCGGCTATACGTTGTGCTAGCTGTGTCAATAATGTGTCTGTGAATTTGATCTGCCTACAATGTCCTCATGTTGCTTGCTTCGACAAGGACCATGCCAGCAAGCACTCACAGGCGTCCAACCATGTGTTTGCCATCTCTACTTTGGGCCAGATCTATTGCTTCCGGTGCAGCGACTATGTCAGTGATCCTGCATTGGAACGAGTGAGAATCTTGTCCTTGCAGAACTCGCACAGACTCAACACTGCACCAGGCATGCCTATATATCCATATTTCGAGGACCTGAGTCTCGAGACCAAGAAGTTTATCGAGGAGAACTCGCTGGCTCCGTCTTTCAAAGCACAAACTGGCTTGAAAGGGTTCGTCAATATGGGTGCTACTTGCTACATGTCGACCATCTTGCAGACGTTCATCCACAATCCGTTGATCCGCGAGTACTTTTTGTCGGCCGGTCATCTGAATTGTGTGAAGAAACAAGTTCTGGACGATACCTGTGTCACCTGTCGTATCGACGAAGTGTTCGTCGACTTCTACAGTTCCAGCTCAGTGGCAGGTTATGGACTCACCAAGTTCTTGGCCACTTGTTGGAAAATCAACAAGTCGCTTGCCGGGTACTCACAGCAAGACGCACATGAGTTCTGGCAGTTTGTGTTGGGAGAGTTCCACAAGAGTCATGTGGTGAACTCCAAGAAGAACGGGGCATCGCTCAACGATGCCAAGATCAATGTCAACAATCACACACGGTCGTCTTCGATTTCGTTTGGCTCGAACGAGAAATGCGACTGCTTGACACACAAGATCTTCTCTGGAGAGTTGCAGAGTACTATCAAGTGCTCCGAGTGTGAAAACGTTAACAAGACCGTGGACCCAATGATTGACTTGTTGCTTGAAATCAAGAACAAGTCGACCAAAGGGTCGTACAAGACATTGCAGAACTGCTTAAACTGGTTCACCAAGCCAGAGCAGTTGGAGAGTAACTACCAGTGTAACAGTTGTAATAAGCTCACATCGGCAACCAAGAAGTTGTCGATCAAGAGATTAGGACCGATATTAAGCATTCAGTTGAAGGTGAGTTAGAATGATTCCAGAACTTGTATGACCAGAACTAACAGACAGCGGTTTGAGCATTTGTCGTCGGGGGTCTCGGTGAAACTAGAGAACCCTATCGAGTACCCGATGATTCTCGATGTGTCCCAGTATTGCACCAACAGTATTTCGACTACTGCAGTGCCCGGCGAACAGACGTACGAGTTATTTGCCATAGTGTGTCACATTGGCCAGGTGAGCACTGGACATTATATTTGCATCATCAAGAATAGTGATGGGAAGGTGAGTATTATGACGATCGGTGAGTGAGACCCGTACTAACAGGCAGTGGTTCAAGTTTGACGACTCGATGGTCACTTTGATTAGCCAGAAGGAAGCTTTGGCGACTCCTGCATATCTATTATTTTACATCAAGCATCAGTTTCCTTAGGGGTTTAGTGGTGGGGGTTTAGCATTAGAAGCTGCGATTTCAGGGCGGTAAGTGAGACAAGACCTGAAGCGGCAGCAGTACGCATTAGCAGCGACGAAGAATAGTTGGTGAAACATGGAAACTTAGACGGTAGTGGTTAGGGAGATCGAAGATCAATAGGACGATCTGTGGCAAGAGAAAATGGAACTCACACGCAGGGGCTTACAGTGAGGTGGTATTATAGAATGATGTCACAGGAACGAAGATGAGAGGAGAGGAGGAAGAGAGAGATAAAAAGGGAAGTGAAGAAATCATTGGCAGAAAGAGTTGGAAAGGGGAAGCATTAGTAACCATGGGTAAGTCTAACCATGAGTGAGTGAGGTACAAGTTAGTGAGAAGAAGGAGTGAGAAAAAATGAACACGAGAGACGCCTAGTACTGAAGAAGCGGGAGTTGAATAGATGGAGGGGGTACAATAAAATAATAAATAATATTTGGACAATAAATAATTAACCTGAAGTTGAATTTATGGGTTGACTCGAGAAGTAGATGTGGAGTTGAGGTTCGGATGGGAGGCTACGAAAGGTGAGAGACATGAGAGTGAAGTTGGTGTTTGGATGGGAGGGATGTTGAACGAAAGCTTACCAGTATAATGTAAGGATGTTAGGAAGTAGATGTGTGGATGTGGGAATTGGATGACGAAATGCGATGTGGGAATCGGTGAGGAGAAATGAGGACGTTCGAGGAAGTGTACACAAATCAGCAGTTTACAGAAGCACAAGGCAAAATGTAGAAGTGAAATCCGGAAGGTGCAGAAGCCAATAAGCGGTGCAGAAACCGGGAACTGGACCGGAGGAACTGAAAACGTTAAAAGCCAATAGTCAAACGTACAAGCCCCAAGTCAATGAGGAGATGTGGGCTTTGGTGTAGCACAGAGATGGTAAAAACGTGTGAAGAAAGTATAAGCCACAAGTCAATCAGTAGATGTGAACAGGGGAGACACAGAAGAAGAAGATTGGAAGAAGAAGACTAGAAATGAACAGAGAAAGTAGAGGAGGCGAATCAGAAAGAGGAAATATAAACGAGGCTCAACGTTATTGAAGCTGCAGAGGTAGATCAGAGTATCCGGAGAAAGGTATGTCCACTTTCAAGCAAATTAGAAAGTACATGAGAAAATGTGGAGCCAAGCATATTAAAGCAGCCGAGAGACGCAACAGAGAAACGAGCAGGAAATTTGCTGAGAAATTCTGAGTAAGCATTTGGGAACAGTAGTGCGAAATTGAGTTAGAAGTAACAAGACGTAAAGGAGAGTAATTGCCTGAAGTGTAATCGTTGCTAGGAAGTTTAATTGGTTGAGAATGGGTAGCGAAAACTGGAGTCTGCCAAGCCGGAGTTAGTCTGAATACAGTCCTACTCGCAGAACTGGTTCCTGCTACAGGTCGTACTAGCAGGAGCTAAAACCGTGAAACGCTACTATGATTTGTGGGTGTGTGGTGTTGACTCGTTCGAGCTGCCAGTGTGAAGAGCCTAAAAAAATGGATGCTAGCGCAAAAGCCGGAGGAGGAGCGGTGCGTTGCACTGCTGGTGGGAGCTGATCTCTGCAAACCGGGTTCCATATCGGGTTAGCCAAAGCACTGTTCCTGACTGGTTTTAGTTTGAGGGACAATGGTGGGAGCGAAGACGACTCTGACAAGTCGTGACAAGAAGTTGCAAAGATTGCATCATTGGCAAGTAGAATGCTCGGAGTTGGCCCGAGCAGAGTACTGGAGGTATTCAGGGGTGCTACAGATTCAAACAAAAACATTACATTAGCAAATGACTCAAACATGCCAGCATTAAATCAAACAACATCAACGTAAGTTCATAACAAGCACTTTTCAGAATTATAACAAACACACCAACGACAACAACCCGAGGGCAAACCCTGCGCTCACTCCGAGGGAACTAGCTCCCGCGCTGCTTGTGGAGGTGGTGTTGGTAGTGTTGGTGGTGTTGGCAACAGTGGAGGTGACGGCCTCGGTGGTGGTGTTGGCCGAAGAAGAAGGTGCCACAGTAGAAGTGGTGGAGGTGGTATTGTCTGCGGCCACAGTAGTAGCAAGAGTCACGGTATCGATCATCAAGGCACTGTGGACGGTACCGGTGACAGTAGGCTCAAGGAACGATAGCTGGTAGGTCTTGCCGTTGACCTCGGTGCTGACATAGGTGACCTCAGACACCGTGAACACTAAGTCGTCAGTGGTGTAGGTGTAGAGGAAACCAGCAACGTAGATGGCCTGGAGAAGAAAAGCAACAATAACCGATAACAACATGGTGAGACAGCCGAGCAAATTGAGGACGTTGAGGAGTGTCGCAAAATCATCCAGGTCTCAGATCTCATCGTCTTTATATATTTTCCCCTAGTGCCGGCAACCATTGGAAAACCAGGAACGGTTGGTGGCCTCATGCAGGTCCAATTGGTAGTTATACTTCCCAATCGGGCAGTGCCTCTCGGCAGATCGCTGCGCTCTCAGGCGTCCCTCGCGACTTCACTAGCTCTTTATCCCGGCACCTCACATCGCGGGCTATTATCTACTATTGTTGACACGGTCCCTTACTTTGCATCCGGGTTTTTGCTCCCGGTGGTATATTATCAACATTCTCGAGAACTGCCTAACTATTGTCGAGCACCGGGCCACTGCTGTCCCTGGCTACATCACCCCTGGCGTACGCCCTCCTCAATATTCATGGATACATGCTAGTGCTAGCTTGCGTCGGCCAAAGTGATATGCGGTCCATTGCAACTAGGTTGGCCGGTGGAACACCCGCTAAAAAATACCACCAGATTGATAGCCCGGTACCTTTTTGGCCGAATCGTTTGGCAATTCTGCGGCTATTGTTTGCCCTACTCAAACTCTAAATCGGTTGGGTGCTTGCCCTGGCATAGCTTACCGGATCAAGGCACTCGATTACATCATGGTGTGTTCTGCCCTGACTTAGTTTACCTAGTTTGTAAAAACCCTCAGTCGAAGAAATCGTCCTCGTCGTCCTCGTCAGCCTGGTTGGCGTTGCCCTTACCGTCCCGGATACTCTTTTTCACAAACCGTAACCGGTGGGCCTCGCTCAAATCCTCGTCCTCTTGGTTGATCTCCAATCGCTCGTCACTATCTTTCACTGCCCCAAGATCCACTAACACCTTCTCGATATCGTTCAAGGTGGCTGCGTTTCCGCCAAGCTGAGTTAGCGTGATGTACTGCTTAACTACGTCCTCATTGTGGTATACCAAAAGCGTCGGGCAATTGGCCTCTGGGTAATTTTCAATGGCCCGGCCACCGGCAATCTCCACAAACTTGATCTCCTTAAATTTCTGCGCAGCTTGGATAAACAATTCCGAAAGTAGCCGTGATTGGAGTTTCGACGCCAATGAAAGATGCACCATCACATACACCTGTGCACTGTCGTCCGTCACCTCCTTCTTATACTCCGGCTTTGAAATATGCAACACCAGTCCGTACTTGGACTCCGAGGTCAACTTCTTCATCTCCTCAAACCGTTTCTTTTTATAAAAATCCAAAAACTCCTCGTCCTCTTCATCTTCCAAAGCTTCAAGCTCGTCCAAATTCTTGTGCTCCAATCGATTGTTGTGCGCATTTTCCAACGCCTCTTCCAAAATCTCATCCAATTGGGCACTAGGTGAAGGTGGCTTCTCCGGGATCACTCCCTTCTCCCTCAAAATATCATTCCACTCTGTATCTTCAGTTGGATCAACCTCTACTTGCATCTTCGTTGGCCGTCCACCTCCACTGACAATTCTCAAGATTGAACGGACGCGTGTCCGGGTAACCGTGTCCCTCAGGCCTCCAGTCGGTACCTGTTAGTGGCCTTCAGAACAATAAGCCCACTAATCTGGGGCTAGTGGGCTGAAACCTATTAGTGGCCCGTATTATTGGCAAGTACAATTAGTTCCAAAAACGGTTAGCCAGATATTTCGGGTCAGGCCATGAAACCCGGCTAACAATTAAACTTGCCCTGAGCTAATGCAGGAGTACCGTGCCTTTTTACTGGTAATCAGGAGGCTGACAGAGGAGAACTTAAGTGTAGATGACGATCTGATTTAGAGGGTCGCCAGGAAATCCGTGATTTCTGAGATTTTATTATCAACGACTCGGAGGTCATGGCAGATTTGCAAGGCCGATTGCCAGGGTTTATTGTTCGTGCAGGTTTGATAGGATTATGATAGGTCGCATGCAAAGCTGAAGGGATTAGAAGTGGAAGGGATGATCAGAGGGTTGTGTTTCTTTGGTCGTAAAGAAGGGTTTCTGGTGTTGGTCGTAAAGAAGTTGTTTTAAGACGGAATCAAGTGGGGATGTTGAGGGACACTGCTTCGAGACACTTCAACATGGTGTCTGGAAGGATGTATGGAAGTTACAGAAGGGGTGGTGCTGAGATGTGGTGCTGGGATGTGGTGCTGAGGTGTAGCGCTTAATGGATGTATTGGTGTACGGTTGGTTCATTTTGGGAATGCTACTTGAGGTACTGATGTTAGGTATGACGCTGGGATGGTGCCTTAAAGTATGACGTTGGGATACTGCTGGTACAGGTGAGAGTAATGCGACCGGTAAGTTTGGTAACTGTGGTTGGAAGTATGTTTGGCAGAGTTTGGCAGTCCTGGTTGGAAGTACAGTTAGACAGTGTTGGAGCGCTGTTTGGAGGTGCTGCTAAAACTGCTGCTTGTAGGTTCTGTTTCGATGATCTTGTAGATTTGGTCTGTGATTACGCCTGGAGATGTTTCTTGTATGGTTTAAAGTTTTGCTTGTTGGGACACTACTTGACGACTGTTAGTGCTGTAGCTTGGGTACTGGTGTGCTATCTGTAAATTCTCTTGTAATCACTGTGGGGAATAATGGTTCTTCAGCTTAGAATAATTCTAGCATTGTTTGTGTGTCGGTCAAATTCGATCGGAGATGCTTGTTGAAGATTCTTAAAGACACTTCCTGAAAAGGAATTTATCTCAGAATCTAAAAATACGCCTGCAAGCTCCAAGACAAGACACCTCAGCAGTCGTTAACACGAGCTGAATTCTTCCAGAGGACTAATCCCACTATTAATTGAAGTCTTCCAATGGAGCCTGGAGCACCAAAAAACTACCAAGAAATTCATACAAAGTTCCCCTGGAGCCAAGAACCCAGCGGACGAGTCAATACAACGTGTTAAACCTAAAATTCATTAAAATCCGTAAATTTTACTATACAAACCGGGGGCCATGACAGCTAAAAACAAGTGAGTAGGAGGGTTATAAGAGGAAGGAGTTTGCGGCAACAACCACAGCAAACAATGAGCCGAAGATGAGAGAAGATCCCACGGCTGGGACGTTGGCAGCAGCACCACTATCACTTTGAGTGAGCACTGAAGCAGAAGCACCAGAGGAAGAAGCAGCAGTGGCGACAATGGTGACAGACACACCGTTGGCGTTGCTGGTGGTCAAGGTGGTCAAGGATCCAGACAAAGCTCCGCTGACAGACTTACTAGAACTCAAGTAGGCAAGAGTAGAACCTTGAGCCTCACTGACTTCTCTAGTACTAGTGGTAGCTTGGATTTGTCCGTCACTGATTTGCGACACGGCTTGAGCAGTAGAGGTAGTAGCTTGGATTTGTCCGTCACTGATCTGCGAGATGGCCTGGACAGTTGAAGTGGTGGCTTGGATCTGACCGTCGCTGATCTGGGAGACAGCTTGCACGGTCTCAGCAGTAGAAGTAGTGGCCTGAATTTGACCGTCACTGATCTGAGAAATGGCCTGCACGGTGGTGACAGCAGCAGCGGCAGTAGAAGTGGTAGCTTGGATTTGCCCGTCACTGATTTGAGAGATGGCCTCGACGGTGGCAGTTGAGGCTTGGATCTGGCCATCGCCGATCTGAGACACTGCTTGAGCAGCAAGAGAAGAACCTGCCAAGAGCAAAGACGAAGCAAAGTATTTCATGGTGGATGCTATTGGAGTAACTGGTCAACAAACGAAGGCTGTAATTTATAATCGACAGACTGAGAACACAGGCACGGCCTGGGGGATATAAATAACTTTCCAGAGTTGTTAGACGGACCGGTTAATTTTCAGCGGAAACTTTAGTGTTATTCTTGTCGAGGATTGGGACTCATGCATGAACAGACGCAGCGCTACAGTTGCAGGCACGAACAATCGAAACCGGGTGGGGATTAAAGGGGTGGGCTGGGTCCAGTGTTTGAGATATTTCCGGAATATCGTTAACAGCGACGAGGTTGGCTGTTTGTAGGAGAGAATGTCTGGGAGTGGGTTCTGGCCAGGACGTAGAACAGGTTGTGCTGGATTCCGGTGTTCGTCACACCCAGCTACCTGCGACTGCACCAGCCCATGATCCGTCTAAGTACAGTGCTGCATAATGACACTCTGTAAAGCCTTGGCCTAAAGGTTCCATAGGACTTCCTAGGCTCGAATCCCAGGTGATATCACGAGGATTTGCTGTTTGCGCTCGCCGTGTAAAGCCTGGCCGCCGACGGTTTTCTGAGATACGCTCATGTCCGTTCTAGACTGGGCAATGTAAGTGGGTGCAAATCATTAGCACCCAATCGGAGCTTAATTTTTGCACACCTCAGCAGATCACAAACCACACTAGCACGTTAGCGATGGCACACCCACGACACTCTTGTGCACTGTTGTTCGCTCTGTTCTGTGATTGATTCACAAACACATTGGGCGCAATGGGCGCATCCCACGAGGCGTAGCTGATGTAGAGCTGATCCCAGACACCAGTTCAAAGCCCATGTTTACATAGATCGTAACTGTCAATGGCACCTCGACGACACTTCCTGATTCGGGCCCATGATTCATATGGCTTGAACTTTCTGTCAACAACAACAAAAAACCATAAAAGGCAGTATCCAGATCACAGCCAGGTGCAAGGCAAGCAAGCCCTTGTCGATTCAATCTATGTATTTTGCATTCTACTAATCGGGATATCACTACTGGGCTTAGTTCTGTACGGGGTAAGAGAATGGCAGCATCGGAGCCCAGGGCCACCCCAGCTCGATATCCCAGTGGAAAAGCAGACCGGTGGTGTCGATGAAGCTTTTGAATCGCCCTGGCCCGAGCAAACTGGGTCCTGCTCCAAGAGGAATCCAGTCTCGGCATTTCTTAGCCAGTATGGGGAGACTGCAACCAGTGCCAGTCAGTGGACGGGGTTTGTGACCACCAGAGAACCAAACGACTTGGCAAAAACAAGCGGTGGTCCTGGGCTGAAGCTGGTGTGTTCTGGGATAGTGAGCTCGCCAGGCTCGCACACCCTGGGGTACTACACTGGGGACCTGGAGCACTCGAGGATGAGACCTAAAGTGGTGTATCAGCCCGAGGAGATCGAGGCGATAAATCACACAAGTCTTGGGTTTTCGGTGGCCCCTCGACTTGATCCCCCTGACTTTATTCGTAAGAAGAGGCACAGCGAGTTAAAACTTAAAAACATGGTTTCGAGTGCCTGCCTTGTGCTGGAGCCGACTAAGTTCGCCAGTGCCTGGAGGGCCGAGCAAGAGATCCAGGCAGTATCTGCTGGGCTACAGCAAGACACCGATCGAGTGACCAGCACCGTGATGGCAGTGAAGCTGCTTGGGTTGCTGGCCAATGATTTAGAGTTGTCCAATGCAACCATCTACCTTGAATCGATGTGCGCCCTGGTGGACAGGCTCGTGATAGCGAGACGCCTTTACGCTTTGGCTTCGAGTCCGTTCATTTATAAAGCCCTAGTGGATCACCTAGTGAGATACCTGTGGAGTCACCTGAAAGGTGCGAGCGTTGCGGTGCAGCAGCAGCTGGAATCATGGCGAGTGCACCGTGCGACGGTGCTGCCTCACAGTAAGATATTTAAGCTTATATGGGCCCTGGTGATCGGGACCCAAGAAACCGAAGAGCTGAGTGTATTGAGTTTCAAGGACTGCGAGAATCGGTTGGTGTCACTGGGCAGCTACCTGATGGTGCAGTCGTATTGCAACGACCACCTTGCCCTGGTGCCGGAGCTTGCTGGGGCCGCCCGCAGTGCCTCGAAACCCCCCTTGCAGCGGACGGTTTACCGGTGGCTGTTGGCCCTGATCCACAGGCACAAGCACTGTTGTATGAACAGGTATCTGGTGGAGGACCATACCTTCCTGAAACCAGCAGTAGAAGCCGGCAGCCAGGCAGAGGACCGTGATGTACGCCAGCTCGCGGCCACGGTGCACAGCGTGATTGCAGCCAAGTACCCGCAGACAATGTCGTAAGTATCTTAGTTGAGGTATCAAACAAGCTATTGTTTACTAACCCGTTCGAGATGGTGGGCCCAACCCCATGACTCAGGCCCGCAACTAGACGAGCCGGAAACTGAAACTAGGGTTCCAGGATCGTTTAGGTTTTAGCACATTCCCCATATTAAGTTCCTCACTAGCTTGATTGATGTACGATCACCCACAGAGTTCTGTAGCTGTTTCGATGAACAATTTGTGCCCGATGGGGGGATCCAGGGTGGTGTTGCCGAGACCCGGGTTCTCCACCGGCAGCAGCGGCCGCAGGCTGTGTCGCAAGTCTGCCGTAGCGGGCTCGGCGGCGCACCGCAAACACCGGCCCCGTCCCCCGTTGGCACCTCTGTAGACACCGACAACCATGGCCGGGCCAGACTGGATCTGTGGACAGCTGGAATCAGTACTAAAGCGCCGAGTGTAGATCCTGCAGATCACCAGGGTGTGTGGATGTATCAGAAATGGCGTTTTCTGAGATAGCCCCCAGCAGCACATTCCGCAACCGATTAAGGTTGGTTTAGTGAGTTTGAGGTCGGGGGAATTGGGGGTTCCAGATTCGGTGTACATGGAGGTTGCGGAATGTGATCTTGGATCCATGGAATTCCTGACACCTGGCAGCATGGCAGAGGATCCTCTGGCTGGCCGACGTTGGAAGTTGGGTGTTTGGTGGGGATCTACGCTGCGTCCACTCCTGCACTGGCGACGCATTAGTGCCAATTGGGAAGTCAAAGTACCGTCAGGCCAACTGGCCAGAAAATCGTCGGTGGCGATGGAATGTGGAGCTGAGTACCGGTGTTGTGGTGAGTTGTTCTCCAACAGAGGCACCAGAGTCGCCAGAGTCTCCAACATTTCCAGGATGGGGCCGCCGCTGCAATGCAGTGCCCGTACCTTGCCTGGAATCTTGCCCCGGCCCTAGCCCCTTACCTCACACCAGTCAAGCCGCAATATGTAACTGAACTAGTAAACGCGGCTCCCAGTTTCCTAGTTGGGTCAAGGGATTTTGCAGCGAACCTGCGTTGACCATAATAAACCTAAGACCATAGAAACGGAACTGGGCTGCAGCATTGTTTTCACGCAAGGCCCAAAACTATAAAGTAGCTCAAACCGCGCCCAGCTAGCAGCGCCCGACCCTTTTCGCAGCTTGTGTTTTCCCTCCTCTATATATCTGCTGTCACTTGGCCCCCGAGGTGCCTCTCTACCTGAGCTTTCTGTTCCCCAGCGTTCCTGTCCCTGGCTTCGACTATGTCCATATTTTACTCCAGCTACTCGACTCCCTTGCACGCCATGAACAACAGCAACCCTCCTGGCAACAAGCCGATCTCGTTGCCTCCGATCTCCACCATCATCAACGACGACCGCTCCAGCCCCAAGATCCCGCCGGTGCAGGCCCACCCCAAGTTCACCGGCTACCCCCCTTCCCTTCCTCCCGTCGACCTGCTCCTGAACAACTACAGCCACAACAACTACAACTTGCAGACCCCGCCGTTCATCCGCAAGTCCTCGCCTCTTGCCCACCTGATAGTGCCCAGCATCAGCCCGGCCACTACCGTGGCCTCCAGCCCGATCAATACCGTTGCTCCTCCGCTCGAGCTCAAGCCCCAGGCCCGCTACTCGTACCCGCAGCCTGCTGGGTTCACGAAACAGCCGCCTAAGCCGCCGGCCAAGCGCCCGCTGCTGGCCAGCGACAAGGTGTTTGCCTTCATCTCCCACTCCCCTACCACGTTCCCGCTGCAGGAACCTTTCATCGACAACGCCCAGCTTGCTCGTCGCAAGCGACGCAGAACTACCTCGCACGAGTTGGCGATCCTCCAGAGCGAGTTCGAGCTCGGGGCTACTCCAAACCGGACCCGTCGCCAGCAGATCGCTCACAAGGTGAAGATGGACGAGAAGGCGGTGCAGATCTGGTTCCAGAATAAGCGTCAGTCGTTGAAACGCACGAAGATAAAAAACAAGTCGGCCTCCAACAACGACGACGATGACGACTCCTACAGCGCAGTGTCGTCGCCTAGCAAGGACCACGACTCGGGCTTCGAGACCCCTCCAGCCTCGGTCTCCAGAAACCCCTCGGTGTCGAGCGAGCTGGCACCTCGTCACACCAGAGGCCACAGCAGGCAGTCGTCCGACGGCTCGAACTTCAGCCCCTCTGCATTGAAAAGCAGTGCCCAGTTCGACACATCGACTCGGCCGTCCACTAGTTAATGACTTTTTGTTACGAATACATAGAATTTGTTAGACATTGTCTGACATTTGTTAGACAATAAACGGGATAGGTGAACTCAGTAGCACGCCGCAGGGGCTTCTCTGCCAGTTCCTGGTGGTAACCACCACTCCTTCCGACCAGAGTCTGGGTCCAATAACCCTGAAACTCGGAGGCCTCAAGTCCTACAGTGGCAGCTGTTGTTTCGCATACCTGACATAACCCCTTCAGGCTTTGACTTGAGTACTGACGGCTTGGAGATCAGCTAAGCATTACCAACCTTGGGCTAATGCCGGGGTTGTCTGATCCAGCCCGATGCAAGGTTCTGGAATCCTTCGCTACCGAGTCTTTGTTGTTCGGGCCATTGTTGTGCTGCTGGCCCATGTCCAGGCTACATCTACAATCCATAGAAGCCACCGTCCAGCCACATGTTAGCCACACCTCAAAGGGCTAGTCACCTCAGACTGCTTGTGGGCTTATATCTGAGGTGCTTTGTTTGACCGGGCCCGTTGTTTGGATAGGTCCATGAGTTTACTCTGTTAGTCGAGTCAAGTTGCCTGATAAGTGTCTAAGAGATGTTTGTGTCTGAGGTGTTGTCTGGCCTGTTACTCTACCAGAATTCTAGTTGGAAGCTCGAGTATGCTTGTCTATTAATTGGTTGGTATTTCAGAGGTTTGGAAGTTACATTTATGAATGTTGCTGGCTTGTGGTCTGGCTGTGGTCTGGCTCATGGTCTGTTTCATGGTCTGGTTTATGGTCTGGCTCATGGTCTGCCATGGTCTAGTTCGTTCTTTCTCAGGTTTGTAGATAATTGTCTCACCGACAAATTAACTGCTCAGCATCCATCCATAAACTGATCGGCTCATATCCTCACATCTTCATCAATGTATCCATTAGTGCTAATTGTTAATTACAGTAATTATCCATCACCTCGTTCCTATCGCTAGTCTGCACTAGCTCTCCATTCCCAACTCTCACCATCAATCTCCATCAACCTAATCTGATCACTCCATTCCCAACTCTCACCATAGCCCACTCCCTATAACCCACTCTTCTTAGATCACTCACAATCCTTTTTCAAACACATCCTCCAAACACATCCTCCAAACACCTTCCATCCCACTCATCCCACTCATTAATCCCCAACTGATTCTCTCGGCCACTCCTTCAAAACTTGCATGCGCAACCCTGTACTTTACTACCCTGTGCACTGCATTGGTTCTGCACCGCTACCAGACTAACCTTCTGTGGAATGCACAGCTCTCACTCGTCCTGCACTGTTTTACAGTTGATACACGCCGTAATACGGTTCTCCTGAAGGCACGTCGACCAGTGCTTCCCACCGGCCATCTTAATTACTTCGAATCTCTGCCATTTACTTCAGATCTACCTCATTTCCCTGCACCGTAGCCATTTGCAATCCGTAGACACACTTGCTCAATCAAGCAATATTGGCTCTTCGCGACCCAAAGCCTCCCGCATGACTTGCACTTTTTCCCGTGCCGAATCAAACTAATCTTCTCCATACAACGATGGACCACTCACAGCACTCGATGGCTCACGAAATGCCAGGCCACGACATGCCAGACATGCCAGGCCACGACTCGCCAATGTGCAAGATGAACATGCTTTTCACCTGGGACTACACCAACGTCTGTGTGGTGTTCAAGTGGTGGCATATCTACAACAAGGTGGACCTTGTGCTAACTGTGTTTGCACTTGTGTTACTTGGAGCAGGCTACGAGTTTCTCAAGTCGAGGTACCATGTGTTTGTGAGAAGAGGCAGAGAAATTAAAGGTAAGTAAAGCGGGGGGAGGCGTTGATACAGAGCGTGGGAAGTATCGTGTTTACTATGCATTGATAGATTGATAGATTGAAAGACTGGATGGATTGGGCAAGTTGATAGTATGAAACGAGTTTGATAGACTGGCAAGTTTGAAAGTATGATAGACAGGAGAGATGGTGTTCTGGATGTATTTTATTAAATGAAGCAGGAATATCTTAAGAGGGTTTCGTTAGAAAGTGACACAGAAGGATGATGATGGAAAGTTCAATTGAAAGCATGGTACTACAGAAGAGAATTCAGGTAACACCAGGTCACTATTCATGATCTAATGTTTCATGGCAAGTATTTAATACCAGTAACTCATGAGAAACTGATATAATTCAAGCAAACCTACAAGATACTTACTCTACATCATCGTTCTTACTCATCATCCACCTCTCTCAGTTCACTTAATTCTTCCCACATATCACTACCAGTCAGCAACACTAAATCTCCGTCCATCTACAACCATCTCAATCATCACCTATCAATCCAACATCCCAATAATCTCCCATCTCCAACCACTCCACTAACTAATTTCCATACTAACAACAGCTCACACAACCAACCTGTATCTCAACAAAGTCCCTCGTAGACTCAAGTTCCGCCAGTCTGCATTGTACGGCTTGCAAGTGGGCTACTCGTTTATGTTGATGTTGGTGTTCATGACCTACAACGGATGGCTCATGTTGGCAGTGGTGGTTGGAGCGGTGGTAGGCAACTTTGTCTGGGGCACCGAGTTTGACTCTGGCTCCAAAGGGATTCTCACTGGGCTGAACGAATCCCAGGACAACCTAGAGGAAAGTTCCATGGCCTGCCACTGAGGCCGTTGGTGATGTCACATCATTAAGGATTAATCTAGGGAATGTGGGCTGCTGATCAAACATTGGAGCTTATTGCGGCGCCCGGTGAGACATGCCTATATATGGGTTCTCCCAACTTTATCCATGTGCAGCCCCCAATTAATGTAGTCTGTTTCTGTTGAATCCAGTTATTATTCAGCATTACTCAGCATGGATCAGCATTGTTTCTTTTATTATGACCCCTTTGCAGCCTCCACTTTGCGTTCGTATTTGGCTCGCTACACAAGTATCTGGCTCACAACTTGTAGTTAAACAATCATCCGTAGTTCCCTTCCCATATTATTACTCCGATTCTGTTCCGGTCTAGCCATCCTGAGTTTATTCTCAGTACATTAGTTTAATCAGTACGCTTTTGTTCAATCAGTACGCTGCTCAGATCAGTGCACTACTCAGTTCAATCGACACACTACTCGATTCAATCAGAACACTGCTGGTAAGTCCCAATCGGTCCCTTCACTTATCGGTTCGTACATCCTGCACAGTACAAAGTTCACTGGATAGTCTAGTGCTCAGCTCATCCAATCTTATTTCCACTACAGATCATACTTCATGTCTCGTCATTATCTGGGATTATCCTATATCACATTCCAATCTCTATCCATGTCCTCCGCGTACCTGCAAGCCGGTCTATGGACCACTCTGTTCCATAGCATTCCAGTCCAGGATACTGGTAGAAGGTACTGACCCAAGTCACTGGGCTTCCAGACCCTTGACTTTCTGTCTGCTGTCTCGTACAATGTCTTCATACCCTGTACTGACAAAAGCATTTCTCAAGTACTTGTCCCAGGCCCCGCTCTTTTTGTCCTTGCTGCCTGCGTCCTTGGACAACCTCACTCCCAAGTCCACCCAGTCGTCTGCTAACAACAGATCCAATTTGTACGGCTTGCTCTTGGCAGTGTACTCCAACTCATAGTCGAACGGCTTGGTCTCCTCGTTCACCGACTTCAAGTCAAGATAGTATTGAGCAAAGTTGATTGGTGTGAACGTCTGAGGAACATATGCTGGTCCTAAAGGTAACAGTTTCTTCGATTTAGGAGGAAGCGACTTGTCAGCTTTCTTCTTGGACTTTGCAAGGTCAAAAATGTCATGGTATCCATGCTCATTTTCGTCTCCATTGACAATGGTTTCAATCTTGGCGTCCAATTTGCCAAAGAATTCGTCCCATGGTTCATGGACTTGTTCAATTTGTGCTCCTTGTAATTCTTGCCCCAAAGAACTGATATTATATTCCCAAACTCTCATTCCAGGGTTGAATGTAGGGATGATACTGGATCCCACATGCACTATCGAGTACCGGGTCCCATCGTTCTTGTCCTTCTTACCCTTCTTCTTCTTCTTTTTCTTTTTCTTGCTTGCCTCTGCTTTCGGCTGGATCAACGCAGAATAGAAAACGTCGTTCACAGACTCCATATAATCAAGTTTGTTCAACCCTGGGGCTGCTCCTTGTGCATGCAACTCTGCTGACAATGCGGCAACGTCACGAGCCAGTCCATCCAATCCGAACCCTTTATACACATTCTCAAGACTGCTCTCGTCGTCATCATACTGGTCCAACTCCTCAAACGTCTTCACAAGGTCGTCGTATCCAGGCATTAGTTTGTTTTTCTTCAACGATCTGTAAGCAAGAACCGCGTCAAGAGGAATAAAATGGTCCATGTTCATATGACCATACAAGTTACCAATGATAATGTCACGGTACTCATACATCCAAAGAGTGAACTTTCTATGACATGAAAGGTCAAAATTCTTCGGAGCTGGAGGGACGTGGCCAGTGATCCACACCTTGACACCTCTCTTACGAAACTCTTTCAAAGTGTAGCCCAACCAAAGAAAGAACGTGTAACCAGGCAGTTTCTTCAGATCGCAATTGTCAACCAAAGGATTGGACTTAAACAAGTAAAGGGTGTTGATCGACAAAATCGCCAACTTGCCAGGAATAACCTCACTGACAAAACTCGCACCTTTCTCAAACACGTGCATCTGGTTCTGAGGAATGAAGTTGGACCATGTCTTGAAAAGCAACCGACTCTGCAACGTAGGCCCAAGAGCAAACAAGTTATGTGGATAGACGTCGTTGTTACCAAGACTTGGGATTAAAGGCACCTCGAACTCACGTGGGTCTGGGGTGCTGTGGTTCTTGAACTTCTGGAACATAAGGTCGCTGATGTTCTGGTTCACGTCGAATATCTGTAACTCTGTCCGGGGAATCTGTCTGTCGTTGTCGTGCCGCACGTTGTCTCCGGTCCAAACTATGAAATCTATCTTGTCCTTCAAGTTCTTCTCGATCCAGTCCATGGTCTCATGCACCAACGTAAATGGAGAATCACAACCTGCCATTGCATCGCCATACTTCGCAGCATCACCACTGCCACTATGACATGCTGTCAACACACTGGCATTCTCCTTATAGTACGGGTCGGGGTGCAAATCCGTGATATGTAGAAACCGTCCTTTGATGACTTTATTGAAGTCTCCAGTGTCGATATGTACCAACGGCTGGTCAGTAAGTCCCAACTTCGCAAGACTCTCAAGCTTTGCCTCATTGTTTTCTACGCTCACCTCCACTGACACGCTACTCTGCACTGGATTTTTCGTCGAGATCTCTGATAAGACCCCTTCATATCTCGACCACCAGTTGCCTGATACCCCAGCCTCGTGAGTACAAAACATCAAGGCTCCGCAAACCATGGCAGAAGCAGCCAACGCGCATTTCTTTCTCCAGGACAGCCTTCCCGAGGCCCGTCGCATTTTCAATTCCTGCAGAAGATTAGCCATTATTAAAAATCCTGGCTCGGTATCCTCAGCTGAGTGTTTATTGGACATGGAGCTAGTCTCGCACAAGCTATAGCCAAAGTCGTCGGGGCCGGGTAATGTACACACGTGAATTACTGAAAGGGGTAAGAAGTGGGAAGCTCGGCAGGTCATGACATAATGGTCAGCTTCAGATGATTCTTCTTTGATCTTCTACTGATAAGGTTCTGTTAGATTGGCAGTTGGTATCATGTGCGTTTTTAGTAGATTGTTCTACAGATCTCATTTATTTCTGTCTTGCGTTTTTGTCTTGCATTTGTGGCTGGTTGCTTGATGTAATTTAGTCTCTGTGACTTATGCATGGAGCAATGATCTACAAACAGCATGTCAAAAACGTATTCTATAGATAGATAAGATCTGGGGAGGAGGGCATAGTGGTTTGTAATTTTTTACGTATTTTATTGTGGTATTTTTTTAAAGAGTTGGGAGATGGTGAATATCTCTATAGCCAAGAAGTTACAAAGTCAAATGCAAAATCATTTGACTGACTGGTTAAGTTGAATAAGCTAAGAACAAAACCGTAGTTTGCTTACCAGTAAAACCTCTTAAATCTTGGTCACACTAGAATTCAAATAAAATAAAATAAATTGGACGGAATAAACAGAATAAATCTAGAACTATTGGATTCTCTCTTCATGGATTTAAGAAATGTACATGGAGAGTGTGTAGCCTCAGGAACATTGAAGAGAAGTGTACCTTCCGTCTTAGTATTCTAACACACCAATAGAATACCTAGGTTCACTGTTTTTTAGATTAGAATCATCTCACAGGCTTCTACACTTGTTTTAGTGTCACTTGGAGACTTTGTCACTGTCGCAAAGCACAAAGTTACTACGTTTAGGTTCTGTGGTTCAACGGTTCATCCCAGATCAGAATCCTTGAATCGTGTGAAAATTAATACAATTAGAAAGCCTCTTTACTTCCTCAGTTTACAATCAATGGGTCGTGGTGTTTATTAAACTGGATTTCATAAATAGAGGATGCAACCTTCGTGACTATGTGAGCTTGTTAGCAGAAAGCACGTCATAACCTATCAAGTAGACTCCGATTTGATCTCTCGTGCTGTTATACTGAACAATTTGTCGAGAATTATTGACGGCTGCTGCGCTTTGGCAGTTCCAGAAGTACCTACATTCCCTGGAGTATTAGGAGTGATAGCAGTGGAATTAGGTGTAGTGTTTTCTCTGAGTCTAGCACCTGGAACATTTGGAGTGTTAGCAGTTGTGTTTGCAGTCGTTGCTGTTGTTGACTTGGTCATATTGAACTCTATAGCCTCTAGCTTGGTTTCGAGCTCTGCAATATTGTGATTGATATCGTCCAGAATATACTGATGGCCAACACTTGAGTTGAAATCGTTGAGCTGGTTCAAAACTTTGAAACTTTTCTTGAAGTTCAAGGTGCAGTTGAGCAACCTCGAGCTCAAGATACTGTATATGTTGGGACTCATGTAGATGTTGGAGTTGATTATGTAGTAGTCGTTAAGAATCCGCACCTTGGTGGGGCTTTCTCGGTTTTGTTTTCGGATGATATAGAAAGTTGGTTCGTTATTTATGAATATAACAAACTCGATTCCGGTCATCTTTTGAAGGTTCTGGATGAAAATCGGATGCGACTGTGATAAATTGACGGTGTTCTCATTGAATTGAAACTGCATTTTCAACACTTGATTATTGGAAGATCGATCATAGAACGGAGACTGAGCAAAGTATTCGAGCACGTTCAACAGATTAAGACCAAACGCTTGGATCCATTCTGGAGACGACCACTGTAACTCGTCAAGAGGAGCAGGAGCTGCCATTGTCGATTCGGGTTGTAGTTGAACAGTGCAACTTTAGCAGTGCAACTCTGTGCATGAGAAACCGCTGAACGGGGCTTCAAACCCGTTGAAAAATTGAGAGGTCAATGGAGAAATCAGAGAGACGAGTAGAGGAGGTTACAATAGTCAGAATTAAAACAAACTTACACGATGAATAGAATATTTAGTTTAGTGCCTAGCCGAGCGTTTGCAACCACTACAACCAGATTTGCTAGCAAGCTTAAAGTACCTCAACCAACAAAGGAAGTGCCTGATGTTGGAACGTTCTTGACCAAGATTGGAAGAGGAGCTTCAGAACATGCCGAGTTGTTCCCTACGTGGAAGAAATTATTCAGAATAACAAGTGCTCAAATGAAAGAGTCGGGGATAGAAACTTCGTTGCGTCGGTATGTTTTGAACTGGCGTTACAAGTTCAGCGAGGACAACACTATCAAGTTGAAGAACATCAAGACGGGGAAGAAGATCAATGGAGGAGAGAGACACAGAAAAGAGTTCTTGGCTAAACAGCGGGCAGTGAAAAGAGCCGAGTTGAGAGAGGAGGCTAAGAAGGCAGCGGAATTGTGATTGGGGATGGTTCACTGGATTGTATATAGGTAAGGAAGTGGATAAATGAACAATAGCATTATGTGATGTAGTATAAGAGGTTAGAGGTCTAGACTTACTTTGGAAAAATTGATTGTTCTTAATGATTGTGAAATTGCTACTAGAATTGAGTAGAGAGGTGTGATGATCTCAGTTGACAACGATCAATTGCCGACTGGTGTTAAATAAGAAACATGCAGTTGACTGAGACTGGTGAAAAATTGAGTCTAACCAATTGTGAGAGACTATTAATTGGTGAGACTACGAGTCTACTGTAGAAAGTACCCCGCTGTTGAAATTGTGTATTCCTTGTAGCCTAGGTGCTTGGCAAACACACCCTGTTACACGGCTTATTGAAAAGTGTTCTGGGGCTGTCTCTAGTCGGCTAACCGTAACTAATGTAGGCGACCGGAGACTACCAGTGTTTGAAACTTGGGGATGATGGAAGATTATGATGGAATACAACTAGCGAAACAAAAAGACAGAGACAAAAAGAAAGAGACAAAAAGAAAAGCAATTGTAGAATTGTAGGAATTGTCATTCGGGTCACGAATCCCCAATCAACCTTGGATGTTACGGCTTTCCGTTTGGGCAACGTAGACTGAAAAATTCGATACATCGAGATCGGGCACCCAAACCTTAACCCACCCACTACAAAAACATCATTAGGTTATATATTTATCAAGGTAGGAATCTTGCCATCAAAGCTATATAGACGCTTATTGCTTGCCGAAGTACTCTTTGGACTCCTTGACGGTTGGCTTGATGGTGTCAGCACCCTCGGTCCAGTTGGCAGGGCAGACCTCACCGTGCTTCTCGGTGAATTGGAAAGCCTCGACCAATCTCAAGGTCTCCTCGACGTTTCTTCCGACTGGCAAGTCGTTGATGGTGATTTGTCTCAAGACTCCCTTAGGGTCGATGATGAAGATTCCTCTCAAGGCAACACCGGCCTCCTCGATCAAGACACCGTAGTCCTTGGCCAAAGAGTGGTTGGTGTCGGCAATCAATGGGATGTTGATTGGACCCAATCCACCGTCCTTTCTTGGAGTGTTGGTCCAAGCAAGGTGGGTGTACTCGGAGTCGGTGGATGCAAACAACACAACGGTGTCTTTGTCGGCAAACTTCTTGACTGCCTCAGAGTAGGCAATGATCTCAGTTGGGCACACAAAAGTGAAGGCCAATGGAATAAATCCCAAGACCACCCACTTACCTTTGTATTGTTCCAAAGAAACAGTCTCAAAGAGACCGTCGACCACGGCGGTCTTGGTGAAGCCTGGAGCTGGATGTTGAACTTGTGCGACCATTGGAATTGATATCGTAGAGTGTAACTAAAAGTCCGACGATCTCCGGAAATCCTGGGATTTTCTCGCCTTATATACTTGCATATCGCGATATCGGCTGGCCCACCGCGAGCTTACTAAACGGTGGTTCCGGGTAACACGGGGTCCGCTGTGAGTTCTTGGTACTTGCTGACGATTATTTGATTAATTGTCATTAGTAACTTCAATGGTCCAGCTCTGTCCAACTCTACCACATGCATTGGTTTCCAGAATGTTCTAGACTGGCTTATGACCATGGTTTGCTGACAATTCATTGACATTCTACAACCACGGGTCTTCAGTCACATGCACATGTGGGCACGTTGAACATATTTCCATCTGCCAGCCACAGTGGCGTGAATTCTTGTCGAATTCACATCGTAGCTCGATGCAATTGTTTCAACAATTAACACCCAAAACCATCAAGGTTTCCGATCTCGCTTTCGGAAAATCCTGAGCTTATTTGTTTCTTTTTAATTGCGGTGTCCAACCGTATAACGGGGAATGTGGCACGTGATCTTCACGGGACTCAGACGCTGCACCGGGTAACCCAACCCTCTATAAGTGTAACATTTTTCTCAATGTTCCACTCTGTTATCAGTTTGCCTCCGTATCATGTCTTCAGACAACGAGTTAAAGCAGATAGGAGAGGATTATTATAATTCGCTACAGGAGCTCACCTTCAATTCGCGCCCTATAATAACCACTCTCACTGTTCTTGCTCAGGAGAACATCCCAGCAGCAAAGTATATAACAAATGCCATCGTTAAAAGGATCAATAAATGTGTACCTGGGCAGAAGTTGTTTTCGCTATACCTTCTCGACTCTGTCTGTAAAAACATTGGGTCGCCATACACTGTACTTTTTGCCGGCAGCTTGCCCAAATTGTTCATTGATACCTACACCTTAGTCGATGATCCGCAGCGCAAGAAGATGATAGACTTGTTCAAGACATGGCAGTCTGCCAAGTCGACCTCGGGATTACCGTTATTCCAGCAGGAGACTCTTAGCGTGATAGATCGGTTCTTACAGAAGGTCACCAAGAACTCCAGCCAACGTTCAATGGCTCCTCCTCTGCCTCAGAGAAGACAAGTCAGTCCAATGATGGCCAA
Organism: Saccharomycopsis guyanensis; assembly: GCA_030578595.1. Classification (NCBI taxonomy): domain Eukaryota; kingdom Fungi; phylum Ascomycota; class Saccharomycetes; order Ascoideales; family Saccharomycopsidaceae; genus Saccharomycopsis; species Saccharomycopsis guyanensis. The sequence continues at coordinate 1,189,914 of JAJMSQ010000003.1, forward strand.
CACTCAGTTACACCAGCCGCAGCATACCAGTGCGGGTCTCATCAGAGACATAGACAATCTCCAAATGTTGATTAATCAGAAATTGTCAGCATTCCCAAACGACAACAACTCCAGACAGAAGTTGGCGATCTTGGGTCAGTTACGAACAATCTTGCTTAGTCAGAAACTCAACGACAACGAGCTTGGCTCCATTCATTCTCAGTTACAAGGAATCATCAGTACAGAGAGACTTGGGGGTGAGCAGCACCAGCAGCAACAGCAGCGGAACTTTGCCCCGCAGCAGAATTTCAATCAACCTCCACAACAGCATCAAAACTATAATCAACCAGCATTTAACAAAAGCATCAACCAGGGCATGGCCGCATTCCCTAGCAATAGCAATAATTCTGTAAATAGCAATAGCAGCACATCGACCCCCGCGGGCTCGGGCAATGTAAACTATATAGCAAACGGTAACGGTGCTTCAATGCTATCCAATTTGAATAAGATCATTTCAAATGCCGTTCCACCGCAACAGTCTGCCTCGAAACAGAAAGGCGCCATGGATCTCAACACTTTGTTTTCCACTCTTCAGTCGACAGGACTCATTAAACCTAGTGGCCAGCAGCAGCAGAAGCCACCGGCCCCAGCCCCAGCTCCTCCAAAACCTGTCATGAAGCCACTTATTAATTTACCGTCTGCTTCTGTTCTTCAGAGCATCTTGTTGAAAGCTAAGGCGCCACAGTCTAATGTTGCTGGAAACTTGAAAAACCTTACTCCTCGGTCTGGTGAAGTGCTTGATTTCTCTGAGTTTCAGCTCACGAATTCAAGCATTTCTTCCATGGCCCTGCAAGCTAGTGTCATGAGAGATAGGTTGAACAAGACCAAGCCAATAAAATGTAATAACTGTGGTAAACGGTTCAGCAAGAAGCTGGACTCGCAGTTCCATTTAGACTGGCACTTTAGAATCAACAAAAGATTGAAGGACCAAGCCAGCATCAACACCCGAAGCTTCTACCTTGATGTCGATCAATTCTTGAAGTTCAAGGAGTCTGAGATCTTAGGAAATGACGGTAAGGACGAACTGGCTGGAGCTACAAGCCTGGGCGGGTCGTCTAGTAAAGCAGTTGTTCCCGCTGGAGAGATCCCATACCTCGTTGTTCCAGATGATTACGACGATCCTACAACCGTATGTAATATCTGCAAGGACACTTTGAAAGGTGTGTGGAGTGATGAGAAGGGAGAGTGGATCTGGAATAACGCTATTGATGTTGGAGGTCAGATATTTCATTGGACATGTTACAACGAGACACAAAAGAATAAGCTGACGCAGAGCGAAGGTGCTGGTGTCAAGAGAAAGCTTGAGGACGCAATAGAGCCCGACACCAAGAAACCAAACTTGGGTGCGCTCAATATAGACTTTGATATGTTGAAGAACTTGGCTGCTCCAAAAAGTGACATTGCGAATACATCTTGAAACAGTAATAATGAATGATTGAGGATAAGTTGATTGTAAGATTTCTGTGATAGTTGGGCGTTACATGTTGGATATTCTTGCTATAGATTATGTTTGAACTTGTCTGTTGAGTAGAAGCTGTTATTTAGATTATAAGAAGTTTTCACTGTGATACCTCCCACGACTATTGAACTTACAATTCTCTGACAGTCTCAGACCCTTCGAAAGCCTTTTATGTCTTCAAGTCACTTACAAGAGATTTACTAACCTCAAAGCTTCGTTCATTCATCGTTTATAGTCTTTATCAACTTTTCTTGGTTCAATCTATGCATAAAAATCACAGGCTCCTGTTTAGCTGGATGTGTTATGTGCAATACCGGCACGTCGTAATGCTTAATCGTTAGTAACAATGACAAACCAAAATCAATCAAAAGCAAACTAATAAAACAAAAGAAAAAAGAGAAGAAATAAATAGTAAATAAAAAAAAAATTAACTAAACCATTTGTAGATATATATGCACTTACGTATTTGTCCCACCATTTCTTGTTCTCTGGTTTTTCAATGTCCACCATTTTGATTTCGGGCTGATTCTTCAACATCCCACTTTCCACTACGTAATCAAGCACATCTTTTGCATTGAAACAGAGTCCGCAATTCTCCTTTGTGAAGAAATCTAGCTGCACTTTATTCCGAAGAAGCGAAAAGCTAGAGAATCCACGTTTCGTGGCAATTGCTGTGAACATTGGTGCAGCGATTGTGGGTGTGCGTTGCTTGTTTTTTTCCAACTATTTCTTGATGGCATGCATCTCACAACATGTGGTACTTGTGACAGACACCAATACTGAGACAATGCTACCCTTCATGCAATATAAAACCCCACCAGAAAGAAAGAAATTTTATAGAATATACACATTTAAAATTTCAGAACTCCTTCTTAACTCTAGTAGTTGTTACGAACTGCTTGCCCTGACACAAAACAAAACGAACCGTTTACGAAGAATGTGAAAACCAAAAAACCAAAAAATACATTACACACTAAAAATCTATAAAGCATTATACATATGCCATTTACGGCAGGTAGAAAAAAACCGTTATCCAAGCTATCCGTCTAAATCATTTTGACGGGCTTGATAGAAGCTAACTTAACTTTGGTCTCATTGATCAAATGATTGATATTATGAGACCCGAATTTCATGTACAAGCAGAAATCTTTGTCATCTCCCAATCCTGAAGCAGCGTATGCCTTGTTGAAGTCTCTGAGACAATAGAAAAGAGATGGGTCTGAAGAAGGCTCTGGGGTGAATCCCATTCGTCTCTTTCGAGATTCGGAATCACGAAGCTCCTTAAGTTGTTTCCTACTGTCCGGCAGAGGATCTGGGGTGATCAAACCATGGGCTGGAGGTCTCCCTCTTCTCTTCTTCGCCACAGGAGCTATAGGTCTGCTGAAAATCTCCACCCAAGAAGAGCAGCAGATTTCTTTGCAGTTATTGCAAATAACATCTTTGCTGTCTTTTGCCTTTGCACTCAGCAAATCATCGTAAAATTTGTCAAGGTCCTCCACTTTGCTGATATCAAACACCTGCTGTGAGTGATGGATGTCATCAACAAACAGCACTGCAACCGACCGTTTAGCGTTGCGGAACAACTTCTGGAATCTCATGATATCCTTCAGCTGCTCGTCCATCGCTTTCTCTAAGAATGCAATGCAAAGAATAATCATGGTATAATTTTCTTCGGTGATTCTGTTTCTGTCGAAAACAAAATTCTTCAAACTCATGTCGGGCGTGGGTGTCTCATCTAAAAGATGATGCAAGATACTGTAGCACAACTGAACTTGGTTGAAAACTGGTGGTTTCTTCACAAGCTTGTAGTCATCCAAAGCCCGAATACTGAACCGCATCCAGTCATTGTTCGTGAAATTCACTGCCTCGTTCACATTGTAACCGCAGTTGAACCCTGCATGATAACATTTAGGAAACGTGATGATGAACTCGCCAGGCCTCTGATTGGCATAGAAACACTTTACTCCCCGTTTTCTGATCTCATAAGGCGAAAGCAAAGTCACGAGTTGATGCAACAAGTCTGGTTGTCGCAAGAATAAGTCTGGAGCTAACTCTTTCATAAGAGCCTCAAAAAGATGACAGTCAGACTCAGGGATACAGTACCAACGTTTAATATCTCCTTGATGACAATAGTTTGCAGAAAGCATGTAATGATCCTCCAAGTGCCAGCAGAAGGTCGAGAACAACGACCCAATGTACATCCACGGAATCGTCATGCCGCTGATTCTATCGTCCAAATGATTGAGTAACGAGCCATTGGCAAATGGAAGCTTGGTCAAGTTGAACGAATGGTTAATGTAATAATCATCCTTCTGCTCTTCTTTGAAAGGATAGTTCATTGGGAACCCACTTATCTGTCCCGGTTTCAAGTTATGAATATCTGCACCATAGTTGACTTTCAATCTTGACAGATCGTTCTGAACCAAATTCTCCCAAAATTCATTCTCAAGATAATTCACATATTCTTCTTCAAGCTCCTCGTCACCAAGATACTCTTTGGATAATTCCTGAATATACTTGCTGTCGGAATCGAGCAACTGGGTAACAAAGTACCGGTCTTTGAATTCCTCATTAAGTTTTTTGAACTCCTCCAACGTATAAGCCTCATCGCTGGTCACAAATCCATACTCTCCCGATCCTACAAGACACTCATCACAGTACCAACTTCCCCGAGGCACTTTGCTCATTGGTGGATTCAAGCAGTAAGTATGGTATCCCTGATTGCACTCATCACATAATAAGATATTGGCAGCGTCCTTGTCCAAGCCGCACTCTTGACAGTCACCTTCGGCCTCTTCATCCGAGTCCTCTTCTTCTTCTTCCTCTTCAGAATCTTCTTCATTGTAAGGATTATGATTGAAATGGTAGTCGCTTTCGCTTTCGGCTGCCATCTTTGCACTGTAACTTCTGGCTAAAAATATGCAGTACTCTTTGATGAACTCATTGTAAAACTCCTTGATCTCTTTGTTCTTTGGCTCTAGCTTGTACAACTCGTTCAACTCTAGCCATATCTGAGGGAAGTTACGGATCTCATTATAGACAGTATTTCTGCCGTTGTTGTCGTGAGCCTTTGCGGATTTCTCTATTTCGTCGATGTTGGCGGAAATAAACTGATTAAGTTTCAAGAACAAGTCGTAGTAGTACATCCGTTGGCCGTTCTCAAGCTTGACGTAACTGGTCTTAGGCATTTTCTTCTTCTTCATCTTCATGAAATTCACTATCCCGTCCTTGAATATCGTACGGATCCGATACTTCAAATTTAGTTCGCTGAGCTTTTGCACCCGTGGCTTGAACTTGAACTGGGTCTCGTCGATTGCAAAAGGAGGTTTCCATGTCTCGGGGGGTTTTACTTTAAGCATTCCGTACTTCTCACCTAGTCTCCGGACTGCTGGTGACGATAAATAGAAAATAGGCTCCCGGAACTCTTCCTCGGTCGGATATACCGTGGGAACTTGCTCAAGAGGTTCTCTCGTTATATTCTTGAACATTGTAGACGGAGGGACTTACTCGGAGAACGTTGTTCTAATCAGCTGGTACGAGTCCCCCGCAAAAAAAATCGACTTAAGGGTTTTCGGAAAAAAGTTTTGATGGTGTTTGATAACCGTTAGAGGTGCTAGGAGCAACAGTATCCGGTCGTACTTCGAGATTCGGCCCTTGGAACTGCTATCTCTTGGAGTGCGTCAGAGGTGGTGAACTCTCCGGTCTAGTTGTAAACAGCGAGAATCCAGCCTGGAGTAATATTTTTGGTGCTAAGGTATCGGGACCTATTCTGGCTACCGAGTGGTCAGTTTAAAAAAGTCACAAACGTGCTGGCAAGTCCAAACTGGCTAATTATCCCTTGACATGATGAGAACCAGAACCTGCTGCTTGCTAGTTCCCAAACCGTTTTCCAGGGGTACCCGGCCGAGTTTTCGCCAGCGTCGAGCCGCCGATTTGGGGTGCACAATTGACAAATTATCAAATGGGAGCTCGAGCCTGCAGGGTCACCCGGACAACATCTGGCATGCGCTAACAGGAACTGGCTGAGGCGAGACATTGGAGGAGTGTACGGTGTTTGAGAGTGAGTGTCTTTCGAGAATGGAACTGGATTCTGAACAGGTGGCGATAAGGGAGGAGCTAGAATGAATAAAGAATGAATGTGTGCGATGCCCCTGTACTTCTAGGATTTCCAATCAATCTAATATGTAAATGGTGTAGAGATGTGATGTTGAGAATGCGAGTGAAAGATGCTGATCATGTGGGGCCAAATTCTAATAAGTTTTCCAATTTCAACTGTTATCAATATGACTGATAGTGACGTCACCCTTTGTTTCTAGTGGAAAACTATCTGATAAATCGGTTACTGTTGACTAGTTATTTAGTTTTAGTCTCCTCTCTGTCATGTATTTCTTTTTTTCTCTGTTAAATCACTCAGTCCAAGTGGATCAACTGAGAAATTGTGTGGCACTCTTTCGAAGCCATATTCTGCAGTCATTATTCCGCTTCAAAACAGATGCTCCTGATATACAAACCTTCAAAGAACGTTTTCCGTAGTGCCGATCCTAACAACGAGCGAATTTGTAAAAACCCTACATTCCGACTCCTATTTTCTGATCCGCTTGTTTCGCTACCTTAGTAGTTCTAGTCGGATCACACTCTCAGACCAGGCAAGGCTTATGACGTGCATCAAAGACACATAGGGCGATCGACAAAAATCACTCCCGGTGGAAATAGGTAAGGCACCATTCTGTGAACAATATCTCTACAATGGACAACCAAATAAGAACACACGATAACGAAAACCCCCTGCTTTTGGTCAATAGGATGCCGAGATTTAAGTTATCGGATCGACTTGGCGTTGTCTAACGTAGATAACTTGGACGATTGTTGTAGCCGAGGAGTACGGAGCCTTCTGGCATGCAACGCCGTTTGGGTCTCGAATATCCACTTGGGGGTTATTGTAGGCCTCGAGAACTTTGCTAAATAGCAAGGCACATTATCCAGAAGGATAACCCCAGAGGCTGTGTCTCGAAACATGGCGTAGGCAACGGCCAAAAACAATAATGTAGCCTCTGGAGCCAGCCATATATATGGAGTAGTATCCACGCAGTCCAATGGACCAATTAATCCTAGAATTCAAATTTCTTTGAAATAACAAAAGCTCTATTAGCTCTACACATAATATGCATTTCAGCTACTTCATAGTACCATTGGTGATGTTGGAGGTGGTGACTGCGGCCCTAACATTCAACTCTCTCAGACAGCCAATAACTTCCAAGAAACTAGTATCACAGAATAACTTCAGAAACGAGGCATACATGGCAGCCTTAAAATCTCAGCAATTCAAGCTCTGTATGGAAGCAGAAACTTTAGGACTTGAACGATACCTTGACATGATGGAGCTGTTGCTTACGATAGTGCCTGGCAGACACACTGAGAGAACGTACCAAGAAAACAAAATAGATTTCAAGGCTTTAAGCGGAAAGTATCAGCAGTGCAATAAAAACATACTGCCTGAAGATAGATTGATCCTCGACCATACCTTGACTACTTATTCGGTGATAGTGAAGAAGTGGAACTTATTGAAAAGACGTCACGAACCAGTCAGTCAGAGTCTCTTTGGAGTGTAATGGAACCTTACAAACAGTTCAAATACCCAAACTACAACTTCTATTTAACACATTTTAATTCATGACCGCTTTTATTCTTGTTCCTCACATTGTAGTTCTTGTGCCAACTCCACACTGCCACCCCACATGCCAGGCTGCGCTTACGTAATCATTGTTAAAGAAGAATTAGCCGACTGGAGACATAAATCATGATGATCCAGATCAATGTTGCTGTACAGAATTGGTGGCTACAGCGGGTTTGCCGCCAAGTATTCATCCTTTTATGATAATAAAATAGCAGTAGCAGCGTCTGCCAATTTTGGATTGGCAGGAAATGGTCGGTTGTTTGTGCTAAGCATCCAACCTAACGGTACAATTTCTCAAGACATTGCGTTTGACACCCAGGACGGACTCTTTGATTTGGCGTGGTCAGAAACTCATGAAAACCATATTGTCACGGCAAACGGTGACGGATCAGTGAAATTGTTTGATGCCCTGGTGCCGCAATATCCTGTGGCAGTATGGCATGAGCATCAGAAAGAAGTTTTCTCTGTCAATTGGAATCTTGTTACTAAACAGAACTTCATCACCAGTTCATGGGATGGGTCTATCAAACTCTGGGCTCCTGGAGCCAAATCAAGTTTGCTTACCTTACGATCACAGACTTCTACCCCGGGTCTCAAACCTTCTCAAGTACCTGTGACTCGTGGACAACCAAATCAACCTCCCGTAGTAAATCTGGAGTGTGTCTATCAAGCCAAGTTCTCACCACACAACCCTAATCTTATTGGGTCTGTCAATGCGTCTTCGAGACTTCAGATCTGGGATATAAGGTCTCCGAAACCACTCCAGGTAGATATTGCTGCTCATAATGGATTAGAAGCGTTGTCGTTGGATTTCAATAAGTATCGATCTACAGTGATAGCTCTGTCGGGAGTCGATAAGTCGATCCGAGTATGGGACTTGCGAATGATCACCAATCCGTTCCCAGGACCTCAAGGACACGGACCAACACCTCAAAACGAAATGAAAGGACATCAGTTCCCTGTAAGAAACGTGGTGTGGTCACCCCATAATGGTGCAGATATATTGAGTTGCAGCTACGATATGACGGCTAGAGTATGGCAAGACGCTACCGATCAGAACGCTACGTTTGGTCGGATCAACCACGCCGGTGCCTGTATGAAAATATTCAATCGTCATTCTGAATTTGTCACTGCTGGTGATTGGTCCTTGTGGGGAGAACCAGGCTGGGTAGTCACCACTGGCTGGGACGAAATGGTATACGTTTGGAATGTGAGGAGGTGAATGAGAGAGGTGATAATTGAAGCCAACTCTCTAACTACAAGATTCTTGTTTTATTCCACCACTAGAAATGCCTCTATTCTATTATTTTTGTACATAAAGTTACCACCTGTTAAGGACGGTAAGCCAAGGAAACCTACTTCATCTCATTGACTTCTCCAATAAGTTTCATGCTAGTCTCGTCGCCTGGTTTCAAACGTGGATCGTCAAGACAGTCACCAATACATTGCCAAGGGTTTTTACTTCCTCCCCATTTCAACACGCTTTCTCTGAAAAGAACTCCGTTGTCACGATTGAACGGGTCTTTAGCAAACAAGTCGGCATATACCTTGGAGCTGATGGCTCTGTCGAATAAATAGGTGTAATAAGTAGCACCATAAGTGAACAAATGACCAAACTTTCCGTACCAAGTAGACTGCTGATCCGAGAAGATTGGGAGTTGCGACTCGATCTCGTGGTATAATTTCTCAGAGTACTCTAAGTTGGAAGCCACCAACTCGTCAAGATTCTCTAGCTGTATAAGATCAGCGTTCTCTTTGGTCACTGTCACAGACTTGCCATCTATATTGAGTTTAGGTGAAGGCGTCTGCAAGTAGAACTGTTGATCAAGATAAGCCATTTTCAACTGCGAGTAGATATCGCAGTATTTCAACACATCGTTCTCTGATTGATGCAAATTAATCAATTTCAGTTTGAAGCTGTTCTCCAACGCCGCAGTGTCTGTGTCCGATGGTTTTTGCTGGTAATGTTCACTAAGAAAATTCAAAACTCTAGTGTCCTTGCTGAAGGTTTCCATTAATATACTTGGTAACTCAACGAAATCTGTAAGACACCGAGTGCCACTGACATTATGAAGGTTTGTTCTTGCAAACATAGAGTGTAAAGAATGTCCTATTTCATGGAACAAAGTCTCGACTTCAGATAATGTCAAAAGCGAGATCCGTTCGACATCGTCCCCAACTTGACGTCTCGCTTTGCTGAAGTTGCATACCAATGTGATAATCGGTAACTGATATATTTCTTCGTTAGCGTTTCTCACACACTGGATGTACTTGATGCTACCATTTTCAGAGTTCTGGGGTTCGTTCAAGATATTGCAGTTATCCACTTCTTTTGGATCGACAATCTTGCGTGAACAAACAATAGTGAAATGTGCCGGATTCGGTGACTTGCCTGCTCTTTCAAACAAGTCAAGATAAATGATTCCCACAATCTCAGATTCGTCTTCGGAGTTCACCACAAGAAGTTTCCGGACATCCGGGTGCCATATTTCACCATTCAAAGGCTTGTCGATCTTGAACTTGACTCCGTAGATCGCAGTAAGAAGCTTGGACAAGTTGGACAACACGGTCCCAAGAGAAAAGAAATTGGAAATCGGTTGGATTCGTAACGAGTCTGGAAGAACATTGTTTGAATCAACTTGGCCTCCTGGTAGAAGTTCTTTGCGACGACGATTCACAAGTAACTGATTAATAAGGTACTCTCTGTCCCAAGGACGAATCAACTGGATTATTTCGTCATCTGACAAAGTCTTGGATGTCAATTTCGACTCGAAATCAGGAATCTTGGCTGTGTACTCGTCCAAGTCTATAAACTCTTTACACTTCTCGTAGTCTTTCAATTTCCATTCTGCCAACTTCCGAAGTTCCTGGACACAGAATGGTTTCACTCTGTTTTCAAGTTGTTTCAAGAACGCTAGCACATTATTGGGGTTCTTGGCCATTTTGTCTTCCAACTGGTAGTCAGAGAAGTTGTCATAATTAAGCTTGACTGCTAATAATTTACGATAGTTTAGTAAAAGTTCAAGAAGCTGTACTTGCTGCTGAGAAGCACTGTTCAAAGATACCCAAGCAAGTCTTCGGAGCTTCTCACTAGAACAACTTTTAAGTATGGTGAATGTAGTGTGAGAACTCACCGGGAACTTGATGGTGCTGCCCATGGTTGCCACAGCACCAAGTTCAGAAACACATTGTTCATAAAGATCGATCGGCAAAGAGTCTGCCAATTCCTGTTTGTTCAAAGTAAGCTTCAGCTGCTTCAAATCAAATGCATTGTTATTGAAATATTGGCCGATGACAGAGATTCTCAGCGACAACTCAATGAATAAGTCTCTAGTCTTATCATCTTTATCTATACCAGACTTCTTGAAATCAGCCAACAACAAATTTCCAACCACCAACTCCTCTTCACTCAAACTGTCTCGTATCATTTTCTTGCCCTGACTCTCTAGCACCTCACTTAAGATCTCGTACAATCTGACGTTTGTGTTCAACAAGTTCATATAATTGAACATCTTCTCATGACATTGTTGGGCAACGTCAAGGAACTTTGAATTTGGATGAGAGATCCGTATAAATTCACAAAGATCAATCACTTTGCATAGCACGTCACTCAAGGTATCTAAATTCTGGATGTAATCTTTCAAGCCTTGGTCCGAGCTGTCAGACACAAGTTTCTCCACTTTTGCCTGAGCAGTGTCCAACATGCTGTCGGTGAACATCTGCAACCCCGCAGGCGACGTCAAGTAAGGATTTTTGAACAACCCGGTCTCTAGACTGGGTTTCTTGAACGGTATAAAAGAATGTTTCTGAGCACTCGACCCCAACCTGTCAAGCGAAGACACTTGATTCCAGTAATCTTCACAGTCAAACAACTGCTTAAGCTGATTTCGTCGGCCACACAGACTGCTGAACAGCCGGAACGCCACGCCCAAGACCCCGCCGGTCAAATGAATAACCCTGGGAATTCGCGTCACTATCATCGCTACCAAATCCTGGAGCAGTATCCAATGTTCGTGCTATATACCGACTGCCACTGGCTCGAGGTCAAGCACCGTGCACGTGACAGGCTGAAAATTGCATAATTTTTTTCTGTGGTGCGATTATTCGGACCTGGTTAGAACATAGTTGGATCTTGGAGAGCTCTTGATCGAATTCATCTAGAGAATTTTGTTGAGCGGAGTTTTTAATCGAACCCCCTTTCTTTCTGGTGTGCAAATTGTTTGGTCCAGCCACCAAATCCCTGCCACTATGTTAGTGTCCTCTATACTGGTGGGCCGTCTGCCACATATATACCGATCTTGGGTTGGTAAACGAACGATCTCGAACTTTGTTCGGTCGGTGTTTGGAATAGAACCGCCTCCTTCACCTGATGAACCTACTATGACCAACCGGTTCCATCCTTGGGACTCGTCGCCTTCGTCAGATATCCGAACCAGAGCCGCATTCATTAAGGCCAACGCCAAATGCCCTATGACCAACAAAGAGATCAACTACACCTGTCCGTTATCGGGGATCCCTACGCATCACTCGCGTGAGGCCTGGGAGCAAGACACAGAGTATCACGAGTCGAAGAAGTACGAGACGTTGAAGTTGGTGAACGTGTTTGAGCACGATTTGAGATCGGGCAGACCGTTCCCAGAGTTTAATTTCCCGCAGGCTCAAGGCAGAGACATTGCCTTGAACTTTGCCAATTGGGACACTTTTTTCTACACCCGGTCGTTTTTCTCGATGGACACTGAGTTCAACTTGGCTGCCGTCACCAAGATTCTCACGTATCCTATTACTATCGGGTCGATTTTGCACCAGTTCTCTCCGTACAAATTACAGCCAAAGGGTCCAATTACGTTAGAAGGTTTGAAGTCGCTTGCTGCCTTGAGATACACCTTGTATCCTAACCAGTACAGCAGCTCGTTGAAAGACCGTCCAATGCGAATCTTCATGGTGGGATCGCGAGCTGAGTCGCAATTGCCAGGCCACGTGTGGAAACAATTGGGCTACTTGTTCCCAGAAATACCTTTAGAGTTGCATTTCATTGGGCCTGAGTGCTATTACAACCTCGACAAAGGCAAGCTCGAAATGAGCTCGTCTCCTATTACTAAGCGAGTCGACACCGACTTGACGTTTGTGTACCACACCGACTTCTTCCATGTTCTCCACGAAGCCCAGGATTTCTTCCCGTACGATCCATACTTGGACTCTTTTTTCATTTTCCATCCTGGATTCTACGCGGCAGAGTCCGACACCGACAACTGGAAGAAGACCGTGAGTGGACTTCTTGAGACCAAATGTCCGATCTTCGTCACCGGGTACAACGAAAAAGACTCCGCCAACGACCTCATCTGGTTGGAAGAGAACTACGGCGACAAGATGGACCTTTTGATGGACCGGACCCACAACTTGTTTGGATCCACCAAGTGGGAGTTGAACATGTTCAATCCTCAGGAAGTGTTCCAATACAATCAGAAAATATTCGGGTTCAGAGGGAAGCGGTACCACGCTGTTCATAAGGGATGATGATAGTTCTTGTAAATATACCATATTGATACTAGTTTTGTGTAGTGTGTCGTTTAATGATAGACAAGCTGTGAAGCCTCGTTTGAACTGGGCAGTAATCTGACCAAAACATACCCCAGGTTAATGATGCAACTCACGAAACATATGAGCTTCAAGCTTCATAAGAGCCTGCTTTGTAGCGATCTCGACGTCGTTTCTGATTTTAAAATCCAATTTCTCTGAATCTGAAAGTGATAACTTGACAGTGTATACTGCCAGAAAGTCCACCAAATATGGGACACCAAGACGCAGCATCTTCTCTGGGCTGCAGCTCTTTTACCTGTGAATTATCCTTGATCATTTGGAGAACTCACTTTAATAATACCTTTCTATATCCCGAAACTGGTTAATTATTTCGGAATCCTAATGGATAATTGTTATTGAATCCCCTCCAAAGTAGACCTCAAAACCTTGCACAATCTGCAAAGTTATGCACTAATCACATATGACCATCTATCTAATTGATCAACATGAGGTTCTATGATGGGAAAGAAACTCAGAGTGACAACCAGTTCGAAGATTCCAACGAACGGCCTTCGATTCCCACGTGTCTAGAATTTGGGACTAAAAATAAGAATCTGCTAAGATGATGAAGAATGAAAGCGGTCTTTCCGGGAGTTGAAAAGATCTATTCTCGGTTCAGGTTTAATACCTCCCGAAGAATGAGACTGTTTCTCATTTGTCCCAGCAAACCGTACCTGGGAACAATGACGGCTAAATGAGACAAGCAAAAGAATGGAATTCTAACCCCGATTCACAAGACCATAACCTCAGGCTATTCCTTAAAAGGCACTGCGAGAGAAGATCTCCCCCGCGTTGTACACAGAACTCCAAAATTATTTGCACGTCAATTCTCATAATTAGTGAGTTTGAACCCATCAAAGATCTGCCACAGAAACTGAAGCATTGTTATTTACTGCTTTATTTTACTGACTAAGAAGATCCAGTGTCTCAATGGCACTGGAGACGAAAGAACAACTCTGCAACGGCTTGCTGGGTCATTCCTATCCTTGTCCACCTTGGATTCACATCAAGCAGGATCTAAAGATTATGTGCATAATACAGGCAAGGTTAGACTAAGAAGAACACAGACTGTTCACCTAGAAGTATGAGATGATTCATCTTCAGAGAATGAGAAGTAACCATAGACGAGAAGTAGAAGAACTAAGGAACATAATTGACGGTAATTGAGCTGCTAAATACACTTGTTCTACGGTTATTCTTCAAGAAGGTCTGCAGAAGGTTGGTTTTCCAACTGACCCAATGGAGCACGGATTGTTAGTACATCTACTGAACGAGGCATCGCTGTGCAGACTGTCTACAAAAGATATTTATATAATATAAGGCCACCGTCTGCCATTGAGTTCCAATATTATTCATCATTGAACTAAAAACCTCGACATATTCCAGCCATGTTTTTGTTCACTGTGCTTGCTTGGTTGAACGTCCTTTGCATAACATGCACTGCTGCTAATTATGTCAAATTACCTGTCACCAAACTGACGGGTGAAACTAAAAGATTCTTCAGACCAAAAAGAGATACCGCCCTTGTTTCTCGTCATAGAAAGCGAGACTCTACTCCTAATGTTGTTGAAATTCAGAGCGTTAATGACGGAGTGTCATATCTCGCCAATATTTCTTTGGGTACACCGCCACAGAATTTCTCGGTGGTTCTTGATACTGGATCTGCTGACCTTTGGGTTTACCTCGAAGGAAATCCATACTGTCAAAAGCTGAAAAGAGATGTCACTGACGCTCTGTCATCTCTGACGGTCACTGCGTCTGCTTCCTCGACAGCATCAACCTCGGCCGCTGGCAATGCTACTTCCCAAAACGGTACCACTTACACATACCCGGTCTCCACGGTTTCGCTTCCTATATCTGCTGCAAGTGTAGATACTGCTACCGTATCACCGACTGTTGATTGTTCGTCTTTTGATATATTTGATTCTTCCGAGTCGAGCACTTACAATGAGACAAATTCCACCTATTACATTTCTTACTTTGACCAAAGCTTTGCCCAGGGCAAATTTGCTTATGACACTTTATCAGTTGGCCCAATGACAATAAAACAGTTTCAATTTGGCGCTGTCAGCGCAGGTGATTCTAGTCTGGTGTTTGGAATTGGACTCTGGACCACTGAATCCGCTGCTGCTCCTTACAACAACTTTCCATACCGCTTGAAAACAGATGGAATTATTGAAAGAATAGTTTATTCGCTCTATATTAACAACCAGTACACAGGCACTGGTTCCATTCTATTTGGAGCAGTTGACACTGCTAAGTACGAGGGCGATTTGGTGATTTTGGAACTTGTGGGATCGGACACGAACCAACAGCCGGATGCGTTCTATGTCACATTAAACTCTTTGGAAGTGAAAAACTCTAATGGAACAAACACCACCATTTCAGACAAGAAAATCGCGGTGGTCTTGGATTCCGGGACTTCATACACCGTCATTCCCAACTATCTTTTCTCTCAGTTGGGGAACACCATAGATGCATACTTTATAGGAAATGACGAGTATATCATGAAGTGCAGCTTGCTTGCCAATTGGTCGCTTGAGTTTGATTTCACCGGAGCCAAATTCGAAGTGCCACTTTCTTCCTTTGCCATGCCATTAGACAACAGTGAAATGCCTAAGGGCTACAAAGACCTCTGTGGACTTCAGTTTTCCAACACTAGTGAACAAGGAATCATTGCTGGAGACTCTTTCTTGAGATGGTTCTATGTTGTCTACGACCTTGAAAAATTCCAGGTTGGAATTGCCAAAGCCAAACAGAACGTCACGGAGGAATCTATTGTGGTAATCTCTGATTCGCTTCCAAATGCTGTGACTGCGTCCGATTACACCAACACCTACTCTGGTCCCGCCCCTACCGCTACTGAAGAAGACGAAGTTTTACCAACCACTTATGAACCATTTCCAACCGACACCAGTGTTATAAGCGGAGGGTCTCATGTTCAGTTTGAGTTTCATTCACGCATTCTCTGGGCAATTGCATGCTTCTTCTTAGGAGTAGGCTTACTTGTCTAATTAATGACCAGGGCACAATATATGCCGACTATCACAGTTCAGCCTTCAGAAGTTAGGATTGTTCAATACTTTATAGGACTTAAAATAAAAGAGATACATCTACAATCCGTAGGGACCTTCAACATCAGAAGTGCTAATTTTCGGTTAGTCACCTTCGCACAGCTTCTAGATCAAAATCTAGCATAAGTAACAGAGACTAGTCAGAAAACCAAACTTTAAACACTCTGTTAAGTGCTAATGGCCCTCCATAACAGGAATTGGACACAGAATTCCAGCCACCAACGAGGTCTAAGTTCACATCAATTGTAAAGAATAGAATTTGTCAAGAATGAAAGACATAAAACAGTTATCCAATGAGTGGCGAGGCTATTGATAGAACGAAAGGGGCTCAGAGTGACAATAACCTTCATGATCACAAAAGTACTCGGGTATGAATAACCTCAAATTTAGGTCATTTCGAACGCAATCGAATTTACGTCAAGCTAAATTAGTTGCGGCTGTGATGTCAATAAATGACTTGAGGCTATGAATTATCTATTGTGAGTAGAAGTAGCGAGTGCTGGTGTGAGTGTGTGATACAAAAATAGAAGCTTTAGGAGTGGCCCCAAGCGTGACGATATTTTGGATCGAAGTGTGTCAATGCAGAGACCAGAATCAGCATGCTTCGAAGCACCCTACAGCAGATGATCAAAGAAAGGGGCAGGGGTTTCAGGCTGCATATGAGTCTCACCCTAACTCAAAATGAAGGACCTTGAACCAAAAGGGGTTCGCACAAGAAACACTCGAACAGCAGTCAAACAAAGGAGTCAAACAACACAGTCAAACAAAGGAGTCAAACAGAAAGGCTTTACACGACTCTGAGACTGTAACAAAAGCGGACACCAAGAACAGCTATTGGAACGACATTCGAGTGACAAGGCAGAAAACAGATTCTAGGACAACATACATACTCAGAAATAATAGTCCATGACCAAAAGAGACAGGCGTGGATGAGCCTTCTATTACTGATTCCGGAGAGTGTCTCAGTTGCAGTGAGAGATACTGTGCCAATGTTTCGGGTTGCCTAATGCAGAAAGCCAGGATGCGGAAATTTGTGGGAAACCCGCATGATTGTGCATATATAATAACCAATGTTCCAGCACTTAAAGCGAGATGGTCGCCTGTCAATCGAGTTTTTCTTGGTAAAAGTTTATTGAATTTCTTGGCTCACATCTCTTGAACATGTACGCTTTAACTGGGCTCGTTTGGGGCACGTTCATATGGATGACGTTGGCAAGTGCCAACTTCGTCAAGTTTCCTGTCACCAAACAATCTGGCGTGAAGACCAACAGGTTAGCCCGTAGAAGCTATGGCAAACGGGACCTAGACCTTGTTTCGCGCCACAGCAAACGGGCCTCTTCTGCTCTTGATGCCTTGGAGATCCAACCTGTCTCAGTGGGGATTGAGTACACTGCAAACATTGCGTTGGGTACCCCGGCTCAGAATTTCACCGTGATTTTGGACACTGGGTCGTCGGATCTCTGGGTTTTTAAAAGCGGAAACCCATTATGCGCGAAACTGAAGAGAGATTCTGTTGATGAGGAGGTCACGTCTTCGGAGCTCGACTCTGTTTCCACCGATGAGTCTTTGGAAACAACTTCTTCAGACGAGGACCTCACAGATTCTGCTACCTCGACTGACGATACGTTAGAGACCACCACATCAGATGAGTCTTCCACCGACGCGACGACCACAACAGACGACACTTCTGAAACAGCAGCCACAGACGACTCCACCAACACCGGTGAGACAGCAACAGATACCGCTACTTCCAGTGACAGCACCACCACATTAGAAACATCCCTGGGTGGTGAAACTGGCAATGTGTACCCTATTACTACAGTGCATCACAATGTTGTAACTCAGGTTATTGACACAGCAGTAGCCACTGCGACTTTAGAATGCTCTCTGATCAGCATGTTTGACCCTTCGAAGTCGAGCACCTACAATAAGTCCGACAATTTATTCTATATCATATACGGTGACGAAACGTTCGCACAGGGCACCGTTGCTTACGACACCTTATCAGCAGGCGCAATCACGGTAAAGGACTTTCCGTTTGTTGTCGCCAGTGCTGGTGACTCGGAACCCGTGTTTGGAATTGGATTGTGGACTAATGAGGGGACAGAGTACAACTACAACAGTTTTCCATACCAGCTCCGTCTCAACGGACTCATTGAAAGGGTCGTCTACTCATTGTATATCAACAACCAGTATGAAAATTCGGGCTCGGTTCTCTTTGGCGCTGTTGACACCGCTAAGTACCAGGGCAATTTGGTGCTTGTGGACATCCTAAGTAATGTTGAAGGTGATGCACGAAAAGCCTTCTACGTCACTGTCAATTCGGTTGCAGTGAAAAACTCTAACGGCACCAACCAAACAATAGGAAACCAAAAACTTGGCCTTCTTTTGGACTCTGGTACCGAATACACCTATCTCCCAGACTATCTCTTTGCAGGATTGGGCAACAGCATTGACGCTTTCTACACTGGGTACGAGTACCTTATAAAATGCAGCCTTCTCGCTCAGTGGTCCATTGAGTTTGACTTCACTGGAGCCAAGTTTGATGTCCCTCTTAGTTCGTTTGCGATCTATCTGAGGCAAGATGCAAATATAAATGCATCGTTAAACACTGGCGGCCCCGAGTTGTGTAGTATTCAGATCACCAGCAGCTCGGCACCATTTATAATTGCCGGAGATTCGTTTCTCAGATGGTTTTATGTGGTGTATGACCTTGAACGATTCCAAATCGGCCTTGCTCAGGCCCGTCAAAATGCCACTGAAGAATCGATTGTTGTGGTCACTGACTCGCTTCCAAGCGCGGTTACTGCCCCGCAATATTCAAGTACCTTTTCGGGTTCAGTTGAAACTCCAACTTATGCAGACGAGGTTGCACCTACGTCATATGCCCCGGCTCCTACCGACAGGAGTGTGCTCAATGGAGCATCGAAGACTAGTTTCTACCATATCTTCTGGATAGTGGGATCTCTCTGTTGGGGAATGTACCTAGTGTTGTAATCAACTACCATTGATTTCAGTCTTCTGCAATTAGCATGAGAGTAACAACAGGCATTTTCATGCTTCAATTGCTGCACGCCTATGATTTAAAGGCAACTTTTGATATTCTATAGACGTACTGAACGGAGGTTTCAGCGTTACAATTTTGATTCCAAAGAAAGATGATTGATTGCGAGTTCTTAGCCCGGTTGGACGACATCCTCAGATCTTGCCAAAGCAGAATCATAATATCTGTGTTTCCTGATTTGGCTAAGACTGTTTGATAACTACAAATCCTCTAGCTAAGTTTTCATGATCACCTTACTATATTTATACTTCAATAATACAACGTTCAAGGTTAATATCCATACCCAACAGACTGTAACAAGATAGAAAGCGAGCCAGTTTAGCCAAAGCCAAAGTAGTCTTGATTAGCCGGCACATTATTCTTGTTGGCCCAGAACTGGTCGTTATAGTCGTCTACATGACTCCCAAAACTGTTAGACGGTCCAAATTTCGTCGCCTGAGCGTTTGCAACAGCAGCGGCAGGTCCCACGGCAGCAGTAGCATCCACAAGAACATCATCGTTTCCACTTGTGCCAAACAACTCGTCGGCAGGCAAAGACAAGAACTGGTTGATGTTGTGGAACTTATTGACAGGATGTGGTTCAAGAGCTTGGTTCACAATAGAGTCTGGGATTGCTGGAGTGAACGCTGGCAAACTCAAAGAATTGTCTAAGCTGAACAGGTCAGTCTCACTTGGGTTCGATGTCATGACATCATTGATGACAATCTCACCAAACAAGTTGTCGGAGAACAACTCGCGGACAAGCAGGTTGATATCCGGTTCTACCGTACTGGGGATCTCAATTTCGCTCAACTCTCTCTTGACGGGCCTATTGACTTCACCTGCATCAGGAGCAGTATCGCTCTGCCTCGACCCATTGGAAGCCTTGCGCTTCAATTGCTGTCTGCGCTGCTTCTTATTTTCTGGATTCAACTCAAACAACTCTATACTTTCAACCGCCTTTTCTCTGCCCAACTCATAGAGCAAACTCAACAAATCGTTGTTCGCCAAATTAGATGTGATGTTCAAGTTATTTTCCAGAGTGCGGCTCATATCTGCGGTCGATTCCAACTGGAAATTGAACCCGGCAATCGTTTCTGTGTTGTCTTGGTCGGGCTGGGCGTTCAAGATCACACTGCTAAGTTTCCGCGGGCCTCTCTTGTTCAACAAGTTGTCGACCAACTTTATGAGTTTCTTGATCTTCTTGATGATGGTGAACATCCGCAAGAACACTCTAGATTGCTTCGAATACTCACCGAACACTTTATAGAAATGGTTAAAGAACGACTTCAAGTTGAAATCCAAGGTGGTGATATCGTCTCGTAGTTCTGCTGCAAGCAGCTCCCCATTACTCTCGGCTGGAGGACCGGCTGCGTTGTCAAACTCAAACAAAATCAACTTGATCAAGATCTTGGCTTTGATCAAACTTATGAGGGCGTTCATTGGCCGGTAATGGAAGAATGTAGGCACAGTCAAAGTCTTGTCTGTGATGAACAAGAAGGTGTCTATAAGCTTGCGAGAAACCACAATAAGTTTCTCCAACACCTTGATCGAGAGCTTGTAGAGTCTGTAGTCTGGATCCAGCTGCCTGTCTTTTATACTCTTGTTGAAATTCTTGCTGACAAAGAAAATAAGTGACGACGACAAGTTCTTGTAGATCAAATGGTCGTACATCATCATCATGATCTGTTGATACGTCAAGCCGACCAACGGGTTCTCTTTGGAAGTGCCGCTAGGGTCAGTGTACTTGTAGTTGAGCATAAGTTTCAACAACTTGTCTTCGTACTTCTCGATAAATTTTGAGATGTGGTCTGCATCCTCGCCTATGAGCTTGAAGTCGCTGGAGTTCTCGAGTTGGAACGTCAATTCTTGGCCAACCGAGATTAACTGAGACATGAAATGCACGAATATATCGGTTCTGCTGGAAGTAGAAGCTCTAGACTCATCGCTGAACTTCTCATATAAGTAATTGGAAGCCATCTGATGCATGGAGCTCCAGCTAACAAGCTTGAACTTTGGCAAACTCAAGCCAAGCAGACCACATGAGAAATAGACCATCAAGTTAGTCCTTATGACGTCTTCCTTGTCAAAGTCCAAGCCACCGGAGTCTTGGCTCTCATAGACCAATTGCTCTGCTTTAAGGTTCAAGTCAATAACCAACGAGAGATTCAAACTATTTAGAAGATGAAGCTGGTGCTTGAAGGTGCCCCACTGGGTAGGAGGGTTGCTCCAGATAGAAAGCACTAAGAAACTCTGGATGATGTCAATAGATAAGTTACCTTTGACAAACATGTTGTGGGATAAGTTGATGTCTAAGTAGTAAGACAAGACGTTAAATAAAGTCACCTCGTTGAGAGCAAGACAGCAGGTGACAACGTACGAGAGTAAGAGGAGCGGTTTGTTCTTGACCAAGTAATCAACGGTGTAGAAGTCGGGGATCTCGATCACTGGCCAATACACAAGAAGTTTGTGTTTGAAATCAGAAAACTTGGACTCCAAGAGGTCCATGGACAAGTAGTTGAGCTTGATGAGTTCTTGGATCAAATTTCTCTCAAACGGGATGATCGGGAGGTTCTGAGGAGTGACGATGCTGGGTGGTAGAATAGTACCGGACGGGTCTACAGCTGCAGAGTTCAAGTTAGAAGACGAGTTTGCCAACCTCTGTTTCTGATCGATCAAGTTATCGATCTGGCTGATGAAGTTGCTGAGCTGAAGCTTGACGTTGCGCAACCCACTAACTTCCTCAGTGACCCCTGCCAAATACTTGTCGGAGCCTGCCTCAGCTTCACCAGAGACGGGAGCTTGCATGATCCCAATGTACTCTGAGAGCTTGCGGAAGTCCGGGATATTGGCGAGCTTGGGTTTCTTTCGGCGGCGAGGCACGCTCTTGCTGATGGTTGGATCAACGTCGGGAGAGCACTCGACCCCAGCATCATAGCACCGTTTACATGCGCCAAATGAAGGGTCGTTGTAGGAGCACTTCATTTTCAAACGGTGACATCGAGCACATGCGCGGATCTGGCGCCAGCGTTTGGCGAAATCCGACTCTGGCGAGCCCTCTTCCATTGGAGGTGGTTGGGGGTCTGAAGTATTCAAACTCATGGTTCCATAGTGTGTAAGTGATAGGCAAGCAGTCAAAAAAAAGATACTCCAGTGAGTAGGCAGCTGCAGGAAAAATAAAACTTGTGGGCCTATCTAGGTTAGCGCAAATCTAAGCCGATAACCAGAAAATGCTATTTGCGCAGTTTCGCGTCACCGACCAGGTGTTCTATGCTCTGAAGCACAGCTTTGCGCTTGTGAACTTGAAGCCGATTGTGCCTGGGCATGTGCTTGTTGTTTCTAGAAGAGTGGTGCCTCGGTTCAATGATTTGAGCGACACTGAGGCAGCAGACTACATGACCACGGTGCGAGTGGTTAGCAAGTTTATCGAGCACCGCTTTAGGGCCGCCGGTTTGAACCTTGCTATTCAAGACGGTCTGTGTGCTGGGCAGTCGGTGCCGCACTTACACACCCATATTATTCCACGGTATAAAGAAGATGGGTTTGGAGACGATATCTACAAGAAACTTGAAAAGGCAAGTGTAGAGGTGCGTAAGAAGTACTTGTTGGACGAATTGGCACGACTTGATGCAGGCCCAAAAGAAAAATGGGTTGCTGACGAAGACAGAGTGGTCCGGACTCCAGAGATTATGAAGAAAGAGGCCGACGAGTTGAGAGTGGCGCTTAAAGAGATGTTGGGTTAGGCGGTTGGTTGGTGGTTGGTGGTTGGATGCAATGGTGTAATGGTGTACGGTGTTGAGGTGTATGGTGTAATGTTGTACGGTGTAGTGGTGTATGGTGTTAAGGTGTAATTGCTGTGAATATGTGCTTTAATACATGCAAGACGAACAGGTAGGTGTAAGGAAGTTCAAGAAGTCTAGGGGACGCTTGGGGGACGTTAAGGTCTGGGGAATGCGCGGGGTCTGTATGGGACGTTCAGGCGACTTTAGAAATCTGAGCCGCCCAAATGGGTCCCGGGGACTTTGACATCACTTAGCCAAACTTGGTTGGCTCGCTTAGACGGGTTTGGGCGAGTCGTTTCATTTGTACGGGCGGGTGCTGAGTTGTTTGGGCAGGTTGTTATTTACGCTTGGGCGGAACTCGTACATGTTGGACTGGTAGGTCGCCTAGATCGCCGCTTAAGTGTGCCAAGAAATTATTAAGAAAACTCGCCGGCTACGATTGCCAGTGAAATTCGATCTTCCGGCACGCCGGTAATAAGATTTCGCCGGTTCAGTTCTATGGAGTAGACGAAGAGCAACCATCAGAAAATAAAAATAAAAAGCTTAATCGATGGTTAGAAGACCTGATGGAAGCTTCCAACACCCGCGGAAAATGGTTTACACGGTCCCGTGCCTTTTTCTTTGAGGATTTTCAACCGTGTTTCTGGGGCTTGGATGTATGCTTTGGTGATTGGTTTGTAGCTATGGGCTGGCGATAAGACTTTGCATGAGTGCACCAAAGTGCACCAAAAACTTATCAAGGATTTACGAAGACTAGCTTTTGAGAATCAGCCATCATCCAAACATTACGAAACTATATCATTAACATTTAATCCCTCAGTCTTCAAATACCAAGGATGGCCCAGAAACTACGCCTCGTTGATGTCAACGTAGTCAAGCACCAGTGCTGTGGATCGTTCCAGATGTACAGGCATCTGTCAGTACAGACCAATTCCCACACAAATCACAAAGTAGTCCTATTCATCTGGTAGTACAAATCATCTATTGAGACTGTATATTTTAGGAGAAGCTTACAAGCGAGAATTGAGTACAGACACAAGTTAGAATGTAGAACAAGCATTAACAAAAACACAAACCACAATGGAAACGAACACTAACAAACGATGTATAACCAGTAATTGACCTAGAGTGAAGTACACAAGCACCAATTTCAGCTACAACAGCTCTAGACACTTTTGTCCCATCTACTCATTGGTTGGCAAGTATTTCACAAAGAATCTCAACACTTCTTCGATTTCTTCTGGGGTTGTAGAGTGTGCCAAACCTCTGTATTTCAAGAATCTGTAGTTCTTGAGCTTGATTTCTTTCTTGAAGAAATCTTTAGACAAAGCTCCAAACTCGTACGATATCACTGGGTCCTGGTCTCCGTGACAATGCAAAATTGGGGTTTCGTAGTTTGCAAGTTTCTCTACTCCACCTTTAGCCTTGATTTCTGCCTCAATAGAAGGTTTCACTCTAAGGAACCCAGACAACGCGACAAATCCAGCCATTTTACGATCCAACAACACGCTCGATGCCAACGAAAGAGCAGCACCTTGCGAAAATCCTCCAATGATAATGTTTTCTGGAGCAATTCCAGACTCTGTAGTGAGCTCGTCAATGTACCGGTTGACCTCACCAATGCTTTTAAGGAACCCCTCGGTGTCCTCAGAGGCACTGGAAACGTCTCCGAACAGCTTGATGTCAAACCAGCCAGGGCATCTCATGCCTCCATTGACAGTAATTGGAATGCTTGGAGCATTAGGGAACACAAACTTGATATGGTTCAACTTGCCGTAGAACTCGCTTGAGGGACTGGCAGTCAACTGCTTGGCGTAATCGGCAAGGAAACTCCAACCTGAACCAGAGTCACCCAACCCGTGGATGAAAATCACCGCACCTTTAACTGGCTGTTTCAATGAATTGACCCTGACCGCAGAAAGCACCATTGTCAAGATCGTCCTAGGTATAACCGGATCCAGTTGGAGTTGTGAGAGATCGAATTTGCATGGGGCACGTGCGCGCACATGCAATAATCGAAGCTGCTGAAAAAAAAAACTGCCCAACATTGAACACCTACACTGAACAGCACCATGTCCTACCCATTAGTTTGTCTCGGAAACCCATTGCTTGACTTGCAAGTCGACGTCGACAAGGCGTACTTGGACAAGTATTCCTTGAAGGAGAACGACGCCATCTTGGCCGAGGACAAGCATTTGCCTATTTACGACGAGGTGATCAACAAGCCAGAGTTGCATATTGTAGCTGGAGGTGCTGCCCAGAACTCTGCACGTGCTGCGCAATACGTGTTGCCAAAGGACTCTGTGGTGTACTTTGGTTCCGTTGGAAACGACAAGTATGCTGAATTGTTGACCGAGGCCAACACCAGAGCTGGATTGGCCACTAAGTACCAAGTCCAGACCGAGCACCAGACCGGTAAGTGTGCTGCTTTGATCAACGGAGTGCACCGTTCTTTGGTGACCGACTTGGCTGCCGCCAACCATTTCAGCGTGTCGCACTTGGAAAAACCAGAGAACGAGGCAATTGTCAAGGCTGGTCAATACTACTACATTGGAGGATTCCACTTGACTGTGTCTGTCGATGCCATTGTCAAGCTTGGTAAGGAGGCCTCGAGCTCCGACAGCAAGAAGTCTGTGTTGAACTTCTCGGCTCCATTCATCCCAGAGTTCTTCAAGGAGCAATTGGACACGGTGTTGCCATACATCGACTACGTTGTTGCTAACGAGTCTGAGGCTGAGAGCTACGCCAAGTCACACGGGCTCAGCTCGACCACCGACTTAGTTGCTATTGCTAAACATGTGGCCAGTTTGGCCAAGGACAACTCCAACAAGCCGAGAACTGTTGTGTTTACTCACGGGACAGACCCAACCACAGCGGTGACCTACGACTTCAAGTCAGACAAATATGACGTCGCCGAGTTCCCTGTGCATGCCATCAGCACCGAGAAAATCAAGGACACCAATGGTGCGGGCGACGCATTCGCAGGAGGCTTTGTCGCAGGGTTGGTTCAAGGTTCGAGCTTGAAAGACTCGATCGACTTGGGACACTGGTTGGCCAAGGTCAGCATCCAGGAGATCGGGCCGAGCTTCCCGTACGACCCTAAGGTCGAGTACACCGGGGCCTAATTCTCAATGCGATTAGATAACCGGGTGGTGACTCGGATAGTTTACATTCATAATTCTAATTGAGGTTGCTTGTGCTAAGTACTACAAAGTAGTCCGATGTATATGGCAGACATTCCCAATGAGGCTTATATCGTGCAGCCAGGCTTGCTTATTTCTTTGTAAGATCGATTAGATGCTGCGCAGCGCGGTACTGTTCAATCAGGTTGCTGATTATTGTTGCTGACCAAGCAGCAAATCATTCCAGACTGATCTGGACCCAAGCCACTCAGCCCTACGCTGCAGGCAACACATTTTCGC
Source organism: Saccharomycopsis guyanensis (assembly GCA_030578595.1). Classification (NCBI taxonomy): domain Eukaryota; kingdom Fungi; phylum Ascomycota; class Saccharomycetes; order Ascoideales; family Saccharomycopsidaceae; genus Saccharomycopsis; species Saccharomycopsis guyanensis. The sequence goes on from JAJMSQ010000003.1 coordinate 1,215,984, forward strand.
ACGTCCTGAAGTTTCTGCAAAAAAATGCTTGGCAAAACCGGACCAGGTACCCCGAATACTTGTCTGAGTTAGCGTGATTGCTAAAGGGTCTGGCAGGTCTTAGCAGCCGTTACTACAGTGTGTGCCTGACCTTAGTGCCAATACTCTTGGCTCCAAGATACCTGGCTATGGGCCGGGCTATGGCAGTTCTCCCCAGCCGCTGGCCCCGGCCCGTGAGGCTCATTGTCCTTTATCGGGTACTTGAGCAGAGCCTTTCATATTGCAAAATGTTTCTGAAAATTTGGTTGGGGTGCTGCTTAAATGTAGGCTCCATGCACAGAGGGAAAAATTCTGAAGTGCCCAAAGTTTTTACGACACCAACTGAGTTCCAGGTTGCGCCAGGTTCATATCTTGCTCTTGCTGGAACCGAGTGTTGGATATACCAAGAATTGGCCAGGATATATATTTGGCCAAGCAAAGGGGGGCCAGCACCAATTTATTAGGTTGGCTGGGGTTTGCGATAATTAGTCCTAATCGATCGTCTTGGATACTCACAAATACCTCAGTTGCTGCAGGTGCCGGTGGTCTCACGCAAGGAATCTGCCCTCGATATCCAGGCTCGAGAACCCTGATCACCACCATGCATCAGGTGAACTTCCAAGCAATTCCAAACCGCATATATTTATACAGCCTCCAATGGCAGTTTGTAAAAGTGTAAGCAACTCAAGTTCTGCAATGCTCTTCAGTAACTTGGTCTTTGCCTGTGCATTTTTGCTGGTTCTCCGGCCAGCTGAAGCCACTGCCAGTGGTTTCTACTTCACTAACCAATACTTTGTGTCCCAAGCCTGTACCTTGGTGATGAAATCTCTCAGCAAGCCCTTCTGCGACACTGAGGAGATCCTGTCTAACTCTACTACCGGTTGTATCTGCGAGCACCAAGCTGGGTTGGCCTCTTTGGCCCACTGCATGTACAACCACACTGCTGTCCATGATGCTCTCTCTGACAAATACTTGGTGTCGATGTGCAAGAAGCTCGGAGTCAACGCTACTAAAAGCCAGTTCCACACTGCCTTTGCTGCCTACGACGAGCTGGACTACCAAACTTACAACGCTAACAAGACCTACAATGGCTCTTCCACTCCTCTCCTTCCTACCAACAAGAAGTACAACCTTGCTTACGCCTCTTACGTCCAACGTTACGGCAACAAGACCCGGTCCTTCCGCTACGGCATGGGTGCCATGGGCTACTGGGCTTTTGTCTTGTTGGTTGCAGGTGTGGTTCACTGGGGTCGCTGCATGATTCCTCGAGGATCGCCAACCCTGGCCCCATTTTCCTACGTTCGGAAATATATCACAATGCCTGCCACGTTCAATGGTCACCACATTGAGCCTGCCAAGCTCTCGAAGGTGCCTTTGGGTCTTATCCCTACCCGACTCGAGACTCTTGTGTTGATTGGTTACTTCGTCTACCATGTGGTGGTGTTGTCGATCGACTACCACCACATCGACGGAAACCCTGTGTTCCCTACCAAGCAAAACGAGATGTCCCGGTACATTGGTGACCGTTCGGCCATGCTCCTCGGGTTCAACATTCCTACTGTGATCTTGTTTGCTGGCCGCAACAACTTTCTTATCTGGCTTACCGGGTTGAAGCTCTCGACGTTCATGGCATTTCATCGGTGGTGTGCACGGATCCTCATGTGCTGCTTGATCGTGCACGCAGGTGCGTTCACCTCGCAGTCCATCGCTGTTGGCAACTTCAAGACCAGACTTGCTGCCGACTACTATCGTTGGGGTATCGTTGGGTTCTCCATGGCTTTCGCCATGGTGGTCCAAGGTTACTTCTACATCCGTAGCCACTTTTACGAGGTCTTCTATCTCTTCCACTTGTTGTTTGGGTTCTTCTTCATCTTCAGTGCATGGAGACACGCTTCCTCTCAGGAAGCCGGCCAGTTCCTCTACGCTGCTGCTGCTTGCTTTGCTCTCGACAAGACCGTCACTTTCTTCCGGTTGTGTGCTTTTGGATTCCACGATGCCACTCTCAGACTTGTCTCCCCTGATACTTTGAAAATCAAGGTTGCCAAGCCAAGATATTGGAAAGCATACCCTGGTGCATTTGCCTACGTCTACTTCTTTTCCAAGTCATCCTGGTGGCAGTCACACCCACTCACCATCATGGACTCGGACGACACCTCGATTACTTTTGTTGTCACCGTCAAGAAGGGTATTACCAACAAATTGGCCCAGCAGTTGCTCAATATGCCTAACAACCTGATGAAGATGAAGGTGTCTGTCGAGGGGCCTTACGGTATTAAAGACAACCTCCGCAAGTACTCCAACGTGGTGTTCTTTGGAAGCGGCAGTGGATTTGCTGATATCTTTTACTATGCCATCGATCTCACCAAGAATACTCTTGCCGAACGCAAGATCGATTTGATCTGGGTGGTGCGCAACTACACCACCGTGCAAGCTATGCTGGATGAGCTCCAACGCTTGCACGAGACTGGAGTGGTCGACATTAAGATTTACATGACCCAGGATCAGGAGCCAGAGAAAAAAGAAAGCGGTGATGAGAAAAGTATACAGCTCAGTGACAAGGCCAGCAACCTGGACCGTAACTCTGTTCATTCGCTCACGTTCATTAACTTTATTCTGGGCCGGCCAGTGGTGCCAGAGCTTGTGTCAAGTTATATTAACTCGGCCGACAAGTCAATAGGGTTCATGGCCTGTGGTCACGGAGCAATGGTTGACTCTGTGAGAAGAACTATTTCTGATAACGTCAACAAGAGCTCAGCAAATATCGACTACTTCGAGCAGAATCAGCAGTGGTGATCTTGCAGGCACTGCCAAGGCAGTCTCTGATCCGAGCCTCAAACCTTATTTTGTCACCAACACTCCCAACAATTTAGTCCTCATGCCCTTGACGTTTCGTTTCAGCGTTCGCTTCGACGACAGCAGCCTGCAGGGTTGTCAGCCGAAGCGAAATTGGTGCACTCGTTTACTAATCATTTATTAAATTTTTTCATTGTTCAAACATTTGTAGCATCTCCGGAAGCGGGAGTTGATTAGTTTCACCGCGCATTACTCGTAACTTGAACTCATGTCTCTGACGATCGGATTGCAAGTATAATAGACACCCGTTGTCACAATGCCATGGTCTTGGCCCGGTAACAATGAACCTTTCTATTTACAGCCAACCACTTCAGCTCACTGTCGACCAAGACTCGCAACTGTTGACCACCGGGGACTTTTTGTCTGGTACCCTTCTCTACCAGATCGATCAGCCGGTGTCGGTGAAATCCATCACCGTTAAGCTCCTTGGAGTTGTCCTGTCAGGAGTCGACTCAGTTGAGAAAGAGAATGCCGTTTTTTTCACCAGACATTGGCCAGCACTTGCTGTGACCGATGCTGGTACTGCTTACAATTTCAGACCAGGAAACTACACCTACCGTTTCGAGTTTCAGTTCCCTGAAACCAACGGCTTACCACCATCGTTTGCCATGCGGACCCGTAAGTCTCAGTATCTTAAGATCGAATATTTTGTTGTGGCCGAAGTACAGAAAGCACAGCGTATTCGGTCAGTGATCGAGGCTCGCAAAAGAGTGGTGTTCACGCCGCGCAACAAGCATTTGAACTGGTCGCTTGACTCGATTGGCAAGCGCAAACAAAGCAAGTTACTCGGGATGTTGAGTAACAAACTGCCGAGTCCTACAATGGGAAACACGAGGTTAGTAGTCCAATTGAAGAACCAGTATCCAGCAGGAAACTCCATGGTACCTGCCATCCACGCCAACTCCGACTTGGAAGACAATTTGACCGTGGCAGTGATCAGCCCGTCGGCAACGGTCACTGCCGCAATTGTAGAAATCGGCTTGACTGTGTTCACCACAAACAGAGATAAGTTGGTGGACCAGAAGCTGGTTGTATTGTACCAGGCCCGAGCTGCAGCAGTGCCCGACCACTCCCAGTCGGCTACTGCACTCGAGTTGCTCGGATCAATTCCTGAGATCTCTCCTTCGTTCGACTACGTGCAAATCAAGCGCGAGTACACTTTGTGCGTTTCTGTACAGGTCCCTGGACTCGCCAAACCACTCACTTGGCAGCAGCTGGTTTTGGTACTCCGTAACGAGTTCTTAGACACTTACACTCATGAGTGTCTTCCTACATACGTCACTGCCTGACCTGCGTCTGCCGCAATTGGACCTATGAGTGTCTAGGAAGCAGCAACGCTGCTGGAGCTGCCGCACATATGTGGGCCCAGAACTCCGTCGTTGCAATTTACAAACTGTTTTAATTTAGTCTCAATATAACAATTCACGTGCTACGTCAAGTGTGTAGTGAGTACGATCGAGTATCGCTAGTGCAGGTTTTGATGAATAATCTTTTTCCTTTAGGACTATTGTGAGGCAAGCTGCCTACTCTGATTGGAGGAAATAACGGTACGCTGGGGCAGGGCCGCGTAACCGGGCTGAGCGAGGGTCGCTAAGGTAAGGTAAGTGCGATGCGATGCGATCGTGAGGGGCTTGAGAAATAAATTGAATTTTGCACCCACCGAGCTAGTCACCTAAGGGACCGGGATTCGATATGGACTTTCAAGAAGAGGAACGGCCTTTAACGGGAATTGACTCTGAGAATATCAGCAGAATCAGCAAGAAGTCGAGACACAGAGTGCCTGCCAGTTGCAGCGTGTGCCGTAAGAAGAAGATTAAAGTAAGTAGCAGCAGTGACACCGCCGGTCACAGAGTGGCAAATCCAACTAGTACCGCCAGTGGCGACATGGAAGACCGAGTACTAACAATCAGTGTGACAAAGTTCGTCCTACATGTGGAGCATGTCTTCGGGCTCAAAGAGGAAGTGCATGTTTCTATGAGAATCAGCCCTGGGACGTTGCCACCGACATTCGTAAGTTGAACCAGCAGGTTTTGGAGTTGAAACAGCAGAATGCCGAATTGAAGGGGCTTATATCGAGCTATGAGGTACAGATCAGCGACTTGATCAGCTCCAGGGTCGAGGACGACAACATGGATCTTCCCCAAGTTTTGATGGACAACAAGAATTTCTACGAGTTGCCTATGGATAAGCCTATCAAGTCGGTATTCCCTAGCGACAACAAGCAGCAGGACGACGACGAGGTGCTTGACTTGGTGAAAGATTTCGACGTGCTTGTCATCAAGGAAAATAAGCTTCTCCACTTTGGACTGACGAGTTTCATGTCCTTGGCCTCCAACGATCCTATCATCAAGGAGATGTTTGGTAAGTTGTTCTCGTGCCAGAAACAGTTGTTTCAGAAATTCTCCAAACCTGGCGCGGATTTTGAACAGACCTTGCTCACTGCCAACTCAGGCGAGTCTCTCACGCAGGTGATCACGCCCATTAACGAAATGCTCCCTCCAAAAGACATTTTCGACGGGTTACTCGACCGGTTCTTTGAAAGATGCTACCCGTTCATGCCGTATTTAGATAAGGACGCATTCTACGAGGACTTGAGCGTGGTGCTCAAATCAGACCACAACAATACTTGTTACTTTATTGTGCCTAGCCCCTTCTTTTTACCTCGGGTGGCTCTTGCGTTGATTTTGTTGCGTTTTGCCTACTTCACCATTCCAAAAGAATCAGACTTGAACTCGAGAACGGAAAGAAAACACGACCAGTTTGCTGCCAAGATAAGGGCCCACAACATTGCAATCACCGCCGACTTTGTCGAGCATGCAAAGAACTGTATCAACAATGCGTCGGCCCTCAAGAAGGCTAATCTCTCTATTGTTCAGGTGCTTTTGTATTTGAAGTTCTACAAGATGTCGTCACCTGAAGACGGTGACCACGGAGTGGATTCTATCATTACGTTCTCTATCATCATTGCTATGGCCAAAGCCATTGGATTGAACAGAGATCCAAACAACTTTGACATTGTCGTGGACGAGCGCATGAAGCACGTGTGGCGGAAGGTCTGGTATAAGTTACTTGAGATCGATGCAGAGCGTTCTTTGACGTTTGGTCAACAGCTATTGATCGAGGACAACTCGTATGATACTGAGTTGCCGTACATTAGTGCTGGTTTACAAAAGAGTGGACCGGTGGGGGCCCTGGAACCAACCTTAATGAAGTTCTGCACGTTGCAGTTCCAATCGGTGCTGTTACTTAGAAAGGTTGCTCAGATAATGATGGTGGTTAAACTGAACCCTAAACGGTCTGCGATCGAAGAATGCGTAAAGCAACTTGAAAACTTTATGCAACACAAACTCCGACCTTTCAGCGACTTTTTGGCAGCAGGCGATGCGCTCCATCGCTATTCCCTCGAGGAAAGAGCCGAATTGGGTAAAGAATGCTGTTTGCGACTCGATATCTTGGTGATCCATCACATTTTGAACTACATCTTGTTGATGACCACTGTTCCAGAGAATGCAGAGTTGCGGAACAAGTACAGTACCAAGGCCATTCGATCTGCGTTGGTGATTCTCAAGTTTTCGTTTGATTTTTTTAAGCACCCTGAAAAGGTGTTTGGACTCACGTTTGAGCGGCTTATCATTCCTCATGTGCTCAATGCCGTCAACCGTGGGTTCCAGTTGATTTGTATTTTAATTGTGCGCCACTACTCGATGATTGTTGATTGTTTCAATTCGGGAATTGAGACATACTACAACGGGGCCGACACCCAGGACTTAGTGCGCTGGCTTACCTTTAACAAGGCGGAGATCGCGGCTATTTCCGGGACCGACATCAACGACACTGGAAGGTTGATGTCGTTCCAGCTCTACTCGTACATGGAGCAAATGTATCTATTGACAGAGTCTATGAGTGATGAATACTTCCAGTGCTGGAAATTCTGCAAGTTCATCAAGATATTCATTGCGTTCTTGGTGGAGAAGCACCCAATCTATAAAGACTTCTCCAACAAGTTCAATGCAGCTCGGCCACAGAAACCGTTCAGACAGACACCTCGCACCTCATCTGCGCCTTCGCCCCACCCTGGGTACATTCCTGGCACCCTGGACGATGCTCAGCAGGCGTACCAGCAGTTTGTGGATGAGCAATTGACAAAGATGAGCGTGTTCCGGGACAACAAGATGTCCGACCAGTGGGTCAACATGATAGATGAGGCTGGCCAGTTAAAGTTTGACTTCTTCAGTCCAGTGTTCGACTTGATGACGGACGCAGACAATGAGCAAACTCCGGTCTCGCCGCCGTCCAAGGTGTTCAACAATATCAGCGGGACCAATAACGACATTGATATGTCCCGATTCTATGCAAGCGCAGACGACAGTAAGTTTGGCGGGGTGAGGGACTCCGGGCTAATGCAGCACACTGGGTCAATTGGGAACATTAGCAACAGCTCGTCTATGCTTACGCCGAACGGATTGTCAGACATTCCGAATAGTTTCAGCCCTTCGGCGTTCTTGAACAGCACAATAGAGGAGCAGTTACGTAATATGCCGGATGTGCAGCAGGTGATTGCTAGCACCGGGTCGGAGCCTTACTTGACCAGTGGGACCACCGATAGCAACTATGATGAAGCTAATGGTTCCACGCCATCTGGCAGCACCAGCAGTAACAATAGACCCTCGCCATCAGAAGTCAATGCCTACGGAGTAGATATTGCCAAGATCATGTTCGGTAACAATTGAAGTGTGGAGCAAGCAACACCCGGCTGGAATGAGCTCTAGACTTTTGAGCCATGCACAATTTCTGTAAATAATGTGACGACACTCATAAATGACCCTCGTAAAGAATTTTCGAGAACTGTTTTGTTGCGGTTAGCAACTTTGCTGATGGTTGCTATTGGCTGTAGCCGGTGAGGAGACCGGGTCAGAGAGCAACCTTAAAGTTTGCTACCGTACTAGTGTGTGTTCAGGATTGTGTCATTTAGCAACATTGGTCACCGAGGCTTGCTATTCCAGCAGGTATAGACGCACTATCACGTGCGCTTTGTTGCGCCAGAAACAACTATAAAGAGAGCAACTTCTCCAGCGATTTATCACCTTTTCTTTTTCATCATTACAACAACACAAAACAACAATCCTCAATTAACAATGTCTGACCTCGGAAGAAAAGATTTCACTGACAAAGTCTCTGAAGCCATCAAGCCTGACTCTGAGAAGAGCACTCTCGAGAAGACCAAGGAGTCCTTCACCGACGGTGTCGACTCTGTTGGAAAGCACGCTGAGCCAGCTGGTGAGAAGTCTTACTTGCAACAAGCCTCTGATGCTTTGGGAAGCGGTTCCTCCGGCTCTGGTAACAAGACTTTCGGTCAACAAGCTGGTGAGTACGTTGAGTCCGCTAAGCAATACGTGAACGATGCTCTCAACAGTGGAAGCAACACCAACAACAAGCCATAAGAATGGTATTTGTTTAGCAGGTGTCACTGATGTTAGTTAGCCTATCAATAAATATACACTTCCTTAGGGACTAGTCTGTAGACCCCTCCTCCTGTATGTGTTTGAGCTCCGCAATGCAGGTTTGCAAGTATTCGATTGCCGTTGACAGGTCTTCGAATGCTATGCAGCTTGCTGCAAGCTTGCAATATTTAGCAGCCTTGCCCCATGCCTCACCCCTAGTGACAAGCTGATCGACCGGGACATTGGTGTCTGGATGGTGCGACACAGGGGGTGCGGACGGTAGCCGTGACGGATTAGGCAGCGACGGGGTGGGCGACAACGGCTGGCTTTTAGATTCGGGGCCGGGTAATGGAGCTGCTGTTGTTGCTGCGGAGTCGTGGGGGATTTCAGGGAACAACGATGGTTCTGGTTCAGGCGATTCTTGCCGAAGCGCGTTTTCAATTGTTTCATTGATTTCCTGGGCCGAAAATTCCTCGGTGAGTTTCATGATCTGTTTTGCGACCTCGACATTGGCCGATAATGATATCTTTTTCGTAGGAGTGTCTTTGAGGAGCCGCACGATTTTCACACCCGCCAATTTGGAGTGTTTGAGTTTCTTACGGATCTCAGAGTTGGTAAGCGTCGACACGGTGCGCAATCTTTTTTCACCAGCCACCACAGCCTCGTTTTCAAGCACTGTCTCAATGTTGTCGAGGGTAATTTCCGTGTTGTTGCTGTGGTGGGTGGCCAGGTGTTCACTTGTGGCTTGGCTTTCCTCCTGCGGGTACAATCTTAATGCAATTTCCAAGATTCTTGAGGCAGTGATCAATGCTGCGCCTGTTGCCTTAGTGGCCAGGGCAGATTCAAGGGCTGCCACTGCAGTACTGATCCTTTCAGTAGCCTCCTGCAAAAGATAGTTTCTACTCAAGATCGGGCTGTCAAGCACCTGTACCGGCTTGATCTCGATGTCGCCATACTCAACAACAGACGAGGCTGTGGACGACACTTCCGAGCTGGAGCCCGAGGCTGTGAGGTGCAAACCTTGGCCTTCAGCCAGGTTCGATTGCGTAATCTCGGCAGCCTTGGACTCCAACCGGGTGATTTCCTGGTTCAACTGGTCTAAGTCAAGGGTGCCTTGGCCTGCTGGCCCGTGAAAAATCACTGGCTGCTGTTCCTCACACCGACTACGGGCTTGCTCAAGCACGGCAAGGCACTTGCCCACCTGTTTCTCAATGGCCTTGATCTCAAGCACACTCAAATCAAAGGGATTCCCGCCCTCATTGTACTCTGACACAATCCCGATTAAGGACTCTACGAGAAACATCCCAGTATAATACCCTAGAAGCGGGCAGTCTGAATGCCACTTAATCCCAAGCTTTGAGAAACCTGCATACTTGGCCTGCAACTGAAAAGGTAACTCGGTCGAACTGTAGGCAGATGTAACCGCGTCCATGGCTGTCTGTTTTCTTATGTCATAAATTAAATCTATAAAGCTGATCCCATCTGCCCCTCCAGTGATCTCGGATTCCCTGCCAGTTCGCGCAATCCCAACGCCCCACCCCTGTTACCCGGCCTACAACTCACTCCCGACTGCTGCACCGGACTTGCACCCATTACGTTATTGGTTTTGGCCTGAAATTCTATCTTGACTGTGCCTCTTCCTCCAAGCCAATGAGTCTCGCTGCCACCTACAACAAGACGCTTAATCGCGAGGCTCGCCGCAACGGACCCCAGAACTTGAACAACCATACTTTTTTGGATGAGACCCTCAAGAGCCCTGAGTCCGAGTACTTTGCCGGAGATCAGACCTCCTATAATCTGGCTCGCAACAAACATTTGAGCACCGGCAGCCATCCGAAGACTCCGACCACTGCAAACGCTGAACTGTTCCAAACGCCTCAGGACCAAGGCTTATTGACTCCTGGGCAGTACCTCTCCACCACCAGCGACCAGAGCAAACACACTTCCCGCAATATTTCCGTGCCTACCTCATTCTTGCGTCATCGTTCCGACTCACGAGCTTCCTACATAGACGGCCTGGCAGTGCTGACGCCGTTCTACTCGCCAAACGACTCGGCAAACTCCCTGAAACGCAACTCGGTTCTTGACAAGGAGTTCGGATCTGGAAGCATCAGCGATTCCGTCAGCAAGCGTCGTTCTTTCAATGTGTACCCTGCTAAAGATGCATTGAGCCAGGCTACGAAAACCGTTGAGATTCCCGACAGTGCGCCGCGGGAGTTGGTGCCTGTGTTGACGCTTTTCAACTCGCAGCAGGCCCGTGTTTACAAGGAAGGCTACTTCCAACTTGTTGTAGAGAAGATGCACGGTGGAAATTCCCGTTCGGAAACCATGTCGTGCTTCGGAACCTTGTCCGGTAACGAGCTTGCTATCTGGAACATCAATCAGTCCGACTTCAAGCCGATCTACATCAATGTGTCCGATGCATCTTTCACCAACATGTTTGACCAGCATACCATTCTGATCATTAATCCTTCGCTTAACAAGTATTACTTGCGGTTTGAGTCGCTTGAGCACCAGAAAGCCTGGTTCTCGGCACTTATTCTTTCATACTTTGAGTTCAACTGTCTCCATGAGGCCTACACTGGGGCTCTTTTGTCTGCCAAGGCAGTGAACTTGAACGACATTAAGACTCTTTTGTCCGAGACTAGATACAGTATCGGTGAATGGTGTAACATCAAGCTTAACTACATTTCGTCAAAATGGATCAAGGTTTATGTTGTGGTGATCCCAAGACAAAAGGATAAACCTGGATGCGTCAACTTCTACAGCTCCGATAAAACCAATAACAAGAAGAACTTGATCCTTACCATCAACCAAGGGTTTTCTTGTTTTAGTGTTTATCCTTTGGCCCCAGAAGCCATTGACAACTCGTCGTTGATCAAGGTGGAAGGTGGATTCACCGTCCACAACTGGAAGTATTTGCTCAGTAAGGGTGCTCAGAACAACACTGCAATTATTCCTCCTTCCCCAAGCTTTGCCAGTGCCCAATCTCTCAGGGACAGCAGCAAGGGTCACCGATCAAGATCCTCGTCGTTGGGATCTATGGGATTTGGTAAGAAGAAGTCGTCATCGAGTCTCAACTCCAGCGGCTCGGAAACCAATCTTGGTGCTAATAACCCTAACAACTTTGTGTCTTCGGTCTACCTTATGCCAGAACAGCATCCTGGAGTGCCTAACTTTGAGATCATGATCAGAATCTTGATTCCGTTGTTTGACGCTTTTGAGTTGTACGGTCGTCCAAAGAGACTTATCTCTGACAAGACCAACTTGAACTCTTTGCTCTTTGCTTTGCCAGTTCTTCCAAAGTCAAAGTACTTGGACATCGAAGACGCATTTGATTTGATCAACGCTAGAATCTCGGGTCGTCCAGCTCACAGAGACCCAATCCGCCAGAATGGAGTCCGGTCCACTAAAAAGTCAGTGACAAAGAGAGTCACTAAGAAGAAGTCACATTCTTTGCTCTCTGTGTTCAAGAAGAATAAGAATGAGACTGAAGAGGTCGAGACTCAACAGTTGGCCCTGGCAGATGTTCCACAAGAGTTCCAATGCAGTATTCCAATTGAACAGTGGACTAACCGGGAATGGTTATTCTATTTAAAGCATGAGTTGAAGTTTAAATTGGCAGCTGGGTACGAAGGATCCGGTCATTTGATTCAAGACTTCGAGTCACTTCTTCAATAGTGGCGGTGCTGATTGAACGGTGCTGTTAAACAGTACTTCTACACATCGCTGCTTGGCATTGCTATTTGCATATGTTGGTTTTTGAGAAAAGGGTTTTCATTTTTGTTATTCTTCTTTTTATTATCTGTTGGAATTAGCTTTCAATTGTTTTGACTATAAATTTTTATAACAATGCATTCTAGATGAGAAGGTGAAATCCTGTAGTTGTGACGCAAGGCGCTCCCAAGCACCTGTCTCTATACATCCACCCCGGTGGTTCTGAGTCACTATGAAACTTGACGCGTTACCCTCCCCACGACCTTGAGTTGGCCAATTTTTTTTTCGATCAAAATTTGAGAGGTCAACGTTTAACCCAGGTGGTACTAGCTGTGGAAATTTTATTGTATCCAAGATCCGGAAGAATCGAGTTCTTGAGAATCTAAATTACCAAAAGCTTTTGAAAGATATTGTTATTTTTGATTGAATTCTTATTGGTTATAGACGTATTCGAATTCGGTGCCACATATTGAATAGTAATCCTGAGGGGCAATAAAGAAAGTTGAAAAAATGAGTACTACGCATTGCAGATTTTATGAGAACAAGTACCCGGAGGTTGACGAGGTGGTGATGGTGAATGTGCAACAGATTGAAGACATGGGAGCCTACGTCAAGTTGTTGGAGTACGACAATATCGAAGGAATGGTGTTGTTGTCCGAGCTTTCTAGAAGACGTATTCGATCGATCCAAAAGTTGATCAGAGTCGGGAAAAACGAGGTCGTGGTCGTGCTAAGAGTGGACCGCGAAAAGGGATACATTGATTTGTCGAAGAGAAGAGTGTCAAACGAGGAAGTGATCAAATGCGAGGAGAGATACAACAAGAGTAAGGCCGTGCACTCGATCTTGAGACACTGTGCTGAGAAGTTTGGTGTTCCTTTGGAATCCTTGTACGAGAAGATTGGCTGGCCATTAAGCCGCAAGTACGGCCATTCTTACGATGCATTCAAGATCTCCATCACCGATTCCAACGTGTGGAACGACATAGACCCAGAGACCGACAGCAAGGTGTTGACCGAGTTGAAGTCGTACATCTCGCGTCGGTTGACGCCTCGGGACATCAAGATCCGTGCTGAAATCACGGTCTCCTGCTTCGGATACGAGGGTATCGACGCTATAAAGAAAGCTTTGAAAGCTGGTGAAGCTTTGTCGACTGAGGACATGCAGGTGAAAGCCACCTTGGTCGCCGCTCCACTCTATGCATTGACTCTTAAGAGTTTGGACAAGCAACAGGGAATCGACCGTTTGCAAAGTGCCATTGAGGTCATCACTGAGGAAATAGAGAAGTACGACGGAAGCTGCAAGGTCGACATGGCTCCGAAGGCTGTCACTGCCACCGAAGATCAAAAATTGAAGGAGTTGATGGACGCCAGAGAACGTGAGAACGAGGAAGAGGAGGAAGACGATTAAAGGTAGCATGTACTTTTTGTCTATAGTTTAAAAAATTCTCATTTGACGACTCGTAAGTTTAACCAATACTTGACACAAACAGTGCCTTGCTGTCTTAGAAGAAAGTTTCAAGAGTGACGTCCAATATGTAGTCGCAGGTTCTGCATGCTCCCACCGGGTAACATTTACCACTACGATGAGATGGGGTAAGCCGGAGCAAGTACTGAAAGGCACAACTCATCTTTTGCCTTCTACTTTGGGTTAGGAGTTCTATTGACCTTCGAAACTCGTCCCAAAGTGTTGCAAAAGCGATCTATATCCTGTTATAGTTCAGCCGTCTTGGCAGTTTTTGAGCAATGAGCATTCGTCCTGCTACTCACGCTGGGTCATGGTACCCAGGAAGGGTGTCAGCTTTGGAAGCACAGATCACCAGATTATCAGGAACGGTGCCTTCGATGGTAAAAGGCGCACGGGTTATTGTTGGGCCACACGCAGGGTATGAATATTGTGGATCTGTATTGGCTCAATCGTATCATGCCTGGGATACTTCTAAGGTAAAGACGGTGTTCGTATTCAGCCCTTCGCATTATGTGTACTTTAAAGGGGCACGAGTATCAAGGTACGACTATTACGAGACTCCATTTGGCAACATTCCTGTCAACAGCAACATTGCAAAGCAGTTGGTGGCCAAGTTCCCTAAAGAGTTCCGTTTTATGAGCAGTGAGGTAGACGATCAAGAGCATGGGTTGGAGATGCATATGCCGATGCTCTACTCTGTAGCAGGACATCTCCCACAGGGCACTCCTCTGATCGTTCCTATTTTGATAAGCTCGTCGGATGAATCGTTTGAAAAGAAAATCGCCAGTGTTATGTCTGAATACATGGACGACGAGCAGTATCTGTTCATTGTGAGTTCAGACTTTTGCCATTGGGGCGCACGCTTTGATTACACGGTTTATACCGAAGACAAGTCGGTCGAGAGCGTGAAAGAGTTGGGCTACAGAGACGAGGAGCTAGAGGTACCTATATATAAAAGCATTGAGTATCTTGACAGAAAGGCAATGGAAATAGCATCGACTGGGTCTTACAAAGGATGGCGAGACTACATCGCACGCACTGGAAACACTATTTGTGGCCAGAAACCAATAGCTGTGATGCTTGCGGCTTTGGAGAGCTATGCCAAACTGAAGGGCAAGGAACCTATTGGGTTTAGCTGGCTTGGCTACAAACAAAGTAGCAAGGCAAGGTCTGTTGATGACAGTAGTGTTTCCTATGCCAGTGGGTATGCCGTAATCAGCTGAGAGTTCCCTGCTGCCAAAAGTACAGAACGCATCTACTACAACTAAATTGCTAATAACTAACTAGAATTATAAGAGACATATGAGATATGATGGTTAATCAAGGGATATTTGGATGTGGTTGTAGCTGTGTAAAGTGATTCGCACGTGTGTTAATTTGTGTGAGTACAGTGGAGCACAATTTTGTATAGTGCAGGAGTTGAAGTAAGGTTGTATGAATGTTAGGATGTTTGTATGTTAGGATGTACGAATGTTCGGTTGTCGGGATGTTAGGATGTGTGAATCCCATGTTTATGACCATTTTAAGAATAGGACCACTAAGAATGGGGCCGAATCAAGTATCTAAGAATAGAAGAATAGGGGACGGCATAGCAAAGATCGTCAGAACTGATGTCATTATATCTCAAAGCCACCGCCACCAATTGCTGTCATCACTTAGACTTCGACCATAGTCTTGGGTCACACTGAGTTTTTCTATGCATGCGTTTCTTAATTCAGTAGAAGTCAGAGTTTGATACATGCCCAGTAGTTTCTGAGACTCCAAGCCTTTTATTTTTCTGATGATTTCAGGTTAGAGTACTATCAGTATTAAGATATAATCTCTTAACTGGTTAGTCGCACTTTATTTATAAACCTAGCAAAACGGCTTCAAATCTCGTTGACGATTGCATTCTGCAGGGCCAACCCTAAACTGGCAGTCGCGCTTCGCCCACTACTTAGTGTGAAATTTGAACTAGCAACATATTTCTAGACCCAGTGCCACAACCTCCACAACAGCAAAAATGTCGTTTTTATTCTCCAAGTTTGGAGCTATGGTAAGTGTTATCATCTGAGACTGCTGAGACTCTCATTCAGGTCCAGGAAACGTGCTGGAGCTCAAAAATCAAGTACTAACTTCCAGCTTATCCCAAGCGTGTTCACAGTAGGCAAAGAAGAGGACCCTTACTATGAAACAGTGGAGCCAGTCGAAGGCAAGAAAAAACCGAAGAGAAAGAAGAAGCAGTTGCCTCCAGGATTGAGTGCCAACGACGCCAAGATCTTGAAACGGTTTCGCCGTAAAGCATACGCTTTAGATCTTTGCTTTGAGTGTTGCTGTGGCTGTAAGTTGGGATGGAGTGGAATCATCGGACTTATTCCTTGGGTGGGAGATTTGATAGCAGTGTTTTTTGCACTTTCTTTGGTGATGAGTGCCAAGAAGATTGATGGAGGACTTCCAAGTGATCTCCAAAACAAGATGCTTGGGAACGTCATGTTTGACTTTATCGTGGGCTTGATTCCGATTGTTGGTGACTTGATCAATATTGCGTACAAGTGCAACTCTCGAAACTGCATAATTCTTGAACGATTACTTATAGAAAGATCAACAGGGGGCCAGAAGATCCAGGAAATCGAGACTTCTACTGTGTATCCACCAGAGGCGCCGATTTCCAGTTCTCATGCCACAGGGTCCAATACTGCTCCAACCAATCCGAACAGACCGCCGCCTCCACCTAGAGGGCGATGAGAATCTTTACTATGTTACACTGGATCTGTTTGTTTCAGATTCTGTGAGATATCTATATCAAGTTGAATAGCCCTGTTGAAGATCACATCAACTTATGCTGAACACTATTGGCCATTACGATAGCAATCATATCAGCACACTCTTTCCCACACACGCTCCCCGTCGTTTAATTTAATCGAGTTCATTCTCCAAGCTAGTTTCATATTTAGTTCGCGTTTAGTTAAGATTAGTTAGTTTCTTTTGTCTCTCATAAATTAATTTTGCTGATAGTTTTCTGTAGGTTAAAGGATTACTATTCACAGTGACTATGTGGAGTACCTGCATGTGCCTTCACTATTTCCTTGATTTATTTTTCAGAGCATCTCATCTCTGAATTCTACACACTTAGTGTCGGTCCAGGAGATCAACCAGAAGGCGAAACCGAATAAATTAGAAGGCATTCGCCATAGAAATCATTAAATAACCAGATATTGGTGTGTTTCTGGTATACAAATATAATAATGAGCAAGCGACCCACCAGTCCGGTTGATGGCGTTATTACTAAAAAGTCCAAGCCAATTCCAATCATTTCAAAAGAAGAATGGCCCCAATCTTTTAAAGAACTTAACACGATATTCTTCAGATTTAATAGTTTCTTCAGCTTTATATCTCATAGAAATCATATGATCCCAACTTATGAAGTCATCAAGCCAAACATTGACAAAGCAATTGATCGGGAGTTGACGATGCAGGACATTGCCAACATAATGGCACTTGTGCCCAAAGACATATCGTTCAAGTATGTGGACGAGAACGAAATATTCGAAGAGAAGAAGGTGAAGGTTGGAAAACAGGGTCAGTTCCTTCAGAATGACACCGATATGTTCAAATTGAAAGATATGGAAGAGGATCTGAAGCAGCTATTATTGCTTGAGTTCGTTGATGGCAATCCGTTGAAATCGCGATCCAACAGCAATTACAAAAATACAATGAGCTACAATCATTCTATCAATCCTAAAACCTTACGAAAACTCATTGAACGTCGCAATTCGAAGTTTGAAAAGGCAGTTAATCAATTCTTAGCTCAGTGTGAATTGGATGGCATCTCTGATCCTATGCAGCATCTACAGCAACTAAGTGAAAAGTACATGCCCAAGAAAATGGTTCACTTGGATCCTATTGAGGAAATGTTGAAGAAGACTGGCAAACTTATTCAAGGTGATAGACCGGCTATTTCGCAAATCATTGAAGATTTCCAGCTGAACAAACTTTACAAGGACCAGATTGTCGAGAATGGAATAGTGAAGTTCGACAAACATCCACCACTGTACGAAGCACTAGATTTTGAGTTACCATTGGATATTTACCTGGCCCTCGTGGACATAAAGAATGTCAACCAGTTCTACAGCCATCAAGCAGAGGCCCTAAGTGCGATTGACAGGAATCATCATGTTATTGTCACCACCTCTACGTCTTCGGGTAAGTCGTTGATTTATCAGTTGCCTGCAATGAAGTATTTGTATGATTTCATGATTGACAGTGGTCCTAAAAAATTTACAGACTGTCCAACTGCAATGTATATTTTCCCGACTAAAGCATTGGCTCAGGATCAGAAACGGTCGCTCAGAGAGTTGTTTGACGAAGTGGATTTGTTGAAGGATATCGTTGTTGAGACATTTGATGGAGACACAGCTCAAGAAGATAGAACGTTTGTCAAGAACAATGCCAAGATTATATTTACCAATCCTGATATGCTTCATGCCAATGTGTTACCCAATTACCAACAGTGGCGTAATTTTCTCAGAAACTTACGTTTCATTGTGATTGATGAGTTGCATATTTATAAAGGGTTGTTCGGATCTCATGTTGCATTAGTCATTAGACGACTTAAACGGATATGTCACTACTTGGGAAATGACAAGATCCAGTTTATTTCTTGTTCGGCTACTTTGAAGTCACCAATAAAGCATATGCGTCTCATTTTCGGACTTGATGAGAATAATCCCGAGGAGTTGCCTATCACACATATTGACAAAGATGGATCACCTACCGGTGAACGATATTTGGTGGTATGGAATCCGCCAATTGTGGATGTCAATAGAAATGATAGAGAATCGTTCATAGTGGAGACCGCCAAGCTTCTTATTGAATTGGTGACGAAGAACGTCAAAACGATTTGTTTTTGCACGGTGCGAAGAACGGTGGAGCTTCTTATGAAAGAAGTGCGGCTGATGTTGCGCAGCATGGATAAGGTGGATATTCAGAACCAGATCATGAGTTACAGAGGAGGATATTCGATTTCTGATAGAAGAAATATCGAGAAAGAAATGTTTAAAGGAAACTTGAAGGCAATTATCGCTACCAATGCGCTTGAATTAGGTATTGATATTGGTGCACTTGATGCTGTGCTCATCTGTGGGTTTCCTATTTCTATTTCTAACTTTCATCAACAATCCGGAAGAGCAGGACGAAGAAACAAGGATGCGTTGACTTTGTACATTGGCGGTAACGATCCTGTCAATCAATGGTACATGAAGAATCCTCAGTTACTACTTGAGAAAAGTTTCCAAGAGTTGGTGCTTGATTTCGACAATTATATGTTGCTAGAAAGTCATATTCAGTGTGCTGCATTTGAGTTACCTATCAATATTGAGTCTGATTCTGGGTTCTTTGTGATGGTGAATCCAGACTTATTCCGCAGGATCGTGGAAACAAAGCTTGTTAAAGATGAGTACGGATACCATTGCAGCCCATCGTACTTACCTTGGCCTTCTAAACATGTTTCCTTAAGAGGTATTGAGGAACAAATGTTTGCTGTTGTGGATATAACTAACAATCGTAACGTTGTGATTGAGGAAATTGAAGCTTCGAGAACTGGATTCACAGTTTATGAAGAAGGTATTATGATCCACCAGGGATTACCGTATATTGTGCGAGAGTTCAATGCAGAAGAGCATTATGCGAAAATAGAAAGGGTTAATGTGGACTGGTTGACTTCCCAAAGAGATTTCACTGACGTTGAGCCGCTAGAGATCGAGAAGATACGGTCCCAGAAAGCGGATAGTGACGTCCCGATATATTATGGAAGAATCAGAACCACCATCACTGTGTTTGGGTTCTTCAAGGTTGACAAAAGGGGCAAGATTTTGGATGCAGTAGAAGTCAAGAACCCGCCTGTTATAATGGACTCAAAAGGATTCTGGATAGACATTCCAATGGCAGCAATAAGTCTAGTGTCTTCCAAGAGACTTAACTTATCGGCTGGAATTCACGGAGCAGAGCATGCAGTGATAAACGTTTTACCGTTGGTGGTGGTTTCCGGAACAGATGATATCAGAACAGAATGTAAAGCTCCTGAGAAAGAGTTTGCAAAGAACCAGACAAAGAGAGTTCGACCGGCGAGATTAATTTTCAACGATTCAAAGGGAGGCCAGTTTGGATCAGGGTTATGTGAGAAAGCATATGAGAACATTGACGAAATCTTGAAAGCTGCTTACGAATGTGTTCTCAACTGTAAGTGTCTGGAAGGGTGCCCAGAATGTGTCGCTGCTTCTTACTGTAAAGAGAACTCGTTGGTTATTTCCAAGCCTGCTGCCTTGATCGTTTTGGGAAGCATTTTGAATATTGATATGACATCGGTGAATATCCGGAATGGTCCAGAGAAGAACTTACCAAGAATAGACATAGAAACGATTGAACCAGTTCGGGAAATGGTCAAATTTTCTCAGGATTTAGAGATTATTGATGCTAAACAGTTGGACAAGGAGGAACAGGTGACACTTAAAGTGGAAGAGGAGGACGAGACATCTGTTGTCAAGGGACTTGGTTCTACAACTGATTAATATCAATGCTGTTTATGTGATGTGTGTATGAATGACGCTTTTGTTTTGGTTATACCAACATCTTGTAGACCGTAGAAGTCGTACCTAGTTGGTGAAATTTCGAATGTTAAGTCGAGGGGTTGTGACATTTGAACGTCTTTTAGCAAATGTCATTTTGCGTTTCAAGGCTCCTAATTTTGGTGACAATGCAGACCGGCTGTCTGAGACATCTTCATGGTTGCTGCTTGAAGAGCTTGAGCTCATGAACCTCTGTTTGTCAAACATTTGTTTTGGATCGTAGTCGTATTCATCGTCAGAGCGTCCTTCTCTGGAACCTTCACTACCACTCGACCTGAACGTGCTTGTCAGGTTCGCTCTAGGAGACTTGATGGTTGCAGTGTTCGATTTGAAGTTGATCTTCAAAACTCTTTCCGTGACATCATCCATGCTGTCTGTAACGGTCGGAGATTTAAGAGCGTTATTGTAAGACACTTGGAGCGCAGGGGAGTTTGGTAGTTTCTTTTGTTTGGCAAGCCGGAACACCAGTGTAACGGGCTTTAAGTAGATAGACGCCAAGCTACCTAGACATAATTCAAGCTCGGCGAGGATCTTAGGGTCTAGTTTGTCCTGGTCTGAAGATATCACCGGCAACTCTCCGCAAACGATATCCTGAGCACTACCAGGGAAGCTTTTCTGGGAAGACAAAAGCCTCCAGTAAAAATATCCACGATCTCTGAGGTCAGGGTCTTCCAATTCCTCAGTGACAATCTTGAGAATTTTTAAAAGTAAAGGCTCACCTTCCTGTGGGTTCTTGATGTAGAATTTGACCACTGCTGTCAACAAGGTCAACTGCACTTCGACGTCATCCTCCTTTATTGTGTGGGCAAAATCCTTGAGTAAGTCCAAAGCAGTTGGAACCAACTCGGAATAATTACCAATGATCCAGAGAAATGCACTCTTAGCTTCCGGTTCTTCGATAAGATCAGAGCATTGAACGTAGCCGTCAATAGTGGATTTCTCAAACCTGCCTGGATATTTTCGATAGATGTTCTTTATCACCACCACAGTCTCCTGGACAATAGATGGGACCCCACTAGAAGCAAGAGTGAGTAAGACATTGGTACATGAGCTTGCAGCGTCATCAAGTTTGATAGCAAGATTCCCGATGGCTCTTATGGATTTGCGAGCCATTTGTTGATCGACTTCGGTTGCATACTCTTCTAATTCTCGTAGAACCACGTTCAAGTTGTTAGGATTTGCAAGCAAGTAGATGATTTCAAGTTTAGTGTCCTTGACATAGATCGGATCATGGTACTGGCAGAAGAACATTGTGACGTCCAACTTGATCAAGTTCGGTTTTGAGATAAGTAATAAGATCACATTCCGAAGCACAAGGAACTGAATCTCAGATGGTTTGGATAGTAATGAGATGAGCGAGCTGCCAAGACGTTTCAGTAACGAGGGTATCTGGTCCTGGGGTGCCTTGATATAATTGGAGAAGTATATGATGACCTTGATGGAGTTGATGACAACAGAAGAACTTTCATGTTGCAAGTAAGGCAAGCATTTTTCAAGCATTTTTGTTGCATCTTCGGAGGATTTAGGCACGTATGAAAGAAGCGAGTTCAAGATCGCGGTCTGTGAAAACCCGTTGGCTCGAGGCAAAAGACTGAACAAGTTATTAATACTCTCCTCATCCATTGTGAGTCTCAAAGATTTAGAATGTTCAATGATATAGTCAAGCACTGACAAGGTGGAAGATACCACGAAATAATTGCTGTCCAGTAACTGAGAGTTCAAGATATCTATGAGGCCACTGCGTTGCACCAAATCGGAGTTCATCTCAAACAACTTCCCCACGGTGTAGATAGCGGTTTTTCTCAAGTAGAGGTCAGAGTCTTTGAGAAAAAACTTCACGTTCTCAATACTGTCTCGGTGGAAAGCTTCAATTGGGAACCCAGCCACGGTACGTAGAATCAAGGCCTTGATTTGGTTGTTACCGTCCTGCAATGCCATGTTGAACAAATCACGATTTTCCTCTAAGATCTTCTTATTGGCAAACGCATAATTGCTGAAATACTGACAGCACATATACTTCATCTCGTTATCGTTCAACATAAAGTACTGGATAATGTACGGGAACAAGGTTACCATTTCGTTGTTCCCCATGGTATAATTGGCGATGATACGTTTCATACATATTTTCTTTTGCTTCAAGGACTTGGCTCTTTTCTCATAGGCAAGGATCTCATCTTTTAAATCCAGGGCTTTTGTTCTGGCAAAATATCTCGCGTCACTCATGCCTTAACTATTTCGCTTGACACTTGGTCCTGTTCACTGATATTTCCAGATCAGCCCTGGGGCCCGCCGGTTGCGCAGCCCTGGTCCGAACACCTCAACCGTCCGGATGGGTTGGACGGAAATAAATGCGGACTTGGTCCCAGGCGGCCAGAGTAGATTGCGGATTTACAAATAGCAGTATATCACGTGCCAGAAGATGACCATGAAATGAGATCATTGATTATGATGGATGTAACAGACCGATGACATGAGCCAAGTGCCACCAAACTTACCACCGAAGCCTTTCAGTCCAAGGAGAACAGTTAACCCTGCGGTGACCGGCGGGGACGTCACCGCGGAGATCCCGAAACGGGACGCCGAGCCACTTTCACAAGCGTTATCTCAGCTCCCTAAGCACAAGTTGCAGGAGTTTTTGGACACTGAGGCATTGCTCCTAGGATACGCAGGCACGCTGAAAGACACGGCGGAGACAAAGCAACGGGAAATGGCGGCGATTGAGCAGCTCGAGCGGAGATTGCAAGTGGTAGGCAGCCAGTTCGGCGGGGCCAATGACTATGGGGACCCTAACAATAGCAAGATGATGATCAACAGGAAGCTTGCGGCACTAGCTGAGGCCCAGCAGCGATACAGCGAGTTGGAGAAGCAGATGTTCCAGAAGTTGGTCAAGGACCAATTGAATTACAAGGACAATGGGATTCTACACACCCGGTTGAACAATGGAGTGGAGGAGCAGAAGGCAGTGAGTGATGCTCTCTTTGAGAGCTTGAAAGACGGCGCGAGCCACGTGACGGATGACGAGATCCAGCAATTCGTCCGGGATTATCGAGCAGCAAGGGTGAAGATGAACCTCCGCAAAGAAGCTCTAAAAAGGCTAAATGAAGACCGAATCGGTGGAGTGTTGTAGGCTTAGCCTCTACCCTCGAATTGCGCCTGGTTGCGAGCCCGGCAGAATTCCAGTAGGCCGGCAGCGTCAGTGTCTCTCGGTAAGCTTCGGCAAACATCCTGACACTAGGTCGTGAAACTCTAAATTTTGACGGGGCCAAGGGACACAAGAGTCTTAGTGACCATTGGCATTTAATAAAAGTTGCTTGGTATTGCTTCGTGTACAGGCGGCCCAACCTTAGCCGACAATATCCACGAGCCAGCGTAGCATGCACCGATCTGGGGGGTGGGCCGAGTAGCTTGTAGTGCAGGCGGGCCGCCCTAGATGTACGGATGGAGACATAATCTTGGAACGAAAAACAGTGAACGGCACCAAACTTATTGTAGAGGATAACTGCAGCGGTTGCTAGCCCGGATTAGGCCCTGTGATCGTTAGAAACAAGAGTGTGATTTAGAGGAAACTGAGTTTCTTTCTTTTTGCCAACCCGTGCCGATCTATATAGATACCGAGATCTGCTCATATGGCACAATTGTTGCTATTGTTGGTGAAAACAATATAACCCTGCTATACAAGATGCCTGTCACCAAATACTCCGCGTTTCTGAGCTACAACAGCTCCAAAGTGTACTACAACGTCAAGCTCGTCACACAGCCTGCCTTGGTGCGAACCAGCGGGAAGGAGAAGCGCTCGATTATTCCCTCCCCTGTGCTCCAGCTCCAGATCATCGACATCAACACTAACCAAGACATCACCGAACACTGCTTGTCGTTTTTCTTTGCCAAAGCGTTCATCTACAAGGACTCCGAGCAAGACCTGCCCCAGGGTCCTTCCATCTCCAACCTCTACAACTACATAAACTTCGATGAGTCAGAGAGCAACAAGAATCTTATTGGCACCTCGGTGGTCTGTGGAGACTTCATCCGCAACCAGAACCAGCGTTTCTTGTTGTTCAATTTCAACAATTTAGGACTCCGAGTCAAGGGCGAGTACCGCCTCAAGTTCACCGTTTTCGAGTTCTGTGGGTTCTCCGAGTATGGTTCCAAGTATATCAAGCCTATAAAGTCGGTGGTGACCTCTGTGTTCAACTGCTACAGCTCACGAGAGTTCTATTCCGAGAAAATAACAACCGAAAGAGACAGAATCATGGCGGGGATCACAGAAATAAGCGGCAACCAGATCAACGACGAGAACGACTTGCTCACAGAGGTGCCTCAGAATATCGTGATTAAACGGTCCCGTCACAACACCGTGACTCAGTCTCCTGACATCAACATAGTTGCTCCGTTGTTGGAGGAAGCTCCAAAGTCGCGCAAGCGTGTGTCTATCAGTCTTAACGATGATAATTTCGATCTATTAGACCACACGGGCTTGATAGACGGCAACCATTATTTCTCAGACAGTAACTATCCGTCGTCTCCAAAACGTCACCGGTCACCCTCGGTATCGTCATTCACAGAGAATCAAGACACCCCGGATTTGGGAGTCATCCGCAACACCGACCTTGCAAGCAGTCCTCTCATCGATGTGTTGCTTCATGGTTCCAATCCCTTTAGTGAAGACTCTTCCAACGAGTCTTCCAATAACAATTCCAGTGCTCAAGTAAACACACGTCCACCGAACCAGACTCTCGAAAAGGAGTTCAGAAGTCAATCCGACAGTTCAATATTCAAGTTCCAGAAGAAGCCCGATTTTTTCAATAATGATTTGGAGACAATAGAACAGGGCCAGCCAGTGAAGCAGGGCTCGCTTCCTAATATTGTGATCGTTTCTCATCGAGACGACGGCACCACCGAGTCTAGTCCATTGGGCGATATCCAAGAGCAGCGAAGCTTGAGCAGAAGCGTGTACAACAGCGACAGAGACAGTGATTCAGAGGACGATCCAAACGAAATACGAAAGCTCACCGAGCAGATCAACGCCTCGCTTTCTCGTTCTCAGTCTCCAGTGTTTTCATTTCAAACTGCAAACAACAAAGTACCTACCAATCTCGAGTGGGACCCGCTTTCCACCATGGGAATAGACCAGGCAGTTCAGGACGATTTGGAAAACGAGCTTACAAGAGTATTAAGCAACAATTCCCATCACATGTTAGACCTTGAGACGAGCTTGCAAAACTCGCCCTCGATGAATTTTGACACTCTCAACAATCTTGACAATTTCGACAACATGGAGAATCTCGACTTAGAGAGAGTTCTTAGCAACAATAGCAATGCCACCAGTTTGCATCAGGAAGTTTTGGGTCTAGAGAGAATTCTCAGCAACAACAGTGTGTCGCACAACGATCCGTTTGCTGATGCGCAGTTCAACGAGCTTCAAGACCTGTTCAGCATGGGCAACAGCAATACACAATTCATTGACGATCTTCAAGGGATAACCAATACTGGCGACTCGGGGGATTCATCGGTGACCCCAGATTTGATGGGGGCTGCTCTCCATGATGATTTTGACAAGTTGATGAGCGAGTCCCAGTTCAGGCTCCCGGTTGATCTGTCGCAAAATTATCAACAACATTCAACTATTGGGAACACAAACATGCTTCTAAATGTCAGTCCACATCTCAATGGATACCGACAGGGGAACAATTACAGTAATGACTACAGTAATGGATAGACGTTAAGTACTTAATGATTATTTTTTGTTCGTTGTTGTAGAACTCAATATTTATCCTGTAACTCCTTGAGGGTATTTCTCATTTGAACGTAACTAAGATGAATCTTCCCAATGAAATGATCAACCAAACGACGATCACTGTCAATTCTACTCAAGTACGCTCCACAAATATTACACACCTCCAACTTCTGCTGACCTGCTTGCCCAATATTATCACTCAACTCTCTAATAGCAGCTGCAAACTTAGCTCTCTGTGACACTAGCTCATTCAATTTCTCTGCTTCTCTGAGTGATTTCTCGATATTCTGTGTAGCCACCAACAATTCTATCTCCTGGGTCACTAATCCTATTCTGACATCCATATTATCCAAATCCTTGGTGATCTTATCGATTTTCGCCTGCTCCTCGGGCGTATGCTTCAAATTATCCTCAGCAATCTGGATTTTGTGATTCACTTCTTTGATATGATACTCCAAGTCTCTCATGTAATCGTGCTCGAAATCTTCTATCATCTTCTTTGTTCTCAAATCATCTCTTGTAAGCTCGTCGCCTGCGCCAAGCTGTGCCAATCGTTTCTCAAGATTTCTCTTCTCTGCTTGATACATGATCTTGTATTTCTCTGAATGGATTCTTTTACAACGACCGAAGTCCTCCTTGGTACCAATGAACATATCATATGGACATGTTCCAACCACAAACGATCGACACACTTTAGGATCAGTCAACCCTAGACTCCGGCTATGGGCCTGATGCCTGTCTCTTCCAAATAATTCCTCAATCAAACGCCTCTGTTCTGCTGCCATGTTGAATATATTACAGTGTAGAGATAGAAAGTACAATAGTTTTCACTAACTCCATAGAAATAGTGGGTGGTACCACCCCGTATTTCTAAGCAAAAGTCATGTGACCCTTCAAACCTAACCTTACATCGACTCTCCATCAAGGTCATCCAAGCTGGAACAAAGGATCCAGCAACAAAGCCCATCGATGCCTGAGAGATGGTAGCCCGCATGCTTAAGAGGGGGCTCTATATGTCGGGGTTTTTCTTGAATGGGTTTGTTTTGACCCATGTGATTCTGGAGCACACCTTGGAATTGTTCCCGTCGCTGGGGGAGTCGATGCTTCCAACATTGAATGTCAATCGAGACTACTTGGTGATCTCTACTAAATATAAGCACGGCAAGGAGCTTGCAATGGGGGATTTGGTGACGGCATTCAAACCTTCAGATCCTACTCAGCGAGTTTGTAAGAGAATAACTGGTATGCCTGGAGACTTGATCCTTGTGAATCCCTCGGGGTCTTCAGTACTTACCAGTATGAAAGAGTACTTGAAAGATCGGGTGGTGAAGAAACAGTTCAACAATGAGCCTGTGAGATTGAGCGAGATGGATAATGACGAGGTGGATAACGTTTTGGATGTGTTTGAAAGAACCGCAGACCAGAACCAAAGGTACTCAGACAAGGTGAATGAAAGTTACGGACAATACATTCGAATTCCCGAAGGACACTGCTGGTTGACAGGTGAAAATCTCAGCAACTCTCTAGATTCTAGATCATACAATGTGGTGCCTCTAGGACTCATTACTGGCAAAGTCATTGCGAAGCTCCATATTGAAAATTCATTAATGCCTTGGACCTGGAAGTACCAAAGGCTAGAGAACACTTATGAAGACTACATCGAGGAAAACCGTCAGTGACAGTCATCCGCTGGCGTTACATATATGAATCATTTGTTTATTTTTTTCTGCATCCTAACAGCGTTGAATTGCGTTTCTGTTCTCAGGGTCCCTCAACTCTGTCTGTGGTCCAGCAACTTTCTCAACACTCTAGAACCAAACCACACACTAGGACCTGCCAAAATCACGGTTTTGGTGATCAAACTGAATATACTGTCGCCAAGGTAGTACTTAAGGAAGAACCCTTCCAAGGACACAATGGACCCTGTGAAAGCAATCTTGTAGATGAGGTCGAGACCGCTGTCTTGTGGTAACTTGAAGTTCTGGAAATTGAACACTCCATTGTACAACAAAGCACCAATGAACACCAAGAACGAACCAGCAATGGCCAAGATAAACACAATTGCCACAACCGGGTGGGTTTGTTTGCCTGGTTGCTTGTAAACGTGGTTGAAGTCTGGCTTTGGTGTGAATCTTACTGGAGCCTTGTAACCTTTAGTGAGCTTCTCGCTAACGGATTCTGGTACTTTGATTGAAGCAACGGTCTTGTAAGCTGGCGAGTCGATTTCTGAGTCAGCAACAATGACCTTGACACTCAATTCCTCACTGCCACTCAACAATGATTTCGACACCTTGTCGATAGGAATAGACACTTTCCCTTTACCCTTGGAGTCGACAGCAGCAATGAATGACTGAGCCAAGCTTCCGTCTGGTTTGGCTAACTGAACGACGGCTTGGACTGGCTTGTATGGCTGCTTTGTCTCTTTGTCTAACACCTCGAATTTAATATTGATTGGATCTTTCTCAGTGATGGAAACGGCTTGGGCTGCTGGCTCGCAGCAGGTAAACTTTTCCTTCTCAGATCCAATGGAAACTAATCCATTTTCCACCTTGAACCCAACAACACAATTTACGATGAGCAAAACAGTCAATACAATCTGCTGCGTAAACATTGATCTCATCATGCTTTGTCTTCCACTGGCTTGATATTTCAATAGTTCAAGCTACTTGTCTTTTTGATGGACGTGCGGGTAACCTATGGCAGGGCTTACCTTAGTAGTGAATCTAGAGTGGTAGATCCTGGAGCAGTGTTTAGGTCTTGCAATTTGCTATTCTTGAGAGCAATATGAATGTCAAACAGACCCAATTGACTTTTATTGTTATTATGTTTCGAAAATTGGCAAGTAGATAGATTTTTCTTGTTTCTGTTCTGTGTAGATTTTGGACAAGAACACGATGAGAGCGGACTGCCAGTCTGGAGCAACCTACGAACCACTTCGTCGGGGTTATTCCTGCGGAATTATCTTGGGTTCGCCGTAAGGTTGGCCAAGGGTGATTTGCCAACGGTGATGACATGTCAAAGCTTGTACTGGAAAGCTTGTACTGTCATTGGGCGATAAGAGGTAGCTGACCACACGATAACTCAACCTAATGCCAGATAAACCCACTAGTCACGTCCTCGACCGCCGGTCACGACGTACTGACAAAGTTAATATTTCGCCGAACCGTGTTGTCGGCGAGCGCCGCATTTGTCTTTTCAAATTTAATTATAAATTCTATTTGTAAAGCCGCGGATTGCCAGGGACGAATTCTTGGATAGTGAGTGTGTGCTTGAGAGCCAGAAAACTGGGGACACTGCAGCGCATTGCAGTCGAGGTTTCTACGTGGGGATAACAAATACAAAGATCACTCGCAATTGGCTCTTGATTAAGGGGTCTAAATGACTAACATTGGCTTACGTCACGGCAATTTCGGAGCAGGTATCTGAGATTTCGCCGAAAAATCTCTGGGTCTCTTATCCAGCTGATTGTTAGAATCCGTGCGCCGTGGATCTGCCAAAATCAGATGCTCTATGACGTACTATTGTCAGCTAGCAGACGAGCAGTTCTACTGTACTCAATGGCAGTAGGGATACTAGCTGGGTGCCGGGGAATATGCTAAGAATCGGGTTATTTTGTTTTCTTTTGGCGTTTGATGAATCTAGTTACTGTTTCTATGAAGTGTCGTCCGACTTTCTGTACTCGTGCGATTCAAACTTATCCCTCTCGTAGTACGCTACGCACTGGGGTGAGTGATTGTAATTAAGTACCAGAAAACAATTAAGCTATTCATTCTAAAAGTGCTAGGCTCAATTCACTTCATTTTTTGGACTTCATTGCAAGAATTGAGAGACCATGTTGAGTCGATCTGAAATCAGAGTGTCCCATCTGGCTCTTTAATGATAGTACCAAGAAGCCAAGAAAGTACACAAGAATCAGTTGACCGTCTTCAATTCTGAGAGCACCAGTGAATTCTGGTTAGCTCTACGATTGCTGGCTTGAGGTGCACTTCGTAGCTTTGTGTCCACGCTACACTGTCCCACGACTACTGCGAAGAACATCTAAACCGACCCAAAACCAATCAATTAGTTCAAAGTACTATGAAGAACTTTAGTATCATAGTTCTCTTTCAATTGGCTTTTTGACCATTTGAATAGAAACGAGAGCATAGTCTGGTGTGCCGTGAGAGTCAATGCTTTGGCCCAGCACTCATAGTCACTGAAGAGCTACTGGAAAAGATCTCTACCCTGAGCTGCTGAACCTCCCGCATGTCCCCTTGCTTTTGCAAGAATACACCACTCTAGTTTTTGGCAGAACTTCAATTGATGGTAGCAAAGCAGAGGAGAACTTGCTGGAATCAAAGAATGCCACACACGCTAAAGTATTACTACCACCAATACCAACGAAGAAATACTGGAACAAAAAAGATCAGCACGCCTTCAAGAACAAATAATAAAATAGAAAAGGAGGAGACGAACTTCAGATGATAATATTATTCTTCTCTTCAGCATGAGGGATATGCGGTCCAAGTGCTGCGCCCACAGAAGGATCCGTACAGCAAATCAGCAGATTATTCGAACAATAACAAAAAACTCTTTACGTCTTGGCTGTAACGACATAGTCACAGAACCATTTAAACAAAGAAGCATTGTAAATAAAACACACCATAGTGTCACAGCCTGATGGATGTCGTCAGTAAGTCAATAGCTGAAACCCAATTGTCACGTGAACGTTGAGAGTGTCAGAGCCAAGTTGTAGGAGCTACCATGGTGCATTCTTTATTGGCATTACCGAAACCCCACATTTTCCAATGGAAACTCTAGAGAGAAGCTCGAATTTGAGTGTCTTTACCATGGATATGACAAAGTAAAGACAGCACTAAAAAATAAAGCATGTAGTTTCTTCAAAATTAGTGCGATTAGTGTAGAAAACGAAGCAAAGGATTAGCGTCGTGAGTGTATATAATAGCCCCATCAGCTAATAATTTTCTGTCAAATCCTAGATCGACAATACTTTTAATTATGAGAACTGCTTTTTGCTTTATGATTTTGGTGGCTGCGCTGCTTTTTGACCTGGTGGCTGCTGTGCCTATAGCAGATCCTCAAGCCGACGCCTTGGTACAGGCACAACCGGACGCTATTGGTCCAATAATCGGCGAGCATGTTCCAAAACACGTGCATGAGCCGATTAGAGGGATTGAAAAAAGAAGAATGAAGTTGACAAAGCCTGAGAGCAAGCCAAAGACTCGTACCACCACCACTCGACCAAGAGCACCTTCCCGGTCTCGATCAGGCTCCTCTTCCTCTCTGCACGAGCAAAATGAAGAGACCAGAGGTAGATCCAGAAACTCTCGATCAGGAACCAACCTGGAGTCTGGTTCTAGGGGTAGAAACTAATCTGCTGTCTCTGATTGGATACTGGGTTGGCGTTTTACGTTTGCCAGCACCACTCTTGAGTGTGATAGACGCAGTTATCTTGAAGCACATTTACTGGAACACCGCCCTGCAGAGTCAACTACATAACGAAATAATCACGTACACGTATAGATAAATAAACCCTAGAAATTATTATTAAAATGTAGTGTGTCATTGGTATCTTGCCGATTTTCTGCTATGTTGTTCTGATTTATTATGAGATTCTCGACGATCTTCTCTCTCGTATTTGATGCAATTTGGCGCAACTTAATTTTAGTGCCAGCTGTCAAGCGCAATAAGTCTTGAGTGTCAACTAGCACAAGACCAAGCACTAGACCCCGTAACCAGCATCCCGAATCCTATCACGCAGTCTCCGTCAGGGTTCGAGAGGCTTTGACTACGGTACGTCCTGGGAAAACACTAAGTTTGTGATTTCAAAACACCTTCTCACAGACACCGTGTATCAGTCAGTCGCACCTCCGACTAGGATGGGTAAAGAAATTGGTGGTATATTGCAAAAAGCCTGATTAACCGAGGTAAGTCCTTCCTATGTCTCACTTGATACCATTGTACGCACCCAAATGAGTTTAGAAATTGCAAGCCGGGTTAACAAGAGATCTGGGGTCCATTGCGCTTGCTCGGTTACACCACTACTTGCTGATGGATGCCACATCCAAAGGGGCCTGATGGACACATTTCGCCTGCATGAAGGTGAGAATCTTGCAAATTACCACTTCTCAGAACCGCCAGTGAAACTACCTGGAGAACCGTAACCATGCTGTCTCAAGGACTCATTTGTGTTCTAGAATCTCGGTCCGTCGTCGAGAAATTAATATATAAGGGCCTGATTCTTTTGCGGATTGAAGAAAAGTTAATATCATCATTCAATACACACTCAGAACAATAACCACAATGAGAATCTCAAAAAGCTTGTTGTTCTTAGCCCTCGCTATTTGCAGCGAAGCCGCCCCTACTATCATTAGAAAGAGAAGCGATAACAGTACTGCTTTGCCTTCAGGTTGCCTCAAGAAGAACAACATTGGAGTTGGCTGGTTGCCAGATGACGATGATCAATTCACCTCGATCTCTACCATCACCGATAAGATTGGCGACGCCTGTTACTATGGTCTTTACTCTAAATTTGGTAGCAACCTCACCGCTTCAAACAGCGACATCTTGGGTGACACGCTCACTGATGTCAAGGGCTCGGGTGCTATTGCTATCTTGAGTATGATGCCACAGGTTGCCTTCAGCTCTATCTCCAGCACCTTGGCTTCTCAAGTTGCTGACGTCGTCAAAAAGTATACTGACGAAGGTATCACTGTCTACCTCCGTTACGCATACGAGATGAACTACTATGCCGCTTCCGGCGGGTACTCTGGCAGTGCTAGTGACTTTAAGAAGTCCTGGGCCAACATTGCAGATGCGGTTAAGTCTAACTCTAAGGTCAAGATGTTCTGGAGTCCTAGTATTTCTACGACCAGCGAACTTGAACAATGGTGGCCAGACGATGATTCTACTGTTGATATTGTTGGAATTGATGCTTACAAGTTGAACTCCACCGACACCTTTGACTCTTTTTACAAGGACTTCTACAACGTGTTCTCTGTTGGAAAGGGCAATAAGCCATTTGTTATTGGTGAAACTGGCGCCGTTGACACCGACTATAAGGCGGACTGGCTCGAGCAATTGTTGTCGCAAACTTCGTACTCTAATTACGAGGGATTTTCTTGGTATGAACATAAGGACAATAACAACGATTATAGAGTTGTCACTGGATCTACCAATATTGCTCAACAGGTTCTTGATGGCAACAGCAACAGCACCATTTCAGCAGATAATTCAACCGGTTCTCTGAGCGGAGATTCTCTGAGCGGGGATTCTCTGAGTGGAGAATCAGGAATTGCTGAATCTGCTACTGGTAAAGGCGCTTCAGAGGCAGTTGTCCCAGCAGACTCTAATGTTGCATCAGATGCCGATACTTCCTCCAACACAAACTCGGACGCCTCCTCCAATGCCAACTCAGGCACCTCTGCCGATTCTGGTTCATCGTCCTCTGGTTCCGGCATCAATACTAATGATCTTGCTAGCGGTTTTTTGAACGGCGCAGCTAACGGTGCTGGACAACAAGTAGGATCCAGAGTGGGAAACATAGGATCCGGCATGTTTTCTAAAGGAGATTCAAGCAGTTCCAGCTCCTCAGGAAAATCTGATACCAAGCCAGGAGATTCTGCCAAAACTGACGCCAAAACTGGAAAATCTGATACCAAGCCAGGAGATTCTGCTAAAACTGACACCAAGCCTGGAAGCACTGACACCAAATCTGGAAGCACCGACGCCAAGCCTGCTGGAAGCTCTGCAAACTCCCAGAACAAGCCTGGAAGCGCTGAGAACAAGCCTGCCGGAAATTCTGGAAGCACTACTGATAACAAGCCAGCTGGGAACTCTGCAGGTACTGCAAACAAGCCAGCTGGAAACTCTGGAAGCACTGAGAACAAGCCAGCTGGGAACTCTGGAACTACTGCCAACAAGCCAGCTGGAAATTCTGGAAGCACTGAGAACAAGCCAGCTGGGAACTCTGGAAGCACTGCAAACAAGCCTGCAGGAAACTCTGGAAGTAGCTCTGGTACCAACTCGGGAAATACTGCCAACAAACCTGCAGGAAACTCTGGAAGCAGCTCTGGAAGCAGCTCTGGTACCAGCTCTGGAAGTACTGCCAACAAGCCTGCAGGAAACTCTGGAAGCAGCTCTGGTAGCAGTTCTGGAAATACTGCCAACAAGCCTGCAGGAAACTCTGGAAGTAGCTCTGGTAGCAGTTCTGGTAGCAGTTCTGCTAAGAAGCCTCCAACTGTCAACTCTTCTGGCGGAACAAGTTCTAGCTCTGGTCGTACCAAGGGTAAAAAAGGAAAATAATCAATGAATATTGAGTTAGCATTAGCACAGGATGAGAAAGCTAAGGGAAGACGAGAACCAGATGATAGAGACCCAACCTTTCACAGATAGGAAAGAGGAATAAAATTAGATTTTTACGGAGTTGAGTTAAGCACTAAATATAGAAAATACACTAAATAGTTAGAATGATTTTTACTTTTAAAGATTGTAATCCAGTACTTGTGAGACGTGGAAAATAATATGCAAGCTACCTTTGGCCTATATATTATTGGCCATGATTAGACGACAGAAGCTGCCAATATAATGGGCACCCCACATTAGGATAGAGCAACAAATCATACGATACAGGTAATCACTAATAATTATTTCTGTGAAGAATAATATACTGAGACGGTTGTACCCATTCATAATCACGGCTATAGAAGATTCGAAACTACTCTATGCAGCTGTGACGGCTCAGACTTAGTGCTGCCTGAGATATGCTGGCTGGACAATCAAAAAATATTGTGTAGCGACAAAGAATTTGAGGCATGAGTATCAGCTACCAAGTTTCAATTTATGGAACAGTAGAAACCGTGAGTTTCCCTGATTCAAAACAATAGGCATTGCTGTTAACCTCTGTGTGTTATGTGTCATGGATGGAGGCTCCACTGACAAGTCGGGAGGTCGGCAAATCTAAGACATCACCCATCTCTGCACAACTCTAGAAAACAGACATTGGGAAACTGTTGAAATATTAAATAAGCCAGGCAGAATGTTTTTGTGAGCTCAGAGTCATAGGCAATATCAAATTAAATATGATGCTTGTAAACTGAGATTTTCTAGTAATGTGTGGGGTGTAGGTGGCTAAGATGTACCTCATACCAAAGCCCCACGGTAGAATCAAGGACCTCGCTTGCGTGGCAGTGAATGAGGATCAGTCAAGTCAAAGCCTATATGCCAAATGCAAGTAGTCAAATTTCTTTACCCAAAAAACCGTTTCCCAATATGTCTTTTACCACTAGAGAGTACAATCCAAGTACTAGGACGTGGGTGTCAATCCTAATTGGCCCTAAGCTAGACCCTAGACTTGAAAGCTGACTGCATGAGAATAATTATTATGCGTCTTACCAACCTTCCTTGAACCGTGAAACGGCTGGTGGTGCCATTTGCACTAGGGACCGCGGGACTATGAGTTATACTCCCGCGAGAACCATATCTGGTATAAATAAACCAAATCTTCCCACTATGGAACTAATTGGTTGGTTCAATACACTGGCAAAGCACAACTCAGAATGAAGTTTTCAAACAGTGTGTTGCTTGCGATTCTCGCTATGACCGCTGAAGCGGCCCCGGTACAAAAAAGAAGTACTTCTGACTTGCCATCTGGCTGTCTTAAGCAAAACAACATCGCCGTGGGATGGTTGCCAGATGATGATAACGGATTCACCTCGATCACTACCATTACAGACAAGATTGGTGAGGCATGTTACTACGGTCTTTACTCGCACTTTGGTACCGACCTCAGTACTTCCAACAGTGACATTTTGGGCGAGAAACTTAGTGATGTCAAGAAATCTGGCGCCATTGCTGTTTTGAGTATGATGCCAAAGGTTGCATTCAGTTCGATCAGCAGCAGTGTTGCTGCTCAAGTCGCTAATGTTGTCAAAGAGTATACTGACCAAGGCATCACTGTCTATCTCCGTTACGCTCATGAAATGAACTACTACGCTACATCTGGTATGTATTCTGGTAGTGCAAGCGACTTTAAGAAATCGTGGGCCAACATTGCTGCTGCTGTTAAGTCCAATTCTAAGGTCAAGATGTACTGGAGTCCAAACATTGCTTCGTCTAGTACTCTCGCACAATGGTTCCCAGATGATGCTTCCACCGTCGACGTTGTCGGTCTTGATGCTTACAAGACAAAGTCTAGTGACAGCTTCGATTCCTTCTACAAGGACTTTTACAACACATTTTCTGTTGGAAAGGGTAACAAACCGTTTGTTATTGGTGAGACTGGTACCACCAATTCAGGCTACAAATCAGACTGGCTTAAAGAATTGGCTTCGCAAACTTCCTACGCTAACTACGAGGGATTCTCGTGGTTTGAGTATAACAAGAACGGAGAGGGTGACTTCAGAGTTGTGACTGGATCGAGTGACATTGCCAAGCTGGTTTTGACCGGAAGCGGCAACTCTGCTACAAAATCAAGTGATTCATCTTCCAGTTCTAGCAGCTCCAGCAGCTCTCTGAGTAGCAGTTCAGACGCTGGATCGGATGACGACAGCAACTCAGATTCTAATGGATCCAAAGAGTACACCGGCTCTACCAAGACTGCCTCTGGAACTTACTCTACTGGAACTTCTTCCCAATCCTCTTCTAGTAGTTCGCCTTCAGGTTCTTCTAGTGGTTCCTCAGGTTCCTCAGGTTCTTCTGCTGGTTTACCATCTGGATGTCTTAAGCAAAACAACATTGGTGTTGGTTGGTTACCTGATGATGATAACGGATTCACCTCGATCACCACCATTACAGACAAGATTGGCGAGGCATGCTACTACGGTCTCTACTCTCACTTCGGCACTGATGTCAGTACCTCAAATAGTGACATCTTGGGTGAGAAACTTACTGATGTCAAGAAGTCCGGTGCTATTGCCGTTTTGAGTATGATGCCAAAGGTTGCATTTAGCTCTATTAGTAGCAGCGTGGCTTCCCAAGTCGCCAATGTTGTCAAGGAATACACCGACCAAGGAATCACTGTCTACCTCCGTTATGCTCACGAAATGAACTACTACGCTACATCTGGTATGTACTCTGGTAGTGCAAGTGATTTCAAGAAGTCGTGGGCCAACATTGCTGCCGCTGTCAAATCGAACTCTAAAGTCAAGATGTACTGGAGTCCAAACATTGCATCTTCCAGCACTCTTGCACAATGGTTCCCTGATGATGCCTCCACTGTTGACGTTGTTGGGCTTGATGCTTACAAGACAAAATCGAGTGACAGCTTCGATTCCTTCTACAAGGACTTCTACAACACTTTTTCGGTGGGCAAAGGCAACAAGCCATTTGTTATTGGTGAGACCGGTACCACGAACTCTGCTTACAAGTCGGAATGGCTCAAAGAGTTAGCATCTCAAACCTCGTACTCCAACTACGAGGGATTCTCGTGGTTCGAGTACAACAAGAACGGCGAAGGTGATTTCAGAGTTGTGACTGGGTCAAGCGATATTGCTAAACTGGTTTTGACTGGAAGTGGTAACTCTGCCACTACTAGCTCAGACGACTCTTCATCTAGTTCCACTTCTGAGGCTGACTCTCCTTCGAACTCGGACGATTCGGACTCTGATACCCCTACCAGCACCTCTGGGTCTTACTACTCGTCTAACACTGACTCCTCTAAGAAGTCCAAATATTCGGGCTCTTCTGGGTCTGATGACGGATCTGACTCCTACGGTTCTCCTTCAGGAACTGCAACTGCATCTTCTTCATGGTCCAAATCAACTAAGGGCCCTGACGGTGGCTGTGACAAAAAGGATAAAGACTATGCTTCAAAGAGTAGTTCGGACTATGGCAGTAAACCTACAGGTACTTCGAGCTATGGTAGTAAACCTCTGGGTTCCTCGAACTATGACAGCAAACCTACTTCGTCAGGATACGAAAGTAAGCCTACCTCGTCAGGATACGAAAGTAAGCCTACCGATGGAGCATATGATAACTAGAGCGTCTGAAGCTGGCTAGACTTATCTGCTGAGAGCAGCTATTACAAAGATATAGAAAGTACATAAAATAGTTTATAAATTTTGAGTGATATTGTTGTTTGAGTTTACTATTGTAGCTTTTGAGTAAGGTAGGATTCATTGTGTGCCGAGGAAGACCTCTCAGGCAGTCTAGCATATCTGCATGAGGATATAGACGAAACACGGAACAAAAAGTGTATGGGTCCATCTTTTACTAAGAGAACAACCGTGAATAATCGCCGGTTACATTTTAGAAACGACAACCGACATTTCTATTTATTCTT
Organism: Saccharomycopsis guyanensis; assembly: GCA_030578595.1. NCBI lineage: Eukaryota > Fungi > Ascomycota > Saccharomycetes > Ascoideales > Saccharomycopsidaceae > Saccharomycopsis > Saccharomycopsis guyanensis. Next base: position 1,254,093 of record JAJMSQ010000003.1, read on the forward strand.
TTCGTGGAGACACTTCTTACGACTACAATAGGTGATATGCAATGAATAAATTCAGGAACAGAGCGAAAGACTAGAGACCTAACAAAATCAAACGGCAGAGAATCGAAGCAGTACAAACATCAACCTAGTTCATTCTCTGAATGCAGGGGGTAACCTTCAAAGTTACTGTATTATTGTCACCTCACGAATAAGCACATGCGGTTCTTCCTTGGGGAGCCATAGCTAAAGTTGGCGGAGTAACCTGGGTATCTTTCAGAGGCTCCACAAGTTCAGGAAACACTTGCTTGAAGTTAGGATTCGATTCACGGTTCCACGTTCTGCTATTAGCAGCCAAAACTCTTCTTGATTGTGGGGTGGCCGAAATGGCACCTGTAGCCACCTCATCTGTTGTCATGAAACTCAAAAGCCCCGTAAGGATAGTTGACACCTTCCAAGCAGGATTCCAGCTTTCTGGATGGTAGTCACTTATGCTAAGGCATAAACGGTCATTTGGCTTGAATCTTCCTGATGGTGTCATCATTCTAATGGCTGGCGGGTCAAATGGGTAGTTTTTGGTGAATGTGAGTGTTCCGTGGTACTCTCCGCCCTCGTAATCGGTATCTGGGGGACCCTCGATGACATAGTGCCATTCTAGTATATTGTCTTCGTTTGGTTTGGCGATGATGAAAGGCGCTGGCGTCTCCTGGAGACTTTTGTACTCTCTGGTGAGTCTTCTTGTTGCTTGCATAGAGGCCATGATTGATCAATGGATGAAATTGTAGTTGCTCTGTCCACAGGGTGGGATATGCCGATTTATATCTGTGAGGCTCCTGGCTTGAGGATAATAATCTGCACGTGACCCAACGAAAAAGTAATCATCCAGTACACAGACTCAGCCTAGAATTTGGCGTGGTTCCAAGATTATGGTCCATCTGATCTAAAAATGGACGCTGACTAGTAGTGCGCTCCACAAGATTGTTGCATCAAAGTTTTCTACGGCGATGGCTGAGAAGCTAAACTGTCGGTGATACGCCAAGTTAGAACGAACTTATATTCGAAAGAATGATTCAAGTTTCCCCTCGGTTGTTAACAATGCCTTGTACGCTCTTGCCCAGACCCGTAAATTGTCTTCAGGTTGAATGTACTGTTCACAGTAACTTGAAATTGTTCACAGTAACTTGCCCCGGCAAATGCAGGGAATGCTTCTTTGCATATACACATTTACCAGAGAGACAGACTTCATTTGGAACAATGATTTAAGTTTGGTGTCACTATGCAAAGACAATTTGCGACCAGTGTTAATCGTATGTGATGAGACTGTGGTATATTCCTAACCCCCCATGATCAAATATATTCTTCCAGATAATATTCATTAATCTTTCGGCAGCTGGATTCATGGCAGGGTAGTGGACCACGCAACTGAGGCTATGTGAAAAGTAATCAGACGTACATTGCAGTTGAGGATCTTTAAAATTTAATCTCAAGGTTTCTCCTTGGTTTGGCAAGGGTGCGCAACTTTGAGGTATGAATGACCTGAAGGTAGAGTTGGATATTTTTGGCCAACAGCCGTTCCTTGGAATATACACCCAGATCACATTTTGCTTCCCGACTCCAGATGATTATTCTTCGAGCAAGGTTTCCAGCACATTGACCCAAGGGCTTCAACGTCTAACCAAGAGAGTTCCCTGGATTGCTGGACAGGTGGTCAATGAAGCGGCCACTGCTCTGAATACGGGGACATTCGTGATAGAACCTCTTGAGAGCATTCCTCGTCTTGTTGTTAAAGATTTACGGACTGATTCTTCATTTCCAAGTATGGAGGCTATGAGAAGTGCGAAGTTCCCTATTCGAATGCTTGATGAAAAGACAATTGCCTCACGCTTGACGATTCCAAACCCAGCCGTGGAATCAAGTGTAATGCCCGTTTTTGAAGTCCAGGCTAATCTAATTAGAGGAGGGTTGCTACTCACCATCGTTGGCGAACATCAAGTGATGGATATGACGGGTCAGTTTGAATTGATGCGTTTACTCTCGCAGGCTTGCCATGATGAAGAATTTAGTGAAGAGGACTTGTCCGTTCTCAACATGGATCGAAGAAGTATCATTTCGTTCCTCGACGATTCGGACGAATTGGGTCCCGAAACAAAGAACTACCTTCTAAAAACCACTTTGAATTCAAGTAAGGTGGAACCACCTCCAGCTCCTAAGTTGAGTTGGGATTTTTTCAGCTTCTCGCCAGATTCACTTGCCTCTCTTAAAACTTCGGCAATGCAGACAGTTGAATCTGACTTTGTCTCCAAAGACGACTCGCTATGCGCTTTAATTTGGCAGTCAGTTTCCAGAGCTCGTCTTTCTCGTTTTGACCCAAGTAAAACAACAAGGTTTGCTCGTGCTGTAGATGTGAGAAGCAGAATGGGAATTCCGACTAACTATCCTGGTATGGTTCAGAATATGAACTATCATGAAAGCAAACTTGAGATTCTCACTAACAAACCGTTGGGTGTCCTAGCCTCAGAGTTCAGAACAGCATTACAGCCAAGAACATCCACGCTTAGACACAGAACTTTTGTGTTTGCTACTATTCTCAAACGAACACTAGACAAGAAGAGTATCTCGATAACCGCAACAACTGACTCGTCAACGGATATAGCGTTCAGCTCATGGGCTAAGGTGAACTGCTATGACCTAGATTTCAATCTTGGATTAGGGAAGCCCGAATCAGTGCGAAGACCAAAGTTTACCTTTTTTGAGGGATTGATATATCTAATGCCAAAGACGCCAGATGGTGAAATCACCGCTTCTCTCTGCCTTAGAGTCGACGACATGAAAGCATTGAGAGAGGATAAGGAGTTCATGAAATACGCTGAGTTTGTCGGCTAGCAGTGTGTTTTCAACAGTAGCATTGACTTCTTTGCAAAGAGCCCTCTTGAATCGAGCGGGTGCTTTTGTTTATAGTGTAGGTTGAGAATAAACTACAAACTTAATCGATTCTCCAAAGCTATATCGACGGAAAACATGTGTAGATCTCCAAAGACGTAGGCAATCCTTTCGTAGAGAAAAATCACATCCAGGAAAAGTGCAAGGCTTCATTTAATTCTAGCGACATCAGTTCTTACAGTTAGCCAAGGCATTTTAGAACGATTCAAAGTGGCCTCTCGGCCTGATCTAAACAATTTACTTATCTCTAACGCGAAGAGTAAGTTCTCACCATCACCTTGCGGTTCGCAGGTGCAGAAGTGAGTACCCCAGAGTTACTGGCACTTCTTGTCTGCAGTGTGGAAAACATATTGGTGGAGTGGAGTGCGCTGAAAATAAATGGAGTGCGCCCAATTTCATTGGAACTAACGTATGAATCTTGAGCGGCCGACGCGACGACGTTCTAACAAGTGGAATAGAAATTGGCCGGAACGGTTGTTGCACATCCAATCAGGCCGGATATAGGACTATTCTTAATTTATGAGTTTGAAACTCTCTTGATGTATGATTAACGATTGCACTACGTGAATTTGACAGATTTTGACATCATGTCATTCATCGCTACAGAGTTTAAGCAGTTCGAGATTTTGCAGTTCCCGGATGGCTCTGCGTTTATTGTGGTAAATGGAAAAATCGTGGATCACAAGAACTCTTCTCCCTTCAGATCAGTTAAAAAGAGGCAGATTGTCCTTGATTTTCGGTCCAATTACAATGCGGTTGACATGGACGACGACAAAAACTTCCGCTTTGTGTCCATCCCTCCGGCGGATTTAGGTCGATTACGGAGAAGGTTAAAGATCCGGCAAATTAATTTGAAGTTTGACGATAATATCAGAGCTAGAAAAGGTTCTAAGAAAGATGTGTGTTACGATTGTGTCGAAGTTCGTAATAGCAGAGGGTTATTCTTCGTCATAATGAATACTCGAGAGAACAATAACAATATGCTAATTAATGATAAAGATGACAATGACAATGATGAGCCGACTTTTACACAGCAGTTTTTCCCTGAGTTTTCTCTAAAACCTGCAACTATTTCTGAGCTCTCACAGAGGCAGCTCCCCGAGAGTTGGAACCTGTGGCTCTTGAGTTTGCATACCAGCGCACGGGAGACCATGAACTTAGCCGGCAACATGATCATAACGAATAATGATCACTCCAATGTCTCGGGAGAGATTCTGATAAAGACTTTTAATAAACACTGCAAGAGTTTTGGAATGATGATGAAATATGTCTTTCACGGCGCTCTTGCATTTGGCCCTGGAGTATATCCTCTGGAACCAAATTCTTTGGAGGAGCTCAAAGAAATAATGTATGAGCATTTTTTTAAGTCGACAATTGATCCACACTGGTCAAAGAGCGGCAAGCTTAATTTTTTTCAGAGAGCAATTGTGTGTACCCTTTTCATCGATGCTGATGGTACTAAGTGCGTTTCAAGATCGATAAATAGCATCAGGCGGTTGTTAGACTCTTACCTATACTTTGTTCGTTTGTTTGCGATAGTTCATCCTGCCATCTCGGGGTCAATGAAAGAAAACCAAGCCGTGGACCGAGCCATAATCAAACATTTCACTTCTCGCCACGAAGTATATAGCATATTTTCTTGGTTAAAGGAGTTGAATCAGACTGCTATGATAAAGGAGAAGATCTCTGCAAAGATTTCCGCAAACAGCTATTGTGAGCTAAACTCTAGGTTGCAAACTTTTACGGTTGGCCAGAAGTGTATGCCTATAGAGTATCCTCAGATGTTGTTTAAGAGCGCATTTGCTTACTTAAACCGTCAGATTGCTATTCTCGAACGGTACCAAATACAGAGAAAATCACCTCGTGTCGTTTATGAAGCAGCTTTGGGCTCTAGGGATTCGGGCCACGTCAAAGTCATGGACACTTTTGATGCCAGCTTGACCCTTTTTCTGCGTGAGCTTAAGCTTGGGTCTAATCATGTTCGGGTCGCGCGACAGGCCAATAAAGTTATTAAAGCTCTTTTTGTGGTTCTTGTGCTTGCAACCCCTTACTACCAAAGTTGTCCCATAGTTCTGACTACACAGATTCAATCCAGGCAAAATAATGTCACCTGGCAAGGTGACTTGATTCGGCTCCGCTATCAATCAACAGGACAGAATGGAATACGAGGATTTGGAATTAATGTCTATTTGAACGAGGCTCTTACCATGGTCGTCTTATATGTTATGTTTGTGGTGAAACCCATCCAGGTAGATTGTGCAGCTTACCTTGGTGTTTTAAACCTGTCTTGCCAAAGTTTAGCAGAAACGACCACGGCACCAGCCGAAGGACAAGAACAAGAACAAGAACAAGAACAAGAACAAGAACAAGAACAAGAACAAGAACAAGAACAAGAACAAGAACAAGAACAAGAACAAGAACAAGAACAAGAACAAGAACAAGAACAAGAACAAGATCAAGATCAAGAGCAAGAGCAAGAGCAAGAGCAAGAGCAAGAGGAAAGAGTAGGAGAGGAAGAAAGAGAAGAAGCAGCAGTAGCAGAAGAGGAAGAAGAAGAAGAAGAGGAAGAAGAAGAAGAGGAAGAAGAAGAAGAAGAAAGAGAAAGAGAAAGAGAAAGAGAAAGAGATCAGAAAGAGCAGGAAGAACGAGAATATCGGGAAGAAGAGACGGAAGAAGAGGACCAGGATCAGGACCAGGACCAGGACCAGGAGCGCAATGGGAATAGCGCATCGACAAATTCAACTCAGGTATCCTGTCTGGTTGGGTTGATGCTTAAGAAGTTTCTTTTTAGTCTTTTCGATGGTAGAGAATGTCGCAGGGTATCTTTGAGCGATTACTACTCAACTGTACGGTTGGCCTATAATACCAATGCCGAAGAATCTTGGCCAGCCTACCTTCATCTAAAGGAGAAAGAGCGACGAGAAGCTGTTCCTGCGATTGGACTCTATATTATCGGTGAGAGGGGAGAGAAGAAAGTCAGCGAATTACATAAAATCATGATAAAGCCTGTTGGAAATGAATCTGTTGACAGCGCAATTGAATCACTAACCATGGTGACTAGTTCTATTGAAATTTCTGATATCAAGTCCCGAGAGTACTATAATATTTGTGAAAAATGGCAGGAATGGCTATTTGAACTGCTTGAAGCACCCGCATCTCAAGTACCCAAAAGTGAGTTGGTCCCCTCCGGAATATTCCTAGAGGATATCGATGATGCATTGAAAACGCTAAAAATTGAAGAATCGAGATCTTCCTTTGAACGAATGACTTCGGATCTTGCTTTCACTGGTAGACAGTTTATTTTGTTTCGTGGGCCACCAGGTTCTGGTAAGACCATTGTGTCTGTAATTACGTGCTTGGCTTATATCAGCAGGAACCCAGAGAGTGTATGCGTGATAGTTGTACCTTTCAGCTCTTTAAAGAAAAGTCTTATTACAAGATATCCGAACTTTTTAACAACGTACCAAGGGTTCGATTCAAGAAGGAAATACTGCCGCATTATTGTCGAAGACAAGAAACTGATGATGTCGGGGATCTTGAGGAATGGTGCTTATGGACATCAATTAGGGTTCCTTTTCTTTGACGAAATTTCTTTGTTTGAGGGGCCACTTGCTCCCTATTGGGTGGCACCCACACGTTTTTTGGCAGCTATTGGTAAGGCCCGCCGTGTGATTTTCAGCAGCTCAATTTGGTTTCAAAATCGATTACCATTTGGCTTAACAGATCAGTATCGAGATTTGAACCGTCTAAAAGAATTTAATCCGGAGGCAATGTTTTGCGAACGTCTCTATTGTAGCATCATAGATGTTGCAACGGAAGTTTGCGCGTTACACGAGAAAGTTGGGAAGTCCGTGTTGGTGGTGGTTGACCTGGAAGCGAAGTTGGAGGAATTCGAACCGTACTTCGCACTGTTGAAAGTAAAGCCGTTGGTTGTAATCTCGGCCAAGGATATCAAAAGTGTCAAGGACAAAATGAAGGCGCGCAGAAATCTTTCTGTATATCTTTGCACAGAGAAGCTTGCAAGACTGTTCGAAATTCCTGACTTGAAGTACGTATTCATGATTCCTGGGGAGATCCGTAGAGCTCGCGTGGTGCAGGTCATGAGTCTGGTCCGACAAAAAGGGTATGGGGTCTTGGCTACAGTTGGTGACAAACAGTGCTATAATTGTTTGCGTTGTAATATGTATCTGTGGTATGGTTCATCTTGCGATCATAGAGAATGTGAGAAGGCTGCAAAGAAATTGCAACGTGATCTAAGCCTACCCGATGACAGCACCAGTGCCTACACCAGCAGCGAGGACAGCACCAGCAGCGGTGAATACGAGAGCGATGTTGATCTACCGAACAACAGAGGCTATTTAGAAAATAGTTTGTTACCGTTTTCTAAACTAGATAAACTGAATGCACTGGATGCACTCGGCGGTGATAAAGAAAACCTCAATGGAGGAACAAAGGAAGTGTCCAAAATGGCAGATTATCATGATGAACTGCTAGATGGACCAATTAAACGGCGGCGGCTTAACACCCAAACGGAAGAAAGTGATCCAGAAGATCTGGACGATGACATTGAAGAAGTCAGCGAGAGTTCCCCTTTTTGGGGTTGAGTCAGTATCTTGGTTTAATCAGTAACATGAAAGCAATTACTTAATCAGTCCAGGGATTATTTCAGAGCAAATTGCGCGTATGTCTTTGTTGACTTTTCGTAGATGAGCTCAACTACAGTCATTTTGCCTGAGAGGTGTCAAGATGTCAGTACCAACGGATCGCATCATATCATGATGTAAGTTCTTGTCGGACTAAGAATGGGACAGCTGTAGAGTGACTTGTCTCTAGTCCAGTAGTACCTTCGGAGGAATCACTGAGTGATGGATCATTTCTATTGTTGAGGTGCGGAAGTCCCCGAAGGGGGATCTCCAGCACCTGAAGATTTGGCAGTAGCATTCCGTGACTTAGGAGGCATGATGAAGAGTTAGCTTTAGTTGGATAATACAATATCGAGAGTAGTGAGTAGGTTGGTTCTCCTTCTTTTATTCTACTCTCCCCCGAGGGGCTATATATACCTATATCGACCATCGATAGATTGCTCTATCTATTCAAGCAAGGCTTGCTCTTTCTCCTCCAGCAAGGCTTGTAATATACTATTCCCATTGTTATAGTATCTTATCTAGACTTGCTCTTGCCAGATTCATACTGACAAGGCTTTTAATATACTATAACTATTGTTATAGTGTCTTAGTGACAAGGCTTGTAATATACTATACCTATTGTTATAGTATCTTATCTAGACTTGCTAGTCTCAGGTTGTGTGGCTAGACTCTCACACCCTGACATCTATGATTAGACATTGTCAGATAGTATGATGGAACTTATCATTGTAGATTGGTCAATATCTATTGAACCTTACAAATTGCACTAAGTTCTCTGTGTTCTTCCTCTATGTATTATGGTGATTTTCTAGGCCCTTTTATAGTTGTCCAGAATTCCATTTCCAATCTAATTACCAATTGGTGAAGCTCTGGATATTTCTGGTTCAGCCGTCGGTGGTCTGTCTGCCTGGTGTTCAGTGAACCGTTGACTTTGTTGAACTGTTAGTCTATCGTTATTGGGCCAACTATCATTCTGAAGGTATTTTGTCGACTAACATTCTTGGCGAGGTTGTGTCATGTATGTAGAAGAGGGTCATCAGCAACAATCCATTAAGAGTCATGATGTATAGGGTGGCGTAACTGTTCATCAAATTTTAGACGCAGTAACTAGGGCTGTATCGGCTGATCTGCAATTTCCAAGTTTTCTATGACATCTTATATTTCATGCTGAGCCTGAAGGTTGGAGGCATTACAAAACACTGGCTTGAGATAGATATAGATATTGGAATGTGTAGGTACGACGTACATCGAGTATCATGGCCAGTTGATTTCTGTGGTAAATCGCAAACCCTGTAGTCTACGCTTAGGTATGTGATGAATCACACTGATCAATGACGTTCTGGATTCATGTATACTGACTTTCTCAGGGTCCTAGATGTTGGTATAGCGGCACGCATGAATGAAGCCAGGCACTAAGAGGACACTAAGAGAATGAGGCGACCAATGGAAACACTGGTAATAGCCCCAGAAGATTATATACTATATAGAGGGTCTAGCCCTAAGGAAGATGGAGAATAACGAGATCACATACTCTGATCATAGTTATCCTCTATTGGACTACTAATACGATATCCCCGATACTCTGTGTCTATTGATTATGTCTAATTCACGTAGTGACAACGACATTCCCCCAACCTCTGGTAGTACTGACGGATCAGGCACGGGTCACTTGGACTCTCAGCAGAACCTGATCCAACACTAGACACCGTGACACAGAATAAAGGAACCTTCGCAGGATGCTGCATGTTGGTTGGCCCTTGCAACCCCATGCAAGTGAGGCACCATGCATGACATGTCTAAAAAAGCGTTACAGGCTATTGCCATAGATGTTAGAAGATCAGTTCAACAACAGTTTGAAACAATGAACAATAAAAACTTACTGATTCTTAACGGATTGTCGTATATTATCAATTCGAGTCGGTACTCCGCTCCTCCATGCACGACTCGTAGTGTGAGCTTATATCTTGTGTGGTGCTCACAAATATGTTTCCTTGTCCGATGAAGAGGCCTACAGCGATTCCATTCAAGCTTTTGCAGCCTCTACTGCTACCATGGTCTCTGGTAACACTACCATACCAAAATACTCATTGTAGGAGCTAAGCATTAAGTCAAAGTGCATGTACACGTGCCTTAACATGCTGCTTCCCAAGAGGACGACTCTGTCTTGAGGCTCGTCCCGAAGTTGCAGCGTGCTCTCGCAGTCAAGCAGCTTTAGCAGAAACTCAATAAGGCTGTTATCAATCAATATTGAGAACACCCCATCCGGTTCTGCGGCCACTGCCTTCTGGATAGCCACGTAAATCTCAGGGTCCACGCTGGCGGTTTTGAGAACCACTGTTCCTGCAGCCATCACCTCCATGTCGTTGATTTTCACGCTTTTTGTGTTCGTTGACCACTTTGTGCTACCGGCGAATCTGGGCCGCAAACTAGGGATGACTTTTCTCAGCAGTTTGAACTTCGGGATCTTACCGGCCACTGACAGATTGTACGTCACGCCAAAAGTCTCAGCAGCAGGATGCAACCCAGATGGCTCTAAAAGAACTGAAAACTGTTGGAAACTGTAACCCCAAGACCGCCCTATCCTTGAGACAACAGAGTGGCTGCTCCTCAAAACGCCTGTGAAGAGACCAAGACCAAAGTTACCGGTTGTGGTGTTGTGTTAATGAAATAAGGGAATCGTGGCGGGTTGACAGAGGATTTCACGGGAACCCAAATTGTTACCTGAGATGGTAAATTTTTAGCTCGACTTCTTACTTACCAGCGTCTGGATTTCTTTCCTTGTGTCATTTATCGAAGGTGATGTTGGCGTACTAACCGTTTGGGTCCCGAAAAATGGGTAGTGACACTAGCATGGGTGGACAATATAGTAAGCAAGAAAAGTATTAACATGTGTTATGGGAGAAAGCAATGGGATGAACCAGACGAATTGGCTGGGTGGCTTTTTATATTGAAGCTATTTTTGGTTTCTTGCATGGAACCTGGGGAAACCAGTATGGGCATTCCGTGACAGGTGCAGGCATGGAAGATTACTACCTGCAGAATGCGTGCCACTGGCGATTTGAGGAATGGGGAATGCCGGCAAAGAGTATGACTTACCCAACTATAAAACGGGCTGGACCCAAGGGACTTTTGAGATTTGGATCAAGACGCTCTGAACTGAAATTAAAATACTGAACATAGTAGGTGGAGCTTTGGCCGAGCTCTAAGTTTAGATTCTAGTGACTTTTTCTGTATCTTCATGTTTTGCGGTAAGTTCTTTACGTCAATGATTGCGATATAAAATACACAGGATTAGGAGAGTGTCTTTAGGTGACTGAATCGCTTCTAGTGTATCCCCCGCAGAATTGTCCAGTGTTCCCATTGGTTGTCGTTCGGAGTAATACCTCTGATCTATGTCTCTTCTTCATACCAACATTCACTGGGCTATTCTAAGATTAGATCGATTGCGTCAAAGTACGACTTCAGACTTATGCCTAGTGTCTTGTTACGAGCAGCAATACGAATATTTATGAGATAATGCCGCAATCGCGTTTGCAAATAATCAGGGCTACTGAAATACCAGTGTAATTTCCGAACGAAGACTGATACATGTAAATTATTGGAACGTTTAATGAATCTATGGAAACTCCAGAAGGTTCTGAAAGTTGGTCTATACGTAAATACTAAAAGCAAGGCACAAGCTTCTAAATATCGCTAATGGGCAAAAGGGCCCTCTAAGCCAAGGCTCAATCATACTAAGAGAACCTTGCTCTCCTTAGTGCTCTTCGATTTCGAGCTGCAACTAGACGGTTTTCGAAACCTTATGCTTGACAATATCAGTAAGGTTAAGGACATCGTTTGTGAGATCCAAAAGGTGCGTATGGTTCAAAAGAATATGGGTACGGTTTAATCTCACGCCGCCTTCAACCGGAGACAAGTGAAAAGTGTGATTGCCGAGGGTCAATGGGTGATGGATTGTGTGTTTAGTATGAGTAGAATTGGTCGGCTCATGAATAGCTAAAGGAGCAGCAACAGCCTGGTTCAAGAGAACAGCAAAAACAGTGGCTTGGATAAATTCGAATCTCATACTATGTCTGTGGGTTGTTGATACAGGCTACTGGCCATCTACGATGTTTATATAGACCATCTCCACATTCTGTTCTGTGGCATTCGAGGGGTCAGCCCAATGGGTTCAAGAAGGTGAAAAGTAGGGTATAATATTTGCTGTCGGTACTGACCAGGGGGCTTCCGAAGCGAATTGTGACTGGTCGTTGGAAACCTCAAGCCTGGCCAAGGAGGTGCAGATAAGACAGAATTTGCATCCGAATGGGGTTTGACAGTGTGCAGGCATGTCACAATTGTAATACTTGACAGAATTACACTGCAGGATCTCACGTCGAGCAGACCGCAAAGCTTGCTTGTGGGAAATTTCAACAGCTCATCGTTGTTTGCAATTAAGATTTTCCGGCAACTGTCTGAGCAGTTCGAATCTCATTCTCATGCAACTCCTGATCTGGGGTAGGACGAAAATTCCTGGTTGTGAGCCCTGGGCGAGCGTTTCTGTGGCCTACTGCAAGAGCGATGGTACCCTGAGGTAGGACATAATATTTGTTTAGACAATGTTTCACGTACTGGCGACATATGTAGTAGGATACAGAATGTGCGGTTTGAGTGTCTTGGATCTGACCTTTTATTAACAGAGTGGGTAGTCCGATCGAGGCTTCAGCACTCTCAGCGGGAGCCAACAGCCTCTGCTCAAAAGGTCGACATGGCACAACTGTCCTGAATAAACGACTTAATCTCGATAGCTGAAGCACTCGATCGGAGCGTGTCATGGCCCTTAGAGCGAGACGAATGAAGTGTGAGGTATCGCCCATTGTTAGATACCAAACCCAAGTCATAGATAAGAAGCGAGAGAATATGCAGGCTGCAACGTAATGCAAGGGCCAAACGCCCTGGATTGCAATACCTTTCAATCGCATCACTGACTTAGAATGTTTCCCAGAGAGCCTGTTCCACTGTCATCGAAAGAAGCTCATCAGCCGGGTGCTACAAAGTGTCAGACCTGCGACACCATGGAACCCCAAAATCTGGCTGCACAGCCAAGACACATATTTTTCTCTGCGTTTGATATGCATGAGCCGTGCGATCCATTCTGTGGGATCGTGTTCACCTGCAACACGTTATTATGAGGGGGTAGTATATAACAGTGGCCGAGAGAATATGAGAGTACGCCAATATGAATCTCTTTCTCTTAGTGCTAGCTGCGGCCCTCGGTGGCCGTGCGATGCCTATGCCTAGCCCCGGACTGACCTCAAGCAAAATGTTCTCGCTTCCAATCACACGTAGCGATTGGTCTCCCTATGTGGAATTTCTGTTTGGATCTGAGAACCAGCAGGTGTATGTGTTGATGGACACCGGATCTAGTGATTTGTGGGTCCCCGGCCCCAATGGCATAAAGGATGATATATTCCCTAAAAGCGTCATTGAGTTTGACGCAAAAAAGTCTACATCTTTTAACGACAAGTGTTTTTCACAAGCTTTCAGTATGGAGTACGCCAAGGGCCACGCTAAAGGCACCTATGCTAATGATACAGCTCTATGGCCTCCCAAAAAAATCCTTACGAGCCGGTCATTCTTACGGACGGACGCATAGTAACGACCGGACAAAAAACATTCTTACGGGGAATCGCCAGCATCCTTACAGGCGTTTTTTCTCCGTGGCCATTGTAGGTAGAGAGTTGAAAGCAGTGGGAATCGGTTTGTTTTCACTTTATCTCGCTGTATGACAATTTACAGCACGTAATTCAAAGATTTTAAAACACGCGATTCTCCAGACGACTGCACGGGATCGGGATCTTAAAACGAGGGATGCGTTTGTTGGAAATATTTTGGAAAGCAACAGGAGCCAAGGGAGTTTGATACTTTGCATACAGGCCATATAAACGACAGGGAATCGATATATTTTATTAGTTTCTTTATAGCACAATTACCGACCGAGATACTGGTCGTGGGAGTGGCCAAGGCGCCAACGCGGTGGGTGCATGCCAGAAGCCGCCCAGCCCACGTGAGCCGCGTAACTCCGCGTAACCCCGACCCGCCCAGAGCCAACACGGTGGGTCGTTGCCATCAGTGCATGCCAGAGCCGCGTAGCCAAGGGGCCCCGACCCGCCCGTAGCCCGACCAGCCACCCGCCCAGAGCCCCCGCCAGAGCCGCCCAGCCAAGCCCCCAGGGTAGCGACGAAGCGTGTAGCGCCCCCAGGAGGAGTCGGGATGTCGGGAGTTGTAGTGTGGGATAGTAGGGTGGGGATAAAGCCGTAGGGTGATTTATGGAATATAATAAGGAGGTTTAGAATTTTGTAAAGACGTCTTTTTCCAGAAGTCCCGACCACAGCCAATGGAATATTAAATTTAGTGTGGGAGAAACCACCAAAAGTAGAAATATAAATACCTACGCTACGAATATAAAAATGGGGGGAATACC